>CM077674.1:9685000-11088807 GCA_039707655.1 Elymus sibiricus | reverse complement strand
TCTAGACTTTCAATGTACGCTCAGTTCATACCAACTTGACAATATAATTGATCTCAGTAGCGACTCTTTTTCTCTTCTTTTCCTCCGAACAAAAACTTCAACACTCTTTATGTGACGCCCCCGAACGCAACCATGCACTAATCATACACGCATCATGCACGATCACGAATGGTGACCCCACCTTAATATCAAAACACAAATCTATGACACAATTTAAACATAAATCTTTATATTACAAACCGGGGCACGAAGGCCCATAATACATCAGTCATCAAAGAACATAAGTCTGGGTACAAACATAGTTAAACAAGTTTTGCCTCAAGAAGGCTGAGCCAAACAACGACACTAGATTGAAAGGCATAGGCCTCCTGCCTGGGACCTCCGAAACTAATCCTCGTTGGCGACATCGTAATCCAGGTAGTAGCTAGCCTTGGGATCCTCGGGCTCCTGGGCTCCATCATCTGATCGCAGAAACCGGGTTGTAGAAAGGAGTAGCAAAGCAACAGTGAGTACTCATCCAAAGTACTCGCAAGACTTACATCAGAGCTATACTAAGTATGCATCGGCATCAAAGGAATGGGGCTATATCTTTGGACTATACTGCAGAAATGCCAGAATAAGGGGGAGAAGCTCAACTTAACGAAGACTACAGCATCTTGCAGCAATAGGAGAGAATAGCATATGTGATACCAACGTGTATATAAAACACATCACCAAACCCAGAGATCCTCTCTCGACCCCCTGCGAGAAAGCGGTCACCGGGTATTCCTATCGATTATCTTGGTGTATTTTATCAAGTATCCAGTTTATGTTGTAAAGCTCGGGATACATTTCCAAGTCGTCCTGATACTGTGGAAAGGCTATTCGAATAGATTGTCTTCCCTGCAGGGGTGCACCACATAGCCCGACACGCTCGATTACCCTATGGCCGAACACACTTTTCCGCTGGTCTGCCCGGCCTTAGATGATCGACACGCCGAAGTCCTACCTCAGCTCTCTAGAGAAGTCACCCGCCGGTCTACATCTTAAGCACGAAGGGGGTCTTCGGCCGCTCGCCCCTAAGCACTCCTGCACGTTGCGAGACTGGCCGAGGACTAAGCCCACCTCTGACTACACAGAAGGAAGTATTTGCTGACCCCAACAATCAGCCCACATCTTTGAACTGTGACTTCTGGGTAGCTTTCAGGAGGAACTGACGATGCCGAGGGTCCCATAACCATTATCCAGCGTGGCAGTTAGTGCGTATCTGCCAGTGATTGTCTCAGATCAAATACCCTGAACACGGTAGCGTATTATTGATAAGTACTCGCGGAACCAGGGCCCCGACCCACCTCTCTCTTAGATGGTATCTGCCTGCCCTGTCGATCCGACTTGGTTAAACACGCGCGGGTGCTCTCCGAGCCGACCTGACTTTAAGATAACTCGCGGGTACTCTTCGAGCCGACCCGACTTTAACAGAACATTTAAAGTGTAGTAGTATATAGTATATCCATGATCATCGCCCAGAGGGATCACGGCCCGATATATAGCATGGCAAACAGACAAGGGTGTAGGGCCACTAATGGGACTCCAGCATATCTATAATAAGCATGATAGGATAGCAGGTAAATTATCAACAGTGGTTAACAAAAGCAGGCTACACATCAGAATAGGATCTATCGGTAAAACAACAAATGCATTCCTATCTAATGCAAGAATGTAGAGAGAAAGAGTGGGCGATATCGGAATGATCAAGGGAGTTTGCTTGCCTGGAAGCTCTCCTGTGAAATAAGGGTCGTCGGGGAGGTAGTCGATCTCAGGGGCTGCGGCAGTCTCGGGGTCTAGTGGAGAAGAAGGAAGGAGGGGGAAACAAGTAAATAATAGGCAATCATTTGCAACACAATGCATGACATGGAAAAATGTGGTGGCAGGGTGCTCTAATGCATTACTACACATTTTAAGTGAGGAGGGAAATTATCCAGGAATATTTTCCCAGCTCCAGTTATTATCTCATGAATTGATCTAGATGCAAAAGTTCAATGTTCATCATGATAGGAGTGATGGTCAAGCATTTGGATGACATATTTGGATTCGTTATATTTTTCTGATCATTTTTCATATATAAATTATTTTCATCCGAGTTACGGTTTATTTTCTATGAATTTCCAAAGTTTTATTGATTTTCTGAAAATGCTAGATGCACCCGAAAGTGTACCCAGCCAGAGTGCATGTGTGACTGACATGTGGCGCCAGTCAGCTGAGTCAGCAGCTGACCAGTCAACCTTATCCACTGGAACAGTGCCCAGGGCCCCACCTGTCATTGACTGTAGGTAATCCAGGTTTTAAATTTAATCCAGAGATTAATTAAGTGGTGGGGCCAGGCTGTCAGTGACCCAGTTTAATTAACAGGTTTATTTAAAACTAATCCTAATTAGCTATAGTGGGCCCCGCGTGTCAGTGAGTCATTAGGGCCTAAACTAATCACCCCACGTGGGGGACCCATGAGTCAGCGAATCAGCCGGCGTTTAAACGCCGGCGCGCGCTCCGGCGTCCACAGACACGCGGAGGGCCGCGGGTTTCATCGTTCGGCGACCAAATCGACGGCGGAATGGTGCGTTCGAACACGGGTGAGGGGCCGCGTCGAATGGCACAAGTGGGGTGTGCTGAGATGGCTGGAGTTGGCCGGAGCATCGACGGTGGGTTCGGGAGCTCGACGTGAATGGCAGCACAGCTCGAGTTCGGGCTAACTAGAAGGCCAGGCTGCATCAGTGAGATGCCTTGAGCACGGTCGCGTGCTCAGTTGGCCATGACAGGGACGACAGCAGCAACAGCAAGCACGGCGGCGGAGCTAAGCTTCGGCATCCTTGGCGGGGCGAGCTACGGGGACGGATTTGAAGCGTGCGGAGAGGGGAAATAAGTGGGGGCTCACCTAGAAGGCGCACGGTGGCCCGTTGATGGCTTAGGAGCAGCAGAGGCGCCAGAGTTGAAGAAGATCGCCGGCGGGTCCGAGGTTGAAGACAAGCTCAATCCAGTCGACGCGGCGGCTCAGAGCTCGAATGCGTCCACGTAGTCAATGTAGGGCACGGCGGCGGAGCAGATGGACATGCTAACTCGGCGTGGGGGCGATGGGGAGCACGCAGGCAACGAGGGCCATGGCGACAGCGGCTCGGGCGCAGATGGGATCGAGCGAGAGAGAGGGCGAGGGGGGAAACTGTGGCTAGGGTTCGACGAGGGGGTCTCGGGGGCATGCTTATCCACCTCCAAATGCCCTGTAGACGGCAGCTGTCGCCAATCCAACCACGGCATCGGCCGCAGGCGCGCGCGCGGGCAACACAGCGAGGGGAGGACGACGACCAGAGGAGCTGGGCTGGGCTTCCACAGTGCACTTGCGGCCTAGTCCTACAGTGAAACGTTTTTCTTTTCTTTTTCTTTTCTGTTTTGCATTTTTGGCTCTGTTTTGCATTTATTTGGGCCTCCAATTGAATTTAGTTGAACTTGAAATTTGGCACATAAATACCTTGCAATATTCTGAGGTGGGTCCCAAAGTTTCATGCCATTTGGAAATGTTCTAAATTTATGTTTATTTTTAAATGGTTTATATGGGTGCTGTTGGTCCTGTTTAAATAATGTTGGGAGAACTTTGGGAATTTGGGTGATGTTGTTTTCCTTAACATAACTAATTAGGGAATATTTGCAATATTACCAACATTTTTGTTTTGTTGTTTGAAGAAATAATTCTTGAACTTCCATTTTGAATTGGAATTTGAATTAAACTTGGGTCAAGTGGAATTTAACTTAGCAAAATAATGATGACTTGGCAATTATCATGAGGGATCACTTTAGTTTAATTACAGGGGTGTTACAACTCTGCTCCTCTAAAAGAAAATCTCGTCCTGAGATTTAAGAGGTGGAGGGAAACAGAGTGGGGTATTCCTCATGAAGACGATCTTCACGTTCCCAAGTGGCTTCATCTTCAGAATGATTCGAGCACTGCACTTTAAGAAACTTGATTGCCTTCTGATAGGTGCGACGTTCAGCTTGATCAAGAATGCAGACCGGATTCTCAATAGGTGAGTTCATCTTGCAATTCAAGCACTTCATGATCAATGGCTTGGATCGGATCCTTGAAGCGCTGGCAGAGTTGTAGGGGAACGCAGCAGAAAACAAAAAATTTCCGACCTACGCACCAGCCCAGGACCACTATGGAGACTGCATACAAGGTTTGATCTTTTTCGTTACCGACTCGTAGCGCAGTGGAAGTAGAGTCGATGACGATCGGCGGTGCAGATCCCCGCAGCTAGGATTTACAACCTCCCAATCGCGAGGATGTACTCCCTCGTCAGCTCACCGGACGGATCTCCGGGCAGCCCTTCGGGAGGCCTCGGGACAGTCCCTCGGATAGTCCCACTAGACGGATCCTCGGACAGCCCTTCGGGAGGCCTCTGGACAGTCCCTCGGATAGTCCCACCGGACGGATCCTCGGACAGCCCTCCGGGAGGCCTCTGGACAGTCCTTCGGATAGTCCCACCGGACGGATCCTCGGACAGCCCTCCGGGAGGCCTCACGGATAGCCCTTCGGGAGGACCCTCGAAACTCGGACGGTCACTCGGACAGCCCTTTGGGATGCACTCTCGAACTAAGACCGAAACTACGATCTCTCTACAGAGTTGCACACATACGGTGTCATCTATCCGGCAGGGCTTCGCTGTCCAGAACTAGTTCCCAGCGAAACCCAGACAGCCTTTCGGCTCTACGAAACTATTTCGCTGGGAGGGAGAGAGAAAGCCAGATCATGCATGGCATTTGTATGTTGAGAAAGAGTGTGTCTTTAGGCAGCCCGCTCCACCCCTATTTATAGGCCAAGCCCAAGGGTGGCTTCTCCAAGAAGCCAAGGGGAAAAATACCAAAAGGCCCTCAAGGTGGCTTCTCCAAGAAGCCACCCAAAAAGCACTTTCACTATTCATGGAAACATTTTTCCGCGACCGTTAAATCCGAAAATATTTCTTTGGGTCTTAGAATAATTCCAGTACCCACACAAATGATTTTGGACGCGTTCCAAAACAATTCCGGATTAGTGATTTTCATCTGCGAAAAGCAAACAAAGCAGTTCTGGCAGCTCCGGAACATTTCCGGGTCTTTTCTCCGAAAAATCCCAGAAGTTCCCAGAACCATTCTGGCACCCTCCAAGAGTTTCCAGGCCTGTGCCGAAACCAATTTGACTTAATGGTATACCCTGAAACAACTTTTCAGTTTTACCAAAACTATTCCGGTGCTCTCTCTCCGGAACTTTTCCGTTGTCTCCAAAACTTTTCCAGTGACTTTCTCTCAGACTCCCTGTCTAGTATTCAGTAGATAGATGACCCTTAAGCGTGTGACCCTATAGGTTCGGTGAAGTATAGACATGACTGGAACACGTTCCGATCAATGATCAACATCGGAGCCGTGGACACCCATATTCACCCCTATACCCACACGAATAATTATTCGAGTGAACCTCCAGTTGCCGTGTGCTATTCCTCTCGCTTCACGATATGTTACAAACACCCGAGGTGAAATTTTCTGCATCCCCAACCGCGAGGATGTACTCCCTCGTCAGCTCACCGGACGGATCTCCGGGCAGCCCTTCGGGAGGCCTCGGGACAGTCCCTCGGATAGTCCCACCGGACGGATCCTCGGACAGCCCTTCGGGAGGCCTCTGGACAGTCCCTCGGATAGTCCCACCGGACGGATCCTCGGACAGCCCTCCAGGAGGCCTCTGGATAGTCCTTCGGATAGTCCCACTAGACGGATCCTCGGACAGCCCTCCGGGAGGCCTCACGGACAGCCCTTTGGGAGGACCCTCGAAACTCGCACGGTCACTCGGACAGCCCTTCTGGAGGCACTCTGGAACTAAGACCGAAACTACGATCTCTCTACAGAGTTGCACACATACGGTTTCATCTATCCGGCAGGGCTTCACCGTCCAGAACTAGTTCCCACCGGAACCCAGACAGTCCACTATGCCAGTTACCTCGTTACCGGTTTTGTTCTCTTTTCTCGTTTCCGTGTTCCGGCATCCCTGTGATCAAATCACCCTTTGTTTGGCCAGACGATGATGGATACCATAACACCGAGAGGGCCCGAGAATATCTCTCCATCGTCGGAGGAGCAAATCCCAATCTTGAGCTATCAAGTTACTTGACATACTTTCCCATGAACCCGTAAGCCGCCGTAATAGCCACCCATTTACGGATGACGTTTAACAAACCCCAAAGTTCATGAAGCAAGCATGAAGAAACTCGATACTCTCATGGTCTAAGGAAATATGCAAACATTAACTTTCTCTGTGTTATTAACCATTAACTTGTGACGAATGTATCTCATAGCATAACATCATTTCGGGTCGATTCAACACAAGTGTTCTCCTAAGATTGTGCCCTCAAAATTGCCGGCATAGTCATGCCCATGATCAGGAAAACAGAACCATCATGCAACACTTGAGCTAGTCTTAGAGGCCAGACTAGGAATACATTTTACCGTTTATTATTCCACACGTGCATATGAGCCTTCCTCCGAGCCTCGTGGTTATTGTAGACTCGAGAACCATAGCAGTTATAGCATGGAACATAAACATAATTATGAACATGGAGATAAACAATAACATTTATTATTGCCTCTAGGGCATATCTCCTATAGGAGTGGTGACACATGGAAGACATCGTGAACCTGAGAAAGGTTTGACGGCAGTTCCAACTGATATGCCACTTCTCCACGTCTTGCGAGAATGGGGAAATGACCAATGTAGCGCGCAGCTAGCTTGCCCTTGATTCCGAAGCGATGAGTGCCCTTCATCGGTGTGTCACGAAGGTAAGCTTGTTCGCCTGACTGATATACCATCTCTGTGCGATGACGGTCATATTGGCTTTTTTGGCGAGACTAAGCGGTCTTCAAATATTCACGAACAATGCAAACTTACTCTTTGGCGTGTTGGATAATATCCAGACCAAAGAGTGGCCGTTCCCCAGTTTCTGACCAATTCAGAGGAGTTCGGCACTTACGTCCATACAACACTTGAAACGGTGCCATCTTCAGATGAGCTTGGTAGCTATTGTTGTAAGAGAATTCAGCATATGGGAGAGATTCCTCCCATTTCTTGCCAAAGGAGATGGCTGCTACTTGTAGCTTGCGTTGGTATTTCCCCGAAGAGGAAGGGATCATGCAGCACAGTAGAGATAAGTATTTCCCTCAGTTATGAAACCAAGGTTATCGAACCAGTAGGAGAATCACACAACACCTCGTTAGCAGTACCTGCACACAAACAACAAACCCTTGCACCCAACGCAAACGAGAGGTTGTCAATCTCTCGGCGGTAAATTGCAAGATTAAATTGTATGTGATAGATTGATAGATTGAAACAAAAATACAAAATAAAATAAATAAAATGAGATGGCAGCAATATTTTTAGGGTTTTAGTAATATGATTTTGATAGACCCGGGGGCCATAGATTTCACTAGAGGCTTCTCTCGAGAAAATACATACGGTGGGTAGACAAATTACTGTTGGGCAATTGATAGAAAAGCAAATAATCATGACGATATCCAAGGCAATGATCATGTATATAGGCATCACGTCCAAGATTAGTAGACCGACTCCTGCCTGCATCTAGTACTATTACTCCACACATCGACCGCTATCCAGCATGCATCTAGTGTATTAAGTCCGATAAAGAACGGAGTAATGCCTTAAGAACGATGACATGAAGTAGACAAGACAAACTCACGAATTAATAAACCCAATGAATAGATCCCATCTTGTTATCCTTAGTAGCAACGATACATACGTGTCATGTCCCTTTCTGTCACTGGGATAGAGCACCGCAAGATCGAACCCACTACAAAGCACCTCTTCCCATGGCAAGATAAATCAACTCAATTGGCCAAACCAAATCAATAGATCGGAGAAGAAATACGAGGCTATAATAATCATGCATAAAAGAGTGTAGCAAAGACTCAAATAATTTAATGGATAATCTGATCATAAACTCACAATTCATCGGATCCCAACATACACACCGCAAAAAGAGATTACATCGGATAGATCTCCAAGAACATCAAGGAGAACATTATATTGAAGATCAAAAAGAGAGAAGAAGCCATCTAGCTACTAACTATGGACCCGAAGGTCTGTGGTAAACTACTCACGTATCATCGGAGAGGCAGCAAGGTTGATGTAGAGCCCCTCCGTGATCGATTCCCCCTCCGGCAGATCACCGGAGAAGGACCCAAGATGGGATCTCTCTAGAACGGAAGCTTGCGGTGGCGTAAAAAGTATTTTTTGGACTCTCCTGAGGGTTTCTGATTTTTCTGGAATTTATAGTGCTGGAATTAGGTCAAACGGAGCTTGGTGGGCCCCACGAGGCACCTGGGCGCGCTTGCCCCCCCCCCCCGCAGGCGCGCCCTGGTGGCTCGTGGGCCCCACCAGTATCTTCTGGCCTCCTCCCGAAGCTTCTAGTGTTCTTCTGGTCCAATAAAAAATCTCCAAAAAGTTTCGTTACATTTGGACTTCGTTTGGTATTGATTTTCTGTAAAACAAAAACAGGGCAGAAAACAACAACTGGCACTGGGCACTAAGTTAATAGGTTAGTCTCCAAAAATGATATAGAGTTGCTGTAAATGATTATAAAAACATCCAAGATTGATATTATAACAGCATGGAACAATAAAAAATTATAGATATGTTGGAGACGTATCAGCATCCCCAAGATTAATTCCTGCTCGTCCTCGAGTAGGTAAATGATAAAAACAGAATTTTTGATGTGGAATGCTGCCTAACATATTCATCACATATTTTTTTTTCTTTTGTAGCCTGAACATTGGACTTATATGATTCAAAGCAATAGTCTACAATTTGACATGAAAACATAGATACTCAAGCATACTAACAAGCAACCAAGTCTTTCAAAATATCAAAGCTAAAGAAAGTTATCCGTAGCCCATTATGCTCAATCATTGATCCATTCATGAAACACACTCGAATATTAGCTACATCCAATGCACAAGTATGACAATAGTGCTCCCTAGTTGGTGCTTTTGTAAGAGAAGATGGAGACTCAAATAAAATAAAAATTGCATAAAAGTAAACCGATAGGCCCTTCGCAGAGGGAAGCAGAGATTTGTCAAATGTGCCAGAGCTCAAAGCTGAAATTAAAGAGATTAAAATATTTTGGGAGGCATGCTTTTCCTGTCAACGAAAACGACCGAGAATTCCCAATATTTTCCATGCTAGACACATCATAGGTGGTTCCCAAACAGAAAGTAAAGTTCATTTCCTTTCCACCATTTCTTTCACCTTCCATGGCTAGCCGTATCCACGGGTGCCCTCCATACCATCACTCTCCAAGGAATTTTGTTGTTATTAATTTCATTTCATGCGGGACTGGGCATCCCTATTACCAACCATACTCTCGTGCAATGACAAGTGAATAAACACTCATCGTGAGAATAACACACCTAACATGGAAAGTATTGGCCACCCCCTGCCGCTTCATGAGCGGTACGGGCACACAAAACAGAAAAATTATTTTGAAAATTAGAGTTGGCACACGCAAATTTACTTGGAACGGCATTGAGATACCGCATATAGGTAGATATAGTGGACTCATATGGCAAAACTGAGTTTAAGGATTTTGGATGCACAAGCAGTATTTCCGCTTAGTACAAATGAAGGCTAGCAAAAGATTGAGAAGCAACCAACCAAACAACGAAAACGGTCATAAACATGCATTGAACATAACTAACACCGAATAATGCACCATAAGTAGGATATAATTTCATTGCATAACAATTGACTTAACGTGCTTGCATAGGGAATCACAAACCTTAACACCAATATTTTTACTAAAGCACAATTACTCACTAACATGACTCACATATCATCATCTCCATATCGCAAAACTATTGCGAGGAATCACACTTATCATATCCAATGATCTATATGAAAGTTTTTATCTATATCCCTCTTGAATATTCATCACTTTGGGACCAAATTCATATCTTGTGCAAATTACCGTTACTAAGGATCAACTCTCAAAAAGATTTAGGTGAAGCATGAGAGTGCAAATATTTCTCCAAAATTTCAATCTTAACAATTCTCAAAATAATATAAGTGAAGCATGAGAATTCATTTCTTCAAAATTTTAATCTTGTCAATTCTGAAAATAATATAAGTGAAGCATGAGAATTCATTTCTTCAAAACTTTAATCAACTCTCAAAATAATATAAGTGAAGCATGAGAGTTTGTTTCTTCAAAATATAGCCACCACCGTGCTCAAAAAGATTTAAGTGAAGCACTAGAGCAACTGCCTAGCTCAAAAAATTTAAGTGAAGCACATGGAGTATTCTAACAAATCATGATGATAAACGTGTGGCTCTCTCAAGATAGGTGTGTTCAGCAAAGATGATTGTGACAAACTAAAAAGAAAACAAAGCAAAGACACATATAATACAAGACGCTCCAAGCAAAACACATATCATGTGACGAATAAAAATATAGCTCCATGTAAAATTACCGATGGTTGGTAGAAGAAAGAGGGGATGCCTTCCGGGGCATCCCCAAGCTTAGACGCTTGAGTCTTCCTAGATTATTACCTTGGGGTGCCTCGGGCATCCCCAAGCTTAGGCTTTTGCTACTCCTTATTCCTTCATCCATCGTGATCTCACCCAAAACATGAAAACTTCAATCACACAAAACTTAACACAACATTCGTGAGATCCGTTAGTATAACAAAATAAATCACTACTATAAGTACTGTTGCAAACCCATTCATATTTTATTTTTGCATTATACCTACTGTACTATAAATTCACCATGGCTTATACCCCCCCCCCCCAATACAATCCATAGATTCATCAGAACAAGCAAGTAGTGCAACAAAAACAGAATCTGTCAAAAACAGAACAGTCTATAGAGATCTAAATTATGGTCATACTTCTGTAACTCCAAAAATTCTGAACAATTAGGGCAACGTGGACAATTCATATACCAATACTGTGTAAAAAATTCAGAAGGTTCTGACGTTCCAGAGAAAAAACAAAATTCCAGCACTGGACGCAAAACTTTCTGTTTTCAAACAATATCAATTATACTATCTTCCAAATCATCCTAAAGGCTTTACTTGGCACAAACACTAATTAAAAACACAAAAACACCATCATACCAGTAGCATGACAGTAAAAACACACCATACCAGAATCTTATAAAAAAAATTTATTTTATTCATTGGGTTGCCTCCCAACAAGCGCTATTGTTTTATGCCCCTAGCTGGGCATAATGCATAATTTCAAGTATTGTCATCTTTCAAGTTGATTCCATAAGTGGCCCTCATGATTGATTCATATAGTGCTTTAATTCTTTTCCTAGGGAAATACTCCATACCCTTCTTTAATGGAAACTCAAATTTTATATTCCCTTCTTTCATATCAATAACGACACCTATAGTTCGTAAGAACAGTCTACCAAGTATTATGGGGCAAGAAGAATTGCATTCAATATCAACAACAATAAAATCAACGGGCACATAATTTCTATTTGCAAGAGTAAGCACATCATTAATTCTTCCCAAAGGCTTTTTAATAGTAGAATCCGCAAGATGCAAATTAAGGGAGCATTCATATATATTGGTAAAACCTAGCACATCACATAGAGATTTTGGAATTGTGGAAACGCTAGCACCCAAATCACATAAAGCATTGCACTCATAATTTTTAATTTTAACTTTGGTGGTAGGTTCCCATTCATCATATAATTTTCTAGGAATTGAAATTTCTAGTTCAAGCTTTTCTTCTAACGCTTTCATCATTGCTTCTACTATATGTTTAGTAAAAGCCTTGTTTTGCTCATAAGCGTTGGGTGAATTTAACATGGATTGTAACAAAGAAATGCACTCGATCAAAGAACAATTATCATAATTAAAATCTTTGTAATCCAAGAGAGTGGGCACATCGCTATTTAAAGTTTTTACCTCTCCAAACCCACTTTTAGCAATTTTATTATCAAGATTTTCCCCCTCCGAATTCTGGGGATGGTCTTTAGCTAAAGTTGACTCTTCTTCAGTCCCCTTTTCATCAAGTTTAATTTTGCTAAACAAAGAATCAATAGATGAAACACCAATCATTTTAACATCCTCATCATTACTACGATAAAAATCAGGAGGAATCGCTTTTTCTAAAAATTCTCGTTTAGCTCTTAGCATGGCGGTTCTTTTCTTACTCTCATCCATGGAGACATATAAAGCTTTGATTGATTCACTAATATCAATTTTTGGTGGCAAAATTTTAGTCTTTTGATTTTCCACATCATGAATAATTCTATTGATGCTCCTAGACATATCATCAAGTTTACTCAATTTTTCTTCTATCGTAGTGTTGAAAACTTTTTGAGCATTAATAAATTCTTTAATATTACTTTCAAGATCAGAAGGTATCCTATTATTATTGTAGGAATTACCATAAGGATTGACATAATTATTAGAGGAATTTCCAGGAAACGGTCTAGTGTTGAAATTACCTCTATAAGCATTAGTATTAAAATTGTTTCGTGAGACAAAATTAACATCTACGGGATCATTATTTTGCTCAATCAAAGTGGACAAAGGCACATCATTAGGATCAATAGGAGCATTTTTGCTAGCAACCAATTTCATAAGCGCATCAACTTTATCTCTCAAAGTATTAATTTCTTCAATAGAATTAACCTTTTTACTAGTAGGAGTTCTTTTAGTATGCCATTGTGAATAATTTGCCATAATATTATCAAGCAATTTAGTAGCTTCACCCAAAGTAATTTACATAAATGTTCCACCCGCGGCGGAATCTAAAAGATTTCTAGAGACAAAATTCAATCCCGCATAAAAATTTCGTATGATCATCCATAAATTTAAACCATGAGTAGGGCAATTTCTTATCATTAATTTCATCCTCTCCCAAGATTGGGCAACATGTTCATGATCAAGTTGCTTAAAATTCATAATTTGATTTCTTAGAGAAATAATTTTTGCGGGAGGAAAATACTTAGTAATAAAAGCATCTTTACACCTATCCCAAGAATCGATACTATTTCATGGTAAAGATGAAAACCAAATTTTTGCACGATCCCGCAATGAGAACGGGAATAATTTTAATTTCACAATATCATTATCCACATATTTTTTCTTTTGCATGTCACAAAATTCTACGAAAGTGTTAAGATGGGATGCGGCATCTTCATTAGGACTACCGGAAAATTGATCTTTCATGACAAGATTTAGCAAAGCGGCATTAATATCACAAGTCTCCGCACTAGCGGCGGGATGAGCAATCGGAGTACTAATAAAATCATTATTATTAGTATTGGAGAAATCACACAATTTTGTATTTTCTTGAGACATCGTGACTACACAAACAAGATAGCAAACAAGCAAACAAGCAAGCAAGAAAATGGCAAACGATAAAATATTTTTGTATTTTTGTAAAAAACATTTTAGAAGTGGGGGAGATGAAAACGAGAGGCAAATGGCAAATAAAGTAAATGCAAGGAGATGAGAGTTTGTGCAAAGGTACTTGATAGATGTTGATGATGTCTCCCCGGCACCGGCGCCAGAAATTCTTCCTGCTACTTGTAGCTTGCGTTGGTATTTCCCTAAAGAGGAAGGGATGATGCAGCACAGTAGAGATAAGTATTTCCCTCAGTTATGAAACCAAGGTTATCGAACCAGTAGGAGAATCACACAACACCTCGTTAGCAGTACCTGCACACAAACAACAAACCCTTGCACCCAACGCAAACGAGAGGTTGTCAATCTCTCGGCGGTAAATTGCAAGATTAAATTGTATGTGATAGATTGATAGATTGTAACAAAAATACAAAATAAAATAAATAAAAAGAGATGGCAGCAATATTTTTAGGGTTTTAGTAATATGATTTTGATAGACCCGGGGGCCATAGATTTCACTAGAGGCTTCTCTCGAGAAAATAGCATACGGTGGGTAGACAAATTACTGTTGGGCAATTGATAGAAAAGCAAATAATCATGACGATATCCAAGGCAATGATCATGTATATAGGCATCATGTCCAAGATTAGTAGACCGACTCCTGCCTGCATCTATTACTATTACTCCACACATCGACCGCTATCCAGCACGCATCTAGTGTATTAAGTCCGAAAAAGAACGGAGTAATGCCTTAAGAACGATGACATGAAGTAGACAAGACAAACTCACGAATTAATAAACCCAATGAATAGATCCCATCTTGTTATCCTTAGTAGCAATGATACATACGTGTCATGTCCCTTTCTGTCACTGCGATTGAGCACCGCAAGATCGAACCCACTACAAAGCACATCTTCCCATGGCAAGATAAATCAACTCAGTTGGCCAAATCAAATCAATAGATCGGAGAAGAAATACGAGGCTATAATAATCATGCATAAAAGAGTGCAGCAAAGACTCAAATAATTTCATGGATAATCTGATCATAAACTCACAATTCATCGGATCGCAACAAACACACCGCAAAAAGAGATTACATCGGATAGATCTCCAAGAACATCAAGGAGAACATTGTATTGAAGATCAAAAAGAGAGAAGAAGCCATCTAGCTACTAACTATGGTCCCGAAGGTCTGTGGTAAACTACTCACGCATCATCGGAGAGGCAACAAGGTTGATGTAGAGCCCCTCCGTGATCGATTCCCCCTCCGGCAGATCACCGGAGAAGGACCCCAGATGGGATCTCTCTGGAACAAAAGCTTGCAGCGGCGTAAAAAGTATTTTGTGGACTCTCCTGAGGGTTTCTGTTTTTTCTGGAATTTATAGTGTTGGAATTATGTCAAACGGAGCTTGGTGGGCCCCACGAGGCACCAGGGCGCGCTTGCCCCCCCAGGCGCCCCCTGGTGGCTCATGGGCCCCACCAGGGTCTTCTGGCCTCCTCCCGAAGCTTCTAGTGTTCTTCTGGTCCAATAAAAAATCTCCAAAAAGTTTCGTTGCATTTGGACTTCGTTTGGTATAGATTTTATGTAAAACAAAAACAGGGCAGAAAACAGCAATTGGCACTAGGCACTAAGTTAATAGGTTAGTCTCCAAAAATGATATAAAGTTGCTGTAAATGATTATAAAAACATCCAAGATTGATATTATAACAGCATGGAACAATCAAAAATTATAGATACGTTGGAGACGTATCAGCATCCCCAAGATTAATTCCTGCTCGTCCTCGAGTAGGTAAATGATAAAAACAGAATTTTTGATGTGGAATGCTGCCTAACATATTCACCACATATTTTTTTCTTTTGTAGCATGGACATTGGACTTATATGATTCAAAGCAATAGTCTATAATTTGACACGAAAACATAGATACTCAAGCATACTAACAAGCAACCATGTCTTTCAAAATATCAATGCTAAAGAAAGTTATCCCTAACCCATTATGCTCAATCATTGATCCATTCATGAAACACACTCGAATATTAGCTACATCCAATGCACAAGTATGACAATAGTGCTCCCTAGTTGGTGCTTTTGTAAGATAAGATGGAGACTCAAATAAAATAAAATTTGCATAAAAGTAAATAGACAGGCCCTTCGCAGAGGGAAGCAGAGATTTGTCAAATGTGCCGGAGCTCAAAGCTGAAATTAAAGAGATAAAAATATTTTCGGAGGCATGCTTTTGCTATCAACGAAAACGACCAAGGATTCCCAATATTTTCCATGCTAGACACATCATAGGTGGTTCCCAAACAGAAAGTAAAGTTCATTTCCTTTCCACCATTTCTTTCACATTCCATGGCTAGCCGTATCCACGGGTGCCCTCCATACCATCACTCTCGTGCAATGACAAGTGAATAAACACCCATCGTGAGAATAACACACCTAACATGGAAAATATTGGCCACCCCCTGCCGCTTCATGAGCGGTACGAGCACACAAAACAGAAAAATTATTTTGAAAATTAGAGTTGGCACAAGCAAATTTACTTGGAACGGCATTGAGATACCGCATATAGGTAGATATAGTGGACTCATATGGCAAAACTGGGTTTAAGGATTTTGGATGCACAAGTAGTATTTCCGCTTAGTACAAATGAAGGCTAGCAAAAGATTGAGAAGCAACCAACCAAAAAACGAAAACGGTCATAAACATGCATTGAACATAACTAACACCGAATAATGCACCATAAGTAGGATATAATTTCATTGCATAACTATTGACTTAACGTGCTTGCATAGGGAATCACAAACCTTAACACCAATATTTTTACTAAAGCACAATTACTCACTAACATGACTCACATATCATCATCTCCATATCGCAAAACTATTGCGAGGAATCACACTTATCATATCCAATGATCTATATGAAAGTTTTTATCTATATCCCTCTTGAATATTCATCACTTTGGGACCAAATTCATATCTTGTGCAAATTACCGTTACAAAGGATCAACTCTCAAAAAGATTTAAGTGAAGCATGAGAGTGCAAATATTTTTCAAAATTTCAATCTTAACAATTATCAAAATAATATAAGTGAAGCATGAGAATTCATTTCTTCAAAATTTTAATCTTGTCAATTCTCAAAATAATATAAGTGAAGCATGAGAATTCATTTCTTCAAAATTTTAATCAACTCTCAAAATAAATATAAGTGAAGCATGAGAGTTTATTTCTTCAAAATATAGCCACCAGCGTGCTCAAAAAGATTTAAGTGAAGCACTAGAGCAACTGCCTAGCTCAAAAAATTAATTGAAGCACATGGAGTATTCTAACAAATCATGATGATAAACGTGTGGCTCTCTCAAGATAGGTGTGTTCAGCAAAGATGATTGTGACAAACTAAAAAGCAAACAAAGCAAAAACTCATATAATACAAGACGCTCCAAGCAAAACACATATGATGTGACGAATAAAAATATAGCTCCAAGTAAAATTACCGATGGTTGGTAGAAGAAAGAGGGGATGCCTTCCGGGGCATCCCCAAGCTTAGACGCTTGAGTCTTCCTAGAATATTACCTTGGGGTGCCTCGGGCATCCCCAAGCTTAGGATTTTGCTACTCGTGATTCCTTCATCCATCGTGATCTCACCCAAAACTTGAAAACTTCAATCACACAAATTTAACACAACCTTCGTGAGATCCGTTAGTATAACAAAATAAATCACTACTATAAGTACTGTTGCAAACCCATTCATATTTTATTTTTGCATTATACCTACTGTACTCTAACTTCACCATGGCTTATACCCCCCCCCCCCCAATACAATCCATAGATTCATCAAAACAAGCAAGTAGTGCAACAAAAACAGAATCTATCAAAAACAGAACAGTCTGTAGAGATCTGAATTATGGTCATACTTCTGTAACTCCAAAAATTCTGAAAAATTAGGGCAACGTGGACAATTCATATACCAATACTGTGTAAAAAATTCAGAAGGTTCTGACGTTCCAGAGAAAAAACAAAATTCCAGCACTGGACGCAAAACTTTCTGTTTTCAAACAATATCAATTATAATATCTTCCAAATCATCCTAAAGGCTTTACTTGGCACAAACACTAATTAAAAACACAAAAACACCATCATACCAGTAGCATGACAGTAAAAACACACCATAACAGAAACTTATAACAAAAATTTATTTTATTCATTGGGTTGCCTCCCAACAAGCGCTATTGTTTTATGCCCCTAGCTGGGCATAATGCATAATTTCAAGTATTGTCATCTTTCAAGTTGATTCCATAAGTGGCCCTCATGATTGATTCATATGGTGCTTTAATTCTTTTCCTAGGGAAATGCTCCATACCCTTCTTTAATGGAAACTGAAATTTTATATTCCCTTCTTTCATATCAATAACGGCACATATAGTTCGTAAGAACGGTCTACCAAGTATTATGGTGCAAGAAGAATTGCATTCAATATCAAGAACAATAAAATCAACGGGCACATAATTTCTATTTGCAAGAATAAGCACATCATTAATTCTTCCCAAAGGCTTTTTAATAGTAGAATCCACAAGATGCAAATTAAGGGAGCATTCATCTATATTGGTAAAACCTAGCACATCACATAGAGATTTTGGAATTGTGGAAACGCTAGCACCCAAATCACATAAAGCATTGCACTCATAATTTTGAATTTTAACTTTGATGGTAGGTTCCCATTCATCATATAATTTTCTAGGAATTTAAATTTCTAGTTCAAGCTTTTCCTCTAACGCTTTCATCATTGCTTCTACTATATGTTTAGTAAAAGCCTTGTTTTGCTCATAAGCGTTGGGTGAATTTAACATGGATTGTAACAAAGAAATGCACTCAATCAAAGAACAATTATCATAATTAAAATCTTTGTAATCCAAGAGAGTGGGCACATCGCTATTTAAAGTTTTTACCTCTCCAAACCCACTTTTAGCAATTTTATTATCAAGATTTTCACCCTCCGAATTATGGGGATGCTCTTTAGCTAAAGTTGACTCTTCTTCAGTCCCCTTATCATCAAGTTTAATTTTGCTAAACAAAGAATCAATAGATGAAACACCAATCATTTTAACATCCTCATCATTACTACGATAAAAATCAGGAGGAATCGCTTTTTCGAAAAATTCTCGTTTAGCTCTTAGCATGGTGGTTCTTTTCTTACTCTCATCCATGGAGACATATAAAGCTTTGATTGATTCACTAATATCAATTTTTGGTGGAAAAATTTTAGTCTTAAGATTTTCCACATCATGAATAATTCTATCGATGCTCCTAGACATATCATCAAGTTTACTCAATTTTTCTTCTATCGTAGTGTTGAAAACTTTTTGAGCATTAATAAATTCTTTAATATTACTTTCAAGATCAGAAGGTATCCTATTATTATTGTAGGAATTACCATAAGGATTGCCATAATTATTAGAGGAATTTCCAGGAAACGGTCTAGTGTTGAAATTACCTCTATAAGCATTACTATTAAAATTGTTTCGTGAGACAAAATTCACATCTACGGGATCATTATTTTGATCAATCAAAGTGGACAAAGGCACATCATTAGGATCAATAGGAGCATTTTTGCCAGCAACCAATTTCATAAGCGCATCAACTTTATCACTCAAAGTATTAATTTCGTCAATAGAATTCACCTTTTTACTAGTAGGAGTTCTTTCAGTATGCCATTGTGAATAATTTGCCATAATATTATCAAGCAATTTAGTAGCTTCACCCAAAGTAATTTCCATAAACGTTCCACCCGCGGCGGAATCTAAAAGATTTCTAGAGACAAAATTCAATCCTGCATAAAAATTTTGTATGATCATCCATAAATTTAAACCATGAGTAGGGCAATTTCTTATCATTAATTTCATCCTCTCCCAAGATTGGGCAACATGTTCATGATCAAGTTGCTTAAAATTCATAATTTGATTTCTTAGAGAAATAATTTTTGCGGGAGGAAAATACTTAGTAATAAAAGCATCTTTACACCTATCCCAAGAATCGATACTATTTCGTGGTAAAGATGAAAACCAAATTTTTGCACGAACCTGCAATGAGAACGGGAATAATTTTAATTTCACAATATCATTATCCACATCTTTTTTCTTTTGCATGTCACACAATTCTACGAAAGTGTTAAGATGGGATGCGGCATCTTCATTAGGACTACCGGAAAATTGATCTTTCATGACAAGATTTACCAAAGCGGCATTAATATCACAAGTCTCCGCACTAGCGGCGGGATGAGCAATTGGAGTACTAATAAAATCATTATTATTAGTATTGGAGAAATCACACAATTTTGTATTTTCTTGAGACATCGTGACTATGCAAACAAGATAGCAAACAAGCAAACAAGCAAGCGAGAAAATGGCAAACGAGAAAATATTTTTGTATTTTTGTAAAAAATGTTTTAGAACTGGGGGAGATGAAAATGAGAGGCAAATGGCAAATAAAGTAAATGCAAGGAGATGAGAGTTTGTGCAAAGGTACTTGATAGATGTTGATCATGTCTCCCCGGCAACGGCGCCAGAAATTCTTCCTGCTACTTGTAGCTTGCGTTGGTATTTCCTCGAAGAGGAAGGGATGATGCAGCACAGTAGAGATAAGTATTTCCATCAGTTATGAAACCAAGGTTATCGAACCAGTAGGAGAATCACACAACACCTCGTTAGCAGTACCTGCACACAAACAACAAACCCTTGCACCCAACGCAAACGAGAGGTTGTCAATCTCTCGGCGGTAAATTGCAAGATTAAATTGTATGTGATAGATTGATAGATTGAAACAAAAATACAAAATAAAATAAAAAAAAGAGATGGAAGCAATATTTTTAGGGTTTTAGTAATAAGATTTTGATAGACCCGGGGGCCATAGATTTCACTAGAGGCTTCTCTCGAGAAAATAGCATACGGTGGGTAGACAAATTACTGTTGGGCAATTGATAGAAAAGCAAATAATCATGACGATATCCAAGGCAATGATCATGTATATAGGCATCGTGTCCAAGATTAGTTGACCGACTCCTGCCTGCATCTAGTACTATTACTCCACACATCGACCGCTATCCAGCATGCATCTAGTGTATTAAGTCCGATAAAGAACGGAGTAATGCCTTAAGAACGATGACATGAAGTAGACAAGACAAACTCACGAATTAATAAACCCAATGAATAGATCCCATCTTGTTATCCTTAGTAGCAATGATACATACGTGTCATGTCCCTTTCTGTCACTGGGATTGAGCACCGCAAGATCGAACCCACTACAAAGCACATCTTCCAATGGCAAGATAAATCAACTCAGTTGGCCAAACCAAATCAATAGATCGGAGAAGAAATACGAGGTTATAATAATCATGCATAAAAGAGTGCAGCAAAGACTCAAATAATTTCATGGATAATCTGATCATAAACTCACAATTCATCGGATCCCAACAAACACACCGCAAAAAGAGATTACATCGGATAGATCTCCAAGAACATCAAGGAGAACATTGTATTGAAGATCAAAAAGAGAGAAGAAGCCATCTAGCTACTAACTATGGACCCGAAGGTCTGTGGTAAACTACTCACGCATCATCGGAGAGGGAGCAAGGTTGATGTAGAGCCCCTCCGTGATCGATTCCCCCTCCGGCAGATCACCGGAGAAGGACCCCAGATGGGATCTCTCTGGAACAGAAGCTTGCTGCGGCGTAAAAAGTATTTTGTGGACTCTCCTGAGGGTTTCTGATTTTTCTGGAATTTATAGTGCTGGAATTAGGTCAAACGGAGCTTGGTGGGCCCCACGAGGCACCAGGGCGCGCCTGCCCCCCCAGGCGCGCCCTGGTGGCTCGTGGGCCCCACCAGGGTCTTCTGGCCTCCTCCCGAAGTTCTAGTGTTCTTCTGGTCCAATAAAAAATCTCCAAAAAATTTCGTTGCATTTGGACTCCGTTTGGTATTGATTTTCTGTAAAACAAAAACAGGGCAGAAAACATCAACTGGCACTGGGCACTAAGTTAATAGGTTAGTCTCCAAAAATGATATAAAGTTGCTGTAAATGATTATAAAAACATCCAAGATTGATATTATAACAGCATGAAACAATCAAAAATTATAGATACGTTGGAGACGTATCAATGACACAAGCGCGGAGCATATCTTCGAGCACTTGGTTGACTCTTTGAACTTGACCACTGGACTGGGGGTGAAAAAGCAGTCTAAAGGACAGACGAGTTCCCATAGCTTCTTGAAAATTTTCCCAGAACCTTGAGGTGAAGAGGCTGCCACGATCTGAGCTGATCTCCAATGGAATGCCATGGAGAGACACAATTCTAGAAACATACAAATCTGCAAACTGACTAGCAGTGATAGTTTCCTTGACAGGCAGGAAGTGAGCAACCTTGGAAAACAGGTCGATGATGAGAAGAATAGCATCATGATCCTTCTGTGATCTGGGAAATCCAGTGATGAAGTCCATTTCCACTTTGTCCCATTTCCATTCAGGAATATCAAGTGGTTGCAAAGTTCCAGCAGGTCTTTGATGTTTAGCTTTGATGCGACGGCAAATGTCACATTCAGCAACATATCGAGCAATGTCCTGCTTCATGTTAGACCACCATAATCTCTGGTGAATGTCTTGGTACATCTTGGTGCTACCAGGGTGAATTGACAGAGGTGTATGATGAGCTTCTTTCATAACGTCTTGAGTCATATCCTGGTTGTGAGTTTTTGGGACCACTAGTCGACCTTTGAAGAACAAGGTGCCCGGCTCATTGAGGGTGAAGTCTGAGGAACCACCCTTAGTACGAACACGCTTGATGTGCTGCACTGCAGAGCCATCGTTGAGGGTGACGTCTGAGGAACCACCCTCAGTAAGATCACGCTTGATGCGTAGTACTGCAGAGTCATACAGTTGCATTGTCCTAATCATGTGCTCAAGATTCAGTGTAATGACCAATGTGTTCAGATAACCCGGAGGAACAATATTGAGGTTCAGCTTGTGGAGCTCTTCACAAAGAAGGGGCTGTTCTTGCTGCACCATAAGGTTGTTGCAATAGGATTTATGACTCAGTGCATCAGCCATTACATTAGCTTTGCCTGGGGTATATGGAATACTCAAGTCATAGTCTGCAATTGCCTCCATACATCTTTGTTGACGAAGGTTCAAATCTGGCTGAGTGAACAAATACTTCAGACTTTGGTGGTCAGTGAAGATCTCGCAATGGTTACCAAGGAGGTAATGTTGCCATAACTTTAGCACATAGATAACGGCTATAAGCTCGAGATCATGCGGATAGTTCTCTTCATGTGCACGCAACTGTCAAGAGCCATAAGCAATCACTTTACGCTCTTGCATCAGGACACAGCCTAATCCTTGACTTGAGGCATCGCAATAGATCATGAAGTCCTTATGAGTATCCGAGGGAGCAAGCACTGGGGCTGAAGTTAACTTGACTTTGAGAGTTTGAAAGCTTTCCTGACATTGAGGTGTCCACTCAAACTTCTTGTCTTTGTGGAGAAGATCAGTCAGTGGTTTTGCAATCTTGAGAAGTTCTCGACAAAATGTCGGCAATAGCTGGCAAGTCCGAGAAAACTTCTAACTTGCTTGACAGTCTGGGGAGGAATCCATTTAAGAATAGCTTCAACCCATTCTGGATTAACAGCAATGCCATCTGCGGAAATCATGTGACCAAGATAGGTCACCTCAGATAACCAGAACTCACACTTGGAGTATTTGGCATACAACTGATGTTCTCGAATCTTTTCCAACACAAGTCAAAGATGTTCAGCATGCTCTTCTTCATTCTTGGAATAGACCCGAATATCATCAAGCTAAACCATGACGAATTTGTCAAGGTAGTCCATGAATATGTAGTTCATCAATCAAGAGAAGGTGGCTGGAGCATTGGTCAAGCCAAAGGACATGACAGTGTACTCGTATGATCCATAGCGAGTAACAAAGGCAGTTTTAGGAATGTCCTCTTCACAAACTCTGATCTGAAGGTATACTAACCTCAAATCAAGTTTAGAGAAGACAGATGAACCAGCAAGTTGATCATACAAGTCATTGATTCTTGGAACTGGATACTTGTTCTTGATCGTTGCCTGATTGACAGGACGATAATCAACAACCAAATGATTAGTGCCATCCTTCTTCTTAACAAAGAGCGAAGGGGAACCCCATGCAGAAGAGCTGGAGCGAATGAAGCCCTTACGAAGTGATTCCTTGAGTTCCTGCTTGAGCTCGAGAAGCTCATGTGGCGGCATCTTATATGGACGCTTGGCGATAGGAGCGGTGCATGGTTTCAAGTCAATGACAAACTCGACGGCTCTAATAGGGGGCACTCCTGGAAGTTCCTCTGGAAAGACATCCTGGAAGTCACAGACTTCTGGAATGTTCTCGATGTTCTCCAACGGGGATGCATTACGAGCATTCAATGCATATATCTGGGCTTCGGCATTTTGATTAGTCCGGATTGATTAATTGATTATCTGGCCGGACGGGTGTGTGAGTTGGACTATTTTAGCGGCACAGTCGATAAAAGCGTTATGGGCTTTCAACCAATCCATACCAAGGATGACATCTACATTGGAAGACTTGAGGACAATGAGTGTGGCAAGGAATGTCAGTCCATTGATTTTAATCTGGTTGTTGTGGCATATGTCAGAAGAGTGCAAATGACTTCCCGGGGTACTAATAGCTAACGGAGGATAAATTTCTTCACAAGTTATGCCATGCAAGTATGCAAATCTTCCTGATATGAATGAATGCGATGTTCCTGAATCAAAGAGAACAGAAGCAGGTACTGAGTTAACAGGAAGAGTACCCATCACAATGTTCGGTTCGTCCTGGACTTCCTCAATATCAACGTGATTGACTCGGCCACGACCGAATGCAGGCGGTCTGGCATTATAGTTCCTTGGTTGAGGGTAGCCACGTCCAATTCCACGTCTAGTGGCAGGGGGTGCATACTGGTTCTGGTGGCAATCTCTAGCACGGTGACCTGGCTGTCCACACTTGAAGCAGAGGCCATCATTGGGACAGGGAGCCATAGCATCATCTCTAGCACGGTGACCTGGCTATCCACACTCTGAGCTGCCTTGGCGGTGCAGGCAGACGAGGTCCTACGTAGGAAGGCCTAGGGGCTGGAGCAGCTTGACGGTAGACATTGTGCAGGATCCACATCCGGAGCTTCTGAGTTGACGGGCCCGAAGATGAACCAATGTCACAGGAGCGCTTGAGTGACTCCTGGTGCTCAGCTTGACTGGTTTCAGCTTGCATAGCCTTGTTGACAAGTGTTGCGAAGTCTGGGAAATCAAAGAAACTGAGTGCAAGCTTTAGGTCAGGGTTCAGTCCCTCACGAAACTTCTCCTATTTGCGAGCATCAGTGGAGACATCATGTAAGTGCATCAAGTGCCCCCTTAGTGGTTTTGGAGTATTGAAGACAAATAGGTTGAGGAACTAATGTGTTTGTGAGTATACACAGGTGACAGAGTCCCTGAAGATTTGGTTTAACACATGGAAGACGACCCCTAAAAATAGATTTCTTCCAGTGAAGAATTTGATGATGAAATTGGTACGGCCTTTGAAGAAATTGATGTGAAGACTTTGAAGCTTGAAGACTTTGGTTTTCGTAGTTTCTTTTCTTCTTATTTGAGTCATAGGAAAAACCGTACTGTTAAAGGGGGTCTAGGTGAAACATATTTCACATTTCCAAAGTGATGCTCAAACCTTCTCAAACTTACTGAAACCCTTACACAAGCTGCTTCGAGTGAAGCCTTCGGAAATCTCCAGTACAGCTGACGCATTTGCTAGCGGCAGTGACGAAGTTAACCTGGTCGCTGACGAATTTGGTCAGGCTGAGGAGTTAGGAGTTCGCCAGTGCGATCTGCCTAAACTGAGGAAATTGAGTGCCCCGACAAAATTGAGAGTTCAATTCCGACCGTTGCTGCGCCGCGTGCCAGCCGTCGAGTGGATCCTTATCCTGACAACGGTCGAATCAGACAAGGGCATTTATGACATTTTATGTCGGGGTGCCTCCTGGCTATAAATAGCCCCCCACCCCCCAACCAGTTGTTGGTTGGCTGCTCCGAGAGAACTTGACACTTGTCATTTGAGAGCAACCCATCCTCTGACGACTTTGAGTGAACCCAAGTGAGGAAAAACCCAAGTGAGGAAAATCCCAACCAGAGCCTAAGTGATTGAGCATCACTGAAGAGATTGATCTGTGTGATCCGACGCTTGTTACCTTTGAGGACTGTCATTCCTCCAGACGGTTAGGCGTCATGTTCTGAGCACCCAAGAGTAATTGTGGCATGCCGGTGAACAAGTCTGTGAAGGTTTTGGAAGTCTACCTTGAAGACTTACCACAAGTGATTGGGCGAGGTCTTAGTGATCTTAGCTCAAGAGGAATACGGTGAGGACTAAGTGTCCTCTGAGTTGCGACTCAGCTGCCTCAACCAGACGTACAGTTGATGCAGCAACTGGAACTGGTCTACCAAATTCCATTGTCTTCACCGAGCCAACCTGGTTTCAAATTCCTCACCCTCCCTTACTTTATTCCGCTGCTGAAGAATTTGTGATCTATCATCTGACGAATTTGAACTGAAGTATTTGATCATGCTACCGTTTATTTCCTCAGTTCATATTCTTCATGTGTGTATGATTGTATGATTGCATGTTCTTCACCCTTATATATTCTGATCGCATGTACTCTAATTCTGTGTTGACTTAGTTTCCCTTGCGTTTCTATTTCTTCACTCTGATCTTCGTCAAATTCATCAGAGTTTGACGAATTTCTAAAATTCTCCCATTCACCGCCCCCCTCTGGGAGTTTACCTGCGCTTTCAATTGGTATCAGAGCAAGGTACTCCCTTGTTCTATGTGATTTTGGTTTAACCACCTGGAGTTTTAGTTATGTCGACCGCAGGTATGATCAAGGTCTCCGCTGCATGCCCCATCTTAGATGGCACAGACTATCCCTACTGGAAGAACAAGATGCGAATGCATCTTGAGGCTATTGACAATGATCTCTGGTTCATTGTGGAGAACAACGTCCCCACCATTTCACCAAGTATCAATGCTACTGATGTGAAGAGATTCAAGCAACTGGACTCTCAAGCGAAGAACATCATTTGTGGTCATCTAAACAAAGGACTGTATGGCAGAGTAAGTGCACTGGAAACCTCGAAGCTTATCTGGGACCGGCTTTCAAAAGTGAATGAGGGTGTTTCCACTCAACGTGACTCCCGAGTTGATGTTCTGCGCAATCTCTTCAATCGCTTCAAAAGACTCGACAATGAAAATGTGCAACAAACCTTCGACCGCCTCACTGATATCTCCAATGAGCTTCAAGCTCTTGGTGCTGCTGACATCACCGATCATGAGGTGGTGAAGAAATTGCTGAGGTCTCTGGACAGTTTCTTCGACACTTTGGCACTGATGATTCAAGAGCGCCCTGATTACAAGTCACTGGATCCTGCCGATATTCTTGAGAGGCTCAACACACATGAATTTCAGCAAGCCGAGAAGAGAGACATGTATGGACCCACCTATGGTCGCCCCCGCGCGCTGAAGGCTAATGCAAAAGCCAAGGCTATTTCATCATCTGAAGAAGAAGAAGAAGAGGAATGTGAGTGCTGTTCTGACGGTGCTGAGGAAATTGGCAGAAAACTGGCTATGCTGGTAAAGAAGTTCCAGAAGTTTTCCAAGAAAAACCGATTTGGAAAATCTTCAAAGTATGACTCGAAGAACACTGGAGAAGCGTCTTCTCGAGACTACAACAAAAGAACCTGTCACAAATGCAAGAAGCCAGGCCACTACATCGCCGACTGCCATCTTTGGCAGAAGAAGAAGAAGAGCAGGGATGATGATGAATCTGATCAGAAAAAGAAGAAATCCTCAAAGTCCTCATCAAAGTCCTCAAAGTCCTCATCTCACAAGAAGTCTAGTTCCAGCAAAGCTCGTGCATTCCTTGGGAAGGAAATGGATTCTGAAGAAGAATCTGATGATCAGCCAGCTGAGGAATCTGAGGAGTTGTCAGACACTGGTGTGGCAAGCCTTGCACTCGCTACTGAGTACGTCAGCAAGTCCAACTTCAACACTGAGGATAATGGTATCTCCACCAACAATGATGACTGTGCTAATGACTACACTCCCACCTATTGCTTCATGGCTCGAGGTGCAAAGGTAACCTCACGAGAAGCTTACTTTGAAACCTCCAGTGATGATGACTCTGAGTGTGAATCTAAACCAAGCTATAAGAAACTTGCTAAAATTGCAACTGAGCAAAACCGTGGCATGTAAAAGATTCAAAAACTGCTAGACAAAAGCGATGACCTATTGAACGAGGAAATGGATCGTAGTCAAGCCCTATCTGAGGATCTCAGAAGGCTTAAGTCTCAATATGACGAACTTGAAAGTCGTCATGTGTCCCTCTCAGCTGAACATGAGAAAATGTCCTATGAATTTCTTCAAAGGAAGCAAGGTCTCGAGAAGCTGAGAGCATCTCATGATGATCTTCAAAAAGAAAACGATTCACTCCTCACTCAACAGATCAGTACCGCTCAGGAAGAATTTGTTACACCATGCTTAAAATGCCTTGAACGTGATAATGCTAATTCTTCAGCTGAATGTTCAAATGCTTCTGTACTTGCAATTGCTTCAGCTGCTACGGTGGCCACTAATCCCTCATCTGAGGAAGCCACTGGTGATACTGATGAAAATGCAAGGCTGAAGGAATTATATGTCACTGGCATGTACAAAAGCCTCAAAGGGCATCAAACCCTGTGTGACGTGCTCAAAAAGCAAATTCTTCACAGGAACCCTAGGAAAGAGGGTATTGCCTTTGAGAGAAAGCTCAATGCTGATGGTTCGTATTAGAAGCCTGAGCAGTATCCCAAAACCACATGGGTTGCTGCAAAGGGACCTCCAGTAGACCCATCTACTTTATCTGGCTATACGTGTGATTCTTCATATTCTTCAGATGAGTCATTTGACTCTAACTATAAACTGTTCAAGAATCAGAATGGTGAAGTCTTTGCCAGATTCATTGGTACTAACTGCAGGAACAGTCCACCTTGGAAGAAAATCTGGGTTCCTAAAAGCCTTCTGGAAAATCTTCAGGTGAATGTCATCATGACACCACCGATGAAGAAGAAACCTCCCGGGGCAAATTCTTCACAGGGACCAAAGTCGTCAAATGGACGCAGACCCACTTATGGTTGCACTAATGCCTCTGTTTCGCAGGGAAACAGACAGCGGGTTGATGAATATGAGCTTTATTCTTCGAACCATTATGTTCACAAATCTTCGAAGAATTTCTCTACTTATTCATTCAATTACTATAACCCTCCTGTGAAGAGAAATGCTTATTCTTCAATGCCTAAGTTCTCCATCAATGCACTTCGTCTCATTGCTTCTCAGCCACCCATTCAGATGTGGGTGGTTAAGAAGAAGAACTAATCTCTTCTGCAGGGTCAGGTCTTCAAACAACTAAATGTCTAATGAATTTGCTGAAGACTTGACAGTATGCCTGTTGGGATGCAGGCTGATCATGTTGGAATGAATGTTTCATTTCACACATCCCTTATGCTGATTGATATTATATCTTGATGAAATTGTCTGACGAAATTGATCATTATCATATTCTTCACTTTGAAGCATATGAATTTGTGCGTCAGACTAATGCTTCTACAGGATGACACACCTTCTACCACTGAATGGGTCTTGGACAGTGGCTGCATGAACCATATGACAGGAGATAGGAATCTCCTCACTAATGCTCCCCTTACACCGTCTCATCTGAATCATATCACTTACGCTGACAAAGGAAAAAAGCAAGGTATTGGGTCTAGGTAAGGTTGCCATCTCAAAGGATCGACACATGGAAAAGGTGATGCTTGTCGAGTCCCTTGGATTCAACCTCATGTCTGTTTCAATGCTTTGTGATCTTTATATGATTGTCATCTTTGGCAAATATAGATGCATTGTGCTGTTGGAATCTGACAAATCCAAAGTCTTCGAAGGCTTTAGGAGAGGTGACTTGTATATTATAGATTTCTCTACAGGTCCTCAGCCCGCAACATGTCTAATGGCAAAAGCTTCGGAATGCTGGCTATGGCATCGACTACTTGGACATGCTGGAATGAGGAATTTGAGCACTCTCGTCAAGAAGAAGCATATCATTGGCGTCGAGGGTGTCAAATTCGTCAAGGATCACCTCTATGGCGCTTGTGAGTCTGGAAAGATGACCAGAGCCAAGCACCAGGCGAAGACTATCATGACCACTACTCGTCCTTTTGAATTGCTTCATATGGATTTGTTTGGTCCTACACATTATGCCACACTAACCAATGCAGCATCTCTCTACGGATTCGTCATTGTTGATGACTACTCTCGCTACACCTGGGTGCACATCATTACCTACAAGACTGAAGTTTAGAATGTCTTCAGACGATTCTCCAATCGGGCCATGACGAATTATTGTCTCAAGATCAAGCACATCAGGAGTGACAATGGCACTGAGTTCAAGAACACAGGCCTCGATGACTATCTTGATGAACTTGGTATTACACATGAGCTCTCTGCTCCCTACACTCCTCAGCAGAATGGAGTCGTGGAGCGCAAGAACAGAACCCTCATCGAGATGGCGCACACTATGCTTGATGAATACAAGACTCCTCGTCACTTCTGGCCTGAGGCAATTGACACTGCATGCCACATCATCAACCGGGTATATCTTCACAAATTCCTCAAGAAGACTTCATATGAACTCCTCACAGACAAGAAACCCAATGTGAATTATTTCAAAGTCTTCGGTGCTAAATGTTGGATTAGAGATCCTCATCATAATTCTAAATTTGCACCGAAAGCACACGAAGGTTTTATGCTTGGTTACGGAAAGGACTCGCACACCTACAGAGTCTTCAACTCCTTCCACCACAAGGTTGTTGAAACTGTAGATGTGCGGTTCGATGAAACTAACGGCTCACAAAGAGAGCACCTGCCTCCTGTGCTAGATGAAATGCCACCTGAGGAATCTATCAAGCTGATGGGCACTGGTGAAATTGTGCCCTGTGAAGAAATAGCGGCTGATGAAGAAGTGGTCGTTCCTCGTCGTGAAGAAAATGAACATTCTAAAGAAAATGATGCTGAGGATTCTACACGGCAACAACAACAACAACAAGGCCCTCATCCAGCACATCCACGAGTGGCGAATGAAGTGCAGATTGAGAAAATCCTCGACAACATCAATGCACCAGGTCCCCTCACTCGCTCAAGAGCTTCACATTTAGCTAACTTTTGTGGGCATTACGCGTTTGTCTCTATTTCAGAACCCACCAAAGTTGATGAAGCCTTTCTGGAACCGGAATGGATTCAAGCAATGCAAGATGAATTGCGTCAATTCGAGCTCAACAATGTGTGGGAGCTTGTTAAGCGTCCTGATCCACGCAAGCACAATATCATCGGCACTAAGTGGATCTACCGCAACAAACAAGACGAAAATGGCCAAGTGGTGAGGAATAAGGCCCGTCTTGTAGCTCAAGGCTACACACAGGTTGAGGGTATTGATTTCGATGAAACATTTGCACCTGTTGCTAGGCTTGAAGCCATTCGAATATTGCTTGCATATGCTAACCATCATGATATCCTCTTATATCAAATGGATGTGAAAAGTGCATTCCTCAATGGTAAGCTTGAGGAAGAAGTATATGTTGCTCAACCACCAGGTTTTGAGGACCCAAAGCATCCTGACAAAGTCTTCAGACTCAACAAGACTCTCTATGGCCTCAAACAGACCCCTAGGGCTTGGTATGATACACTGAAGGAATTCCTGAAGAAAAAGGGGTTCAAGCCCGGTTCACTTGACCCTACTCTTTTTACTAAATCTTATGATGGTGAACTGTTCATATGCCAAATATATGTTGATGATATTATCTTTGGTTGCACTAACAAGAAATACAGTGATGAATTTGCTCATATGATGCAGGAAGAATATCAGATGTCTATGATGGGGGAGTTAAAATTCTTCCTCGGGCTTCAAATTCGTCAACAACCCAATGGCATCTTCATATCTCAGGAGAAATACCTCAGAGACTGCCTGAAGAAATTTGGAATGCAAGATTGCAAAGGCCTCAAGATACCAATGCCAACAAATGGCCAACTTAACACTGACGAAAATGGTAAAGATTTTGATCAGAAGGTATATCGCTCCATCATTGGTTCGCTGCTTTACCTATGTGCATCTAGGCCAGATATTATGCTTAGTGTTTGCATGTGTGCCCGCTTTCAAGCGTCACCGAAGGAATCACACCACCAGGCTGTGAAACGAATTCTTTGATATTTGGCTCACACCCCAACGCTTGGATTATGGTATCCCAAGGGCTCATCACTTGATCTTGCTGGATATTCCGATTCTGATTATGCTGGTGACCGAGTGGATCGCAAGTCAACATCAGGCACATGCCATTTCCTCGGACGATCTCTTGTATGTTGGTCCTCGAAGAAGCAGAACTGCGTTTCACTTTCCACTGCCGAGGCTGAGTACATTGTTGCTGGCGCCTGCTGCTCTCAGTTACTATGGATGAAGCAAACCCTCAAGGACTATGGCGTCAACATGAAGAAAGTGCCACTCTTCTGTGACAATGAGAGCGCCATCAAGATCGGCCACAACCCTGTGCAACACTCAAGGACGAAGCATATTGAGATTCGTCACCATTTTCTTCGTGATCATGTGTTGAAGGGAGACATCGTCATCGACCACGTGAAGACTGAAGACCAGCTAGCAGATATCTTCACAAAGCCCTTGGATGAGAGAAGGTTTTGCATGTTGCGGTGTGAGCTAAACATCTTAGAATCTTCGAATGTCCTTTGAAAAGGACACACATCCTAACGCTTATGCATTCTTGATGTCTTTGATGCACAATACACGAAGTAACATTTTTCTTCAATCAATGAAGACTAACCCTCTAAGTGTGAAGAGATTAATGAAGAACTTGATTCTCAGAACCCTACGACAATTGTACGCGGTGTCTGAAATCATCATAGTTCTTATACGGTGGGTAACGCCACCACCTCTTTTTGACGTTCTTCAATTTTGAGTTTTTCGTCATTTGCAATTTCGTCAAACTTTTCAAATTCGTCATTTGAGGTTTTTCTTCACTGCGTTCGGTTCGTTGCCTATATATATATGTTTGAGTTTTTCATGTCCTCAACAGCATCCACATATAGCTAATTCTTCAATTGTGTTTTTTCGTCATCTATGTGGATGTGATCGGACCCGCTCCCCTCTATGCTAAACTCAACCCACTCTGTTCACAAATTCTTCATATGCGTTCTTCTTGACACTGTTCAAAGTCTTCACTGTGTCCTTGACAGCTGAAGAAATTGCGAAAACATTTTGAAAATATTCTAATCAATTTTTGGCGGTTGCCACAGTAACTTCATCCCGCGCTTCGCACGTGTGGATAGAGATGAAAATGCAAGTGTGACGCGTGTCACTCAGATGCGAAACGCCAGGGGCTAATCCGTCCAAAATCTTCGGACCGCTCGGTTTTTACCGCGCCTATATAAATGCTTGACCCCGTCAACCTCCACTCCTTTCACTCTCGCGCCCCTGTCACTCTCAAACCCTAGCACCGCCGCTGGATCTCATCGTCGTCGGAGAGGAAGAGCTTCACGGCCTCGACTTCTTCGCCGTCGTACTCGCGCCGGCTGCGGATTTCCTCACCTCCGCCGCCGCCGTAGACATCTTTCGTCGCCAAGTTAGGGCACGGAAGATCTGAACTGACGATTTCCATCACCTCGTCGTCCAGTTCGTCGAGTTCATCCTTGGGGTAATTAAAATTTATTTTTACCGCCCAAGTTTGATCTTTTTACTGCCACAAAATCTTCAAGTGCTGTTTTTACCACTTTTCCAATTCTTCAGCACTTCCTTCTGGCCAGTCTTGAGTATTTGCATCTAAGTTACACTTAACAGCAAGATTCCTCAATTGTGCAATTGCTTCAATCTTTACAACTCTGGAACCTTTGTCAAGAACACTTAGTGAAATGAGTCAAGACGATAAGGATCAATTTCTTCACCTGGTTTATTTTGAAAAATCTATGAGAACGCATGTGACTCTTCCCCATTTCCTTGCAACTATACTCTATTCACAGGTACAATGTCTGCAGACGAATCACTAGGTTCTCATCAAATTAAATCATTTGCAGCATTGCTTGAGGAAAATCTTCAAACATCTTCAGAGTCCTCAAAAGTTCAAAAACCTCAGCTGAAGAAAATGGCTGAAGAGAAAAGGCCTCAGAAGGGAGGCAAGCGGAAAGAGGAACAGACTGCTTTTGAAATTCCAGATGATCTTTATGATGGATATTGCACTCCAGGTGAGGAAACTCATGGAAAGGAAACCAAGGAGCAGCGCAAAACGCGCCTGCAAAAGATCAAGAGGTACTGGACATACCAGTGGAGGGACTACAATTTCGTCACCACCAAGTACATGAAGGACTTCATTGTCAAGCCACCATGCAATAGGCCACCACTTGCTGAAGGCCAAACTGCTCATCCAACTAGCATCCGAAGGGGTGAAGAATTCCCCAAAGAATGGGCAAAGCAACAGGCTAAGTTGCAGAAACAGGCCAAAAAGGCCGTTGATGACTTCAACATGGCCGCAAAGGCCTCAGCTGAAGCTGGTGCTAGTGGCAGTGCAAGTGCTCCGAAGAAAGCCATGCAGAAGAAGCCTGCCAGCAAGCCAAAGCTGTCAGTCCCAAAGGCTTCAGCACCAAAGGCAACAAAATCTTCAGTGCCTCCTCCTGCTACAAGTTCTTCAGTGGCTGCAGCAAAAGCATCAACACCGGTCGTGCTCGCATCTTGCCAGCACACCGAGGGCTTTGCGACAGCCTCAATTGCTACATCAAGTGCCTTAGCTTGTGGGCAATCATCGTCTTCTCTGCCCAAACTGAAGAAAAAGGTCACTGCTGGCCGTGGAACTAGGCCAAGTCCCAAGAGCAAGGCCGTCGTGCCTCAGGCTGATGAACACGGACTGGCTGACAAAGATGAGCTCACGGAGTTCCTCAGAAGAAAGCAAGAGCAAGCTGTCATTGCAAAGAATTCTTCGGTTCCAATGATGCTTGATCCCAAGAAGCTGCTAGACTTCATTGACATCTGGTGCACTAATTAAGCCAGATACGCCTCTTGACGAACTGAATCTGCCCCCTGGCCCTAGTCATGTTCTGTCTGCCTTCATATTGAACGAGAGGCATAAAATTGCTCAAGCAAAATTGGTGAGGAAACAGCAGCTGCAAAAAGAGAAGGAGCTGCGGAAGAACATTCTCTCTATTTCCCCTCAGCAGCTCGTGACTTTGCAATCATAAATTCAACAGTTGTCTGAAGAATTTGAACGCCAGTCAAGTCACTACTGTGGAGTGCACGATAGATTCATCCAAGCCACCACCAAAGTGGTCAATGAGCACAACCAGCGTGAGGCTGCCAGGCTTGGCACCGTGCCTCCTTCAAGTTCTTCAGCACCTCCACCATCTGCGCCAACTGAAGAAACTGCCAGGGCACCCAAGGTTGCGCCTGAAGAATCTGAAAGGGCAACTGAAGAAGTTGTTCCTGAAGTATCTGCCAGGGCGACTGCAATAGTCGTGCCTGAAGAAATTGTACCATCCAGTTCCTCAGCAGCAGCACCACCAGCGTCCTCGCCTGTGAGGCAAATCAGATTTCCTTCTGCATCAGAAGTGAAGAAAACCAAAGCTGCTGAGAAGGAAGCAAAGAAGAGAAAAGCTTCACCTCCTGCCATCACAGCATCTGTGAAGAAAGTGAAGACGGCACCATTGTCTTCAGCAGATCCTATTGATGCCATACCGATCTCATCAGCGCCCCCTACTCCTGCCAATGCAAATCTTCAACTTGTCCCATATGGGGTGGAATATGAAATTCCTCAGGCTGATGCAGATGAGACAGAAAACCACTCTGCTGCTAACACAGAGCAAGTGGATGAAGAGATTGAAGTCGAAGATGATGCTTCACTTCACCAAGTTGTGTCACGGAAGCCCTCACCGGTTTCGTTGACTGAAGAAAATGCCACTGCTTCATCTGGAAGTAGTGAAGAAACTGAAGAGGATGTGGATATAGATGGTGCTACAACCCCACCAATCGTTGATGACTTCTGGGAAGCTGTCCATCCAAACTCGCCCCTCACCACACCTCTGACGCAAGTGCCACAGTCGCCTGCTGTAACTGAAGAAATTCACACGGGCTCTGACGAAAGACAACCATCACCACTTCAAACCATTGATGAAGAAATACCAGCTGCAGCAGCTGATGAAACTGCTCAAGATGAGCCCGCTGTTGATGTCGTCAATACATCTCCTCAGCGCGATGACTCAATTCCTTCAGCTGACACAGATACAGTTCCTACCGCAACTGCTGAAGAAATTGCCAAGTCACTTGCAGTAACTGATCCAAATGATTCAACTGGGTCCCAATGACCAGTGTTTGATGTCCGCAAAAAGATGCAAAATCTTCACCCAGTACCAGTGATGCCCAAGATTGGCAGAACCCTCAGGCGGCCTCAGTTCGATAACGCCAAATTCTTCGAAGAAAAGAATTTCTTCATAGGCGAGTCCCCTTATGACTCAGCCAAGATCAGGCGCCTGCGATTCTGGACAAGGACGCAGATGAATTTCTATGCATTGCTACTATTTGACAAGAAGAAAGTATTTCCTCATCGCCATATTCCTCACGTGGATATGGAGTCTCTAACGTGCTTTCGGCCAGTCCTGGCTGTTCTTCACGATGCAGGATTACTTAGCTTCTGCTCTGATGTATGCGACTGGAATGAAGAACTGATTCTACAGTTCTACGCCATAGTGCACTTTTCTGGAGAGGCTGATGACATTGCTACATGGGCTCTGGACTGGATGAGTGAAGACACTCATTATAAAGCACCAATTGAAGAACTTCTTCGTGCTCTACTAGTTGATCCACCCCAAGATGAAGCCAAAAGAATATATGAAGAACCTGAGCTGCCTGATCACCTGATGCAAGTGCTGATGAAGCCAATGACTGAAGGAAATGCTCCTAGGACAACCTTCCTTGTGAAGGATTTGCTATATGTGCCAAGGACCATTTTCCGCATTCTGTCCAAAACCCTCAGTCCAATTAAGGGTCACAACTCCAACACTGAAGAAGTTGTGGGAATTATGAAGAATCTGCTGTTCCACATAATTCATGGCACTCCCATCAACATTCATGATTTCTTTCTGAAGACATTGGTCACAGTGGCACAGTCGCCTTGTAATCTGAAGCCATATGCTCCATGGATCATGAGATTCATCAGATCCCGATCTGCAATTCACTACAAGGCTGACAATCAAAATCATCTGAGCTATTTGCCTAAAGTTGAAATTCTTCAGAGCACCATCTCCTCAGTACCTGGCAAGGGCAAGACACCCATAGATGAAGGCTTACGTCCTCTGGATGGACATTTTCGTCAACCTATTTCCAGCTCCAATGCTGATGAATCTGCTAGCCAGGACACTGCAGCGAAAGCCCCAAGGCCAAATTCTTCACCGGAAGCACCACGCGTCATGACGGACCATGAGCTGCTTATAAGCCTTCACCAGAAAGTGGACAGGAATCACAGATGGGTTAAGCGTCAGTTTGCTGCTGTTCAAGCCAACATGACTGTGACGCATAACTCAGTGCGCAAAAACCGCTATTATCTTCATGAGATTTTTGACAGATCATGGGCCATCCTCTCGCACCTCAAGACTGATGAAGAACTTGCAGAAATGGATTTCCAAATGAACTTTGACTGGGCAGAACCGCCAAGGAAGAAGTACAAGAAAGTTCAAGTTCCTCCTCTTATGCCGAGCTCAGAGTCTTCATCACGCACCACTGATGAAAATGAAGCTGTTGAAGATGATGCAACTGATCCATCTGCTTCACGCGACCCCGACAACGCTGGCGCTCCCTAGTCTTCATCGTGATGTTTTTCTTCAGGGGCGTTAGTCCTCACCTTGTCTCCTTTTGGTCATCTGATGACAAAGGGGGAGAAGTGTGAGTTAGTCTTCAAGCGGGTCGATATATGGGCTGTTTTTGCTTAAGTTGCAACTCTTGGTCTTTGCTCTTTGATGAGTTATAACTTAAATACTGTTGGTCATCTGACTCTTTTGCTACATTGATTATGCGTGCTCTGATCCTAATATATCTGATCATGCATGATTGGATTCCAAGATATAGGGGGAGATCTCCACAATCTCAACCTGCCATGTGCATTTGCAATCCAAAGCAAATTCTTCATATGCACATCTTCAGGGGGAGTTCCTCAATATCTTGTAACCAATTTCTTCAAACTCTGTACTTACTCTTCAATTATTTTTACTCCCGTTGAAAGCCTAACCAATTTGTCATCAATCACCAAAAAGGGGGAGATTGTAAGTGCATCAAGTGCCCCCTTAGTGGTTTTGGAGTATTGAAGACAAATAGGTTGAGGAACTAATGTGTTTGTGAGTATACACAGGTGATAGAGTCCCTGAAGATTTGGTTTAACACATGGAAGATGACCCCTAAAAATAGATTTCTTCAAGTGAAGAATTTGATGATGAAATTGGTACGGCCTTTGAAGAAATTGATGTGAAGACTTTGAAGCTTGAAGACTTTGGTTTTCGTAGTTTCTTTTCTTCTTATTTGAGTCATAGGAAAAACCGTACTGTTAAAGGGGGTCTAGGTGAAACATATTTCACATTTCCAAAGTGATGCTCAAACCTTCTCAAACTTACTGAAACCCTTACACAAGCCGCTTCGAGTGAAGCCTTTGGAAATCTCCAGTACAGCTTACGCATTTGCTAGCGGCAGTGACGAAGTTCATCTGGTCGCTGACGAATTTGGTCAGGCTGAGGAGTTAGGAGATCGCCAGTGCGATCTGCCTAAAGTGAGGAAATTGAGTGCCCCGACGAAATTGAGAGTTCAATTCCGACCGTTGCTGCGCCGCGTGCCAGTTGTCGAGTGGATCCTTATCCTGACAACTGTCGAATCAGACAAGGGCATTTATGACATTTTATGTCGGGTTGCCTCCTGGCTATAAATAGCCGCCCCCCCCCCCCAACCAGTTGTTGGTTGGCTGCTCCGAGAGAACTTGACACTTGTCATTTGAGAGCAACCCATCCTCTGACGACTTTGAGTGAATCCAAGTGAGGAAAATCCCAACCAGAGCCTAAGTGATTGAGCATCACTGAAGAGATTGATCTGTGTGATCCGACGCTCGTTACCTTTGAGGACTGTCATTCCTCCAGACGGTTAGGCGTCATGTTCTGAGCACCCAAGAGTAATTGTGGCGTGCCGGTGAACAAGTCTGTGAAGGTTTTGGAAGTCTACCTTGAAGACTTACCACGAGTGATTGGGCGAGGTCTAAGTGATCTTAGCTCAAGAGGAATACGGTGAGGACTAAGTGTCCTCTGAGTTTCGACTCAGCCGCCTCAACCAGACATACAGTTGATGCAGCAACTGGAACTGGTCTACCAAATTCCATTGTCTTCACCGAGCCAACCTGGTTTCAAATTCCTCACCCTCTCTTACTTTATTCCGCTGCTGAAGAATTTGTGATCTATCATCTGACGAATTTGAACTGAAGTATTTGATCATGCTACCGTTTATTTCCTCAGTTCATATTCTTCATGTGTGTATGATTGTATGATTGCATGTTCTTCACCCTTATATATTCTGATCGCATGTACTCTGATTCTGTGTTGACTTAGTTTCCCTTGCGTTTCTATTTCTTCACTCTGATCTTTGTCAAATTCATCAGAGTTTGACGAATTTCTAAAATTCTCCCATTCACCCCCCCCCCCCTCTGGGAGTTTACCTGCGCTTTCACATCATCCTCAGCGTAACGGGACAAATCGAGGAACTCTCTCTGATACGCATCAACAGTCTTCTTGCCTTCAACGAGGTTGCAGAATTCCGTCTTTTTCTTGTCCATAAGTCCCTGGGGAATGTGGCGAGCATGGAAAGCAGTCTGGAACTCAAGCTAGGTAACAATTGTCCCAGCAGGCAGCATGCGCCTGTGGCTGTCCCACCATTGCGCAGCCGGACCCTTGAGATGGTACGCCGCAAACGTGACGTAATTGGCGGGGGCAACACTAGCAGACTCCATCTCGAAGGTGATGTCACGGAGCCACTCATCGGCATCCAGTGGCTGAGTTGAGTTGCGGAAGATGACTGGGTTAAGGCGCACAAAATCCTGAAGGGTCACTGGACCAGGCTGGTGCTCAGCATTGGGATTTGGGAACTGGTTCATTATTCCGGTGATAAACTGGCGGTTCAGCCCAAACTGTTCCATCATCGCAGCAACATAAGGTGGAGGTGGAGGGTTATCACCACGACCACGACCCCTATTCATACTAAACAATTCAACAGATGTAGATTAGCAAAGGCAACAGTACGCAAGTATGAGCGACAAGCGTAAGGAATCGATTGCTGTGTAGTCAACAATAAAGGACTTAGGCATGGTAGAAACATAGTGGCAATTATGTCTTGCAAAAGGATGCATACATAGAGTTTAGTACAGGGATCAGTCATTTCGCAGGCGGCACGCAGGCATGCGATGAATACAACTACTACAACTAGCAAGGCTACAACAGTCTCAGAAAAATCCTCGAAATCCTGACAACTGTGAGTGACGAGTCAGGAAGTACTCCACTAAAGGATCCTGTGGTCTGTGAAGACTCTGATGCGGAAGCTGAAGCTCCAGTGGCAAACGAGGACCATGGTCAGGAGTGTATCCTCCAACTGCAGGCGAAGCAACACCAGGGCGCATCACGGTCCTGGCAAGGTAAATCACAGACATGGGAAGCTGCCGAGATACGACAAGAGGAAGCAAGTGCGTCAAAGCATTGTAGAGGCGCACATGAGTGGCAAACAACTCGTAGCGAAGAGCGCAGTTAGCGCGATCCAGACCATCAGCATGCTGGACCAGAATCCTTCTAGGAGATGACTCGCGCAAGAGAGGGGTGTATATACCAGTGTAGTATGTAGGAGATATGCCCTAGAGGCAATAATAAATGTTATTATTTATCTCCATGTTCATAATTATGTTTATGTTCCATGCTATAACTGCTATGGTTCTCGAGTCTACAATAACCACGAGGCTCGGAGGAAGACTCATATGCACGTGTGGAATAATAAACGGTAAAATGTATTCCTAGTCTGGCCTCTAAGACTAGCTCAAGTGTTGCATGATGGTTCTGTTTTCCTGATCATAGGCATGACTATGCCGGCAACTTTGAGGGCACAATGTTAGGAGAACACTTGTGTTGAATCGACCCAAACTGATGTTATGCTATGAGATACATTCATCACAAGTTAATGGTTAATAACACAGAGGAAGTTAACGTTTGCATAATTCCTTAGACCATGAGAGTATCGAGTTTCTTCATGCTTGCTTCATGAACTTTGGGGTTTATTAAACGTCATCCGTAAATGGGTGGCTATTACGGCGGCGATGGATTGGGATTTGCTCCGTAAATGGGTATCATGGAAACGTAAATGGGTGGCTATTAAACGTCATCCGTAAATGAGTATCATGGAAAAGTATGTCAAGTAACTTAATAGCTCAAGATTGGGATTTGCTCCTCCGACGATGGAGAGATATCTCTGGGCCCTCTCGGTGTTACGGTATCCACCATCGTCTGGCCAGACACATTGTGATTTGATCATAGGGATGCCGGAACACGAGAACGAGAAAAGAGAACAAAACCGGTAACGAGGTAACTAGCATTGTGGACAAGTGTTGATCCACGGGGATGCCGATGATTCTCACCTCGGGTATTTGTAACATATCGCAAAGCAACAGGAATAGCACACGGCAACTGGAGGTTCACTCGAATATTCATTTGTGTGGGTATAGGGGTCAATATGGGTGTCCACGGCTCCGATGTTGATCATTGATCGGAAAGTGTTCCGGGTCATGTCTATACTTCACCGAACCTATATGGTCACACGCTTAAGGGTCATCTATCTGCTGAATACTAGACAGGGAGTCTGAGAGACAGTCACCGGAAAAGTTTCGGAGACAGCGGAAAAGTTCCGGAGAGAGAACACCGGAATAGTTTCGGTAAAACTGAAAAGTTGTTTCAGGGTATACCATTAAGTCAAATTGGTTGTGGCACACGCCTGGAAATTCTTGGAGGGTGCCAGAATTGTTCTAGAAACTTCTGGGATTTTTCGGAGAAAAAACCCGGAAATGTTCCGGAGCTGCCGGAACAGTTTTGTTTGCTTTTCGCATATAAAAATCACTAATCCAAAATCATTTTAGTGGGTACTGGAATTGTTCTAAGACCCACAAAAATATTTTCGGATTTAACGGTCGCGGAAAAATGTTTCCGTGAATAGTGAAAGTGCTTTTTGGGTTACTTTTTGGAAAGCCACCTTTTAGGGCTTTTGTCAAGCTTCTAGAAGGAAAGACTTAGGGACTAAGGAACCCCTTTTGGGAGGGTCCCACAAGGGGGTGGCCGGCCAAGGATGCTCCTCCATGGAGCTCCTTTGCCTCCCCATTATGCACTTCATGTGTGACATTTGCATGGGCATTTTGGGATTTTTTGTGTGCCAATCCTACCCCTTGGTTTTCCTATAAATAGAGGTGGAGAGGTGCTCTCCACACTCACTCCTTTCTCACATACAAGTGCCATGCATGATCTGGCTTCTACTCTCCCTCCCACGAAAAGAGTTTCGTAGAGCCGAAAGGCTGTCTGGGTTCCGGTGGGAACTAGTTCTGGACGGCGAAGCCCTGCCAGATAGACGACACCGTATGTGTGCAACCCCATAGAGAGGTCGTAGGTTAGATCTTTTTTCCCGAGGGACTGTTCGAGAGTGCCTCCCGAAGGGCTGTCCGAGTGAACGTCCGAGTTTTGAGGGTCCTCCCTAAGGGCTGTCCGTGACACCGTCCGAGGGACTGTCCGACCGCCTCCCGGAGGGCTGTCCGACGAGCAGACAAGTGAGAACATCCTCGCGGTTGGGAGGTTATAAATCCTAGCTGTGGGGATCTGCACTGCCGATCGTCATCGACTCTACTTCCGCTGCGCTATGAGTCGGTAACGAAAAGATCAAAAACCTTGTATGCAGTCTTCATAGTGGTCCTGGGCTGGTGCGTAGGTCAGAAAATTTTTGTTTTCTGCTGCGTTCCCCTACATAGTATCCTTCCTCACGCTCAGTGGAAGCAATCGGAATGTGCCTGAAAGGGGAATCATCCAACTTGCAGTAATCTCCATGAAGACGAGTCAGACAGGGATAGGCAGCATCATGGACTGCCATATCAATAGTCACTCCAACACCATAAGCGGTTTGCAGCACAGAGGTGGAGTGCTCCTTGAAAGAGAAGATGCGAACATCAGCACGGTACTGCTCCTGGTTGAAGTCGTGATACTGCTCGTAGACGGTGTACTCAGGGTGCCAGCAAAATCCCAAGTTGGTCAAAAGCTCAACTAGCACATCAGGAGCTCCTGGTACTCCAGCAGACGTAGTCTGATGCACGACCTATCATGTAGGAAGCATCTGAATGAAAAAGGTTTCAAAGGAATCAAACTACAGAAGTTGAATCATAATGGGAAATCAAAGAAGTAACTACGGTTGAGTGGATCTCCGGAATGAAATCATCACGAGAACCTAGAGTTAGAGTTAGCAAAATCTATAACCCGGAGAGAAGAGAAGCTCGGAACCCAGATTAAAGATGCGGAATAAAAGATCCTAATCCCATCCATCTGCGATGTGGGCCCGTAAGCCACACAACATACCTAGTAGTTCAAAAATAGTTTTTCAAGACTAGACTCAACATCGGCAAAGGAGTTTGAAGGGGGGTTCCTGCAGGTAGTCGACTCTGATACCAACTTGTGACGCCCCCGAACTCAACCGTGCACTAATCATACATGCATCATGCACGATCACGAACGGTAACTCCACGTTAATATCACAACACAACTATACGGCATAATTTAAACATAAATCTTTATATTACAAACCAGGGCATGAAGGCCCATAATGCATCAGTCATCAAACAACATAAGTCTGGGTACAAACATAGTTAAACAAGTTTTGCCTTAAGAAGGCTGAGCCAAACAACGACACTAGATCAAAAGGCGTAGGCCTCCTGCCTGGGACCTCTGAAACAAATCCTCATCGGCGACATCGTACTCCAGGTAGTAGCCGACCTCGGGATCCTCTGGCTCCTGGGCCCCATCATCTGATCGCAGCAACCAGGTTGTAGAAAGGAGTAGCAAAGCAACAGTGAGTACTCATCCAAAGTACTCACAAGACTTACATCACAGCTATACTAAGTATGCATCAGTATCAAAGGAATCGGGCTATATCTTTGGACTATACAGCAAAAATGCCAGAATAAGGGGGAGAAGCTCAACTTAACAAAGACTACAGCATCTTGCGGTCACCGGGAATTCCTATCTATTATCTTGGTGTATTTTATCAAGTATTCGGTTTAAGTTGTAAAGCTCGCGATACATTTCCAAGTCATGCTATTACCGTGGACACGGCTATTCAAATAGACTATCTTCCCTGCAGGGGTGCACCACATAGCCCGACACGCTCAATTACCCTATGGCCAGACACACTTTTCTGCGGGTCTGCCCGGCTTTAGATGATCGACACGCCAAAGTCCTACCTCAGCTCTCCAGAGAGGTCACCCGCCGGTCTACATCCTAAGCGCGAAGGGGGTCTTCGGCCGCTCGTCCCTAAGCACTCCTGCATGTTGCGAGACTGGCCAGGGACCAATCCCACCTCTGACTACACAGAAGGTAGTATCCGCTCACCCCAACAATCAGCCCACATCTCTGAACTGTGACATCTGGGTAGCTTTCGGGAGGAACTAACAACGTCGAGGGTCCCATAACCATTATCCCATGTGGTAGTTAGTGCATATATGCCAGTGGCAGTCTCAGATCAAATACCCTGAACTCGGTAGCGTATTATTGATAAGTACTCGTGGAACCAGGGCCCAGGCCCACCTCTCTCCTAGATGGTATCCACCTGCCCTATCGATCTGACTTGGTGAAACACGCGCGGGTGCTCTTTGAGCCGACTCGACTTTAAGATAACTCGCGGGTACTCTCCGAGCCGACCCGACTTTAACAGAACATGTAAAGTGTAGTAGTATATAGTATATCCATGACCATCGCCCAGAGGGATCATGGCCCGATATATAGCATGGCAAACGGACAAGGGTGTAGGGCCACTGATGGGACTCCAGCATATCTATACTAAGCATGATCGGATAGCAGGTAAATTATCAACAGTGGTTAACAAAAGCAGGCTACACATCGGAATAGGATCTACCGGTAAAACAACAACTGCATTCCTATCTAATGCAAGAATGTAGAGAGAAAGAGTGGGCGATATCGGAATGATCAAGGGAGGTTTGCTTGCCTGGAAGCTCTGCTGTGAAATAAGGGTCGTCGGGGAGGTAGTCGATCTCAGGGGCTGCGGCAGTCTCGGGGTCTACCGGAGAAGAAGGAAGGAGGGGGAAACAAGTAAATAATAGGCAATCATTTGCAACACAATGCATTATATGCATTAATATTCATGTAAGTCACATGAGATTGCTCATGTCATATCACTACATTAAGTAAAAATACTTGATTGCATAATTCACATTTTTGCAAAAATTATAATTAAATTAAGTATTATGTCCCTTGCAATTTTTTCATCTTGAGTTCGTTTATACAATATGCAAAAGGTTATTCAATTTATCGACCGTCATGTTCATAGGACTAAGAGTTCCCGCAACAACGCGCGGGGTATCATCTAGTTCTTTTGTAAACATGAGTCACTTGTCTGTGTTTTATGGTCAGTGTTAACTAATGGGAGCTTTTCTAGTACGTGAAACAGTGAAAGCCGATATTACCACACTAGATGGTCATTGCAAGAAGATCAAAATATAGTACTAGGACATGTGGACGGTGCTTTTCTTCAATGAACTCTCTAACCGTCAACCGAAATGAATCCGACGGTACCAATTATCCAGTAAGTATGGTGCCAGCCTGAAATCTCAGCGGCCGATATGTTATCGAGTCGAGTTTTAAGCTATTGATTTCTCGAACGGGAAATCCATTCACTCTTGGAATTCAATCACAATTTGATAGTTTTGGATTCGTGAGAATTGTGGGCTAGATTTCAGTTTAGATCAGTTAAGTTGTGTGGAGGAATTTTTTTATTTGACAGTAATCTGAGTGTGGAGGAGTTTACGCTTTACACTAGTGCGTGTGAGTTTTCTATAAAATCCAATATTTCAAAAAAGATCATAATAAAAGCAGCAGCGTCGCTTTGCTCTTTACCCACCACAAAACGTATTTCATGTGGACCCGTGAGCCAGGTACCAAGACGTATTCTGGTGGCCCCAACGATGAGTACGTTATCTTGTCCTGTAAGCGTAGCCCCTAAACGCATCACATCCATCTCTAATCTCTTCCCCCGTCTCGGTGGCCGGCCGGCCTGCGATGGCCATGGCGGCCACGGGCCCCTAAAACCGTGCTAGGTAGGCCTCCTGCCTGACGTCCTGCCCCCTCTTCTCCGCCGTCTCTCCTCCGGCTCCTGCTCTCCAGATCCAACAAGGCCGGCCGACACCAAATTATTACCATCCTCTTCTCTTGGCTAGGTAAGGTTGTGCTGCTTGCTCCGGTCATCTACTACTTGGGCTTTTACTGGTTGCTTATCTACTACTCATATTGCTTCCTTTGCGCTGGATGGGATTGTTACAAGGATTACCTTCTCTTTTGGGAGGGAACTGTTCCCTGAATGAATGAATGATACCGATATGCAGTTATGCACTTGGTACAACTCCTCTGCTGTTCGTGATGCTCTTGAATGATTTTTGTTTCGGGACAAATTACTTATGCCGTAAAATGCATTCATTCGTCCTTGTTGCCAGCCTACTTCATTGAGGATGCGATTTCCTGAATCTTGTGAATTGCTTACAAGCCCTGTAAATAATATGCTGACAACTGCTATTGCACAACACATTTATCTGATATTTGTTCCAAAGGAAATGGCTGCAATAACAAACAAATGCCAACTGAAACGATTGTTGATGGCATCCTCTTAGGTACATAAGGTCCTCTGGCTCTGCTGCCCCCTATGTTTTCCTCTGCACATGGGCAAAATATACTCTGTTTACAAACAGCCTGACTGACTGCTTATTTGCTTGGAGCCACAAATTCATTCACGTTGCTAGCATACTGGATTAAGGATGCGATTACTGGAACCTTTGGAGTTTTTGAGAAGCCATCTAGTATGCTGACAACCGCCGTTGCTGCAATTCTGTTGCATACAGTAGGATTATTTTATATCATTTTACATTACACTTATCTGATATATGGTGCAAAGAATTACTTGCCTTGGTGAGATGATACCTCTCCAATGCAATTTAATTAGCTTCTTTGTTGACTTGTTTGAGGATCCAACGCAGGCAGGTAGCCATGCCGGCTCAACTCCTATACCAAATTGTGTCTACTTCTACCCCTGCCTAGTAGTATCAATTCTGTTCAGCCATTTACTGTAACAAGGCACTCTCTAATCTTCAATTATTTTTTTCATTTGGTTAGATGTAAGGTCAGAGCTCCCTCCACTGTATTTGTTTCTTCAAATACTTATGCTTCTTTACAAATTGTTTTAGTGCCTGAGATGAACATGCTGTCGAATAAAGTAACTTTTTTGCGGTTATTTTCCTTTTCTGTGATCCAGGTTAATCTGTCTCCGTTTGCTATATTCATGAGACCTCTAATGTCAGGTGTCCACCTTTCTTGAAATTTCTTGCATCTGCAGATCATGGCGTCTGTTGCCCCAGGGATCCACTCTGACACGTGAGAGCAATGATCCTGTGAGGAAGCGTGGAATTGGCACCTGAGGACAAACCCAATGTTCCGTGTGGGGCTTGGCGTGTTCGAGGACGAGCCATACATGAAGCCGGGGCTGGCCTAGATGAAGACTTCCGTGGTCGTGCCACACATCGCCTCAGCGTCCAAGGTACTTATAATCTTTCTATCCATCTGTATGAACTGGATTGAACTGTATTGAAGTACTGTGTTGTACATCCATGGTGTTGCCATTGCCATGCATCCTCTTCTCTCTGATGAATGGATGAATGGGTTTCTCAAACTGTTTGGTTGACTGCTGTTGTGCAGTTGACGTGTGAAGGGATGGCGACGCTCGCTGCTCTGAACGTTCTTGTGAGTTTCCATGACCCCTTAATCAATCAACTACAGTTCTCCTTATGTTGTTGTGAAAGTAGTAGGTAACTAGTGATCTGAATCTGATTTTGTAAGTGTTAAAAAAACTGTAAGGGTAAGATCAAGGGGTACCCTGTTTAGAGTGTGCCCCTACCTGTGAGGGTATGAATTGGAGGAGACTTATGATTCCTCAAAAAAGGGGGGATGAGGTCCGTGAGGCCAATCTTGAAAAAAAAAGAGACAGAAAAGAAAAGAAAAAGGAAAAAAGAAAAGAAAAAAATGAGAGAAAAAGATAGAGGGGGCACACTACTATCCTCTTACCACACTTGTGCTTCAAAGTAGCACCATGTACTTCATATTGAGAGTCTTCATGATATTCATTTTTATATACTAGTGGGATTTCTACATTATAGAACTTGACTTGCATATTCCGATGACGAGTTTCCTCAAAACGCTCGAGGTCTTCATGAGCAAGTAAGTTGGATGCACACCCACTTAGTTTCATATAGAGAACTTTCATACACTTATAGCTCTAGTGCATCCGTTGCATGGCAATCCCTACTCCGCGCATTAACATTGATTGTAAGGCCTCTCCATTTCCTAACGATCAATCCTCGTTGATGTGAGACTTTCTTATACTTTTTGTCTTCCTTTATAACCACAATCATCATTCTCTTTGCCATCCAAAGTGCTAAGTCCATGGCTCACGCTCAAGTATTGTGTGAAAGTTGAAAAAGTTGAGGCGAGAAAAAGCATGATTTAATTGCCTGGTTTGGCGTCGGGTTGTTCATGATTTGATATCTTTATGCTAGGAAGACTAAGTGTGCCATGCTTACCATGATTAAGTGTCTAGGGATAAGCGTTCTTTAGCAACTTTATTTTGAAAGGCAATAATTGTTTACTTACATGTTTATGTATTGTTATGTCAAATTTATAAACTATTGGCTTGAATCATTCGTATCCCAAAATATTCATACCAAGATTACATCATTTGATCAAGAACATGTTAGGTAGCATGCAACATCAAAAATTCTTTTGTTTATCATTTACCTACTCGAGGACGAGCAGGAAATAAGCTTGGGGATGCTGATACGTCTTAAACATATCTATAATTTTTTATTGTTAAATGCTATTATATTATCACTTTTGTATGCTTTCTATGTCATTTTATATTATTTTTCTGGACTAACCTATTAATTTAGTGCCTTGTGCCAGTTCCTGTTTTTTGCATGTTTTTGGTTTTACAGAAAATCAATACCTACAGAAGTCCAAACACGATGAAATTTTTTGAGGATTTTTTCTGGACAATAAGAGACAATAGAAGCTTTGGGGGAGGACGAGAAGACCCACGAGGGCCCCACATGGCAGGTGGCGTGCCCTGGGGGGTAGGGCACGCCACCCTGGCTTGTGGGCCCCTCGTGACTCCGATTGCCCTAATTCCTGGCTTATAAATTTCCATATATTCTGAAACCCTCGGAGCGAGACCCAAAACAATTTTATCACCGCCGCAAGCCTCTGTTCTGAAGGGATCCCATCTGGAGCCCTATTCTGGCACTCTGTCGGAGGGGTGAATCATTGGGGAGGCCATCTTCATCAACCTTGCTGCCTCCATGATGACGTGTGAGTAGTTCTTTAAGGATCTACGGGTCCATAGTACTAGTTAGATGGCTCTCTCTCTCTCTCTCTTTTGATCTTCAATACAACGATCTCTTTGGAGATCTATCCGATGTAATTCTTGTGGTGTGTTTGTTGGGATTCGATGAATTATGAATTTATGATCAGATTGTTCATTGAATTTATTTGAATCTCTTGAAATTTCTTTGCTGCGTAATTTTATAGCTATGTATGCTTTTCGATTTATGAGTCTTCTCTGGCCAAGATAGATGAGTAGTTCTTCAGAGGGAGTGGTGCATAGTAGTGGGTTCAATCTTCCAGTGATCTTGTCCAGTGACAAAAGGGACGAAGGCATGTATTGTATTGTTGCTACTAAGGATAAAACGACGGGGGTTAATCTTATTCCTAGGTTTCTTCCTGTCTCTTGCTTATTCCGTTACTCTGTTTCTTGCAAACTTAATACTTTGAGATGCATGCTGGATAGCGGTCTTGGGGTGGAGTGATAGTAGTAGATGCAGTTGGATTACGGCCTACTTATCACGGACGTAATGCCTATGTGAGATTATGCCATGAATGATCATAGTTATAAATTGCCGCTATTCTGTCAATTGCCTAACAGTAATTTGTCTACCATGTCATTACCTGCTTTCGAGAGAGATGCCACTAGTGAACCTATGGCCCCGGGTATATTTTCCATCAATACAAAGGCTCCTACAATTTGCTCTTTTATTTTCTTACCGCTTTGCCCTATCACTATTTTCTTTTAATCTTGTAGCTAGCAAGAACAAGGGATTGACAACCCCCTTGCCTTTGTTGGGTGCAAGCAATTTATTTGTTTGTGTGCAGGTACTGCCAACGTTGTTAGCTTAGTGACTCCTACTGGTTCGATAAACCTTGGTTCTTAACTGAGGGAAATACTTTCTGCTCCTGAGCTACATCACCCTTCCTCTATGGGGAAATCCAACAACTCCATCGTGAGTAGCAGTGGTCGATACAGGATCTCGAAAGGAAGGAGCTCGATAGCCCACTTCGCGATCCGACCAGTGGCATCTCGGTTGTTGATGATGTCATTCAATGGGACCTCTGAGGCTACGATGATCGAGCACTCCTGGAAGTAGTGTCGAAGTTTCTGAGAAGCCATGAAGACTGCGTAAGCTATCTTTTGGTAGTGTGGATACCTCATTTTACACGGGGTGAGCACCTCGGAAATGTAATATAGCGGTCTTTGTACTTTTAGCTTGTGGCCTTCCTCGTCCAGTTCCACAACTAGGACCGCACTGACCACCTGGCTTGTAGCCGAGATGTATAATAGCATCGGCTCCTTGAGATGTGGTGCGGCCAGGATAGGGTTATTAGCCAGTAGCTTTTTGTTTTCCGCCAGGGTTGCGTTCGCCTCAGGCGTCCATTTGAAGCTCCTGGTCTATTTAAGTAGCCGGTACAAGGGCAGTGCTTTCTCTCCGAGGCGTGAAATGAACCGACTCAGGGAAGCGACACACTCTGCCAAACGTTGGATGTCCCGGAGCTGTTCAGGTTCCTTAAGCCTTGCAAGAGCTTTGATCTTGTCAGGGTTTGCCTCGATGCCTCTATGCCAGACAATAAATCTGAGGAACTTGCCGGATATAATGCCGAAGTCGCATTTTTCTGGGTTTAGTTTGATGTTATAGGCGCGGAGGTCTTTAAACATCTCACGCAAATCATCAATTAGGGTGCTGGCTTGTCTGGTCTTAACAACCACATCATCCACATATGCCTCGGCTGTTGTGCCGATCTGTGGCTGCAGGCATGTTTGTATCATCTGCTGATATGTGGCTCCAGTGCTTTTGAGCCCAATGGGCATGGTGTTGAAACAGAAGGGACCGTAGGGAGTGATAAATGCGGTTGCCTTCTGGTCGGACTCCTTCATCTTGATCTGGTGGTACCCTGAATATGCATCCAGAAAGCATAGGACGTCATGCTCGGCCGTAGCATCGACTATCTGGTTGATTCGTGGCAACGGGAAGGGGTCCTTGGGGCAAACCTTGTTTACGTCTTTGAAATCAACACAAAGGCGCCAGGACTTGTCCTTTTTGGGTACCATTACCAGGTTTGCCAACCAGTCTGGGTGCTTGACCTCCCGGATGAATCCGGCCTCTAGTAGTTTTGTGAGCTCTTCCCCCATCGCTTGACGCTTGGGTTCGAAGAATCTACGCAATGTCTGTTTAACTGGTCTAGATCCAGGGATGATGTTTAAGCCGTGCTCTGTGAGATCCCTCGGGATTCCTGGCATGTCTGAAGGATGCCAGGCTAAAATATCCGACTTTTCACGGAGAAAATCACGTAATGCGGCCTCGAGCATGGCATCCAGCCATGTTTCGATGGAGGCAGTTTAGGACGGGTCATCGGGACGGATCTGAAACTTGAAAACTTCGTCACCTGGTTTGAATGACGTTGACTTCAAGCATTTGGCCAAGATGACATCATCTCTGTCGACCTTTGCTCGTAGTTCGAACAACTCCTCGGCCGCTAAGGCCTCGGATAGGGCCTTGGTAGCCAAAGTTGCGGTCCTGTCCTCGGTTCTAAATGACCTATCTGGCTCGCCACTGCTTGTAATTATACCGTATGGCCCTGGCATCTTTAATTTCATATATGCGTAATGAGGCACGGCATGGAAACGAGCGAAGGCGGATCGGCCAAGTAGCACGTGATAGCCGCTCCGAAACGGAACTATGTCGAAGCTTAAAGCCTCGATTCGGTATTTATCGGGAGTTCTAAATACTACATCCAACGTTACTTTTCCCGTGCAGTGCACCTCCTTGCCAGGGATTATGCCTTTAAAGGTGGTCTTGCCTGGCAGGATGCGCGACTCATCGAATTGCATCTTCCTTAGGGTTTCTACATAGATGAGGTTGAGACTGCTGCCGCCGTCCATTATAACTCTCGACAGGCTAAAACCGTCAATTATCGGGCCCAGGACAAGGGCGGCAGCTCCTCGGTTGTGGGTCCCCGGATCTCGATGATCGAATTTAATCGGAATATCCGACCACTATCCGTCCGATGACTGAATGTTCTCAGCGTTATAGACCTCTCAAAGAGCTCGTTTCCACTGGTTTCGCGAGGAGTATGTCTCATAGATCATGCACACGTCCTTTATATTGGATGGGTATTGCCCTTGGGTATGGTAGGCTTTTCCACCCTGGGTATGCATGTTATTGTTGCTGCGTCGGCCATTTTTTTCAAGGCACATAGGGCCTTCCTTTGCCACTTGATTGAACACCCAGCAATTTTTGTTTCTGTGGGTAGCCGGTTTTTCTGGCGTAGCGGGGTGTATGGCGCACGGCTGGTCGAGGATCGTATCTAACTGCAATCTACCGTCATTGTTGGTGATCCGGCATTTTTTAGCAACATGCTGGTGCAGCCCGCTAAGCTCGAACTGTGCATGTCCGAATTCAGCGCGCGATGTATCCACGCACTTTGCTTTGTAGTTGCGTCGGATGCGCTTGTTTTCCTTTGGTTCCTCGGTTATCCCTGAGCAGGCGCTCTGGTGCTTCTCCTCGGCCAGCGAGGCGTCTTCCATAGCGCGGTAAGTATTCATCAGTTCTGAGAGTGCTGCCATGGTTGTTGGCCAGTGCTGGGCGAGGTCCCTGTGGAGCCATTCTTCCCTTATACTATTTCTAAATGCTGCCAGGGCCTACCCATCACTGCAGTCTGGGATCTCGTTTTTCTTTGACAGAAATTGGGACCAAAATTGGCGGATTATCTCATTGGTCCTTTGAATGATGAGGGACAAATCCCAGATGTCTGTTTACCCGGTGTTCCCGGGGCAATATTTGATGTGAGGGACATAGCTTTTAGAGAACTCTTGCACGGGTTGTTCCTCATGTGAATTCACTGCGGCATGCCATGCGTGGGTGATGGTTTGAACCCACTTCCTGAGGCTGGGTACCAGCCCCGAGGTTTACGCACCACCGGTAGCCTTTGCGTAGCCGCTATGCTCATCGGTGTAGGTATTGTCGGCTAACCCTTCAATTGTAGCCACGAGATGGGTGGTGGGTGGGCCTGAAATTCCGACCTCAGCCGGCGTTTTCCTGTTCCAACCACTTGTGAGAATTTGTTTGTCAAAGATTGCAGACTCCTCGGCTAGCTTAAACGTCAAGCCTGAGGTGTTTTCCTTACGCTCTTCTCGGATCCAATCTGACATCGGAGCTAGAGGAAGCTTCTTCGAGATCTGATCTGACGTGGATCCCGACTCTTCATAGTTAATTTGACCAACTCTCTTAGCCGGGGTAGGAGTTACCGGAAGCTATTTAAGAGGCCGATCCGACAGGTATTTCATGCGTGCATCCTGAACCTGACTTGACGTCTGTGCTAGGTCACGTGCTTTGTACTGGTCCTCGGTCTGGCTTGACGCCTACCCTACAAGGACTAGCTCATCGCGGAAGACCGCGGTGTGCTCCGAATCGTTGGACGGAGTGATTCGGCATGGAACCAAAGTCTCGATCTGGCCTAGATGGCCGGCCGAGTCGGTGAGGAAGGAGGCGCTGCCGAAAACAAAGGTCTGGCCGGGCACAAAGGTCATGCCCGTGCTGACCTGATCACCGATCTTGCCATCGAATCGCTACGACTACATAGCGGGACCTGCATGGGCCACCAATGACGGAGTCAATTCTGGCAGATCTCGGGTAGGGGGTCCCGAGCTAGTAGCCTAGATGCGATGGTAACAAGGACATGATGTTTTACCCAGGTTTGGGCTCTCTCGAAGAGATAATACCCTACGTCCTGCTTGTGTTGTATTGATTTGGGTAGAGTACAAAGTACATGTTGATCTACCACGAGATTGTTGATGATCATCTACGAGCCCTACTCCTCGGTTTATATAGGTACTGAGGGGTCTAGGGTTACAACAAGGTCGGCTACGCATAAGGTAATCGTGTGGTAGACGGCATCTATGTCTTGAAGTATGCTCCAAGTCTTCGGAAACATTCCTTCTGTGCACCATGGGTCGCCTCGATGTGGCCCTCTTAGTGAACCGACAAGGCGCCCTCGGCCCGGCCCACCTGGCCGGAAGAGGACGTGGTGAGTGACCCCTGATCTGGGACACCATCAAAGATAGCCTTTTATGTTTAATGCAATCATTGAGAAGTTAGACCTTAGTGAGATTGCTTTGTCAGGTACAAATTTTACCTTGGCTAATAATCTTGAAATTCCAACTTATAAAAACTTGATCGTGTCTTGATGAGCGTTGAGTGGGAGCAGAAATTCCCTTTGGTGACTGTTCTGGCACTCCAGAGAAGTATTTCTGATCATACCACACTTTTTTTGGACTCCGGTGAGGCTGCTCATTTGGGGAACAAGGCTGCCTTCTCTTTTGAAACATCTTGGTTTGGAAGGGAAGGTTTCCATGATTTGGTGGCTCAAGAATGGTCCAAGGAGACTAGAGGTTCGACTATTATGGGAACTCATTCATTTACGCATCTCGGAATACCCATTCATCATTGTAAGCTCACCAACAAAGAATGGAAAATTATTGAAGACCGTTTGGAGAAGAAACTGAGTTGCTGGAAGGATAAACTCATGTCATATGGGGCACGGTTAAATCTTATCAATGTTGTTCTCATAAGATTACCCATGTTTATGCAGTCTTTATTTTTAAATACCCAAAGGGGTGTTGCAAAGACTAGATTTTTATCGGTCAAGGTTTTTCTGGCAATGTGATGAGCACAAATGGAAGTATAGACTGGCTAAATGGGATATCTTGTGTAGGCCAAAGGATCAACGCGGGCTGGGTAGTGAAAACTTGGAAATTAAAAATATATGCTTGCTTAGTTAATGGCTCTACAAGTTACAGAATGAGGAAGATGTCTGGCAAGAACTCCTCAATAATAAGTATTTGTATTCGAAAACCATGTCTTAGGTGGAAGCAAGGCCAACTGATTCACCGTTTTGGAAGGGCTTGATGAAGGTCACGTCTTGTTTCTTTATGAGAGGTTCTTTCAAGGTTGGTGATGGCCAATCTACGAGTTTGTGGGAAGATACCTAGTTGGGAGACAATCTGCTTCCTTTACAATACCCGTCGCTATTCACTGTGGTGCGTAGGAAAGATGCTATGGTCTAATATTTTATTGCATCAACACCTTTGAGCATCCAATTTAGGAGGGCTTTGATCGGCGATAAATGGACGGTGTGGCTCGGTCAGCTTATCTCAAACGCCTGATGTTTTTAGATGGAGGCTAAATACCAATGGGGTGTTTACTGTCAAGTCTATGTATGCGGTTCTAATCAATACGGGGCTGGTGTTCCGTAGAAAACTTATTTGGAAAATCAAAGTCCCACTAAAGATAAAAAAAATCATGTGGTTTGTTCAAAGGGAGCTGATCCTCACCAAAGATAATTTGCTAAAAGAAACTGGAATGGATGTAAAAAATGTTGTTTCTGTGATCAAGAGGAAACAATTCAACATCTTTTTATTTCCTGCCCTTTTGCTGCTTTGATCTGGCGCACGGTTCGTATTGCATATAACCTGTCACCTGCAACAAGTATCACAAATTTGTTTGCGAACTGGTTGTTTCGTATTAACCCAAAACTTAAGGGTCATATCCATGCAGGGGTTTGTACCTTACTGTGAGAAATTTGGAATTGTCGGAATGACCGAGTTTTTAACAGATCATGCTCTCCAAACTTTTTGCAGGTTATCTTCCTGGCCACAACATCGATCCGTACATGCTCATTACTTCAGTGTGGGGACACTCAGAAGCACATGGCCTTTGGGTGCAACCATCTGGAGATGTTTTCACAAGCATTATTCAACCGGTTTGGCTGGCATATCAATAATAGGTGATGTAGTTGAGTCATGTAATCTTTTTTACCAACCGGTTGCGGTCTTTGTTTTTTCCTTTTAGTTGGTGCTGTGAACTACTCGAACAACTTTCTTTATGTTTAATAAATATGGTTGTGTGCATCATGTTCATGCAGAGGCCGGGGTCTTCCCCTTTTTGAAAAAAGAAAAAAAAAAGATGTATCTTAGGTTGTCCAGCAGAAGGTGAGAGAATATGGAAGCTTGCTCTTTCTTTTGACCTTTGATCTTATGCATGGGTTGTTGGTTCAAATTCATACAACCTTACTCTCTATCCTCGTTTACTCTTTACGACATCATAAAAATTCCTACTACTATGTACTCCACTAGAAGATGCACGATTGAGCTGGCAAAGCATGCAAAGCAGCAAAATCTATGGAAGACTAGGACTAGTTTGTAGATGTACGCAACAAACCTCGTAGTGCACTGGAAAGTGCTTGAATAAATGCATGTTGATGGCGTAAGAACTGGCGGCTATCTATTGCATGCACAATCTCGAAAATCGATTGGAACACAAACAGAGAGCAGATGCTTTTCCCAAAAGAAAAACCAAAGATTATGCTAGCATGGATCTATCGAACCAGGGTCAAAGGCAGTCAAAGTGTCAATGCTTTATGCTAGCATGCAACCACCATCTTACGTACGTTAAACACCTTCTTAATTTAAGTTTCTCCATTGAATCAGGAAAAAGGCTGTAGGAAAGGCACACGATTTTTCCTCTTCCATCCTTAATTACAGAAGGAGCCGACAGAGTCCAAGATCTAGGATTACTAGATAACGCCTCACGCGTTGCTGCGGAAATTTATAGCATTGAAAGTATACAAAATAAAATTAGGATACATGAGAATAATACCGCACCACATCACCATACGACGGTAGAAAATCTAGAGGTAAATAGAGGGTGGATGCATGTTATATTGCCTTGTGACATTCAAATTCAATTATTTATTGCTGAAAAAAAATAAAAAATAAATGATGTGGAGGGCTTGCATGTATATGATGATGTGTAGGGCTTTCATGTGGTGAAAAGTAGAAAGTGAAATGGTTGCATGCGCGCTTGATGATGTGGAGAGTTTGCATGTGGTGGAAAGTGGAAAGTGGATTGGTTGTCTGTGCCTGATGATGTGGATGGCTTGCATGCACATTTAAATGAGATTACTTACTTAGATATTAGATATATAGGATTCAATTATTTGTTGCTGAAAAATTAAAAAATTAAAAATAATGCCGTGGAGGGCTTGCAAGTACTTGATGCTGTGGAGGACTTGCATGTGGTTGCATGTGCCCCCTAAGCCTTCCGAGATCGATCATGGAAGCCATCAAAGGGCACTGACGTGTGCGCACTTGTAACGGATCCGCACTACGTACAGCTGGTATATATGTACATGTTGTTTCAGCTGCCTGGTGCATGTCACGCTTAGCCAGGATTAGAGGAGATAAGCATCCGATTCAATTAGATTAGGGGGTCAGCGGGAATGTTGTCCCAAAGCTGATAGTTTGGGGGTTAAACAAACTTATCTCACACCGCCATCCGTGCGCCTCCAGCCGCGCGCACGACCAAGCAGGTGGGCGTCAGCACGATGGTCCATATCGCAGGCCGCCGCGCACGTACGTGACGTGACGCCTCCAGGAACAAGTGGTGGGCCAGGTGAGCTCCACCACGAGCCTTGGTCTGCAACAAAAAACTCTTGTACCTGCATGCAGATTGGGTGGTGAAAAATGACAAATATGGCCCTTTTCGAAAAGTTCAGTTCAAAATGAACCCAGTTTGAAACTATTTCACAAGATGCCCCATTTTCATGACGCCCGGGCCAGGGGCGCCATGCCGAATAGCATGACGCCCTGGTCGACCAGGGTGCCATGTGGTCAGCCCTGGCTGTCACGTCGGATCTGTCTTCGATGTATGACGCCCCGGACCAGGGCACCATGGTCAGCAGCACGACGCCCCAGCCCTGGGCGCCATGCCCGTTCGCTAAAGATAACGTCCAGCCCAGCTGAGGCGGCTTGGTCTCTCTTCTTTCTTCTTCCTCTCTGTCTCTCTGCCCCCTCATGTCGCCCCTCCCTCTTCCCCCTCAAATGTTGCGGATCTGAGCCCAAATTTGTTGGATCCTCTTCTCCTTTGAACCCTCAAGGTATTCTCCTCCATTCCCCCTCTTTTTATCGTTTGAAACCTCCGCATTGGATTGATTTGGGTGAAACCCTAGTTCATCCTTTTTTCAATTTTCATCGGATATCTGTATGATAGTGTTAAGGATTTGGGTGATTTAGGATATGTATGGTTTAGGATATGTATGATTTAGGCTATTTATGATAGTGTTAGGGATTTGGTTAGGATATGTATGATAGTGTTAGGGATTTGGTAGGTATGGTTAGGGATTTGATTTGTATGCAAGATTTAGTGTAATGATAGAAGCAAATATTTGTATGCACGGACACCCTTAAGCACATTGTTGTAACATTCTGCCATGTTGTTTGTCATGTCACCATACCTCAGCCCTTGGTTGTCAAAAGCCCGTGCCCACTTTTCTCTATCGGCATAGTTCCTATTTAGGAACTCTTTGCCACCAGGATTTGCTTTGGTGTGACGCCCCTGCTCGACCGTGCACTAATCATACACGCAAACGTGCACGCTCGAGATCAGAGACTCACGGGAAGATATCACAACACAACTCTAAACTCAAATTTAAACATAAATCATCACATTACAAGCCAGGGGTCACGAGGACCCAAATACATAAGTCATACAAACCATAATATCTGATTACAGACATAGTTAGTCAAGTTTGCCTTAAGAAGGCTAGCACAAACAACGACACGAATCGAAAAGGCGCAGGCCTCCTGCCTGGGAGCCTCCGAACTACTCCTGGTCGGCTGGCTCAACCCAGTAGTACGTGCCTCCGGGACTCTCCTGGTAGTAGTCTCCCGCGGTGGCGTCTGGCTCCTGGACTCCATCGACTGATTGCATCAAGCGGGTATGGGGAAAAAGATAGCAAAGCAACCGTGAGTACTCATCCAAAGTACTCGCAAGACTGACATCAGAACTATACTAAATGCATTGTATCAAAGGAGTGGGGCTATGTCTTTGGACTGAACTGCAGAATGCTGGAACAGAGGGGGAGAGGCCTAGCCTATCGAAGACTAGCATCTTGAAGCAATCTTGCAGCATCAGAAGAGAAAAGAGCAAGATAATATATATCATTCACAGTTTAGTAAAGCCCTGAGATACTTCCTCGACATCGCTGCGAGAAAGTAATCCCGAGAGCAGTAGTAGCAGTTTAGTAATGTGACAGTATCCATTTGTAGTTGTAGCAGATCAAGATACAACTCTGAGCGTCCTGTTACCGTGGACACGGCTATTTGAATAGATAACTTCCCTGCAGGGGTGCACTATTGTTACCCAACACGCTCGATCACATCTGGCCGGACACACTTGCTGGGTAATGCCCGGCCTCGGGTGATCAACACGACGCAGTTCTACCTAGGCTCAGCAGAGAGGTCAGCACGCCGGTCTAAATCCTAAGTGCGAAGGGGTCTTGGGCCATCGCCCTCTGCACTCCTGCACATTGCGTGGCTGGTCGGGGCCCAGGCGCGACACTGTATACACAAGTGACGTAACCAGCCCACCCCAACAATCAGGCCGCATCTCTGAGCTGTGACGTCTGAAGAGCTTTCGGCTGATACTACGACGTAGAGGGGCCCATTAAACCATTATCCCACGTGGTGGTAGTGCGTATAAGGCCAGCGGCCTACTCAGATCAAATACCCAAATTTGTTAAGCACGTTTACTAACTCGCAGAGACGAACAGGGTTCCTGTCGCTCCGACTTGGTAAAACATAACGCGCGGGTGCTCTTGGAGCCGACCCGTCTTTAATGATATTCTCTCGCGGGCACCCTTGGGGCCAGCCCGACTTTAACAGTTTAAGTATTGCAATGTAAACATTTCCGTGATCGTCACCCAGACTGATCACGGCCCAATAACAAGCATGGCAACGGACACGGGTGAAGGGGCACAGGTGGAACATGGCATAACTAACTAATCATCATGGGACAACAGGTAGGTAGCAATAGCAGACGACAAAATCAGGCTATGCATCAGAATAGGTGCTATCGGAATAACATCGGAAGCAATTTCTAATGCAAGCATAAGAGAGAAGGGAATGGGTGATATCTGATGATCAAGGGGGTTTTGCTTGCCTGGAAGCTCAGCTGAAGGGGTCTGGTCGTCGGCGACGTCGTCGTACACGGCGGTGTCGTCGGCAGTCTCGGGGGCTATCGGGAGAGAAGGAGGGGGAAGAAACAATAAATACACGGCAATAATGCAACAGGGATGCATGACATGTCTAAATTTTATGCAGTGGTGTTATACTGCCTATTTAAATGATTTAGTTAACTTAGGAATTTATTTGGATTTATTATATCAAAGTTATGCACTATTCATCTATCGAATATGGGCAAAAAGTCCCATGTTCAGTATGATAGAGAGGTGTGCACTAGTAGAAAAAGGGGACTAAGCATCCGGGACTAAAGGTCCTCACTTTTAGTCCCGGTTCTGTTACGAACCGGGACTAAAGGCCCTCCACGTGGCGATATCTCGGGCGGGGGATGGAGGACCTTTAGTCCCGGTTGGTGTTACCAACCGGGACTAAAGGTGGAGCCTTTAGTCCCGGTTGGTTACCTACTAAAGGCTCCACCTTTAGTCCCGGTTGGTAACACCAACCGGGACTAAAGGCTCCACGCGTCAGCAGCTCGAGGGGCTAGGTTTTTTTTTTTTAAAGGAGGGCTTTAGGGGTTTCATATTGTTTCCCCCTTTTCTTTTTTGTGTAGACGATTCAACTCGACGTTTGCTACTACATAAAGCAATGAAGAAACCATTACACAAATCGTCATGAATTAATATAGAGAGAAGTGACCTCTCTTTCTCCGTGCTTGGTCGAACAACATGTTTTCGTATATCTATTCGACGCTTCGTACTATGTCTAGTACACGTTCATGCATATATACAATGAATAACATCTCTTACGATCTCTAATATCTAATTACCAACATTCATCCTAATTTCTTCATGGTATTCTCCATTTTTAGCTATGACATGATCAAGGAGGAATCCCGCCAATTCCTCTTGAATTGCTCGTAGGCGATACTCTGGTAGGAGTCCGTCCCTCTTCCGTTCGATCTAATTTAAAGAAGGGGGTCAATATATATATATATATATATATATATATATATATATATATATATATATATATATATATGAATGAAACTCAACACAGTTGATGGTAATAAAATAAATTTGTGAATATTGTTTACGTACATCAAGTTTTTCTAATATTCTGCCCCAATCACAGGTCGTCTGGCGCATGAACTCGCAGACGTAGTATCCACAGAAGTTATTCCCGGATCCCTGTTGAGGGCACTTTACGAGAATAGAGTTCAATCAAAATAATAATCAAGCATGATAGTGGTATTGAAACTAGAATCAAAGAGATGCGCGGGCCTAGCTAGTACTACTTACAGGGAGCATTTCATATCGCAGCTCCTCTTTCCAGGGACCCCTAACCGCCTTGGTGAACCTTGTCCAAACCCTTCCCGGCAAACAAAATGAATTAAAGAGTTATTAATTACTTGATATCAGGAAATGAACGATAGTTGCCGATATAGTGCGATAATGATTGAAATTACTTCTGGAGAATTTGTTGCAGGGGCGCCCACTTCGAATGGTCTTTACGTAACGAGTCCATGATTTGTATTCGACTTTGGTCAAACTGTATGATGAGCAGAATAAAGTGGAAGCTGCACACATGTAGCTCATCAATTACACTTAACATCGAGTAAGCGAAACAAAATGATGTGTATGTACAAGACAGTATGTAACACTCACTCGAAGTTGTAAGGAAGTAGTATTTCTCTTTTGGTTTGTTGTTTCATAAACGCCCTTAGCAAGTAATCCTCTACATCCTTTTTGTTGTGTTGGACAGTAACTTGATGAACAATATTTGGGCTAACGAACCCAATGTCATAGATTTGGATTGGTCCTTTGTTGCATTCGAGGATCTTCTTTCTGCATAATAGACATATGGTGAGGATAATTATATACATGCAATAATGAACGAGCTGAGCTAATTACAGAAATGATACTTACAAACAATAGCAAGTGATGATAGTTTTGTCGATGTCTTTTAGATTGTATAACTGGAATAATTCTGAAAATTCAATGTAAATCGTCTCGTTTCCATTGAAGAAATGCTCATCTTTAACTCCTGCAGTGATATAGTTCTCCCCTCGCTTGCAGGATTCCAAGTACCATTTATGCAATGCTCGCATCCTCGTTGGTAGATTCGGGAGCTCCTCAGGTCTGACGAGAGGCTTCCCGTGCTCGAATCTAAAGGCTACTACATCAGCCATTTCGGGTAACGGTATATGATCGGGTAAGTAATCACCAGGATTAGTACCGGGCGCTACCCCCTCCGGAACATCTGCAGGGATATCGCTAGACACCTTGAGCGGGGGGCACGATTGGTTCTCCTGCTCGCCCAGTTGGGGAATTGTTTTTTTCCCTTGATATGCATTACCGCTGCTTCCCGACCGCTTGTGTGGATCTGCAAATGACTTTACAATCTCACGGTCATAGTCTGATAGCAACTTAGGCGGTGGTTTTTCAAGGTTTTTCAGCGTACGCCTCGCTTTTTTCGGATCGATTCTCTCCTTTGGAGCTGGACGTTTCGGTGCAAAATGGGCCTTCACTTCGGCCATTGAGATTGCCTTGTTTTCCTCGTCAGGCCTATCATATGGTCTCTGTGGAGGAGGCTTGAGGCTTGGACCATATTGAAACCTCTTCCCTCCTGTTGTTGTACTGCTAGCCGCCGGAGCGGCGGCGGCTCTCTTCCGCTGCTGTTGCTGACGCGGCGGAGGAGGCGGAGACGACTGAGGCAGCGGAGACGGCTGACGCCCCGGAGGTGGCGGAGACGGCAGACGCGCCGGAGACGGCTGACGCCCCGGAGGTGGCGGAGACGGCAGACGCGCCGGAGACGGCTGAGTCTGCTGATGAGGGGCCTCCTCCGGCTCATGAGTATGCTGAGGCGGCGTGAAGTAAGGAAGCTTGATGTGTGACTTTCTCCATAAACAGGTAGTCCTTAAGGCATTTTCCAGAGAACCCTCGCCTTCACCTGTAGGATGATCAAGCTGCAGGCTCCCAAATCCGGGCGTTATTTCATCCACCATGACAACAGCATAGCCATCTGGAATCGGAGTGCAATGGAAAGTTGCATCAGGTCGAGGATGGTGGACAGAGCCTTTCGCCACCTCCAAGCTCAGGTTTCCGCAATCCGCCAACAGCACACAATGTTCATTCTCCGTGATACCATCCACGGGGTAGCGGCGAGCCGTGATATCAGGCTGAACGTGCTCCGTGCAGGAAGCCACGCTGCTTCTCCGATGAGATGGTGGGGTAGCTTCCAATGAAGGATCGTGCTGCTGAGATGGTGGGCCGAGGGCTCACTGGCTAACTGATGCCGCCTCTAGTGCCGCTAATCTTTGTTCCATCTGTTGTAGTTTGCTTGCTTCCTCTTTCTTCTTTCACCCTCGGCTTCTATAAGTGTCTCTGCTGTCGCGAAACCCATGCACCCACGGAACGGAGCCTGGTGTGCCTCGTGTTCGTCCAGGGTGTTCAGGATTCCCGAGGGCCTTTGTCAGCACGTCCTTCTCTCTGTCGGGATGGAATATCCCTTCCTCCACTTCCTTGATTGCTTCCTCAATCTTTTTCATGGGTATTGCAAGTTTAGGATCCGCGTAAACAACCTCCCCTGTTTCTGGGTCCAAAGCTCCCCCATTCCCGAATACCCAAGTCCTTACCCGATCTGGCCAGTGCCGTGACACTGGTTCGACCCCTTTAGCAAGTAGGTCGTTCTCCATTTTTTCCCACTTAGGCTCGGCTTGGCTGTAGCCACCTGACCCCGTAACATGGTGATACTGCTTCTTTGTAGCATTCAACTTATTTTGCTCTGACGTTTTCCGCGCCTTCTCGGATTTCTTGTAGGCCACAAATGCAGGCCACTGATCTCTTATCTTCTCATATATACCGGTGAAATCTGGAGTCTTGTTTTGCTGGACAAACTGTGTGTTCAAATTCTTCTTCCAGTTCTTGAACAGTTCTGCCATCTTCTTTAGAGCGTACGCCTTGACCTTTGGCTCTATAACTGGTGGGGTTGTCGGATCCTCCTCTGGCGGTAGGATGAAATTTGTTAGCAGCGAGCTCCAAAGATATTCTTTTTGTCTATCCAGGACAAAAGTAACTGAAGGGTTGTCCTTATTCTTATTCCATTGCTCGATGGTGATCGGGATGCTATCCCTAACCAGTACTCCGCACTGATATGTAAAGGCGTCTTTGGTCCGCTTGGGAAGAATCGGTTGGCCAGCTAGAGAGATTACGTCGATCGTGTACCTTTCCTCCTTGTCCAACCTTTTCTTCCCGCCTCGTCTCCTTGTTGACGAAGTTTGGCTCGTTCCGGAGGGCTAAAAGAAGAAAGAAGCGTTAATATATGTACATACAAAACAATTATTGCATCTAGTCAGTAGAGGCTTAATATATATATATATATACCTCGCCGGACTCTGCATAATTAGTTAAGGCTCCCTTCTCCATATCACCGGAGCCGTCATGATCTTGTTCCTCCTCCATTCTTCCATCATCGGAGCCGTGATGATCTCCTTCCTCCTCCATTCCACCATCGTTGTCGTTGAGAAACGACAAGGCGTCCTCCTCCATTGGATTTTCTCCGGTGCGGATTATATTCTGCAACGCCTCTTCTTTTTGTAAGTCTCTGTGATCCATAGTTTCTACAAATATTACAACATGGCAAAATACAAACCATGAGAGATGGATAGTGGCAAACATAGACCTAACCAGAAAAAGGAATCATATGCATATGAGCAATGGATTAGTGGCAAACATCATGCAAAGTTCACAAGTTATATATATATAGGGGGCAACAATTTAAATTAAGAATACAAGATATCTCTTGCGTCCGTACATCGTCGAATATTATCACTAATACATCTCGAATAGTATCATATATATAACATCACTAATACAGCTAGAACCCTAGCGAACGACGGGTATCGGCGCGGGCGGTGGACACCCAAAGAGAAGGAACCATCACAGGATCATAGCTCCAGTGAGATCCCTGAAGAACCTACCAGGTATTGTCGGACCTGGCCTCCAACGCAACCATGTAGCGACGGACGTGCTCGTCCTCCTCCCTGACACGGTGACGTACCACCTCCGCGGGGGACTCAAGCCTCCGCACCGCGACCGCCACCAAAGAAGCTCCGGGTCGACGACGGGCTGCCTCCTCACCAAGCTGCGCGCCCCGGAAGGTAGCACCTCCCAGTCCCAGCCCGACGGAGCCCAGTCCCGGACATGGCCCCTCTGATCAAGCAGGCCTCCGCCGAGTCGACGTCGACTAGGATGCATGCCAGGCATCGTCGACGTCAAGAACAAATGCTTAATTAGCAAAATTAGCATCTACATTTAGCAAAGTTATATACGTAAGAGATATCTTGTATTCTGAATCTAAATTGTTTCCCTATGTTTCTCCATCACTGGAAGGATCCTCTTCTGGCTAGTAACAAGATTCAGAATCATAACAGATTCTCTTAACCTTTAAAGGATTTAACAAAATGGCGCCATTCTGGATGTGCAGAAAATGGTCCATTTTTTTCCTGATCTACAATTTTATATGTCACATTGTCTAGCTAGTGTCAAAGAATTCAATAAATACATGGCTTCATCATTAGCTGGAAGTAACAGGCGCATGATGGTACGAAGCTCTTCAAAGTTGTTTTGGAACGGAGTCCCGGATAGGATAATTAGCTTTTTGGTACGAAGTTCGGCAACTTCGGAAGGCCTTTGCTGAACTTCATACCAAAAAGCTAATTATCCTATCCGGGACTCCGTTCCAAAACAACTTTGAAGAGCTTCGTACCATCATGCGCCTGTTACTTCCGGCTAATGATGAAGCCATGTATTTCTTCAACCCTTTGACACTAGACAACATGACATATAGAAGGGTAGATGAGATCAGAAAAAAATTGGATGAACTTGTGCACATCCATAATGGGGGCATATTCTTGATAAATCCCTTAAAGGACTAAGAGAATCAGTTGTGATTCTGAATCCTGTTCCTAGCCAAAAGAGGGTCCCTACAGTGATGCATGGAGACTCGTCCGGCGATCGTCGGGGACTCGCCCGACGATCGTCGGGGACTCGTCTGGCGATCGTCGGGGCAAAGCCAAACAATTTTTTTTAATCTATTTCTACTAAATTCATCTAAACTACACTTAGCAAAATTAACGTGCTTCTTCATGCAATTTTCATTTAACCATACTACATTTAGCAAAATACAAGATTTATACACAAGATGAATACACAACTCAAAAAATGAACCATATTAACCATTCATTTAACTTAGTAAGATCATCATGCCCCATTTAGTAAAGTTGCCTCTCCCCGATATAGAAAAACAATATGCATATATACATCCATGGATCATCCATACATCATTGCTCATATATTCAAACTTAATATGAGTTTTAGCAAGATCATCATGAACAAAAAATTCTATGAACAAAAAAAAATTTCTATGTACAAAAAAAAATTGTATGAACAAAAAAAATCATGAACATTTAGTAAAGTTGGCTCTCCCCGATTTAGGCAAAGTAAAACTCAGTAAACTTAATATGAGTTTTAGCAAGATCATCATGAACTTAGTAAACTTAATATGAACAAAAAAAAAAGCATACATCAATGGACAAAAAAAATTCTATGAACAAAAAAAAGCATACATCCATGGATCATCCATACATCTGCATATACATACATACACCATCCATACATACATCAATGGACCATAAAAATTCTATGAACAAAAAAAAAAGCAGACCAGGGGCGGCGGCGCGGCAAGCAGAGCAGCTGGGACGGCGGCGGCGGCGTCGGGGCAGGACACGGGCGGGGGGAAGGGGGGCTCACTGGGGGTGGCGTCGGGGCAAGGGCAGGGGCGCGGCGACGTCGGGGCAGGGGCGCGGCGGCGTCGGGGCAGGGCAGGGGCGCGGCGGCGTCGGGGCAAGGCAGGGGCGCGGGGAGCGGCGCCGGCGTCGGGGCAGGGCGCGCGTCGGGGCAGAGGGCATCGGCGAGGGCGTCGACGGCGAGGTGGAGCAGCCTGACGGCGAGGGCTTCGACGGCGAGCTCGGGCAGCCTGGCGGCGTCGTCGGGGGAACTGCAGATGGGGATTGGAAATTTCACAAGTGTTGGCTTATATAGCCCCACCTTTAGTCCCGGTTGGTGGCTGCAACCGGGACTAAAGGACCCCCTTTAGTCCCGGTTGCAGCCACCAACCGGGACTAAAGGTCATTTTCAGCAGCGCAAATGGCGGGAAGCACAGCCCTTTAGTCCCGGTTGGTGGCACCAACCGGGACTAAAGCCCCCCCTTTAGTCCCGGTTGGAGCCACCAACCGGGACTAAAGCTCTTTTGCATCCCGCCCTTTCGGCTGCTGAATAGGAGCTTTAGTCCCGGTTGGTGGCACCAACCGGGACTAAAAGGGGCCTTTAGTCCCGGTTGGTGCCACCAACCGGGACTAAAGGGCTGCGGCTGGCACGGCGTCGGGTGGGTGCATGTTTAGTCCCACCTCGCTAGCTGAGAGGCGTCGAGAGTTGTTTATAAGCGCGGCTGCGCCAACCGTCTCGAGCTCCTCTCTTAAGCAGGCCTACGGGCCTAAACATACACTCTCTGCCTGTGGGCCTACTGGGCCTTCTGCGGGCCTGCATCCTGGCCCAGCTAGCTGCTTGGGTTTCTAGTCGTATGCAGGCCGTGGTGGTCCAGTAGGCAGCATTTTTTTAAATTTTTACTTTTTAGTCCCGGTTTGTGGTAGCAACCGGGACTAAAGGTCTTTTCCAGTATTTTTTTTTTGCTTTATTTATTTTCTTTTGTTTCTACTTACAACTAAATACTTAGTTTTTGAGTGATTCTTTTTGCTTTAGGTGACAAAAATTATAAACTTTCTGTTTGTGCCAGTAGTTTTCAAATTTGAATAGTTTAAATTTGAATTCTTTCAAATTTGTGTCAATCACTAGTTTGTGAATAACTTTACTTTAAAAATAGATTTTTGAGTGATTCTTTTTCCTGCTGTTTAATATTAGTGTGTTTTATCATTATATTCAATTTGGTAATTTTTAGGTTATTTTAAATGGGTGTTTTAATCAAAAACAGATTTTGTTATTTTAGTTTGCTATTAAAGTTTCTAAAAAAAATACTTTCAAAAATACTTTTTTAGTAACTAGAGGTTTATAAAAGCTTTTTAGTTGATTCTTTTTGCTCTTGAAGAATATTATAGTTTTGTTTTAGTTGATCATAACAAAAAAAATCTCTTGTTTTAATCAAAAACAGATTTTGTTATTTTAGTTTGCTATTAAAGTTTCTAAAAAAAAATACTTTTATAATAACTAGAGGTTTATAAAAGCTTTTTACTTGATTCTTTTTGCTCTTGAAGAATATTATAGTTTTGTTTTAGTTGATCATAACAAAAAAGAATTAATTGATTCTTTGCATTTCATATTTTTGAGTGATTCTTTTTCCTGCTGTTTAATTTTTTGTTGCATAAATTTTATATAATTTTAAGTTTATAAAAGCTTTTTAGTTGATTCTTTTTGCTATTGAAGAATATTATAGTTTTGTTTTAGTTGATCATAACAAAATATTTAATTGAGCCACCAACCGGGACTAAAGGCCTTGTCCTGGCGGTGGCTAAAATTTAGTCCCACCTCGCCAAGCTAAATGACCCTGAAATTGAAAAGCACTACAAATGAAGTCTGAAAAGGTTGAAACTTGGCATGGTATCATAATTTCACCCACATAGCAAGTGCTAAAAAGTTGAGAGGGTTACGGCAAAAACTGGATGCACTTCGTGTACAAACTGGACAATCTCTTTCGAAGTATCAGGGTTTCGGACAAAAACTCATCTATTACAAAAGAGATTTCATTTGTTGACATGTAACTGCAGTGATATTCTAGATCAAAGCCATCATCAGAATAGTTGTGGAGAGAAAGTCTTCACTTTTTCTTCGCGTGTGTCCCTTGCTTATTGCGCCGTAACCATGGATAATCTTCATTGTTTAACAGGATGCTTGGGTTAGCCTTCACTTTGAAGGGAGGAATTTCATGAAACTTTTCATAATCTGCAGACATGTCTGTCTTGTCCTCCACTCCCACGATGTTTCTTTTCCCTGAGAGAACTATGTTGCGCTTTGGCTCATCGTATGATGTATTCGCTTCCTTATCTTTTCTTTTTCTCGGTTTGGTAGACATGTCCTTCACATAGAAAACCTGCGCCACATCATTGGCTAGGACGAATGGTTCGTCTGTGTAACCAAGATTGTTCAGATCCACTGTTGTCATTCCGTACTGTGGGTCTACCTGTACCCCGCCTCCTGACCGATTGACCCATTTGCACCGAAACAAAGGGACCTTAAAATCATGTCCATAGTCAAGTTCCCATATGTCCACTATGTAACCATAATATGTGTCCTTTCCCCTGTTTGTTGCTGCATCAAAGCAGACACCACTGTTTTGGTTGGTGCTCTTTTGATCTTGGGCGATCGTGTAAAATGTATTCCCATTTATCTCGTACCCTTGGTAAGTCAATACAGTCGAAGATGGTGTCCTGGCCAACGAGTACAGCTCATCTCCAACAATGTTGTCACCCATGAGATGTGTTTGCAACCAACTGCCGAAAGTCCTGATGTGTTCACATGTAATCTAGTCGTCACACTGCTCCGGGTGTTTGGAGCGCAGAATATTCTTGTGTTCATTGACATACGGGGTCACCAAGGTAGAATTCTGTAGAACTGTGTAGTGTGCTTGAGCCCAAGAATACCCGTCCCTACATATTATTGAATCCGCTCCTAGCGTGCCTTTTCCAGTCAGTCTCCCCTCATACCGCGATTGAGGGAGACCAATCGGCTTAAGGTCAGGAATGAAGTCAACACAAAACCCAATGACTCCTCTGTTTGCCGGCCCATGGAGATGCTTCCTTCTGGCCTAGCACGGTTACGAACATATTTCTTTAAGACTCCCATGAACCTCTCAAAGGGAAACATATTGTGTAGAAATACAGGACCCAGAATGGCAATCTCGTCGACTAGATGAACTAGGACGTGCGTCATGATATTGAAGAAGGATGGTGGGAACACCAGCTCGAAACTGACAAGACATTGCACCAAATCATTCTTTAACCTTGGTAGGATTTCTGGATCGATTACCTTCTGAGAGATTGCATTGAGGAATGCACATAGCTTCACAATGGCTAATCGAACGTTTTCCGGTAGAAGCCCCCTCAATGCAACCGGAAGCAGTTGCGTCATAATCACGTGGCAGTCATGAGACTTTAGGTTCTGGAACTTTTTCTCTGCCATATTTATTATTCCCTTTATATTCGATGAGAAGCCAGACGGGACCTTCATACTGAGCAGGCATTCAAAGAAGATTTCCTTCTCTTCTTTGGTAAGAGCGTAGGTGGCAGGACCTTCATACTGCTTTGGATGCATGCCGTCTTTTTCGTGCACACGTTGCTGGTCCTCCCGTGCCTCCGGTGTATCTTTTGTCTTCCCATACACGCCCAAGAAGCCTAGCAGGTTCACGCAAAGATTCTTCGTCACGTGCATCACGTCGATTGCAGAGCGGACCTCTAGGTCTTTCCAATAGGGTAGGTCCCAAAATATAGATTTCTTCTTCCACATGGGTGCACGTCCCTCAGCGTCATTCGGAACAGATTGTCCGCCAGGACCCTTTCCATAGATTACTTGTAAATCCTTGACCATATCAAGTATGGCATCACCAGTACGGAGGGCGGGCTTCTTCCGGTGATCTGCCTCACATTTGAAATGCTTGCCTTTCTTTCTTAAGAGATGGTTGGTCGAAAGAAATCGACGATGTCCCAGGTACACATTCTTCCTGCATTTGTCCAAATATATGCTTTCGGTATCATCTAAACAGTGCGTGCATGCGTGGTATCCCTTGTTTGTCTGTCCTGAAAGGTTACTAAGAGCAGGCCAATCATTGATGGTTACAAACAGCAACGCATGTAGGTCAAATTCCTCCTGTTTGTGCTCATCCCACACACGTACACCTTTTCCATTCCACAGCTGTAAAAGTTCTTCAACTAATGGCCTTAGGTACACATCAATGTCGTTGCCAGGTTGCTTAGGGCCTTGGATGAGCACTGGCATCATAATGAACTTCCGCTTCATGCACAACCAAGGAGGAAGGTTATAGATACATAGAGTCACCGGCCAGGTGCTATGATTGCTGCTCTGCTCCCCAAAAGGATTAATGCCATCTGCACTTAAACCAAACCATACGTTCCTTGCGTCACCTGCAAAGTCCCCCCACCTTCTCTCGATTTTTCTCCACTGCGACCCGTCAGCGGGTGCTCTCAACTTCCCGTCTTTCTTATGGTCTTCCTTGTGCCATCGCATCAACTTGGCATGCTCTTTGTTTCTGAACAGACGTTTCAGCCGTGGTATTATAGGAGCATACCACATCACCTTGGCAGGAACCCTCTTCCTGGGGCGCTCGCCCTCAATATCACCAGGGTCATCTCGTCTGATCTTATACCGCAATGCATCGCATACCGGGCATGCGTTCAAATCCTCGTACTCACCGCGGTAGAGGATGCAGTCATTAGGGCATGCATGTATCTTCTGCACCTCCAATCCTAGAGGGCAGAGAACCTTCTTTGCTTCGTACGTACTGTCGGGCAATTCGTTATCGTTTGGAAGCTTCTTCTTCATTATTTTCAGTAGCGTTCCAAATCCCTTGTCAGATACACCATTGTCTGCCTTCCATTGCAGCAATTCCAGTGTGGTACCGAGCTTTGTGTTGTCATCTTCGCAATTTGGGTACAACCCTTTTTTATGATCATCTAACATGCGCTCGAACTTCAACTTTTCCCTTTCGCTTTCGCATCCTCTCTGTGCATCAACAATGACCCGACGAAGAACATCATCGGGCACATCGTCTGGTGCCTCTTGATCTTCAGCTTCCCCCGTTGCAGTATCACCGTATTCAGGGGGATAGTTGTCATCATCCTCTTCTTCTTCGTTGTCTTCCATCATAACCCCTCTTTCTCCGTGCTTGGTCCAAACATTATAGTGTGGCATGAAACCCTTCTCAATCAGGTGGATGTGAAGGGTTCTCGAGTCAGAGTGAGACTTCGTATTCCCACAGACAGTACATGGACAATACATAAAACCATTCTGCTTGTTTGCCTCAGCCACTTCGAGAAAATTATGCATGCCATCAATGTACTCGGAGGTGCGTCGGTCACCGTACATCCATTGCCGGTTCATCTGCGTGCATTATATAATTAAGTGTATCAAAAACCATTACAGAACATCATGAATAGAGAAGTGACCAAATTAATACAAGTTCATCATCACATTAAAACCAAAGTACTGTAGTGATCAAATGTTATTACTGAAAAAATAAATACATAAAGTTCATACATATATAGTTCTCATAGAACAACATATAGCTCTCTAGAGCATCTAATTAAAACATACATTGAAACTATGAAAAACAACAACAAATGCGATCATAATCGCAACTAAGGTAACAATTGATCCAACGGCATAATGATACCAAGCCTCATTATGAATGGCATATTTTCTAATCTTTCTAATCTTCAAGCGCATTGCATCCATCTTGATCTTGTGATCATCGACGACATCGGCAACATGCAACTCCAATTCCATCTTCACCTCCTCAATTCTTTTCAATTTTTTCTTCAAGTAATTGTTTTCTTTTTCAACTAAATTTAACCTCTCGACAAGAGGGTCGGTTGGAATTTCCGGTTCACATACCTCCTAGATAAAAACATCTATGTCACGTTGGTCGGCATAATTGTCATAAACACTAAATGAAACAAATCATAATAAAAGATAATATACCACATCCGAATCATAGACAGGACGAGGGCCGACGGGGGCGGATACCAAAGTCATGGCACTATATAATAACAAACAATAATAAAAGTAAGCAAATTATACAAGTATCTATCTAAATCATACAAGTAAGATTTTTTTCTTTTAAAAAGAAGATAAGAACAAGAGGCTCACCACGGTGGTGCCGGCGACGAGATCGGCGCGGGCGATCGACGGCGGTGAGGACGGGGACGGGGACGGCACCCTACACATGTGCAGACTCTAAGAAGTTAATTTCAGCTCAAATTGTGCATCTAAATCAAAAGAACTCACGCATACACTCCTCCACTAAAACCCACAAACCATAGTACTTCTAGAGCATTTGAAATGAGCTAAACTAGTAGTGAGAGATGAGGCTGAAGTTGCTAACCTTTTTAGAACACTTGGATAGTTGGTGCACCGCCAAACCTAGAGAAATCTTCGACAAAATGGAGCTTGGAGGTCGAGCTTGCAGAGGAGAGAAAGCTTAAGTGTTGCTCGGGCATTTCATCGAACACCTCATGTGCATAGGAGTGAGAACAGAGAGTAGCACACACCCTGCACACGCTGGCCGGCCAAAAAACAGAGGAGTGAGCGGCGGGGGCGGGGTATATATATAGGCATTTTATTAGTCCCGGTTCGTGGCTAGAACCGAGACTGAAGACAGACCTTTAGTCCCGGTTCCAGACACGAACCGGGACTAAAGGGGTTGCGCCAGGAGCCAGGACCTTTAGTCCCGGTTACTAGCTGGAACCGGGACTAAAGATACAGACCTTTAGTCCCGGTTCCAGACACGAACCGGGACTAAAGGGGTTGCGCCAGGAGCCAGGACCTTTAGTCCCGGTTCGTAGCTGGAACCGGGACTAAAGATCCCAGACGAACCGGGACTGATGCCCGCCGAGGCCCGGCCGGCTCCCTGGCCGCTCGAACCGGGACTGATGCACCCATTAGTCCCTGTTCGTAACTCGACCGGGTCTAAAGCTCTGATCTGGCCAGGATCTATGCCCTGTTTTCTACTAGTGGTGGCAGGTATGTGGGTAGGATATTCGGAATCTACACATTTTTCTGATCGTTTTATATATATAAATTATTTCAATCCGAGTTACGGATTAAAAGATATGATTTTTCAAAGTTTTAATCATTTTCTGAATTTAATTTAAATCGAATTATCCAAAACAGTGTAGGGTGAGGTCAGCATGACGAATTGATGACGTCAGCGGTCAATAGGGCTGACCAGAGTCAAACCTGACCAGTGGGTCCCACTGGTCAATGACTCAGATCTAATTAGGATTAAAACTAATCTAATCAGTGATTAATTACGTGGTGGGGTCCAGTGGTCAGTGACTGATTAGGGATTAATTTAATTAATTAATTAATTAACAAACTATCTATTTATTTAAAATCGTTTAAATGGGGTGGGACCCGCGTGTCAGTGACACAGGTGCAGCCACGTCAGCGGTTGACCGGTCAACGGGGCCCGCGGACCCACCAGTCAGTGACACAGGGGGCCCCACAAGTCAGGCCACGTCGGCGACGATCGGCGACATCGCCGGAATCACACCGGCGACCAAATCCGCGGCGGCGCGGCCTCGGTTGTCGCCGGGAATCGCGTACAGGGCACCATTTTGGACGCGGTTGGGCGCGTTCGATCGGGGAGACGACGCCGCGTCGATCTACGGCACTAGCGCGAGGCGGGGCGGCCGGAGACGAGCGCTACGACGGCGACGGCGGACAGCGGCGTTTGGGCATCTCGCGAACGGCGGCTAGAGGGCACGGCGAGGTGAGCTAATGGGCGCGTTGGACTCGCACGGGTATGCGGAGCACGAAACCGTGCTCGGACGCCCACGGCAGCGGCTGCATTCGACGGCGGCGAGCTCGCGGCGGAGCTGCATTCGGGCGGCGATGGCAGCGGCGAATACGGCTACGGGGAGAGGCCGGAGAGAGCGGGAGAAGACGGCGACTGCTCACCGGGTCCTGCAGGTGTGCAACGGTGGGCTCGGGGATGCCAGACGGCAACGAATCGACGGCGGCGATGCGGATGGCCGAGGAAGAAGAAGATGGCGTCGAGCTCGTTTCGTTGGCTCCATGCCCGCGTTCGTGGTCAGAGGGGAAGCAGCGGAGGACGGCGAAGCAAACGAGCCCGGTCTCAGGCACTAGGGACGGCGGTAGCCACGGCAGCGAGCTCGGCCATGGCGGCGGCGACGGGTGCTGGCGCGGGGAGGAAGAAAGCGGCGAGGGGAGAGGGAAAAGATCTCGGGGAGGTGGCTAGGGTTTCCAGGGGGCTGTTTGTGACGCCCCTGACTTAATTGTGCACTAATCATACACGCAAACGTGCACGATCAAGCACAGGGACTCACGGGAAGATATCACAACACAACTCTAAACACAAAGATAGACATAAAACATCATATTACAGACCAGGGGCACGAGGGCCCGAATACATAAGTCAGACACACAAATAATATCTGAGTACCAACATAGTTAGTCAAGTTTTGCCTTAAGAAGGCTAGCACAAACAACGACAACTGATCGAAGAGGCGCAGGCCTCCTGCCTGGGAGCCTCCTAGCTACTCCTGGTCGGCTGGCTCAATCCAGTAGTAAGTGCCGTTGGGACCCTCCTGGTAGTAAGCTCCTGCAGTGGCGTCTGGCTCCTGGACTCCATCGTCTGATGTATCATCAAATGGGATATGGGGAAAAAAGAATAGCAGAGCAACCGTGAGTACTCATCCAAAGTACTCGCAAGACTGACATCAGAACTATGCTAATTATGCATTATTATCAAGTGGAAAGGCTGTATCTGTGGACTATAAAGCAGCAAAGCCGGAATAGAGAGAAAGGCCTAGCCTATCGAAGACTAGCATCTTCAGCGTAGCATCTTCATAGTCTTGCAGCATTAGAAGAGTACAGAGTAGCATATTATTAATTAACAAGCATGTTGAAGCAAGCCCAGCGATCCTTCCTCGACTCCCTGCGAGAAAGTGATCCCGGAGATTACAATTAATTAACAGGTATCCAGTTCAAGTAGTAATAGATCGGGATACAACACTGAGCATCCTGTTACCGTGGACACGGCTATTCGAATAGATAACTTCCCTGCAGGGGTGCACTACTGTTACCCAACACGCTCGATTACCTCTGGCCGCACACCCTTGTTCCTGGTGATGCCCGGCCTCGGGTGATCGACACGACGCAGTCCTACCTAGGCTCAGCAGAGAGGTCAACACGCCGGTCTAAATCCTAAGTGCGAAGGGGTCTTGGGCCATCGCCCTTCGCACTCCTGCACGTTGCGAGGGTAGTCGGGGCCCAGGCGCGACACTGAACAACCCAGTGACGTAACCAGCCCACCCCAACCAGCCCGCAAGGATGAACTGCGACGTCTGAAGAGCTTTTGGCTGATACATACGACGTAGAGGGGCCCATACCCATTATCCCACGTGGTGGTAGTGCGTATAGGGCACGACGACCCACTCAGATCAATACCCAAATCCGTTAGGCGTATTTAGTAACTCGCAGAGACGAACAGACAACCTGTCGCTCCGACTTGTCAACACACGGATCACGAACAGGGTGGACTCCACCTGCCCTGTCGTTCCGCCACAATAATCTCTCGCGGGTGCCCTCCTGGCAAGCCCGACTTAATATTTCCCTGCGGGTACCCCTCGGGGTCGACCCGCCTGTACTAAAGGTCAGAGTAACTGTGTGTCCAAGTAGCGAGGAGGAATCCGAGGAATCACCCTCGATGGATTCCACTCGAAGAGTTGCACGACTGTAGCTTTATCGGAAGTGATGAAAGAGGAATCACCCTCGGTAACACACATCCGGGTAGCTATTCTACAGAGACATCATCGAAAGTGAGATAAGAGGTATCACCCTCGGCACTCGATGCCAGCTCTGCAGAGTCGAGCAAGTTAAGGGGTCTGCGGTGATGTGTTGTTCTCAGCCCGTTCGATCACGATGATCGGGGCACAGATACTAAAGCGGAGCAACTACAGCAAGGGAGAGGGGCCACAGATGGTTTTCCATCCAACCTATACTAAGCAGTTTAGGATAATAGGCAGGGTACAATAGCAGTTACAAGGACAGGCTATGCAACAGAATAGGATAAAACAATAGCAGTAGCAATTTCTAATGCAAGCAGGAGGGAGAAGGAATAGGTGATATAGGCATGCGTCAAGGGGGTTTTGCTTGCCTGGAAGCTCTGCTGAAAGTGGATGATCGTCAGGGGGTAGCTCGTCGGGAGTGTAGACGAACTCTGCTGCGTCGGCATCGGTGTCGGCGTCTATCGAGAGAGAAGGAGGGGGAAGAAACAATAAATCCACAGTAAAAATGCAATCAATATTCATGACATGCCTAAATGGTATGCAGAGGTGTTTTACTGCCTAACTAAATGTATTAGTTAATTTAGGAATTTATTTGGATTTGTTTTATTAAAGTTGAACACTATTCATTTATTGAAATCAGTCAAAAAGTTCCATGTTCATCTAGCTAGGAGTGTTGGACAAGCATTTTGACCGCGAATTCGGATTCGTCTCGTCGTTCTGAGCAACTTTCATGTAGAAAGTTTTTCGATCCGAGTTACGGTTTTAAAAGATATGATTTTTCGAAGTTTTATTGATTTTCTGGAATTATTTTAATTATTTAATTCCGAATTATCCAAAACAGTGCAGGTTGACGTCAGCGTGACGCAGAGGTGACGTCTACAGTCAACAGCGCGGTTAACCAGTCAAACCTGACAGGTGGGACCCACCTGTCAGCCTCAGAGGTTAATCAGAATTAGTTTTAATCTAAACAGAGTTAATTAGGGGGGGTGGACCCCACATGTCAGCGACTGATTAAGTATTAGATTTCTTTTTTAAAAACCTATTTATCTAATTAACTACGCGGACCCCACATGTCAGTGACAGTGGATGAACAGTAACCCGGGTTGACCGTGGTCAACCCGGTCAAAACGTGGACAGGGCCCACATGGCAGCGACTGTGGGCGGCCACGTCGGCTGCCACGTCGGCGTTGCCGGAAATACGCCGCCGGCGAGCTCCCGCGGCGGCTGTCTCGCCGGAGAGGCTCGGATTTGCTCCACAGAGCACCAAATCGAGCGATTCCTTTTGCGTTCGAACGGGCAGTTCATCCCGCGTCGATCCCGGGCAGTCTCAGGTGCGGGGGTGGTCGGAGTTGTCGCCGGTGACTAGAACGGCGGAGACCCGAAATCCGGCGAACTCGCGCGCGACGATACGGAGACCAAAACGTGCGGCGCGCTACTCCTACGGCTTCTACACGATGACACAAGCGCGTTGGCGAGCTCGGTGGACCACGACGGCCACTGCCGCGACGGCAGCGAGCTCGCCGGCGGAGCTCTGTTCGGCCGATCATGGCGGCAGCAAGTAGAGCTCGAGAAAGAGCTCGGGAAGGGAGAGAGGAGAGGATGGTGGCTCACCGAGCGGCGCAAGAAGGCCCGTGGAGGTTTTGTAGCCGCAGAGGAGGTCGGAGGCACCGGTGATCGCCGGCGATCCAGAAGCGTGGACCGGCCCGATTCCGGCAATGCAGTGGCCTCCTCCTCGAATGCGCGGTCGGAGAGGAAGGAGGAGACGACGGCGTCGACGATGAACCGGTCGGAGAGGCGTGGGAGTGGCTGGCCGCGGAGTTTCACGACGGCGCGGCGGCAACGGCTTCGGGCAGAGGAGAAGGGCGAGCGCGCGCGCGAGGGTGAGGGAGAGGGGGAATGGCGAATGGAGGAGGGGGGCAGGGGAGAAGGACGGGGCGCGGCTTATCTCCTCGCCCCAACCACCCTGCCGCGGTGGCGAGCGGCGGACGGCCGCCGTACGCGCCGATTGCGGCGACGACGACACGGCGGCGGGAGCAGGTGAGGGGCAGGTGAGTTGGGCCGGCTGGGCCGGTTCGGCTGCGCCAGGTAAGGCCAGGTGAGTTTTTCCCATTTTCTATTTTCCTTTTAACTTTTGTTTATATTCTGTTTTGTAAATAGATAGGGCTCTAAACAACTTTTGTAAAATAGGTGACTATGGTCAAATAATACAGTGCAATATTCTCTAACACCAGAAATTGGTTTGGGCTAAATATAATTTCATTTGAATTTTATTTAATTGAAATGGAATTTAAATTGGGCTGTTTTGCTACTGTTTTAGCTTGATAGAGTTACTTAGGCATTTTTAGCGATGTTGTTTTCCTGAACATATTTAGTTATGGATTATTTGCTAATTAATGAACATTTTAGTTTTCAATTTGGAACAACTTTTATTTTCACTTTAAATTTGAATTGCAATTTGAATTGGAATTTGAAATGAGGTATGATGCTAATGATGATTAAGCACTGTTAATCATGCTGACTTGGCATTATCAGAGGGGGATTACTGTAGCTATTACATGGGGATGTTACAATTCTCCTCCTCTAATAAGAATTCTCGTCCCGAGAATTAAGAGAAAGACTGAAAGAAAGAGGGGTATTCTTCACGAAGACGATCCTCGCGTTCCCAAGTGGCTTCACCTTCAGAATGGTTCGACCACTGAACTTTGAGGAACTTGATCGACTTCTGACGAGTCCGACGTTCAGTTTGATCAAGAACGCGGATCGGATATTCTGGATAAGACAGATCTTCTCGCAATTCAAGCACTTCATGATCCACAGCTCGGATGGGATCCTTGAAGCAACGTCGGAGTTGTGACACGTGAAAGACATCGTGCACTTGAGAAAGGTTCGTTGGCAATTCCAATTGGTATGCCACTTCTCCTCGGCGGGCGAGAATACGGAACGGGCCAATGTAGCGAGGAGCTAACTTGCCCTTGATCCCGAAATGATGAGTGCCCTTGAACGGAGTAACACGAAGGTATGCCTGTTCACCAGGTTGATAGACCATTACCTTGTGTTTACGGTCATAATTGCTCTTCTGACGAGACTGAGCAGTTTTCAAATGTTCACGGACAATGCGGACTTGTTCTTCAGCTTGCTGAATAATGTCCGGCCCGACGAGTGATCGTTCCCCAGTTTCTGACCAATTCAGAGGGGTTCGACACTTACGTCCATAAAGAACTTCAAATGGTGCCATCTTCAAACTAGCTTGGTAGCTATTGTTGTAAGAGAATTCGGCATACGGGAGAGATTCTTCCCATTTCTTACCGAATGAGATGACACAAGCTCGAAGTATATCTTCAAGCACTTGATTGACGCGTTTGACTTGACCCTGAGACTGAGGGTGAAAGGCTGTGCTAAAGGACAGATGAGTTCCCATAGCTTCCTGGAAACTGTTCCAGAACCTTGAGGTAAAGAGGCTGCCACGATCTGAACTGATCTCCAACGGAATACCGTGGAGTGACACAATTCTGGAAACATACAAGTCTGCTAACTGACTAGCAGTGATTGTCTCCTTGACTGGCAGAAAGTGAGCAACCTTTGAGAATCGGTCAATGACGACAAAGATAGCATCATGACCCTTCTGGGATCTGGGAAAACCAATAATGAAATCCATTTCGACCTTGTCCCACTTCCATTCAGGAATTTCAAGGGGTTGCAGAGTTCCAGCAGGCCTTTGATGTTCAGCCTTGATGCGACGGCAAACGTCACATTCGGCAACATATTGTGCAATGTCTCACTTCATATCAGACCACCAGTACCGTTGACGAATGTCTTGGTACATCTTGGTGCTACCAGGGTGAATGGAGAGAGGCGTTTCATGCGCTTCTTTCATAACGACCTTCCTCATATCCTGGTTGTGAGTTGTAGGGATCACTAAACGACCATTGAAGAACAAACCGTCTTGGTCATCTAGGTGGAATTCTGAATACTTTCCTTCACCAAGATATCGCTTAATCTTGTGAACTTTGGAGTCATACATCTGCATACATCTGATCCTATGCTCGAGATCTGATTCAACAACTAGGGTATTGAGATAACCCTGCGGAACAATATGAAGGTTCAACTTGCGAAGCTCTTCATAAAGCATAGGTTGCACTTCCTGGACCATGAGGTTGTTGCAATAAGCCTTGCGACTCAAAGCATCGGCCATTACATTAGCCTTGCCAGGGGTATAGGAGATATTCATATCATAATCGGCTATTGTCTCGAGCCATCTTTGTTGACGAAGGTTCAGGTCTGGTTGGGTGTACAAGTACTTCAAACTCTGATGATCCGCGTATATCTCGCAACGATTACCAAGGAGGTAATGTCGCCACAGCTTCAGAGCATAAATAACTGCAGCAAGCTCGAGATCATGTACTGGATAATTTTCCTCGTGGGGACGCAATTGACGAGAGCCATAAGCAATTACTTTGCGCTCTTGCATTAGGACACAGCCTAACCCTTGACGAGATGCATCACAGTAAATCACGAAATCCTTTTGAGAATCCGGGGGTGCTAGTACTGGGGCAGATGTCAGTTTATCTTTAAGTGTCTGAAAGCTTTCCTGACATTTTTCTGTCCACTCAAATTTAACACCTTTATGGAGCAGATCAGTCAATGGCTTAGCAATCTTCGAGAAGTTCTCGACAAATCGGCGGCAATAACTAGCGAGGCCGAGAAAACTCCTGACCTGCTTGACATTCTTCGGGGGAGTCCAGTCAAGAATGGCCTGAACTCGCTCGGGATTGACAGCAATGCCATCTTTGGAAATCACGTGACCAAGATAGGTCACCTCGGATAACCAGAATTCACACTTGGAATATTTGGCATATAATTGGTGTTCTCGGAGTTTCTCCAATACAAGCCGAAGATGTTCGGCGTGTTCTTCTTCATTCTTGGAAATATAAGGATATCATCCAAATAGACCATGACGAACTTGTCGAGGTAGTCCATGAAGATATAATTCATCAACCGAGAGAAGGTTGCTGGAGCATTAGTTAATCCGAAGGACATAACGGTGTACTCGTATGATCCATAACGAGTAACGAATGCAGTCTTCGGAATATCCTCCTTGCGAACTCGTATCTGATGATAACTCAACCTCAAGTCGAGTTTCGAGAACACAGAGGATCCAGCAAGCTGATCATAGAGATCGTTGATCCGGGGCAGTGGATACTTGTTTTGGATTGTGGCTTGGTTGATAGGCCGATAGTCCTGGACCAATCGGTTAGTTCCATCCTTCTTCTTAACAAAGAGAGAAGGTGCTCCACAAGCAGAGGAACTGGGGCGGATGAAACCCTTTTTAAGTGACTTGTCGATTTCTTCCTTGAGCTCGAGAAGTTCATGCGGAGGCATCTTATAAGGACGCTTCGCAATAGGGGTAGTGCCAGGCTTCAAGTCAATGACGAACTCAACAGCTCTAGCAGGGGGTATTCCTGGAAGTTCTTCCGGAAAGACGTCCGGAAAATCACGGACGACTGGAACGTTCTCAATTCCCTCAAGAGGCGAGGCGTTCAAAGCATTCAAAGCATATATTTGAGCTTCGGCATTCCGGGTAATCCGGGCTGTGTAGTTCACTATCTCATCGGAGGGATGAAGAAGTTGGACGACTTTGGTGGCACAATTGATTGAAGCAATATGAGCTTTCAACCAATCCATTCCCAGAATGAGGTCTATATTGGAAGAATTTAAGACGATGGGTGAAACAAGGAATTCCAATCCTTCGATTTCAACAGGGATATTGTGTGCCATCATGGAGGTTTGACAACGGCCTCCAGGGGTTTTAACGACCAATGGAGTATGCATCTCTTCATATTGTATGTTATGCATGAATGCAAATGTTCCCGACATGAATGAATGCGATGCTCCTGAATCAAATAAAACAGAAGCAGGTACTGAGTTAACGAGAAGGGTACCCATCACAGTGTCAGGTTGTTCCTGAACTTCTTCAATGTCAAGGTTGTAAGCATGTCCACGACCATAAGCAGAAGACCCAGTATTATAGTTGCGGGTCTGATTGTTGCCACGACCATTGCGAGGAAAAGCCAGTTGATTCTGAGTCTGGCGGCAGTCCTTGGCTTGGTGACCTGGTTTGCGACACTTGAAGCATAGGCCATCTTCAGGACGAAGAGGAGCAGCACGTGGTGGAGCAGCTTGAACTCTCGGCTGCCTCGGTGGTGGAGGAGGCAAACGAGGTGCAGCATAGGAAGTCCTTGGCGCAGGGGCAGTTGGACGGTACATGCTGTTTGGAATCCAGATCTTACGCTTTTGACCAGAGCTCGAAGATGAGCCAATATCACGGTTGCGCTTCTGTGACTCTTTGTGCTTGGCCTGAGCGGTCTCAACCAGAATAGCCTTGTTCACGAGAATGGCAAAGTCGGTGAAGTCTTGAGCAGCAAGTGCAAGCTCGAGGTCTGGGTGGAGTCCACTACGGAACTTCTCCTGTCTACGAGCATCAGTTGGAATGTCTTCTTCAGCATAGCGGGACAAGTTAAGAAACTCCCGATGATAAGCTTCGACAGACTTATTGCCCTAAACGAGGTTGCGGAACTCGGTCTTCTTCCGGTCTATGATTCCCTGAGGAATATAGCGAGCACGGAAGGCAGTCTGAAAATCAGCCCAAGTAACGATTGTCCCAGCAGGCAGTGTACGCTTGTGAGTGTACCACCATTGAGCGGCGGGTCCCTTCAAGAAGTAGGTCGCAAAGGTGACAAGGTTGTCAGGGGCGACACCAGCAGATTCCATCTCGAAGGAGATGTCGCGTAGCCAATCGTCGGCATCCAGTGGCTGTTCAGAATTGCGATAGATAGTGGGGTTGAGACGCACAAACTCTGACAGTGTTATTGCTGCTGGGTTCTGGTTCTGCTTGTTCTGATGCGGGAACTGAGCCATGATATTGGTCATGAACTGACGGTTCAGCTCAAATTGCTGCATCATAGCTGCCATATAGTCTGGTGGTGGTGGGTTTTCAAGGGCACGACCACGACCACGACCACGAGCACGAGCACCTGGCCTAACCATCCTGCTAAAAGTTCAACAGGGGTAGTTTAGCGAAAGCAACTGCAAGTGCTTAGTGACAAGCTTAATGTAACACGACAATGAATAAGTAGTGCAATAGATACATAACAGTAGTCAATTAAGACATACAGATCCATACACAGAGTCGGTTACACGCGGACAGCATAACGGCGTAAATTAAGGAAAAAGACATACAAGGCGGCGCGCAGGCACGCGGTGAGGAATACACAACGAGACATAGCAAAGGCTACATCAACGTCGGAGAAAACCACTGAAACTGGGTAACTGCAAGTGCGGGCGGTAAGTACCAACGACAGAGTAGTCCTGCTCTCTGTGTGCACTCTGATGCAGAACCCGGTCTCGAACTGGAAGAAGAGGTCCACGTGCGACGGTGAGACCTCCAACAGCAGGCCAATCGATACCTGCCGGCATCTGAGTCCTGCGCGGGTAAAGGATATACTCTGGATGTATCCCTGCACGAACAGCTGGTAGCATCTGCGTCATAGCATCGTAAAGACGTGCACGAGTGGCAAACAGCTCGACGGCGAGAGCCCGGGCAGCGCGATCCAGAGCCTGAGTGCACTGAATCAACAAGTGCGGGTCGTATCGACGACGCTCGTAAGGGGCACAGATAGCTGTGTAGTATCCGGTAGCATCTCCAGCAGGGGCATACGGAATGTATCGGAACTCAGAGGCATCCAAGTGACTGTGCTCTCCACGGAGTCGTGCAACAGCAGAATAGGCAGCATCATGGACTGCCATCTCAATCGTCACACCGATACCGTGGAAAAGGTGCAGCTCAGTGTCTGAGTCATCCCGCTGATCATAGATACGAACATCAGCATGGTACTGCTCCTGGTTGAACTCGCGGTAATCCTCATAAACCATGTACTCGGGGTACCAGCGGTAACCCAGTCTGGTCAGGAGGGCGATCAGGACAGCTGGAAAACCAGGGGCATCACGAGCCCAAGTGCGAAGCACAAGCTGCGTCGCAGGGCGCGGCGGAAACAGGCGATCCATCTGAAACAGAGGAAATTCAGGTTTGTCAAATGACAATGAGAAGCATCATATAACTTGGAAAGGTTAAACAAACCAATGGAAAGGAAATGTGATTATCAAACTAATCAGATCAATGGTAAGGAACAAGCACAGATAATCCAGCTCTCCGGGTGGACGAGATTACGAGATCCTAGTGTCGGCGTTAGTAAAATTCATTTAACCCGAAAAGAAGAGAATTCAGAGTCCCAGAGTATAGAAGAGGAATAAAAGATCCTAATACCACCCAGTTGGCGACGTGGGCACGTAAGCCACACAGCCATGTTAGTAAAATAGTTTTCGGAAAGACTAGACTCAACTTCGGCCAAGGAATCGGAAGGGGGCTTCCTACAGGCAGTCGGCTCTGATACCAACTTGTGACGCCCCCGACTTAATCGTGCACTAATCATACACGCAAACGTGCACGATCAAGCACAGGGACTCACGGGAAGATATCACAACACAACTCTAAACACAAAGATAGACATAAAACATCATATTACAGACCAGGGGCACGAGGGCCCGAATACATAAGTCAGACACACAAATAATATCTGAGTACCGACATAGTTAGTCAAGTTTTGCCTTAAGAAGGCTAGCACAAACAACGACAACTGATCGAAGAGGCGCAGGCCTCCTGCCTGGGAGCCTCCTAGCTACTCCTGGTCGGCTGGCTCAATCCAGTAGTAAGTGCCGTCGGGACCCTCCTGGTAGTAAGCTCCTGCAGTGGCGTCTGGCTCCTGGACTCCATCGTCTGATGTATCATCAAATGGGATATGGGGAAAAAAGAATAGCAGAGCAACCGTGAGTACTCATCCAAAGTACTCGCAAGACTGACATCAGAACTATGCTAATTATGCATTATTATCAAGTGGAAAGGCTGTATCTGTGGACTATAAAGTAGCAAAGCCGGAATAGAGAGAAAGGCCTAGCCTATCGAAGACTAGCATCTTCAGCGTAGCATCTTCATAGTCTTGCAGCATTAGAAGAGTACAGAGTAGCATATTATTAATTAACAAGCATGTTGAAGCAAGCCCAGCGATCCTTCCTCGACTCCCTGCGAGAAAGTGATCCCGGAGCTTACAATTAATTAACAGGTATCCAGTTCAAGTAGTAATAGATCGGGATACAACACTGAGCGTCCTGTTACCGTGGACACGGCTATTCGAATAGATAACTTCCCTGCAGGGGTGCACTACTGTTACCCAACACGCTCGATTACCTCTGGCCGCACACTCTTGTTCCTGGTGATGCCCGGCCTCGGGTGATCGACACGACACAGTCCTACCTAGGCTCAGCAGAGAGGTCAACACGCCGGTCTAAATCCTAAGTGCGAAGGGGTCTTGGGCCATCGCCCTTCGCACTCCTGCACGTTGCGAGGGTAGTCGGGGCCCAGGCGCGACACTGAACAACCCAGTGACGTAACCAGCCCACCCCAACCAGCCCGCAAGGATGAACTGCGACGTCTGAAGAGCTTTTGGCTGATACATACGACGTAGAGGGGCCCATACCCATTATCCCACGTGGTGGTAGTGCGTATAGGGCACGACGACCCACTCAGATCAATACCCAAATCCGTTAGGCGTATTTAGTAACTCGCAGAGACGAACAGACAACCTGTCGCTCCGACTTGTCAACACACGGATCACGAACAGGGTGGACTCCGCCTGCCCTGTCGTTCCGCCATAATAATCTCTCGCGGGTGCCCTCCTGGCAAGCCCGACTTAATATTTCCCTGCGGGTACCCCTCGGGGTCGACCCGCCTATACTAAAGGTCAGAGTAACTGTGTGTCCAAGTAGCGAGGAGGAATCCGAGGAATCACCCTCGATGGATTCCACTCGAAGAGTTGCACGACTGTAGCTTTATCGGAAGTGATGAAAGAGGAATCACCCTCGGTAACACACATCCGGGTAGCTATTCTACAGAGACATCATCGAAAGTGAGATAAGAGGTATCACCCTCGGCACTCGATGCCAGCTCTGCAGAGTCGAGCAAGTTAAGGGGTGTGCGGTGATGTGTTGTTCTCAGCCCATTCGATCACGATGATCGGGGCACAGATACTAAAGCGGAGCAACTACAGCAAGGGAGAGGGGCCACAGATGGTTTTCCATCCAACCTATACTAAGCAGTTTAGGATAATAGGCAGGGTACAATAGCAGTTACAAGGACAGGCTATGCAACAGAATAGGATAAAACAATAGCAGTAGCAATTTCTAATGCAAGCAGGAGGGAGAAGGAATATGTGATATAGGCATGCGTCAAGGGGGTTTTGCTTGCCTGGAAGCTCTGCTGAAAGTGGCTGATCGTCAGGGGGTAGCTCGTCGGGAGTGTAGACGAACTCAGCTGCGTCGGCGTCGGTGTCGGCGTCTATCGAGAGAGAAGGAGGGGGAAGAAACAATAAATCCACAGTAAAAATGCAATCAATATTCATGACATGCCTAAATGGTATGCAGAGGTGTTTTACTGCCTAACTAAATGTATTAGTTAATTTAGGAATTTATCTGGATTTGTTTTATTAAAGTTGAACACTATTCATTTATTGAAATCAGTCAAAAAGTTCCATGTTCGTCTAGCTAGGAGTGTTGGACAAGCATTTTGACCGCGCATTCGGATTCGTCTCGTCGCTCTGAGCAACTTTCATGTAGAAAGTTTTTCGATCCGAGTTACGGTTTTAAAAGATATGATTTTTCGAAGTTTTATTGATTTTCTGGAATTATTTTAATTATTTAATTCCGAATTATCCAAAACAGTGCAGGGTGACGTCAGCGTGACGCAGAGGTGACGTCAGCAGTCAACAGCGCGGTTGACCAGTCAAACCTGACAGGTGGGACCCACCTGTCAGCCTCAGAGGTTAATCAGAATTAGTTTTAATCTAAACAGAGTTAATTAGGGGGGGGTGGACCCCACATGTCAGCGACTGATTAAGTATTAGATTTATTTTAAAAAACCTATTTATCTAATTAACCACGCGGACCCCACATGTCAGTGACAGTGGATGAACAGTAACCCGGGTTGACCGTGGTCAACCCGGTCAAAACGTGGACAGGGCCCACATGGCAGCGACTGTGGGCGGCCACGTCGGCTGCCACGTCGGCGTTGCCGGAAATACGCTGCCGGCGAGCTCCCACGGCGGCTGTCTCGCCGGAGAGGCTCGGATTTGCTCCACAGAGCACCAAATCGAGCGATTCCTTTTGCGTTCGAACGGGCAGTTCATCCCGCGTCGATCCCGGGCAGTCTCAGGTGCGGGGGTGGTCGGAGTCGTCGCCGGTGACTAGAACGGCGAAGACCCGAAATCCGGCGAACTCGCGCGCGGCGATACGGAGACCAAAACGTGCGGCGCGCTACTCCTACGGCTTCTACACGATGACACAAGCGCGTTGGCGAGCTCGGTGGACCACGACGGCCACTGCCGCGACGGCAGCGAGCTCGCCGGTGGAGCTCTGTTCGGCCGATCATGGCGGCAGCAAGTAGAGCTCGAGCAAGAGCTCGGGAAGGGAGAGAGGAGAGGGTGGTGGCTCACCGAGCGGCGCAAGAAGGCCCGTGGAGGTTTTGTAGCCGCAGAGGAGGTCGGAGGCACCGGTGATCGCCGGCGATCCAGAAGCGTGGACCGGCCCGATTCCGGCAATGCAGTGGCCTCCTCCTCGAATGCGCGGTCGGAGAGGAAGGAGGAGATGACGGCGTCGACGATGAACCGGTCGGAGAGGCGTGGGAGTGGCTGGCCGCGGAGTTTCACGACGGCGCGGCGGCGACGGCTTCGGGCAGAGGAGAAGGGCGAGCGCGCGCGCGAGGGTGAGGGAGAGGGGGAATGGCGAATGGAGGAGGGGGGCAGGGGAGATGGACGGGGCGCGGCTTATCTCCTCGCCCCAACCACCCTGCCGCGGTGGCGAGCGGCGGACGGCCGCCGTACGTGCCGATTGCGGCGACGACGACACGGCGGCGGGAGCAGGTGAGGGGCAGGTGAGTTGGGCCGGCTGGGCCGGTTCGGCTGCGCCAGGTAAGGCCAGGTGAGTTTTTCCCATTTTCTATTTTCCTTTTAACTTTTGTTTATATTCTGTTTTGTAAATAGATAGGGCTCTAAACAACTTTTGTAAAATAGGTGACTATGGTCAAATAATACGGTGCAATATTCTCTAACACCAGAAATTGGTTTGGGCTAAATATAATTTCATTTGAATTTTATTTAATTGAAATAGAATTTAAATTGGGCTGTTTTGCTACTGTTTTAGCTTGATAGAGTTACTTAGGCATTTTTAGCGATGTTGTTTTCCTGAACATATTTAGTTATGGATTATTTGCTAATTAATGAACATTTTAGTTTTCAATTTGGAACAACTTTTATTTTCACTTTAAATTTGAATTGCAATTTGAATTGGAATTTGAAATGAGGTATGATGCTAATGATGATTAAGCACTGTTAATCATGCTGACTTGGCATTATCAGAGGGGGATTACTGTAGCTATTACATGGGGATGTTACACTGTTCTTATCTGCCTCGATCTCCTGTAGCGGTGCGGTCGATGGGGAGGGTGCGGCTGCGGCTAGCCGGCGACGACGCGGTCGGACGCGCGAGCGACCGGTGAGGAACAGGAGAAAGAGGGAGGCGAGGTGGGCTGGGTCGGCGCGGTGACATAGGCCCAGGTGCGCTTGGCCCTTTTCTTTTCTCTGTTTTCTTTTCTGTTTTTCTTATTAGTGTCTGTTTTGCAATTAGTTTAGGCACAAATTTAGTTTAGTCAAATATGAGACTTGGCCAAATATTTACAGTGCATTATTACCTACCACCAGAAATTGGTTTGGAGGTGATATGATTTCATATGAATTTTAATTAAACAAAAATGTATTAAAGGTTGCTGTTTTGTTGCTGCTTTAGGTTGTTAGGGTCATTTAACTAATTCAATTAATGTTGGTTGTAATTTTATAATTGCCTCTGGATTATTTGTAATATTATGAACATTTTAGTTTCCAATTTGGAACAACTTTTATTTTCACTTTAAATTTGAATTTCAATTTGATTTGGAATTTGAAATGAGATATGATGCAATGATGATCAAGCACTGTTATTGATGATGACATGGCATTATCAACAGGTGATTACTGTAGCTATTACATGGGGATGTTACATTTGGCATACACTTTGTCCCACAATTTCTTGAAATGTCGAGTGGTGAATGCGAGACAACAATCATGGAGAAGGTCGGATAATTTCTTGTTTCCACATGCCCTGTAGAAGTTAGACACAAAATGCCTCATGCACCACCGATGGTGCACGCGAGCATGTCCTGGAATGTCAATCTCCACTGCGTTGAGCATCCCAGGGTGGCGGTCCGAGATGATGCAAACCTCTCTTTGAGGTCCAATTATCTTGGTCCTCACTAGATTCAGAAACCACTACCGGTTGGGGTTGTTCTCCGCCGACACCAAAGCGAAAGCCAATGGAACCAATTTGTCACCACCATCATTAGCAATGGCGATCAACAATGTGTCCTTGAACTGGCCAGTCAGAAATGTGCCATGCACGGACATAACTGGCTTACAATGCTTAAATGACCTAATGCATGGCTCAAATGTCCAGAATGCACGTTCAAATACTCGGACAGTTACATCGTTGTATATCCTGGTTCTCAAGCCAAGTGGCTCCACCACATAGTACATGCCCGGATTTGCTGCTGTCATCGCTTTCAACACCATAGAGAGGCGGTTGTATGATTCTTCCCAACCACCATACAATATCTCAAAGGCGGCTTGCTTGGCCTTCCATGCCTTCCTGTACTTCACCATGTACCCGAGGACCTCCTTCACCATCTCTATCAACGCCTTAATGGGATATGTCGGGAGTATCATTATGGAGGGTGAAAATCTGTATGCAATGAATTTGGAGGTCAATTGACGGTGATCATCCTTTACATTAGCATCATCGATATTCTCGCCACTACATCGGCGAGTAAACACGGAATTTATAATCTTCCATTGCGGCCCGCCTTTGACACATCTTGCACGTATAACCCAAGGACAATGATTCTTGTGTTCCTCACATTTGACCGTGTAACACAATCTTATAGTTTCCTTTTGTTGCAAACAAATTCCAGCTTCAGAGCGATAATTTGGATCTCAGTGCTTATGTGTATATAAGTATACTCATGCTCTTTCAGCCCAACGATTTGAGACAAAGGAATTGGTACTCACTTTGGCGAAAAAAAGGGGAAGGAATATGTACAGTTTTGCTCCGATTATCATGATTTAGTTATTTTCTTATTGTTGATATTGGAATTGCATCACTCATTGGCAAGTATTGCAAGCAACTCCAGTGTCCAATATTCGTGTTTAATTAGTTTTCATTCTTTGGTTTTCAACAATAGTTATAGTAACTATCTCAAAAAGGCATTTGTACATAAACTTTCATATAGTGTCCATTTCGGCATCCCCGTTCTTACCATGTTTATAACTTTATATGCATTAATATTCATGTAAGTCACATGAGATTGCTCATGTCATATCACTACATTAAGTAAAAATACTTGATTGCATAATTCACATTTTTGCAAAAATTATAATTAAATTAAGTATTATGTCCCTTGCAATTTTTTCATCTTGAGTTCGTTTATACAATATGCAAAAGGTTATTCAATTTATCGACCGTCATGTTCATAGGACTAAGAGTTCCCGCAACAACGCGCGGGGTATCATCTAGTTCTTTTGTAAACATGAGTCACTTGTCTGTGTTTTATGGTCAGTGTTAACTAATGGGAGCTTTTCTAGTACGTGAAACAGTGAAAGCCGATATTACCACACTAGATGGTCATTGCAAGAAGATCAAACTATAGTACTAGGACATGTGGACGGTGCTTTTCTTCAATGAACTCTCTAACCGTCAACCGAAATGAATCCGACGGTACCAATTATCCAGTAAGTATGGTGCCAGCCTGAAATCTCAGCGGCCGATATGTTATCGAGTCGAGTTTTAAGCTATTGATTTCTCGAACGGGAAATCCATTCACTCTTGGAATTCAATCACAATTTGATAGTTTTGGATTCGTGAGAATTGTGGGCTAGATTTCAGTTTAGATCAGTTAAGTTGTGTGGAGGAATTTTTTTATTTGACAGTAATCTGAGTGTGGAGGAGTTTACGCTTTACACTAGTGCGTGTGAGTTTTCTATAAAATCCAATATTTCAAAAAAGATCATAATAAAAGCAGCAACGTCGCTTTGCTCTTTACCCACCACAAAACGTATTTATACCAAGACGTATTCTGGTGGCCCCAACGATGAGTACGTTATCTTGTCCTGTAAGCGTAGCCCCTAAACGCATCACATCCATCTCTAATCTCTTCCCCCGTCTCGGTCGCCGGCCGGCCTGCGATGGCCATGGCGGCCACGGGCCCCTAAAACCGTGCTAGGTAGGCCTCCTGCCTGACGTCCTGCCCCCTCTTCTCCGCCGTCTCTCCTCCGGCTCCTGCTCTCCAGATCCAACAAGGCCGGCCGACACCAAATTATTACCATCCTCTTCTCTTGGCTAGGTAAGGTTGTGCTGCTTGCTCCGGTCATCTACTACTTGGGCTTTTACTGGTTGCTTATCTACTACTCATATTGCTTCCTTTGCGCTGGATGGGATTGTTACAAGGATTACCTTCTCTTTTGGGAGGGAACTGTTCCCTGAATGAATGAATGATACCGATATGCAGTTATGCACTTGGTACAACTCCTCTGCTGTTCGTGATGCTCTTGAATGATTTTTGTTTCGGGACAAATTACTTATGCCGTAAAATGCATTCATTCGTCCTTGTTGCCAGCCTACTTCATTGAGGATGCGATTTCCTGAATCTTGTGAATTGCTTACAAGCCATGTAAATAATATGCTGACAACTGCTATTGCACAACACATTTATCTGATATTTGTTCCAAAGGAAATGGCTGCAATAACAAACAAATGCCAACTGAAACGATTGTTGATGGCATCCTCTTAGGTACATAAGGTCCTCTGGCTCTGCTGCCCCCTATGTTTTCCTCTGCACATGGGCAAAATATACTCTGTTTACAAACAGCCTGACTGACTGCTTATTTGCTTGGAGCCACAAATTCATTCACGTTGCTAGCATACTGGATTGAGGATGCGATTACTGGAACCTTTGGAGTTTTTGAGAAGCCATCTAGTATGCTGACAACCGCCGTTGCTGCAATGCTGTTGCATACAGTAGGATTATTTTATATCATTTTACATTACACTTATCTGATATATGGTGCAAAGAATTACTTGCCTTGGTGATATGATACCTCTCCAATGCAATTTAATTAGCTTCTTTGTTGACTTGTTTGAGGATCCAACGCAGGCAGGTAGCCATGCCGGCTCAACTCCTATACCAAATTGTGTCTACTTCTACCCCTGCCTAGTAGTATCAATTCTGTTCAGCCATTTACTGTAACAAGGCACTCTCTAATCTTCAATTATTTTTTTCATTTGGTTAGATGTAAGGTCAGAGCTCCCTCCACTGTATTTGTTTCTTCAAATACTTATGCTTCTTTACAAATTGTTTTAGTGCCTGAGATGAACATGCTGTCGAATAAAGTAACTTTTTTTGCGGTTATTTTCCTTTTCTGTGATCCAGGTTAATCTGTCTCCGTTTGCTATATTCATGAGACCTCTAATGTCAGGTGTCCACCTTTCTTGAAATTTCTTGCATCTGCAGATCATGGCGTCTGCTGCCCCAGGGATCCACTCTGACACGTGAGAGCAATGATCCTGTGAGGAAGCGTGGAATTGGCACCTGAGGACGAACCCAATGTTCCGTGTGGGGCTTGGCGTGTTCGAGGACGAGCCATACATGAAGCCGGGGCTGGCCTAGATGAAGACTTCCGTGGTCGTGCCACACATCGCCTCAGCGTCCAAGGTACTTATAATCTTTCTATCCATCTGTATGAACTGGATTGAACTGTATTGAAGTACTGTGTTGTACATCCATGGTGTTGCCATTGCCATGCATCCTCTTCTCTCCGATGAATGGATGAATGGGTTTCTCAAACTGTTTGGTTGACTGCTGTTGTGCAGTTGACGCGTGAAGGGATGGCGACGCTCGCTGCTCTGAACGTTCTTGTGAGTTTCCATGACCCCTTAATCAATCAACTACAGTTCTCCTTATGTCGTTGTGAAAGTAGTAGGTAACTAGTGATCTGAATCTGATTTTGTAAGTGTTAAAAAAACTGTAGGGGTAAGATCAAGGGGTACCCTGTTTAGAGTGTGCCCCTACCTGTGAGGGTATGAATTGGAGGAGACTTATGATTCCTCAAAAAAGGGGGGATGAGGTCCGTGAGGCTAATCTTGAAAAAAGAGAGAGAGAAAAGAAAAGAAAAAGGAAAAAAGAAAAGAAAAAAATAAGAGAAAAAGATAGAGGGGGCACACTACTATCCTCTTACCACACTTGTGCTTCAAAGTAGCACCATGTACTTCATATTGAGAGTCTTCATGATATTCATTTTTATATACTAGTGGGATTTCTACATTATAGAACTTGACTTGCATATTCCGATGACGAGTTTCCTCAAAACGCTCGAGGTCTTCATGAGCAAGTAAGTTGGATGCACACCCACTTAGTTTCATATAGAGAACTTTCATACACTTATAGCTCTAGTGCATCCGTTGCATGGCAATCCCTACTCCTCACATTAACATTGATTGTAAGGCCTCTCCATTTCCTAACGATCAATCCTCGTTGATGTGAGACTTTCTTATACTTTTTGTCTTCCTTTATAACCCCAATCATCATTCTCTTTGCCATCCAAAGTGCTAAGTCCATGGCTCACGCTCAAGTATTGTGTGAAAGTTGAAAAAGTTGAGGCGAGAAAAAGCATGATTTAATTGCCTGGTTTGGCGTCGGGTTGTTCATGATTTGATATCTTTATGCTAGGAAGACTAAGTGTGCCATGCTTACCATGATTAAGTGTCTAGGGATAAGCGTTCTTTAGCAACTTTATTTTGAAAGGCAATAATTGTTTACTTACATGTTTATGTATTGTTATGTCAAATTTATAAACTATTGCCTTGAATCATTCGTATCCCAAAATATTCATACCAAGATTACATCATTTGATCAAGAACATGTTAGGTAGCATGCAACATCAAAAATTCTTTTGTTTATCATTTACCTACTCGAGGACGAGCAGGAATTAAGCTTGGGGATGCTGATACGTCTTAAACATATCTATAATTTTTTATTGTTAAATGCTATTATATTATCACTTTTGTATGCTTTCTATGTCATTTTATATTATTTTTCTGGACTAACCTATTAATTTAGTGCCTTGTGCTAGTTCCTGTTTTTTGCATGTTTTTGGTTTTACAGAAAATCGATACCTACAGAAGTCCAAACACGACGAAATTTTTTGAGGATTTTTTCTGGACAATAAGAGACAGTAGAAGCTTTGGGGGAGGACGAGAGGACCCACGAGGGCCCCACAAGGCAGGTGGCGTGCCCTGGGGGGTAGGGCACGCCACCCTGGCTTGTGGGCCCCTCGTGACTCCGATTGCCCTAATTCCTGGCTTATAAATTTCCATATATTCTGAAACCCTCGGAGCGAGACCCAAAACAATTTTATCACCGCCGCAAGCCTCTGTTCTGAAGGGATCTCATCTGGAGCCCTTTTCTGGCACTCTGCCGGAGGGGTGAATCATTGGGGAGGCCATCTTCATCAACCTTGCTGCCTCCATGATGCCGTGTGAGTAGTTCTTTAAGGACCTACGGGTCCATAGTACAAGTTAGATGGCTCTCTCTCTCTCTGTCTTTTGATCTTCAATACAACGATCTCTTTGGAGATCTATCCGATGTAATTCTTGTGGTGTGTTTGTTGGGATCCGATGAATTATGAATTTATGATCAGATTGGTCATTGAATTTATTTGAATCTCTTGAAATTTCTTTGTTGCGTAATTTTATAGCTATGTATGCTTTTCGATTTACGAGTCTTCTCTGGCCAAGATAGATGAGTAGTTCTTCAGAGGGAGTGGTGCATAGTAGTGGGTTCAATCTTGAGGTGATCTTGTCCAGTGACAAAAGGGACGAAGGCACGTATTGTATTGTTGCTACTAAGGATAAAACGACGGGGATTAATCTTATTGCTAGGTTTATTTCTGTCTCTTGCTTATTGCGTTAATCTGTTTCTTGCAAACTTAATACTTTGAGATGCATGCTGGATATCGCTCTTGGGGTGGAGTGATAGTAGTAGATGCAGTTGGATTACGGCCTACTTATCACGAACGTAATGCCTATGTGAGATTATGCCATGAATGATCATAGTTATAAATTGCCGCTATTCTGTCAATTGCCCAACAGTAATTTGTCTACCATGTCATTACCTGCTTTTGAGAGAGATGCCACTAGTGAACCTATGGCCCCGGGTATATTTTCCATCAATACAAAGGCTCCTACAATTTGCTCTTTTATTTTCTTACCGCTTTGCCCTATCATTATTTTCTTTTAATCTTGTAGCTAGCAAGAACAAGGGATTGACAACCCCCTTGCCTTTGTTGGGTGCAAGCAATTTATTTGTTTGTGTGCAGGTACTGCCAACGTTGTTAGCTTAGTCACTCCTACTGGTTCGATAAACCTTGGTTCTTAACTGAGGGAAATAATTTCTGCTCCTGTGCTACATCACCCTTCCTCTATGGGGAAATCCAACAACTCCATCGTGAGTAGCAGTGGTCGATACAGGATCTCGAAAGGAAGGAGCTCGATAGCCCACTTCGCGATCCGACCAGTGGCATCTCGGTTGTTGATGATGTCATTCAATGGGACCTCTGAGGCTACGATGATCGAGCACTCCTGGAAGTAGTGTCGAAGTTTCTGAGAAGCCATGAAGACTGCGTAAGCTATCTTTTGGTAGTGTGGATACCTCATTTTACACGGGGTGAGCACCACGGAAATGTAATATAGCGGTCTTTGTACTTTTAGCTTGTGGCCTTCCTCGTCCTGTTCCACAACTAGGACCGCACTGACCACCTGGCTTGTAGCCGAGATGTATAATAGCATCAGCTCCTTGAGATGTGGTGCGGCCAGGATAGGGTTATTAGCCAGTAGCTTTTGTTTTCCGCCAGGGTTGCGTTCGCCTCAGGCGTCCATTTGAAGCTCCCGGTCTATTTAAGTAGCTGGTACAAGGGCAGTGATTTCTCTCCGAGGCGTGAAATGAACCGACTCAGGGAAGCGACACACTCTGCCAAACGTTGGATGTCCCGGAGCTGTTCGGGTTCCTTAAGCCTTGCAAGAGCTTTGATCTTGTCAGGGTTTGCCTCGATGCCTCTATGCCAGACAATAAATCTGAGGAACTTGCCGGATATAATGCCGAAGTCGCATTTTTCTGGGTTTAGTTTGATGTTACAGGCGCGGAGGTCTTTAAACATCTCACGCAAATCATCAATTAGGGTGCTGGCGTGTCTGGTTTTAACAACCACATCATCCACATATGCCTCGGCTGTTGTGCCGATCTGTGGCTGCAGGCATGTTTGTATCATCTGCTGATATGTGGCTCCAGTGCTTTTGAGCCCAATGGGCATGGTGTTGAAACATAAGGGACCGTAGGGAGTGATAAATGCGGTTGCCTTCTGGTCGGACTCCTTCATCTTGATCTGGTGGTACCCTGAATATGCATCCAGAAAGCATAGGACGTCATGCTCGGTCGTAGCATCGACTATCTGGTTGATTCGTGGCAACGGGAAGGGGTCCTTGGGGCAAACCTTGTTTACGCCTTTGAAATCAACACAAAGGCGCCAGGACTTGTCCTTTTTGGGTACCATTACCAGGTTTGCCAACCAGTCTGGGTGCTTGACCTCCCGGATGAATCCAGCCTCTAGTAGGTTTGCGAGCTCTTCCCCCATCGCTTGACGCTTGGGTTCGAAGAATCTACGCAATGTCTGTTTAACTGGTCTTGATCCAGGGATGATGTTTAAGCCGTGCTCTGTGAGATCCCTCGGGATTCCTGGCATGTCTGAAGGATGCCAGGCTAAAATATCTGACTTTTCACGGAGAAAATCGCGTAATGCGGCCTCGAGCATGGCATCCAGCCATGTTTCGATGGAGGCAGTTTAGGACGGGTCATCGGGACGGATCTGAAACTTGAAAACTTCATCACCTGGTTTGAATGATGTTGACTTCTAGCATTTGGCCAAGATGACATCATCTCTGTCGATCTTTGCTCGTAGTTCGAACAACTCCTCGGCCGCTAAGGCCTCGGATAGGGCCTTGGTAGCCAAAGTTGCGGTCCTGTCCTCGGTTCTAAATGACCTATCTGGCTCGCCACTGCTTGTAATTATACCGTATGGCCCTGGCATCTTTAATTTCATATATGCGTAATGAGGCACGGCATGGAAACGCGCGAAGGCGGATCGGCCAAGTAGCGCGTGATAGCCGCTCCGAAACGGAACTATGTCGAAGCTTAAAGCCTCGATTCGGTATTTATCGGGAGTTCTAAATACTACATCCAACGTTACTTTTCCCGTGCAGCGCACCTCCTTGCCAGGGATTATGCCTTTAAAGGTGGTCTTGCCTGGCAGGATGCGCGACTCATCGAATTGCATCTTCCTTAGGGTTTCTACATAGATGAGGTTGAGACTGCTGCCGCCGTCCATTATAACTCTCGACAGGCTAAAACCGTCAATTATCGGGCCCAGGACAAGGGCGGCAACTCCTCGGTTGTGGGTCCCCGGATCTCGATGATCGAATTTAATCGGAATATCCGACCACTATCCGTCCGATGACTGAATGTTCTCAGCGTTACAGACCTCTCGAAGAGCTCGTTTCCGCTGGTTTCGCGAGGAGTATGTCTCATAGATCATGCACACGTCCTTTATATTGGATGGGTATTGCCCTTGGGTATGGTAGGCTTTTCCACCCTGGGTATGCATGTTATTGTTGCTGCGTCGGCCATTTTTTTCAAGGCACATAGGGCCTTCCTTTGCCACTTGATTGAACACCCAGCAATTTTTGTTTCTGTGGGTAGCCGGTTTTTCTGGCTTAGCGGGGTGTATGGCGCACGGCTGGTCGAGGATCGTATCTAACTGCAATCTACCGTCATTGTTGGTGATCCGGCATTTTTTAGCAACAAGCTGGTGCAGCCCGCTAAGCTCGAACTGTGCTTGTCCGAATTCAGCGCGCGATGTATCCACGCACTTTGCTTTGCAGTTGCGTCGGATGCGCTTGTTTTCCTTTGGTTCCTCGGTTATCCCTGAGCAGGCGCTCTGGTGCTTCTCCTTGGCCAGCGAGGCGTCTTCCATGGCGCGGTAAGTATTCATCAGTTCTGAGAGTGCTGCCATGGTTGTTGGCCAGTGCCGGGCGAGGTCCCTGTGGAGCCATTCTTCCCTTATGCTATTTCTAAATGCTGCTAGGGCCTACCCATCACTGCAGTCTGGGATCTCGTTTTTCTTTGACAGAAATTGGGACCAAAATTGGCGGATTATCTCATTGGTCCTTTGAATGATGAGGGACAAATCCCAGATGTCTGTTTGCCCGGTGTTCCCGGGGCAATATTTGATGTGAGGGACATAGCTTTTAGAGAACTCTTGCACGGGTTGTTCCTCATGTGAATTCACTGCGGCATGCCATGCGTGGGTGATGGTTTGAACCCACTTCCTGAGGCTGGGTACCAGCCCCGAGGTTTGCGCACCACCGGTAGCCTTTGCGTTGCCGCTATGCTCATCGGTGTAGGTATTGTCGGCTAACCCTTCAATTGTAGCCACGAGATGGGTGGTGGGTGGGCCCGAAATTCCGACCTCAGCCGGCGTTTTCCTGTTCCAACCACTTGTGAGAATTTGTTTGTCAAAGATTGCAGACTCCTCGGCTAGCTTAAACGTCAAGCCTGAGGTGTTTTCCTTACGCTCTTCTCGGATCCAATCTGACATCGGAGCTAGAGGAAGCTTCTTCGAGATCTGATCTGACGTGGATCCCGACTCTTCATAGTTAATTTGACCAACTCTCTTAGCAGGGGTAGGAGTTACCGGAAGCTATTTAAGAGGCCGATCCGACAGGTATTTCATGCGTGCATCCTGAACCTGACTTGACGTCTGTGCTAGGTCACGTGCTTTGTACTGGTCCTCGGTCTGGCTTGACGCCTACCCTACAAGGACTAGCTCATCGCGGAAGACCGCGGTGTGCTCCGAATCGTTGGACGGAGTGATTCGGCATGGAACCAAAGTCTCGATCTGGCCTAGATGGCCGGCCGAGTCGGCGAGGAAGGAGGCGCTGCCGAAAACAAAGGTCTGGCCGGGCACAAAGGTCATGCCCGTGCTGACCTGATCACCGATCTTGCCATCGAATCGCTGCGACTACGTGGCGGGACCTGCATGGGCCACCAATGACGGAGTCGATTCTGGCAAATCTCGGGTAGGGGGTCCCGAGCTAGTAGCCTAGATGCGATGGTAACAAGGACATGATGTTTTACCCAGGTCCGGGCTCTCTCGAAGAGATAATACCCTACGTCCTGCTTGTGTTGTATTGATTTGGGTAGAGTACAAAGTACATGTTGATCTACCACGAGATTGTTGATGATCATCTACGAGCCCTACTTGGTTTATATAGGTACCGAGGGGTCTAGGGTTACAACAAGGTCGGTTACGCATAAGGTAATCGTGTGGTAGACGGCATCTATGTCTTGAAGTAGTGCTCCAAGTCTTCGGAAACATTCCTTCTGTGCACCATGGGCCGCCTCGATGTGGCCCTCTTAGTGAACTGACAAGGCGCCCTCGGCCCGGCCCACCTGGCCGGAAGAGGATGTGGTGAGTGACCCCTGATCTGGGACACCATCAAAGATAGCCTTTTATGTTTAATGCAATCATTGAGAAGTTAGACCTTAGTGAGATTGCTTTGTCAGGTACAAATTTTACCTTGGCTAATAATCTTGAAATTCCAACTTATGAAAAACTTGATCGTGTCTTGATGAGCGTTGAGTGGGAGCAGAAATTCCCTTTGGTGACTGTTCTGGTACTCTAGAGAAGTATTTCTGATCATACCACACTTTTTTTGGACTCCGGTGAGGCTGCTCATTTGGGGAACAAGGCTGCCTTCTCTTTTGAAACATCTTGGTTTGGAAGGGAAGGTTTCCATGATTTGGTGGCTCAAGAATGGTCCAAGGAGACTAGAGGTGCGACTATTATGGGAACTCATTCATTTACGCATCTCGGAATACCCATTCATCTTTGTAAGCTCACCAACAAAGAATGGAAAATTATTGAAGACCGTTTGGAGAAGAAAATGAGTTGCTGGAAGGATAAACTCATGTCATATGGGGCACGGTTAAATCTTATCAATGTTGTTCTCATAAGTTTACCCATGTTTATGCAGTCTTTTTTTTTTGAAATACCCAAAGGGGTGTTGCAAAGACTAGATTTTTATCGGTCAAGGTTTTTCTGGCAATGTGATGAGCACAAATGGAAGTATAGACTGGCTAAATGGGATATCTTGTGTAGGCCAAAGGATCAACGCGGGCTGGGTAGTGAAAACTTGGAAATTAAAAATATCTGCTTGCTTAGTTAATGGCTCTACAAGTTACAGAATGAGGAAGATGTCTGGCAAGAACTCCTACATAATAAGTATTTATATTCGAAAACCATGTCTTAGGTGGAAGCAAGGCCAACTGATTCACCGTTTTGGAAGGGCTTGATGAAGGTCACGTCTTGTTTCTTTATGAGAGGTTCTTTCAAGGTTGGTGATGGCCAATCTACGAGTTTGTGGGAAGATACCTGGTTGGGAGACAATCTGCTTCCTTTACAATACCCGTCGTTATTCACTGTGGTGCGTAGGAAAGATGATATGGTCTAATATTTTATTGCATCAACACCTTTGAGCATCCAATTTAGGAGGGCTTTGATCGGCGATAAATGGACGGTGTGGCTTGGTCAGCTTATCTCAAACGCCTGATGTTTTTAGATGGAGGCTAAATACCAATGGGGTGTTTACTGTCAAGTCTATGTATGCGGTTCTAATCAATACGGGGCTGGTGTTCCGTAGAAAACTTATTTGGAAAATCAAAGTCCCACTAAAGATAAAAAAAATCATGTGGTTTGTTCAAAGGGAGCTGATCCTCACCAAAGATAATTTGCTAAAAGAAACTGGAATGGATGTAAAAAATGTTGTTTCTGTGATCAAGAGGAAACAATTCAACATCTTTTTATTTCCTGCCCTTTTGCTGCTTTGATCTGGCGCACGGTTTGTATTGCATATAACCTGTCACCTGCAACAAGTATCACAAATTTGTTTGCGAACTGGTTGTTTGGTATTAACCCAAAACTTAAGGGTCATATCCATGCAGGGGTTTGTACCTTACTGTGAGAAATTTGGAATTGTCGGAATGACCGAGTTTTTAACAGATCATGCTCTCCAAACTTTTTGCAGGTTATCTTCCTGGCCACATTTGATCGATGAATCGACAAAATGACCATAGGGTTACCTCAAGCCTCATTTGATCGATGAATCGACAAAAATGACCATAGGGTTACCCCAAGCCTCATTTCATCGATGAATCGACAAAATGACCAAAGGGTTACCCGAAGCCTTATTTCATCGATGAATCGACAAAAATGACCATAGGGTTACCCCAAGCCTCATTTGATCGATGAATCGACAAAATGACCATAGGGTTACCCCAAGCCTTATTTCATCGATGAATCGACAAAAATAACCATAGGGTTACCCCAAGCCTCATTTGATCGATGAATCGACAAAATGACCATAGGGTTACCTCAAGCCTCATTTCATCGATGAATCGACAAAATGACCAAAGGGTTACCCGAAGCCTTATTTCATCGATGAATCGACAAAAATGACCATAGGGTTACCCGAAGCCTCATTTGATCGATGAATCGACAAAAAGACCATATGGTTACCCCAAGCCTCATTTGATCGATGAATCGACAAAATGACCATAGGGTTACCCCAAGCCTCATTTCATCGATGAATCGACAAAATGACCATAGGGTTACCCCAAGCCTTATTTCATCGATGAATCGACAAAAATGACCATAGGGTTACCCCAAGCCTCATTTGATCGATGAATCGACAAAATGACCATCATGAGAACAAACAAATCATAATAAGAAACATCAGCATGCCCATAATATGAAGAACCATCACAGCAAGACACAAATAGGAATCATCACAACAGTGCATCTAATAGCAGTGCTTAAAGTTCATAAAAGCAAGATCAATACATGATGTTTCTTGCTAATAGCATCAGACCAGCACAAAAGCTATTGGCAGTGCTTAAAGTACCATAAAAGCAAGATCAGAACATGATGTTTCTTGCTTACAGTACCATAACATAAAAGCCAATTCACATCATCAACAAGGTTTGCCATCAGATAGCAACTATTAGTTCCCTGAAGCATAGAAATAGTCCTTCAGCCTGCTGGGTTGCTTTCTCTGTCTTGGTGGCAAGAAGGGTGTTGCTGTTGAAGCTCTCCTAGCTACAGCTATTGAGGAAGATGGCCTTGCTGGTGGAGCTGTTGAAGCTCTCCTAGCTGCAGCTATTGAGGAAGATGGCCTTGCTGCTGGAGCTGTTGAGGAAGAAGGCCTTGCTGGTGGAGCTGTAGAGGAAGATGCCCTTGCTGCTGGAGCTGTAGAGGAAGATGCCCTTGGTGGTGCCCTGGTGCCTGCAACAGAGGAGGCAGCCGCCCTGGTCCCTGCAGGTGTTGATGCAGCTCTCCTAGTAGGTGCCCTGCTTCCTTCTGTGGTCTCCTCTGTCCTGTTAGACTGCATGTAAGAGTGGTAGTTAGTTCATACATTGTACTGTCAAAAAATAAAAAGAATGGTAGCAAGTACAAACCTCATGCTTGTTCTTTCTCATTGCTAGGCTTGGCTTTAGGGTCTTCTGGCATGATGTGTATCTGTGACCCACAAGATTGCAATTGCTGCATGTAATTGAGGCCATCCTAGATGTATCTTTAGGTGCTGGTGGTTCAAACTGGCTCTTTCTCCTCTTGGTTTGCTGCTTCCCTGGCTTATCCTTGAACACTGGAGGTTCTATGTCTCTAGATTTGGTCCTGGGCCAGAGATCAGGTCCAGGTACAGGAAATATGATTGGGTTGTATGCTGCCAGATACATAGACTTTTTGAAGAACTCATGCACAAAGTCTTCAGGCCTCAGTTTGGCTTTGGTAATAGCTGCTACTGCATGCTTACATGGCATTGCAGTCATATCCCATTTTCTGCACCCACATGTCCTATGCTGCAAGTTAACTGAATAGGTTTTTTCATTGCTTGTCACTTGGTAAATATTTGGCCCAGCCATCAATGCTTGACAGTTCCTAGATAGTTTCTTTGCTTCTTCAAGCAACTCAGCATATGTTGGGCATATTTTCCACTTGGCAACCTCTGTGTTACTCCTATTTCCATTGAACCTAACCATCAACTTAGTCCTGATTCCATCTACCATGGTCTTTATTGGTTTACCCCTCACATCTAATATCATCTTGTTAAAAACCTCACTAATATTGTTGACCACTAAGTCAGTTTTGCAATTGAAGTCCATGGCATATCTAGCCCAAGCATGTCTAGGAACTTTATTAAGCCAGGCCCAAGCAGCCTTACACTCTTGCTTAAGAGCATCCATTGCAGCTACATGCCCATGTTCAGTATAAGAGTAACTAGCCTTATCCATGTACTTCTTTAATTCTGACCCCCTAAAACCAGCAGTCTGAAAGTTTTGATAGATGTGTCTAAGGCAGAATCTATGTGGGCAATTGGGGAATACATGATCTACAGCATTTAGAAGGCCCTGTTTGAAAAAATGACCAAAATCACAACTACATCCAACTAAGCAATGAGTATGAGATTCAACTAAGCAATGAAAATGAGCAACAACTAAGCAATGAATATGAACAACAACTAAGCAATGAATGTGAGCAACAACTAAGCAATGAATATGAACAACAACTAAGCAATGAATATGAGCAACAACTAAGCTATCACTATGAAATTACCTTTTGTCTATCAGAGATTATGGTGTAATAATCAAATCTCCCTGATTCTCCACCAATTGTTGTCTTTAGTTCTGTGAGAAACCAAGTCCAACTCTTTGTGTCTTCTTTGTCCACAACTGCAAAAGCAATGGGGTATATGTTATTATTCCCATCCCTTCCTGTGGCAGCAAGGATTTGCTGGCCAGTAGACAGCTTGATGAAGCATCCATCCACACCTGCAATGGCAGACAACACAAGTTAGAAACAAAACATCTATGAACACATGTCAGAGATAACAAAGTTCAGTAATAACCTATGAATGGTCTGCATCCATTCAAAAATCCTTCCTTGCAAGCATTCAAACAGATGAACAAACCATGGAACCTTGGATTCTTGCTTGGATGCTCTTTTAAGAACTTAGTAGTGACAATGCATCTACTACCTGGATTTGTGTCTAACACAGCCTGCAAGTAATCCCTGATCCTAGTATATTGCCCCCTCTGATCTCCTTGCACCATCTTAATAGCTTTGTTCTTAGCCCTATAGGCCATATGCGTGCTGATCTCAACTCCATACTTGCTCTTCAGATTTTGCATTATTGTACTAATTGATGTGTTCAAGTCTGTTCTTATTGCTTCCAAAACCTGATGTGTAACCCACTTTGTAGTCACCTTGGTGCTCTCTGCTACAGCTGGACATGTGTGCACCAGATTTGTTTTCCTAATGCAGAAAGTTCTCTCTTTTGACAGCACAGAAGCTGCAATGAAGAAAGGACAGTCTTCTTGGATGCAAACAGCTATAATTCTGTCATTACAATTCCTATGAAACTGATAGTTTCTGTTCTGTGCTATGTGAAATGTGAGAAGTGCCCTTCTAAATTGGTACACATCATCAAAACAGAGCTTCTTAACAAACTGCAGCTCAGGGCTCTCTCTATCCTCAGAATACCATATCCTTTGTTTGGGCTTTTTGGCCCTACTCTTACTGCCAAGCACAAATGGTAGGGCTACAGCCCCATCATCTTCCTCCTCCTTCAAATCACCAGGACTTGTATCCTCATCAGATGATGGTACCCAAACATCCTCAAACTGTTGCTCCAAACTAGAATGTGATCTTGTGGTTGGCCCCTTTCTTACTCTCAACTTCTTCCTCTTTTGCCCCTGTTCCTCATCCTCTCCATGCTGCTCTTGCTCTGCATGTTCCTCTTGCACTTCCTCTTCTTCTAGCTCATAAGGTTCTTCAACATCAGTGTCACCTTCAAAGTGTAAAAGTGGGTCCTCTCTCTGCCTCCTCATCTCAGCCATCCTAGCCATGATATCCTCATCTTCCTCCAAGTCAGAGTCATCTCCAGTTAGTAGAACAGGAAGTTTTCTTTTAAGTGCTTGCACCCTCTCAACACTCTTCTTGTGCTTCTTAAACCTTTCAATTTTATTCCTCCTCTTAAGTTCCATACTTCTTTCCAGCTCCTCTTGCTCCAGATCAACATCTCCTGCATTGCCTTCATCCATATCAACATCTCCTGCATTCTCCCTAAACAGATGTGTGCTCTGTTGTGTGGAGTAAAACTGGATTGGTTGTGCCTCCTGCTCATCAACTTGTGCAACTTTCTTTGATGGTGACTTGTACACAACACCATTATCACTGACCTCATATACAGTCCTCTCTCCAACACTGCCTATAGGAACCTGCTGCTCACAGACATAACCTATGTTTAAATCTCCAGGTCAGGGCTCACTACCCTTAACTACAGTCAAATTTACTATGGTCTCATCTCTGTTGGCAATGTGGTCTAACATCTCATCAACCTTGTCATCATCAGAAATCTCTTGCAAACCTGCTATTCCCAACCCAGCATCCCTCACAAAATACATGTAATCATTCTCTCCATATCCTGCTGTCTCCATGAGTGCTATAAGATTAAGAAATGTAATGTCTGAAACACACATGGTCCTTTCCAAATTATCTCTGTCATGAAAATGGAGTCTAATTTCCCAAATATCATCACACAAACTGCAAAACAAAGAAAGTATGCATTAAATAAACATTCCAAAAACTGTTATGCAGAAGTGTTAACTGAATTGTTAACTGAATTTAACTGAATTAAACATTAATTGAACTACACTAATATGCATAAGTGTTAACTGAAGTTTGTTAACAGTGCACACATTCAAGTTTGCCCATTGAATTGTTAACAGTGCAGACATACAGTGCACACATTGAAGTTTGTGAACTGAATTCTGACTTGGTACAAATGAGCTAAGTCAAATATTTCTTCAGTGCACAAGACACAAGCAATAACCATCTCTTCATAATTACTCCACAATTATTCTAAATGATGTACTACAATCAAACTGGACTTAATTTATGCACATACATCAAGGGTTAGGCTGGACTACAAGTTAATCATACTAATTCACAGACCTGGACTACAGATTAATCATACTTTCCAATCTCACATAAGAATTCTGGTAGAAAAAATCCCAAATTATATAAGAACCCAAACCCTAGAATCGACAGGAAACGAGGGAGAAATCTTACTCAACACCGCCAAATCCTGAAGCCCATTGATGGCTACCCGTCGGAGTGGCCTGGACAGCACGGGCGAAAGCGCCGGCGGCGCGGTACTCCAACGACGGCGACGGCGCTCGCCCATGCGGGGCCTGACTAGGGTTTGAGCTGGCGCACACCTCCTCCGCTCGGTTTGGATCGCCGCCGCCAAGCAACCCTCCTCCGGCATCACCGCCGGCGCCATCCACTCCGCCGCCATCGTCAGTAGCCATGGAGGACGCAGAGAGAGAAACAGAGGAGAGCGGGGAAAGTGGGGGGGGGATGAACTGGTCAAGGCTACCGAGCCGGTTTTGCCGTAGATGCGCCGTTAGATGGCGTCAGATCGCGGCCGTGACGCCACGTCACCAAAACAGGGTCCCACCTGTCATAATAGTGCTTAAAATGCTCAAACACACAGTTCAGTGCTTTCTGCAAATGATTAGGCCTGAAATCAGTGTTTTCTGCAACAAATTCGTAAAAGAGTCTTTTCTGCAACCCTACGCTTCAATGTGGTGGTTTTTTGCAATTCACTCTGACTGACTGCTTATTTGCTTGGAGCCACAAATTCATTCACGTTGCTAGCATACTGGATTGAGGATGCGATTACTGGAACCTTTGGAGTTTTTGAGAAGCCATCTAGTATGCTGACAACCGCCGTTGCTGCAATGCTGTTGCATACAGTAGGTTTATTTTATATCATTTTACATTACACTTATCTGATATATGGTGCAAAGAATTACTTGCCTTGGTGATATGATACCTCTCCAATGCAATTTAATTAGCTTCTTTGTTGACTTGTTTGAGGATCCAACGCAGGCAGGTAGCCATGCCAGCTCAACTCCTATACCAAATTGTGTCTACTTCTACCCCTGCCTAGTAGTATCAATTCTGTTCAGCCATTTACTGTAACAAGGCACTCTCTAATCTTCAATTATTATTTTCATTTGGTTAGATGTAAGGTCAGAGCTCCCTCCACTGTATTTGTTTCTTCAAATACTTATGCTTCTTTACAAATTGTTTTAGTGCCTGAGATGAACATGCTGTCGAATAAAGTAACTTTTTTTGCGGTTATTTTCCTTTTCTGTGATCCAGGTTAATCTGTCTCCGTTTGCTATATTCATGAGACCTCTAATGTCAGGTGTCCACCTTTCTTGAAATTTCTTGCATCTGCAGATCATGGCGTCTGCTGCCCCAGGGATCCACTCTGACACGTGAGAGCAATGATCCTGTGAGGAAGCGTGGAATTGGCACCTGAGGACGAACCCAATGTTCCGGGTGGGGCTTGGCGTGTTCGAGGACGAGCCATACATGAAGCCGGGGCTGGCCTAGATGAAGACTTCCGTGGTCGTGCCACACATCGCCTCAGCGTCCAAGGTACTTATAATCTTTCTATCCATCTGTATGAACTGGATTGAACTGTATTGAAGTACTGTGTTGTACATCCATGGTGTTGCCATTGCCATGCATCCTCTTCTCTCCGATGAATGGATGAATGGGTTTCTCAAACTGTTTGGTTGACTGCTGTTGTGCAGTTGACGCGTGAAGGGATGGCGACGCTCGCTGCTCTGAACGTTCTTGTGAGTTTCCATGACCCCTTAATCAATCAACTACAGTTCTCCTTATGTTGTTTTGAAAGTAGTAGGTAACTAGTGATCTGAATCTGATTTTGTAAGTGTTAAAAAAACTGTAAGGGTAAGATCAAGGGGTACCCTGTTTAGAGTGTGCCCCTACCTGTGAGGGTATGAATTGGAGGAGACTTATGATTCCTCAAAAAAGGGGGGATGAGGTCCGTGAGGCTAATCTTGAAAAAAGAGAGAGAGAAAAGAAAAGAAAAAGGAAAAAAGAAAAGAAAAAAATGAGAGAAAAAGATAGAGGGGGCACACTACTATCCTCTTACCACACTTGTGCTTCAAAGTAGCACCATGTACTTCATATTGAGAGTCTTCATGATATTCATTTTTATATACTAGTGGGATTTCTACATTATAGAACTTGACTTGCATATTCCGATGACGAGTTTCCTCAAAACGCTCGAGGTCTTCATGAGCAAGTAAGTTGGATGCACACCCACTTAGTTTCATATAGAGAACTTTCATACACTTATAGCTCTAGTGCATCCGTTGCATGGCAATCCCTACTCCTCACATTAACATTGATTGTAAGGCCTCTCCATTTCCTAACGATCAATCCTCGTTGATGTGAGACTTTCTTATACTTTTTGTCTTCCTTTATAACCCCAATCATCATTCTCTTTGCCATCCAAAGTGCTAAGTCCATGGCTCACGCTCAAGTATTGTGTGAAAGTTGAAAAAGTTGAGGCGAGAAAAAGCATGATTTAATTGCCTGGTTTGGCGTCGGGTTGTTCATGATTTGATATCTTTATGCTAGGAAGACTAAGTGTGCCATGCTTACCATGATTAAGTGTCTAGGGATAAGCGTTCTTTAGCAACTTTATTTTGAAAGGCAATAATTGTTTACTTACATGTTTATGTATTGTTATGTCAAATTTATAAACTATTGCCTTGAATCATTCGTATCCCAAAATATTCATACCAAGATTACATCATTTGATCAAGAACATGTTAGGTAGCATGCAACATCAAAAATTCTTTTGTTTATCATTTACCTACTCGAGGACGAGCAGGAATTAAGCTTGGGGATGCTGATACGTCTTAAACATATCTATAATTTTTTATTGTTAAATGCTATTATATTATCACTTTTGTATGCTTTCTATGTCATTTTATATTATTTTTCTGGACTAACCTATTAATTTAGTGCCTTGTGCTAGTTCCTGTTTTTTGCATGTTTTTGGTTTTACAGAAAATCGATACCTACAGAAGTCCAAACACGACGAAATTTTTTGAGGATTTTTTCTGGACAATAAGAGACAGTAGAAGCTTTGGGGGAGGACGAGAGGACCCACGAGGGCCCCACAAGGCAGGTGGCGTGCCCTGGGGGGTAGGGCACGCCACCCTGGCTTGTGGGCCCCTCGTGACTCCGATTGCCCTAATTCCTGGCTTATAAATTTCCATATATTCTGAAACCCTCGGAGCGAGACCCAAAACAATTTTATCACCGCCGCAAGCCTCTGTTCTGAAGGGATCTCATCTGGAGCCCTTTTCTGGCACTCTGCCGGAGGGGTGAATCATTGGGGAGGCCATCTTCATCAACCTTGCTGCCTCCATGATGCCGTGTGAGTAGTTCTTTAAGGACCTACGGGTCCATAGTACAAGTTAGATGGCTCTCTCTCTCTCTGTCTTTTGATCTTCAATACAACGATCTCTTTGGAGATCTATCCGATGTAATTCTTGTGGTGTGTTTGTTGGGATCCGATGAATTATGAATTTATGATCAGATTGTTCATTGAATTTATTTGAATCTCTTACAATTTCTTTGCTGCGTAATTTTATAGCTATGTATGCTTTTCGATTTACGAGTCTTCTCTGGCCAAGATAGATGAGTAGTTCTTCAGAGGGAGTGGTGCATAGTAGTGGGTTCAATCTTGAGGTGATCTTCTCCAGTGACAAAAGGGACGAAGGCACGTATTGTATTGTTGCTACTAAGGATAAAACGACGGGGATTAATCTTATTGCTAGGTTTCTTTCTGTCTCTTGCTTATTGCGTTAATCTGTTTCTTGCAAACTTAATACTTTGAGATGCATGCTGGATAGCGCTCTTGGGGTGGAGTGATAGTAGTAGATGCAGTTGGATTCCGGCCTACTTATCACGGACGTAATGCCTATGTGAGATTATGCCATGAATGATCATAGTTATAAATTGCCGCTATTCTGTCAATTGCCCAACAGTAATTTGTCTACCATGTCATTACCTGCTTTTGAGAGAGATGCCACTAGTGAACCTATGGCCCCGGGTATATTTTCCATCAATACAAAGGCTCCTACAATTTGCTCTTTTATTTTCTTACCGCTTTGCCCTATCATTATTTTCTTTTAATCTTGTAGCTAGCAAGAACAAGGGATTGACAACCCCCTTGCCTTTGTTGGGTGCAAGCAATTTATTTGTTTGTGTGTAGGTACTGCCAACGTTGTTAGCTTAGTGACTCCTACTGGTTCGATAAACCTTGGTTCTTAACTAAGGGAAATACTTTCTGCTCCTGTGCTACATCACCCTTCCTCTATGGGGAAATCCAACAACTCCATCGTGAGTAGTAGTGGTCGATACAGGATCTCGAAAGGAAGGAGCTCGATAGCCCACTTCGCGATCCGACCAGTGGCATCTCGGTTGTTGATGATGTCATTCAATGGGACCTCTGAGGCTACGATGATCGAGCACTCCTGGAAGTAGTGTCGAAGTTTCTGAGAAGCCATGAAGACTGCGTAAGCTATCTTTTGGTAGTGTGGATACCTCATTTTACACGGGGTGAGCACCTCGGAAATGTAATATAGCGGTCTTTGTACTTTTAGCTTGTGGCCTTCCTCGTCCTGTTCCACAACTAGGACCGCACTGACCACCTGGCTTGTAGCCGAGATGTATAATAGCATCAGCTCCTTGAGATGTGGTGCGGCCAGGATAGGGTTATTAGCCAGTAGCTTTTTGTTTTCCGCCAGGGTTGCGTTCGCCTCAGGCGTCCATTTGAAGCTCCCGGTCTATTTAAGTAGCCAGTACAAGGGCAGTGCTTTCTCTCCGAGGCGTGAAATGAACCGACTCAGGGAAGCGACATACTCTGCCAAACGTTGGATGTCCCGGAGCTGTTCGGGTTCCTTAAAAATTGCAAGAGCTTTGATCTTGTCAGGGTTTGCCTCGATGCCTCTATGCCAGACAATAAATCTGAGGAACTTGCCGGATATAATGCCGAAGTCGCATTTTTCTGGGTTTAGTTTGATGTTATAGGCACGGAGGTCTTTAAACATCTCACGCAAATCATCAATTAGGGTGCTGGCGTGTCTGGTTTTAACAACCACATCATCCACATATGCCTCGGCTGTTGTGCCGATCTGTGGCTGCAGGCATGTTTGTATGATCTGCTGATATGTGGCTCCAGTGCTTTTGAGCCCAATGGGCATGGTGTTGAAACAGAAGGGACCGTAGGGAGTGATAAATGCGGTTGCTTTCTGGTCGGACTCCTTCATCTTGATCTGGTGGTACCCTGAATATGCATCCAGAAAGCATAGGACGTCATGCTCGGCCGTAGCATCGACTATCTGGTTGATTCGTGGCAACGGGAAGGGGTCCTTGGGGCAAACCTTGTTTACGTCTTTGAAATCAACACAAAGGCGCCAGGACTTGTCCTTTTTGGGTACCATTACCAGGTTTGCCAACCAGTCTGGGTGCTTGACCTCCCGGATGAATCCGGCCTCTAGTAGGTTTGCGAGCTCTTCCCCCATCGCTTGACGCTTGGGTTTGAAGAATCTACGCAATGTCTGTTTAACTGGTCTTGATCCAGGGATGATGTTTAAGCCGTGCTCTGTGAGATCCCTCGGGATTCCTGGCATGTCTGAAGGATGCCAGGCTAAAATATCTGACTTTTCACGGAGAAAATCGCGTAATCTGGCCTCGAGCATGGCATCCAGCCATGTTTCGATGGAGGCAGTTTAGGACGGGTCATCGGGACGGATCTGAAACTTGAAAACTTCGTCACCTGGTTTGAATGACGTTGACTTCAAGCATTTGGCCAAGATGACATCATCTCTGTCGACCTTTGCTCGTAGTTCGAACAACTCCTCGGCCGCTAAGGCCTCGGATAGGGCCTTGGTAGCCAAAGTTGCGGTCCTGTCCTCGGTTCTAAATGACCTATCTGGCTCGCCACTGCTTGTAATTATAACGTATGGCCCTGGCATCTTTAATTTCATATATGCGTAATGAGGCACGGCATGGAAACGCGCGAAGGCGGATCGGCCAAGTAGCGCGTGATAGCCGCTCCGAAACGGAACTATGTCGAAGCTTAAAGCCTCGATTCGGTATTTATCGGGAGTTCTAAATACTACATCCAACGTTACTTTTCCCGTGCAGCGCACCTCCTTGCCAGGGATTATGCCTTTAAAGGTGGTCTTGCCTGGCAGGATGCGCGACTCATCGAATTGCATCTTCCTTAGGGTTTCTACATAGATGAGGTTGAGACTGCTGCCGCCGTCCATTATAACTCTCGACAGGCTAAAACCGTCAATTATCGGGCCCAGGACAAGGGCGGCAACTCCTCGGTTGTGGGTCCCCGGATCTCGATGATCGAATTTAATCGGAATATCCGACCACTATCCGTCCGATGACTGAATGTTCTCAGCGTTATAGACCTCTCGAAGAGCTCGTTTCCGCTGGTTTCGCGAGGAGTATGTCTCATAGATCATGCACACGTCCTTTATATTGGATGGGTATTGCCCTTGGGTATGGTAGGCTTTTCCTCCCTGGGTATGCATGTTATTGTTGCTGCGTCGGCCATTTTTTTCAAGGCACATAGGGCCTTCCTTTGCCACTTGATTGAACACCCAGCAATTTTTGTTTCTGTGGGTAGCCGGTTTTTCTGGCGTAGCGGGGTGTATGGCGCACGGCTGGTCGAGGATCGTATCTAACTGCAATCTACCGTCATTGTTGGTGATCCGGCATTTTTTAGCAACAAGCTGGTGCAGCCCGCTAAGCTCGAACTGTGCTTGTCCGAATTCAGCGCGCGATGTATCCACGCACTTTGCTTTGCAGTTGCGTCGGATGCGCTTGTTTTCCTTTGGTTCCTCGGTTATCCCTGAGCAGGCGCTCTGGTGCTTCTCCTTGGCCAGCGAGGCGTCTTCCATGGCGCAGTAAGTATTCATCAGTTCTGAGAGTGCTGCCATGGTTGTTGGCCAGTGCTGGGCGAGGTCCCTGTGGAGCCATTCTTCCCTTATGCTATTTCTAAATGCTGCCAGGGCCTACCCATCACTGCAGTCTGGGATCTCGTTTTTCTTTGACAGAAATTGGGACCAAAATTGGCAGATTATCTCATTGGTCCGTTGAATGATGAGGGACAAATCCCAGATGTCTGTTTGCCCGGTGTTCCCGGGGCAATATTTGATGTGAGGGACATAGCTTTTAGAGAACTCTTGCACGGGTTGTTCCTCATGTGAATTCACTGCGGCATGCCATGCGTGGGTGATGGTTTGAACCCACTTCCTGAGGCTGGGTACCAGCCCCGAGGTTTGCGCACCACCGGTAGCCTTTCTGTAGCCTCTATGCTCATCGGTGTAGGTATTGTCGGCTAACCCTTCAATTGTAGCCACGAGATGGGTGGTGGGTGGGCCCGAAATTCCGACCTCAGCCGGCGTTTTCCTGTTCCAACCACTTGTGAGAATTTGTTTGTCAAAGATTGCAGACTCCTCGGCTAGCTTAAACGTCAAGCCTGAGGTGTTTTCCTTACGCTCTTCTCGGATCCAATCTGACATCGGAGCTAGAGGAAGCTTCTTCGAGATCTGATCTGACGTGGATCTCGACTCTTCATAGTTAATTTGACCAACTCTCTTAGCCGGGGTAGGAGTTACCGGAAGCTATTTAAGAGGCCGATCTGACAGGTATTTCATGCGTGCATCCTGAACCTGACTTGACGTCTGTGCTAGGTCACGTGCTTTGTACTGGTCCTCGGTCTGGCTTGACGCCTACCCTACAAGGACTAGCTCATCGCGGAAGACCGCGGTGTGCTCCGAATCGTTGGACGGAGTGATTCGGCATGGAACCAAAGTCTCGATCTGGCCTAGATGGCCGACCGAGTCGGCGAGGAAGGAGGCGCTGCCGAAAACAAAGGTCTGGCCAGGCACAAAGGTCATGCCCGTGCTGACCTGATCACCGATCTTGCCATCGAATCGCTGCGACTACGTAGCGGGACCTGCATGGGCCACCAATGACGGCGTCGATTCTGGCAGATCTCGGGTAGGGGGTCCCGAGCTAGTAGCCTAGATGCGATGGTAACAAGGACATGATGTTTTACCCAGGTTCGGGCTCTCTCGAATAGATAATACCCTACGTCCTGCTTGTGTTGTATTGATTTGGGTAGAGTACAAAGTACATGTTGATCTACCACGAGATTGTTGATGATCATCTACGAGCCCTACTCCTCGGTTTATATAGGTACCGAGGGGTCTAGGGTTACAACAAGGTCGGCTACGCATAAGGTAATCGTGTGGTAGACGGCATCTATGTCTTGAAGTATGCTCCAAGTCTTCGGAAACATTCCTTCTGTGCACCATGGGCCGCCTCGATGTGGCCCTCTTAGTGAACCGACAAGGCGCCCTCGGCCCGGCCCACCTGGCCGGAAGAGGACGTGGTGAGTGACCCCTGATCTGGGACACCATCAAAGATAGCCTTTTATGTTTAATGCAATCATTGAGAAGTTAGACCTTAGTGAGATTGCTTTGTCAGGTACAAATTTTACCTTGGCTAATAATCTTGAAATTCCAACTTATGAAAAACTTGATCGTGTCTTGATGAGCGTTGAGTGGGAGCAGAAATTCCCTTTGGTGACTGTTCTGGCACTCCAGAGAAGTATTTCTGATCATACCACACTTTTTTTGGACTCCGGTGAGGCTGCTCATTTGGGGAACAAGGCTGCCTTCTCTTTTGAAACATCTTGGTTTGGAAGGGAAGGTTTCCATGATTTGGTGGCTCAAGAATGGTCCAAGGAGACTAGAGGTGCGCCTATTATGGGAACTCATTCATTTACGCATCTCGGAATACCCATTCATCATTGTAACCTCACCAACAAAGAATGGAAAATTATTGAAGACCGTTTGGAGAAGAAACTGAGTTGCTGGAAGGATAAACTCATGTCATATGGGGCACGGTTAAATCTTATCAATGTTGTTCTCATAAGTTTACCCATGTTTATGCAGTCTTTTTTTTTTAAATACCCAAAGGGGTGTTGCAAAGACTAGATTTTTATCGGTCAAGGTTTTTCTGGCAATGTGATGAGCACAAATGGAAGTATAGACTGGCTAAATGGGATATCTTGTGTAGGCCAAAGGATCAACGCGGGCTGGGTAGTGAAAACTTGGAAATTAAAAATATCTGCTTGCTTAGTTAATGGCTCTACAAGTTACAGAATGAGGAAGATGCCTGGCAAGAACTCCTCCATAATAAGTATTTATATTCGAAAACCATGTCTTAGGTGGAAGCAAGGCCAACTGATTCACCGTTTTGGAAGGGCTTGATGAAGGTCACGTCTTGTTTAGTTATGAGAGGTTCTTTCAAGGTTGGTGATGGCCAATCTACGAGTTTGTGGGAAGATACCTGGTTGGGACACAATCTGCTTCCTTTACAATACCCGTCGCTATTCACTGTGGTGCGTAGGAAAGATGCTATGGTCTAATATTTTATTGCATCAACACCTTTGAGCATCCAATTTAGGAGGGCTTTGATCGGCGATAAATGGACGGTGTGGCTCGGTCAGCTTATCTCAAACGCCTGATGTTTTTAGATGGAGGCTAAATACCAATGGGGTGTTTACTGTCAAGTCTATGTATGCGGTTCTAATCAATACGGGGCTGGTGTTCCGTAGAAAACTTATTTGGAAAATCAAAGTCCCACTAAAGATAAAAAAAATCATGTGGTTTGTTCAAAGGGAGCTGATCCTCACCAAAGATAATTTGCTAAAAGAAACTGGAATGGATGTAAAAAAATGTTGTTTCTGTGATCAAGATGAAACAATTCAACATCTTTTTATTTCCTGCCCTTTTGCTGCTTTGATCTGGCGCACGGTTCGTATTGCATATAACCTGTCACCTGCAACAAGTATCACAAATTTGTTTGCGAACTGGTTGTTTGGTATTAACCCAAAACTTAAGGGTCATATCCATGCAGGGGTTAGTACCTTACTGTGAGAAATTTGGAATTGTCGGAATGACTGAGTTTTTAACAGATCATGCTCTCCAAACTTTTTGCAGGTTATCTTCCTGGCCACAACATCGATCCGTACATGCTCATTACTTCAGTGTGGGGACACTAAGAAGCACATGGCCTTTGGGTGCAACCATCTGGAGATGTTTGCACAAGCATTATTCAACCGGTTTGGCTGGCATATCAATAATAGGTGATGTAGTTGAGTCATGTAATCTTTTTTACCAATCGGTTGCGGTCTTTGTTTTTTCCTTTTAGTTGGTGCTGTGAACTACTCGAACAACTTTCTTTATGTTTAATAAATATGGTTGTGTGCATCATGTTCATGCAGAGGCCGGGGTCTTCCCCTTTTTGAAAAAAGAAAAAAAAAGATGTATCTTAGGTTGTCCAGCAGAAGGTGAGAGAATATGGAAGCTTGCTCTTTCTTTTGACCTTTGATCTTATGCATGGGTTGTTGGTTCAAATTCATACAACCTTACTCTCTATCCTCGTTTACTCTTTACGACATCATAAAAATTCCTACTACTATGTACTCCATTAGAAGATGCACGATTGAGCTGGCAAAGCATGCAAAGCAGCAAAATCTAAGGAAGACTAGGACTAGTTTGTAGATGTACGCAACAAACCTCGTAGTGCACTGGAAAGTGCTTGAATAAATGCATGTTGATGGCGTAAGAACTGGCGACTATCTATTGCATGCACAATCTCGAAAATCGATTGGAACACAAACAGAGAGCAGATGCTTTTCCCAAAAGAAAAACCAAAGATTATGCTAGCATGGATCTATCGAACCAGGGTCAAAGGCAGTCAAAGTGTCAATGCTTTATGCTAGCATGCAACCACCATCTTACGTACGTTAAACACCTTCTTAATTTAAGTTTCTCCATTGAATCAGGAAAAAGGCTGTAGGAAAAGGCACACGATTTTTCCTCTTCCATCCTTAATTACAGAAGGAGCCGACAGAGTCCAAGATCTAGGATTACTAGATAACGCCTCACGCGTTGCTGCGGAAATTTATAGCAATGAAAGTATCCAAAATAAAATTAGGATACATGAGAATAATACCGCACCACATCACCATACGACGGTAGAAAATCTAGAGGTAAATAGAGGGTGGATGCATGTTATATTGCCTTGTGACATTCAAATTCAATTATTTATTGCTGAAAAAAAATAAAAAAAAAATGATGTGGAGGGCTTGCATGTATATGATGATGTGTAGGGCTTTCATGTGGTGAAAAGTAGAAAGTGGAATGGTCGCATGCGCGCTTGATGATGTGGAGAGTTTGCATGTGGTGGAAAGTGGAAAGTGGATTGGTTGTCTGTGCCTGATGATGTGGATGGCTTGCATGCACATTTAAATGAGATTACTTACTTAGATATTAGATATATAGGATTCAATTATTTGTTGCTGAAAAATTAAAAAATTAAAAATAATGCCGTGGAGGGCTTGCAAGTACTTGATGCTGTGGAGGACTTGCATGTGGTTGCATGTGCCCCCGAAGCCTTCCAAGATCGATCATGGAAGCCATCAAAGGGCACTGACGTGTGCGCACTTGTAACGGATCCGCACTACGTACAGCTGGTATATATGTACATGTTGTTTCAGCTGCCTGGTGCATGTCACGCTTAGCCAGGATTAGAGGAGATAAGCATCCGATTCAATTAGATTAGGGGGTCAGCGGGAATGTTGTCCCAAAGCTGATAGTTTGGGGGTTAAACAAACTTATCTCACACCGCCATCCGTGCGCCTCCAGCCGCGCGCACGACCAAGCAGGTGGGCGTCAGCACGATGGTCCATATCGCAGGCCGCCGCGCACGTACGTGACGTGACGCCTCCAGGAACAAGTGGTGGGCCAGGTGAGCTCCACCACGAGCCTTGGTCTGCAACAAAAAACTCTTGTACCTGCATGCAGATTGGGTGGTGAAAAATGACAAATATGGCCCTTTTCGAAAAGTTCAGTTCAAAATGAACCCAGTTTGAAACTATTTCACAAGATGCACCATTTTCATGACGCCCGGGCCAGGGGCGCCATGCCGAATAGCATGACGCCCTGGTCGACCAGGGCGCCATGTGGTCAGCCCTGGCTGTCTCGTCGGATCTGTCTTCGATGTATGACGCCCCGGACCAGGGCACCATGGTCAGCAGCACGACGCCCCAGCCCTGGGCGCCATGCCCGTTCGCTAAAGATAACGTCCAGCCAATCTGAGGCGGCTTGGTCTCTCTTCTTTCTTCTTCCTCTCTGTCTCTCTGCCCCCTCATGTCGCCCCTCCCTCTTCCCCCTCAAATGTTGCGGATCTGAGCCCAAATTTGTTGGATCCTCTTCTCCTTTGAACCCTCAAGGTATTCTCCTCCATTCCCCCTCTTTTTATCGTTTGAAACCTCCGCATTGGATTGATTTGGGTGAAACCCTAGTTCATCCTTTTTTCAATTTTCATCGGATATCTGTATGATACTGTTAAGGATTTGGGTGATTTAGGATATGTATGGTTTAGGATATGTATGATTTAGGCTATTTATGATAGTGTTAGGGATTTGGTTAGGATATGTATGATAGTGTTAGGGATTTGGTAGGTATGGTTAGGGATTTGATTTGTATGCAAGATTTAGTGTAATGATAGAAGCAAATATTTGTATGCACGGACAACCTTAAGCACATTGTTGTAACATTCTGCCATGTTGTTTGTCATGTCACCATATCTCAGCCCTTGGTTGTCAAAAGCCCGTGCCCACTTTTCTCTATCGGCATAGTTCCTATTTAGGAACTCTTTGCCACCAGGATTTGCTTTGGTGTGACGCCCCTGCTCGACCATGCACTAATCATACACGCAAACGTGCACGCTCGAGATCAGAGACTCACGGGAAGATATTACAACACAACTCTAAACTCAAATTTAAACATAAATCATCACATTACAAGCCAGGGGTCACGAGGACCCAAATACATAAGTCATACAAACCATAATATCTGATTACAGACATAGTTAGTCAAGTTTGCCTTAAGAAGGCTAGCACAAACAACGACACGAATCGAAAAGGCGCAGGCCTCCTGCCTGGGAGCCTCCGAACTACTCCTGGTCGGCTGGCTCAACCCAGTAGTACATGCCTCCGGGACTCTCCTGGTAGTAGTCTCCTGCGGTGGCGTCTGGCTCCTGGACTCCATCGACTGATTGCATCAAGCGGGTATGGGGAAAAAGATAGCAAAGCAACCGTGAGTACTCATCCAAAGTACTCGCAAGACTGACATCAGAACTATACTAAATGCATTGTATCAAAGGAGTGGGGCTATGTCTTTGGACTGAACTGCAGAATGCTGGAACAGAGGGGGAGAGGCCTAGCCTATCGAAGACTAGCATCTTGAAGCAATCTTGCAGCATCAGAAGAGAAAAGAGCAAGATAATATATATAATTCACAGTTTAGTAAAGCCCTGAGATACTTCCTCGACATCGCTGCGAGAAAGTAATCCCGAGAGCAGTAGTAGCAGTTTAGTAATGTGACAGTATCCATTTGTAGTTGTAGCAGATCAAGATACAACTCTGAGCATCCTGGTACCGTGGACACGACTATTCGAATAGATAACTTCCCTGCAGGGGTGCACTATTGTTACCCAACACGCTCGATCACATCTGGCCGGACACACTTGCTGGGTAATGCCCGGCCTCGGGTGATCAACACGACGCAGTTCTACCTAGGCTCAGCAGAGAGGTCAGCACGCCGGTCTAAATCCTAAGTGCGAAGGGGTCTTGGGCCATCGCCCTCTGCACTCCTGCACATTGCGTGGCTGGTCGGGGCCCAGGCGCGACATTGTATACACTAGTGACGTAACCAGCCCACCCCAACAATCAGGCCGCATCTCTGAGCTGTGACGTCTGAAGAGCTTTCGGCTGATACTACGACGTAGAGGGCCCCATAAAACCATTATCCCACGTGGTGGTAGTGCGTATAAGGCCAGCGGCCTACTCAGATCAAATACCCAAATTTGTTAAGCACGTTTAGTAACTCGCAGAGACGAACAGGGTTCCTGTCGCTCTGACTTGGTAAAACATAACGCGCGGGTGCTCTTGGAGCCGACCCGTCTTTAATGATATTCTCTCGCGGGCACCCTTGGGGCCAGCCCGACTTTAACAGTTTAAGTATTGCAATGTAAACATTTCCGTGATCGTCACCCAGACTGATCACGGCCCAATAACAAGCATGGCAACGGACACGGGTGAAGGGGCACAGGTGGAACATGGCATAACTAACTAATCATCATGGGACAACAGGTAGGTAGCAATAGCAAACGACAAAATCAGGCTATGCATCAGAATAGGTGCTATCGGAATAACATCGGAAGCAATTTCTAATGCAAGCATAAGAGAGAAGGGAATGGGTGATATCTGATGATCAAGGGGGTTTTGCTTGCCTGGAAGCTCAGCTGAAGGGGTCTGGTCGTCGGCGGTGTCGTCGGCAGTCTCGGGGGCTATCGGGAGAGAAGGAGGGGGAAGAAACAATAAATACACGGCAATAATGCAACAGGGATGCATGACATGTCTAAATGTTATGCAGAGGTGTTATACTGCCTATTTAAATGATTTAGTTAACTTAGGAATTTATTTGGATTTATTATATCAAAGTTATGCACTATTCATCTATCGAATATGGGCAAAAAGTCCCATGTTCAGTATGATAGAGAGGTGTGGCAGGTATGTGGGTAGGATATTCGGAATCTACACATTTTTCTGATCGTTTTACATATATAAATTATTTCAATCCGAGTTATGGATTAAAAGATATGATTTTTCAAAGTTTTAATCATTTTCTGAATTTAATTTAAATCGAATTATCCAAAACAGTGTAGGGGTGACGTCGGCATGACGAATTGATGACGTCAGCGGTCAACAGGGCTGACCAGATTCAAACCTGCCAGTGGGTCCCACTGGTCAGTGACTCAGATCTAATTAGGATTAAAACTAATCTAATCAGTGATTAATTAGGTGGTGGGGTCCAGTGGTCAGTGACTGATTAGGGATTAATTTAATTAATTAATTAATTACCAAATTATCTATTTATTTAAAATCATTTAAATGGGGTGGGACCCGCGTGTCAGTGGCACAGGTGCAGCCACGTCAGCGGTTGACCGGTCAACGGGGCCCGCGGACCCACCAGGCAGTGGCACAGGGGGCCCCACACGTCAGGCCACGTCGGCGACGACTGGCGACGTCGCCGGAATCACGCCGGCGACCAAATCCACGGCGGCGCGGCCTCGGTTGTCGCCGGGAATCGCGTACAGGGCACCGTTTTGGACGCGGTTGGGCGCGTTCGATCGGGGAGACGACACCGCGTCGATCTACGGCACTAGCGGGAGGCGGGGCGGCCGGAGATGAGCGCTACGACGGCGACGGCGGACGGCGGCGTTCGGGCATCTCGCGAACGACGGCTAGAGGGCACGGCGAGGTGAGCTAATGGGCGCGTTGGACTCGCACGGGTATGCGGAGCACGAAACCATGCTCGGATGCCCACGGCAGCGGCTGCATTTGACGGCAGCGAGCTCGCGGCGGAGCTGCGTTCAGGCGGCGATGGCAGCGGCGAATACGGCTATGGGGAGAGGCCGGAGAGAGGGGGAGAAGACGGCGACTGCTCACCGGGTCCTGCAGGTGTGCAACGGTGGGCTCGGGGAGGCCAGACGGCGTCGACGCGGATGGCCGAGGAAGAAGAAGAGGGCGTCGAGCTCGTTTCGTTGGCTCCCTGCCCGCGTTCGTGGTCGGAGGGGAAGCAGCGGAGGACGGCGAAGCAAACGAGCCCGGTCTCAGGCACTGGGGACGGCGGTAGCCACGGCAGCGAGCTCGGCCATGGCGGCGGCGACGGGTGCTGGCGCGGGGAGGAAGAAAGCGGCGAGGGGAGAGGGAAAAGATCTCGGGGAGGTGGCTAGGGTTTCCAGGGGGCTGTTCTTATCCGCCTCGATCTCCTGTAGCGGCGCGGTCGATGGGGAGGGTGCGGCTGTGGCTAGCCGGCGACGACGCGGTCGGACGCGCGAGCGACCGGTGAGGAACAGGAGAAAGAGGGAGGCGAGGTGGGCTGGGTCGGCGCGGTGACTTAGGCCCAGGTGCGCTTGGCCCTTTTCTTTCTCTGTTTTCTTTTCTGTTTTTCTTATTAGTGTCTGTTTTGCAATTAGTTTAGGCACAAATTTAGTTTAGTAAAATATGGGACTTGGCCAAATATTTACAGTGCATTATTACCTACCACCAGAAATTGGTTTGGAGGTGATATGATTTCATATGAATTTTAATTAAACAAAAATGTATTAAAGGTTGTTGTTTTGTTGCTGCTTTAGGTTGTTAGGGTCATTTAACTAATTCAATTAATGTTGGTTGTATTTTTATAATTGCCTCTGGATTATTTGTAATATTATGAACATTTTAGTTTCCAATTTGGAACAACTTTTATTTTCACTTTAAATCTGAATTTCAATTTGATTTGGAATTTGAAATGAGATATGATGCAATGATGATCAAGCACTGTTATTGATGATGAAATGGCATTATCAACAGGTGATTACTGTAGCTATTACATGGGGATGTTACAATTCTCCTCCTCTAAAAGAAATTCTCGTCCCGAGAATTAAGAGGTAGGCTGGAAGAGAGCGGGGTATTCTTCACGAAGACGATCTTCGCGTTCCCAAGTGGCTTCATCTTCGGAATGATTCGACCACTGAACTTTAAGGAATTTGGTTGCCTTCTGATGGGTTCGACGTTCAGCTTGATCAAGAATGCGGATCGGATACTCTTGATAAGAAAGATCCTCTTGCAGCTCAAGCATTTGATGATCCACTGCTCGGATAGGGTCCTTGAAGCAGCGACGGAGTTGCGACACATGAAAGACATCATGAACTTGAGAGAGGTTTGGCGGCAATTCCAATTGATATGCCACTTTTCCACGTCTGGCGAGGATACGGAACGGGCCAATGTAGCGAGGAGCTAACTTGCCTTTGATTCCAAATCGATGAGTGCCCTTCATCGGAGTGACGCGAAGGTAAGCTTGTTCGCCAGGTTGATACACCATTACCTGATGTTTGCGGTCATAATTGCTCTTCTGACGAGACTGAGCAGTTTTCAAGTGTTCACGGACAATGCGGACTTGTTCTTCAGCTTGTTGGATAATGTCCGGACCAACAAGTGATCGTTCCCCAGTTTCTGACCAATTCAGAGGGGTTCGACACTTACGTCCATAGAGAACTTCAAAGGGTGCCATCTTCAAACTAGCTTGATAGCTATTGTTGTAAGAGAACTCGGCATACGGGAGAGATTCCTCCCATTTCTTACCGAATGAGATGACACAAGCTCGAAGCATATCTTCAAGCACTTGATTGACTCGTTCAACTTGTCCCTGGGACTGTGGGTGAAAGGCGGTGCTGAAGGATAGATGAGTTCCCATAGCTTCTTGGAAACTGTTCCAAAATCTTGAGGTAAAGAGGCTGCCACGGTCTGAGCTGATCTCCAGCGGAATACCGTGAAGTGACACGATTCTGAAAACATATAAGTCTGCTAACTGACTAGCAGTGATTGTCCCCTTGACTGGCAAAAAGTGAGCAACCTTTGAGAATCGGTCAATGACGACAAAAATAGCATCATGACCCTTCTGTGATCTGGGAAACCCAGTAATGAAATCCATTTCGACTTTGTCCCATTTCCATTCAGGAATAGTAAGTGGTTGCAGAAGTCCAGCAGGCCTTTGGTGTTCTGCCTTGATGCGACGGCAAACGTCACACTCAGCAACATAACGAGCAATGTCATGCTTCATATCAGGCCACCAGTATCATAGACGGATGTCTTGGTACATCTTGGTACTGCCAGGGTGAATTGAAAGAGGTGTATCATGAGCTTCTTTCATGACATCCGGACGAGAGTCTAGATTGTGCCTTCTGGGGACCACTAGGCGGCCTTTGAAGAATAAGGCACCATCATCATCAACATGGTAGAATGAAGGATTTCCCTTGGATAGAAATTTCTTAATCTTCTCGACTTCAGAGTCGTATTTCTGCATTGTCTTGATGCTGTGCTCGAGGTCCGGTTCAACAACCAGGGTATTGAGATAACCCTGTGGGACAATGTGAAGGTTCAACTTGCGAATTTCTTCATAGAGAAGGGGTTGTGCTTCCTGAACCATGAGGTTGTTGCAATAAGACTTGCGACTCAAAGCATCGGCCATTACATTAGCCTTGCCAGGGGTATAAGAAATATCCATGACGTGGTCGGCTATTGTCTCGAGCCATCTTTGTTGACGGAGGTTCAAATCTGGTTGGGTATACAGATACTTCAGACTTTGATGGTCCGTGTATATCTCGCAACGATTACCAAGAAGGTAATGTCGCCACAGCTTGAGAGCATAAATAACTGCTGCTAACTCGAGATCATGAGTTGGATACTTATCTTCATGAGGACGCAATTGACGAGAGCCATAAGCAATCACTTTATGCTCTTGCATTAGGACACAGCCTAATCCTTGACGGGATGCGTCGCAATATATCACAAAGTCCTTGCGAGTATCAGGGGGAGCTAGCACTGGGGCAGATGTCAACTTGTCCTTGAGTGTTTGGAAACTTTCCTGACATTTTTTCGTCCACTCAAACTTAACGCCTTTGTGAAGCAAATTAGTTAGTGGCTTAGCAATCTTGGAAAAGTTCTCGACGAATCGGCGGCAATAACTAGCAAGACCGAGAAAACTTCTGACTTGCTTGACATTTTTCGGGGGAGTCCAGTCAAGAATAGCCTGAACTCATTCTGGGTTAACTGCAATGCCATCTTTGGAAATCACGTGACCAAGATAAGTCACCTCAGTTAACCAGAATTCACACTTGGAGAATTTGGCATATAGTTGATGTTCTCGAAGTTTCTCCAATACAAGCCGAAGATGTTCGGCGTGTTCTTCTTCATTCTTGGAAAATATAAGGATATCATCCAAGTAAACCACGACGAACTTGTCGAGGTAGTCCATGAAGATATAGTTCATCAATCGAGAGAAGGTTGCTGGAGCATTAGTTAACCCGAAGGACATGACGGTGTACTCGTACGATCCATAGCGAGTAACGAAAGCGGTCTTCGGAATATCCTCTTTACGAACCCGGATCTGATGATAACCCAACCTTAAGTCGAGTTTAGAGAACACAGAGGATCCAGCAAGCTGATCATAAAGATCGTTAATCCGGGGAAGTGGATACTTGTTCTGCATTGTTGCTTGGTTAATAGGCCGATAGTCCTGGACCAATCGGTTAGTTCCATCCTTCTTCTTAACAAAGAGAGAAGGTGCTCCCCAAGCAGAGGAACTTGTACGAATGAAACCCTTTTTAAGTGACTTGTCGATTTCCTCCTTAAGCTTAAGGAGTTCATGCGGCGGCATCTTGTATGGGCGCTTAGCAATAGGGATAGTACCTGGTTTCAAGTCGATGACGAACTCAACGGCTCTAACTGGGGGTATTCCGGGAAGTTCTTCTGGAAAGACGTCCGGAAAATCGCGAACGACTGGGACGTTCTCAATTCCCTCTAGAGGTAAACCGTTCAATGCATTCAGAGCATATATCTAAGCTTCGGCATTCCGAGTAATTCGGGCGGTATAGTTCACTATCTCGTCGGAGGGGTGAAGGAGTTGGACGACTTTGGTGGCACAATTGATTGAAGCAATGTGAGCTTTCAACCAATCCATTCACAGAATGAGGTCTATCGTGGAAGACTTCAAGATGATAGGTGAAACAAGGAATTCGAGTCCTTTGATTTCAACAGTGACATTGTGTGCCATCATAGAGGTACGACAGTGGCCTCCAGGGGTGCGGACAACCATTTGTAGGTTCATATTTTCAAATGCAATGTCATGTGATAATGCAAATGCTTCTGACATGAATGAATGCGATGCTCCTGAATCAAATAAAACAGAAGCAGGTACTGAGTTAACGAGAAGGGTACCCATCACAGTGTCAGGTTGATCCTGAACTTCTTCAATATCGACGTGGTAAGCCTGTCCACGTCCATAAGCAGCAGGCCCGGTATTATAGTTGTGGGTCTGAATGTTGCCACGGCCATTACGAGGAAATGCCAACTGATTCTGATTCTGGCGGCAATCCTTGGCAAGGTGACCTGGTTTGCGACACTTGAAGCACAGACCATCTTCAGGACGAAGAGGTGCAGCACGTGGTGGAGCAGCTTGAACTCTTGGCTGCCTCGGTGGTGGAGGAGGCAGACGGGGTGCAGCATAGGAAGTCCTAGGCGCAGGAGCAGTTGGACGATACGTGCTGTTAGGAATCCAGATCTTACGCCTTTGTCCTGAGCTCGAAGATGAGCCAACGTCACGATAGCACTTCTGCGACTCCTTGTGTTCCATCTGAGCAGTCTAAACCTGGATAGTCTTATTCACCAGGGTGGCGAAGTCGGCGAAGTCATGAACAGCAAGTGCAAGCTTGACGTCTGGGTGGAGTCCATTACGGAACTTCTCCTGTCTACGAGCATCAGTGGCTATGTCTTCTTCAGCATAGCGGGACAGGTTAAGGAATTCACGCTGATAAGCTTCAACAATCCTATTGCCCTGAGTGAGCTTGCGAAACTCTGTCTTCTTCCGGTCCATGATTCCCTGAGGAATGTAACGGGCACGGAAAGCAGTCTGAAACTCGATCCAAGTGATGACTATTCCCTCAGGTAGTGAACGACTGTGGGTGGACCACCATTGAGCAGCGGGGCCCTTCAGGAAGTAGGACGCGACGGTGATAAGGTTTTCAGGGGCGACATTGGCAGACTCCATCTCGTAGGCGATGTCGCGAAGCCAATTATCGTCATCCAGTGGCTGTTCAGAGTTGCGGTAAACAGTTTGGTTGAGACGTACGAACTCCTGCAGAGTTATTGGGGCAGGTGGCTGGTTCTGAGCATTCTGTTTCTGGTGCGGGAACTGAGCCATAATTCCAGTCCAGAACTGACGGTTCAACTCAAATTGCTGCATCATAGCTGCCATATAGTCTGGCGGTGGTGGCCTTTCGGGAGCACGGCCACGACCACGACCACCTGGTCTAACCATCCTGCTAAAATTTTAACAGGGGGTAGTTTAGTAAAAGCAACTGCAAGTGTTTAGCGACAAACATGATGTAACACGACAATGAATAAGTAGTGCAATAGATACATAACAGTAGTCTATTAAGACATACAGATCCATACACAGAGTCGGTTACACGCGGACATCATAAGTTCGCAGAATTAAAAGCTAGACATGCTAGGCGGCACGCAGGCACGCGGTGGAGGGATACAACAACGGGACATAGCGATATGCTATATCAACGTCGGAGAAAATCACGGAACTCAGGTAACTGCAAGTGACGACGACGGGCACTCTCGATGTGAGGATCCTGTACTCCGTGGACACTCTGGTGCAGATACTGGTCCCAAACTGGAAGAAGAGGACCACGTGGAGGGGTAAAACCTCCAACAGCAGGCCACTCAAGACCTGGTGGCATCTCCGTCCTGCGCGGGTAAAGAATGTACTCTGGGTGCATCCTTGCACTGACTGCTGGCAGCAACTGTGTCAGAGCGTCGTAAAGACAAGCACGAGTGGCGTGCAACTCAACAGCAAGGGCTCGAGCAGTGCGATCCAGAGTCTGAGTGTACTGAACCAAAACATGCGGGTCATATCGACGCGGCACGTAAGGAGTACAAACAGCGGTGTAGTATCCAGTCTCGTCCCCAGCAGGAGCATACGGGATGTATCTGAAGGCAGTATGCTCCAAGCGACTGCTGTACTCACCACGTAGACGGGCAATAGCAGTATAGGCAGCATCATGGACGGCCATATCGACAGTCACTCCAACACCATGAAAGGTGTGTAACTCCGTGATGGAGTTGTCCTGCCGATCAAAAATGCTAACCTCAGCATGGTACTGCTCCTGGTTGAACTCGCGGTAATCCTCGTATACAGTGTACTCAGGGTACCAGCGATATCCCAGCCTGGTCAAAAGGTCGACCAAGATAGCAGGGAACCCAGTCGCATCAATAGCCATAGTCAGGCATACGAGCTGTCTTGCGGGACGCATCTGTAACAAGTAGCGCAGAATGCCAAATGACAGTGTGAGAATCATATAATAACTTGGAGAGAAAGGTTAAACAGACCAATGGAAAAGAAAATGTAATTATCATATTAATCCGATCAATGGGAACGAACAAGTGTAGATAATCCAGCTCTCCGGGTGGACGTGATTATGAGATCCTAAAGTCAGAGTTAGTAAAATTATTTAACCCGAATAGAAGAGAGATCAAAGTCCCAGAGTAAGGAAGAGGAATAAAAGATCCTAATCCCATGCATGTGCAATCGTGGGCCCGTAAGCCACACAGCACTGCTAGTAAAGTAGTTTTTCAACGTCTAGACTCAACTTCGACCAAGGAATCGGAAAGGGGCTTCCTACAGGCAGTCGGCTCTGATACCAACTTGTGACGCCCCTGCTCGACCGTGCACTAATCATACACGCAAACGTGCACGCTCGAGATCAGAGACTGACGGGAAGATGTCACAACACAACTCTAAACTCAAATTTAAACATAAATCATCACATTACAAGCCAGGGGTCAAGAGGACCCGAATACATAAGTCATACAAACCATAATATCTGATTACAGACATAGTTAGTCAAGTTTGCCTTAAGAAGGCTAGCACAAACAACGACACGAATCGAAAAGGCGCAGGCCTCCTGCCTGGGAGCCTCCGAACTACTCCTGGTCGACTGGCTCAACCCAGTAGTACGTGCCTCCGGGACTCTCCTGGTAGTAGTCTCCTGCGGTGGCGTCTGGCTCCTGGACTCCATCGACTGATTGCATCAAGCGGGTATGGGGAAAAAGATAGCAAAGCAACTGTGAGTACTCATCCAAAGTACTCGCAAGACTGACATCAGAACTATACTAAATGCATTGTATCAAAGGAGTGGGGCTATGTCTTTGGACTGAACTGCAGAATGCTGGAACAGAGGGGGAGAGGCCTAGCCTATCGAAGACTAGCATCTTGAAGCATCAGAAGAGAAAAGTGCAAGATAATATATATCATTCACAGTTTAGTAAAGCCCTGAGATACTTCCTCGACATCCCTGCGAGAAAGTAATCCCGAGATCAGTAGTAGCAGTTTAGTAATGTGACAGTATCCATTTGTAGTTGTAGCAGATCAAGATACAACTCTGAGCGTCCTGTTACCGTGGACACGGCTATTCGAATAGATAACTTCCCTGCAGGGGTGCACTACTGTTACCCAACAAGCTCGATCACATCTGGCCGGACACACTTGCTGGGTAATGCCCAACCTCGGGTGATCAACACGACGCAGTCCTACCTAGGCTCAGCAGAGAGGTCAGCACGCCGGTCTAAATCCTAAGTGCGAAGGGGTCTTGGGCCATCGCTCTCTGCACTCCTGCACGTTGCGTGGCTGGTCGGGGCCCAGGCGCTACATTGTATACACAAGTGACGTAACCAGCCCACCCCAACAATCAGGCCGCATCTCTGAGCTGTGACGTCTGAAGAGCTTTCGGCTGATACTACGACGTAGAGGGCCCCATTAAACCATTATCCCACGTGGTGGTAGTGCGTATAAGGCCAGCGGCCTACTCAGATCAAATACCCAAATCCGTTAAGCACGTTTAGTAACTCGCAGAGACGAACAGGGTTCCTGTCGCTCCGACTTGGTAAAACATAACGCGCGGGTGCTCTTGGAGCCGACCCGTCTTTAATGATATTCCCTCGCGGGCACCCTTGGGGCCAGCCCGACTTTAACAGTTTAAGTATTGCAATGTAAACATTTCCGTGATCGTCACCCAGACTGATCACGGCCCAATAACAAGCATGGCAACGGACACGGGTGAAGGGGCACAGGAGGAACATGGCATAACTAACTAATCATCATGGGATAACAGGTAGGTAGCAATAGCAGACGACAAAATCAGGCTATGCATCAGAATAGGTGCTATCAGAATAACATCGGAAGCAATTTCTAATGCAAGCATAAGAGAGAAGGGAATGGGTGATATCTGATGATCAAGGGGTTTTGCTTGCCTGGAAGCTCAGCTGAAGGGGTCTGGTCGTCGGCGACGTCGTCGTACACGGCGGTGTCGTCGGCAGTCTCGGGGGCTATCGGGAGAGAAGGAGGGGTAAGAAACAATAAATACACGGCAATAATGCAACAGGGATGCATGACATGTCTAAATGTAATGCAGAGGTGTTATACTGCCTATTTAAATGATTTAGTTAACTTAGGAATTTATTTGGATTTATTATATCAAAGTTATGCACTATTCATATATCGAATATGGGCAAAAAGTCCCATGTTCAGTATGATAGAGAGGTGTGGCAGGTATGTGGGTAGGATATTCGGAATCTACACATTTTTCTGATCGTTTTACATATATAAATTATTTCAATCCGAGTTACGGATTAAAAGATATGATTTCAAAGTTTTAATCATTTTCTGAATTTAATTTAAATCGAATTATCCAAAACAGTGTAGGGTGACGTCAGCATGACGAATTGATGACGTCAGCGGTCAACAGGGCTGACCAGAGTGAAACCTGACCAGTGGGTCCCACTGGTCAATGACTCAGATCTAATTAGGATTAAAACTAATCTAATCAGTGATTAATTAGGTGGTGGGGTCCAGTGGTCAGTGACTGATTAGGGATTAATTTAATTAATTAATTAATTAACAAATTATCTATTTATTTAAAATCATTTAAATGGGGTGGGACCCGCATGTCACTGACACAGGTGCAGCCACGTCAGCGGTTGACCGGTCAACGGGGTCCCCGGACCCACCAGTCAGTGGCACAGGGGGCCCCACACGTCAGGCCACGTCGGTGACGACCGGCGACGACGCCGGAATCACGCCGGCGACCAAATCCGTGGCGGCGCGGCCTTGGTTGTCGCCGGGAATCGCGTACAGGGCACCGTTTTGGACGCGGTTGGGCGCGTTCGATCGGGGAGACGACGCCGCGTCGATCTAAGGCACTAGCGCGAGGCGGGGCGGCCGGAGATGAGCGCTACGACGGCGACGGCGGACGGCGGCGTTCGGGCATCTCGCGAACGGCGGCTAGAGGGCACGGCGAGGTGAGCTAATGGGCGCGTTGGACTCGCACGGGTATGTGGAGCACGAAACCGTGCTCGGACGCCCACGGCAGCGGCTGCATTCGACGGCGGCGAGCTCGCGGCGGAGCTGCGTTCGGGCGGCGATGGCAGCGGCGAATACGGCTACGGGGAGAGGCCGGAGAGAGGGGGAGAAGACGGCGACTGCTCACCGGGTCCTGCAGGTGTGCAACGGTGGGCTCGGGGAGGCCGGACGGCGACGAATCGACGGCGGCGACGCGGATGGCCGAGGAAGAAGAAGAGGGCGTCGAGCTCGTTTCGTTGGCTCCCTGCCCGCGTTCATGGTCGGAGAGGAAGCAGCGGAGGACGGCGAAGTGAATGAGCCCGGTCTCAGGCACTGGGGACGGCGCCACGGCAGCGAGCTCGGCCATGGCGGCGGCGACGGGTGCTGGCGCGGGGAGGAAGAAAGCGGCGAGGGGAGAGGGAAAAGATCTCGGGAAGGTGGCTAGGGTTTCCAGGGGGCTGTTCTTATCCGCCTCGATCTCCTGTAGCGGTGCGGTCGATGGGGAGGGCGCGGCTGCGGCTAGCCGGCGACGACGCGGTCGGACGCGCGAGCGACCGGTGAGGAACAGGAGAAAGAGGGAGGCGAGGTGGGCTGGGTCGGCGTGGTGACTTAGGCCCAGGTGCGCTTGGCCCTTTTCTTTTCTCTGTTTTCTTTTCTGTTTTTCTTATTAGTGTCTGTTTTGCAATTAGTTTAGGCACAAATTTAGTTTAGTAAAATATGGGACTTGGCCAAATATTTACAGTGCATTATTACCTACCACCAGAAATTGGTTTGGAGGTGATATGATTTCATATGAATTTTAATTAAACAAAAATGTATTAAAGGTTGCTGTTTTGTTGCTGCTTTAGGTTGTTAGGGTCATTTAACTAATTCAATTAATGTTTGTTGTATTATTATAATTGCCTCTGGATTATTTGTAATATTATGAACATTTTAGTTTCCAATTTGGAACAACTTTTATTTTCACTTTAAATTTGAATTTCAATTTGATTTGGAATTTGAAATGAGATATGATGCAATGATGATCAAGCACTGTTATTGATGATGACATGGCATTATCAACAGGTGATTACTGTAGCTATTACATGGGGATGTTACATTTGGCATACACTTTGTCCCACAATTTCTTGAAATGTCGAGTGGTGAATGCGAGACAACAATCATGGAGAAGGTCGGATAATTTCTTGTTTCCACATGCCCTGTAGAAGTTAGACACAAAATGCCTCATGCACCACCGATGGTGCACGCGAGCATGTCCTGGAATGTCAATCTCCACTGCGTTGAGCATCCCAGGGTGGCGGTCCGAGATGATGCAAACCTCTCTTTGAGGTCCAATTATCTTGGTCCTCACTAGATTCAGAAACCACTACCGGTGGGGGTTGTTCTCCGCCGACACCAAAGCGAAAGCCAATGGAACCAATTTGTCACCACCATCATTAGCAATGGCGATCAACAATGTGTCCTTGAACTGGCCAGTCAGAAATGTGCCATGCACGGACATAACTGGCTTACAATGCTTAAATGACCTAATGCATGGCTCAAATGTCCAGAATGCACGTTCAAATACTCGGACAGTTACATCGTTGTATATCCTGGTTCTCAAGCCAAGTGGCTCCACCACATAGTACATGCCCGGATTTGCTGCTGTCATCGCTTTCAACACCATAGAGAGGCGGTTGTATGATTCTTCCCAACCACCATACAATATCTCAAAGGCGGCTTGCTTGGCCTTCCATGCCTTCCTGTACTTCACCGTGTACCCGAGGACCTCCTTCACCATCTCTATCAACGCCTTAATGGGATATGTCGGGAGTATCATTATGGAGGGTGAAAATCTGTATGCAATGAATTTGGAGGTCAATTGACGGTGATCATCCTTTACATTAGCATCATCGATATTCTCGCCACTACATCGGCGAGTAAACACGGAATTTATAATCTTCCATTGCGGCCCGCCTTTGACACATCTTGCACGTATAACCCAAGGACAATGATTCTTGTGTTCCTCACATTTGACCGTGTAACACAATCTTATAGTTTCCTTTTGTTGCAAACAAATTCCAGCTTCAGAGCGATAATTTGGATCTCAGTGCTTATGTGTATATAAGTATACTCATGCTCTTTCAGCCCAACGATTTGAGACAAAGGAATTGGTACTCACTTTGGCGAAAAAAAGGGGAAGGAATATGTACAGTTTTGCTCCGATTATCATGATTTAGTTATTTTCTTATTGTTGATATTGGAATTGCATCACTCATTGTCAAGTATTGCAAGCAACTCCAGTGTCCAATATTCGTGTTTAATTAGTTTTCATTCTTTGGTTTTCAACAATAGTTATAGTAACTATCTCAAAAAGGCATTTGTACATAAACTTTCATATAGTGTCCATTTCGGCATCCACGTTCTTACCATGTTTATAACTTTATATGCATTAATATTCATGTAAGTCACATGAGATTGCTCATGTCATATCACTACATTAAGTAAAAATACTTGATTGCATAATTCACATTTTTGCAAAAATTATAATTAAATTAAGTATTATGTCCCTTGCAATTTTTTCATCTTGAGTTCGTTTATACAATATGCAAAAGGTTATTCAATTTATCGACCGTCATGTTCATAGGACTAAGAGTTCCCGCAACAACGCGCGGGGTATCATCTAGTTCTTTTGTAAACATGAGTCACTTGTCTGTGTTTTATGGTCAGTGTTAACTAATGGGAGCTTTTCTAGTACGTGAAACAGTGAAAGCCGATATTACCACACTAGATGGTCATTGCAAGAAGATCAAACTATAGTACTGGGACATGTGGACGGTGCTTTTCTTCAATGAACTCTCTAACCGTCAACCGAAATGAATCCGACGGTACCAATTATCCAGTAAGTATGGTGCCAGCCTGAAATCTCAGCGGCCGATATGTTATCGAGTCGAGTTTTAAGCTATTGATTTCTCGAACGGGAAATCCATTCACTCTTGGAATTCAATCACAATTTGATAGTTTTGGATTCGTGAGAATTGTGGGCTAGATTTCAGTTTAGATCAGTTAAGTTGTGTGGAGGAATTTTTTTATTTGACAGTAATCTGAGTGTGGAGGAGTTTACGCTTTACACTAGTGCGTGTGAGTTTTCTATAAAATCCAATATTTCAAAAAAGATCATAATAAAAGCAGCAACGTCGCTTTGCTCTTTACCCACCACAAAACGTATTTATACCAAGACGTATTCTGGTGGCCCCAACGATGAGTACGTTATCTTGTCCTGTAAGCGTAGCCCCTAAACGCATCACATCCATCTCTAATCTCTTCCCCCGTCTCGGTCGCCGGCCGGCCTGCGATGGCCATGGCGGCCACGGGCCCCTAAAACCGTGCTAGGTAGGCCTCCTGCCTGACGTCCTGCCCCCTCTTCTCCGCCGTCTCTCCTCCGGCTCCTGCTCTCCAGATCCAACAAGGCCGGCCGACACCAAATTATTACCATCCTCTTCTCTTGGCTAGGTAAGGTTGTGCTGCTTGCTCCGGTCATCTACTACTTGGGCTTTTACTGGTTGCTTATCTACTACTCATATTGCTTCCTTTGCGCTGGATGGGATTGTTACAAGGATTACCTTCTCTTTTGGGAGGGAACTGTTCCCTGAATGAATGAATGATACCGATATGCAGTTATGCACTTGGTACAACTCCTCTGCTGTTCGTGATGCTCTTGAATGATTTTTGTTTCGGGACAAATTACTTATGCCGTAAAATGCATTCATTCGTCCTTGTTGCCAGCCTACTTCATTGAGGATGCGATTTCCTGAATCTTGTGAATTGCTTACAAGCCATGTAAATAATATGCTGACAACTGCTATTGCACAACACATTTATCTGATATTTGTTCCAAAGGAAATGGCTGCAATAACAAACAAATGCCAACTGAAACGATTGTTGATGGCATCCTCTTAGGTACATAAGGTCCTCTGGCTCTGCTGCCCCCTATGTTTTCCTCTGCACATGGGCAAAATATACTCTGTTTACAAACAGCCTGACTGACTGCTTATTTGCTTGGAGCCACAAATTCATTCACGTTGCTAGCATACTGGATTGAGGATGCGATTACTGGAACCTTTGGAGTTTTTGAGAAGCCATCTAGTATGCTGACAACCGCCGTTGCTGCAATGCTGTTGCATACAGTAGGATTATTTTATATCATTTTACATTACACTTATCTGATATATGGTGCAAAGAATTACTTGCCTTGGTGATATGATACCTCTCCAATGCAATTTAATTAGCTTCTTTGTTGACTTGTTTGAGGATCCAATGCAGGCAGGTAGCCATGCCGGCTCAACTCCTATACCAAATTGTGTCTACTTCTACCCCTGCCTAGTAGTATCAATTCTGTTCAGCCATTTACTGTAACAAGGCACTCTCTAATCTTCAATTATTTTTTTCATTTGGTTAGATGTAAGGTCAGAGCTCCCTCCACTGTATTTGTTTCTTCAAATACTTATGCTTCTTTACAAATTGTTTTAGTGCCTGAGATGAACATGCTGTCGAATAAAGTAACTTTTTTTGCGGTTATTTTCCTTTTCTGTGATCCAGGTTAATCTGTCTCCGTTTGCTATATTCATGAGACCTCTAATGTCAGGTGTCCACCTTTCTTGAAATTTCTTGCATCTGCAGATCATGGCGTCTGCTGCCCCAGGGATCCACTCTGACACGTGAGAGCAATGATCCTGTGAGGAAGCGTGGAATTGGCACCTGAGGACGAACCCAATGTTCCGTGTGGGGCTTGGCGTGTTCGAGGACGAGCCATACATGAAGCCGGGGCTGGCCTAGATGAAGACTTCCGTGGTCGTGCCACACATCGCCTCAGCGTCCAAGGTACTTATAATCTTTCTATCCATCTGTATGAACTGGATTGAACTGTATTGAAGTACTGTGTTGTACATCCATGGTGTTGCCATTGCCATGCATCCTCTTCTCTCCGATGAATGGATGAATGGGTTTCTCAAACTGTTTGGTTGACTGCTGTTGTGCAGTTGACGCGTGAAGGGATGGCGACGCTCGCTGCTCTGAACGTTCTTGTGAGTTTCCATGACCCCTTAATCAATCAACTACAGTTCTCCTTATGTCGTTGTGAAAGTAGTAGGTAACTAGTGATCTGAATCTGATTTTGTAAGTGTTAAAAAAACTGTAGGGGTAAGATCAAGGGGTACCCTGTTTAGAGTGTGCCCCTACCTGTGAGGGTATGAATTGGAGGAGACTTATGATTCCTCAAAAAAGGGGGGATGAGGTCCGTGAGGCTAATCTTGAAAAAAGAGAGAGAGAAAAGAAAAGAAAAAGGAAAAAAGAAAAGAAAAAAATAAGAGAAAAAGATAGAGGGGGCACACTACTATCCTCTTACCACACTTGTGCTTCAAAGTAGCACCATGTACTTCATATTGAGAGTCTTCATGATATTCATTTTTATATACTAGTGGGATTTCTACATTATAGAACTTGACTTGCATATTCCGATGACGAGTTTCCTCAAAACGCTCGAGGTCTTCATGAGCAAGTAAGTTGGATGCACACCCACTTAGTTTCATATAGAGAACTTTCATACACTTATAGCTCTAGTGCATCCGTTGCATGGCAATCCCTACTCCTCACATTAACATTGATTGTAAGGCCTCTCCATTTCCTAACGATCAATCCTCGTTGATGTGAGACTTTCTTATACTTTTTGTCTTCCTTTATAACCCCAATCATCATTCTCTTTGCCATCCAAAGTGCTAAGTCCATGGCTCACGCTCAAGTATTGTGTGAAAGTTGAAAAAGTTGAGGCGAGAAAAAGCATGATTTAATTGCCTGGTTTGGCGTCGGGTTGTTCATGATTTGATATCTTTATGCTAGGAAGACTAAGTGTGCCATGCTTACCATGATTAAGTGTCTAGGGATAAGCGTTCTTTAGCAACTTTATTTTGAAAGGCAATAATTGTTTACTTACATGTTTATGTATTGTTATGTCAAATTTATAAACTATTGCCTTGAATCATTCGTATCCCAAAATATTCATACCAAGATTACATCATTTGATCAAGAACATGTTAGGTAGCATGCAACATCAAAAATTCTTTTGTTTATCATTTACCTACTCGAGGACGAGCAGGAATTAAGCTTGGGGATGCTGATACGTCTTAAACATATCTATAATTTTTTATTGTTAAATGCTATTATATTATCACTTTTGTATGCTTTCTATGTCATTTTATATTATTTTTCTGGACTAACCTATTAATTTAGTGCCTTGTGCTAGTTCCTGTTTTTTGCATGTTTTTGGTTTTACAGAAAATCGATACCTACAGAAGTCCAAACACGACGAAATTTTTTGAGGATTTTTTCTGGACAATAAGAGACAGTAGAAGCTTTGGGGGAGGACGAGAGGACCCACGAGGGCCCCACAAGGCAGGTGGCGTGCCCTGGGGGGTAGGGCACGCCACCCTGGCTTGTGGGCCCCTCGTGACTCCGATTGCCCTAATTCCTGGCTTATAAATTTCCATATATTCTGAAACCCTCGGAGCGAGACCCAAAACAATTTTATCACCGCCGCAAGCCTCTGTTCTGAAGGGATCTCATCTGGAGCCCTTTTCTGGCACTCTGCCGGAGGGGTGAATCATTGGGGAGGCCATCTTCATCAACCTTGCTGCCTCCATGATGCCGTGTGAGTAGTTCTTTAAGGACCTACGGGTCCATAGTACAAGTTAGATGGCTCTCTCTCTCTCTGTCTTTTGATCTTCAATACAACGATCTCTTTGGAGATCTATCCGATGTAATTCTTGTGGTGTGTTTGTTGGGATCCGATGAATTATGAATTTATGATCAGATTGGTCATTGAATTTATTTGAATCTCTTGAAATTTCTTTGTTGCGTAATTTTATAGCTATGTATGCTTTTCGATTTACGAGTCTTCTCTGGCCAAGATAGATGAGTAGTTCTTCAGAGGGAGTGGTGCATAGTAGTGGGTTCAATCTTGAGGTGATCTTGTCCAGTGACAAAAGGGACGAAGGCACGTATTGTATTGTTGCTACTAAGGATAAAACGACGGGGATTAATCTTATTGCTAGGTTTATTTCTGTCTCTTGCTTATTGCGTTAATCTGTTTCTTGCAAACTTAATACTTTGAGATGCATGCTGGATATCGCTCTTGGGGTGGAGTGATAGTAGTAGATGCAGTTGGATTACGGCCTACTTATCACGAACGTAATGCCTATGTGAGATTATGCCATGAATGATCATAGTTATAAATTGCCGCTATTCTGTCAATTGCCCAACAGTAATTTGTCTACCATGTCATTACCTGCTTTTGAGAGAGATGCCACTAGTGAACCTATGGCCCCGGGTATATTTTCCATCAATACAAAGGCTCCTACAATTTGCTCTTTTATTTTCTTACCGCTTTGCCCTATCATTATTTTCTTTTAATCTTGTAGCTAGCAAGAACAAGGGATTGACAACCCCCTTGCCTTTGTTGGGTGCAAGCAATTTATTTGTTTGTGTGCAGGTACTGCCAACGTTGTTAGCTTAGTCACTCCTACTGGTTCGATAAACCTTGGTTCTTAACTGAGGGAAATAATTTCTGCTCCTGTGCTACATCACCCTTCCTCTATGGGGAAATCCAACAACTCCATCGTGAGTAGCAGTGGTCGATACAGGATCTCGAAAGGAAGGAGCTCGATAGCCCACTTCGCGATCCGACCAGTGGCATCTCGGTTGTTGATGATGTCATTCAATGGGACCTCTGAGGCTACGATGATCGAGCACTCCTGGAAGTAGTGTCGAAGTTTCTGAGAAGCCATGAAGACTGCGTAAGCTATCTTTTGGTAGTGTGGATACCTCATTTTACACGGGGTGAGCACCACGGAAATGTAATATAGCGGTCTTTGTACTTTTAGCTTGTGGCCTTCCTCGTCCTGTTCCACAACTAGGACCGCACTGACCACCTGGCTTGTAGCCGAGATGTATAATAGCATCAGCTCCTTGAGATGTGGTGCGGCCAGGATAGGGTTATTAGCCAGTAGCTTTTGTTTTCCGCCAGGGTTGCGTTCGCCTCAGGCGTCCATTTGAAGCTCCCGGTCTATTTAAGTAGCTGGTACAAGGGCAGTGATTTCTCTCCGAGGCGTGAAATGAACCGACTCAGGGAAGCGACACACTCTGCCAAACGTTGGATGTCCCGGAGCTGTTCGGGTTCCTTAAGCCTTGCAAGAGCTTTGATCTTGTCAGGGTTTGCCTCGATGCCTCTATGCCAGACAATAAATCTGAGGAACTTGCCGGATATAATGCCGAAGTCGCATTTTTCTGGGTTTAGTTTGATGTTACAGGCGCGGAGGTCTTTAAACATCTCACGCAAATCATCAATTAGGGTGCTGGCGTGTCTGGTTTTAACAACCACATCATCCACATATGCCTCGGCTGTTGTGCCGATCTGTGGCTGCAGGCATGTTTGTATCATCTGCTGATATGTGGCTCCAGTGCTTTTGAGCCCAATGGGCATGGTGTTGAAACATAAGGGACCGTAGGGAGTGATAAATGCGGTTGCCTTCTGGTCGGACTCCTTCATCTTGATCTGGTGGTACCCTGAATATGCATCCAGAAAGCATAGGACGTCATGCTCGGTCGTAGCATCGACTATCTGGTTGATTCGTGGCAACGGGAAGGGGTCCTTGGGGCAAACCTTGTTTACGCCTTTGAAATCAACACAAAGGCGCCAGGACTTGTCCTTTTTGGGTACCATTACCAGGTTTGCCAACCAGTCTGGGTGCTTGACCTCCCGGATGAATCCAGCCTCTAGTAGGTTTGCGAGCTCTTCCCCCATCGCTTGACGCTTGGGTTCGAAGAATCTACGCAATGTCTGTTTAACTGGTCTTGATCCAGGGATGATGTTTAAGCCGTGCTCTGTGAGATCCCTCGGGATTCCTGGCATGTCTGAAGGATGCCAGGCTAAAATATCTGACTTTTCACGGAGAAAATCGCGTAATGCGGCCTCGAGCATGGCATCCAGCCATGTTTCGATGGAGGCAGTTTAGGACGGGTCATCGGGACGGATCTGAAACTTGAAAACTTCATCACCTGGTTTGAATGATGTTGACTTCTAGCATTTGGCCAAGATGACATCATCTCTGTCGATCTTTGCTCGTAGTTCGAACAACTCCTCGGCCGCTAAGGCCTCGGATAGGGCCTTGGTAGCCAAAGTTGCGGTCCTGTCCTCGGTTCTAAATGACCTATCTGGCTCGCCACTGCTTGTAATTATACCGTATGGCCCTGGCATCTTTAATTTCATATATGCGTAATGAGGCACGGCATGGAAACGCGCGAAGGCGGATCGGCCAAGTAGCGCGTGATAGCCGCTCCGAAACGGAACTATGTCGAAGCTTAAAGCCTCGATTCGGTATTTATCGGGAGTTCTAAATACTACATCCAACGTTACTTTTCCCGTGCAGCGCACCTCCTTGCCAGGGATTATGCCTTTAAAGGTGGTCTTGCCTGGCAGGATGCGCGACTCATCGAATTGCATCTTCCTTAGGGTTTCTACATAGATGAGGTTGAGACTGCTGCCGCCGTCCATTATAACTCTCGACAGGCTAAAACCGTCAATTATCGGGCCCAGGACAAGGGCGGCAACTCCTCGGTTGTGGGTCCCCGGATCTCGATGATCGAATTTAATCGGAATATCCGACCACTATCCGTCCGATGACTGAATGTTCTCAGCGTTACAGACCTCTCGAAGAGCTCGTTTCCGCTGGTTTCGCGAGGAGTATGTCTCATAGATCATGCACACGTCCTTTATATTGGATGGGTATTGCCCTTGGGTATGGTAGGCTTTTCCACCCTGGGTATGCATGTTATTGTTGCTGCGTCGGCCATTTTTTTCAAGGCACATAGGGCCTTCCTTTGCCACTTGATTGAACACCCAGCAATTTTTGTTTCTGTGGGTAGCCGGTTTTTCTGGCGTAGCGGGGTGTATGGCGCACGGCTGGTCGAGGATCGTATCTAACTGCAATCTACCGTCATTGTTGGTGATCCGGCATTTTTTGCAACATGCTGGTGCAGCCCGCTAAGCTCGAACTGTGCTTGTCCGAATTCAGCGCGCGATGTATCCACGCACTTTGCTTTGCAGTTGCGTCGGATGCGCTTGTTTTCCTTTGGTTCCTCGGTTATCCCTGAGCAGGCGCTCTGGTGCTTCTCCTTGGCCAGCGAGGCGTCTTCCATGGCGCGGTAAGTATTCATCAGTTCTGAGAGTGCTGCCATGGTTGTTGGCCAGTGCCGGGCGAGGTCCCTGTGGAGCCATTCTTCCCTTATGCTATTTCTAAATGCTGCCAGGGCCTACCCATCACTGCAGTCTGGGATCTCGTTTTTCTTTGACAGAAATTGGGACCAAAATTGGCAGATTATCTCATTGGTCCTTTGAATGATGAGGGACAAATCCCAGATGTCTGTTTGCCCGGTGTTCCCGGGGCAATATTTGATGTGAGGGACATAGCTTTTAGAGAACTCTTGCACGGGTTGTTCCTCATGTGAATTCACTGCGGCATGCCATGCGTGGGTGATGGTTTGAACCCACTTCCTGAGGCTGGGTACCAGCCCCGAGGTTTGCGCACCACCGGTAGCCTTTGCGTAGCCGCTATGCTCATCGGTGTAGGTATTGTCGGCTAACCCTTCAATTGTAGCCACGAGATGGGTGGTGGGTGGGCCCGAAATTCCGACCTCAGCCGGCGTTTTCCTGTTCCAACCACTTGTGAGAATTTGTTTGTCAAAGATTGCAGACTCCTCGGCTAGCTTAAACGTCAAGCCTGAGGTGTTTTCCTTACGCTCTTCTCGGATCCAATCTGACATCGGAGCTAGAGGAAGCTTCTTCGAGATCTGATCTGACGTGGATCCCGACTCTTCATAGTTAATTTGACCAACTCTCTTAGCCGGGGTAGGAGTTACCGGAAGCTATTTAAGAGGCCGATCCGATAGGTATTTCATGCGTGCATCCTGAACCTGACTTGACGTCTGTGCTAGGTCACGTGCTTTGTACTGGTCCTCGGTCTGGCTTGACGCCTACCCTACAAGGACTAGCTCATCGCGGAAGACCGCGGTGTGCTCCGAATCGTTGGACGGAGTGATTTGGCATGGAACCAAAGTCTCGATCTGGCCTAGATGGCCGGCCGAGTCGGCGAGGAAGGAGGCGCTGCCGAAAACAAAGGTCTAGCCGGGCACAAAGGTCATGCCCGTGCTGACCTGATCACCGATCTTGCCATCGAATCGCTGCGACTACGTGGCGGGACCTTCATGGGCCACCAATGACGGAGTCGATTCTGGCAGATCTCGGGTAGGGGGTCCCGAGCTAGTAGCCTAGATGCGATGGTAACAAGGACATGATGTTTTACCCAGGTCCGGGCTCTCTCGAAGAGATAATACCCTACGTCCTGCTTGTGTTGTATTGATTTGGGTAGAGTACAAAGTACATGTTGATCTACCACGAGATTGTTGATGATCATCTACGAGCCCTACTCCTCGGTTTATATAGGTACCGAGGGGTCTAGGGTTACAACAAGGTCGGTTACGCATAAGGTAATCGTGTGGTAGACGGCATCTATGTCTTGAAGTAGTGCTCCAAGTCTTCGGAAACATTCCTTCTGTGCACCATGGGCCGCCTCGATGTGGCCCTCTTAGTGAACCGACAAGGCGCCCTCGGCCCGGCCCACCTGGCCGGAAGAGGATGTGGTGAGTGACCCCTGATCTGGGACACCATCAATGATAGCCTTTTATGTTTAATGCAATCATTGAGAAGTTAGACCTTAGTGAGATTGCTTTGTCAGGTACAAATTTTACCATGGCTAATAATCTTGAAATTCCAACTTATGAAAAACTTGATCGTGTCTTGATGAGCATTGAGTGGGAGCAGAAATTCCCTTTGGTGACTGTTCTGGTACTCTAGAGAAGTATTTCTGATCATACCACACTTTTTTTGGACTCCGGTGAGGCTGCTCATTTGGGGAACAAGGCTGCCTTCTCTTTTGAAACATCTTGGTTTGGAAGGGAAGGTTTCCATGATTTGGTGGCTCAAGAATGGTCCAAGGAGACTAGAGGTGCGACTATTATGGGAACTCATTCATTTACGCATCTCGGAATACCCATTCATCTTTGTAAGCTCACCAACAAAGAATGGAAAATTATTGAAGACCGTTTGGAGAAGAAAATGAGTTGCTGGAAGGATAAACTCATGTCATATGGGGCACGGTTAAATCTTATCAATGTTGTTCTCATAAGTTTACCCATGTTTATTCAGTCTTTTTTTTTTGAAATACCCAAAGGGGTGTTGCAAAGACTAGATTTTTATCGGTCAAGGTTTTTCTGGCAATGTGATGAGCACAAATGGAAGTATAGACTGGCTAAATGGGATATCTTGTGAAGGCCAAAGGATCAACGCGGGCTGGGTAGTGAAAACTTGGAAATTAAAAATATCTGCTTGCTTAGTTAATGGCTCTACAAGTTACAGAATGAGGAAGATGTCTGGCAAGAACTCCTACATAATAAGTATTTATATTCGAAAACCATGTCTTAGGTGGAAGCAAGGCCAACTGATTCACCGTTTTGGAAGGGCTTGATGAAGGTCACGTCTTGTTTCTTTATGAGAGGTTCTTTCAAGGTTGGTGATGGCCAATCTACGAGTTTGTGGGAAGATACCTGGTTGGGAGACAATCTGCTTCCTTTACAATACCCGTCGCTATTCACTGTGGTGCGTAGGAAAGATGCTATGGTCTAATATTTTATTGCATCAACACCTTTGAGCATCCAATTTAGGAGGGCTTTGATCGGCGATAAATGGACGGTGTGGCTTGGTCAGCTTATCTCAAACGCCTGATGTTTTTAGATGGAGGCTAAATACCAATGGGGTGTTTACTGTCAAGTCTATGTATGCGGTTCTAATCAATACGGGGCTGGTGTTCCGTAGAAAACTTATTTGGAAAATCAAAGTCCCACTAAAGATAAAAAAAATCATGTGGTTTGTTCAAAGGGAGCTGATCCTCACCAAAGATAATTTGCTAAAAGAAACTGGAATGGATGTAAAAAATGTTGTTTCTGTGATCAAGAGGAAACAATTCAACATCTTTTTATTTCCTGCCCTTTTGCTGCTTTGATCTGGCGCACGGTTTGTATTGCATATAACCTGTCACCTGCAACAAGTATCACAAATTTGTTTGCGAACTGGTTGTTTGGTATTAACCCAAAACTTAAGGGTCATATCCATGCAGGGGTTTGTACCTTACTGTGAGAAATTTGGAATTGTCGGAATGACCGAGTTTTTAACAGATCATGCTCTCCAAACTTTTTGCAGGTTATCTTCCTGGCCACATTTGATCGATGAATCGACAAAATGACCATAGGGTTACCTCAAGCCTCATTTGATCGATGAATCGACAAAAATGATCATAGGGTTACCCCAAGCCTCATTTCATCGATGAATCGACAAAATGACCAAAGGGTTACCCGAAGCCTTATTTCATCGATGAATCGACAAAAATGACCATAGGGTTACCCCAAGCCTCATTTGATCGATGAATCGACAAAATGACCATAGGGTTACCCCAAGCCTTATTTCATCGATGAATCGACAAAAATGACCATAGGGTTACCCCAAGCCTCATTTGATCGATGAATCGACAAAATGACCATAGGGTTACCTCAAGCCTCATTTCATCGATGAATCGACAAAATGACCAAAGGGTTACCCGAAGCCTTATTTCATCGATGAATCGACAAAAATGACCATAGGGTTACCCGAAGCCTCATTTGATCGATGAATCGACAAAAAGACCATATGGTTACCCCAAGCCTCATTTGATCGATGAATCGACAAAATGACCATAGGGTTACCCCAAGCCTCATTTCATCGATGAATCGACAAAATGACCATAGGGTTACCCCAAGCCTTATTTCATCGATGAATCGACAAAAATGACCATAGGGTTACCCCAAGCCTCATTTGATCGATGAATCGACAAAATGACCATCATGAGAACAAACAAATCATAATAAGAAACATCAGCATGCCCATAATATGAAGAACCATCACAGCAAGACACAAATAGGAATCATCACAACAGTGCATCTAATAGCAGTGCTTAAAGTTCATAAAAGCAAGATCAATACATGATGTTTCTTGCTAATAGCATCAGACCAGCACAAAAGCTGTTGGCAGTGCTTAAAGTACCATAAAAGCAAGATCAGAACATGATGTTTCTTGCTTACAGTACCATAACATAAAAGCCAATTCACATCATCAACAAGGTTTGCCATCAGATAGCAACTATTAGTTCCCTGAAGCATAGAAATAGTCCTTCAGCCTGCTGGGTTGCTTTCTCTGTCTTGGTGGCAAGAAGGGTGTTGCTGTTGAAGCTCTCCTAGCTGTAGCTATTGAGGAAGATGGCCTTGCTGGTGGAGCTGTTGAAGCTCTCCTAGCTGCAGCTATTGAGGAAGATGGCCTTGCTGCTGGAGCTGTTGAGGAAGAAGGCCTTGCTGGTGGAGCTGTAGAGGAAGATGCCCTTGCTGCTGGAGCTGTAGAGGAAGATGCCCTTGGTGGTGCCCTGGTGCCTGCAACAGAGGAGGCAGCCGCCCTGGTCCCTGCAGGTGTTGATGCAGCTCTCCTAGTAGGTGCCCTGCTTCCTTCTGTGGTCTCCTCTGTCCTGTTAGACTGCATGTAAGAGTGGTAGTTAGTTCATACATTGTACTGTCAAAAAATAAAAAGAATGGTAGCAAGTACAAACCTCATGCTTGTTCTTTCTCATTGCTAGGCTTGGCTTTAGGGTCTTCTGGCATGATGTGTATCTGTGACCCACAAGATTGCAATTGCTGCATGTAATTGAGGCCATCCTAGATGTATCTTTAGGTGCTGGTGGTTCAAACTGGCTCTTTCTCCTCTTGGTTTGCTGCTTCCCTGGCTTATCCTTGAACACTGGAGGTTCTATGTCTCTAGATTTGGTCCTGGGCCAGAGATCAGGTCCAGGTACAGGAAATATGATTGGGCTGTATGCTGCCAGATACATAGACTTTTTGAAGAACTCATGCACAAAGTCTTCAGGCCTCAGTTTGGCTTTGGTAATAGCTGCTACTGCATGCTTACATGGCATTGCAGTCATATCCCATTTTCTGCACCCACATGTCCTATGCTGCAAGTTAACTGAATAGGTTTTTTCATTGCTTGTCACTTGGTAAATATTTGGCCCAGCCATCAATGCTTGACAGTTCCTAGATAGTTTCTTTGCTTCTTCAAGCAACTCAGCATATGTTGGGCATATTTTCCACTTGGCAACCTCTGTGTTACTCCTATTTCCATTGAACCTAACCATCAACTTAGTCCTGATTCCATCTACCATGGTCTTTATTGGTTTACCCCTCACATCTAATATCATCTTGTTAAAAACCTCACTAATATTGTTGACCACTAAGTCAGTTTTGTAATTGAAGTCCATGGCATATCTAGCCCAAGCATGTCTAGGAACTTTATTAAGCCAGGCCCAAGCAGCCTTACACTCTTGCTTAAGAGCATCCATTGCAGCTACATGCCCATGTTCAGTATAAGAGTAACTAGCCTTATCCATGTACTTCTTTAATTCTGACCCCCTAAAACCAGCAGTCTGAAAGTTTTGATAGATGTGTCTAAGGCAGAATCTATGTGGGCAATTGGGGAATACATGATCTACAGCATTTAGAAGGCCCTGTTTGAAAAAATGACCAAAATCACAACTACATCCAACTAAGCAATGAGTATGAGATTCAACTAAGCAATGAAAATGAGCAACAACTAAGCAATGAATATGAACAACAACTAAGCAATGAATGTGAGCAACAACTAAGCAATGAATATGAACAACAACTAAGCAATGAATATGAGCAACAACTAAGCTATCACTATGAAATTACCTTTTGTCTATCAGAGATTATGGTGTAATAATCAAATCTCCCTGATTCTCCACCAATTGTTGTCTTTAGTTCTGTGAGAAACCAAGTCCAACTCTTTGTGTCTTCTTTGTCCACAACTGCAAAAGCAATGGGGTATATGTTATTATTCCCATCCCTTCCTGTGGCAGCAAGGATTTGCTGGCCAGTAGACAGCTTGATGAAGCATCCATCCACACCTGCAATGGCAGACAACACAAGTTAGAAACAAAACATCTATGAACACATGTCAGAGATAACAAAGTTCAATAATAACCTATGAATGGTCTGCATCCATTCAAAAATCCTTCCTTGCAAGCATTCAAACAGATGAACAAACCATGGAACCTTGGATTCTTGCTTGGATGCTCTTTTAAGAACTTAGTAGTGACAATGCATCTACTACCTGGATTTGTGTCTAACACAGCCTGCAAGTAATCCCTGATCCTAGTATATTGCCCCCTCTGATCTCCTTGCACCATCTTAATAGCTTTGTTCTTAGCCCTATAGGCCATATGCGTGCTGATCTCAACTCCATACTTGCTCTTCAGATTTTGCATTATTGTACTAATTGATGTGTTCAAGTCTGTTCTTATTGCTTCCAAAACCTGATGTGTAACCCACTTTGTAGTCACCTTGGTGCTCTCTGCTACAGCTGGACATGTGTGCACCAGATTTGTTTTCCTAATGCAGAAAGTTCTCTCTTTTGACAGCACAGAAGCTGCAATGAAGAAAGGACAGTCTTCTTGGATGCAAACAGCTATAATTCTGTCATTACAATTCCTATGAAACTGATAGTTTCTGTTCTGTGCTATGTGAAATGTGAGAAGTGCCCTTCTAAATTGGTACACATCATCAAAACAGAGCTTCTTAACAAACTGCAGCTCAGGGCTCTCTCTATCCTCAGAATACCATATCCTTTGTTTGGGCTTTTTGGCCCTACTCTTACTGCCAAGCACAAATGGTAGGGCTATAGCCCCATCATCTTCCTCCTCCTTCAAATCACCAGGACTTGTATCCTCATCAGATGATGGTACCCAAACATCCTCAAACTGTTGCTCCAAACTAGAATGTGATCTTGTGGTTGGCCCCTTTCTTACTCTCAACTTCTTCCTCTTTTGCCCCTGTTCCTCATCCTCTCCATGCTGTTCTTGCTCTGCATGTTCCTCTTGCACTTCCTCTTCTTCTAGCTCATAAGGTTCTTCAACATCAGTGTCACCTTCAAAGTGTAAAAGTGGGTCCTCTCTCTGCCTCCTCATCTCAGCCATCCTAGCCATGAAATCCTCATCTTCCTCCAAGTCAGAGTCATCTTCAGTTAGTAGAACAGGAAGTTTTCTTTTAAGTGCTTGCACCCTCTCAACACTCTTCTTGTGCTTCTTAAACCTTTCAATTTTATTCCTCCTCTTAAGTTCCATACTTCTTTCCAGCTCCTCTTGCTCCAAATCAACATCTCCTGCATTGCCTTCATCCATATCAACATCTCCTGCATTCTCCCTAAACAGATGTGTGCTCTGTTGTGTGGAGTAAAACTGGATTGGTTGTGCCTCCTGCTCATCAACTTGTGCAACTTTCTTTGATGGTGACTTGTACACAACACCATTATCACTGACCTCATATACAGTCCTCTCTCCAACACTGCCTATAGGAACCTGCTGCTCATAGACATAACCTATGTTTAAATCTCCAGGTCTGGGCTCACTACCCTTAACTACAGTCAAATTTACTATGGTCTCATCTCTGTTGGCAATGTGGTCTAACATCTCATCAACCTTGTCATCATCAGAAATCTCTTGCAAACCTGCTATTCCCAACCCAGCATCCCTCACAAAATACATGTAATCATTCTCTCCATATCCTGCTGTCTCCATGAGTGCTATAAGATTAAGAAATGTAATGTCTGAAACACACATGGTCCTTTCCAAATTATCTCTGTCATGAAAGTGGAGTCTAATTTCCCAAATATCATCACACAAACTGCAAAACAAAGAAAGTATGCATTAAATAAACATTCCAAAAACTGTTATGCAGAAGTGTTAACTGAATTGTTAACTGAATTTAACTGAATTAAACATTAATTGAACTACACTAATATGCATAAGTGTTAACTGAAGTTTGTTAACAGTGCACACATTCAAGTTTGCCCATTGAATTGTTAACAGTGCAGACATACAGTGCACACATTGAAGTTTGTGAACTGAATTCTGACTTGGTACAAATGAGCTAAGTCAAATATTTCTTCAGTGCACAAGACACAAGCAATAACCATCTCTTCATAATTACTCCACAATTATTCTAAATGATGTACTACAATCAAACTGGACTTAATTTATGCACATACATCAAGGGTTAGGCTGGACTACAAGTTAATCATACTAATTCACAGACCTGGACTACAGATTAATCATACTTTCCAATCTCACATAAGAATTCTGGTAGAAAAAACCCCAAATTATATAAGAACCCTAACCCTAGAATCGACAGGAAACGAGGGAGAAATCTTACTCAACACCGCCAAATCCTGAAGCCCATTGATGGCTACCCGTCGGAGTGGCCTGGACAGCACGGGCGAAAGCGCCGGCGGCGCGGTACTCCAACGACGGCGACGGCGCTCGCCCATGCGGGGCCTGACTAGGGTTTGAGCTGGCGCACACCTCCTCCGCTCGGTTTGGATCGCCGCCGCCAAGCAACCCTCCTCCGGCATCACCGCCGGCGCCATCCACTCCGCCGCCATCGTCAGTAGCCATGGAGGACGCAGAGAGAGAGACAGAGGAGAGCGGGGAAAGTGGGGGGGGGGGATGAACTGGTCAAGGCTACCGAGCCGGTTTTGCCGTAGACGCGCCGTTAGACGGCGTCAGATCGCGGCCGTGACGCCACGTCACCAAAACAGGGTCCCACCTGTCATAATAGTGCTTAAAATGCTCAAACACACAGTTCAGTGCTTTCTGCAAATGATTAGGCCTGAAATCAGTGTTTTCTGCAACAAATTCGTAAAAGAGTCTTTTCTGCAACCCTACGCTTCAATGTGGTGGTTTTTTGCAATTCACTCTGACTGACTGCTTATTTGCTTGGAGCCACAAATTCATTCACGTTGCTAGCATACTGGATTGAGGATGCGATTACTGGAACCTTTGGAGTTTTTGAGAAGCCATCTAGTATGCTGACAACCGCCGTTGCTGCAATGCTGTTGCATACAGTAGGATTATTTTATATCATTTTACATTACACTTATCTGATATATGGTGCAAAGAATTACTTGCCTTGGTGATATGATACCTCTCCAATGCAATTTAATTAGCTTCTTTGTTGACTTGTTTGAGGATCCAACGCAGGCAGGTAGCCATGCCGGCTCAACTCCTATACCAAATTGTGTCTACTTCTACCCCTGCCTAGTAGTATCAATTCTGTTCAGCCATTTACTGTAACAAGGCACTCTCTAATCTTCAATTATTTTTTTCATTTGGTTAGATGTAAGGTCAGAGCTCCCTCCACTGTATTTGTTTCTTCAAATACTTATGCTTCTTTACAAATTGTTTTAGTGCCTGAGATGAACATGCTGTCGAATAAAGTAACTTTTTTGCGGTTATTTTCCTTTTCTGTGATCCAGGTTAATCTGTCTCCGTTTGCTATATTCATGAGACCTCTAATGTCAGGTGTCCACCTTTCTTGAAATTTCTTGCATCTGCAGATCATGGCGTCTGCTGCCCCAGGGATCCACTCTGACACGTGAGAGCAATGATTCTGTGAGGAAGCGTGGAATTGGCACCTGAGGACGAACCCAATGTTCCGTGTGGGGCTTGGCGTGTTCGAGGACGAGCCATACATGAAGCCGGGGCTGGCCTAGATGAAGACTTCCGTGGTCGTGCCACACATCGCCTCAGCGTCCAAGGTACTTATAATCTTTCTATCCATCTGTATGAACTGGATTGAACTGTATTGAAGTACTGTGTTGTACATCCATGGTGTTGCCATTGCCATGCATCCTCTTCTCTCTGATGAATGGATGAATGGGTTTCTCAAACTGTTTGGTTGACTGCTGTTGTGCAGTTGACGCGTGAAGGGATGGCGACGCTCGCTGCTCTGAACGTTCTTGTGAGTTTCCATGACCCCTTAATCAATCAACTACAGTTCTCCTTATGTTGTTGTGAAAGTAGTAGGTAACTAGTGATCTGAATCTGATTTTGTAAGTGTTAAAAAAACTGTAAGGGTAAGATCAAGGGGTACCCTGTTTGGGGAAATCCGAACGCGGTGGAGCCCTTCCTCGACGAGAACGCGGCGCCACCACCTGCTTGCCCGAGCATCGTCAAAGCCAAGCAACTCGGTTAATTTTGATATATCTGACTGTTTTATGTACATGGAGAATTGTATGTTTGTGTCTCTGACGAACCACCATCCATTTTGATTGATTGGTTGGTTGTTGGTTGCAGGCCTGCCATCTTCCAAGCTTTAGGCAGAAGCAGAGGCGGAGACAGAGTTGTTGATTGAGTGATGGATGAATCGGTGGCTACTACTATGCATATGTAGCAACTATATATGCCAGCCCTCATGGAGTGGTAGTAATGAAGGAAGGAGAGTATAAATTAAGCAAGATATTTTGATTAATTATGTATGTATATATTTCCCTGCCCTGTCCTGAGAGGGAGGATTAATTTGGTCCTGCGCTGCCTTTACAAGATGGATGGCTTATTAATTAATTATACCCATGAAATTACATCAAGCAAGGACGAGGTACATACCTTGCAGTGGCACACATCATCAAACCTTCTGTTTTAAGATGGATGACTTATATATAAGCTTCATCCATACGACTGACATTAATGCTTATATATCAAGCTCACAGAGTGGTCCTTTGTAATTAATTAATGGGTTTTTTTCATTTATGCCACTAGTTGTGTCCCACTACTCAGTTTTGCCATTAGAAGTTACAACTGCTCAAAAATGACATCGTTCCGTGAGATGCTTGCTCAAAAATGCCATTAGATATCTCAAAAATGCCATTGTTCCATTAGATGTTTGCTCAAAAATGCCATTAGACATTGTTATTGTCAGATCAAAATCGTTGACCATGTTATATGACGAAAATACTCCTATACCCACATGTCAGCTCTCTATATATCACAATGATAAGTGTGGACCCCACTTGTCAGGAGTAAGTAAGCGAATAATTTTAGAGGAAAATAAGAACGCTATTGGGATCAAGTGGGACCCACACTTTATTGTAGTGAGATAGAGGGAGAGCTGACATGTTAGTCTATAGGTATTTTGGTCATTATAACATGGCAAACCAGATTTGAGCTGACAGTAATGGTGTCCAGTGGCATTTTTTAGCATGCGCCTAATGAAGCGATGGCATTTTTGAGCAATTGAAATTTCTAGTGGCAATACTGAGTAGTGAGACACAACCAGTGGCATAAATGATAAAAACCCTTAATTAATTAATTACAAATCCTCACGACAAGTACATCCGAGGTGTATATGGAGCCTGGGCTGGCCGAGATGAAGAACGCCGTCGTCATGCCCCACATCGCCTCAGCATCCAAGGTATGTATGAACTAGTATGATCTATATGAATTGAATTGAATTGAATTGAAGTGAAGTAACAGATTGTACATTCATGACATCGCCATTCTAGTCCTGTAAGTGCAAACCCCACATGGCCACATCCACCTCTTCTTCCTCTGTCTCCGTCGGCGGCCAGCCATGGCGTCATCTCTCCGCCTCCTCCGCCCCCACCCTAAAACCAATGGGGAAACCCCTCTTGCCTCCTACCTGCGTTGCAGCCCCTCTTTTCCGCCGTATCTGTTAGCAACTTAATCTTGTACTTAGCTTTTTTTCCCATTTCTTTATAAGATGGAGCACCGGTTAAATGTGTAGGCCCTGCCCCAACCCTGTAGCCTAGTCATCCTTCTCCTGTATTGAGTAGCAGGTGAGGGAGAGGCATGGGGTGAGACGTGTATAAACAGGGGCGCTGTGTACTGAGGAGGCGCCGGATGTGGCAGACTCCACTCCATGTGTATACCTCCACAGCTTGCTGCTGGAGTAGTTGCTACTCTGAGAAATAGCAAAGGAAGGCGACCCCAAAACCAAATACTGCGCGCTTCCTCTGCTCTGTTCTTTTTTCTTGCCTGCAACCTGTTTGCTGAATTGCTCTTCCGTTGTGTCCACCAAAAATCGAGTCTTTTGTTGTGTCCACCAGAACTGGGAGGACGAGGGAGACTCGGTGTCCATCAGTCTCCACCGGCTCCCGTTCTCCAGATCCACCAAGGCCGGCCGTCACCGTTGCTAGTAGCATCCTCTAGGCCAGGTAAGGTTGTGCGGCTCTGGTCATCTAGATATTTGCTGCTTATATAATATAGAGAAAAGTATGTTTTTAGTCCCTCAAGTTCCCAAAAAGTACAGACTTGGTCCCTCAAGATTTTTTGGTATACATTTGGTCCCTCAAGTCTCAAAACCGGCCAAGTTTAGTCCAAAACCACATTTTGACCGGGTTTGACCGCCAGACTTTGACCGGATGAACAGTAAATTCGAAAAAAAAAATCAAAAACAGTTCCAAAAAATCTGAAATTTTTTGGCATGCAATATGCTTACATGCGCAAGGTGCGTGCCAAATTTCCTGGTCTTTCAACACTCGAGGAGCCCGTGGCAAAAAAAACAAAAAATATACTCCTGATGAACAGTAAATTCAAAAAAATAGCAAAAAAATTCAATATACTGGAACTGTTTTTGATTATTTTTTTTTGAATTTACTGTTCATCCGGTCAAACCCGGTCAAAGTCTGGCGGTCATATTGCATGCCAAAAAATTTCAGATTTTTTGGAACTGTTTTTGATTTTTTTTCGAATTTACTGTTCATCCGGTCAAACCCTGTCAAAATGTGGTTTTGGACTAAACTTGGCCGGTTTTGAGACTTGAGGGACCAAATGTATACCAAAAAATCTTGAGGGACCAAGTCTGTATTTTTTGGGAACTTGAGGGACTAAAAACATACTTTTCTGAAAAAAAAATCATGGAAAGAAAAAAGAAAAAAGCCGTTGCCGAAAACAGATGTTTTTAAAAAAAAATCTGTTTCCGCGAGACAGATATGTGCTTCTCGCGAAAGCAAATCTGTGCCTCCACAAGAAGCAAATCTATGCCTCTCGTGGAAAAAAACATGTTTCTTTCTCTTTTCCGAGAAGCAAACATGTGCCTCACATGGAAGCAGAAAAAAAACTCGTATTTTCCCTTTCCGAGAGGCAAACCTGTGCCTCCGCGAGAAGAAAATTTGTGCCTCTCGTGAAAATTTAAAAAACATACTTTATTTAGAAAATTTTATTTTCGAAATTTTTTCTCCAAAATTTCGGAAAAACCACACGAAAACCAAAAAGCCAAAATAAAACCAGAAAAAACCATCTAATAACCAAAAATGCGTACAGCAAAATAAAAAAACAAAATCTTGAGGGAGCGCCCAATTTCTATGGGCATTGTAAGTCTTCCAACCTTTCAATCATTTATATTACCGTCACATATGCTTACTGTCTCATCCTTACAGTTCCATCAATCGGCTGGATCCAACAACGTGCCAATAGGTGCATCTACACCTGGGCAAGTAAGCCCAATGAAGCCTACTCACGGTCATGCCACTTCCACCTCCACGCTTCCTGCTTGACTCCAGGTGTTTGATTCGTTCATATGACTTGTTATTTATGGTAACGGAAACCCATTTATCTTACCATCGCATACGGAAACTCATGCTTATTATAATAAAATTGTAGCTTTGCTTTGTGGACACCGTCGACGGTGGAGCTAATCAGCGAGAGGAGTCTCTGTGGTGTTGCTGACTGTTGCCCGCAATAGCCTGCTACTTATTACTGCTGCCTGCTACTTGTTGCTGATACTGCTGCCTACTGAACTATATGACTTGTCGGAAGTTAAAGAACTTCCTTTTGTTACTTTTGAGCATTGTGTTGCTGCTGCCTGTTGTACATATATGTGACATAAGTTTGCCATTTGTAGATCAATATATGTCTGTTCATATGTTTGTGCTATTTGCGAACCAATATATGTGGCTCGTGATACTGAAGTAATCTATGTGTAAATATATTTGTTGCATTGCTGGGCCAATTAACAAAAATAAATAAAATAATGCACGCATACGCCTAGTGCCACACTCGGGTTGTATGCCTAAGCCGAGTGCAGTACCCGGCGTCTAGGACACGTGTCACGACCTGGGAAAGTGGGACCATATGGCACGCCACGGCGTAGGTACACGCGGAGGACGGACGCTCGGTTTACACTTAAGCGGCCGACAAGCGCTCGACCAATAAGACAAACACGTGGAAGCAGCTGGTCGACTGCTGGCTACGGTTTTGGCCGTGAATGTACACTCGGTGTACGTCACATGCTTGGCATACAAGTACACCATGGTTGTCGTATAAGGCCCTCGGCTTACACTACGAGCTCGGCGTACAAGTACCATGTGGTAACGTGTACCCCCCTCAGCTTACGTAGGCTCTCGGCGTACACCTTTGCCATGAACGCATGAAGGACACTCGGCTTATTGGTGGACATGTGGCGTCTCCGTGTAGCTCTTAGGCTCAGCTGAAAGATGAGCAGCGGCATTCGGCTTACATGCGCACCCAGTGGGCTCTCAGCATTGTATGTGGACACGTGGCGGCCCCCTGTAGACCCCCAGCGCAGATGGAAACCCAGTGCCGTTAACGTTGCTGGCCGTCATGTACCTTTTTTGCCAAGGGGTACTGCTTTTAGCTCGGCTTATACTGTTGCCGAGGTCCGGACCAAAAACACTCGGCTTACGTTCGTATGCCGACTCGGCGTAGCCGTTGCCGAGGTGTATTCAGCCTTCGGCTTAAAATGTTTTTGCTGTAGTGAAAGGCATTGTTCTCTCAGAAAAAAAAGTTGCTTGACGGAATAGTTAAAATTTGGTGATTTCAAAAATAATACTCTCTCTGTTCATTTTGATAAGACGTTGTAAACAGTTTAGACAGCCCAAAACAGTTCATGGTTAACCGTCCAAAACGTCTGTCTTATAAAAAAGGAGGGAGGTAGTAGAAGAGAAAAGAAAAAGTTGATTTTCCGAAGCGCGTGTTACATGCATATGCTTTGATTCGATCCAATCCAGTTGGCGATGGATGCGTTGGCTATAGCTTAGTATCACAAAAGAGCCAGTACCGTACGTAGTGCGTAGCCACTTTGCGCAATTCACGCCAAAGGAATTAAGATATGGTGCTTGTGTTCCATCCGCGCTTATAACTTAGCATATCATATGGCAAAAAAGGTGGCGGTCGCCGCAGATGCCCTCTGCCGCCGTGGTGCTGCTGGCGCCGCTCAGCATGGGGCAGCAGCAGCCGGCGGAATACTGCAAGGCGGAGTGCGTCAAGGCGTGCGAGACCAACTGCCCCCTGTGAGGCCTGCTTCACCGCCTGCGATGCCGTCCCCTCTGGCACCAGCTTACTTTGCCCCGAAACGTTCTCTGCAGTTGTCGGCGCAAATGGCATTGGCGGTGTCGCAGGGGCTGGAGCAGGACTTGGCGCGGCTGTCAACGATCCCGTTGCACCTCTCGATAGACACGTCGCATTGACCGGAAAAACAGGCCTGATTATTGGCTTCGCAGGTGGCCTTGGAGGCCGTTATGACGTCGTCGCAGGTGGCAAAAGTGCAGCCATCACCGGCGTTGCCGTCCATTGTATATGTTGTCCTCGTACGTCTTTTAATTCGTGCGTCCATCCCATCCCTCTTTAATTACAGCGTCTGTGTGTTGTTCTCCGTCCGTGTTCTACAGTCTCGACTTCTCTCCATCTCTCTCGATCGAGGGTGTGGGTGTGGTGTGCTGTGGTAATAACGAGAGTGGTTTTTCAGCTCCCAGGTGCCTAGGCACCCTCTATGAACAGTAAAATAAAAAATAAAATAAAAATCCAAAAAATCTGAAACTTTGCAACATCAAAGATGATCAAACTTTGTATGTGCTTGCAAGTTTTCATGCCAAAAAACCATTCGAGGAGCTCTACACACGAAAAAGATTTCAGTGCTTGAAGTTTTGAGCACTTTTAGCACTGAAAACTGAAACTCGTTTGTACACCTTTCTCTACATATATTTTGGCATGAAAACTTGCAAGAACCTACAAAGTTTGACCATCTTTAATGTTGCAAAGTTTCAGATTTTTTTATTTTTTTAAATTTACTGTTCATAGAGGGTGCCTAGGCACCCGAGAGCTATCACACCTTTTTGTGGTAATAATACGATCGAGAGCTAGCACTGCCTTCTTGTCTTGTGTGACCATGGACTCTGTTTATGGCACTATGTGTGTGCGCATCCATGCGCGCTGTCTTCGTACAAGGAATAAATACCGAGAATAAATAGCTTGAGCCTTTGAATGAATGTGTCATTCTGTTCGCGGGTGCATTTTGCACCTGGGTGAACAGTAAAACTCCCCCGAAAAAAATATATTTAAAACACCGAAAATATTATTTTCTTTTAAAAAAATCAGATATTTTTTACAACAAACATCTTTGTGTGTTTTACCAATTTACTCATTTTCGTGATGATAATCGTTATGCTTTAGGCAAAAAAAGAATCTCCTAAAAAAATCACGAAGTAAAACATTCAAATATGCTTGTTGGTAATAATACGATCGAGAACAGTAAAAATATCAGTTTCTTTTTAGTTTTTTACTATTTTTTGGGATTAACAAATACATGTGTTATTCCAACCCTCTGCCATGGCACTAGTAGAAAACAGGGCTTTGGTCCAGGCCAGATCAGAGCATTAGTCCCGGTTCTGTTACGAACCGGGACTAATGGGAGCATCAGTCCCGGTTCGTGAGGCCAGGGCGCCGGCCGGGCCACGGCAGGCACCAGTCCCGGTTCGTCTGACCCCTTTGGTCCCGGTTCCAGACACGAACCGGGACTAAAGGGTCTCGCTCCTGGCGCAGCCCCTTTAGTCCCGGTTGGTGGCTGGAACCGGGACTAAATGTGTGTCTTCTGTCCCGGTTCTAGCCACGAACCGGGACTAAAGAGATGCCTATATATATGCTCTCCCCTGCCCGCTCACTCCTCTTTTTTTTGGCCGGCCGGTGTGGGAGGTGTGTGCTGCTCTGCTCTCACCTCCTATGCACATGAGGTGTTCGATGAAATGCCCGAGTCACACTTAAGCTTTCTCCTCTCCAAGCTCGACCTCCAAGCTCCATTTTCCCCAAGATTTGTCTAGGTTTGGCGGTGCACCATTGTCCCCGTCTCCGTCCTCACCGCCGTCGATCGCCCGTGCCGATCTCGTCGCCGGCACCACCGTGGTGAGCCTCTTGTTCTTATCTTCTTTTTAAAAAAAAAAATTCTTACTTGTTGTATGAATTATATAGCTACTTGTATAATTTTCTTACTTTTATTATTGTTTGTTATTATATAGTGCCATGGTTTTGGTATCCGCCCCCGTCGGCTCTCGTCCGGTCTATGATTCGGATGTGGTATATTATCTTTTATAACTATTTGTTTCATTTAGTGTTTATGACAATTATGCCGACCAACGTGACATAGATGTTTTTATCTAGGAGGTATGTGAACCGGAAATTCCAACCGACCCTCTTGTCGAGAGGTTAAATTTAGTTGAAAAAATAATAATTATTTGAAAGAGGAGAAGATGAAATTGGAGTTGCATGTTGCCGATGTCGTCGATGATCACAAGATGCAGATGGATGCAATGCGCTTGAAGATTAGAAAGATTAGAAAATATGCCATTGATAATGAGGCTTGGTATCATTATGCTGTTGGATCAATTGTTACCTTCGTTGCGATTATGATCGCATTTGTTGTTGCATTTAAATGTTTTACATAGTTGATAATGACAACTATGTATGAACTTTATGTATTTATCTTTTCAGTAATAACATTTGATCACTACAGTACTTTGGTTTTAATGTGATGATGAACTTGTATTAATTTGGTCACTTCTCTATTCATGATGTTCTGTAATGGTTTTTGATACACTTAATTATATAATGCACGCAGATGAACCGGCAATGGATGTACGGTGACCGACGCACCTCCGAGTACATTGATGGCATGCATAATTTTCTCGAAGTGGCTGAGGCAAACAAGCAGAATGGTTTTATGTATTGTCCATGTACTGTCTGTGGGAATACGAAGGATTACTCTGACTCGAAAACCCTTCACTTGCACCTGCTTGAGAAGGGTTTCATGCCACACTATAATGTTTGGACCAAGCACGGAGAAATAGGGGTTATGATGGAAGACAACGAAGAAGAAGAGTATGATGACAACTATCCCCCTGAATACGGTGATACTGCAACGGGGGAACCTGAAGATCAAGATGAACCAGACGATGTGCCCGATGATGATCTTCGCCGGGTCATTGTTGATGCACAGAGAGAATGCGAGAGTGAAAGGGAGAAGTTGAAGTTCGATCGCATGTTAGAGGATCACAAAAAAGGGTTGTACCCAAAGTGCGAAGATGACAACACAAAGCTCGGTACCACACTGGAATTGCTGCAATGGAAGGCAGACAATGGTGTATCTGACAACGGATTTGGGAAGCTACTGAAAATAATGAAGAAGAAGCTTCCAAAGAATAACGAATTGCCCGACAGTACGTACGAAGCAAAGAAGGTTCTATGCCCTCTAGGATTGGAGGTGCAGAAGATACATGCATGCCCTAATGACTGCATCCTCTACCGCGGTGAGTACGAGGATTTGAACGCATGCCCGGTATGCGGTGCATTGCGGTATAAGATCAGACGAGATGACCCTGGTGATGTTGAGGGCGAGCGCCCCAGGAAGAGGGTTCCTGCCAAGGTGATGTGGTATGCTCCTACAATACCACGGTTGAAACGTCTGTTCAGAAACAAAGAGCATGCCAAGTTGATGCGATGGCACAAAGAAGACCGTAAGAAAGACGGGAAGTTGAGAGCACCCACTGACGGGTCGCAGTGGAGAAAAATCGAGAGAAGGTGGGGGGACTTTGCAGGTGACGCAAGGAACGTATGGTTTGGGTTAAGCGCAGATGGCATTAATCCTTTTGGGGAGCAGAGCAGCAATCATAGCACCTGGCCCGTGACTCTATGTATCTATAACCTTCCTCCTTGGTTGTGCATGAAGCGGAAGTTCATTATGATGCCAGTGCTCATCCAAGGCCCTAAGCAACCCGGCAACGACATTGATGTGTACCTAAGGCCATTAGTTGAAGAACTTTTACAGCTGTGGAATGGAAAAGGTGTACGTGTGTGGGATGAGCACAAACAAGAGGAATTTGACCTACATGCGTTGCTGTTTGTAACCATCAATGATTGGCCTGCTCTCAGTAACCTTTCAGGACAGACAAACAAGGGATGCCACGCATGCACGCACTGTTTAGATGACACCGAAAGTATATATTTGGAGAAATGCAGGAAGAATGTGTACCTGGGACATCGTCGATTTCTTCCGACCAACCATCAATGTCGAAAGAAAGGCAAGCATTTCAAAGGTGAGGCAGATCACCGGAAGAAGCCCGCCCTCCGTACTGGTGATCACATACTTGGTATGGTCAAGGATTTATAAGTAATCTTTGGAAAGGGTCCTGGCGGACAATCTGTTCCGAATGACGCTGAGGGACGCGCACCCATGTGGAAGAAGAAATCTATATTTTGGGACCTACCCTATTGGAAAGACCTAGAGGTCCGCTCTGCAATCGACGTGATGCACGTGACGAAGAATCTTTGCGTGAACCTGCTAGGCTTCTTGGCCGTGTATGGGAAGACAAAAGATACACCGGAGGCACGGGAGGACCAGCAACGTGTGCACGAAAAAGATGGCATGCATCCAAAGTAGTATGAAGGTCCTGCCAGCTACGCTCTTACCAAAGAAGAGAAGGAAATCTTCTTTGAATGCCTGCTCAGTATGAAGGTCCCGTCTGGCTTCTCGTCCAATATAAAGGGAATAATAAATATCCCAGAGAAAAAGTTCCAGAACCTAAAGTCTCATGACTGCCACGTGATTATGACGCAACTGCTTCTGGTTGCATTGAGGGGGCTTCTACCGGAAAACGTTCGATTAGCCATTGTGAAGCTATGTGCATTCCTCAATGCAATCTCTCAGAAGGTAATCGATCCAGAAATCCTACCAAGGTTTTTGGTGCAATGTCTTGTCAGTTTCGAGCTGGTGTTCCCACCATCCTTCTTCAATATCATGACACACGTCCTAGTTCATCTAGTCGACGAGATTGCCATTCTGGGCCCTGTATTTCTACACAATATGTTCCCCTTTGAGAGGTTCATGGGAGTCTTAAAGAAATATGTTCATAACCGTGCTAGGCCAGAAGGAAGCATCTCCACGGGCCATCAAACAGAGGAGGTCATTGGGTTTTGTGTTGACTTCATTCCTGACCTTAAGAAGATTGGTCTCCCTCAATCGCGATATGAGGGGAGACTGACTGGAAAAGGCACGCTAGGAGCGGACTCAATAATATGTAGGGACGGGCATTCTTGGGCTCAAGCACACTACACAGTTCTACAGAATTCTATCTTGGTGACTCCGTATGTCAATGAACACAAGAATATTCTGCGCTCCAAACACCCGGAGCAGTGTGACGACTGGATTACATGTGAACACATCAGGACTTTCGGCAGTTGGTTGCAAACACATCTCATGGGTAACACCACTGTTGGAGATGAGATGTACTCGTTGGCCAGGACACCATCTTCGACTGTATTGACTTACAAAGGGTACGAGATAAATGGGAATACATTTTACACGATAGCCCAAGATCAAAAGAGCACCAACCAAAACAGTGGTGTCCGCTTTGATGCAGCAACCAACAGGGGAAAGGACACATATTATGGTTACATAGTGGACATATGGGAACTTGACTATGGACATGATTTTAAGGTCCCTTTGTTTCGGTGCAAATGGGTCAATCTGTCAGGAGGCAGGGTACAGGTAGACCCACAGTACGGAATGACAACAGTGAATCTGAACAATCTTGGGTACACAGACGAACCATTCGTCCTAGCCAATGATGTGGCGCAGGTTTTCTATGTAAAGGACATGTCTACCAAACCGAGAAAAAGAAAAGATAAGGAAGCGAATACATCATACGATGAGCCAAACCGCCACATAGTTCTTTCAGGGAAAAGAGACATCGTGGGAGTGGAGGGCAAGACAGACATGTCTGAAGATTATGAAAAGTTTCATGAAATTCCTCCCTTCAAAGTGAAGGCTGACCCAAGCACCCTGTTAAACGATGAAGATTATCCATGGTTACGGCGCAATAACCAAGGGAAACACACGAAGAAAAAGTGAAGGAGGATATGATGATGGCTCTGATTACGCGAAGAAAAAATGAAATGCCTTTTGTAACAGATGAGTTTTCGTCCGAAACCTTGATACTTCGAAAGAGATTGTCCATTTTGTACACGAAGTGCATCCAGCTTTTGCCGTAACCCTCTCAACTTTTTAGCACATGCTATGTGGGTGAAATGATGATACCATGCCAACTTTCAACCTTTTCAGAGTTCATTTGTAGTGCTTTTCAATTTCAGGGTCATTTAGCTAAAAAAAATCAGTAAATGCATGAAAAATACCAAATGAAGTCAGAAAGGGTTGAAAATTGATGATGTGGCTTTGAATGGTGCATGTTGAACGCACAAAAAGTCTGGCGTCGAAATAAGTTCAAAAAAATGAAATCCCTTTGTAACAGATGAGTTTTCATCCGAAACCCTGATACTTCGAAAGAGATTGTCCATTTTGTACACGAAGCGCATCCAGCTTTTGCCGTAACCCTCTCAACTTTTTACACATGCAATGTGGGTGAAATGATGATACCATGCCAACTTTTAACCTTTTCAGAGTTCATTTGTAGTGCTTTTCAATTTCAGGGTCATTTAGCTAAAAAAACTCTAATAGCAAAAAGAAAGAACTAAAAAGCTTTTATAAAACTCTAATAGCAAAAAGAAAGAACTAAAAAGCTTTTATAAAACTCTAATAGCAAAAAGAATGAACTAAAAAGAATCAATTAAAATATTTTGTTATGATCAACTAAAACAAAACTATAATATTCTTCAGTAGCAAAAAGAATCAACTAAAAAGCTTTTATAAACCTCTAGTTATTATCAAAATAATATTAACTTAAAATTATATAAAATTTATGCAACTAAAATTATCAAAGTATTTTTTGTTAAAAACTTTAATAGCAAAAAGAATTTTCATAAAGTATTTTTTGTTAAAAACTTTAATAGCAAACTAAAATAACAGAAAAAATAAAAAAAATGCCCGCCTACTAAGCCACAGCGGTCTGCATACGACTAGAAACCCAACTACTAATTGGGCCAGGTTGCAGGCCCGCAGGGAAAGTAGGCCCCACAGGGCAGTCAGAGGTTCGTTAGGCCCACACAGGCCTGCTTTAGAGAGGAGCTTGAAACGGAAGCCGCGGCAGGGCTTATAAACTGGTGCGAGCGCCTCTCAACTAGCGAGGTGGGACTAAACTTTCGACACCGCTGTGCCAGGCCTTTGGTCCCGGTTGGTGGCTCGAACCGGGACGATAGGCCCCCCTTTCGTCCCGGTTGGAGCCACCAACCGGGACCAAAGGCCTGGGCTTCCCGCCCTTTCGCCTAGCGAAATACACCTTTGGTCCCGGTTGGTGGCTCCAACCGGGACGAAAGGGGGGCCTTTAGTCCCGGTTGGAGCCACCAACCGGGACCAAAGGGTAGGGTATATAACAAGCACTTAGCAGTTTTCTCCCCATTCTCTCCCCCGACGCCGAACGCACGACGCCGCCAGGCTGCTCCGCCGCTCCTCGTCGCCGTCCCTCGCCCCTGACGCCGCCCCTCGCCCCCGACGCCGGCCGCCGCTCCCTGCCCCGACGCCCGTGGTCGCTCCCTGCCCCGACGCCAACCCCCAGTGAGCTCCCCGGCCCCTTCCCCTGCGCTGCCGCCGCCGCCGCCGCCTCTGCTCTGCTAGCCGCCGCCGCCCCAGCTCTGCTTAGCCGCCGCCGCCGCCGCCCCTGCTCTGCTAGCCGCCGCCGCCCCTGCTCTGCTCTGCTTAGCCGCCGCCGCCCCTTGTTCATAGAATTTTTTTTGTTCATAGCATTTTTTTGTCCATGTATGTATGTATGGATGGATGGATATGGATGTATATAGAAAATGTTCATATGATGATTTTTTTTTGTTCATTGAATTTTTTTTTGTTCATAGCATTTTTTTGTCCGTGTATGTATGTATGTATGTATGGATTGATGGATGTATATAGAAAATGTTCATATGATGATTTTTTTTGTTCATAGAATTTTTTTTGTTCATAGCATTTTTTTGTCCTTGTATGTATGTATGTATGGATGGATGGATGGATGTATATAGAAAATGTTCATATGATGAATTTTTTTTGTTCATAGAATTTTTTTTTGTTCATAGAAATTTGTTAAAATTTACTAAGTTACTAAGTTATTAAGTTTTACTATAGACTTGGTTAAAATTTACTAAGTTAAAATGTTCAACTTTACTAAATGGGCATGATGATAATGAAATTTACTTTAATTATGGAGAGAGGGAGTAACAACTCATATATTCAAAATTTACTCCCGGTCCGCTCGCCCGACCAACTCTCGAGGCCACCCAAACCCTAGAAGAAAGAGCGTTGTCGATCTCCTACCCCCTCCCGCCCCTACCCGTTTGTTATGTATAATACTATTGACGTCTAATTCACCGGTCTTACCTTAGTGAACCGAAGGGACTTTATTTATTCGGTAGGCGGCATAGGTCAATGGGGTAGAATGGATAGTTCGATCTCCTGCATAGCGATTGTTCGTAACTCTCGACATGAGGGGGGACGTCGGACATGCATGAGAGAGGCGGTCCGCAAAGTATCCTCTCTCGAAAGTATAACCCCCGATAACTTTGCATGATGTTTGCGACTAATCCATTGCTCATATATGCATATGATTCTTTGTTGTGATTAGCTAGGTCTATGTTTGCCACTAATCCATCTCTCATGGTTGTATATTGCCATGTTGTACTATTTGCAAAAACTATGGACAGAGACTTAGAAAAAGAAGAGTTGTTGGGGGATATAGTCCTTCAAGGAGGTGATATCACCTTGTCGTTTCTCAACGACACCGATGGTGAGGAAGGAGATCATGACGGCTCCGGTGATCCAACAATGGAGGAGGAAGGAGATCATGACGGCTCCGGTGATCCAACAATGGAGGAGGAAGGAGATCATGACGGCTCCGGTGACCGAACGGAGGAGGGAGCCTTAACTGTTGCAAAGTCCGGCGAGGTATATATACATATATTAATTAAGCCTGTGCTGACTTGATGCATTAATTGTTTTGTATGTACATATATTAACGCTTCTTTCTTCTTTTAATTAGCCCTCCGGATCGAGCCAAACTTCCGTAAGGAGACGAGGCCCGAAGAAAAGGTTGCGCCAGGATGAAAGGTTCACGATCAAAGAAGTCGGTCGAGATGGCCAACTGATTGCTCCCAAGCGGAGCAGGGACACATTTATACATCAGTGCGGAGTGGTTGTTAGGGACAGCGTCCCGATCAGCATCCAAGAATGGAATAAGAAGAAGGACCCTGAAGTTTCTTATGTCCAGGATAGACAGAAAGATGATCTTTGGACCTCGCTGATGACAAATTTCAGCCTACCGCCAGAGGCGGATCCGAATAAGGTCAAGGTGTTTGCTCTTAAGAAGATGGCAGAACTATTCAAGAACTGGAAGAAAGATTTGAACAAAAAGTTTGTCGAGAAAGACAAGACTCCAGAATTCACCGGTCCATATGAGAAGATAAAAGATCACTGGCCCGCATTTGTGGCCTACAAGAAATCAGACAAGGGCAAGCAAAGGTCAGCGACAAATAAGCTAAATGCTGCAAAGAAGCAGTATCACCATGTTACGGGGTCAGGTGGCTACAGCAAAGCCCGGCCTACGTGGGACAAAGCTGAGCAAGACCTGCTTGCTAAAGGGGTCCAACCAGCGACATTGCACTGGCCAGATCGGTCAAGGACTTGGTTCTTCGGGGTTGGGGGAACTTTGGACCCAGAAACAGGGAAGTGTGTTTGGACGAAAGCTCAACTTGCAATACCCGTCAAGAAGCTTGAGGAAGCAATCAACGCAGCGCATGAAGGGAGGTTACATCCCGACAGAGAGAAGGACGAGCTGACAGAGGCCCTCGGGAATCCTGAACACCCTGGACGAACACGAGGCACATCAGGCTCCGTTCCGTGGGTGCATGGGTTTCCCGACAGCGGTGGTTATAGAAGCCGAGAGAGAAAGAAGAAAGAGGAAGCAAGCGAAATGCAGAAGCTCAGTGCAAGATTAGCGAAACTAGAGGAACTTGAGAGCCAACGAGCTACCGGCCAAACATCTCAGCGGCACGAAGATCCTTCCTTCGACACTGCCCCAGAAGCTACCCCACCATCTCAGCGGAGAAGCAGCGTGGCTTCCACGGAGCTCGTTCAGCCTGATTTCATGGCTCCTCGCTACCCCGTGGATAGTATCACGGAGGCTGAACATTGTGTGCTAATGGCGAAATGCCAGAACCTGACCTTGAAGGCGGCGGTCGGCTCTGTTTTATCTCCTCGAGCTGAGGGAACTTTCCATTGCCGTCCGATTCCACATGGCTATGCTATTGTCACGGTGGATGAAATAATGGAGGGATTTGAGGGGCTGGAGCTTGAGTACCCTACAGGTGAAGGGGAGATGTTTCTGGAAAATGCCTTAAGGAGTACCTGCCTATGGAGAAAGGAGAACATCAAGCTTCCAAACTGGACGCCGCCTCAGCAGACGCAGCCGGATGAGGCCCCTCAGCAGACTCCTCACAGTCCAGCTCAGCCGGATGAGGCCCCTCAGCAGACTCAGCCGGATGAGGCCCCTCAGCAGAGTCCTATTCCGCCTCAGCTGTCTCTGGCGCGTGAGCGGACTCCGCCTCCTCCTCCGCCTCCTCCAGCGCGTGAGCGGACTCCACCTCCTCCTCCGCCTCCTCCGGCGCGTCAGCGGACTCCGCCGCCTCAGCAACAGCGGAAGAGAGCCGCCGCTGCTCCGGCGGCTAGCAGTACAAAAGGCGGGAAGAAATTAAAATTTGGTCCAAGCCTCAGGGTTCCTCCAAAGTTACCATATGAGGGGACTGACAAGCAAACCGATGACATCGTGAAAGCCGAACTGCAGGCCCATTTTGAACCGAAACGTCCACCTCTGAAGGAAACAATAGATCCGGTGAAAGCGAAGCGCACTCTGGATGCCCTTAAGCGACCACCACCGCCTCCGCCGCAATCCAACTATGACCGCTGTATTGAAAAGACATATGATGAAGCGCGGCGGTCGGGAAGTACTGCCAGTGCTTCAAGACGAAGAAGTGGGAAAACAATTCCCTAGCTCGGTGAACAGGAGAAGCAATCGTGCCCCCCGCTCAAGGTGTGTAGCGATATCGCTAATCATCCGGGGCTACTGCCCGGTACCACTCTTGGTGATTACGTGGGCGATGATGTACAGTTTGAAATGGCTGAGGTAGTAGAGATCTTTAGATACGAGCACGGGAAGCCTCTCGTCAAACCTGATCATCCTCCTCTAACAACGATGATGCGAAAATTGCATGAGTGGTACTTGGAAAGCTGCAGGAAGAATGGGTCCGATAGTTTGATGGTGAGAATTAAAGATGAGCACGACCTCATTGGAGTCGACCTGATGCCTGTTGAATTTGTGGAGTTATTTCAGTTATTCAATCAAGAGGCCCTCGACAAACAAGTCATGACTTGCTATTGTCTGTAAGTATTACTTCTGTAATTAAGTCTCTAGCTCAGCTCGTTTTTGCATGTATATATAATTATCCTCACTATATTATGCAGATTGAAGATCGTCGAATGCAAAAAAGGACAAAAAATCTATGACATTGGGTTCATTAGCCCAAATACCGTAAATGAATGGACGGTAAAAAACAGAGTTAAAGATACCGAGGAAAACTTGCTAAAATCGTTCCTTCGACATCAAAACAAAAGGGAAATACTCTTTCCTTACAACTTCAAGTGAGTGTTACTGTCTTGTGCATATTCGGTTTCGCTTACTCGAGGTTAAGTACTGTAATTGATGAGTTATGCGTGCGCAGGTTCCACTTTATTCTGCTATCCATTAAGCTTGACAGGGGAGTAGTAACTGTCTTAGACTCGAGACGTAAAGATCCCAAGGATTATGCGGACATGACTGCAATGCTCCAGAAGTAAGTTCAATCAATACCGGGACCATATCGGCAACTTTCGTTCATTTCCTGATATCAAGTAATCATTTTCTTTGCCTGGCAGGGTTTGGAAACAGTTCACCGGAATGGTTCCGGAAGAACGAGCTGCGATTTACACAACCCAGAGTAAGTAGTACTAGCTAGTTCCGCGCATCTCTCATTGATTCTAGTTTCATCAATACCATTATCATGCTTGATTATCAGTTTGATTGAACTCTATTCTCGTAAAGTGCTTGTGGCAGGAAGACGGGAATAATTTATGTGGATACTACGTTTGCGAGTTCATTCGCCAATCGACCACTGAGCGGGGCTCCTTGTCTGACAAACAATTTGAAGTACGTAAACAATATTCACAATTTTATTTTATTACCATCAATTGTGTTGAGTTTCATTCATATATATGTATTGACACCCTTCTTTAAATTAGATCTGGCAGATGCGGGATGAACTCCTACCACATGATCGCATACGAGCAATTCAAGAGGAATTGGCGGGATTCTTTCTTGACCACGTCATACATGAAAAGGGAGAATACCATACGGAAATTCAATGGGAGTTTGGCGCTTGATGATGTCAGGGACGTTATATTGTATATATGTAGTAGCGTCGGATAGATATACGAAAACTTGTTGTTCGACCAAGCACGGAGAAAGAGAGGTCACTTCTCTCTATATATGTTCATGACGATCTTGTGTAATTAATGGTTTCCTTCATTTGCTTACTAGTTAGCGTCGAGTTCTCTCTATATGTAGTAGCTAGCGTCGACCAAGCACGGAGAAAGAGAGGTCACTTCTCTCTATTAGCTAGCTAACACAATATGAAACCCCTAAACCCTCCAAAACCCCTAAACCCCCCCTTTAAAAAAAAAACCCCAGCGTCTGCGAGCTGCTGACACGTGGCTGCCTTTTGGTCCCGGTTGGTGTTACCAACCGGGACTAAAGGTCCTCCTGCCTGGGCGCTGCGCAGCGGCCACGTGGAGCTCCTTTAGTCCCGGTCGGTGTTACCAACCGGGACTAAAGGTCCTCCTGCCTGGGCGCCCCACAGCGTCCACGTGGAGCACCTTTAGTCCCGGTTCGTAAGCCAACCGGGACTAAAAGTGATGGGCATTAGTCCCGATCGTTTTGTCCCGGTTCCAAAACCGGGACTAAAGGCCCTTACGAACCGGGACTAATGCCCTGTTTTCTACTAGTGTGGGACCACCATGCAACACATTAAGGACATCATGCACCACATTGGACACCACAAACATCCCAATGTTCTTTAAAGAGCAACGATGGCATACCATCGGGACCGGGATATTTTAAATCTTCAATACTGTGGAGGGCTGCCACAACGTCCTCCTCTGTGAATTCCTTGCAAAGCAATTCATTCATTAGTGGGGTAACATGGGAGTCAATGTGACCCAACATCTCCTAGAACCGTCGACCTGCATGGGAAGTGAAAAGGTTTAAAATTTAGTTTTTCACCACCTCCTTCATGGTTCCCACCTCCCCGCCTCACCTACTACACTCCCATTTTCCCTTCCCAACCTCCTAATTCTACTCCTTCTCCTCTTCGAAGCAAACTTGTGGATTAATTTGGTATTTCTATCTCCACTTCTCAACCACTCCGCATGTGCTCTCTATTTCCAATACAACTAGTTCTACTCCTCATGCCTATCTAGCCTAAAGAGCTTCCATGTTATAACTTTCTCCTTCATTTTTGGCTCATCGTAGCCGGTAAATATCCATATAAAACAATGAGCTTCACCCTGATATCAATCTTCCAAAATAACGCTAACCCACCAATTTTCCCTTTACAATTCTTCACAATCATATGTGCCATACCCAACTTCCACCTAAGCCACTCGATTTTCGTTTCACCATCTTTGTTTCTGACAAGAACAGAACATCAGGGTCCTCTCTTTTCTAGAAACCCTAAAGGCAATGAATAGTTAGGCCGTTCCCCAACCCCCGGGAATTCCTAGTTGCGTCAACGCCCTCTCTGTCTCCTGCCCTATCAAATCTCCACGGCGAGCACACCACCAGTATCGCCACTGCCATCTTTCACGCATCCCCTGACGATCACGTTGAACGCCCCATTCCACTTTGTTACAGTGACGCCTGATGACCCACAAGTATAGGGTATCAATTGTAGTCCTTTCGATAAGTAAGAGTGTCGAACCCAACGAAGAGCAGACGGAATCAATAAGCAGTTTTCAGCAAGGTATTCTCTGCAAGTGCTGTAAAATAGTTGTGACAGATAGTTTGGTAGTAAAGTAATTTGTAGCAAGTAACAAGTAACCTAAGTAAGAAGGTGCAGCAAGGTGGCCCAATCCTTATTATTACTAAGTACAAGCCGGAAGTACTTCTTATAGTGATTAAAGCGTTCTCGAGGACACACGAGAACTTCATCTAGTTACTTTAATCACGATTCATTGACTCGTGTTCATTGCTTTGATAAATTGTTATGTGGTTGGACCGGAGCTAAGGTGATGTTCTTACTTGAACAAACAACCTACTTATGATTATCCCCTCCATGCAAGCAGCCGCAAATACAAAAGAAGAATTAAGATAAATCTAAGCATAGCATTAAACAATAGGTTTCAAAATGGCCCCTTACGGAACAGCTCATAAACTGGGGTTCGGTTTCCGTCACTCCTGCAACCCATCATCTACAAACTAATCCCACAATGTCTTCCCCTAGGCCCAAGCATGGTGAAGTGTCATGTAGTCGACGTTCACATGACACCACTAGAGGAAAAACAACATAACATATCATCAAAACAAGCGAATTGTATGTGAAAATACTCTAAATAATGGCGTTGCACTAATAAAAAGAAATTATATTCCGACAAAAAATGATATGATGGACAAAAAGGGAAGTTAATTGCAAAACTAATGAAAATATGAACACCAAGGGCAAGGAGAAATTGTAAGAGAGACGATAATATCTTAGTACGTAAGTGCACCAAAGCTTAACCAGAATATAGTCTACCATTTTTGCGAGAAATAAAATAATCTACCTTGTGCATAAAAACAATTGAAAATGATATGATAATAAATATAAACTAAGATAGCACAACAAACAATAAATCTACTCCGCAAATGGATGTTCAAACTTCTTACTGAGGATGGTGTTTGGGAAACCAGGGGATTGACAACCCTCTTGCCCGCGTTGGGTGCAAGTATTTGCTCTTGTGTGTGTAGGTACTATCGACGGTCGTTTGTGTGAATATCCTATTGGTTCGATAAACCTTGGTTCTTAATTGAGAGAAATACTTTCTGCTACTATATTACTTCACCCTTCCTCTTCAGAGAAATCCCAATGCATTTCACAAGTAGCAAGAAGAATTTCTGGCGCCGTTGCCGGGGATATTTCATCAAACAACTCGAGGTCCCTTCATACACATTATCATTTACTTGTTCTACTTTTTATTTGCTTTTATTTTCTTTTACTAGTTTTCGTTAAAAAATCAAAAATACAAAAAAAATATCTTGTGTGCTTTATTTGCTTGTTGCTATGGCTAGTTCTTCGCTTGTTCCTTGTATCCCTGAGAATGAAGTTCTTAATTTTAAACAAAGGGGAGGTGAAAGTTTAAAAGATGCTTGGTATAGGATTTGCGATGCTCAAAATAGATCAACTCGTAAGCAATCCACTACTGTTCTCCTTCACAACTTTTATGTGAGTGTTACTACTTGGTACAGATTTGTGCTTGATACTATTACTGGAAGAAATTTTCTAAGTAGTCACTCTATAGATGCTTTTAATGCCATGAAAAATTTAGTAGGATCACCACCTATTACTATAAATGAAACGGCATTGACTCTGGAACATGTTATGCGAAGATTAGAAATCATTGAGAACAAAATGTCAATTGTTGAACATGTTGAAAATCTAGACAATAAGGTGCATAACCACATTACTAAATTTGGCTCTTCGGTGGGAACCACATTAAAGATGTTAAAGAAAAAAGAACCAATAATCACCGAGAGAGTGGAACAAAGTCCTACTAGAATTGATAAACTGGAAGAAATCATTAATAATTTGGGCTCAGCTTTTTCTTCCGTTAAAACTATTGAAAGGACTCCTACAAATAAGAATTCTAAGCTTATTTATGTTCCTAAAAACAAAGGTGCCTCATCTAGTAAAGAGAAAGAGGATTTGAAAATGATTAGCGTGCACACCAACTTCATTGAAATGATAAAGGAACCAATGACTGAAAACAAATTCCTCAATTTTGTTCCTAGGAATGTCATTATTAAAAACATGTTTGCTAAGACTCCTAGTAAGTATGGATGTGTAATTGAGGAATTGGATGACAAGGATGATAAAACTTGAAATTATGCATTATGCCTAGATTGGGGCATAAAACAATCGCGCTTGTTGGGAGACAACCCAATATTTATCTTTATCGTAATTTTTATTTTCGGTTTTGGTGTGATGACATGATTATTGCTACTGTAATGATTGTGTTTTTATCTTTTAATTAGTGTTTGTGCCAAGTAAAGCCTTTGCGATGATTTGGATGATAGTTGAATTGATTCTGTGCAAAAACAGAAAGTTTTCCGCCCAGTATTTGAATTTGTATTTTTTACTGGAACGTGAGAATGGTCTGAAATTTTTACACAGTATTGATATACAAATTGCCCACGTTGTCCTAATTGTTCAGAATTTTTTGAGTTCCAGAAGTATGGTTTTAGTTCAGATCATTACAGACTGTTCTGTTTAGACAGATTCTGTTTTTATTGCATAGTGTGCTTATTTTGATGATGCTATGGATTATATCGGGGGTATAAGTCATGGAGAAGCTAAAATACAGTAGGTATTATGCAAGAACACTTATGAATTGGTTTATAATAGTACATAAGTTTATGGTTTACCGATTATACTAACGGATCTTACGAAGTTTCTGTTGAGTTTTGTGTGCTAAAGTTTTCAAGTTTTGGATGAGATCACAATGGATGAAGGAATAAGGAGCGGCAAGACCCTAAGCTTGGGGATGCCCAAGGCACCCAAGTTAATATTCAAGGAAGACCCAAGCGTCTAATCTTGGGGATGCCCCGGGATGACATCCCTTCTTTCGTCCACAATTCATCAGTATCGCACCCGAAATGGCAGCTCCATGCTTGGGCAGAAGTCTTTGACGGCTTGGCGCTTGTAATGGGGAACCATTACAGTTTGATATGCTTCGGAAATTGAAAACGGTACATATAAATGTCTGGATCACTATTTATTTCCCTTCATTTTCATTTCCCAGAAATAATTTAGACCTTATCCTCTTTTGACGAATTAGAATGATTAGATCTCAATCCTGCAGATTTTTCCAGCAATGGCTGCTATAAATAGGAGAATGAGAATTCCTTCCTTCTGTTGATGTTCTATATGCTTTTTGGTCTTGCGTGATTGCCTTGTGCAACTTGCAGTTGGTGCGTCTAATATTCCATTCCAACAATGCCTAAATCGCTATTTATCTCCTTTCACTCTCATTTCCCAGAAATAATTTAGACTTTGCTCTCTTTTGACAGCTTGGAAATGACTAGATCTTCAACCTGCGGACTTCTCCAGGGGTGTTTGGCCATCCGTCAACAGTGGCTGTACTGCTCCAAGTCCAGCGGACAGAGAAAGATGGATCTGTTGGTATGTTGGTGCCGACATTCATCATTTTCCTTGAGAAATTATTCTCCAAGGCCACATCGCGTGACGAAACCCGTGATCCGACTGTGGTTGACTCGGCCACGCAAAAAGCACCATCATTTCAGTGGCTATACTGAGCAGGAGCATGAATGGTATCTGGAGGACTGTTAACAATCCTTGGTCCCTGTTCGTTTCACTTTGTTATGGGTACTTTCTTCGCTGTATTTTGGAGTTGAGTGAGTTTTTGTTGTAACTCGGCGCTGCTGTTCTGCAGGACCTTGTGGCCAGTGAGCCACAATCACCAACCTGTGGTCTGAAAAGCGAGCAGCGTGGCCTCGTCGGCAGGGCTCCGCTCACCATTGCGATGATCATGAAGCAAGCGAAAAGTGGCCATGGCCGCTGTTGCCATGCCCATACTGGTTCCCGCCATCCAGGTTTGGTTGCCAGTAATAGCAATCCGTTGCTTCAGGTATAATCTGGTCCCGTGTGGATGCATGCCTTGTGTTTTGTTAAAAGCGCCAGTGCAATAATTTCAACAGTGTCTTCATCGCTTGGTTCACTTTCAAGCTGGCTGAGGACTTTTACTCCTCTTTTGGCTTGATCAAATAGCCAACCTGCATGGCTAATGAATATCTGCCAATGTCCAGGGTCAAGATTCAGGCTGAGATGGTGTGCTATTATTGGCTGGCACTGATGTTATTCTCCACTGCGACTACAGGGTATCTCTCAGTTTGACTAGCTGCTTGGTTGGAAGTCCCTTTTGGTGTGCATGGAAATGACCACAGCAAACTCATGACCCCCATAAATTTTGATGTACCTCTTGGTCTTTGGTCTTGGTTTGGTTGGCAAGTAGTAGCAGTAGCCTGCTCTGCTTCTTCTATATGTTTTTAGTCTTGCGTGATTGCCTTGTGCACATCGCAAGTGCTGTGCCAATATTTCAGCAATGTCTACATCACTGTTTTATGTACCTTGACTTTCATTCAGCATAAACAATTTAGAACATGTCCTCTTTTGACCACTTGGCAATGATTACATCTCAAACAGACACATTTTTCCAAAGCTGTCAACCATCGGCCAGCAATGGCTGCTAAGTAGGACTGTAGGAGAATGTTGATCAGCATGGAGAATATTGTTCTAGTCGGTAAGTGTAATCTTGTTTCACATGACAAGTTTGGTAAGAGGGTAAGTCAGTTAATCTTATACCCCTTTCTGGTGTGGCAACAGGGTTGTACCTGAGTTTGGTAAGTGACTCTGAATCAATCATTCTGGTTGAGATACTTGCTTTGGTTGTGTATTTTCTAACTGAGCGAGCTGCTTTAACCTGGTTGTATTTGTAATGGCTTTAATGTTGCACTTATTTGTGATAGATTTTCTGATGATGGCTTGCTGCCTGTAGTTTTGTACTCCCTCCGTCCGAAAATAAGTGTCTCAACCTTAGTACAATTTGTACTAAAGCTAGTACAAAGTTGAGACACTTATTTTGAGACGGATGGAGTATGTTGTAACTTTGCGGAAAACTTGTTCCGTGAGAAATGGTTCTCCGAGAAATGGTTCTCCTCCCGAAAGTGACCTTCTACACCCAAGCTCAAATGAGCTCGGGATGAACAGTAACTTGAAAAACATTTAGAAAATCTTTAAAAAATCTGAATTTTTTTTATGGTAAACTTTGACAAATGTTCTAAGAGCTTGCAAAATTTCATCACGAAATCACATTTGTGAAAGTCGTGGTAAAAAAAACAAAATCAATACTCTAAAAATGCTACTTTGAAGCACTGATTTTGTTTTTTCTGCAACAAAATCGATACTCTGAAAATACTACTTTGAGCCCTGTATAGGACAACGAAGAGAGAGAGAGAGAGTTTAAGAGCAGGATGAAGGCGAGACGGCGAGTCATGGCTGCGGACGACGCCACCGACAAGGAGCTGCAGGGCAGCGCCATGGTGGAAGGGAAGGAAGGGAAGGAAGGGCGCGGGGCGCACGTGCGCTCCGGGAGACGCAGGGACGCAGGGGAGGAGGCAAAGGGCAGCGGCGCGGCGAGGAGACGGCGTCTCGCCTGCAGGCGCGGTAGTAGGAGCGGCAGAGGAGAGCTGCGGCAGCGGCTACTCGAGTCAGCGGCGCCATGAACGGCCTCCTGCATGGGGAAACGACAGCGTCGGTGGCTGAGGGTTAGAGAGACAGAGAGAGGTGAGAGGCAAGGGAAAAGAAGGCCGCGGGTGAGGGCGCCTGGGTCGCCAGCGGCGCGAGGAGGGGATCAAGCAGGAGAAGGGAATCGGGGCGCCCTCTCCTGTGAAGGCGCGGCAGGGATCGAGACACAGAGAGTGGAGAGATGGGGCTCGCTAGGGTTAAGGGGAGGTTGGCTGGGCCTTGCGGTAAATGGGCCGGATCGCCAACTGGGCCGGCTGGTTTTAAAGAGAGAGAGAAAAAAAAGATTTTCCTTTTTCTGTTTACATAAAAAAAGATAAGCGAAAGGATTTATTTGGAGGGCCATATGAATCCAAACCGAGCTGGACTTTGGCATGTGTCACCACGATGGAGGAAATGAATCCATCCTCTAGGTACTTTGCTGATATTGCTTCAGTCACATATGCACCTATATATTGAATACAGATCTAGCTGAACAAGTTGAAATCACGTTTTTTTTTTACAGAGGGCTTACCGGATCCCAGTTTACTAGATTGTTAAAGATTTGTTTGGAGGTAATACCAGTAGGAGGTTGTCGTAGTAATTTTTTCTGACAACGATGCTTCTGATGTTGCAATCAAATGGACACCGCAGCCATCGGCAAAAAGCGCGGTAAGGAGGATAATCGGCAACATAGGTGGGGCACCATACTGAAATAGAGGCGGGGGTGGTATTTTTTCTTCTCCCGTTGTAATGCACGGGCCCTTTTGCTAGTAAGATTCAATATGCCATGCCACATCCTCATCTTACGTTTTCGCAATTCCCGTGTTCTTATAATTCTGCAAACCAAATTTCCATTATTTTTCCTGCATGAAATGAACATAGCTTCAGTAAGAATTTTCCATGTTTTCAGCTCCTGTAGGATTCAATATGCCATCTCAATCTTACGTTTTTCCCACTTCTGCGTTTTTAGAATACTACGAACCAAATGGGCACTTAGGATGTCCGGCAGCTTCTTACGACTAAGCGGTGGGTACTTAGATGTCCGGCAGCTTCTTACGACTAAGCGGTGCCACAACGACGATCTGCACTCTCATGCTGAATGGACACAATAAAATAGTATGTTGTGTTAATGTCCTGGAGCACACTCAAGCCAAACTGGGACATAAATTGCGTCATTAACGAACAACAACACATTTGCAAAATTCTATGTACCACTCATTACAACATTCAGAATACCAGCCACATGTGTAAGGCATGTCAAACCCACAGAATTCACCACAAAGCATTCATCAGATTATTCCAGTCAAATACCACATAAATCGTCCTCATTAAAATCTAAGCAGTTCCGCAGATAAAAGGGGTGAATCAAACACTGACGAAAACAATGATAGTAGAAAATGAGACGAATGAACGCTACACGATCAAGTTCTAATAGCTATGCAAAAGAGTAGTTCAGAGTTCCGACGAACATCTCATCCTGAAGAAATTAAAACCAGCGAGACAGATGATCGACAACCACGAGCATAGGCCTCGTCGGCGTAGGCGGGCTCGAGGATGACGGCCTCGTCCTCCTGCACCTCCTTCTCAGTCTTACTCCCCTTATTGGACTTGTAGTAGACGCAGACGCTCCATACTTCTGCCAGTATTGTTCATGTGACGTGTCGAATATCCTCCAGAAGTCCTTCTCGTATGCTTGGAATATAACCTGTTATTGTGACATTAACGTGTAAAGTCCAAGAAAATTGTATTCAGTACGCTCATCTCTCAAATACGTTCAATTGCTATGTGCTGGAAATCATACTAATTCCAGCAGGTTCTACCCCCATGACCTGATAATGACAGGACAAGACAAACGTTACTGAATTTGACTAGAAAATATATGAACACTGTCAAACAATTTCAGGTTTATGGAATGTTAGGCCAGGTGCTAGGTCATATAAATCACAGATATATCGATATGAACCTTGTGCAAATCGCCATATTTCTAAAAATTATGATACTACAACAAATAACTTAAGATTTATAACATAGGACAGAAGGATGGCACTTATTTTTCTCATCAATTAGTGAAATAGCAGTGCATCTGTCAAACATGTTTTTCGATTGAAGAAGCATCTCTGGCAAACACCTGACCACCATTAATTCCTGACGAATTGGGGACGACCCCTTCTATCCATGCCCCCCTCTCCTCCTACTCATCCGTGACCTCTGGAGGCTCCCTCCAAGGGAACCGCGCGGCCCAGCCGTCGCCAGCCCAGATGTGTGCGAGCGTCGCCCGTAGCCAGCGCCAGAGACACTAGTAGAAAACAGGGCTTTGGTCCTGGCCAGATCAGAGCATTAGTCCCGGTCGTGTTACGAGCCGGGACTAATGGGAGCATCAGTCCCGGTTCGAGAGGCTAGGACGCCGGCCAGGCCTCAGCAGGCATCAGTCCCGGTTCGGCTGGGACCTTTAGTCCCGGTTCCATCCACCAACCGGGACTAAAGGGGTTGCTGCCCTTTAGTCCCGGTTGGTGTCTAGAACCGGGACTAAAGGGTAGGCCATTAGTCCCGGTTTTAGACACAAACCGGGACTAAAGTTTTGCCTATATATATCCACGCCCCCCCCCCCCCATCTCCTCTGTTTTTTGGCCGTGGAAGGGTGGAGGTGTGGGCTACTCTGTTTTTTGCCTATATATGCACATGAGGTGTTCGATGAAATGCCGGAGCCACACTTAAGCTTTCTCCTCTGTTCTTCCTCTAAGCTCGACCTCCAAGCTCCATTTTCCCCAAGATTTGTCTAGGTTTGGCGGTGCACCAACTATCCAAGTGTTCTAAAAAGGTTAGCAACTTCATCCTTTCATCTCTCACTGCTAGTTTAGCTCATTTCAAATGCTCTAGAAGTAGTGTGGTTTGTGGGTTTTAGTGGAGGAGTGTATGTGTGAGTTTATTTGATTTAGATGCACAATTTGAGATCAAATTAACTTCTTAGTTTGCACATGTGTATGATTTATATAGCTACTTGTATAATTTTCTTACTTGTATTATTGTTTGTTATTATATAGTGCCATGGTTTTGGTATCCGCCCCCGTCGGCTCTAGTCCGGTCTATGATTCGGATGTGGTATATTATCTTTTATAACTATTTGTTTCATTTAGTGTTTATGACAATTATGCCGACCAACTTGACATAGATGTCTTTATCTAGGAGGTATGTGAACCGGAAATTCCAACCGACCCTCTTGTCGAGAGGTTAAATTTAGTTGAAAAAGAAAATAATTATTTGAAAGAAAAATTGAAAAGAGTTGAAGAAGAGAAGATGAAATTGGAGTTGCATGTTGCCGATGTCGTCGATCTACACAAGAACCAGATGGATGCAATGCGCTTGAAGATTAGAAAGATTAGAAAATATGCCATTGATAATGAGGCTTGGTATCATTATGCTGTTGGATCAATGGTTACCTTAGTTGCGATTTTGATCGCATTTGTTGTTGCATTTAAATGTTTTACATAGTTGTATGTTAGTTTCAATGTATGTTTTAATTAGATGCTCTAAAGAGCTGTATGTTGTTCTATGAGAACTATGTATGAACTTTATGTATTTATTTTTTCAGTAATAACATTTGATCACTACTGTACTTTGGTTTTAATGTGATGATGAACTTGTATTAATTTGGTCATTTCTCTATTCATGAAGTTCTGTAATGGTTTTTGATATACTTAATTATATAATGCACGCAGATGAACCGGCAATGGATGTACGGTGACCGACGCACCTCCGACTACATTACGGGCCTGCATAATTTTCTCGATGTGGCTGAGGCAAACAAGCAGAATGGTTTTATGTATTGTCCATGTACTGTCTGTGAGAATACGAAGGATTACTCTTACTCAAAAACCCTTCACTTCCACCTGCTTTCGAAGGGTTTCATGCCACACTATAATGTTTGGACCAAGCACGGAGAAAGAGGGGTTATGATGGAAGACAACGAAGAAGAAGAGGATGATGACAACTATCCTATGTTCCCTGAATACAGTGATACTGCAACGGGGAAAGCTGAAGATCAAGAGGCACCAGATGTGCCCGATGATGATCTTCGCCGGGTCATTGTTGATGCACAGAGAGGATGCGAAAGTGAAAGGGAGAAGTTGAAGTTCGATCGCATGTTAGAGGATCACAAAAAAGAGTTGTACCCAAATTGCGAAGATGGCAACACAAAGCTCGGTACCGCACTGGAATTGCTGCAATGGAAGACAAAGAATGGTGTATCTGACAAGGGATTTGGGAAGCTACTGAAAATAATGACGAAGAAGCTTCCAAAGGATAACGAATTGCCTAACAGTACGTACGAAGCAAAGAAGGTTCTCTGCCCTCTAGGATTAGAGGTGCAGAAGATACATGCATGCCCTAATGACTGCATCCTCTACTGCGGTGAGGAGTACGAGAATTTGAATGCATGCCCGGTATGCGGTGCATTGCGCTATAAGATCAGACGAGATGACCCTGGTGATGTTGAGGGCGAGTGCCCCAGGAAGAGGGTTCCTGCCAAGGTGATGTGGTATGCTCCTATAATACCACGGTTGAAACGCCTGTTCATAAACAATGAGCATGCCAAGTTGTTGCGATGGCACAAAGAAGACCGTAAGAAAGACGGGAAGTTGAGAGTACCCGCTGATGGGTCGCAGTGGAGAAAAATCGAGAGAAAGTGGCCGGACTTTGCAGGTGACGCAAGGAATTTATGGTTTGGTATAAGTGCAGATGGCATTAATCCTTTTGGGGAGCAGAGCAGCAATCATAGCACCTGGCCTGTGACTCTATGTATCTATAACCTTCCTCCTTGGTTGTGCATGAAGCGGAAGTTCATTATGATGCCAGTGCTCATCCAAGGCCCTAAGCAACCCGGCAACGACATTGATGTGTACCTAAGGCCATTAGTTGAAAAACTTTTACAGCCGTGGGACATAAAAGGTGTACGTGTGTGGGATGAGCACAAACAGTACGAATTTGACCTACGAGCGTTGCTGTTTGTAACCATCAATGATTGGCCTGCTCTTAGTAACCTTTCAGGACAGACAAACAAGGGATACCACGCATGCACGCACTGTTTAGATGAGACCGAAAGTATATATTTAGATAAATGTAAGAAGACCTGGGACATCGTTGATTTCTTCTGACCAAGCATGCCTTAAGAAAGAAAGACAAGCATTTCAAAGGTGAGGCAGATCATCGAAAGAAGCCTGTCCTCCGTACTGGTGATGATATACTTGATATGGTCAAGGATTTACAAGTAATCTTTGGAAAGGGTCCTGGCGGACAATCTGTTCCGAATGACGCTGACGGACACGCACCCATGTGGAAGAAGAAATCTATATTTTGGGACCTACCCTATTGGAAAGACCTAGAGGTCCGCTCTGCAATCGACGTGATGCACGTGACGAAGAATCTTTGCGTGAACCTGCTAGGCTTCTTGGGCGTGTATGGGAACACCAAAGATACATCGGAGGCACGGGAGGACCAGCAACGTATGAACGAAAAAGACGGCATGCATCCAAAGCAGTATCAAGGTCCTGCCAGCTACGCTCTTACCAAAGCAGAGAAGGAAATCTTTTGAATGCCTGCTCAGTATCAAGGTCCCGTGTAACACCCCCATGTAATAGCTACAGTGATCACCTCTTGATAATGCCACGTCACCCTGCTTAACAGTGCTTGATCATCATTTGCGTCATGCCTCGTTTCAAATTCCAAATCAAATTGAAATTCAAATTTAAAGTGAAAATAAAAGTTGTTCAAATTTGAAAACTAAAATGTTCATTAAACAGCAAATAATCCAGAGGCATTTATAAAAATATAATCAACATTATTTGAATTAGTTAAATGAGCCTTACATCATCAAAACAGAACCAGACAACAATAATTAATGCCTTTCTATTTAAATAAAAATCAAATGAAATTATTTACTCACCAAACTATTTTCTGGTAGTGCTTAAAATTGCATACTAATTATTGGGCCAAGTCTCCTATTTTACAAAAATCAATTTGTGTCTATACATTTTTGAAAAACAGAAACTAAAAGAAAAATAAAAATAAAAGTTAAAGAGAAAAATTAAGAAAAGGAAAACCCCCCGGGCCTCGGCCCAGCCGGCCCACGTCGCCCCCTGGCCTATTTAGGCCTCGTCGCCACACACACCCCCCGTAACAATAAAACCAAATCCCCCCCCCTCGTCCCCGCGCCGCCGCCCGTCGCCCGACCCCGTCGCCCGTCGTCGTCGTCGCCGCCACCTCGCCCACGCTCGTCGCCGTCCCCGTCTCCTCCCCGAACGGCTTCGTCGAGCCTCGCCGCCCCCTCTTCTCTGCAACGGGGTGAGCCCCGCGGATGTCTCCCTCTCCCCCTCCGCCGTCTGCCGCCGCCCGCACAGCGGCCGCCGCTGTCCGTGCCTCGCCGCCGTCGCCCGCGTCCGCCCGCTGCTGCGCACGTCCAACCGCGCGCGCTCGCCCGAGCCTGCCGCTCGCTGCTGCCCGCGCCCGCAGCCGCTCGCCGCCGCGCATCGCCGCCGCTGCCTAGCGTCGCCGCCACCGCTGCCTCCTCTGCCGCTACGCTGCCGTCGCCTGCGCCTCCACTCGCGCCCGCCCGCGCGCCGCCACGGCCTCGCCCGCGCCTCGCCGCAGGTCACGGCCATCGTGTCCGCCCGCGCGCGCACAAGCGTTGCCGGACACGTCCGGTCCCCTGTGTGCCCGCGCACACGCGAACCGCGGACATGTCCGGCCCCCAAACGGGCACGGACGCGGACATGTCCGGTTGTAGCCACTGACGCATGCGGCCCGCCACTGTTTAAACAAAAAAAAGAGAAAACGAAAAATAAATAAAATAATTAAATAATTAAATAAAAGAGTTAAAGAATTAAAATAAATAAATAATTAATAACTAAATAATTAATTAACTAATTAATTAATTAACTTAATTAATTCTGTTTAATTAAACTAATTATTTAATTAATATAATTAATCTGTAATTAGATTAATTAAACCCTAATTAACCTAATCAGACAATGACAGGTGGGACCCACTGGACCTGTTGACTGCTGACGTCACAGTGACGTCATGCTGACGTCAGATGTACTGTTTCGGATAATTCTAATTTAAATAATTAAATAATTCCAAAAAATGTTTAAAACTTTGAAAAATCATATAAATTAAACCGTAACTCGGATTAAAATAATTTATATATGAAAAATGATCAGAAAAATATGACGATTCCGAATATGCACTCCGTTCATCTGTCACGTGCCTCTATCATAGCGAACAGGGAACCGTCCCCTCCTTTTCATCTGACCGAAAAACGCCAGACTTCGGGAAAACATTCCCGGATGTTTTCCCCCTTCACCGTATCGCGTAGTACTGCGTTAGGTCACCCCCTAGCACAGCATATTGCCATGCCATGCATTGTATTGCATATTGATTGCCGTGTATTTATTGTTTCTTCCCCCTCCTTCTCTTCCGATAGCCCCCGAGACTGTCGACGACACCGCCGTGTACGACAACGTCGCCGACGACCAGCCCCCTTCAGCAGAGCTTCCAGGCAAGCAAAACCCCCTTGATCATCAGATATCACCCATTCCCTTCTCTCTTATTCTTGCATTAGAATTGCCCCTGCTACTGTTCCGATAGCACCTATTCCGATGCATAGCCTGATTTTGTAGTCTGCTATTGATACTCCACCTGTTGTCTCACAAGACTTAGTCAGCTGTGCTACTGCTTCATCGGTGACCCATCACCCTTGTCCGTATGCCATGCTTGTTATCGGGCCGTGATCACTCTGGGTGAGGATCGCGGAATGTTTACATTAGTGCAATACTTAAACTGTTAAAGTCGGGCTGGCCCCAAGGGTGCCCGCAGGAGAATTATATTAAAGACGGGTCAGCTCCAAGAGCACCCGCGCGTAATGTTTCACCAAGACGGAGCGACAGGAACCCTGTTCGTCTCTGCGAGTTACTAAACGAGCTTAACGGATTCGGGTATTTGATCTGAGTTGGCTACATGCCTATACGCACTACCACCACGTGGGATAATGGTTTAATGGGGCCCTCTACGTCGTAGTATCAGCCGAAAGCTCTTCAGACGTCGCAGCTCAGAGATGCGGGCTGGTTGGGGTGGGTTGGTTACCTCACTGGTGTATTCAGTGTCGCGCCTGGGCCCCGACTACCCTCGCAACGTGCAGGAGTGCGAAGGGCGATGGCCCAAGACCCCTTCGTGCTTAGGATTTAGACCGGCGTGTTGACCTCTCTGCTGAGCCTAGGTAGGACTGCGTCGTGTCGATCTCCCGAGGCCGGGCATTACCCAGCAAGTGTGTCCGGCCAGATGTGATCGAGCGTGTTGGGTAACAGTAGTGCACCCCTGCAGGGAAGTTATCTATTCGAATAGCCGTGTCCACGGTAATAGGACGCTCAGAGTTGTATCGTGATCTGCTACAACTACAAATGGATACTGTCATATTACTAAACTGCTACTACTGCTCTCGGGATCACTTTCTCGCAGGATAGTCGAGGAAGGATCTCAGGGCTTTAATAAACTATGATTGATATATTATCGTGCTCTATTCTCTTCTGATGCTGCAAGATTGCTTCAAGATGCTAGTCTTCGATAGGCTAGGCCTCTCCCCCTCTATTCCGGCATTCTGCAGTTCAGTCCAAAGATATAGTCCCACTCCTTTGATACAATGCATTTAGTATAGTTCTGATGTCAGTCTTGCGAGTACTTTGGATGAGTACTCACGGTTGCTTTGCTATTCTTTCCCCCCCATACCCGATACTTGCGACCAGATGACGGAGCCCAGGAGCCAGACGCCACCACAGGAGACTACTACCAGGAGAGTCCCGGAGGCACGTACTACTGGGTTGAGCCAACCGACCAGGAGTAGTTCGAAGGCTCCCAGGCAGGAGGCCTGCGCCTCTTCGATCAGTTGTCGTGTTTGTGTTAGCCTTCTTAAGGCAAACTTGACTAACTATGTCTGTACTCAGATATTTGTGTGTATGACTTATGTATTCGGGTCCTCGTGACCCCTGGTTTGTAATATGATGATTTATGTTTAAATTTGTGTTTAGAGTTGTGTTGTGATATCTTCCCGTGAGTCTCTGATCTTGAGCGTGCACATTTGCATGTATGATTAGTGCACGGTCGAGCAGGGGCGTCACAAGTTGGTATCAGAGCCGACTGCCTTTAGGAAGCCCCCTCCCAATTCCTTGGTCGAAGTTGAGTCTAGACGCTGAAAAACTATTTTACTAACAGTGTTGTGTGGCTTACGGGCCCACGATGCACATGGATGGGATTAGGATCTTTTATTCCTCTTCCTTACTCTGGGACTCTGAACTTCTCATCCTTTCGGGTTAAATGATTTTACTAACTCTAACACTAGGTTCTCGTGATCACATCCACCCGGAGACCGGATTGTCTGCAGTTGTTTCTTGCATACCTGATACATGATTCAATCACTGTCATTTGACACTTTTGATAACAGCAATGCCATCCTTGCCCTCCTTCCAATACAGACTTGGTCATGTTTTGACAATACCTTGTCTCTTTACCATATTTTCCTTTCCATTGGTCTGTTTAACCTTTCAAATAAATTAATATGATCTAAGCGGTGATAAATCCCTGCTTATGTAAACACCTCGCTGTACAACTCAGTCAGAAAAACGCTGCTACTATTGCTGTTAACCCAGAACGAGTTCAGGCTATTCTTGACTGGACTCCTCCGAAGAATGTCAAGCAAGTCAGAAGTTTTCTCGGTCTAGCTAGCTATTGTCGCCGCTTCGTCGAGAACTTCTCCAAGATTGCTAAGCCACTAACTGATTTACTCCACAAAGGCGTTAAATTGGAGTGGACAGAAAAATGCCAGGAAAGTTTTCAAACCCTCAAGGACAAGCTGACATCTGCACCAGTGCTTGCTCCCCCTGATTCCCGCAAGGACTTTGTGATATACTGCGACGCATCCCGTCAAGGATTAGGCTGTGTCCTAATGCAAGAGCGTAAGGTGATTGCTTATGGCTCTCGTCAATTGCGTCCTCACGAAGATAAGTATCCAACGCATGATCTCGAGTTAGCAGCAGTTATCTATGCTTTGAAGCTGTGGCGACATTACCTCCTTGGTAATCGATGCGACATATACACGGACTACCAAAGTCTGAAGTATCTGTATACTCAACCAGATTTGAACCTTCGTCAGCAAAGATGGCTCGAGACAATAGCCGATTATGACATGGATATTTCTTATACCCCTGGCAAGGCTAATGTAATGGCTGATGCTCTGAGTCGCAAGTCTTATTGCAACAACCTCACGGTTCAGCAAGCACAACCTCTCCTTTACGAAGAGCTACGCAAGTTGAACCTCCATATTGTTCCTCAGGGTTATCTCAATACCCTGGTTGTTGAACCGAACCTCGAGCGTACCATCCAAAACTTGCAGAAATATGACTCTGAAGTCAAGAAGATTAAGAAGTTCTTCTCCAAGGGAAATTCTTCTTACTACCATGTTGATAAAGAAGGTGCCTTGCTCTTCAAAGGTCGCCTAGTGGTCCCCAGAAAGCATAATCTGGACTCTCGTTCGGATGTCATGAAGGAAGCACATGACACACCTCTGTCAATCCACCCCGGTAGTACTAAGATGTACCAAGACATTCGTCAACGGTACTGGTGGCCTGATATGAAGCATGAATTGCTCGCTATGTGGCTGAGTGTGATGTTTGCCATCGCATCAAGGCAGAACATCAAAGGCCTGCTGGCAGTGGCGGATCTAGTGGGGGTGCCGTGGGTGCCATGGCACCCCCTCAAAAATTGCAATCTAATTTATTATATACACTAGACACTAATTGTTTGACAACTTAATGCTGTTTAAGGAGTATTTGCTAGGATTATGATGATATATAAATCAAATTACACTACTTGGCACCCCCAATGGTACGATTCTAGGTCCGCCACTGCCTGCTGGACTTCTGCAACCCCTTGATATTCCTGAATGGAAATGGGACAAGGTCGAAATGGACTTCAACACTGGTTTTCCCAGATCGCAGAAAGGTCATGATGCTATCTTTGTCGTCATCGACCGATTCTCCAAGGTTGCTCATTTTCTGCCAGTCAAGGAGACAATCACTGCTAGTCAGTTAGCAGACTTATATGTTTCCAGAATTGTGTCACTCCACGGTGTTCCATTAGAGATCAGCTCAGATCGTGGCAGCCTCTTTACCTCAAGATTTTGGAACAGTTTCCAAGAAGCTATGTGAACTCACCTGTCCTTCAGCACCGCTTTTCACCCCCAGTCTCAGGGACAAGTTGAACGAGTCAATCAAGTGCTTGAAGATATGCTTCGAGCTTGTGTCATCTCATTCGGTAAGAAATGGGAGGAATCTCTCCCGTATGCTAAATTCTCTTACAACAATAGCTATCAAGCTAGTCTGAAGATGGCACCGTTTGAAGTTCTATATGGACGTAGAACCCCTCTGAATTGGTCAGAAACTGGGGAACGATCACTCGTTGGACCGGACATTATTCAGCAAGCTGAAGAACAAGTCCGCATTGTCCGTGAACATTTGAAAACTGCTCAGTCTCGTCAGAAGAGTAACTATGACCGTAAGCACCAGGTAATGGTCTATCAACCTGGCGAGCAAGCTTACCTTCGCGTCACTCCGATGAAAGGCACTCATAGATTTGGGATCAAGGGCAAGTTAGCTCCTCGCTACATTGGCCCCTTTCGTATTCTCGCAAGACGTGGAGAAGTGGCATATCAATTGGAATTGCCGCCGAATCTTTCTCAAGTGCACGACGTTTTCCACGTGTCGCAACTCCGACGCTGCTTCAAGGATCCTATCCGAGCAGTGGATCATGAAATGCTTGAGCTGCAAGAGGATCTTTCTTATCAAGAGTATCCGATTCGCATTCTTGATCAAGCTGAACGTCGAACCCGTCAGAAGGCAATCAAGTTCCTTAAAGTACAGTGGTCAAATCATTCTGAGGATGAAGCCACTTGGGAACGCAAAGACCGTCTTCGTGAAGAATACCCCTCTCTCTTCCAGCCTTCCTCTTAATTCTCGGGACGAGAATTTCTTTTAGTGGAGGAGAATTGTAACACCCCCATGTAATAACTACAGTGATCACCTCTTGATAATGCCACGTCACCCTGCTTAACAGTGCTTGATCATCATTTGCATCATGACTCATTTCAAATTCCAAATCAAATTGAAATTCAAATTTAAAGTGAAAATAAAAGTTATTCAAATTTGAAAACTAAAATGTTCATTCAATAGCAAATAATCCAGAGGCATTTATAAAAATATAATCAACATTATTTGAATTAGTTAAATGAGCCTTACATCATCAAAACAGAACCAGACAGCAATAATTAATGCCTTTCTATTTAAAAAAAAATCAAATGAAATTATTTACTCACCAAACCATTTTCTGGTAGTGCTAAAAATTGCATACTAATTATTGGGCTAAGTCTCCTATTTTACAAAAATCAATTTGTGTCTATACATTTTTGCAAAACAGAAACTAAAATAAAAATAAAAATAAAAGTGAAAAAGAAAAATTAAGAAAAGGAAAACCCCCCCGGGCCTCGGCCCAGCCGTCCCACGTCGCCCCCTGGCCTATTTAGGCCTCGTCGCCACACCCCCCCGTAACCCTAAAACCAAATCTTCCCTCCCCCTCGTCCCCGCGCCGCCGCCCGTCGCCCGTCGTCGTCGTCGCCGCCACCTCGCCCACGCTCGTCGTCGTCCCCGTCTCCTCCCCAAACGGCTTCGTCGAGCCTCGCCGCCCCCTCTTCTCTGCAACGGGGTAAGCCCCGCGGACGTCTCCCTCTCCCGCTCCGCCGTCCGCTGCCGCCCGCACCGCGGCCGCCGCTGTCCGTGCCTCGCCGCCGTCGGCCGCGTCCGCCCGCTGCCGCGCCCGTCCAACCGCGCGCGCTCGCCCGAGCCTGCCGCTCGCTGCTGCCCGCGCCCGCAGTCGCTCGTCGCCGCGCATCGCCGCCGCTGCCTAGCGTCGCCGCCACTGCTGCCTCCTCTGCCACTCCGCTGCCGTCGCTTGCGCCTCCCCTCGCGCCCGCCCACGCGCAGCCACGGCCTCGCCCGCGCCTCGCCGCTGGTCACGGCCATTGTGTCCGCCCGCGCGCGCACATGCGTTGCCGAACACATCCAGTCCCCTGTGTGCCCGCGCACACGCGAACCACGGACATGTCCGCCCCCTAACAGGCACGGACGGGGACATGTCCGGTTGTAGCCACTGACGCCTGGGGCCCGCCACTGTTTAAACAAAAAAAAAAAGAGAAAACGAAAAATAAATAAAATAATTAATTAATTAAATAAAAGAGTTAAAGAATTAAAATAAATAAATAATTAATAACTAATTAATTAATTAAACTAATTATTTAATTAATCTAATTAATCTGTAATTAGATTAATTAAACCCTAATTAACCTAATCAGACAATGACAGGTGGGACCCACTAGTCCTGTTGACTGCTGACGTCACAGTGACGTCATGCTGACGTCAGCATGTACTGTTTCGGATAATTCTAATTTAAATAATTAAATAATTCCAGAAAATGTTTAAAACTTTGAAAAATCATATAAATTAAACCGTAACACGGATTAAAATAATTTATATATAAAAAACGATCAGAAAAATATGACGATTCCGAATATGCACTCCGTTCATCTGTCACGTGCCTCTATCATAGCGAACAGGGAACCGTCCCCTCCTTTTCATCTGACCGAAAAACGCCAGACTTCGGGAAAACATTCCCGGATGTTTTCCCCCTTCACCGTATCGCGTAGTACTGCGTTAGGTCACCCCCTAGCACAGCATATTGCCATGCCATGCATTGTATTGCATATTGATTGCCGTGTATTTATTGTTTCTTCCCCCTCCTTCTCTTCCGATAGCCCCCGAGACTGCCGACGACACCGCCGTGTACGACGACGTCGCCGACGACCAGCCCCCTTCAGCCGAGCTTCCAGGCAAGCAAAACCCCCTTGATCATCAGATATCACCCATTCCCTTCTCTCTTATTCTTGCATTAGAATTGCCCCTGCTACTGTTCCGATAGCACCTATTCCGATGCATAGCCTGATTTTGTAGTCTGCTATTGATACTCCACCTGTTGTCTCACAAGACTTAGTCAGCTGTGCTACTGCTTCATCGGTGACCCATCACCCTTGTCCGTATGCCATGCTTGTTATCGGGCCGTGATCACTCTGGGTGAGGATCGCGGAATGTTTACATTACTGCAATACTTAAACTATTAAAGTCGGGCTGGCCCCAAGGGTGCCCGCGAGAGAATTATATTAAAGACGGGTCGGTCCAAGAGCACCCGCGCGTCATGTTTCACCAAGACGGAGCGACAGGAACCATGTTCGTCTCTGCGAGTTACTAAACGAGCTTAACGGATTCGGGTATTTGATCTGAGTTGGCTACGTGCCTATATGCACTACCACCACGTGGGATAATGGTTTAATGGGGCACTCTACGTCGTAGTATCAGCCGAAAGCTCTTCAGACGTCGCAGCTCAGAGATGCGGGCTGGTTGGGGTGGGCTGGTTACGTCACTGGTGTATTCAGTGTCGCGCCTGGGCCCCGACTACCCTCGCAACGTGCAGGAGTGCGAAGGACGATGGCCCAAGACCCCTTCGTGCTTAGGATTTAGACCGGCGTGATGAGCTCTCTGCTGAGCCTAGGTAGGACTGCGTCATGTCGATCTCCCGAGGCCGGGCATTACCCAGCAAGTGTGTCCGGCCAGATGTGATCGAGCATGTTGGGTAACAGTAGTGCACCCCTGCAGGGAAGTTATCTATTCGAATAGCCGTGTCCACGGTAATAGGACGCTCAGAGTTGTATCTTGATCTGCTACAACTACAAATGGATACTGTCATATTACTAAACTGCTACTACTGCTCTCGGGATCACTTTCTTGCAGGATAGTCGAGCAAGGATCTCAGGGCTTTAATAAACTATGATTGATATATATTATCTTGCTCTATTCTCTTCTGATGCTGCAAGATTGCTTCAAGATGCTAGTCTTCGATAGGCTAGGCCTCTCCCCCTCTATTCCGGCATTCTGCAGTTCAGTCCAAAGATATAGCCCCACCCCTTTGATACAATGCATTTAGTATAGTTCTGATGTCAGTCTTGCGAGTACTTTGGATGAGTACTCACGGTTGCTTTGCTATTCTTTTCCCCCCATACCCGATACTTGCGACCAAATGACGGAGCCCAGGAGCCAGACGCCACCACAGGAGACTACTACCAGGAGAGTCCCGGAGGCACGTACTACTGGTTTGAGCCAGCCGACCAGGAGTAGTTCGGAGGCTCCCAGGCAGGAGGCCTGCGCCTCTTCGATCAGTTGTCGTGTTTGTGTTAGCCTTCTTAAGGCAAACTTGACTAGCTATGTCTGTAGTCAGATATTTGTGTGTATGACTTATGTATTCGGGTCCTCGTGACCCCTGGTTTGTAATATGATGATTTATGTTTAAATTTGTGTTTAGAGTTGTGTTGTGATATCTTCCCGTGAGTCTCTGATCTCGAGCGTGCACATTTGCGTGTATGATTAGTGCACGGTCGAGCAGGGGCGGCACGTATGTTGTAGTTAATTTTTTTAATTTGTATGGATGAATAAATTGTATGGATATGTTGGACTTGGTTTTTTCTCAATGTGTATGGATAGATGCATATTGCAATTAGTGGATGAATGCATATGTATGCATATATATAGATTGCAATGTGTGTGCAATGTGTATGGATATATATTGATTGCAATTAGTGAGCATATAAACAAATTGAAGAACAAAATTTTTGCATTAGAGTTCATTTCGTCTTTTTTGTAATATTTAATGCAAGCATCTTTTGGGCAATCTTTGAACATGAAGTAGGAGCATTTTGATGTCATCTTGCTGGTACATTTTAGTACATGCCATGTTAGGACCTGTAGTGAGTGCTACAAGCTCGTAAACTTGCTATCTATTCATTTTTGCCATGCCATGCAAATATCACTAAGTCTGAAAATTTGTTAATACTTGTCAACTTGTCATGATGATTGCCATTGATCTAGGGGTCATTTGAATTAGTTCAGTAAGCATGTTTTGCCATGTGTTACATGTACATTCATGTCATGCCATTTGTTGCCACATAGAAATTCTGTAGCATGTTCAAATCTTGCTTTCAAATTGGTATCTAGCTATAATGGAAAGATTTGCATTGCATATTGCTTTGATCACCATTTGAGTTCCGTGCATCCGTTTGCCATGGTCTTTATGGGTCCATTTCAACTAAAATCTTCCATTCTATCCAGTGGCATACTTGGGTTTGCCTAATTTTTTTTCACTCGGTGGAATTACAGGTTGTGGTGTTGCATCTCCGTGGAGTTGGTCCCTGATCGTCCCTCCGCTGTTCGACAAAAGGTGTCCATTTGTCGTATGTTGAGTTTTGTTCATAGGATGATGGTTGGTTCATTTGTTGAGTTGTGTATTCATCTTGTGTATAAATCTTGTATTCATCTTGTATTCATTTTGTATTCATCTTGTGTATAAATCTTGTATTCATCTTGTACAAATATCGTCGTAACTTCGACATGAGAGGGGGGGGGGTCGTTAAAACATAACCCCGATAACTTTGATTTCGAGCCATATGAAAACCTGATTTGCACGTCGGACAGGCATGAGAGAGGCGGTCCGCAAAGTATCCTCTCCCGAAAGATAGGACGACTCATCAGATATGATTCTAGATAATGTCCAATGCCTCATATCGCGAACATAGTTATATTGGATAATTGATCTTCATATAAATGAAGCATAAAAGTTTAGCAATCACTTACAAATTTTCATGTTGTTCATTGACTTCGACATGAGGGGGGGGGGGTCGTGTTAAAACATAACCACGATAATTTCGGTATAACTTCGACATGAGGGGGGAGGGGGTCGTTAAAACATAACCCCGATAATCCACTAATCCATTGCTCATATGCATATGATTCCTTGTTGTGATTAGGTCTATGTTTGCCACTAATCCATCTCTCATGGTTGTATATTGCCATGTTGTAATATTTGCAGAAACTATGGAACACGACAGAGACTTAGAACAAGAAAAGGCGTTGGAGGAAATAATCCGCGAGGGAGATGATGATATCATCACCTCACAGTTTCTCAACGACTCCGATGGTGAGGGAAGAGAAGATGACGGCTCCGATGATCGAATGGAGGAGGGAGCAGATGACGGCTCTGCCGGTGTTGGAGCCTTAACTGTTGCAAAGTCCGGCGAGGTATATATATATATTAATTAAGCCTCTACTGACTAGATGCATTAATTGTTTTGTATGTACATATATTAACGCTTCTTTCTTCTTTTAGCCCTCCAGATCGAGCCAAACTTCTATAAGGAGACGAGGCCCGAAGAAAAGGTTGGGCGATAATGAAAGGTTCACGATCGAAGAAGTCGATCCAGATGGCAAACCGACTGTTCCCAAGCGGACCCAAGACCGATTTATACATCAGTGCAGAGTTGTTGTTAGGGACAGCGTCCCGATCAGCATCCAAGAATGGAATAAGAAGAAGGACGATGGAGTTTCTTATGTCGACGATAGATGCAAAGATGAGCTTTGGAACTCGCTCATGATAAATTTCAGCCTACCGCCAGAGGAGGATCCAAATAACCCAGTTATACAGCGAAAAGTAAAAAAATGGGCTCTTAAGAAGATGACAGAACAATTCAAGAACTGGAAGAAAAGATTGAACGAACAGTTTGTCGAGAAAGACGAGACTCCAGAATTCACCGGTCAATATGCGAAGATAAAAGATCACTGGCCCGCATTTGTGGCGTACAAGAAATCGGAGAAAGCAAAGAACAGGTCATAGACAAATAAGCTAAATGCTGCAAAGAAGCTGTATCACCATGTTACGGGGTCAGGTGGCTACAAGGTTGCCCGGCCTATGTGGGACAAAGCTGAGAACGACCTGCTTGCTAAAGGGATCCAACCAGCGACATTGCACTGGCCCGAACGGGCAAGGACTTGGTTCTTCGGGCATGGGGGAACTTTGGACCCAGAAACAGGGAAGTGTGTTTACGCGAAAGCACAACTTGAAACACCCGTCATAAAGATTCAGGAAGCAATCAAGGACGTGCAGGAAGGGACGTTCCATCCCGACAGAGAGAAGGACGAGCTGTCACGCGCCCTCGGGAATCCTGAACACCCTGGACGAACACGAGGCACATCAGGCTCCGTTCCGTGGGTGCATGGGTTTCCCGACAGCACTGGTTATAGAAGCCAAGGGAGAAAGAAGAAAGATAATGCAGACCGGATGCAGAAAGTAGAAGAAAGATTAGCGTTGCAGGAGAAGAAACTAGAGGCACTTACCAGTCAGCGAGGTACCGGCCCACCATATCAGCAGCACGAAGATCCTTCATTCGATTCTGCCCACGAAGCTACCCCAGCATCTCAGCGGAAAAGCAGCGTGGCTTCCATGGAGCTCCTTCGGCCTGATATCACGGCTCCTCACTACCCCGTGGATGATATCACGGAGAGGGAACATTGTGAGCTAATGGCAAAATGCAGCAACCTAACCTTGAAGGTGGCGGTCGGCTATGTCTTACCTCCTCGACCTGATGGAACTTTCCATTGCAATCCAATTCCAGATGGCTATGCTATTGTCGGGGTGGATGAAGTTACCAACGGATTCGAGGGGCTGGACCTTGAGTACCCTACAGGTGAAGGGGAGACTCATCTGGTAGATGCCGTAAGGACTACCATTCTACGGAGAAAGGAAAACATCGTGCTTCCACAATGGACGCCGCGTCAGCAGACTCAGCCGGAGGAGGCCCCTCAGCAGACTCCTCACAGTACTCCAGCTCTATCTCCGCTGCCTCACTCGTCTCCGCCGCGTCAGCACACTCCGCCGCCTCAGCTGTCTCCGCCGCGTCAGCAGACTCCGCCGGAGGAGGCCCCTCAGCAGAATCCTCCGCCGCCTCAGCTGTCTCCGCCGCCTCAGCGGACTCCGCCTCCTCCGCCGCGTCAGCTGATTCCGCCTCCTCCGCCGCCTCAGCAACGGCGGAAGAGACCCGCCGCCGCTCCGGCGGCTAGCAGTACAACAACGAAGAAATCTAGAGCAGGTCCAAGCGTCAAGAAGGCTCCTGCCAAGTTACCATACGACATGACTGAGGAGGAAAACAACGAGTTCCTGGCTGCCGATGTGAAACGCTAGCTTGCACCAAAACGTCCAGATCCAAAGGAGAAAATAGATTTGGTAAAAGCGAAGCGCTGTCTGGATGCCCTTAAGCGACCATCACCTCCTCCGCCGCTCTCACACACTAGTAGAAAACAGACCTTTCGTCCGCCCCTTTAGTCCCAGTTTGATTACGGCCCGGGACCAATGTGACCATTAGTCCCGGTTCCAACGGCTAGGAGCGGTCGGGGGCACGGGCATCATTAGTCCCGGTTCATTTGCTACCTATAGTCCCGGTTTGTGATACAAACCGGGACTAAAGGGGTGGTGGCAGGCTTTTGTCAGGCCGGGGCCCCCACAAGTCCCTTTTGTCCCGGTTTGTATCCCAAACCGGGACTAGAGGTGGACCTTTAGTCCCTGTTTGTATAACCAACCGGGACTAAAGACGTCCCTATATAAACCCTTCGTCCAGCCCAAGCCCATTCTCTCTGTTTTCCCATTTCTCTCCTCTGTTCTTCCCCTTGCTCGAGCTCATCCTCCATTTTTGCCAAAGATTTGTCAAGATTTGAAGGCACCCCATCTATCCAAGTGTTCACAAAGGTTAGCAACTTTGTCCTTTCATCTCTCATTGCTAGATTAGCTCGTGCAATGCTCTATAAGTATAGTGATTTGTGGGTTTTAGTTTGGGAGTAATTATGTGGGAGTTTGTTTGATTTATATGCAATTTGAGCTCAAATTAACGTCTTAGTTTGCATATGTGTAGGTGTGGTTTACTTAGTGCCTTCCCGTCCCCGTCCTAACCACCGTCGATCGCCCGCACTGTCCCGTCGCCGGCACCACCTTGGTGAGCCTCTTGTTCTTATCCTTTTTATAAAAAAAAATCTTATTTGTATGATTTAGATAGTTAATTGTATAATTTTCTTACTTGTATGATTGTTTGTTATACATAGTGCCATGACTTTGATATCCGTCCCTGTCGGCCCTCGTCCGGTTTATGATTCGGATGTGGTATATTCTCTTTTATAACTATTTGTTGCATTTCATGTTTATGACAATTATGCCCATCAAGTTGACATAGATATTTTTATCTAGGAGGTATGTGAACCGGAAATTGCAACCGACCCTCTTGTCGAGAAGTTAAATTTAGTTGAAAAAGAAAACGAGTATTTGAAAGAAAAATTGAAAATAATTGAAGAAGAGAAGATGAAATTGGAGTTGTATGTTGCCGATGTCGTCGATGATCACAAGATCAAGATGGATGCAATGCGCTTGAAGATTAGAAAGATTAGAAAATATGCCGTTAATAAAGAGGCTTGGTATCATTATGCTGTTGGATCAATTATTACCTTAGTTGTGATTTTGATCGCATTTGTTGTTGCATTTAAATGCTTTAGCTAGATAGTTTTATGTTGTTTTATGAGAATAAGTGTGTATGAACTTTATGTATGAACTTGTATTAATTTGGTCTTTTCGGTGTTGTGTAATGAAGATGAGTCGGCAATGGATGTACGATGACCGACGCTCTCCCCAGTTCATTAATGGCATGCATAGTTTTCTGCGTGCGGCTGAGGCAAACAAGCGGAATGGTTTTATGTGTTGTCCATGTGGTGTCTGTAAGAATGATAGGAATTACTCTAGCTCAAAAGTCATTCACGTCCACCTGTTTACGTCCGGTTTCATGTCCGGCTATAACTGTTGGACCAAGCACGGAGAAAGAGGGGTTCTAATGGAAGAGAATGAAGAAGAAGAGGATGATGACAACTATCCTGAGTTCCCTGAATACGATGGTACTACAATGGGGGAAGAGAATAAAGAAGAAGAAGCTGAAGAAGAGGCATCAGATGAGCCCGCTGATGATCTTGGTCGGGCCATTGCTGATGCAAAGAGAAACTGCGAAAGTGAAAAGGAGAAGTTAAAGTTGCAGCGCATGTTAGAGGATCACAAAAAATTGTTGTACCCAAATTGCGAAGATGACAAGAAAAAGCTGGGTACCACAATGGAATTGCTGCAATGGAAGGCAGAGAATGGTGTATCTGACAAGGGATTTGAAAAGTTGCTGAAACTGATAAAGAAGACGCTTCCAGAGGATAACGAATTGCCCGACAGTACGTACGAAGCAAAGAAGGCTGTTTGCCCTCTAGGATTAGAGGTGCAGAAGATACATGCATGCCCTAATGACTGCATCCTCTACCGCGGTGAGGAGTACGAGAATTTGAATGCATGCCCGGTATGCGGTGCATTGCGCTATAAGATCAGCCGCGATGACCCTGGTGATGATGTTGAGGGCGAGCGCCCCAGGAAGAGGATTCCTGCCAAGGTGATGTGGTATGCTCCTATAATACCATAGTTGAAACGTTTGTTCCAAAACAAAGAGCAGGCCAAGTTGTTGCGATGGCACAAAGAAGACCGTAAGAAAGACGGGAAGTTGAGAGTACCCGCTGATGGGTCGCAGTGGAGAAAAATCGAGAGAAAGTGGCCGGACTTTGCAGGTGACGCAAGGAACTTATGGTTTGGTATAAGTGTAGATGGCATTAATCCTTTTGGGGAGCAGAGCAGCAATCATAGCATCTGGCCTGTGACTCTATGTATCTATAACCTTCCTCCTTGGTTGTGCATGAAGCGGAAGTTCATTATGATGCCAGTGCTCATCCAAGGCCCTAAGCAACCCGGCAACGACATTGATGTGTACCTAAGGCCATTAGTTGAAGAACTTTTACAGCTGTGGGACATAAAAGGTGTACGTGTGTGGGATGAGCACAAACAGCAGGAATTTGACCTACGAGCATTGCTGTTTGTAACCATCAATGATTGGCCTGCTCTTAGTAACCTTTCAGGACAGACAAACAAGGGATACCATGCATGCACGCACTGTTTAGATGAGACCGAAAGTATATATTTGGATAAATGTAAGAAGAATGTGTACCTGGGACATCGTCGATTTCTTCCGATCAAGCATCTCTTAAGAAAGAAAGGCAAGCATTTCAAAGGTGAGGCAGATCACCGGAAGAAGCCTTGCCACCGTACTGGTGATGATATACTTGATATGGTCAAGGATTTAAAAGTAATCTTTGGAAAGGGTCCTGGAGGACAATCTGTTCCGAATGACGCTGACGGACACGCACCCATGTGGAAGAAGAAATCTATATTTTGGGACCTATCCTATTGGAAAGACCTAGAGGTCCGCTCTGCAATCGATGTGATGCACGTGACGAAGAATCTTTGCGTGAACCTGCTAGGCTTCTTGGGCGTGTATGGGAAGACAAAAGATACACCGGAGGCACGGGAGGACCAGCAACGTATGCACGGAAAAGACGGCATGCATCGAAAGCAGTATCAAGGTCCTGCCAGCTACGCTCTTACGAAAGAAGAGAAGGAAATCTTCTTTGAAAACCTGCTCAGTATGAAGGTCCCGTCTGGCTTCTCGCCGAATATAAAGGGAATAATAAATATGGCAGAGAAAAAGTTCCAGAACCTAAAGTCGCATGACTGCCACGTGATTATGACGCAATTGCTTCCGGTTGCATTGAGGGGGCTTCTACCGGACAACGTTCGATTAGCCATTGTGAAGCTATGTGCATTCCTCAATGCAATCTCTCAGAAGGTAATTGATCCAGAAATCCTCCCAAGGTTACAGAATGATTTGGTGCAATGTCTTGTCAGTTTCGAGTTGGTGTTCCCACCATCCTTCTTCAATATCATGACGCACGTCCTAGTTCACCTAGTCGACGAGATTGCCATTCTGGGTCCTGTATTTCTACACAATATGTTCCCCTTTGAGAGGTTCATGGGAGTCTTAAAGAAATATGTTCATAACCATGCTAGGCCAGAAGGAAGCATCTCCAAGGGCCATGAAACAGAGGAGGTCATTGAGTTTTGTGTTGACTTTATTCCTGACCTTAAGCCGATTGGTGTTCCCGAATCGCGGCATGAGGACAGATTGGGTGGAAAAGGCACGCTAGGAAAGGATTCAGTAATATGTATGGACGGGCATTCTTGGGCGCAAGCACACTACACAGTTCTACAAAATTCCAGCTTGGTGGCTCCGTATATCGAGGAACACCTGGATAGTGTACGCTCCAAGAACCCGGAGCAGTCTGAGCCCTGGATCAAACGTACACACATGGCGTCATTCGGTGGTTGGTTGCAAACACGTCTCATGCATGACGACACTGTTGGAGATGAGCTGTACTTGCTGGCCAAGTCACCATCTTCGACTATATCGACTTTCAAAGGGTACGAGATAAATGGGAATACATTTTACACGATTGCCCATGATAAAAAGAGCACCAACCAAACAGTGGTGTCCGCTTTGATGCAGCAAACACCAATAGGCCAAAGGACACATATTATGGTTACATAGAGGAGATATGGGAACTTGACTATGGACGTGATTTGAAGGTCCCTTTGTTTCGGTGCAAATGGGTCAATCTGACTGGAGGCGGGGTAAAGGAAGACCCGCGGTACGGAATGACAACAGTGGATCTCAACAATCTTGGGTACACAGACGAACCATTCGTCCTAGCCAATGATGTGGCGCAGGTTTTCTATGTGAAGGATATGTCTACCAAGCCGAGAAAAAGAAAAGATAAGGAAGCGAATACATCATACGATGAGCCAAAGCGCCACATAGTTCTTTCAGGGAAAAGAAACATCGTGGGAGTGGAGGACAAGACAGACATGTCAGAAGATTATGAAAAGTTTCATGAAATTGCTCCCTTCACAGTGAAGACTGACCCAAGCATCCTGTTAAATGATGAAGATTGTCCATGGTTACGGCGCAAAGGGACACACGCGAAGAAAAAGTTTTATACCCCAAGATCCCACTCTGGGATGTGACCGGCTTCACCGTCATCACTTTCTTCTCTAGTGAGTTTCCGGACTTATCTGGAAAGTCCCACTTCGGACAAACCGGAGGGAATCTTTTTAATAGTTAGGGTATATATGTGTTTTGGCATTTGAAACGCGAAGGAACGCTATTTTTCATGCATTTATTGATTTTTTTTGAGCTAAATGACCCTGAAATTGAAAAGCACTACAAATGAACTCTGAAAAGGTTGAAACTTGGCATGGTATCATCATTTCACCCACATAGCATGTAGTGAAAAGTTGAGAGGGTTACGGCAAAACTGGATGCACTTCGTGTACAAACTGGACAATCTCTTTCGAAGTATCAGGGTTTCGGACGAAAACTCATCTGTTACAAAGGCATTTTATTTTTATAAACTTATTTTAACTCCAGACTTTTTGTGCGTTCAATATGCACCATTCAAAGCCACGTCATCAATTTTCAACCCTTTCTGACTTCATTTGCTATTTTTCATGCATTTATTGATTTTTTTGAGCTAAATGACCCTGAAATTGAAAAGCACTACAAATGAACTCTGAAAAGGTTGAAACTTGGCATGGTATCATCATTTCACCCACATAGCATGTGCTAAAAAGTTGAGAGGGTTACGGCAAAAACTGGATGTACTTCGTGTACAAACTGGACAATCTCTTTCGAAGTATCAGGGTTTCGGACGAAAACTCATCTGTTACAAAGGCATTTCATTTTTTTAAACTTATTTTAACTCCAGATTTTTTGTGCATTCAACATGCACCATTCAAAGCCACATCATCAATTTTCAACCCTTTCTGACTTCATTCGCTATTTTTCATGCATTTAATGATTTTTTTGAGCTATAAAACTAAAAGAGCTAAACATAATCTGTTTTTGATTAAAAAACCTATTTAAAATAACCTAAAAATTACCAAATTGAACATACTGATAAAACACACTAATATTAAACAGCAGGAAAAAGAATCACTCAAAAATCTATTTTTAAAGTAAAGTTATTCACAAACTAGTGATTCACACAAATTTCAAAGAATTCAAATTTAAACTATTCAAATTTGAAAACTACTGGCACTAACAGAAAGTTTATAATTTTTGTGACCTAAACCAAAAAGATTCACTCAAAAACTCTAAATATTTGGCTGTAAGTAGAAACAAAAGAAAAAAAAATAAAGCAAAAAACAAAAAAAAACTGGAAAAGACCTTTAGTCCCGGTTGGAGCCACCAACCGGGGCTAAAAAATGTGCAAAAAATGAAAAAATGCCCGCCTACTAGGCCACCACGCCTGCATAAGACTAGAAACCCAACTATATATGGGCCAGGATGCAGGCCCGCAGGGCAAGTAGGCCCCACAGGGCAGAGAGGAACGTTAGGCATGTACTGCCTGCTTTAGAGAGGAGCTCGTGACGGATATCGCAGCGGGGCTTATAAACAGGTGCGAGTGCCTCTCGCTTGGCGAGGTGGGACTAAACTTCCACCACGCCAGGACCAACCCTTTAGTCCCGGTTGGTGGCTCCAACTGGGACTAAAGGCCCCCCTTTAGTCCCGATGCGAGCCACCAACCGGGACTAAAGGCATGGGCTTCCCGCCGCTCGGCCTGGTGAAATTCACCTTTAGTCCCGGTTGGTGGCTCGCACCGGGACTAAAGGGGGGCCTTTAGTCCCGGTTGGAGCCACCAACCGGGACTAAAGGTCTCTGTATATAAACAACACTTGCCAAAATTTCCAAACTCATCTATAGTTTCCCCCGACGGCGCCGAAGACCACGACGCCGCCACGCTGCCCGCCGCCGCTGCTCCTCCGCGCGCGCCCGCCTCGCGATCGAGACGACCGCTCCTCCACAAGCCGCCGCGGCCCGAGCCAGCGCCGGCGCCGCTCCTCCCCGTCTCCGGCGTCCTCCTCCGTCTCCGGCGCCGCTCCTCCATCTCCAGCGTCCTCCCCGCCTCCCTCCGCCCCGACGATCCCGGCCGGTGAGCCTCTCTCCTTAATTTTGTTCATCTTTTTTTTCATAGATTGTTTTTTTTTCACTAGATGTTGTAGATGCTTAGTATATGTATGTATGTATACAATGTATGTATGTATGTATGTAGATGAACGGTGGAATTTGCATAGATTGTTTTTTTTTCACTAGCTAGTTTTTTTTCTTTTGTTTTTTAGTTTTTTATACTTTTAATGTTGTATCATGTGTATAGTATAGACAAAATTTGCATAGAAAAAAGTTGCATAGAAAAAAGTTGACCATGTATTAAAAATATTTTAATGTTGTATCTTAAAAATATTGATCAAAAACATGTTAATATCTTATTTGGAAAATGTTAATATCTTAATGTTGTATTTGCAAAAGTTTGTCATGTATTTGCAAAATCAAGTGAACAAGAATTACAAAAATCATAATCAAGCATTTAAAAAATGTTAAATTTGCATAGAAACATTTTTGGCGTCGACGATGCCCGGCCCGCATCCTCGTCGTCGACTCGGTGGCGACAACCTGCTTGAGAGGCGCCATGTCCGGGACTGGGCTCCGCCGGGCTGTCACTGGGAGGTGCTACCTTCCGGGGCTTGCAGCTTGGTGAGGAACTGGGCTCCCATCGTCGACCCGGAGCTTCTTTGGTGGCGGTCGCGTGGGCCACTATCAGTGCGGAGGCAGCCGGCCCCCGAGGAGGTGGTACGTCGCCGTGTCAGGGAGGAGGACGAGCACGTCCGTCGCTACATGGTTGCGTTGGACGCCAGGTTCTCCAATACCTGGCAGGTTCTTCAGGGATCTCACCCGAGCTATGATCCTGTGATGGTTCCTTCTCTTTGGGTGTCCACCGCCCGCGCCTCAGGAACCGCGAGTCAACTGGATTATTCGATAGTATTCGATCTGTATTAGCTAGTGATGTTATATGATAATATTCGAGATGTATTAGTGATAATACTCGAGATGTATTCGAGATTATATTCGATAATATTCGATGATGCATTAACTGGATTATTCGAGATGTATTAGTGATAATATTCGAGATGTATTCGAGATTATATTCGATAATATTCGATGATGCATTAACTGGATTATTCGAGATGTATTAGTGATATTATTCGAGATGCATTCTAATTTGAATACTAAATTGTTTTATCTTTCTTCTGGATTAGTTAAGCTATGGACGCTAGCGGCAGAGACGACCATGATCAAGAGCATATCATGTTCGGCATGATCCGAAACCCAGAGGGTGAACCTGAAGATGACGGCTCACAATATCTGAACAATTCCGGTGAGGGAATATTTGAGGAAGAACCAACAGGCGAAGGAAATGATCTTCAATTAACAAAGACCGGCGAGGTATATATAAGGCCTCTGGTGATCATTACATGTATTAATTGATTTGTATATATATATATTAACGAATCTTTCTTCTTTTAGCCCTCCGGATCGAGCAAATCTTCTACAAGCAGGGCAGTACGAGGCCCGGCCAAAAAGTCGCAGGCTGGCATAAAGTACAACATCGATGAGATCAAACCAAATGGCGAACCGCTTGCTCCTAAAAAGAATGTGGACAAATTTACTCGTCAGTGTGGAGTTATTGTCAGGGACCAAATCCCGATCTCCATTCAAGAATGGAATAAGCCAAAGGGAGATCGAGGAGTTAGTTTTGTCGACGAAAGAGCAAAAGATCTGCTTTGGGAAACGCTCATGTCACATTTCACCCTACCAGAGCATTTAACAGATGCAGAACGGGAGAAAGTCAAGAAGAGTGCTCTTCATAAGATGGCCACACAATTCTGCAACCACAAGAAAAGATTATGGGCCTGCTACGTCGAAGCAGGAAAGCAGACTCCAGAATTCACTGGAGCACTGGAGAAGGCAAAAGATCATTGGGACTTATTTGTGGAGTTCAAGGAATCGGAAGCAGCTAAGGAACGGTCGAGGAAAAACAAGATCAATGCTGAGAAGAAACAGTTTCACCATGTTCTGGGGCCAGGTGGCTACAAGACTGGTCGGCCTAAGTGGGATGAATCTGAGGAAAAGATGATTGCTGCAGGGGTCACTCCACAAACATTGGGTTGGCCCGACAGGTGCAGGACTTGGTTTTATGCGCATGGGGGAAAGTTGGACCCAAAGACAGGGGAGATTATTGTGCAGGCAAGTCTTAAAGAAGCCTCGGACGCTTTACTTGTTGCAATAGAAGCGGCTCGAACGGGGGCGTTCTAGCTCAGGAGAGAGAATGACGAGCTTACACGCGCCCTCGGGAATCCTGAACACCCGGTACGAACACGAGGCAAAGGCGTTGTTCCGTGGGTTGAGGGGTTTGCGGACTGGAACGTCAGTTACAGAAGCCGTGCGAGAAAGAAGAAGCAGGAGGAAGAGAAGAAGAAGCAGGATGCAGACCGGCTTCAACAGGTAGAATCAAAGCACGCGGAGTTGGAACGCGCTTTCATGCGGCAGCAGGAGCAGATCGACACACTTAGCCTGGAAAGGGCGTCTCAGCGGCAGCAGCAAGCAGATCCAGCATTGGATAGCACCGTCCCATCTATGCCGAAAAGCAGCGTGGGTTCCACGGCGGTCCCGGCCGATGATGCACTGCTGGCTCGCTACCCCGTGGATGATATCGAAGAGACGACAAGTTGTGAGCTACACATGAAAGTGAAGAACATATCCATGAAGGTGGCGGACGGCTATGCTTTACCAAATCCCCCTGAAGCAACCTTCCACGGCAATCCGATTCCACCTGGCTATGCTCGTGTCGGGGTGGATGAAGTACTGTCGGCATATGACTCACTACAGCTTGACTTTCCTGGAGGTCAAGGGGAGCAGACACTGGGAGAAGCCATACGTGGTATCATTGTATGGAGAAAGGATTGCATCGTCTTTCCAAACTCGACGCCAAGGGCACCGACTCCTCCTCCAAGTCCGCCGCGTCAGCTGACTCCAACCCACCTCGAGACGGAGCGCAGCGCGAGTCCGCCACCATATCGATCTCCGCCGCGTCAGCCGAATCCACCCCACCTCGAGACGGAGCCCAGCGCGAGTACGCGATATCGATCTCCGCCGCGTCAGCCGACTACAAAGCGGAAGGGAGCACCAAAGAAGAAACCCGAGCCTCCTGCCAAAAAGAAGTTGGCTTACGAGATGACTGAGGACGAAACCAAAGCCCAAGTGGCTTCCGAAGTGCAGGCCCATTTTGCACCGAAACCGCCCCCGCCGCAAAAGGAGAAAATACCTGAGAGTGTCGTACAACACTTTGTGGATCTTGCTAAACCGGCTGTGGAGAAAAGGCCGCGATCAGACTATGAACGCTCTATTAGCCAGTCATATTATCAACAAAAAAATCAGCAGTCGAGCCTTACATGTAGAAATAAAAGCAGGAAAACGGTTCCTCAGCTCGGAGAACAGGAAGTGCAATCGACCCCCCCGCTCAAGGTGAGTACCGATAAGGCGGTAACCGACGCTGATAGAGAGATGGCTAGAGAGATGGGTGTCACTGTTGAACAACTCCTAGGCATCGAGGAATTCCCCATGATGGATCCGAAGGAACTAGCATGGAAATATGTCCCCGGGAACCCTCTGGTCAGGCCTGACGAGGTGGATCTTCTACCAACGCAAATGCGCAGATTGCATGACTGGTACCTGAGAGAAGTAAATGCCGGGCGAGAGAGCCTCATGGTGAAAGTCAAGCCAGAGCATTACTTCCATGGAAATGATGTGTGGATTGAATTTCCAGAAATTTTTCAGTTATTCAATCAAGACGCACTCGACAAATCTCTCGTCAGTTGCTATTGTCTGTAAGTGATTTCTTTCTGTAATTTAAGTCTCTAGCTCAGCTCGTTCATTGCCTGTAATTATCCTCACTATATTCTTTTCTGTGGTATTATGCAGAATGAAGATTTTTGAAATGAACAGAGATGGAGTCTATGGCATTGGGTTCATTGACCCAAATACCGTTAATGAAAATATGATACAAGACTACCCCAAAGACACAGAGAATTGCTTGCTAAGGTTTTTTAAGGAACTAAATACCTGACCAGAAATACTTTTTCCTTACAACTTCAGGTGAGTGTTACTGTCTTGTATTACAAATTCTATTTTTGCTTACTCGATGTTAAGTGTAGTTGATGAGTTATGCATGCCCGCTTATACAAACGTGTGCGCAGATTCCACTGGATCCTGTTAATTATTAGAGTTGACGAGGGAACTGTTGAAGTACTGGACTCACTAGGTAAAAACCCTGAAGAATACAGAAGCCTGTATTCGATGCTCGACAGGTAATTTCAATCATTATCGCACTATGTCGGCCTCTTTAGTTCATTTCCTGATATCAAGTAATTAATAACTCCTTTATTCATTTTCTTTGCTGGGCAGGGTTTGGGAAAAGTTCATCAAAGAGGTTGTCGGTCAATGGAAACCAAAGCTGAAATGGCGACGGTCCAAGGTAATTAAGTAGTACTAGCTACGTCCGCGCATCTCTTTAATTCTAGTTTCAATACCATTATCATGCTTGATTATTATCTGATTGAATTCTATTCTCGTAAAGTGTATGAGGCAGGAAAAGGGGACTAATATATGTGCATACATCGTTTGCGAGAACATTCGCTTTATGACCGAAAGGAGCAGAGATGCAAGACATCTTTGGGTACGTAAACACTATTCACATTTTTTTTATCATGATCTAATATATATACACACAACTAATATATTCATATTGATCTCCTTCTTTAAAGATGGTGGAGATGCGGGATAGGCTCCTACCAAAGGACCGCATACGAGCACTTCAAGAGGAAATGGCGGGATTTTTGCTTCAGCAGGTCATATCTACCGACGGAGTATACCATTTCACCTAATGCCTGCATGTAATGATCTGCAAGTTGTAGGAGAAATTGTATATACCAAATTGTATATATATATGTGTATGCATGGTCATACGAGAAATTCTATGATATATGATTGGTTCTACGAGAAATTCTATTATATATGCATAACGTGTACAGTATGTAGTAGCGTAAAATATGTTTGAAATGAAAAAGAATTAAATGGAAAACACAAAATGAAAAGGAAAAAATAAACAATAAACCCTAAACCCCTAAACCTTTAGTCCCGGTTGGTGTCACCAACCGGGACTAAAGTGGCAGGTATTTAGTCCCGGTTGGTGTCCCAGCCCCCGGCACGCGCTGCCGACCACGTGGCAGGGATTTTGTCCCGGGTCGTGGCCAACCGGGACTAAAGGGTGGGGGCCTTTAGTCCTGATTAATTAGTCCCGGTTGGTGAACCGGGACTAAAGGCCATTCCCTACCGGGACTAAAGGCCGTTTCTCCACTAGTGACACTATGACCGCTGTATTGTAAAGACATTTCATGAAGTGAAAAGGTCGGGAAGTAGCAGTGCTTCAAGAAGTGGGAAAACAATTCCCCAGCTCGGCGAACAGGAAAAACAATCGTGCCCCCCGCTCAAGGTGTTTCCTGATATCGCTAATGATTCGGTGGTAGCGGCCGCTCATCCTGGTTACACTCTTGGTGATTACTTAGGCGATCAGGTACAGTTCGAAATGGCTGAGGTAGCCTTTAGATACGAGCACGGGAAGCCTCTCGTCAGACCTGAGCAGCTCCCGCATCTATCAACGATGATGCGAAGATTGCATGACTGGTACTTGAAAGCCTGCAAGGAAGGGACCGACATTATCTACGTGGGAATTAAAGATGAGCACCACTAGAGGTCCTCCTGCCTAGGCGCCCACAGCGGCCACGTGGAGCTCTTTTAGTCCCGATTCGTAACCCAACCGGGATTAAAAGTGGGGGCCTTTAGTCCCGATTGTTTAGTCCCGGTTGCAGAACCGGGACTAAAGGCCCTCTGGAACCGGGACTGATGCCCTGTTTTCTACTAGTGCCCTGACAAAAGTAATGTAAGGGCGATTTCTCTCACTTTTTAGAACGACGACAATGTTTTGCATGCATATTTTAACTGTTTGCACTTAACATGCATACCATCCTACTGAATGGGATATCTAATTTAACAACAAGTTTCTGTACATATATCATGCATGGAATATGTTTTTTTACAGTGTTGAGGTGAAGTAATGCACCCACTGCGAGGATAATGTTTGACATCAAAAAATTGACAGCTAGATATACACACTATGAGATGGACATAGTTTGGAATTTAAGATTCAAATAATTAAGATTTGTTAAATGTAGGTACTTCGAAGGTGGAGACACAGGTGGAATAAACCACCAACATTAATACAGTACCAACAAGTAACTAGATGCATTGAAATAGCAGTATCCTGCAGGCAACCAGAACCGAAAGATAGACCTTCTATAGGTAATATAATAAGCTTTCTGAGTAGGTCTGAAACTACGGATGTGCACACTGGCCAGGTAAGCTAACTAGTTGAAGATAGCTTGTAATCAAAAGTATGGAAATGGATGCATCATTTGAAGTCAAAACAGAGCATTATTATTCAGATATGAATCAGTCAGTTGTTCAACTCTAAGGTTGTGTTAATTTGGTTCTAGATTCAAATACATAGGTTAGCTAATCTTAACCCTGCTAGGTTAGCATAATCTCAGATTTGTGTTTGGAAACTATCCTAGTTAGCCTGAATTAATGGTTGGCATGTTAATTAGTTGGGCTAGCAGTAGAATAAAAGACGAAGTTAGGAGGCTCAGGGTGTGTTTGGCCGAGATCCAGCTCTAGGCTGTTCTCGGCAAAATATGAGCCAAATGGTCTGGCTGCAAGGGAAATGATAGCCAAAACCAGTGCTAGCACAGAGCTTTGTTTTACTCTCTATCTGAAAATATAAGTATTTATGTGGCTGATGTTTTTGGCCGATCTAGCCAAAATAGAAGTTTTTTTATCTGCATAGTATAAAGATGGAGGTTTGTTTATTTACATGTAGAACTTTTTGCCTTTGTACAAATGCAAGTTATAAATTGGAGGGAGAATACATAATCATCTAAGCACATATTCCTCTTTCCTTGCAGATAAGCCCTTGTTTCGATGAAGATGACATGCTTGGGATTAAGCCGCTCGAACTACGGCTTCCGTCTGAGCTTAAGAAGGAGGTATCATGCTCAATTGAGCTAACCAATGACACACATAACTGCATTGCCTTCAACATTCAGTTGCCAAGGAGACAATGGTACAGCACTCAACCATCCAAAGGCCTTGTGCAACCAGAATCCAAGTATGGAAGATAACAGTGCAACCACGAGATGTTCATGAGCACGACCATGGCTACAAGTTCATCATGCAGAGCATGAAAGTGAGTGAGGGTGTTAGAGATGAGGATATCACAGAATGCACGTTTGAAGAGGCCAATGAAGTTGTTGATGAGGTGAATTTGATGGTTGTATATGAGCCTACGAAGCCCCAAGAAAACTGCAAGAGTAGACATGTTGCTAGACCAAGACGATACAGCCCTGCACCTCAGGGTGGACACGGTCCGGGCCGGTCCGGTCCCTGACCGAGCCTCGCTTTGGACCGGCCGCGGCCGGCCCGGACCGGACCGGACCGAGGTTACCTGCGGTCCTGTTTCTCTGGACCGGACCGGCTGCAGCTCAGCTCGGTGAGGACCGACGGGACCGAATGGACCGGCTGCAGTTCGTGCCTGCGAGTGAGATAGGAGGTTTTTTAGAACTCTTTGACAGTAAATTTGAACATATAGATCATTAGGTTGCAAAAGAGGTTCAAATGGACAAAAAATAAGCAAGTTTACAAACTCCCAAATTACCAACTGAAGAAAGATGCCAACTGAAGAAAGATCAGAGGAAGTGCAGAATTAACAACTGACGGCGTCGGCGTGCAGGTGCAGGTGCAGGGTGCAGCCGCTACGTCCCCCGCGTCCTCCAGCTTCGGGGTCGACGGCGGCCAGCCAGCGGGAGGAGGTGGTCGACGATGGGCAGGTGGAGACGGCGACGGTCGACGTCTCGACGTCGGCGGGCAGGTGCAGCCGTGCAGCTGCGGTGCTCCCTCCTTGGCTCCTCCACTCCTCATTCCCCCGCGTGCAAGTGCAGACGAGGAGGTGGTGGTCGACGAGACGACGGCAACAGGAGGAGCTGCAGGTGGTCGACGACGGCAACGGCTGCCGGCGGAGGCGGCGCTCCCTGCAGCTAAGGCAGGCAGCGGCTCGAAGGAAAGGGGATCGGGGAACTGGGGTGGGGGCTTGCCCTAGCGTAGCGACTCGCTATCGCTAGAATACACTGCTGGGCTGTGCGCCTGGGCCAAGTATCTCGGTCCGACCGAGCCGGCCTGGTCAAAAACAGGACCGGACCGACTTATTTTCGGGCCTGTTTCTGCAGACTGGACCGGCCATTTTTATCAGCGGGCCAGGACCGTTCGGTCCGGTCCGTAGCGGGCCGCGAGCCGGGCCAAATGCCCGCTCGCCACGTCCAGGCTGACCTGCACCACCAAATTCAAAAAGTGAGGGAGCAGCTTCGGCAGCTGGAGAACGACCTTTGGAAGCTCCGGACAACTATGGCGCCCAAGATGCTTGACCTCATTGGCCGCGTCGAGTGGCAGAGCCATAAGAAACCAGCAGATGACCTCCTCCCGGATATCAAGGATGCAGTGTATGATGCCGAGGACCTCCTTGATGAGTTTGATTATTATGCGATCAAGTTGCGGATTGAGCAGAGCAAGAATTTGGGGAAAGATCACATGGAAGGTGCCTTTCTGCAGTTCTACAAAAGTATCAAGGACGACTGTGGCCACTTCAACAAAGTGAAGGAAATACAAGGTAAGCTATAGATCATATCTATGAACAGTCCAAAGATTTGGGCTTGCACCTAGCACCACAGAAGTTTGATAGATCAATCAGGCCAGAAACATGTTCTTTCTCTGATGAGCCACAAATATTTGGTCGTGAGAAAGAACTGGAGCAGTTGGTGCAAAAGCTAGGAGTACGTGCATGCAAGAGACATAAGACTGATGGTGAACAAAGAATGACAGAGTTGCCTGTGTTGCCAATAGTTGGCATGGGGGGTGTTGGAAAGACAACTATGGCCCAACAAATCTGTAATGATGCAAAGGTGAAGGCACATTTTGACTGCATAATTTGGACATGTGTTTCAGATGATTTTGACATAAAGAGGTTAACTAGAGAGATTTTGCAGCATTTGGGACAACAAACACCATATGATAATCTGAATATCCTTATGACAAATCTAGCTAGTGGTGTCAAGTCAAAAAAGTTTTTACTTGTCCTTGATGACATGTGGGATGATATCTTGAAAGAAGGCGGGGCAGAATGGAAGAGATTTTGTAAACGTTTGGAAAATGGCCTTCAGGGAAGTATGATTTTGGTCACCACTAGATCTTCTGAGGTTGGCAGTCTAGTTGGCACAATGAACCACTACGAACTAGCGGGTTTGTCAGATCATGTTTTCTGGAAGTTCTTCAAACTACAAGCATTTGGATCCAGGAGTTCTTGCAATGACCAAGAGTTGGAGCACATCGGTAAAGCTATACTTGCAAAGTTAAAGAGTTCTCCTTTGGCCACCAAAACTCTTGGACGCTTGTTGAGTAGGCACCTAAACGCAACACATTGGAAATATATACTGGAAAATGAGCTGTGGCAATTAGAACAAGATGTGACCGACATTTTACCTGCCCTTCGGCTGAGCTATATGTACCTACCACCGCGTTTGAAGAGATGTTTCTCAATTTGTGCAATGTATCCCAAGGATCATGTATTTGAAAAGGAGGCTTTAATAGACATTTGGATAGCACATGGGTATGTGCAACCTCAAGATGCATCCTTTTGCTTTGATGACCTTGCAAATCGGTCATTCTTTCAGACAGAATCTCAGCAAAATTCTTATTTCAAAATTCATGACTTGATTCATGATACAGTACAGCTAGTCTCAAAGGACGAGTGCTTCGTCATAAAGCATGCAAGTGACCTACACAAAATCCCTTCAAATGTTCGTCGAGTCCCGCTTCGGTACACCCCCCCTAACAAAACGTATAAAGGGCAATATAGACTTTTCACAAATCATATCCACTTTCGTATATATACGCTGTATAGTAGCGCTGGATTTTTTTTTTAGAATCAGTAGCGCTGGTTATAGGCTTTGTCACGGGCTCGGCCCACTTACATTTTTTCTTCCTTTTTTTAGCTTCAAAAAATATTGCACCCCCTGGAGATTCGAACTCAGCACCACCAAGTTTATATCCAGCCAGAGTTACCACCTCGGATAGATATTCTGTTGTGCAGAGGTTCACTTCCATTTCTTCTTGTTGTCTACATTTCCGGTTCTAGTTCTGCATGGTTTTTCCGGACGATTTTTCTTTTGGTTTTTTTATGCACGGTTTCGCTCGGTGTTTTCTCTTTCTTTTCCCATTTTTGTTTTATATTTCTTTTTCCCTTTTTCACATTTATTTTTCACTAATTTTCTTCTGGGTTTGTGAACTTTTCAAAAATTCGTGAAACATTTTTTCAAATCTGCAAACTATTTCCAAATTTGTGAACATTTTCCAAACTTGTGAACTTTTTTCAAATTCATAAAAATTTAAAAATATAACTCATGAACAATTTTAAAATCCGTAAATGTTTTTCAAAATCATGATTTTTTTTAAATTTTAACTCATAACAATTTTAAAATCACAAACTTTTTTTCAAACTTGTGAAATTTTTTCAAATTCATGAACTTTTAAATTATTTAGTCATGAACAATTTCTAAATTCGTGAACTGTATTTCAAATTTCTTAACGTTTTCAAATTCATGAACTTTTTTCAAAGCTAGCGAGAGAAGCGAGCGAGATTGCACAATATTGGGTCACGGGCTCACGGCCCGCAGGCATGCGTGCGAGCGCCAGCTTCCTAACTGGCGCTTAATGCGCTGACTAGGACCTCCTCAAATAGACGTCTTCACGCACACAGGCATTTGTTCAAAATTTCAAAAAGTGTTTACTTAAAAAAACAATTACATATATTCACATTCTAAAAAATTGTACAGAAATTTGAAAATAGACGTCACCACCCACATGCATTTTTGCCTTTCAAAGTTCCTCAGAATCTCAAAACACAAACAGTTTTTTAAAAGAGCGAATAAAATTTGGAACGCGAACAATTGTTAAAATTGACAAACATTTTCTGTAAACAACTAATAAATTTGGAATTTCAAAAAATCAGAAAAAATACTAGCAAAAATCTGAAACGGTTTTTTTAATTTCCCTGGACATTTTTTTATTTGCGTATATTGTTTTTGAAAACAAGAATATTTTTGAAATTCGGAAAAGAATTTGAAAGCGTGAACATTATTAGAAACTCCCCCAAAAGAAATTTGAGTTTCTGAACAAGTTTCAAAAAGGGAACATTTTTTTGAATTTGTGAACGGATTTTGAAAACAGGGACATTTTTTGAATCATTGAACTTTTTCAAATCCGCGAGCTCTTGCCTCGGCCCAACAGGCGCCCGACCGGAGCGACACCCTCTCCTAGTTCGGCCAAGGCCTAAGCTTTTTTTCTTTCTGTTTTTTCATTTTTCTTCTCTTTTTTCCTTAATCCAGTTTTCTCCTTTTTAAACTTTATTTTTCTTTTTGAAACTTGTTCACAAAATTGAAATATTTTTTGGAATATCAAAATAACAGGTTTAAGTAACTGTCTTACATTATGATTTTTTTTCCCTTCAAATATTTACTAAATGCTTTAAAAAAACATTGACTGTTTTCAATTTTTTTCCCTTTGTATTTAGTTGTTATGTTGAAAACTTAACATAACCGTTTTAACTATCTGTTCAAATTAAGATTTTAAATACTTTTTTTCCTTCAAAACTTGACATGATGCCTATCATGGGCATGCCCACCTACTCAAAAAAGTTATGGTCATCTCGAGAATGTCCAAAAAACACCATGTTCAACGTAACTTGTCCGGGTAGGCCATACCAACTTTTCCAGGCAGCTGGGCATTACCATTCTAGTACTTCAGGCAAAATTTGAACAAATTCGGACACCAAACACACGTTGTGTCACGTTCGGCCAGAATTTTACGGTTTTTTCACCGGAAAAACCGTAGAAAATGCAGAAAATGTCAAAAGTCATTGAAACTTGGCATGGATGCATGCCATGATGATTCTAGTGTGTGAAAAAAATTTAGGTTCATTGGATGTGTGTGAAAAAAAAGTGATATGGGACATTTTTTATACATGATCAACATATTTCAAATACTTGTTCAACATTTTTTCAAATACTTGCTCAACATTTTTTCAAATACTTGTTCAACATTTTTATATACATGATCAACATTTTTTCAAATACTTGTTCAACATTTTTCAAATACTCGTTCAACATTTTCTGTATACACATTCAACATCTTTCAAATGCATTATTAACATTTTTCTAAATATTATGTAAAGTCTTTATTTGTAATATATAAGTTTAGACTATTTGAAAGTGTAAACATAATTAAAAAATAGAATCAAAAAACGAAATAGAAACGTGAAAAAAAAAACAGAAAAGAAAATGAGGCAGTGCAGTATCCGCGAACCTGGGCCGGCCCATATGCTCGCGCGCTTCAGCGAGTCGAGGCTTCCGACTCGCTGAACGCGAGACATAGCGCTGCCCTTCCCTTGGTGGCCGAAGACCTACTCTTCGTTGTCGGCAAAAACGAAAAGCAAAAGCCATGCCATGCACGTACATTGTACCAGCCTAGTCAAGATTAGCGCGACGGCGGTTATTCGATCAAATATCTTTTTTTATTTTTCCTTCCTCTTCTACGTGCCTAATTCAGATAATCTATTTATTTATTTTCTTTAACGCTGATGATATCTTTAAAGTACACATGTAAACATGTATAGAATGGAAATTTATACACGCACAGACCAGTGTATGCATTGTCCAGATTAGCATTAGGCGGTTGCCTACGTATTCCTAACTGCATGCATGCAAAGACTGGGTGTGGCCGATAGATAGGAGTGTGTACAAAATGAGAAAAAAGGAACAAGAAAAAAGGAAAAAGGAAAAATGAAAAAATATAAAGGCAAAAAAAAAGAGGAAAGAAGAAAAGAATGAGAAAGAGGTATGCAACCGCGTCAAGTGATGGTGGCGGGTTGGTTATCACTTCCAGCTTTGAATCAGGAAGGCATAGGTTCGAATCCTGTCAAGCTCACGATTTTTTTGCGGGTTAAAATCTGGAAAAGAAAAGATAGATGGGCCGGCCCAGCTCGCGGGAAGGTGTGTGTATGCGGCTATGCGCCTGTTCGCACAAACTGTGTATACGTATACGGCGGGTGAAGAGTTTCTAAAATATGACCATCATGCCCTTTCTTACGAAGAGGTATAAGCTAATCTGAGCCGTCCTTGTGTTTTTAGGGGGGGTGTACCGAAGCAGAAGTGATGTTCGTCATCTCCCAATATTCACAAATGGAAATGTTGGCTGCTCTGAATTGAAGATCATATGCAACAAGAAAAAATTACGGTCCCTGGTTTGCTCTGAATATTATAGCAGTCCAACCATGTTTGCTCCCGTGGTTGACTCTTGGTTCAGGGAACTCTTGAAAATCCGTGTATTGAGTTTTAAGCTTTCCGGAGTAACATGGCTGCCTGAGAGCATAGGCAATTCAAAGCATATGCGTTACCTTTGTTTATTTGGAAGATCTACTAATTTGAGCATCCTTCCATCATCGATCTGTTGCCTACATCATCTCAAAACTATAGAAGCTCTGGAATGTAAGTTTGAAAGCCTCCCTCAAGGCTTCAGTGATGTCATCAGCTTACAAAAAATTAAATCAAGGCACCTTGATTATAACAAGGACCACTCTGACAGACTCTCTATAAAATGGCTATTCACTAAAATTAGTGATAAGAAGCAGGTACAGATGATGGAAGAATGCCCTCACTGGAATCTCCAATATTTGGAAATAGAGCATTATGAAGGTGGATCTTGTCCTAGCTGGCTCCGGTATAATCTCCTGCCAAGGTTACGTTCACTTAAATTCCTTAAATGTCATAACATTCAGAGCATATCATTCTTTGAACCACTCTGTCATGAAGAAATGTCAGACAACCTTCATTGTCTTGAAGAGTTATATATCGAGTATTGTAGCTCCCTTACATTTATCGGAGTCCCTGAAGCAAGTAGCAGCAGTAGCAGTGTTGGAGCATTCCCATCCCTTGTTATGCTAACTATTATTGGGTGCAGAGTATTATTGAGTCTTGATGAATTCCTGATACCAGCTTATATGCCTGCTGTGAAGAACATCCGTATTGTATCTTGTCCAGAGTTGACGTCCCTGTCGTTTGATAGGCTCCACGGGTTCTCTTGTTTGGAGGAAATGATTATTGAACATTGTCCTAAGTTGAATACGCAGAGGGTAACTATATTACCATCCTCTCTTAAGAATCTCAGGTTGGTGGATTGTGGAGGCATAGAAACCATCGACTTACGCCCGTTGGGGAGTTCTCCAGCCCTGGAGCTACTGTATATTGGTGATTCAATAAATGTTGCTCAGACAGAGAGTGTGCATATATCTGGTTGCCCCCAGCTGACAGTCTCTGAAACAAGCAGAAACAGCATCAGCAGTAGTGTTGGAGCATTCTCATCCCTTGCTAGACTAACTATTATTGGGTGCCAAGGATTATTGACTCTCGATGAATTCTTGACACCTGCTTATCTACCTGCAGTGAAGGACATTTGTATTGAATCTTGTCCAGAGTTGACGTCCCTGCCGGTTGATAGGCTCCATGGGTTTTCTTGTTTGGAAGAGATGGCTATTCGATATTGTCCTAAGTTGAATACGCAGAGGGTAATGATATTGCCATCCTCTCTTAAGAAGCTATGGTTGTATGCATGTGGAGACATAGAAACCATCGACTTTCGCCCATTGGGGAGTTCTCCGGCACTGGAGCTACTCCATATTTATAATTGCCCGGACCTCAGGTCCATTGGTGGTTCATTAACGGTTGCTCAGGCAGAGAATGTGCTTATATTTGGTTGTCCCCAGCTGACAGAAATAGAACAGCCTTTTGACAGGGTGATTGGTACGTATTATACCAGAGAATTTAGATACTTTATGCATAGCATTTCTTATTTAAAACTAGCACCATGGTCTACGCACTTTTGTAGGCATCGCCTTTAATGTGATAAAACATTGTTTTGAAATGAAGTTTTCATTCCATATACCTCATGGCTCGAGAATGCATATTTACAGGTCTAGCTACCTACTAGCGAATAAGGAGCCTCTACGTATATTCCTTTAGTAGAGGCTATCCCGCTCCATTGCCTAAGTCGCCTCTCCGGCGATCAGGCGGCGTTAGTAGCGACACTCTCTGTTGCCTAAGTCAGCCTCTCACTAGTAGAAAACAGGGCATCAGTCCCGGTTCCAGAGGGCCTTTAGTCCCGGTTCTGCAACCGGGACTAAACAATCGGGACTAAAGGCCCCCACTTTTAGTCCCGGTTGGGTTACGAACCGGGACTAAACGAGCTCCATGTGGCCGCTGTGGGCGCCCAGGCAGGAGGACCTCTAGTCCCGGTTGGTAACACCAACCGGGATTAGAAGGCAGCCACACGTCAGCAACTGCCAGGCGCTGTGTTTTTTTTTTTTTAAAGGAGGGGTTTAGGGGTTTTGGAGGGTTTAGGGGTTTTGGAGGGTTTAGGGGTTTCATATTGTGTTTCCCCTTTTCTTTTTGTGTTTACCATTCAATTCCTTTATATTTAGGGTTTTCATTTTTATTTTATGCTTTTCATTCAACTCGATGCTAGCTAGTACATATAGCAATGAAGGAACCATTACACAACATCGTCATGATCAATATATAGAGAGAAGTGATCTCTCTTTCTCCGTGCTTGGTCGAACAACAAGTTTTCGTATATCTATTCGACGCTACTACATATAGTACACGTTCATGCATATATACAATATAACATCTCTTACGATCCCTAATATCTAATTACCAATATCGCATTGCAAATCCCGATGGTATTCTCCGTCTGTAGGTATGACATGCTCAACAAAGAATCCCGTCAATTCCTCTTGAATTGCTCGTATGCGATCAGTTGGTAGGAGTTCGTCCCGCTTCCGCCAGATCTAATTTAAAGAAGGGGTCAATATATATATATATATATATATATATATATATATATATATATATATATATATATATATGAATGAAACTCAACACAATTGATGGTAATAAAATAAAAATGTGAATATTGTTTACGTACTTCAAATTGTTCTAAAGATCTGCCCCGCTCAGAGATCTTGTGGCGAATGTACTCGCAAACGTAGTATCCACATAAATTATTCCCGGGTTCCTGCCACAAGAACTTTACGAGAATAGAGTTCAATCAAAATGATAATCAAGCACGATAATGGTATTGAAACTAGAATCAATGAGAGATGCGCGGAACTAGCTAGCTAGTAGTACTTACTTTGGGGTGTGAAAATCGCAGCTCCTTTTTCCATTCACCCCTAACCTGGTTGGTGAACTTTTTCCAAACTCTGCCCGGCAAAGAAAATGATTACTTGATATCAGGAAATGAACGAAAGTTGCCGATATGGTGCGATAATGATTGAACTTACTTCTGGAGCATTTGACTCAGGTCCGCCCACTCCTTAGGCTCTTTACGTCTCGAGTCCAAGACAATTACTAGTCCCGCGTCAAGCTGAATGGCTAGCAGAATATAGTGAAACCTGCGCACGCATAACTCATCAATTACACTTAACCTCGAGTAAGCGAAACAGAATTTGCACAAGACAGTAACACTCACTTGAAGTTGTAAGGAAATAGTATTTCCCTTTTGTTTTGTTGTCCAAGTAACGTCTTTAGCAAGTTTTTCTCTGTATCATCGGGGTTTTTTTGTACTGTATATTCATTTACGGTATTTGGGTTAATGAACCCAATGTCATAGATTTTTCCTCTGCATTCGAGGATCTTCAATCTGCATAATATAGTGTCAGGATAATTAGGCATGCAATGAACGAGCTGAGCTAAAGACTTAATTACAGAAAAAATACTTACAGACAATAGCAACTGACGATAGTTTTGTCGAGGGCGTCTTGATTGTATAACTGAAATAATTCTTCAAATTCAATGTACAATGCCTCGACTCCATTGAAGTGGTGCTCATCTTTAATTCCCACGTAGATACTGTCGGTCCCTTCCTTGCAGGCTTTCAAGTACCAGTCATGCAATCTTCGCATCATCGTTGATAGATGTGGAAGCTGCTCGTATCTAAAGGCTACCTCAGCCATTTCGAACTGTACCTAATCGCCTAAGTAATCACCAAGAGTGTAACCAGGATGAGCGGCCACTACCACCGAATCATTAGCGATATCGGGAAACACCTTGAGCGGGGGGCACGATTGTTTTTCCTGTTCGCCGAGCTGGGGAATTGTTTTCCCACTTCTTGAAGCACTGCTACTTCCCGACCTTTTCACTTCATGAAATGTCTTTACAATACAGCGGTCATAGTGTGAGAGCGGCGGAGGAGGTGGTGGTCGCTTAAGGGCATCCAGACAGCGCTTCGCTTTTACCGAATCTATTTTCTCCTTTGGATCTGGACGTTTCGGTGCAAGCTGGCATTTCACATCGGCAGCCACGAACTCGTTGTTTTCCTCCTCAGTCATGTCATATGGTAACTTGGCAGGAGCCTTCTTGACGCTTGGACCTGCTCTGGATTTCTTCGTTGTTGTACTGCTAGCCGCCGGAGCGGCGGCGGGTCTCTTCCGCCGTTGCTGAGGCGGCGGAGGAGGCGGAGTCAGCTGACGCGGCGGAGGAGGTGGAGTCCGTTGACGCGGCAGAGACAGCTGAGGCGGCGGAGGATTCTGCTGAGGGGCCTCCTCCAGCGGAGTCCGCTGACGTGGCGGAGACAGCTGAGGCGGCGGAGTGTGCTGACGCGGCGGAGACGACTGAGGCAGCGGAGATAGAGCTGGAGTACTGTGAGGAGTCTGCTGAGGGGCCTCCTCCGGCTGAGTCTGGTGACGCGGCGTCCATTGTGGAAGCACGATGTTTTCCTTTCTCCATAGAATGGTAGTCCTTACGGCATCTACCAGATGAGTCTCCCCTTCACCTGTAGGGTACTCAAGGTCCAGCCCCTAGAATCCGTTGGTAACTTCCTCCACCCCGACAATAGCATAGCCATCTGGAATCGGATTGCAATGGAAAGTTCCATCAGGTCGAGGAGGTAAGACATAGCCGACCGCCACCTTCAAGGTTAGGTTGCTGCATTTTTCCATTAGCTCACAATGTTCCCTCTCCGTGATATCATCCACGGGGTAGTGAGGAGCCGTGATATCAGGCCGAAGGAGCTCCGTGGAAGCCACGCTGCTTTTCCGATGAGATGGTGGGGTAGCTTCGTGGGCAGTATCGAATGGTGGGCCGGTAGCTCGCTGACTGGTAAGTACCTCTAGTTTCTTCTCCTGCAACACTAATCTTTCTTCTACCTTCTGCATCCAGTCTGCATTCTCTTTCTTCTTTCTCCCTCGGCTTCCATAACCAGTGCTGTCGGGAAACCCATGCACCCACGGAACGGAGCTTGATGTGCCTCGTGTTCGTCCAGGGTGTTCAGGATTCCCGAGGGCGCGTGACAGCTCATCCTTCTCTTTGTCGGGATGGAACCACCCTTCCTGCACGTCCTTGATTGCTTCCTGAATCTTTATGACGGGTGTTTCAAGTTGTTTTTTTTGTGTAAACACACTTCCCTGTTTCTGGGCCCAAAGTTCCCCCATGCCCGAAGAACCAAGTCCTTGCCCGTTCGGGCCAGTGCAATGTCGCTGGTTGGATCCCTTTAGCAAGCAAGTCGTTCTCAGCTTTGTCCCACGTAGGCCGGGCAACCTTGTAGCCACCTGACCCCGTAACATGGTGATACAGCTTCTTTGCAGCATTTAGCTTATTTGTCTGTGACCTGTTCTTAGCTTTCTCCGATTTCTTGTACGCCACAAATGCGGGCCAGTGATCTTTTATCTTCGCATATTGACCGGTGAATTCTGGAGTCTCGTCTTTCTCAACAAACTGTTCGTTCAATCTTTTCTTCCAGTTCTTGAATTGTTCTGCCATCTTCTTAAGAGCCCATTTTTTGACTTTTCGCTGTATAACTGGGTTATTTGGATCCTCCTCTGGCGGTAGGCTGAAATTTATCATGAGCGAGTTCCAAAGCTCATCTTTGCATCTATCGTCGACATAAGAAACTCCATCGTCCTTCTTCTTATTCCATTCTTGGATGCTGATCGGGACGCTGTCCCTAACAACAACTCCACACTGATGTATAAATCGGTCTTGGGTCCGCTTGGGAACAGTCGGTTTGCCATCTGGATCGACTTCTTCGATCGTGAACCTTTCATTCTCGCCCAACCTTTTCTTCGGGCCTCGTCTCCTTATAGAAGTTTGGCTCGATCCGGAGGGGTAAAAGTAGAAAGAAGCGTTAATATATGTACATACAAAATAATTAATGCATCTAGTCAGCAGAGGCTTAATTAATATATATACCTCACCGGACTTTGCAATAGTTAAGGCTCCAACACCGGCGGAGCCATCATCTTCTCCCTCCTCCATTCGATCACCGGAGCCGTCATCTTCTCTTCCCTCACCATCGGAGTCGTTGAGAAACTATGAGGTGATGATATCATCATCTCCCTCGCGGATTATTTCTTCCAACGCCTTTTCTTGTTCTAAGTCTCTGTCGTGTTCCATAGTTTCTGCAAATATTACAACATGGCAATATACAACCATGAGAAATGGATTAGTGGCAAACATAGATCTAATCACAACAAGGAATCATATGCATATGAGCAATGGATTAGTGGATTATCGGGGTTATGTTTTAACGACCCCCTCCCCCCTCATGTCGAAGTTATACCGAAATTATCGGGGTTATGTTTTAACATGACCCCCCCCCCCCCCCCATCATGTCGAAGTCAATGAACAACATGAAAATTTGTAAGTGATTGCTAAACCTTTATGCTTCATTTATATGAAGATCAATTATCCAATATAACTATGTTCGCGATATGAGGCATTGGACATTATCTAGAATCATATCTGATGAGTCGTCCTATCTTTCGGGAGAGGATACTTTGCGGACCGCCTCTCTCATTCCTGTCCGACGTGCAAATCAGGTTTTCATATGCCTCAAAATCAAAGTTATCGGGGTTATGTTTTAACGAATCCCCCCCCTCTCATGTCAAAGTTACGACGATATTTGTACAAGATTTATACACAAGATGAATACAAAATGAATACAAGATGAATACAAGATTTATACACAAGATGAATACACAACTCAACAAATGAACCAACCATCATCCTATGAACAAAACTCAACATACGACAAATGGACACCTTTTGTCGAACAGCGGAGGGACGATCAGGGACCAACTCCACGGAGATGCAACACCACAACCTGTAATTCTACCGAGTGAATTTTTTTTTGGCAAACCCAAGTATGCCACTGGATAGAATGGAAGATTTTAGTTGAAATGGACCTATAAAGATCATGGCAAACGGATTCACGGAACTCAAATGGTGATCAAAGCAATATGCAATGCAAATCTGTCCATTATAGCTAGATACCAATTTGAAAGCAAGATTTGAACATGCTACAAAATTTCTACATGGCAACAAATGGCATGACATGAATGTACATGTAACACATGGCAAAACATGCTTACTGAACTAATTCAAATGACCCCTAGATCAATGACAATCATCATGACAAGTTGACAAGTATTAACCGATTTTCAGACTTAGTGATATTTGCATGGCATGGCAGAAATGAATAGATAGCATGTTTACAAGCTTGTAGCACTCACTACAGGTCCTAACATGGCATGAACTAAAATGTACCAGCAAGATGACATCAAAATGCTCTTACTTCATGTTCAAAGATTGCCCAAAAGATGCTTGCATTAAAACATACAAAAAGACAAAATGAACTCTAATGCAAAAATTTGTTCTTCAATTTGTTTATATGCTCACTAATTGCAATCTATATATATCCATACACATTGCACACACATTGCAATCTATATATATGCATACATATGCATTCATCCACTAATTGCAATATGCATCTATCCATACACATTGAGAAAAAACCAAGTCCAACATATCCATACAATTTATTCATCCATACAAATTAAAAAAATTAACTACAACATATCCATACAATCTATCCATACATTCATCAACAAATCTATTACTACCTCATATCCATACTAAACAAATTTAACATCACAAAATTTCAAACAAACTGATGAACTAGGGTTCACCTACTGCCAAATAATGCATCAAAACTAAAAGGATCTGACCAAAAATATTTGGAGGGATCGATCAATACATCCATCCATGAATCCATCCATCCATCCATTTGGGGAAGAGGGGGAGGAGGGGGAAAGGGTGCTCACCGTGGGGCGGCGACGACGAGGAGGGCTCGATCGGGGGCGGCGATGAGGAGCGGGCTCGGGGGCGGCGATGCTCGGGGAGGACGGCGAGGAGGTACGGCGACGGTCAGCGGGCTCGGGGACGGCTCGGGGCAGGGCGTCGCGGCAGCCTGGCGGCGGCGTGCGGTGGTTCGGCGTCGGGGCAGAGGAGTGAGAGAGAAAGAAGATTGGGGAGGAAGAAGGCAGCGCGCGGTTTATATAGCCCGAGCTTTAGTCCCGGTTGGTGGCTCCAACCGGGACTAAAGGCCTACCTTTAGTCCCAGTTCGAGCCACCAACCGGGACTAAAGGTGAATTTCACCAGCCCAAAGGGCGCGAAACCCAACCCTTTAGTCCCGGTTGGTGGCTCGGACCGGGACTAAAGGGGGCCTTTAGTCCCGGTTGGAGCCACCAACCGGGACTAAAGGGTTGGTCCTGGCACAGCCGAGGGGCGGTGGGAGTTTAGTCCCACCTCGCCAAGCGAGAGGCGCTCGCAGCGGTTTATAAGCCCGCCTGCGGCTACCGTTGCAAGCTCCTCTCAAAGCACAGACAGCTCATCGTCTGACCTGGCCCCTCTCTGCCCTGTGGGTCCTACTGACAGCAGAAATTCGTGCCCCGCGGGCCTGCATCCTGCCCATATATAGTTGGGTTTCTAGTCGTATGCAGGCCGTGGTGTGTGAATTCTCCTGCTAGTAGGCGGGCATTTTTTTATTTTTTTTATTTTTTGCATATGTTATGTCAATTTTTTGACCTTCTTCAAATCACATCCTAATTTTTATACATACTCACTTATGTGTAATACACATGATTATCAAATAATTTCAACAAAATATATGAAATTCTAAAAAATGCAAAACTTTCATATTCAATCTGTGTTAATGAAAGAGATCATGCCTATTTTTGGTTTTAATTCTAAAGTTTTCTTTTAAACAGATGCATACATGCCTAGTTTTCATTTAATTCTTTTTACTATTAAAGTTTTTAACAAAAAATACTCTATGAAAATTTTAGTTGCATATATTTTATATAATTTTAAGTTAATATTATTTTGATCATAACTAGAGTTTTATAAAAGCTTTTTAGTTGATTCTTTTTGCTATTGAAGAATATTATAGTTTTGTTTTAGTTGATCATAACTAGAATTTTATATAACTTTATTTCATGATATAGATTTTCATCAGATAGTGACAAAATAGCTAGTTCTATCAAGTTATTTTCATATGTACCATTGCCGCAACATATTCACCATAAATTCCGATACTTTTTGTTAACCTAATTTATTTTGATGCATAGACACATAGTGATTCAAAAAAAGCCGACACCAATGTTCCCTATGTGAAGGAGATAGACCCTTACTATGAATCTTCTAGAAGATTCATAGTATTTTCTGTTAACCTAATAATGTTATATTTTCTTTATGTCATACAACGTTTCTCTCTTATCATCTCTGATCAGAGAAACCACATAGTACCTCCAACTTTATGTCATACAACGTTTCTCTCTTATCATCTCTGATGCTTCTGCTATATTCATCTATGTCAAGACGTTTAAGCCATGTCTATATTAACCTTGTTATTATATATGGAGCCACCAACCGGGACTAACCGCGTATGATCAACCTTGCAAAACATGTGACTAAAAGGATAGGAATAATTGAAATTTCATAACTTAATAAATAATTATTATAAAATCATGTTTCAAATGCCAAAATGCCCTAGCTAGCTCTTACAAAGATTCCCTCCGGTTTGTCCGAAGTGGCACTTTCCAGCTATAAGTTCGGAAACTCACACTAGAGAGAAAGTGATGGTGGTGAAGCCGGTCACATCCCAGAGTGGGATCTTGGGGTATAAAACTATTTCTTCGCGTGTGTCCCTTGCTTATTGCGTCGTAACCATGGATAATCTTCATCATTTAACAGGATGCTTGGGTCAGTCTTCACTCTGAAGGGAGAAATTTCATGAAACTTTTTATAATCTTCTGACATGTCTGTCTTGTCCTCCACTCCCACGATATTTCTTTTCCCTGAAAGAACTATGTGGCGCTTTGGCTCATCGTATGATGTATTCGCTTCCTTATCTTTTATTTTTCTCGGTTTGGTAGACATGTCCTTCACATAGAAAACCTGCGCCACATCATTGGCTAGGACTAATGGTTCGTCTGTGTACCCAAGATTGTTGAGATCCACTGTTGTCATTCCGTACTGCGAGTCTACCTGTACCCCGCCTCCTGACAGATTGACCCATTTGCACCGAAACAATGGGACCTTAAAATAACGTCCATAGTCAAGTTCCCATATGTCCTCTATGTAACCATAATATGTGTCCTTTTCCCTATTGGTGTTTGCTGCATCAAAGCGGACACCACTGTTTTGGTTGGTGCTCTTTTTATCTTGGGCGATCGTGTAAAATGTATTCCCATTTATCTCGTACCCTTGGAAAGTCAATACAGTCAAAGATGGTGTCCTGGCCAACAAGTACAGCTCATCTCCAACAGTGGTGTTACCCATGAGATGTGTTTGCAACCAACCGCCGAAAGTCCCCATGTGTTCACGTGTAATCCAGTCGTCAGACTGCTACGGGTGTTTGGAGCGTAGAATATTCTTGTGTTCATTGATATACGGGCCCACCAAGGTAGAATTCTGTAGAACTGTGTAGTGTGCTTGCGCCCAAGAATGCCCGTCCCTACATATTATTGAGTTCGGTCCTAGCGTGCCTTTTCCACCCAGTCTCCCCTCATGCCGCGATTCAGGAACACCAATCGGCTTAAGGTCAGGAATAAAGTCAACACAAAACTCAATGACCTCCTCTGTTTGATGGCCCGTGGAGATGCTTCCTTCTGGCCTAGCACGGTTACGAACATATTTCTTTAAGACTCCCATGAACCTCTCAAAGGGGAACATATTGTGTAGAAATACAGGACCCAGAATTGCAATCTCGTCGACTAGGTGAACTAGGACGTGAGTCATAATATTGAAGAAGGATGGTGGGAACACCAACTCGAAACTGACAAGACATTAGACCAAATCATTCTGTAACCTTGGTAGGATTTCTGGATCGATTACCTTATGAGAAATCGCATTGAGGAATGCACATAGCTTCACAATGGCTAATCGAACATTTTCTGGTAGAAGCCCCCTCATTGCAACCGGAAGCAGTTGCGTCATAATCACGTGGCAGTCATGAGACTTTAGGTTCTGGAATTTTTTCTCTGCCATATTTATTATTCCCTTTATATTCGAGGAGAAGCCAGACGGGACCTTGATACTGAGCAGGCATTCAAAAAAGATTTCCTTCTCTGCTTTGGTAAGAGCGTAGCTGGCAGGACCTTAATACTGCTTTGGATGCATGCCGTCTTTTTCGTTCATACGTTGCTGGTCCTCCCGTGCCTCCGGTGTATCTTTGGTCTTCCCATACACGCCCAAGAAGCCTAGCAGGTTCACGCAAAGATTCTTCGTCACGTGCATCACGTCGATTGCAGAGTGGACCTCTAGGTCTTTCCAATAGGGTAGGTCCCAAAATATAGATTTCTTCTTCCACATGGGTGTGTGTCCGTCAGCGTCATTCAGAACAGATTGTCCGCCAGGACCCTTTCCAAAGATTACATGTAAATCCTTGACCATATCAAGTATATCATCACCAGTACGGAGGACAGGCTTCATCCGGTGATCTGCCTCACCTTTGAAATGCTTGCCTTTCTTTCTTAAGGCATGCTTGGTCGGAAGAAATCGACGATGTCCCAGGTACACATTTTTCTTACATTTATCCAAATATATACTTTCGGTCTCATCTAAACAGTGCGTGCATGCGTGGTATCCCTTGTTTGTCTGTCCTGAAAGGTTACTAAGAGCAGGCCAATCATTGATGGTTACAAACAGCAACGCTCGTAGGTCAAATTCCTGCTGTTTGTGCTCATCCCACACACGTACACCTTTTATGTCCCACAGCTGTAAAAGTTCTTCAACTAATGGCCTTAGGTACACATCAATGTCATTGCCGGGTTGCTTAGGGCCTTGGATGAGCACTGGCATCATAATGAACTTCCGCTTCATGCACAACCAAGGAGGAAGGTTATAGATACATAGAGTCACAGGCCAGGTGCTATGATTGCTGCTCTGCTCCCCAAAAGGATTAATGCCATCCGCACTTATACCAAACCATAAGTTCCTTGTGTCACCTGCAAAGTCCGGCCACTTTCTCTCAATATTTCTCCACTGTGACCCATCAGCGGGTACTCTCAACTTCCCGTCTTTCTTACGGTCTTCTTTGTGCCATCGCAACAACTTGGCATGCTCTTTGTTTCTGAACAGACGTTTCAACCGTGGTATTATAGGAGCATACCACATCACCTTGGCAGGAACCCTCTTCCTGGGGCGCTCGCCCTCAACATCACCAGGGTCATCTCGTCTGATCTTATACCGCAATGCACCGCATACCGGGCATGCATTCAAATTCTCGTACTCCTCACCGCGGTAGAGGATGCACTCATTAGGGCATGCATGTATCTTCTGCACCTCTAATCCTAGAGGGCAGAGAACCTTCTTTGCTTCGTACGTACTATTAGGCAATTCGTTATCATTTGGAAGCTTCTTCTTCATTATTTTCAGTAGCTTCCCAAATCCCTTGTCAGATACACCATTCTCTGCCTTCCATTGCAGCAATTCCAGTGCGGTACCGAGCTTTGTGTTGCCATCTTCGCAATTTGGGTACAACCCTTTTTTGTGATCCTCTAACATGCGATCGAACTTCAACTTCTCCCTTTCACTTTCGCATCCTCTCTGTGCATCAACAATGACCCGGCGAAGATCATCATCGGGCACATCTAGTGCCTCTTGATCTTCAGCTTTCCCCGTTGCAGTATCACCGTATTCAGGGAACATAGGATAGTTGTCATCATCCTCTTCTTCTTCGTTGTCTTCCATCATAACCCCTCTTTCTCCGTGCTTGGTCCAAACATTATAGTGTGGCATGAAACCCTTCGAAAGCAGGTGGAAGTGAAGGGTTTTCGAGTCAGAGTAATCCTTCGTATTCTCACAGACAGTACATGGACAATACATAAAACCATTCTGCTTGTTTGCCTCAGCCACATCGAGAAAATTATGCAGGCCCGTAATGTAGTCGGAGGTGCGTCGGTCACCGTACATCCATTGCCGGTTCATCTGCGTGCATTATATAATTAAATATATCAAATATCAAAAACCATTACAGAACATCATGAATAGAGAAATGACCAAATTAATACAAGTTCATCATCACATTAAAACCAAAGTACAGTAGTGATCAAATGTTATTACTGAAAAAATAAATACATAAAGTTCATACATAGTTCTCATAAAACAACATACAGCTCTCTAGAGCATCTAATTAAAACATACATTGAAACTAACGTACAACTATGTAAAACATTTAAATGCAACAACAAATGCGATCAAAATCGCAACTAAGGTAACAATTGATCCAACAGCATAATGATACCAAACCTCATTATCAATGGCATACTTTCTAATCTTTCTAATCTTCAAGCGCATTGCATCCATCTGGATCTTGTGTAGATCGACGACATCGGCAACATGCAACTCCAATTTCATCTTCTCTTCTTCAACTCTTTTCAATTTTTCTTTCAAATAATTGTTTTCTTTTTCAACTAAATTTAACCTCTCGACAAGAGGGTCGGTTGGAATTTCCGGTTCACATACCTCCTAGATAAAGACACCTATGTCAAGTTGGTCGGTATAATTGTCATAAACACTAAATGAAACAAATAGTTATAAAAGATAATATACCACATCCGAATCATAGACCGGACGAGAGCCGACGGGGGCGGATACCAAAACCATGACACTATATAATAACAAACAATAATACAAGTAAGAAAATTATACAAGTAGCTATATAAATCATACACATGTGCAAACTAAGAAGTTAATTTGAGCTCAAATTGTGCATCTAAATCAAATAAACTCACACATACACTCCTCCACTAAAACCCACAAACCACACTACTTCTAGAGCATTTGAAATGAGCTAAACTAGCAGTGAGAGATGAAAGGATGAAGTTGCTAACCTTTTTAGAACACTTGGATAGTTGGTGCACCGCCAAACCTAGACAAATCTTGGGGAAAATGGAGCTTGGAGGTCGAGCTTGGAGGAAGAACAGAGGAGAAAGCTTAAGTGTGGCTCCGGCATTTCATCGAACACCTCATGTGCATATATAGGCAAAAAACAGAGTAGCCCACACCTCCACCCTTCCACGGCCAAAAAACAGAGGAGATGGGGGGGGGGGGGGGGGGCGTGGATATATATAGGCAAAACTTTAGTCCCGGTTTGTGTCTAAAACCGGGACTAATGGCCTACCCTTTAGTCCCGGTTCCAGACACCAACCGGGACTAAAGGGCAGCAACCCCTTTAGTCCCGGTTGGTGGATGGAACCGGGACTAAAGGTCCCAGCCGAACCGGGACTGATGCCTGCCGAGGCCCGGCCAGCGTCCTAGCCTCTCGAACCGGGACTAATGGGAGACCGGGACTAATGCTCCCATTAGTCCCGGTTCGTAACACGACCGGGACTAATGCTCTGATCTGGCCAGGACCAAAGCCCTGTTTTCTACTAGTTGGGGCGCCCATACACCCCGTTACTAACTCAAAAATAATGGCACCCAAACTATATATGTCAGACTTGGCTGAAATTTTGCTCTCTTTCTCGTATTCTGGAGCAATATATCCTCTGCAAGGAAATATGATAGTGTGTTGCATTATGCCACAAAGTAATTGTAGGATTGTATGATAAAGAAATGTCAATTAAGTAGTAATTAATCTTCTGACGCATAGCTTACCGTGTTCCAATAGGTTGAGCCATAGTATGTGAGTTTTCAGCTGGTCTTGACAAACCAAAATCAGTAATTTTTGGAAGCATATATTTGCTATGTAGTAATACATTTGCCGGTTTAGGGTCCATATGAACAATCTTTTTTTCCTCGTGAAGATAACACATGCCCTTGCAAATTCCGGTGATTATTTCATAACGTGTTTCCCATTCAAGTCCCCTCAATTCATCTGTAGAAAAATATGTACATACATACAAAAGTAAGGAGTTATGTTGAACTACATACTGGGCAATAATATGACATTTTTATTTCAGTCTGTCCCTAACAGTTAGTCCTGACTTGAAAACTGAGCATAGTCAAGGCAATAAGGTAAAGAAGTAAAGAGAAGAGTAACAAGTGGTTACCGGTAATATATTTATCAAGACTTCCATTGCTGATGTACTTTAGACAGAACAATCTTTCTCTCACGTCGGCCAAGACAGTTTCTTTCGACCCAGCCTTTTCTACGGGTTTCATGCATGTATTATAACAGAAGCCAAGACACCGGACTACATTTTCTTGATTAGTCTTCCACAGGCTATTAAACTCTTGACGAAATAGCTTGTCATCATGATCAATATTTTCTATGTTTACATAGATCCTCTTCACAGCAACAAATCCCTTACATAGTACACCCTGTTAGTCAGCATTTAAATGATGCTCAGCCATAGTTCTGTTTCTACTGCGGTGGCCATAAATTTTTCTTTTTTTGGAACGAAAACAGCAGGAGAGTTATCTAATTTAATGTTATTAACAAATTAAAGTTCTTAATACAAAAGGGTACACAAAAAAAGAAAATGAATCGGTGGCATGTGCGTTTTAATCAAACTGGTGATATTTTAGTGAAATCGAGATATTTACGTATAATTTAAATGGTAAATTGTACCTTGTAAACCGCTCCAAATCCACCATAACCAATTTTTCTGTCTTCAGAGAAATCATTGGTGATGTGCTGTAACAGAGCTAATGGCAGATCCGTCGGTTTCTCGTCTCGGTTAATAAGTAGGGTCTGTCTAGGCCTCATCTAGATGTGACATAGTTATGTCACATCTAAGATGATGTCAGCAAATATTTGTGGTCCCTTTGTTTGTTTTTCTTTGTTATTAGGGATATTATATTATTTTTTCTCTCTGGCTACATCGTTCTGTTACACACGAGTGGCCACCAAATATTTCGAGTGTCAACACGGACGTGCAGACGAACACGCGGCCGGCCGGGCACACAGAACCGAGTAAATGACATGAATGATTAGGACGGACATCTCACTTATCTTACCTTAAGCATGCCAACTGTCGCTCTCTTTATACTACTAGTGTCACTCTTTGGGTATGCAATTTATTTGCTACTGTATTCCAGTTTTTTGTAATTGGTATTATATGCAATTTATTTTTGGTGAAATAAAATATTGTTTGCAAATTTTTAAAAAAGTTCATGAATGAGAAAGGTATTAGCAAATTTGCAAAATGTTCACAAATTCAAAAAATTTAACAAATACAAAAATGTTCTTGAAAAAAAATGTCCACAAATTTGAAAAAAGTTCATGTTTTTTCAAAATTTAAAAACACGAATCTGAAAAAGTTCATGATTTTTTACAAAGTTCAAAATTTGAAGAAAATGTTCATGAATTTTATAAGATGAAAATAAAAAAACATCATGTTTTTTTTAAAATGTGGACATGGTCGATAACCCTCCTGCCGTTCATAATTGCAGTCTCATTACGGGCATGCAGTTCCATGTCGATGGTGAACTTGCAACTGGGCCAAAAAAATGCGTCGTGCCCTCAATTGCGTATCAAGGGTGGAGTTGTAACTGAGACAAAAATGGGTCATCCCCTTCCCAAGTTGCGTGTCGAGGGTGGACTTGTAGCTAGGACAAAATTTGGCCGGGCCCCAATTGCGTATCGAGGGTGGATTTGCAATTGGGATAAAAAAGGCGGGCCCCCAATTGCATGTGAGGAGTTTGGTTCGACTTGCAACTAGGACAAGAAGAAAAAGTCCAATTGCATGTCGGGGGTGGACTTGCAACTGGGACGAAAAATGGGTTCGGCACCCTAGTTGCATGCTGTGGGTGGACTTACAACTACGAGAAAAAGCCCCACTCCCTAGTTGCGTGTCGCTGGTGGACTTGCAACTCGGACAAACAAAGGGTCGGGCACCCCAGTTGCATGTCGTGGTGGACTTGCAACTAGGAGAAAAAGCCCCCTCCCTAGTTACGTGTCGGGGGTGGACTTGCAACTGGGACAAAAGGGGTCCCCGCACCAGTTGCGTGTCGAGGGTAGACTTGCAACTGAGATAAAATGATGGGGCCAGGCATGGTTGCATATCAAATGGTCGACTTGCAACTAGGACAAAAAAATGAGGCGGGTCCTTTTGCATGTTGGGGGTGGACTTGCAACTGGGATAATTTGGGTCGGCCTCCCCAGTTGCATGTCGAGGATGAAATAGCAACTAGGACAAAAAAAATGTGTCGTCCGAGTTGCATGTCGGGGGTGGACATGTAACTGGGACAAAAATGGTTGACCCCTAAAGTTGCATGTCAAGGTTGGATCTGGAACTAGAACAAAATAAAGGGTCAGTCCTAGCTGTGTATCATGGATCGACTTGCACCTAGGGGAAAAAGAGGCGGACCCAATTGCATGTTGGGGGTGGACTTGCAAATGGGACAAAAGGGGTCCCGTCCCAGTTGCGTGTCGAGGGTAGGCTTGCAAATGGGACGAAAAATGGGACCAGACATGATTGCGTATCAAAGGGTGGACTTGCAATTAGGACAAAAAAATGAGACAGATCCATTTGCATGTCGGGGATGAACTTGTAACTGGGACAAGATGGGTCGGCCTCCCTAGTTGCGTGTGAAGAGTGGACTTGCAAGTAGGACAAAAAAATGGGTCGGCCAAGTTGCATGTCGGGGTGGACATGTAACTGAAACAAAAAATGGTTGACCCCCTAAAGTTGCATGTCGAGGGTGGACTTGCAACTGAAACAACATAATCGGTCAGACCTAGTTGTGTATCAAGGATCGACTTGCACCTAGGAAAAAAGAGGCGGGCCCAATTGCATATCGGTGATGGACTTGCAACTGGGACAAAAATAGGTCGATCCCCTAGTTGCGTGTCGACGGTGAATCTGCAACTGAGACAAAATAATGGACGACCCCAGTTGCATGTCGAGGTTGGAGTTGCAACCGATGAAAAATGATTATAAAGATGAGGAGACAAGACACTCACTACATCATCATTGCCTGCCATCTTTTATAGAAAGAAAAGGACAAAAAAATCACAACAAAAAAGCAAAGACAGTCATAACGCGGCCCATACACAACATGAGGTCCGCAGCAGTAAAAAAACAATAACAAGGCGATAACTCACTAGATGCGGCGCATGTCCTGCCATCCCAAAAAGGGCAACAAATAAATAACAACGACAACACGCGGATGTGCATGGACACATGCCTACCAAAAATGCTACACTCACGGGGGAGTTTTTATATGATCAACGGACTGACCCTTCCTCCCCTCACTAATCTCTCCCCCCCCCCCCCCGCCCCCAATTGCGTATCGAGGGGTGGACTTGCAACTTGAACACAAAAAAAGTGGTCCCCCAATTGCATGTCGGTTGTGGAGTTGCAACTGGGGACAAAAATGGATCACTCCCCACCCCAGTTACGTGTCAAGGGTGGACTTGTAATTGAGACAAAAATGGGTAGAACCCAGTTGTGTATCGAGGGTGGACTAGCAAGTGGGACAAAAAAAGCTCCACCCCCCGCCCCCCACCCCCCCCCCCCCCCAGTTGCATGTCGGGGGTGAAGTTGCAACTGGGACAAAAAGGGTCGGGCTCCAGTTGCGTGTCAAGGGTGGACTTTCAACTGGAATAAAAATGGGTCGAGCCCAGTTGCATATCGAGGAGGGACTTGCAACAGAAAAAAAGCGCCCTCAATTGCATGTCGGGGGTGGAGTTGCAACTGTGGACAAAAATGGATCGCCACCCTCCTGAGTTGCATGTCAAGGGTCGACTTGCAATTAGAAAAATAAAAGGGCAAAGCCTAGTTGCGTATCAAGGTTTGACATGCAATTGGGACAAAAAAAAGGTCGGCCCCCAATTGCATGTCGGGGATGGAGTTGCAACTGGAACAAAAAGGGTCGGGCCCCCAATTGCATGTCGAGGGTGGACTTGCAACTGGAACAAAAGTGGGTTGGGCTCAGTTGCGTATTGAGGGTGGACTTGCAACTGGAACAAAAAAAAAGTGGACCCCCAGTTGCATGTCGGGGGTGGAGTTGCAACGGGACAAAAATGGATCGACCCCTCCCCCAGTTGCGTGTCGATGGTGGACTTGCAATTGAGACAAAAAATGGACAGAGCCCTAGTTGCGTATTGAGGGTGGACTTGCAACTAGGACAGAAAAAGGGTCGAACCCCAATTGCATGTAGGAGGTGGAGTTGTAGCTGGGACAAAAACGGTCGGGCCCCCAGTTGCGTGTCGAGGGTGGACTTGCAACTGAGAGAAAAATGGGTCGGATCAGTTGCGTATCGAGGATGGACTTGCAACTGAGACAAAAAAATTGCATGTCGTGGGTTGAGCTACAACTGGAACAAAAAAGGGTCGGGCCCTCGAATTGGGTGTCGAAAATGGACTTATACTGAGGACAAAAATCAATCGAGCCTAGTTATGTATAGAGGGCAAGCCAAAGCCTATCTCTCCATAGAGCTTGTCTCTTCGACAGCGAACTTGAAGGGAAATAGAAATAGACATCGACAAGCAATAAAGCATGTCGTTTCCACTTCTACAACGCATGTCAGATGAAATGGGCCGCACGCAAAAAAAAAAAAGCCTGACAAGTGAACAAAATAGAACAAGGTGACACCATCGGCTGGCAATATGAGATCAAGAGTTTGCGCGAAAATTAAAACAATAAGATCCAAGGACAACATATAGTTTGCGCAAAAATCTCGCTTAGGATATTATTTGGGCGATAGAAAAAAAAAGACAAAAAATAAATAAATGTTAAAAATAAACATAAAATGAAATGTATTTTTAACCTGAATATAAAATGAAATGTTGGTACAAGGAGATAGTGTAACTGCTTGGTGCTTAAACAATGAAACAGAAATGGCAGACTAGAAAATCAATCCATTCACGTGTTTTGAGTTAGACACAAGGATCGAGACACATGTATTCAGGTCACTCTCGTGACAACCCAGCCGCATGAGTCAAACGGCAAACAAAACGCGACCGGCCCATCTAAAATTCCTGCTGGGCCTCGCTACTAACATCGCCAACTGAAGACACCACGACAAGCCAGGCGATCGACAAAAAACACGGATCTTAGCACGTGGAAAATCGAACGGCACAGGAGTTAGATGTGACAACTAATTCACATCTAGATGTGAATTAGCAATTCCGTAATAAGTATACGCTCCAACACACTTTCGTGCACCATTGATCATGTATGTGTTATTCGGAACTAGAGAATGGAAATTTAATTTGCTTGAGATCAATACACAGGCTTACAGGAATTCGTACCTCCTGAAGATTTAGCCTCGTATATATATATAGTCTGGGAAGCACAAATTGGAATTGCCTCCAAGCGGTTTTAGCACACTCAACAAGACGAAGATATTGCTATTGAGATATGCACGCTAATTAATTTGTATAGGAAGATGCTAACTCTGAGAGGCCGAACAGGAGCAGAGCAGGTAGCACACTCAACAAGACGAAGAGTTAAGAAGGAATGGAGAACGCTGGCCACGCAGGTCCTTCTTATTTTTCTAATTAGTTTGAAGACTTGACGAAAGGCTGGCTTCCGGTCAGCACACGTGCCATAGACAACAATTGAAGGTTCTCTTCTGGAACGCGAGCTTGCCGTTTCATCCCCGGTTTGTGGTCGTCGACGTCTCGACTTTTCTCCATCTTTTTGCCACCACAAAATGAAGGAGGCTGCTATCCACACGGATAAGACGACAACTGCAAGTGCAAGTAATGAAGAACGCGTCAAGGGTCGCCAGCCAACCGCGTGCGAGCTTCTCAATAATCCTAGCTAGGTACGGTGGTCCTACACACCCTAGCCGTCAGCGCCACCGGTCTCCATTCTCCCCCCTCCGTCGCCGTCGGAGGACGCCGCTGGGCTAAGCCCATGCGGCCGACGACAGCGGCGGAGGTTCTCCGGCCTCTCGCGGCTGTCACGGGGCGCCCACGCACGCGGTGGCTCGGCTTTGATCTGGTCAACGACAGCGCGGCAGCTAGTTCCCAGCGGCGGCATGTGGCATAGCGCCGGTGAGCGGCCATGGCGGCGCTGATGAGGCGCCGTGGAGGTCTGGACGGTGCGGCTCGATAGGCGGACTACCCAAGCAACTCTAGAGGAAACCCTAGATCTCGTCGGGATCGAGCGATGGCAGTGCTTCTGCGTCATAATCCCTGTAGATGGCATCGTTTTTGGAGCTTGCACCGGTTGGAGCACTACTGGAGTTTCCCTATACGCCGGGTGCCAGGCTCTTTGCCGAGAGCCAAACCACGGGCACTCGGCAAACTTCGGTACGCCAAGAGCCGCGCTCGGCAACAATGGGTTCACGGCAAACCCGAACGTACGACGATACGAAGCGGTAAAGAACACTTGGCAAAAGGATAACACTCGGCAAACTACCTATTTGCCGAGAGCCAGCCTATGGCACACGACAAAGGGTAGCCACGTGGCAAGACCGGCAGTGGTCGTCGTCGCTCTGACGGTCGCGCTGCTTTACCGAGCGCCCGCGTAATAGCTCTCGGCAAACAATATTTACTTGCCTTATTTATTTTTCTCTTTTTCATCTATATATAAGTGAGAGCTGAGTTTAGTCCCACCTCGCTTAACGACGACCATCAGGACCGGTTTAAATAGTCGGATAGTACACAACAAGGAAGCGTCGGTCTTCATTACACTCTTATTAAGAAATGGACTGTCACTATGAATCTTCACCTGTTCCGGACAGAGAAGGTCCATAGTGACAGTCCATATTCTTAATGATGGATGCCGATGGTTTTTATTAATTTATGATCCAACAGCACCATTACCGAGCGCTGCACTCGGTATGATAAGCTTTGCCGAGGGCGGCTCTCGGCAAAGCTCCGTCTCTCGGAAAACTTTTAGTACCACCTCGCCCAGAGACAAGCAACATGACCAGTTTAAATAGTCGGATAATCTAGACGCAGTAAGCTTCGGTCTTCATTACACTCCTGTTAAGGAGATGAACCATTACTGTGAATCTTCACCCTTTCCGGGCACTGAAGATTCACAGTGACGGTCCATCTTTCTAATGATGGATGCCGGTGCTTTTTATTAATTCAATTATTACTATTTTTGAGTTTGCCGTCTGTGTGAGAATAATGATCTAACCGCTTGTAAACCGCACCAACTCCGAGCTAGTCTCTGGGTATCGAGAGGGAACGTGTCCGGTTTGTGCAGGAAGTGCGGGTCCTGTTGCTCCGTTGGCCTTGAAACTTCTCGTGCTCACAAAGGAGGCCATCGTATGACACGTGCCAGGCCCCCGCATTTTTCGGACCCGCGTGGAATATTCGAGAAATTTATTGCTCTGCTAGGGTTTCATCGCCCGAAATTGCAGATCTGCAAGGCGGCGCATGAAATCATGCCCAGAAGCGGCATGGAAAATACTTTGTGGTGTCCTTGCGGCATGCGTAGGCCTTGTGCAAAGGAGGGAGGGGCATGCCCTCCCACCGGGGGCCGAAAGTACCTCGGTGCCATGCCTGATACAACCGTTTAAATCCTCGAAAAATCATACGATGCCGGAATTCCTCGAGAGCTGGCACGGTGTCATCACATGGCCCCTGTAGGGTGTGGTAAAAGTTTGGACGCGTTTCGAATAAGCCTCCCCTGAGGCCGCTTGTAAACCGCACCATCTCCGAGCTAGTCTCTGGGTATCGAGAGGGAACGTGTCCGGTTTGTACAGGAAGTGTGGGTCCTGTTGCTCCGTTGGCCTCGAAACTTCCCGTGCTCACAAAGGAGGCCATCGCATGACACGTGCCACGCCCCCGCATTTTTCAGACCCGCGTGCAATATACGAGAAATTTATTGCTCTGCTAGGGTTTCATCACCGAAAATTGCAGATCTGCAAGGCGGCGCATGAAATCATGCCCAGAAACGGCATGGAAAATACTTTGTGATGCAGGGCTAGATGAAACGATGCAAACTAGTCACTTTGCCGAGAGTGGCTCTCGGTATAACAGGCTTTTTTCGAGAGTGGTACTCGGCATGAGCTACTTTTACCGAGAGTGCGCTCGGTAAAGGTTAAACCCTACATCTAGGTTAGGACTTTTACTGAGAGTGCGCTCGGTAACAGTTGAACCCTAGATCTAAGTTAGCACCTTTACCGAGTGCTGCACCGACGAACTCTCAGGAAAGGTTCGCGGGACACTTAAGTTGCAAGCCTCCGCTGCTTCTTCTCATTTCGCTCCCTACTCTTCTCCCCGCTGCCCCCACCCCGCCGGCGCTCCCCTCACCGCCCCCCACCCCGCTGGCGCCCCCTCACCGGTCCCCACCCCGCCGGAGCCCCCCTCACCGGTCCCCACCCCGCCGGCGCCCCCCTCCCCTCCCCCCGCGCACCCCCGGCGCCGCCCCGCGCCCCCCGACCCCGCGCGGCCCTCCCCTTTGGTGAGCTCCCCCCCTCCCTCCCTCTCATGTGGATGGATGGATGGATGCATGGATGGATGAATGCATAGATAGATGGATGGATTGATGCATGGATAGATGGATGCATAGATAGATGGATGGATTGATGCATGGATAGTTGGATGCATAGATGGATGGGTGGATGCATGGATAGATGGATGCATAGATAGATAGATGGATGGATTGATAGATGGATTGATGCTATGTACATAATTTTTTTGCTATGTAGATAATTTTTTTGCATTAGTTTTTATGTAGTAGTTTTATCTATTAGCGGGACTAGTAGTTTTTTGTAGTAGCTTTTATGTACTAGCTTTTATGTATTAGTGGGACTAGTACCTTTGTCATGCACGATGGACTGGCCCAACTCGACCATCACCAAAAGTCGAAATACCCGTGAGAGAGTGTCCACCATATATATACCACCACCAGAGAGAGTGTCCACCATAGAGAGTGTCCACCAGAGAGAGTGTCCACCACCAAAGAGATGAGAGTGAGAGATGAGATGTTGTTGAAGGAAGGATACCGGCTGTTCATAAGTGGTCGGTCTTTCTCGTCCTCCTCCTCTGAGACCTTAGTAAAGCAGGGGGAGGACGAAAAGACCCACCGTCACCGACGGTCGAAATAACATTGAGAGATGAGAGATGTTATGAGAGGAAAGACACCGGTTGTTGTCGTAGGTGGTCATTGCTCCTCATCTCTTGCTGTGAGACATTGGTAACGCAGCAAGGGATGGGAGTAACGACCGTCACCGACGGTCGAAATATACAGGCAAGGAGTGCCCCACCATACATATATACCACCACTTGAGAGGTGAGAGTTGTTGAAGGGGGCATCGATGGAATGAAAATCAACCCACATGAAGAGTTGTTGTGTATTCTTCATTTAGTTTTGAACTTATCAAAATTAAATTTGATATCGAGACCGTTGCCGAATGACACTTGTTTAGGAGGATGAATCCCATATGAGTGCTTGGATGAATGCTATATGAATGCTATATGGATGAATGCTGCTATATGGATGATTGCTAGATGGATATATGTATGGATGAATGCTAGATGGATATATGTATGCTAGATTGTTGCTATGGATGAATGCTATATGGGTGCTATATGGATGAATGTATTAATTTTTTGTAGTTGTTTTTATTTAGTAGTTTCTATGTAGTAGTTTATGTACAAGTTTTTATGTAGTATTTTGGTAGTAGTTTGTATGTATGCTAGATGGGTGCTATGGATGAATGTATTGATTTTGGTAGTAGTTTGTATGTATTAGTTTTTATGTTGAGCGATTGTTGATCATATTTGACATATAAGAGATGTTTTCAGAGGAATGGTACCGACTGTTGCCGTAGGGGGTCGCGCTTCCTCTGCTCCTCCTCTGTGATCTTTGTATAGCAGGAGGAGCAGAGGAAGAGCGACCATCACCAACAGTCGATAAGAGTTGTTCTTGGAGGAAGAAAATCGACTTTTGACGATGGCGGTCGATCTGGGCCAGTTCGTCCTGTGATATACCTTTGTCACGCACGATGGACTGGCCCAGCTCGACCATCACTGAAAGTCGAAATACCCGTGAGAGAGTGTCCACCATATATATACCACCACCAGTGTCCACCATATATACGTGAGAGAGTGTCGATGAGAGTTGTTCTTGGAGGAAGAAAATCGACTTTTGACGATGGCGGTCGATCTGGGCCAGTTCGTCCTGTGATATACCTTTGTCACGCACGATGGACTGGCCCAGCTCGACCATCACCGAAAGTCGAAATATCCGTGAGAGTGTCCACCATGATTAATTTGCTTAGAAGTAATCTTTGATGTTTGATTCTTATGTTATTTTTCATTGTGTGATGAAAGGTGTTAGCACCGATCGATTTCGTGGCTATGGCTTCCTCCGACGACGCAGCTTCCATTAGGGTCGACTCCGCGGTCAAGGACAAGCGCGCCGAGGACCGCTTGGCGGCGCTCATTGAGAAGAACCCACAGCTGATCCTAATAAAGTATTTTGAGAATCTGGCCAAGAAGAATCCGCCAGCTAAGGAGGGCAAGGCCCCACCACGTAAGGAGAGTGACGACCTGGTGCCATTGAGTCCACCGACCATTATTCCCGACGACGCTTGGTCCTCCATTGCGGGGGATGCCCCCACGTGCTCTGACTCCACGATCACTAGTTTCACCGACTACACCTCAGAGTAGTCACCTAGATAGTTTGACATTGATTTAGTGATATAGTTGTGTAGCTGCTAATATGGACTTGGATGGCCATTTGCGATGCTTTTGATTATATGAGTGATGAATGCTTACGTGGATTATGTATGATGTGCTCTTTAACCTTGCATTATTTCTCTGCCTCTTTTTCTCTTTCTTTGTAGATGAAGTGGTATGCGGTGTACAGAGGTAGGTGTCCAGGAGTCTACGATTCATGGTCTGAATGCAATGAACAAGTGCTTCGTTACGAAGGAAGCTCCCACGACTCGTTCAATAGCAGAGAGAAGGCAGAGTATCATTACAATCAGTATGTGCTTAACCAGAAGAGAAAGACTGAATTAGGCAATGGTGCAAGCCAGAAACGGCTTATCGGGTTCAGTGGATTGAAGAACTTGATAATTCTCTTTCAGTTTGTCATAATTGTGGTGTTGCTTTTATCATGTGGTCGCATGTAGACATGCATTGACCACTTTGTTGTTTAGTAAGTAGGCACTTGTACTAAAGAGCTACTTTGTGATTTCAAATGAAACTTGTGTGAACTATTTATGGATGAATGCTTATGTGAGTTTGTTGTTAACCTGTGTGACTTGAAATGCAAGTTTGAGTATTTGTATAACTGTTTTTGCTGCAGCGATTCGAACGAAAAGCTGCTGAATCAGAAATGGGAACGAAACTTTACCGAGAGCAGCTCTCGGAAGAAACACGTTTACCGAGAGGCCAACTCAGCAAAGTGGCATGCGCTGGGAGCTGTTGGAACTTGGCTGTTGCAGTTATGCCGAGAGAGGCACTCGGCAAAGACCTGACGGAACCAGCGGCCGTGAAGCCACTTTATTTTGCCGAGAGGCACTGTTTGGCTCTCGGCAAACTCTTTGCCGAGTACCCGACATTTGGCTCTCGGCAAATTTCTGTTTGCCTGAGAGGTGTACGCCGGGTGGCCTTTGCCGAGAACGATTCTCGGCAAAGGCTTTGCCGACGGTTTTAGGCCCTTTGCCGAGTGTTTCTGGCACTCGGCGTCTGCGACGATTCCAGTAGTGGAGGGACCAGTGGTGGCGGTGCTGAGGTCGCCGCGGCCTCGTATTCTTCGTGTCGGCGGGCCTTTGAAGCGGGATCCGCAGCGACTTGTGGCGGGGAGGTGGTGGTTGTCGGCGGCTGTTGTTGCTTGGTAGCACAGTAGCTTGCAGCCGGTCTGGCGGCGGCGTTCTGGCCTCGTTCTCACTCATTGCAGCGTCGTTGGATGGCGCCGCAGGAGGCGATGGGGTGGCAACCTGGCTTCTTCGACGACGGCGGCCTCCGTGGTCATGTGGATGACGCAGGGGCTGGGTCTCGCGGTGGTGACAACCTCTATGAGGTTGGCGGCGGTATGGGACGCCCCTCCACTAAAAGATCGGGTTTGATGCGGCTTGGCGGGTGGCACATGTGTCTCTTCCCGAGGCGTCATATCATGCCTGTCACCGGCAGGTGAAGTCACTGGCAGGTGCTACGCAGGACGTTTCATGCGGAGACGTCAAGTCATGCCTGTTGTCGGCAGATGCTGCATGGTGGCTCTGGCGGAGGTGACGACCTCTATGAGGTTGGCGGCGGTATGGGACGCCCCCTCCACCAAAAGATCTGGTTCGATGCGACTTGGTGGGTGACACATGTGTCTCTTCCTGAGGCGTCATGGCATGCCTGTCGCCGGCAGGTAAAGTCACCGGTGGGTGCTACGTGTGACGCCCCTGACTCAATCGTGCACTAATCATACATGCAAATGAACACGATCAAGATCAGAGACTCACGGGAAGATATCACAACACAACTCTAGACACAAATTTAAACACAAATATTTATATTACATGCCAGGGGTCACAAGGACCCGAATACATAAGTCAGCGGAAGCAAATATATCTGAGTACAGACATAATTAAACAAGTTTGCCTTAAGAAGGCTAGCAAAACAGCGACACTAGATCAAAAAGGCGCAGACCTCCTGCCTGGGGCCTCCGAACTACTCCTGGTCGTCGGGCACCTCGTAGTAGTAGCCTTCGTCAGGGATCTCCGGCTCCTGGGCTCCGTCTTCTGAATGCAGCATCCGGGTAGGGGAAAAGAGGTAGCAAAGCAACCGTGAGTACTCATCCAAAGTTCTCGCAAGACTTACATCAGAACTATACTAAGTATGCATCGGTATCAAAGGAATGGGGCTATATCTTTGTACTGGACTGCAGAATGCCAGGGTAGAGAGGAAGAGCCTATCCTATCGAAGACTAGCATCTTGCAGCATCAGAAGAGAGTAGCATATAAGTAACATATAGTATCATGTATATGGCAGTCAAGCCCTGAGATCCCTCCTCGACTACCCTGCGAGGAAGAGATCCCAGAGCAATACATCCATTTAGTATTATTATAGCATCCGGTTCAAGTTATAGTAGATCGGGATATAACTCCGAGCGTCCTGTTACCGTGGACACGGCTATTCGAATAGATTAACTTCCCTGCAGGGGTGCACCAACTTTACCTAACACGCTCGATTACCTTTGGCCGGACACACTTGCCTGGGTAATGTCCGGCCTCGGGTGATCGACACGACGTAGTCCTACCTAGGCTCTCCAGAGAGGTCAGCACGCCGGTCTAATCCTAAGTGCGAAGGGGTCATGGACCTATCACCCTAAGCACTCCTGCGCGTTGCGTGGGCGGCCGGGACCAAGCCCACCTTTGACTACGCAGAAGGCAGTATCCGCTCACCCGGGCGCGCGCCGCTCAACTGTAACGTCTGACAGAGCTTTCGGTAGAATGTACGGCGCCGAGGGCCCATACCATAATCCCGCGTTGTGGTTAGTGCGTAAAGGTCAACGACCAACTCAGATCATCACCCAATCCGTTAGCGTATTATTAGCAGCTCGCGGAAACAAACAGTGCTCCTGTCGCTCTGACTTGGTAATCCGTGGCTACGACGAGGGACCAGGCCCACCTCTCTCCTAGGTGGTATTCGCCTGCCCGGTCGATCCGCCACAATAATCTCTCGCGAGTACCCTTGGGACCGACTCGACTTGTATCATTATCTCGCGGGTACCCTTGGGGCCGACCCGTCTTTAACATCGGGAGCTGTCGGGACTCAGGTCCATCTCCGACTGGATGGTACCGCCAACCCTTCAGCCCCATAATAATAAATGAATGTAGAATTGTAAGCATTTTCATGATCACCGCCCAGCGGGGATCATGACCCGATAATCTAGCGTAGCAACACGGACAAGGTGTAGGGCCAATATATGTATCAGCAGCATAACTATACTAAGCTTCATAGGACAGCAGGTATAGTATCAACAGTAGGCTACAAAAGCAGGTTATGCAGCAGAATAGGATCTACCAGTAAAGCAACGGTAGCAAACTCTAATGCATGAATAAGAGGGAAAGAATAAGTGCTATCTGGATGGACAATGAGGTTTTGCTTGCCTGGAAGCTCTGCCGGGAAAGAGGGGTCGTCGGTGAAGTAGTAGTCCTCAGGGGCCACATCGGTGTCGGGATCTACCGGAGAAGAAGAGGGGGAAGAAACAGATAAATACAAGCATATAAATGCAATCACAATGCATGACATGACTATATGGTATGCAGAGGTGGTATAATGCATCCCTAATTATTTTAAATGATTTAGGAATTTATTTGGAATTATTTTCCTAGAGTCATGCACTATTCATTTATCGAATTCAGGCCAAAAGTTCCATGTTCACCCTCTTAGAGGATTCTAACATGAATGCAAATGACATATTCGGATTCGTTGGATTTTTCTGAACATTTTTCATATATAAAACATTTTCATCCGAGCTACGGTTATTTTTCTATGAACTTTTGAAGTTTTTTCAATTTTCTGGAATTTCTGATTTAATCTTTTAATTCAAAATTGCTACGGCTACCCGAGAGGTGTACCTAGCTGTCCATCACAGAGGCTGACGTGTGGGCCCAGTCAATGCTGACTGGGCAGTCAACGTTGACCTGGTCAAAAAGTGCACAGTAGCGGTGGGTCCCGCGTGTCGGTGTCTTATAATTTTCCAAATGATTTATTTTAATTTGATATTTAGGCGGGACCCACGTGTCAGTGTCAGGACACTAACTGAAGGGTTATTTAGCACTGGGGCCCACCGGTCAGTGATAGAATAGCCAGGGGTTAAGTTAATTAGAGGGGGTTAGGCTAATTACCCGGGCCCACGAGTCAGTGACTCAGGGCCTGTTTAAAACGTGCGCGCGCCGGCGGTGCCCACCGGCGACCAACAGAGCGGCGGCGGCGCACGGAGCCGGCGCTCCCGGCCACCATTTGGCCGGTGGGTGGATCCGTTCGAACGAGCGTCAAGCGCCGCATCGCCTGGTGCTAGAATTGGGCGCGGGGGTGGTTGGTTTCGACGGCCACGACGACAAACAGCGGCGGCGGCGACTGGGCTCCGACGAAATCGAGGTGAGAAGCTCAGACTCGTCGGCCAGAGGAGCTAGGGGTGTCGTGGGTGCAAGCCTGACAGTAGTGTGTAGGGGTACGGATGAGAGGGCAGAGCCTAGCTACGGCGCAGGTGTTACACTCGGATTTACGAGTTCAGGCCCCTCAGCGGTGGAGGTAACAGCCCTACGTCTCGGTGCTCTGGAGCTTGATTGCTTGAGTGTATGATTACAAAGGTTGCGAACCCTTGGAATGGAGCTGGAGGTGGCTCATATAGTGTCCGCCAGCCCTCCCATGAATGCCGCCATTACCAGGGGTTAAAGAGGGGGTTTAAGGGCGCCAGGTAATGGGCTCATTGATTACAATTAATACGAGGGAGCACGTCCCGAACGTTGCGTTCCTGGAGCCTCCTGGTCTTCTCTGGTCGAGTGACTGTTAGGTACTCCGAGTGAAATAGCCGGTCGAGTGAACTCCTGCTTCCCGAGTGGTTCATTGAACTCCGAGTGAAATGTCAGTTTGCAGAACTCTTGACTGCTGATCTAGCCCTGTGGCCCAGTATAAGGCGCGTGGCATCCTAGGGTAGGGTCTGTAGGTCAGGCCTGTTACCCTATCCCTAGTACTTGTCCTCGTCATTAGCCCCCGAATCGGTCGAGGTTATGCGGGTCGAGTCAAGGCGAATTCCCAGGTGAGTTGAGCGCTACGGGGGCGCTCAAGAACTCTTACTGGTCTTTAGACGGCCTTGCCTTCGTGTGGCACCTTGACGGATTCCGGACCGTATGTCGTCCGAGTGAAATGAGTAGTCTCCATCCGAATGAAATGAGTAGTCTCCATCCGAGTGAAAGGAGTAGTCACATGCCGTGTGTCGGAGCGGATCCGAGCGTACATGGCACGTCTTCAAAGTGAGAGCAATTGGGTTGCTGGACTCCGGATTTTGCAGGATTTGAAACCATATTTGAGCGCGCGCGAACGGTTGCAGCGCAGCGAGTGGGGAAAGTGGGGCGTGACGCCTCGATTTTCACCCAGCTTTCCGCCACGTACCGGTGGATGTTCGACGGCGCGATTTGAGGAGATCTGCGGGCCCACGATTCAGCGGCGCGGATTGGGGAGCGGAGCGAGCGGCGATATAAGGGGCCGCCGTGACGGAGAGGGAGAGAGAGACAGATCCCCTTTTCCCCAACTTCTCCAGTCCGCCCAATCCCTTCTCCCGCAACCCACTCCGCGCAAATCCTCCTCGGTGCTGGAGAGCTCGGCGGCAATGGCGAAGGACAAGACGGCGAAGCTCGAGAAGGCGAAGAAGGCGGCGAAGAGCAAGAAGGCGTTGAGCTCCCGGGTCGCGCCTCCGCACGGGTGGATCCAGGGCGACTGGCTCCCGCCGACCACCACGGTGGACGACATCAGTGGGCTCGTCGTGGACGGGCTGGTGCATGACGGGATGTGGAGGCTGCCGGAGGAAGGAGAGATCGAGCCTGCGCCGTGCCCCGGGGAGCGCGTGCTCCTCACCACCCACGTGGAGCGAGGTTTCTCCATGCCACCTCACCCTTCTTCCACAATTTTTTGAACTTCTTCGGCGCTCAGCTCCATCATTTGCCTCCGAATGCCATAGTGTACCTCACCGCGTTCATTTCTTTGTGTGAGAATTTCTTAGGCTGCCAGCCGCACTGGGGATTGTTCAAACACAACTTCACGTGTCGATCTCAGTCGGTTAAAAAGGCTGACCCCGATGGAGAGAGGACCCACGTGACCCAGATGTGCGGCGGCTTAGGTATCCAGATGAGGGCCAAGAGTGCGTTCCCATCTATGTCTTTTCCCGATTCGGTTAGGGGTTGGCAGTCGACCTGGTTCTACTGCAATGACCTGCCTTGCCCTGGCTCGTCGACTGGTCTTCCGCCTTACACGACTGAAAGAGTCAAGACCCCTCCCTCGCTGACGGTTGATAAGGAGGAGAAGACTGACGTGGGGATCTTGGTGAGTGCCGTGGTCGGTCTGATTCAGGGCGGAGTGACTGGCTTGGATCTTCTGGAGGTCTTCCTCAGTCGGAGGATCCAGCCGCTGCAGGAGTGGACTCACTAGTAGAAAACAGGGCTTTGGCCCAGGCCAAATCAGAGCATTAGTCCCGGTTCTGTTACGAACCGGGACTAATGGGAGCATCAGTCCCGGTTCGTGAGGCCAGGGCGCCGGCCGAGCCACGGCAGGCACCAGTCCCGGTTCGTCTGACCCCTTTGGTCCCGGTTCCAGACACGAACTGGGACTAAAGGGCCTCGCTCCTAGCGCAGCCCCTTTAATCCCAGTTGGTGGCTGGAACCGGGACTAAAGGGCAGTCTTCTGTCCCGGTTCTAGCCACCAGCCAGGACTAAAGAGATGCCTATATATACCCTCGCCCCTGCCCACCCTCTCCTCTGTTTTTTGGCCGTGTGGGAGGTGTGCATGCGCTGCTCTGTTCTCCCTTCTATGCATGCACATGAGGTGTTCGATGAAATGCCCGAGCCACACTTATGCTTTCTCCTCTCCAAGCTCGACCTCCAACTCCATTTTCCCCAAGATTTGTCTAGGTTTGGCGGTGCACCATTGTCCCCGTCCCTGTCCTCACCGCCGTCGATCGCCTGCGCCGATCTCGTCGCCGGCACCACCGTGGTGAGCCTCTTGTTCTTATCTTCTTTCTAAAAGAAAAAAAATTCTTACTTGTATGATTTAGATAGATACTTGTATAATTTTCTTACTTTTATTATTGTTTGTTATTGTATAGTGCCATGACTTTGGTATCCGCCCCCGTCGGCCCTCGTCCTGTCTATGATTCGGATGTGGTATATTATCTTTTATTATGATTTGTTTCATTTAGTGTTTATGACAATTATGCCGACCAACGTGACATAGATGTATTTATCTAGGAGGTATGTGAACCGGAAATTCCAACCGACCCTCTTGTCGAGAGGTTAAATTTAGTTGAAAAAGAAAACAATTACTTGAAGAAAAAATTGAAAAGAATTGAGGAGAAGATGGAATTAGAGGTGCATGTTGCCGATGTCGTCGATGATCACAAGATCAAGATGGATGCAATGCGCTTGAAGATTAGAAAGATTAGAAAATATGCCATTCATAATGAGGCTTGGTATCATTATGCCGTTGGATCAATTGTTACCTTAGTTGCGATTATGATCGCATTTGTTGTTGCATTTAAATGTTTTTCATAGTTTCAATGTATGTTTTAATTAGATGCTCTAGAGAGCTATATGTTGTTCTATGAGAACTATATATGTATGAACTTTATGTATTTATTTTTTCAGTAATAACATTTGATCACTACAGTACTTTTGTTTTAATGTGATGATGAACTTGTATTAATTTGGTCACTTCTCTATTCATGATGTTCTGTAATGGTTTTTGATACACTTAATTATATAATGCACGCAGATGAACCGGCAATGGATGTACGGTGACCGACGCACCTCCGAGTACATTGATGGCATGCATAATTTTCTCGAAGTGGCTGAGGCAAACAAGCAGAATGGTTTTATGTATTGTCCATGTACTGTCTGTGGGAATACGAAGGATTACTCTGACTCGAAAACCCTTCACTTGCACCTGCTTGAGAAGGGTTTCATGCCACACTATAATGTTTGGACCAAGCATGGAGAAATAGGGGTTATGATGGAAGACAACGAAGAAGAAGAGGATGATGACAACTATCCCCCTGAATACGGTGATACTGCAACGGGGGAACCTGAAGATCAAGATGAACCAGACGATGTGCCCGATGATGATCTTCGCCGGGTCATTGTTGATGCACAGAGAGAATGCGAGAGTGAAAGGGAGAAGTTGAAGTTCGATCGCATGTTAGAGGATCACAAAAAAGGGTTGTACCCAAATTGCCAAGATGACAACACAAAGCTCGGTACCACACTGGAATTGCTGCAATGGAAGGCAGACAATGGTGTATCTGACAACGGATTTGGGAAGCTACTGAAAATAATGAAGAAGAAGCTTCCAAAGGATAACGAATTGCCCGACAATACGTACGAAGCAAAGAAGGTTCTATGCCCTCTAGGATTGGAGGTGCGGAAGATACATGCATGCCCTAATGACTGCATCCTCTACCGCGGTGAGTACGAGGATTTGAACGCATGCCCGGTATGCGGTGCATTGCGGTATAAGATCAGACGAGATGACCCTGGTGATGTTGAGGGCGAGCGCCCCAGGAAGAGGGTTCCTGCCAAGGTGATGTGGTATGCCCCTATAATACCACGGTTGAAACGTCTGTTCAGAAACAAAGAGCATGCCAAGTTGATGCGATGGCACAAAGAAGACCGTAAGAAAGACGGGAAGTTGAGAGCACCCGCTGACGGGTCACAGTGGAGAAAAATCGAGAGAAGGTGGGGGGACTTTGCAGGTGACGCAAGGAACGTATGGTTTGGGTTAAGCGCAGATGGCATTAATCCTTTTGGGGAGCAGAGCAGCAATCATAGCACCTGGCCCGTGACTCTATGTATCTATAACCTTCCTCCTTGGTTGTGCATGAAGCGGAAGTTCATTATGATGCCAGTGCTCATCCAAGGCCTTAAGCAACCCGGCAACGACATTGATGTGTACCTAAGGCCATTAGTTGAAGAACTTTTACAGCTGTGGAATGGAAAAGGTGTACGTGTGTGGGATGAGCACAAACAGCAGGAATTTGACCTACATGCGTTGCTGTTTGTAACCATCAATGATTGGCATGCTCTCAGTAACCTTTCAGGACAGACAAACAAGGGATACCACGCATGCATGCACTATTTAGATGACACTGAAAGTATATATTTGGAGAAATGCAGGAAGAATGTGTACCTGGGACATCGTCGATTTCTTCCGACCAACCATCAATGTCGAAAGAAAGGCAAGCATTTCAAAGGTGAGGCAGGTCACCGGAAGAAGCCCGCCCTCCGTACTGGTGATCACATACTTGATATGGTCAAGGATTTACAAGTAATCTTTGGAAAGGGTCCTGGCGGACAATCTGTTCCGAATGACGCTGAGGGACGCGCACCCATGTGGAAGAAGAAATCTATATTTTGGGACCTACCCTATTGGAAAGACCTAGAGGTCTGCTCTGCAATCGACGTGATGCACATGACGAAGAATCTTTGCGTGAACCTGCTAGGCTTCTTGGGCGTGTATGGGAAGACAAAAGATACACCGGAGGCACGGGAGGACCAGCAACGTGTGCACGAAAAAGACGGCATGCATCCAAAGCAGTATGAAGGTCCTGCCAGCTACGCTCTTACCAAAGAAGAGAAGAAAATCTTCTTTGAATGCCTGCTCAGTATGAAGGTCCCGTCTGGCTTCTCGTCGGATGGGAATAATAAATATGGCAGAGAAAAAGTTCCAGAACCTAAAGTCTCATGACTGCCACGTGATTATGACGCAACTGCTTCCGATTGCATTGAGGGGGCTTCTACCGGAAAACGTTCGATTAGCCATTATGAAGCTATGTGCATTCCTCAATGCAATCTCTCATAAGGTAATCGATCCAGAAATCCTACCAAGGTTAAAGAATGATTTGGTGCAATGTCTTGTCAGTTTCGAGCTGGTGTTCCCACCATCCTTCTTCAATATCATGACGCACGTCCTAGTTCATCTAGTTGACGAGATTGCCATTCTGGGCCCTGTATTTCTACACAATATGTTCCCCTTTGAGAGGTTCATGGGAGTCTTAAAGAAATATGTTCGTAACCGTGCTAGGCCAGAAGGAAGCATCTCCACGGGCCATCAAATAGAGGAGGTCATTGGGTTTTGTGTTGACTTCATTCCTGACCTTAAGAAGATTGGTCTCCCTCAATCGCGGTATGAGGGGAGACTGACTGGAAAAGGCACGCTAGGAGCGGACTCAATAATATGTAGGGACGGGCATTCTTGGGCTCAAGCACACTACACAGTTCTACAGAATTCTACCTTGGTGACCCCGTATGTCAATGAACACAAGAATATTCTGTGCTCCAAACACCCGGAGCAGTGTGACGACTGGATTACATGTGAACACATCAGGACTTTCGGCAGTTGGTTGCAAACACATCTCATGGGTAACACCACTGTTGGAGATGAGCTGTACTCGTTGGCCAGGACACCATCTTCGACTGTATTGACTTACAAAGGGTACGAGATAAATGGGAATACATTTTACACGATCGCCCAAGATCAAAAGAGCACCAACCAAAACAGTGGTGTCCGCTTTGATGCAGCAACCAACAGGGGAAAGGACACATATTATGGTTACATAGTGGACATATGGGAACTTGACTATGGACATGATTTTAAGGTCCCTTTATTTCGGTGCAAATGGGTCAATCTGTCAGGAGGCGGGGTACAGGTAGACCCACAGTACGGAATGACAACAGTGGATCTGAACAATCTTGGGTACACAGACGAACCATTCGTCCTAGCCAATGATGTGGCGCAGGTTTTCTATGTGAAGGACATGTCTACCAAACCGAGAAAAAGAAAAGATAAGGAAGCGAATACATCATACGATGAGCCAAAGCGCCACATAGTTCTTTCAGGGAAAAGAGACATCGTGGGAGTGGAGGGCAAGACAGACATGTCTGAAGATTATGAAAAGTTTCATGAAATTCCTTCCTTCAAAGTGAAGGCTGACCCAAGCACCCTGTTAAACGATGAAGATTATCCATGGTTACGGCGCAATAAGCAAGGGACACACACGAAGAAAAAGTGAAGACTTTCTCTCCACAACTATTCTGATATTGGCTTTGATCTAGAATATCACTGCAGTTACATGTGAAGAAATGAAATCCCTTTTGTAATAGATGAGTTTTCGTCCGAAACCCTGATACTTCGAAAGAGATTGTCCAGTTTGTACACGAAGTGCATCCAGTTTTTCCCGTAACCCTCTCAACTTTTTAGCACATGCTATGTGGGTGAAATTATGATACCATGCCAAGTTTCAACCTTTTCAGAGTTCATTTGTAGTGCTTGTCAATTTCAGGGTCATTCAGCTCAAAATAAATCATTATATGCATGAAAAATAGCAAATGAAGTCACAAAAGGATTGAAAATTGATGATGTGGCTTTGAATGGTGCATTTTGAACGATGAAAATTATCAAAGTATTTTTTGTTAAAAACTTTAATAGCAAAAAGAATTTTCATAAAGTATTTTTGTTATAAACTTTAATAGCAAACTAAAATAACATAAAAAAAATGCAGCTTTTATAAAACTCTAATAGCAAAAAGAATGAACTAAAAAGAATCAATTAAAATATTTTGTTATGATCAACTAAAAAAAACTATAATATTCTTCAATAGCAAAAAGAATCAACTAAAAAGCTTTTATAAACCTCTAGTTATTATCAAAATAATATTAACTTAAAATTATATAAAATTTATGCAACTAAAATTATCAAAGTATTTTTTGTTTAAAACTTTAATAGCAAAAAGAATTTTCATAAAGTATTTTTTGTTAAAACTTTAATAGCAAACTAAAATAACATAAAAAATAAAAAAATGCCGCCTACTAGGCCACCACGGCCTGCATACGACTAGAAACCCATCTTTACATGGGCCAGGATGCAGGCCCGCGGGCCCAGCAGGCCCAACAGGGCAGTGACAAAGGTTAGGCATGTACTGCCTGCAATAGAGAGGAGCTCGACAGCTCAGTCGCAGCGGGGCTTATAAACCAGTGCAGGCGCCTCTCGACTAGCGAGGTGGGACTAAACATTTGGCCGTGGCAGCATAGCCCTTTAGTCCCGGTTGGTGGCTCCAACCGGGACTAAAGGCACCCCTTTCGTCCCGGTTCGTGTTACCAACCGGGACTAAAGGTCTCTGCTTCCCGCCCTTCGGGCTGCTGAAATTGACCTTTAGTCCCGGTTGGTGTCTCCAACCAGGACGAAAGGGGTGCCTTTAGTACCGGTTGGAGCCACCAACCGGGACTAAAGGGTTGGGTATATAAGCCAACACTTAGGAAATTTTCAGAGCTCATCTGCAGTTTCCCCCGACGACGCCGAAGAGCACCTCGATGCCGCCAGGCTGCCCCGACGCCGTTCCCCGCTCCCCTCGCCGCGCCCTGCCCCTACGCCGTCGCCGCGCCCCTGCCCCGCCGTCGCCGTTGCCGCCCCCGAGCCCGCGCGCTCTCGCTCCTCGTCGCCGCCCCCGCCGTCGCCGTCGCCGCCCCCGAGCCCGCGCGCTCTCCCTCCTCCCCGAGCCCTCGCCGCCCCCGCTGTGAGCCCTTGCCGCCAACGCTGTGAGCCGCCGCCGCCCCGGCCCGCTGTCCATTTTTTTTGTTTATTAATTATGTTTATGTATGTATGTATATGTAGATGCTTAGTGTATATATAATGTAGATGTATATGTATGTATGGATGGATGGATGGATGTATATAGAAAATATTGATATGATGAATTTTTTTGTTCATAGAATTTTTTATGTTCATAGAATTAATATCAAGTGGCACTTTTCAAACAAAGTTTTGAGCAAGCTAATGGACTCTAGCAGAGAATCAATTGATACTATCTTGTAGATCACAGTCGAGTGATCAATATTGATATAAGGCACTAACACATAGGATGTACAGAACAATACTTGTAGCCTTTGGAAAACAGCTAAGTGATGTTTAAAGCTGAGGAATTCTCAGACTTAGCAGAATTCCAGGAATTTTCAGGATATTGGTAAAACTTTAGAAATTCGTAGAAAATTAACCGTAACTCCGATGAAAATAATTGATATATGAAAACCGATCAGCATAATATGACGAATCCGAATATGCCCTCCGTTCGTTTGTCACAAGCAGCTAGCATAGCGAACCTGGAACCGTCCCCCTCCGTTTCATCTGTCCGAAAATGCAGACTTCGGGAAAACATTCCCTGATGTTATCCCCCTTCACCTATATCGTGTAGTGCCGCGTTAGAACACCCCTAACTCTCTCGGGAATTCAACATATCCCCGATAACTTCGACATGAGGGGGCGGGGGTCCGCAAGTATCGTCGAAGACCATGAGAGAGGCGGTCCGCAAAGTATAACCCCCGATAACTTTGCATGATGTTTGCGACTAATCCATTGCTCATATATGCATATGATTCCTTGTTGTGATTAGCTAGGTCTATGTTTGCCACTAATCCATCTCTCATGGTTGTATATTGCCATGTTGTAATATTTGCAGAAACTATGGACAGAGACTTAGAAAAAGAAGAGTTGTTGGGGGATATAATCCGCGACGGAGGTGATATCACCTTGTCGTTTCTCAACGACACCGATGGTCAGGAAAGAGAGGATGACGGCTCCGGTGATCCAATGGAGGAGGAAGGAGATCATGACGGCTCCGGTGACCGAATGGAGGAGGAAGGAGATCATGACGGCTCCGGTGACCGAACGGAGGAGGGAGCCTTAACTGTTGCAAAGTCCGGCGAGGTATATATACATATATTAATTAAGCCTGTGCTGACTTGATGCATTAATTGTTTTGTATGTACATATGTTAACACTTCTTTCTTCTTTTAATTAGCCCTCCGGATTGAGCCAAACTTCCGTAAGGAGACGAGGCCCGTAGAAAAGGTTGCGCCAGGATGAAAGGTTCACGATCGAAGAAGTCGGTCGAGATGGCCAACCGATTGCTCCCAAGCGGAGCAGGGACACATTTATACATCAGTGCGGAGTGGTTGTTAGGGACAGCGTCCCGATCAGCATCCAAGAATGGAATAAAAAGAAGGACCCTGAAGTTTTTTATGTCCAGGATAGACAGAAAGATGATCTTTGGACCTCACTGATGACAAATTTCAGCCTACCGCCAGAGGCAGATCCGAATAAGGTCAAGGCGTTTGCTCTTAAGAAGATGGCAGAATTATTCAAGAACTGGAAGAAGGATTTGAACAAAAAGTTTGTCGAGAATGACAAGACTCCAGAATTCACCGGTCCATATGAGAAGATAAAAGATCACTGGCCCGCATTTGTGGCCTACAAGAAATCGGACAAGGGCAAGCAAAGGTCAGCGACAAATAAGCTAAATGCTGCAAAGAAGCAGTATCACCATGTTACGGGGTCAGGTGGCTACAGCAAACCCCGGCCTACGTGGGACAAAGCTGAGCAAGACCTGCTTGCTAAAGGGGTCCAACCAGCGATATTGCACAGGCTAGATCGGTCAAGGAATTGGTTCTTTGGGGTTGGGGGAACTTTGGACCCAGAAACAGGGAAGTGTGTTTGGACGAAAGCTCAACTTGCAATACCCATCAAGAAGCTTCAGGAAGCAATCAATGCAGCGCGGGAAGGGAGGTTGCATCCCGACAGCGAGAAGGACGAGCTGATAGAGGCCCTCGGGAATCCTGAACACCCTGGACGAACACGAGGCACATCAGGCTCCGTTCCGTGGGTGCAAGGGTTTCCCGACAGCGGTGGTTATAGAAGCCGAGAGAGAAAGAAGAAAGAGGAACCAAGCGAAATGCAGAAGCTCAGTGCAAGATTAGCGAAACTAGAGGAACTTGAGAGCCAGCGAGCTACCGGCCAAACATCTCAGCGGCACGAAGATCCTTCCTTCGACACTGCCCCAGAAGCTACCCCACCATCTCAGCGGAGAAGCAGCGTGGCTTCCACGGAGCTCGTTCAGCCTGATTTCACGGCTCCTCGCTACCCCGTGGATAGTATCACGGAGGCTGATCATTGTGTGCTAATGGCGAAATGCCAGAACCTGACCTTGAAGGCGGCGGTCGGCTCTGATTTACCTCCTCGAGCTGAGGTAACTTTCCATTGCCGTCCGATTCCACCTGGCTATGCTATTGTCACGGTGGATGAAATAATGGAGGGATTTGAGGGGCTGGAGCTTGACTACCCTACAGGTGAAGGGGATAATCTTCTGGAAAATGCCTTAAGGAGTACCTGTCTATGGAGAAAGGAGAACATCAAGCTTCCAAACTGGACGCCGCCTCAGCAGACACAGCCGGATGAGGCCCCTCAGCAGACTCCTCACAGTCCAGCTCAGCCGGATGAGGCCCCTCAGGAGACTCAGCCGGATGAGGCCCCTCAGCAGACTCCGCTGCCTCATTCGTCTCTGGCGCATCAGCTGTCTCCGCCGCCTCAGCTGTCTCCGTCGCGTCAGCCGACTCCGGCGGAGGAGGCCCCTCAGCAGAATCCTCCTTCGCCTCCTCCGCGGCGTCAGCGAACTCCACCTCCTGCGCCGCCTGAGCGGACTTCGCCTCCTCCACCGCGTCAGCGAACTCCGCCTCGTCAGCAACGGCAGAAGAGAGCCGCCGCCGCTCCGGCGGCTAGCAGTACAAGAGGTGGTGGGTAGAAATTGAAATTTGGTCCAAGCCTCAAGCCTCTACCCAAGTTACCATATGAGCTGACTGACAAGGAAACCGATGAGGTCGTGGCGGCCGATTTGAAACGCCAATTTGCACGAAAAGTTCCACCTCCAAAGGAAAAAAATAGATCCGGTAAAGGCAAATCGCACTCTGGATGCCCTTACGCGACCACCTCCGCCTCCGCTGCTATCAAACTATGACCGCATTATTGCAAAGACATATGACAAAGCTATGAGTCGGTCGAGAAGTAGCAGTACTGGTGCAAGAAGTGGGAAAACAATTCCCCAGCTCGGCGAACAGGAAAAGCAACTGTGCCCCCCGCTCAAGGTGTTTACCGATACCCCGGGGGCAGCGGTCGTTGCTCCTGGTTTCAATCCTGGTGATTACCTAGGCGATGATGTACATTTTGAAATCGCTAAGGTAGACACCTTTAAATACCAGCACGGGAAGCGTCTCGTCAGAAGTGATGATCTGGAACAAGATCTACCAACGATGATGCGAACATTACATAAATGGTACTTGGAAACCTGCAAGGATGGGACGGGCAGTATCTTGGTGGGAATTAAGGATGAGCACGACTTCGTTGGAGTCGACTCGATCTTCGTTGAATTTGACGAACTCTTTCAGTTATACAATCAAGCCGCCCTCGACAAAAGTCTCGTGGCTTGTTATTGTCTGTAAGTATTATTTCTGTAATTAAGTCTCTAGCTCAGCTCGTTCATTGCATGTATATAATTATCCTCACTATATTATGCAGATTGAAGATCGTCGAATTTAAAAGAGGACAAATCTATGACATTGGGTTCATTAACCCGAATATCGTAAATGAATGGTCGGTACAGAGCATCCCCGAGGAGACTGAGACAATCTTGCTAATGTCGTTCCTTCGACACCAAAACAAAAGGGAAATACTCTTTCCTTACAACTTCAAGTGAGTGTTACTGTCTTCTGCATATTCTGTTTCGCTGACTCGAGGTTAAGTGTAATTGATGAGTTATGCGTGCGCAGGTTCCACTTTATTCTGCTAGCCATTCAGCTTGACGAGGGAGCAGTAACTGTCTTGGACTCGAGACGTAAAGAGGCTACGAAGTATGCGGACATGATTAAAATGCTCCAGAAGTAAGTTCAATCATTATCGCACTATATCGACAACTTTCATTCATTTCCTGATATTAAGTAATCATTTTCTTTGCCGGGCAGGGTTTGGAAAAATTTAATCACGCGGGTTAAGGGTGAATGGAGACCGGAGCTGCGATTTACACAACCCAGAGTAAGTAGTACTAGCTAGCTAGTTCCGCGCATCTCTCATTGATTCTAGTTTCAATACCATTATCATGGTTGATTATCATTTTGATTGAACTCTATTCTCGTAAAGTACATGTGGCAGCAACCCGGAAATGAATTATGTGGATACTACGTTTGCGAGTTCATTCACCAAAAGACCACTGCGAGGGGCTTCACTAAACAACATTTTGAAGTACGTAAACAATATTCATAATTTTATTTTATCACCATCAATTGTGTTGATTTCATTCATATATATATATATATATTGACCCCCCTTCTTTAAATTAGACCTGTCAGAAGAGGGACGTACTCCTACCAGCTGATCGCCTACGCGCAATTCAAGAGGAGTTGGCGGGATTCTTTGTTGACCACGTCATTCCTAAAGACGGAAAATGCCATCGGGAATTGCAAACCGATTCCTAAAGACGGAGAATGCCAACGTGTAATATCTGTAGTAGCGTCGAATAGATATACGAAAACTTGTTGTTTGACCAATAAGCACGGAGAAAGAGAGGTCACTTCTCTCTATATATTGATCATGCATGACGATGTTGTGTAATTAATGGTTCCTTCATTGCTTACTAGCTAGCGTCGAGTTCTCTCTATATGTAGTAGCTAGCGTCGACCAAGCACGGAGAAAGAGAGGTCACTTCTCTCTATATGTAGTAGCTATCTAACACAATATGAAACCCCTAAACCCTCCAAAACCCCTAAACCCCCCCCTTTCAAAAAAAAAAAACCCCACCGCCTGGGAGCTGCTGACGCGTGGCTACCTTTTAGTCCCGGTTGGTGTTACCAACCGGGACTAAAGGTCCTCCTGCCTGGGCGCCCCACAACGTCCACGTGGACCACCTTTAGTCCCGGTTCGTGTTACCAACCGGGACTAAAGGTCCTCCTGCCTGGGCGCCCCACAGCGTCCACGTGGAGCATCTTTAGTCCCGGTTCGTAAGCCAACCGGGACTAAAAGTGATGGGCATTAGTCCCGATCGTTTTGTCCCGGTTCCAGAACCGGGACTAAAGGCCCTCTGGAACCGAGACTAATGACCTGTTTTCTACTAGTGACTCACCCCATGTGGCTCTACACTGGGGCCAACGACTTGACCCGAGTGCATCCAGAAGACATCGAGGAGAAATCGATGGAACAGTGGATCAAGTGCATCACTGGCGCGCGCGACAATCCGCGAGGGTCGAGACGGATCCCGCCCTACGACGCCAATAGCCTACCGTTGGAGGTATGACAAGCATTCCCGAGTGAATTCCTTATGCGCAAATTCTCCGAGTGAATTGGGTAATCCGAGTGAACTAACTAAACCTCCTGTCTCTGATCTTCGTGTCTTGCAGGAGTTCCAGAAGATGCTCTCGCCTGTGCCGAATGGGGAACAACCTGCCGGAGGCACTGAGAGAGAACATGGCAGCGCCCAGGGCAGCTACGCGGAGGACAGCGAGGAGGAAAGCGACGACTCGGAAGAGAGCGACGAGGTCGAGTCCTCCCAGTCTCCGGAGCTGCGCTCCGAGCGCCGCTCCAAGCTAACTCATGACCCGAGTGCTGGCCCGGAGAAGGAGGTGGTTCCGAGTAGTAAGGCCCCAAAGCGCACTCGGACGTCGTCGCCCGAGCTGACTGAGAAGGCCGCCAAGCAACCCAAGGTTGTTTCCCCCAAGCCTCGGAAGGCTCTGCCCAGGATCAAGGTCACTGTGCCTGTCGCCTCAACGTGAGTGTCTTTGTCAGCTTTTCTTTTCTGTCTTTGTCAACTTTCGGGATTCTTCTGACCGAGCGAATCTTCTGAACCAGTGCTGCAACTTCGACGACGTCTCCCATGCAGATTGTTGGGGATCGCACCGAGGCCGAGTCGGTGGACGCGGCCACCTCTCGAAAAGGTAATAATGACTTCATTTTTACGTCGACCTGTCATTCGACTGAAATGTCTTCATCCGATTGAATTGTGTACTGCGACTGATTGTGTGGAGTGAACGTAGCACTTGCAGAGGTCATCCATGTCGGGGACGACGATGAAGAGCCGCTGCGGAAGGACGCTGAGAAGGGGACCGCAGTTCCGACTGCTTCTCAGACTACCGCGCGGAAGATGCCGCCGAGCAAAGCGCCTCAAGTTCCCCCTGCACCTGCCGTGGCCATGTCTCTGGGGCAGGGTTCTTCTCAGGCTGGAGCTGGTTCTGCCGCGGCTCCGTCGACTGCTCTGGCTTCGGTTTCGACTCCTCCCGTCAATATCTTCAGTCTGTACAAAGTGCTGGAGGATCAAACTGGGGCCAGCAAGGAGGCAATGATCCAGGCGGAGCTGATGACCCAACGACTCAAGGAGATGTGTGTAGCTAGCAAGCTGGCATATGATGCCAGTGCTGCCCTCCAGTAGAACGTTCGAGTAAGTACCCTTGTAAGTTGATCTCCAAGTCATTTTTCTTCAGAAGGAATTTCAGTCGGAAAATATCCGGTACACCCACTGGGTGTTTTTTTGTGTGTCCGGCCGTCACTCGGATCAGGCGGACCATTCCGACTGGATACCGTTCTACTGGGGGCACGCTAAGTGCACCCACTGGGTGTAGTCCCCGAGACTGCCGTCGACTGTAGGCAGTCGGCGGGAGTCTTAGAACTTAAAACATGTTCTGTTGTTTGTTGCTGTTGTTTTTTATTTTTTGTTTGGCCATCACTTCGAATCGGGCGGACCGTTCCGAGTGGATACCATTCCAGTGGGGGCACGCTGAGTGCACCCACTGGGTGTAGTCCCCGAGACTGCCGTCGACTGCGGGTAGTCAGCGGGAGTCTTAGAACCTTTTGTCTTGTTTTTTTTTTGTGTTCGGCCGTCACTCGGATCAGGCGGACCGTTCCGAGTGGATACCGTTCCAGTGGGGGCACGCTGAGTGCACCCACTGGGTGTAGTCCCCGAGACTGCCGTCGACTGCGGGCAGTCGGCGGGAGTCTTAGAACTTAGAATCTGATACTGGTCAAACTTGTTCCTCCCTGACAAAGGGTACTTCAGGATCTGATACTGGTCAAGCTTGTTCCTTCCAGGAGTACTGGTCTTTGGGCACTCGAAATTTTTCTTGACATTAACTGTTCTGTTCTCTCTTGTATTTCAGAAAACTTGCGAGCTTGGGACACAGTACGTGGCACTGGAGAAGGAGACGGCCCAGCTCCGACTGGATTTGGAGGTGGAGAGGAGGAACACAGCGCGCGCTCAAGCAGAGCTCAAGACCATGGGAGGTAAGCTTCAATTACTGAGCATTCCGCTTTCATCTCTCTCTGTTCTTTGAACCAAGTGACTTCACTCGACAGATGTGCGTAGTGAAAACCATCAACTCCAAGTGCGGCTCAAAACCTCTGTTTCTTTAGAAACTATGAAGCAGGCACTCGAGAATAAGGACAACAAGCTGGTGGGAGCACAGAAACTGGCGAAGGAAAAGACCAAGGCCGCCGAAGAGAAGCTGGCCTCACTCGAGAAGGTTGAAGCAGAGAACACGTCGCTGAAGGCCACCGTCAAGGAGGCAAAGAAGGAGGTGGCCGAGCTCAAGAAGCAGAAGGCCGAGTGGGACAGCAAGCTCAAGGCCCAGGTGGAAGTCTACGAGCAAGAGAAGAAGAATCTGAACGAGAAGATCACCCAGCTGATCGAGAAGAAGAACGCTCTAGAAAGGTACATAGAAGAGTTCACGGAGGAAATGTACACCAAGCTTGCAGGTTACCTGTAACACCCGAGTGAACTTTTATCCGAGTGAACTTCATGCTTGCTGATCTTTAACTCTGCTCTTTTGTTGTCCACAGAGTACTGCCGAGACTTCGAGCTGGAAACTGGCAGAATCGAGAGGGATCTGGATCCTTCCAGGTCACTCGTCGGTGACAAGGCTGCTCTAGGCGTCTTGCGGGTCGAATCTCGCATTGAAGACGTCCAAGGGTACATCATCTGCCTGCGTGGCGCGCTCGGAAGGATCGACAAGGAGTTGTGGCCAGAAGACACCCTTGACACCGATCTGGAAGCGATGATGACTCGCCTCAATGAGATTCCCAATCAAGTGCAAGCGTGGAAGAAATCGGCTGCTCGTTGCGGAGCCGACGTGGCGCTCTCCCTCGTCCGTGTGCACTGCAAGGACGCCAAGGAAGAGAAGCTAAAGACTCTCCAAGTTGCCAACACGAAGAAACTCAAGTTTGAGGACTTCATGGAGACATTCATCGAAGCAGCCACTCGGATCGCAGACGGCATCGACCTGGACTCCTTCGTTGAGCCGGCCAGCCCCACAGGGGCGTGAGAAAACTTGAAGTCCTACCCATTAGCCTCGGTATGCCGAGTGGAACTGTATTCGTTAAACTTTTTTGGGCTTCGGGCCCGCGTACTCGTATTCGCTTTTGAACTTCTGGAGTTATTCGACTACTTTCCTTCGAGTCTTTCGAGTCTTTGAAATGGGTTTTAACTTAGGCAAAAGCTGGTTCGCAGCTAAGCCTCCGAGTGAGAGTTACGCTCTACACTCGGAGTAACGTTTGAACTTGGGCGAAAGCTGGTTCGCAGCCAAGCCTCCGAGTGAAGGAACGCTCTTCACTCGGAGTAGCGTTTTAACTTGGGCGAAAGCTGGTTCGCAGCCAAGCCCCCAAGTGAGAGGGACGCTCTTCACTCGGAGTAGCGTTTTAACTTGGGCGAAAGCTGGTTCGCAGCTAAGCCTACGAGTGAGAGGGACGCTCTTCACTCGGAGTAGTGTTTTAACTTGGGCGAAAGCTGGTTCGTAGCCAAGCCTACGAGTGAGAGGGACGCTCTTCACTCGGAGTAGTGTTTTAACTTGGGCGAAAGCTGGTTCGCAGCCAAGCCTCCGAGTGAGAGGGACGCTCTTCACTCGGAGTAGTGTTTTAACTTGGGCGAAAGCTGGTTCGTAGCCAAGCCTCCGAGTGAGAGGGACGCGCTTCACTCGGAGTAGCGTTTTAACTTGGGCGAAAGCTGGTTCGCAGCCACGCCCCCGAGTGAGAGGGACGCTCTTCACTCGGAGTAGCGTTTTAACTTGGCGAAAGCTGGTTCGCAGCCAAGCCCCCGAGTGAGAGGGACGCTCTTCACTCGGAGTAGCGTTTTAACTTGGGCGAAAGCTGGTGCGCAGCCAAGCCCCCGAGTGAGAGGGACGCTCTTCACTCGGAGTAGCGTTTTAACTTGGGCGAAATCTGGTTCGCAGCCAAGCCCCCGAGTGAGAGGGACGCTCTTCACTCGGAGTAGCGTTTTAACTTGGGCGAAAGCTGGTTCGCAGCCAAGCCCCCGAGTGAGAGGGACGCTCTTCACTTGGAGTAGCGTTTTAACTTGGGCGAAAGCTGGTTCGCAGCCAAGCCCCCGAGTGAGAGGGACGCTCTTCACTCGGAGTAGTGTTTTAACTTGGGCGAAAGCTGGTTCGCAGCCAAGCCCCCGAGTGAGAGGGACGCTCTTCACTAGGAGTAGGTTTTTAACTTGGGCGAAAGCTGGTTCGCAGCTAAGTTGAAGGGCGAACACCCACTGGGGGTTGTAAGCCAAAAAATGCATACGAGTGAACTCAATGTAGAACTGGAAAAGTCATGCTTTTTATTCATCAAACATCAGTCGAGTGCTTTTATTACGTCTCAACATCAGGTAAAAAATCATCGCAGCAAATCCGCATTCCAAGCACGGGGCTCGTCTGCTTGCTTCTGAAGGTTGTACAGGTGGTATGCTCCGTTGTGCATAACCTTCGACACGATAAAGGGACCTTCCCACGCGGGAGCAAGCTTGTGAGGTCGCTACTGATCCACTCGGAGCACAAAATCTCCTTCTTGAACGGCCCGACTTCTGACGTGCCTGCTGTGAAAACGTCATAGATCTTGCTGATAAGTGGCCGAACGGATAAGAGCCATCTCTCTTTCTTCCTCCAGGAGATCAATTGCATCTTGCCGCGCCTGCTCTGCTTCAGTTTCGGAGTATAGTTCCACTCGGGGCGAATTGTGGAGCAGGTCACTCGGCAAGACGGCTTCAGCTCCGTACACCATGAAGAAGGGAGTACGATTGGTAGACCGATTAGGGGTCGTCCTCAAGCCCCAAAGAACTGATGGCAACTCGGTGACCCGGGCTCCAGCTGCGTGCTCCAAATCGCGCATGAGTCGTGGCTTTAACCCTTGGAGAATCTGTCCATTTGCTCTCTCAGCTTGTCCATTCGACTGCGGGTGCGCCATAGATGCATAGTCGACTCGGGTGCCTTGGACGGTACAGAACGACCTGAACTCTTCTGAGTCGAAGTTTGAGCCATTGTTAGTGATGATGCTATGGGGCACACCGTATCTGAAGACTATCTCTTTCATAAACTTGATCGCTGTACGAGAGTCTAGCTTCTTGATGGGTTTGGCTTCGATCCACTTAGTGAACTTATCCACTGCAACCAGCAAGTGTGTGAATCCACTTGCCCCTGTCCGGAGGGGTCCCACCATGTCAAGTCCCCAGACTGCAAACGGCCAGACGAGTGGAATCGTCTTTAGAGCAGACGCAGGTTTGTGCAATAAGTTTGCATAGAACTGGCACCCGGTGCAGTGTTGGACTATCTCCTGGGCAGCTTCATTGGCACGTGGCCAGAAGAAGCTGGCTCGGTAAGCTTTAGCCACGATTGTCCGAGAGGACGCGTGGTGACCACTAGTTCCCGAGTGAATCTCCTCTAGGATCAATCGACCTTCTTCCGGAGAAATGCAGAGCGCTGAGTCACACCAGTGACGCTCTTTCTGTATAACTGATCGCCCATCACTGTAAAGGCTTTGGACCTACGAACAATCTGGCGGGCCTCAGCTTCATCTTCTGGAAGTTCCTGCCTGAGCAGGTATGCAATGTAGGGTACTGTCCACTCGGTTGTGATTGCTAGGATCTCCATGACCAAATCAATGACTGCCGGGACCACGACTTCAGTCGGATCGGACGGACCGACCACTTGCGGGGGCTCTTCCGTAAAGGGATCTTCTTTCACTGTCGGAGAATGTAAATGCTCGAGGAACACATTGCTTGGTATGGGTTTCCGAGTGGACCCAATTTTTGCCAGATCATCTGCCGCTTGATTCTTGGCTCGGGGAACATGATGCAGCTCTAGACCTTCAAGTTTCTTCTCCAACTTTCTCACCGCGTTGCAGTATCCTGTCATAGCGGGGCTTCTGATATCCCACTCCTTCATCACTTGATTCACAACTAGATCCGAGTCTCCGTAGACCATCAGGCGCCGGACACCGAGTGAGATGGCCTGTGACATCCCCAGATCTTAACCCTATCATTAAGCTAATTAAATTGCCATGTCATCATGATCATCCTAAATAAATTGCATTTAGAGAATAACCCAACTTCAAATTCAAATTTAAAATAAAGTCAAAATTAAAAGTTATCCAAACAGTAGAATAAAAATGTTCGTAATATTACAAATATTCCCAAAGCAATTATAAAAATAAAATCAACATTAATTGGATTACCTAGATATCTCTAACATCATGAAACGGTACCCAAAGCAGCACTATTGAACCCATTTCTATTTATGTAAAATTCGAACGAATTCAAAACACCCCCAAACTTTTTGTAGCAGTGCTACATATTGCAATGTAATTATGGGGCCCAGTCCCATATTTTAGAAAATAGATTTGCTGACTAAAGGAAAATGCAAACAGAAACAAATAACTGAAAACAGAAAAAGAAAAAGAAAAAGGGAAGAAACTACTATGCACTTGGGCTTGAGTAGCACAGTGCAGCCTGGCCCGGCCCACGCCGGCCTTTCTCCCTCCTCGCGCCAGAACAGGGGAGGCCGCGCACGCCATGGCCGTCCGAACGCCGATGGCCTCGTTGTCGGCCATCCCGCGGCTCCCCCGAGCGGATAAGACCACCCCCGAGCCTCTCTCTCCTCCCCCGAAACCCTAGGCGTCCCAGAAATCACCCTCGCCCTCTCCATCTCTCCCGCACGAGCTCGCCCGAAAGCTCCCGTCGCCGCCGCAGTCGATCCCGTGGCCACCGGCCTCCTCAAGCCTCGCTGTCTTGCCGTAGCTCACCGCCGTCGTCCGCTACGTTTTCCGGTGCAAGCCGTTGGAGACGGGAGCCACCACAGCAAGCGCGACGACCTCTTCTTCCTCCTACGGCCATCTTTGTCTCTGTCGCCAATTTGCCGCCAACGAGCTTCCCCGAGCCCGCTTACGCACAACTGCAGGAGCCAGGTGAGCACCCGCACCGGATCTTCCTCTCCTCGGCCTCTTATCGCGCCTACAGCCACCGCATTTGCCATGGCCAATCCCGCCACCGCGCGAGCTCGTCGCCGGCGAAGCCACGGTGACCATTGGGTCCCGTGCGTGCCGCCATCGCACTCGCCGCGTCGAGTAGAGCCCACCTAGCTAGTTAGTTCGCCTGCGCTGCGTTCCACCGATTCCGCCATTGCCCGAACTCCGGCGCCCGCCGATGAGCTCGCCGTCGTCGCCGTAGTGCTTCTCCGGCTGCGAGACCACCGCCATTCGACGCGCTCCCTCTTTCGAACGCGCCGCTCCACGCCTCGATCCGTGGCCGGAGCGCGATTTCCGAGCCTCGCCCGTGCGCGCCGCCGCGGAAATGCTCGCCGGCGACGTTCCGGCGACGTCGTCGACGTGGCCCGACATGTGGCGCCCCCTGTGCCACTGACTGCTGGGTCCCACTGGCCCCATTGACTGGTTGACCAATCAACGGTGCTGACTGGGCACCCACAGCCACTGACATGTGGGTCCCGCGTCTAATTAAGTCAAATTAAATTTAAATCAAAATTAATTAGTGTAATTAGTCACTGCCAGTAGGGGCCCACCTGCTAATTAATTTCTGTTTAGATTAAATTAAAACCTAATTAGGCCACTGTGTATGACATGTGGGGCCCACTGGTCAGGTTTGACCCTGACCAGCTGGTGTTGACTGCTGACACCAGCATTACGTCATGCTGACGTCACCTAACACTGTTTCGGATAATTCGAATTTAATAATTAAAATAATTCCAGAAATTCAGTAAAACTTTGAAAAATCATATAAAATAAACCGTAGCTCGGATGAAAATAATTTATATATGAAAAATGATCAGAAAAATATGAAGAATCCGAATATGCCACTCCCATACCTGCCACACCTCTCTAACTTGGTGAACATGGAACTTTCCCCTCCAGTTCATCTGTCCGATAAATGCCCGGAGCTGGTAAAACACCTCCAGAGGTTTCCCGCTCCGACTAACTTGCGTAGTACTGCATTAGGACACCCCTCGAATAGCGTGCTGCCATACCATGCATCTATGATTGCATTTGTTGCTTGTGTTTATTGTTTCTTCCCCCACTTCTCTCCGGTAGACCCCGAGACCGACGCTGCCCCTGTGATCGACTACGTCGTCGACGACCCCTCCTTTACCACAGAGCTTCCAGGCAAGCAACCCCCCCTTGACACATGCCTATATCACCTATCCTTTCTCCCTCCTGCTTGCATTAGATTATGCTACTACTTTTGATTGATCCTATTCTGATGCATAGCCTGATTTTGTAAACTGCTATTGGTACCTTACCTGCTATCCTAAATGCTTAGTATAGGTTGGATGGAATTCCATCTGTGGCCCCTTCCTTGTCCTAGTTGCCCCGCTTTGTTACCAGTGCCCCGTTCGATGTGATCGACGGGCTGAGACCTGCACATCACTACACAACCCCCTTAGTTGCTCGACTCTGCAGGGCTACTATTGAGTGCCGGGGGTGATACCTCGTACTGCACCCCTGATGTTATCCCTGTGGTATAGCACATCGGTGGTGATTGCAAAGGGTGATTCCTCGCTCTCCCCTTCCCGATGATGACTCTGTCGTGCAACCCCTCAAGTGTGGACCATCGAGGGTGATTCCTCCTGGTTCTTCTTGACGGATTACATCGAATAGGAATCCATAGAGGGTGATTCCTTGGATTCCCCCTCGATGTGATGAACACACGGATACCCTACTTTTACTACAGTCCCCGGGTAAAGTCGAGTCGACCCCGAGGGGTACCCGCGAGAGATGTGAAGTCGGGTTGACCGTGAGGGTACCCGCGAGATAATTACGAGGCGCGGCCGGGCAGGCAGAGACCGCCCTAGATAGGGATGGGCCTAACCCTTGTTGCACTTCCTCGAGACGGGACGACAGGAGTACTGATCGTAACCGCGAGCTCCTAATAATTCGCTAACGGATTTGGGTATTTGATCTGACTTGGCCACTGGCCTATACGCACTACCACCACGCGGGATAATGGTTTAATGGGGCCCTCTGCGCCGTATGTATCAGCCGAAAGCTCTGTCAGACGTCCAGTTCCGCATTGTGGCCGGGTCGGGCCGGCACCATCCATGACAGAGGTGGTGCCTGGATCCACCCTGCACACAATGACCCGGAGTGCACAGGGCGATGGCCCAAGACCTCTGAGCACTTAGGATGTAGACCGGCGGGGACCTCTCTGCTGAGCTCTAGGTAGGGCTGCGGTGTGTCGATCAGCCGAGGCTGGGCATGACCCAGGAAAGTATGTCCAGCCAGAGTTAATCGAGCATGTTGGGTAACAGTAGTGCACCCCTGCAGGGAAGTTTATCTATTTGAATAGCCGTGTCCACGGTAACAGGACGCTCAGTGTTGTATCCCGATCTATTACTACTTGTACTGGATACATGTTAATTAATTGTAAGCTCCGGGATCGTTTTCTCGCAGGGAGTCGAGGAAGGATCTCTGGGCTTTGCTATTACATGCTTGTTACTTTATAATATGCTAATCTGCACTCTTCTAATGCTGCAAGACGCTGAAGATCCTAGTCTTCGATAGGCTAGGCCTTCCCCCCTTATTCTGGCATTGATGCAGTTTAGTCGAAAGATATAACCCCATTCCTTTGATACCGATGCATAAGTAGAATAGTTCTGATGTCAGTCTTGCGAGTACTTTGGATGAGTACTCACGGTTGCTTTGCTCCTCTTTTTCCCCATACCCGATTGCTGCGACCAGATGATGGAGCCCAGGAGTCAGCTGATCCCGCCGATGACTGCTACTACACTTCCGGTGGAGCCTACTACTATGTGGAGACCGACGACCAGGAGTAGATTCGGAGGCTCCCAGGCAGGAGGCCTTGCCTCTTTCGATCAGAGTCGTTGTTTGTTTTCGCCTTCTTAAGGCAATCTTGTTTTCCTTTTATGTCTGTGCTCAGATATTATGTTGTTTCCGCTGACGCTTGATCGCGAGCTTATTTATTCGAGCACTCGAGGCCCCTGGTATGTAATATAAAGCTTGTATTATTTTACTTTGTATTTAGAGTTGTGTTGTGATATCTTCAAGTGAGTCCCTAGGCTTGATCGTGTGCATTTGCGTGTATGATTAGCGCACGATTAAGTCAGGGGCATCACATGGCCAAACGTAGACCATAAAGGAGCGCCTCGTACTCGGCTTCATGGTTGGAGGAATCGAAGTGAATCTGCAGAACATATCTGAGACGATCGCCCTTCAGAGATACTAACACAACTCCAGCTCCTGAACCATTCAGCATCTTGGAACCGTCAAAGAACATGGTAGTGTTCCGGGTGACTCTGAGTCGGTTGCTGCTGTTCTGTCCACTTGGCTAGGAAATCGGCTAATGCTTGGGACTTGATCGCCTTTTTCGCCTCGAACTTGATGTCCAGGGGCAAGAGCTCGATAGCCCACTTCGCCACTCGACCAATCGCATCCCGATTGTTCATGATCTCAGACAGCGGGGCGTCACTGACGACTGACACGGTGTGCTCTTGGAAGTAATGGGCTACTTTCTTTGCAGTCAGGTAGATGCCATAGACGAGCTTCTGATAATGAGGATACCTCTGCTTGGACGGAGTCAGAACTTCAGAAATGTAATAGACTGGGCGCTGAACTTTGTAAGTCTTGCCCTGTTCTTCTCGCTCGACTGTGAGGACAGTGCTGACAACTTGACCAGTGGCCGCAATGTACAAGAGTGACGGCTCATTGCTGTTTGGAGCAGCAAGCACCGGCTGGGTGGAAAGCAGGGCTTTGAGTTCAACAAACGATGCTTGTGCTTCAGCAGTCCACTCGAACGAATCAGACTTCTTCATCAATCGGTACAGGGGCAGTGCCTTCTCACCGAGACGGGAAATGAATCGGCTCAGAGCTGCGAGGCAACTCGTGAGCTTCTGTACATCATGAAGACGTTCAGGACGTTTCATTCGTACAATCGCCCCGATCTTCTCAGGATTGGCATCTATCCCTCGTTCGGAAACGAGGAAACCGTGTAACTTGCCTCCAGGAACTCCGAAAGTGCACTTCGCTGGATTCAGCTTGATATCATACTTCTGCAGATTCGCGAAAGTTTCAGCTAGGTCAGCCAGCAGGTCGGAACCTTTTCTGGAGTTGACCACTATGTTATCCATGTACGCCTCAATGTTCCGACTGATTTGTTTTTGCAAACACTTCCGCACCATGCGCATAAAAGTGGCAACAGCATTTTTAAGGCCGAATGGCATGGTGATATAGCAGAAACACCCGAATAGGGTGATAAAGGCTGTTTTTATTTCATCTGGCCCATACAGTCGGATCTGGTGGTACCCGGAGAATGCATCCAAAAAAGACAATCGCTCACAACCCGCGGTGGAATCTACGATTTGATCTATGCGGGGGAGCGGGAAATGATCCTTGGGGCAGACCCGATTGATGTACTTGAAGTCGATGCACATTCGGAGAGACTTATCCTTCTTAGGGACCATGACGACGTTGGCGAGCCATTCGGAGTGGTACACCTCACGGATGAACTCGGCTGCCAGGAGCCGAGCAACTTCTTCGCCAATGGCCTTCCTCTTCTGTGTTGCAGAGCGACGAAGATGCTCCTTCACAGGTTTTGCCTTCGGGTCGACTCGCAAACGGTGCTCAGCCAGCTCCCTGGAACACCCGGCATGTCGGATGGTTTCCATGCGAAGATGTCCCAGTTCTCACGGAGGAACTGGATGAGCGCTTCTTCCTATTTGCTGTCGAGTGTCGTTGAGATGTTGGTGGGAGCAGCATTGGGATCCTCCGGGTGGATGTGTACAGAATTCGTATCACCGGCCGACTGAAATGCAGATTCTGCAGCTGGCTTCTTGGAGCGTAGAAGATCACTCGGATCAGCATTTTTCTTGTACTCCTCCAGTTCCACCATGGCCATCTGTTCATCAGCAATCACTACTGGAATCTGGAAATTTGCCATCTGTCCCTTCTTTGCCGTCTGCCAGCTGACGGCAAAGAGCCTCTTTGCCGTCAGCTTTGGAAAAGCTGACGGCAAAGAACCAGCTGATGGCAAAGAGAGTCTTTGCTGTCAGCTGTCTCTTTGCCGTCCGCCAGCTGACGGCAAAGAGGCCAATGGCAGACGGCAAAGAGGCCCGTGGGCCCCAGGGGGGCTCGGCGCTGGCTTGGTCACCTCTTTGCTGTCTGCTGGCCCTTTGCCGTCTGCTAGCTGACGGCAAAGAACGGCCAGGCAGACGGCAAAGGAGGGATGTGGGGCCCACCAAAGCACGGCGTGGGCTAACCTAACGGTTGGCCTCTTTGCCGTCTGCTAGCAGACGGCATATCCATCTTTGCCGTCTGCTAGCAGATGGCAAAGGAGCAGTTCAAAGAAATTAAACGGCTAGCCCGCGCACGCCCGGCCCCCACTACCCCACTCTCCTCCCCCGCACCCCTCTCTCGCTCGCTCCCTCCGCCGCCGGCCCGCCGCTCCGCCGCCCCACGCCGCCGGCCCGCCGCCCCTGCCCCCCTGCCCCCGCGCCCCGCCGCCCCTGCCCCCTGGCCCCGCGCTCCGCCGCCCCTGCCCGCGCGGTCCGCCGCCCCCTGCCCGGCGGCCTCCTCTCCTCGCCGCCGGCCGCCCCCGCCCGGAGGCCTCCTTTCCTCGCGGCCGGTAGCCCCCGGCTGGCCCGTAGCTTCACCCCCGCCCCTCGCCGCCGGCCGCCCCTGCCGCCCCCTGGTGAGTGCCCCACCGCCGTCTTTTTTTTGTTTTTTTTCTGTTAAATTAGTTAGTTAGTTTATTAGGTAGAAAAAACTTAGATACAAAAGAAGAAAAGAAAAAACTTAGAAGAAAAAGAAGAAAAGAAAAAACCTAGAAGAAAAAAAAAGAAAAGAAGAAGGAAAAAAAAGGAAAAAGAAAAAAGGAAAAGAAGAAAAAATAAGAAGAAGAAGAAGAAGAAGAGGAGGAGAAGAAAAAAGAAGAAGAAGAAGAAGAAGAAAGAGGAGAGGAGGAGAAGAAGAAGAGGAAAAAGGAAAGGAAGAAGAAGAAGAAGAAGAAGAAGAAGAAGAAGAAGAAGAAGAGGAGGAGGAGGAGGAGAAGAAAAAAGAAGAAGAAGAAGAAGAAGAAGAAGAAGAAGAAGAAGAAGAAGAAGAAGAAAAGGAAGAAAAGGAAGAAGAGGAAGAAGAAGAAAAGGAAAAAGAGGAAAAAAAAAAGAAGAAGAGGAAGAAGAAGAAAACGACACCCCGACCCCGACACGACACCCCGACACTTAAAAGCTCTTATATTTCTTTACAGAGGGAGTACTACACTACTTATCACTGACTTTATCCCAAAAGATCAAACTATCCTCTCCTCTAGCTGCAGGTACTAAAACAGAGCACTAAAGAAGATCTTGAAAGGGCATATTATCAATTTCACTTGGACCCTGCAAAGACAAATACATATTTAAAACATGGCAATATTGAAACTAGTTCAGAGAAGATGAAACAGAGAAATATGAAAATACCGTCATTCTCTTGTTGCTGCACAAAGCAATTCACCTAGTTATTTAGCCTATAACAATAATGAGTAAAAACTCACAATCACAAGGGTTTTCAGTAACATACGCTAGATTTACGAGGAACATCCATTGCTACTTGAGTTTCTACATCACCACCATTATTTTGTTGCTGCATAAAGAAATCATCCTTGTTATTTAGCATGTAGTCACAATGAATAAGAACTCTATATTGCAAGGGTTTTCAGCAACATACGCTATATTTAGTTTGCTTGTAGATGCACTAAGTTTATCTTGAAGTTGCTTCCCAAGACAATTGAGTGTGTTGTCCATCAATATGCAACATTCTGGAGAGCTTGTAGCTTCATATGCCAGATTAAGGAATGTGCGAGACCAAGACTTACAGCGGAGCATAGCATCCAATTTTGGATTTTCAATTATGATATTTCCTTTGTTATCTTGTATAGTTCCATACCTTGCTTCCCTTGTCCATCGCTTCAGAATGTAATGCCTAGGCAACAACTTGATATTCATCAAGTCAAGAACTTTCAAAGCATGGCCACACAATATTCCGGTCCTTTTAAACTACCCACAACTACATGCAGATGTTTGCTTTAACGGATCACCAACAACAACGTGCTCTAGTTCAGAACTTAAATCACCACCAGCCCTCACAATTGCAACAGAATATTTCTTATTTCCATCCAATGATGTAGTACATGCAGCCATGGATCTTTCATATTCATTTTGGAATGCTTCAAATATAGTGGGTGTGTAAAGTTTGCTTGTTTGCAGCAGCATAGGTGTCTTCATGATTATTCTAGGTAGCTTTTTCCTAGCTTCAAATTCCGCATCTAACTCCTTATTTCTTTTTCCTTGCACTGCCCTTTCAAAATGCTTTAAGAACCGAATGATGTCAAAATCAGATTTATGATGCTTTTTCAAGTCACTATTGAAACTCTCACTTAATTGTGTTAGGTATCAAAGGTATTACATATATATTTTTAATTAGTTCATGTTAGGTATTCCATTTTTTATTATTCATGTCGGTATTAATTTTTTTTTATGTTGTACTAATTTTGTTTACTCTTTGTCATGGCAGGTGTTGAAAGATGGTGGGCGCGGGTCCGGAGCGCTCCGAGGCTCCTTCTTCGTCGGCGCGTGGTGGGAGGGGTTCCATTCCACCCGTACCTCTCCGCCGAGCGTTGTTGGACAGTATGGGGACACCGCCGGGCCCTTCTTCGTCGGCGTCGGTGCCCACCGGGGGACGAGGTCGGGGAGGGAAGAAGAGAGGAGGTAGATCAGGACGTGGCCATGGGAGAGGAGGTAGGCAGGCTCGTACGCCTTCCTCGCCGCCACCCCCAGCTGATTCACCCAAGCACGTGACTGCTAGGGTGGACCCGTCCGAGGATGAGGCTACGCGGACTCCGGTCCACGAGCCTCGGGTCGACGGGCCTTCGGCCGACGAGACTTCGGCCCACGAGACTCCGGACCAGGCTACGTCCCAGGAGACGTCCGGATGGGGTACCTGGCCGGATCCGCCTGCGGGGCCGAGTGGCCATGCTGATGGTGGCGGGGATTCGGCTGATAGCGAGGGCGAGGTGGTTGAGGGGGCCACCATCTACCAGCGTGGATGTACACGGCTCCCGACCGTGCCGGCGACCCGCGAGCAGAGGTGGTTGATTTTCCCTGATGGGGAGAGGTAAGTGCATTTACTCTTTTTGTACCTTTTGCCTTCACGTTTCTTCAAATATCTAATGCGTTGGCCTTGTCATACTGTAGGGGTTGGGACCATGCTCCGGATGTCCGCAGGCCCAACACCGTCCTTGGTGTGCCTTGCCGGCAAAACTTCCCGGGGTTTGTCACGTTGCCCGGTGAGGGTCAGGTTCCACAACTAGGATTGAGCTGGGAGCACTACTTGGCTGCCCCGGCCCTGCCGGAGGAGATGATCGAGGGTGTCTTGTGCCACACGTGGGCAGAGATGGTGATCAGAAAGTTTTGGGTAATTTCTCCTTTACACAATTAAAAATCTTCAAATAGCTAGTTATTGTACTAATCAATGTTATCTCGTTTGATTGCAGACCTTCTACAGGTGTGAGGAGGGATACGAGGAGGCCGCGGCACAGGTTATCGATGCCGCGTGCAAGCGCCTACTACAAAACTTATGGCACGAGGCTCGAGTGCAGGCTGTTCGAGACTACTACGCCTCGCGTGGTATTAAGAAGACCAAGCAGGCGTGCCGTGAAAAGTTTCTGAAGAAGAAGCAGTACATGACGGTAATTACCTATTCTTAAGGCCTTGTACTTAGTTTCCTTGATTTGATTCGTAGGCGTAGCGCTCAAGTTTCTCTTTACTAACTTAGGTGCCCCCGAGATGGTGTGCGGATCAGATGGATTGTTGGGAGGTGTTGGTGGATGAGTGGTGCTCAGACCAATGGCTAGCCCTCCACAACAATGCCAAGGACCGGCGTGCCCAAATGGAAGGTGTGCCACACCATCAAGGCAGCGCCAACTTATATCAGTTCGGGCGGAACTGGGTATGTGGTTTGCTTCATGATTCATGCAATTCATTCTTCATGCTAGCTTGAGCCCTTTAATTACTAATTTACTCTGTTCCTCTCTTTTAGGGGCGATACAATAAGGCGGAGGTGCCAGAGGTGTACGACCTCTATGCCATGGCCCATACTGCCTCGTACAAGAAGGTCAAGGCATTCTCTGCGTCTGACCTCGATCATCCAGAGAGCTTCACCAACATCTCCTCACACAACAAGCTCGTGAGGTACAGAGATGAGGGGAAGGCGAGGAAAGGGGAGGACTTTAACCCGAGCCAGGGTCCCATTAATCCAGAGTTGGTGATGATATCTGGTGGCGGGAGGTCCCATGGCTCGATAGCCATTGGAGATGGAATTATACGTTGTCCTAGCACTCTCCCGGAGATCAAGGTGTGATAAACGAGCTCCGCCCCTCAGATAAGGCCTCGTCCACGGCCAATGGAGCTCGCCATCGAGGTTAGTTATACGGACTCAGATTTCTTTCCTCTCCATTACATTGTTTGTGCGTCTGCTCGATGATTACAATGCTAACGAGGAGTGGTGTTGCAGGCTGCTATTCAGAAAGAGAGAGAGAAAACCCAGACGCTTCTGCAGGAGAGGGACCGGCAGGCGGCGGAGAAGGAGCGGGAGTTGGAGGAGAGGACGGCTAGGATGTTGGAGGAGGAGAGGGCACGGAATGACATGGCGAACCGGGCCATGTACGAGCTCCTCGTGGTAAGTTTCTTCTGCATATTAGCCAAATCATGCACTTAATGTTCGTTTCATTACTAACTAATATGACTGACTCGTCAAAACCAAATGTGCAGTCTGTGTGCGAGAAGACCGGTCAGACCCCTCCGCCGATGCCAGTCATTGCTCCGGGGACCATAGTGAGTTTCATTTGAATGGTCATTAGTTACTAGTCTTAACATTTGAGTGTAATCATGCTAACGAGACATTGCAAATGATCTTTGGTGCAGCGTAACTCCAGACAAGCATCGCACGATCCTTCTCCAGGTGCTACCGGCACGAGCACCCCCAGGGCTTCACCTCCGTGATGACGGTAAGTTTTCTCTAGTGTTTTGCTTAACAAATGCATAATGACCTAGACTTAGCTTTATTTCCTCCAATATGCTTACCATAATGACCTAGACTTAGCTTTATTTCCTCCAATATGCTTACCATAATGACCTAAACTTAGCTTATTTTCCTCCAAAATAACATAATAAGCTTACTTAGCTCCAAAATGATCCATTTTACCTAAGTTAGCTCTAAAATGACCTAAGTTAGCTCTAATATGCTAAGTTAGCTCTAATATGCTTAGTTACCTAGGTTTGCTCAATAATGACATATACTTAGCTTACTTATGTCAAAAATGGCATAATTAGCTTACTTAGGTCAAAAATGGCATAACAACCATGGTAACCTCATAAATGTCATATACTTAGCTTATTTTCGTCCAAAATGACATAATAAGCTTACTTAGCTCCAAAATGATCCATTTTACCTCAGTTAGCTCCAAAATGACCTAAGTTAGCTCTAAGTTAGCTCTAATATGCTTAGTTACCTAGGTTAGCTCAATAATGACCTATACTTAGCTTACTTATGTCAAAAATGGCATAATATGCTTAGTTAACTCAAAAATGGCATAATAACCTAGGTTAGCTCAACAATGACCTATACTTAGCTTATTTAGTTCATTTATGACATAAGTAGCTTACTTAGCTCATAAATGGCATGATAACCTTGCTAAGCTCATAAATGTCATATACTTAGCTTACTTAGGTCAAAAATGGCATGATAACCTTGGTAAGCTCATAAATGTCATATACTTAGCTTACTTAGCTCATAAATGGCATGATAACATTGGTAAGCTCGCATTGATGGAGTGATTCTTTTTACTTTCTTATTCTTCTTCTTCTTCTTCTAGTCTTCTTCTTCTTCTTCTAATCTTCTTCTTCTAACTTTCTTATTTCCCATTTTGCAGATTTCATTCACTTCACGGAAGCTTGCATTGATGGAGTGCTTCTTTTTTACTTTCTGTTTTGATTTTGTACCTTGGAACAATGTGGAACTTGCTATATGGATGAAACTATTGTAATATGTATGGATGGAACTATGTATGTGGAACTTGCTATGTATGTATGGATGAAACTTATGTGTTGGATATCTCATATGTTTGCTGTGAAACTTGCCCTGTGAAATATATATATATATATATATATCATATATTTGCTGTGAAAATGGTTGGATATAAGAAAAAACAGAATAAAAAGAGGCAATGCAGGCTCTTTGCCGTCTGCCACCAACGGCAAAGGCCTCTTTGCCGTCTACCGCAGACGGCAAAGTGGCCACGTGGCAGCAACCTGTGCAACCTGGGAGCACTGGGGCTAACCCATTTGGTCACTTTGCCGTCTGTGGCAGACGGCAAAGGATGGCATGGTTTGCCGTCCGTGGCAGACGGCAAAGAGGTGGCAGCGGCAGACGGCAAAGAGCGGGGAGGGTGACGGGTCTGATGACATCATGAAGCAGACGGCAAAGTGGAGGGCGTGGTTTGCCGTCAGTCGGCAGACGGCAAAGCCTCCCGTTAGACACCTAACGTGGCTAACGTCTATCCTTTGCCGTCAACTTTCTTTGCCGTCTGCTTGCCCAAGAAAGCTGACGGCAAATGTCTTTGCCGTCCGCTGTTTCAAAACAGACGGCAAAGAACCTCTTTACTGTAACTTACAGTGCCGGCCATGTTTGCCGTCTGCGGCTGACGGCAAACACCTTTGCCGTCAGCTTTCTGGTCCTTTGCCGTCTGCCATGGCAGACGGCAAATCAGCTGATTCCTGTAGTGAATCTTGGACCCCTGCTGCAAACATTCTTCCGCGCGCTGCCGACTGCCAGTGCCTGTGATCACACCTTTCGGGCCGGGTATCTTCAGCTTGAGATACACATAACATGGGCGGGCCATGAAACGTGCGTAAGCTGGCCGACCAAGGATGGCATGGTAGGCGCTGCGGAAGTCGACCACTTCGAAGGTCAGCCTTTCCTTCCTGAAGTTCTTGTCGTCTCCAAAGACCACATCCAGGGCGATCTTCCCAAGTGACTTTGCTTTCTTGCCGGGGATCACTCCGTGGAACTGCATGCCGCTCTCACTGAGACGGGACATCGGAGTGCCCATCGCTTTCAGAGTATCGGCGTACAGTATGTTCAGTCCGCTTCCACCGTCCATGAGGACCTTGCGCAATCGAACGCCTCCCACGACTGGATCGACCACCAGCGCCTGCCGCCCAGGGGTGGCAATGGAGGCTGGGTGGTCCGACTGATCAAAGGTGATCGGAGTCTTTGACCAGTTCAGAAACTTTGTCGTCGCCGGCACTTCTCGGTTGATAACTTTCAACCGGCTCCTGCTCTCTACATCTGCAAAGATCATCAGGGTTGCGTTGACACTGGAAAAAGGTTCATCTTTGTCTCCATCATCAGCATCTTCTGGGCTCTTCTCACTCGACGGGCCCTCTCGGAACTGCTAAATCAACAGTCTGCACTGTCGAGTGGTATGCATGGGCAATATCAGATTGCCCTCTTCATCCTTTCTGGTGTGGATGTGACACGGCAAATCGAGGACATCTTGGCCCGACTGATCTCTCTTTTTCTTCGGAATCCATTTTTCCTTAACCTTCCCCTTGTTCTTGGCTTGGCTGGCCAGAGCGGCAGCCTCGGCCTGAGCCGAACCATCAGCCTTGCGCTTTGGCTTCCGATTGGGATTACTGTTTCCGGGGTTGGGCACACTGGTTTTCCCTTTGCCGTTACGGAGACGGTCTTCCTCTTCTCCGTTTGCGTACCGAGTGGCAATCTCCATCATTCGGCTCATGGTCAAAGATCCTGACTGACCAAATTTCAGTATGAGCTCCCGATATCTGACTCCTGCCTTGAAGGCGCAGACGGCTTGATGCTCTGTGACGTTCTCCACCACGTGATGTAAGGTTGTCCACCGCTGGATGTACTCCCTCAATGTTTCATTCGGCTTCTGCACACAATGATGTAGCTCAGTCAATCTAGCCGGGCGTTTGCACGTGCCCTCGAATGTTTTGATGAACACTCGGGCCAAATCTTCCCAGCAGTATATGCTGGCCGGAGTGAGCTGATTGAGCCAGGCGCGGGCCGACCCTTCCAACATCAATGGCAAATGCTTCATAGCCACATAGTCATTTCCTCCTCCAATCTGCACAGCCACTCGGTAATCCTCTAACCAAGTTTCTGGCTTGGACTCACCGGTGAACTTGCTTACTCCAGCTGCCAATCTGAAGTTTGGCGGAATCTCGGCGGCCCTGATGGCTCTGCTGAAACACTCGGGACCGGAGATGAAGGCACCACTTCCACTCAAACGATCTCTGTCCAAGTTCTCTCTCAGAGCTCTGCCTCTGTCGACCAGGTTCTGAGCGAGAATGGATCTCGCATTGAACTGCGGGTCACGATAGTCGACTGGCTCTCTCTGGCGATAACCATCACCATGGCGGGGAGGGCTGGCCCTCCGATCATTGCCGTAAGGACGCCTGGCATCGTACGACCGGTGCGCGTACGAGCCATCCCGCGGAGGGGGCGACTGCACACGACGACGATCGTCCTGACGGCGCGGAGGTGTATTCCGACTGCGACCCTGCCCCGAGTACTAGTCTCGGTGGCGGTCTTGGTCGTTTTGCCATGGAGGCGAGTGTCTGTTTCTCCTTGGGGACACTGGGCTGTGGGCCGACTGGACGGTGTCAGCCCGAATGGATCTGCTGTGAATCCTGTTGCGCGACTGGGACACCGCCGAATTTTGCTCTTCAGCCGCCTTGAGCAGGGCCCGGATCTGCCGAAGACCCTCTCCTGCCTCGGATCGGGACGGCTCAATGGAATCTGCTATCCGAGTGGCCGCCGCCAGATTCTGGACAGGAGTGCGGAATACCTGGAAACTCTGCTGCTGGTCATTTGAGAACAACTGCCGCTGCCGTCGACTGGAACTGGGCTGATGTTGCCGCTGGGCGCGATCGTCGAGTGATTTCTGGAGCGCCTCCAGACGACTGCGCTCAGCCAAGTTGGCCTGGCGCGCGGCCTCCAAAGCCTGAGCCTCGGGGGTCGTCCCAACGATGGGCGTTTGGAGGGCCTGCTCGGTTCTGCGCTGCAGCTCCTCCCTCTGCTGCCGAGTGAGAGGACGGGGCACCTGCCTCCGCGCCGCCGCGGCCGTACCCAGGCAGACTGGGCGGGGAATCGGCCATCAGCACCTCTGCAGCGGGATCGCTGCTCTCGCACTCGGACTAGCTTTCCAAGTGCTCGTGCACGGAGGCGAACAGATCGAAGACGGGCTCATCGGGCTCGTTTGCCGCGATCTGTGGGGCGCGACCTGAAGGGCCACCGCGTGCTTGATCCATCGCTGAAGCCATGAGCATCCGGAGCGCTTGCGACGTTGGCTGGTGGAGAGCGAAGCTATCGACTGATACGGAGTTGATGGCTGTCGAAGGAGAACGCCGAAGGAACTCGCGCGGAAGTGCGCTGCGCCGCGGATGGGCAACGCCTCGACATCCAGCGGGGCTTCTTGGAACCACGCCGAATCGTCGGCGATGAAGCTGAGGATGCCGAAACGGATCTCGCCGCCCAGGGTCAGTCCGTCGCCGGAAACCATGGTGATGACGGGAAAAATGCAACTACACCGGAAGTCGCTAGACGCCTGCCCCACGGTGGGTGCCAACTGTCGTGGGTGCAAGCCTGACAGTAGTGTGTAGGGGTACGGATGAGAGGGCAGAGCCTAGCTATGGCGCAGATGGTACACTCGGATCTGCTGTGAATCCTGTTGCGCGACTGGGACACCGCCGAATTTTGCTCTTCAGCCGCCTTGAGCAGGGCCCGGATCTGCCGAAGACCCTCTCCTGCCTCGGATCGGGACGGCTCAATGGAATCTGCTATCCGAGTGGCCGCCGCCAGATTCTGGACAGGAGTGCGGAATACCTGGAAACTCTGCTGCTGGTCATTTGAGAACAACTGCCGCTGCCGTCGACTGGAACTGGGCTGATGTTGCCGCTGGGCGCGATCGTCGAGTGATTTCTGGAGCGCCTCCAGACGACTGCGCTCAGCCAAGTTGGCCTGGCGCGCGGCCTCCAAAGCCTGAGCCTCGGGGGTCGTCCCAACGATGGGCGTTTGGAGGGCCTGCTCGGTTCTGCGCTGCAGCTCCTCCCTCTGCTGCCGAGTGAGAGGACGGGGCACCTGCCTCCGCGCCGCCGCGGCCGTACCCAGGCAGACTGGGCGGGGAATCGGCCATCAGCACCTCTGCAGCGGGATCGCTGCTCTCGCACTCGGACTAGCTTTCCAAGTGCTCGTGCACGGAGGCGAACAGATCGAAGACGGGCTCATCGGGCTCGTTTGCCGCGATCTGTGGGGCCGCGACCTGAAGGGCCACCGCGTGCTTGATCCATCGCTGAAGCCATGAGCATCCGGAGCGCTTGCGACGTTGGCTGGTGGAGAGCGAAGCTATCGACTGATACGGAGTTGATGGCTGTCGAAGGAGAACGCCGAAGGAACTCGCGCGGAAGTGCGCTGCGCCGCGGATGGGCAACGCCTCGACATCCAGCGGGGCTTCTTGGAACCACGCCGAATCGTCGGCGATGAAGCTGAGGATGCCGAAACGGATCTCGCCGCCCAGGGTCAGTCCGTCGCCGGAAACCATGGTGATGACGGGAAAAATGCAACTACGCCGGAAGTCGCTAGACGCCTGCCCCACGGTGGGTGCCAACTGTCGTGGGTGCAAGCCTGACAGTAGTGTGTAGGGGTACGGATGAGAGGGCAGAGCCTAGCTATGGCGCAGATGGTACACTCGGATTTACGAGTTCAGGCCCCTCAGCGGTGGAGGTAACAGCCCTACGTCTCGGTGCTCTGGAGCTTGATTGCTTGAGTGTATGACTACAAAGGTTGCGAACCCTTGGAATGGAGCTGGGGGTGGCTCATATAGTGTCCGCCAGCCCTCCCATGAATGCCGCCATTACCAAGGGTTAAAGAGGGGGTTTAAGGGCGCCAGGTAACGAGCGCATTGATTACAATTAATACGAGGGAGCGCACGTCCCGACCGTTGCGTTCCTGGAGCCTCCGGGTCTTCTCTGGTCGAGTGACTGTCAGGTACTCCGAGTGAAATAGCCGGTCGAGTGAACTCCTGCTTCCCGAGTGGTTCATTGAACTCCGAGTGAAATGTCAGTTTGCAGAACTCTTGACTGCAGATCTGGCCCTGGGGCCCAGTATAAGGTGCGTGGCATCCTAGGGTAGGGTCTGTAGGTCAGGCTTGTTACCCTATCCCTAGTACTTGTCCTCGTCAAGGGGGCAACCTAGGGGTTCTAGGAGTGTGATAGCAGCATCAGCTCGACTCAGGGCCGACCATAACCGTGATAGTGAGGGCGGCGGCGCCGCCATGGCCACGGCCAGAGCACGGGCTTGGTGGCAGCTACCTAAAGCTCGAAATCGAACGGCCAAGGAGAGGGTTTAGGACGGGGTGCTCACAGCGAGTCTCCTGGAGCGGACGGCGAGCTCGGGGGCGCTCTTGTTGCGGCGAATCGAAGGCGGCAGTGGTCGGCAGCCGAGGTTGAAGAAGACGAGCAGGACGATGATGGAGCGGCTCCCAGCTCCGATCCGAGGGTGTAGGCGACGAGGCGGAGCACGGCCGTCCTCGTGGACAAGGTGGGGCGGCGAGGAACGGCCCGTGGCCTCGGTGGTGGCAAGGGCGCGGCCACGGCAGCGTTCGGGTGAACTCGGGAGAGAGAGAGAGGAGGCGCGAGGGAAAGAATGGAGGGGGCTAGGGTTCCAGGGGGGCCGAGGGGGTCGGGGAGGTCCTTATCCGCGTCGGGGTCCCGGCGGATGGGCGACGCGTGCGGCGTCGGCGATCTGGCGAGCACGGCGCCGAGACGGGCGCGGGAGCAGGTGGAGGTAGGTGACGACGCCGGGTGGGCTGGGCCATTGCCGTAGCAGTAGGCCGAGGGCACTGTGGGCTTTTCCTTTTATTTTTATTCTAGTTTCTGTTTTGTTTTTTTGCTCTCTGTTTCACATTTAGTTGAGGCATTAAATGAATTTAGTTTATTATGAAACTTGGTGTACAATTCATATGCAATATTACAATGATGCACAAAAAGTTTGAGGATCATTTGAACTTTTTTGTATTTTATTTAAATGGAAAAGAGATTAAATGGGTTGATTTGGTACTGTTTTTGGATGATAGATTCCAAATGAGTAAATAACTGATATTGATTTCCTTAACATTAATTATCTATGAATTATTTACTAAATTATGAACTATTTTGCTTGCTTTGTGAAATTCTAAATTTCACTTAAAGTGTGAATTTTTGAATTGAGGTGGAATTTCAAATGAGATATGAAACTAATATGATCAAGCACTGTAAACCATAATGACTTGGCATGATTAGAGGGGGGGGGGTTTACTGTGGCCTAATTGCAGGGGTGTTACAACTCTCCTCCTCTAAAAGAAATTCTCGTCCCGAGAATTAACAGGTAGAGTAAGGGTGAAATGGTCTGGTTACGAAATTCTAACGAGTCTTCTCGTTCCTGGTTGTACTTCTCGAAGAGGTCAGTCCGTTGCGTTCAAGTCTTCACTTCTTTGCATCGGTGCGTCGTGATGGAGTTGTCATTCTTCCTTCAGGATCTTCATCGTACTTACGAAAAGGTTACAAGGGAAACTATATAAGGACGGATGCCGAGGAGGATTAGCATCCGGTAATCATCTCAGGGAAGGAGGTATAAAGGTATCAGGAAACATATCGAGAGTGATAGAAGGAGGTTCAACAAGTTTCAATCAGGTAAGCATCCAGTCGATGCCTAAAACAGGTGGTGAAAGGGGTTCAGAGCAATGAAGAATAATGTTGCATCTGATACCGGATTGAATCATGTTAAGGAGAGTGGCTCGCGAATTACATACGAAGCCAAGTGCAAAGAATAACTTTGGAAACAAGGATGTGCAGGAGAGTCAGGTTTCGATCCTGTGGAAACTGTGGTTAGTGTGGATTAAGGGTAGGAAGGGCGGTGATATCTTGCACGGTTACGATAGCAAGTCATGTCAGAGGATAGCTTGTCAGCTATGTCGGCAACAACATCGGTACCAAGGGCGGAGGACGAAGAGAACCAGTTTCCTGGTCGTTGAAATAAGGCAGACCAATAGGCAAAGTTCTCGTCCACCGGTGGTTACCGGAATGTCATCAACAATTGTAACAGGGTTATACTGACAAAGTTGTACACCGGGGTGTTTACATAAGCAGGGAATTGTTACTGCTTAGATCATATAAATTATTTGAAAGGTTAAACAGACAAATGGAAAGGAAAATGTGATTCATAGATAAATCAGACCAATGGAAAGGAAAATGTGTTTATTCACAAGAATTAGAAGTATATCCTTTCTCAAGGACAAGCAGAGCAATGATATCCATGACAGGATAGCAAGTAGATAACTCTTTAGGTAAAGGGGCGAGGAAATTCATGACGTTACCCATACAATGGTGTCTGGATAATTGATCAATAAACATTTAGCATTGCGCTTCCAATGTTCTTGTTCATATTCGGAGTACCACAGTCATGCTTTGGGGTAGCAATGATATGATGCTTAAGTCAGGGTGGGTTTGAAGATCACAAGAAATACTCAAGGATCAACTTCAAGAAATAGCAAGAAACTCAAGATATAATCCAAAACACGACCAAGTCTGTGTTGGAAGGAAGGCAAGGATGCTGTCGACGACAACACAAATTATCAAGGGACAAGATGATGAGGTAACAACAAGGTAACATGATCAAAATGAAGATGTGATGAAGCAAAAGGTCATTGAAACCACGGATATGACACAAACGCGGAATCAATCTTGCTGTTCAAGGCAAAACGATATGATAAAGGAGCTAGACGTAAACTTAGCTCATCGTCGAAAATTGTGCTCCGGGAAGATGGATCAGGTAGCACAGTTTAAATTAGCATGATAATGATGCAGACAATCGGGCTAGGTATGACATGATTGAGTTCAAATTTTCCCAGCAATAAAAATTCTAGGGGTATTGAATGGTAGTGCGGATTCGATTCGCTAATCGGTGTTCTCGGTTGACAACAACCCAGAACCCGTGGAATGACTAAGACGGGGAAAGGTATTACTTTATCAAAAATTCATAAGATGTAGTGCAATGGCACGATATCCTCAAGATACCAGAGGGTAATGCTCAAGGGTGGAACAGAATAGAAGCTGAAGTAGATCGTTCTTTTGCGGACGGCATGTGCTTTAACCTTGTCGAAAAGTAGACGAGGCACGAAAATGGAGTTAACAAATGAGATCAGCATGGTCGGAACCATAACTGCGAAGGATTAAATCAAGGATATCGGATGATTTAAACAAAGGGATATTTATTTTGATGAGAATCTTCCATGATAAGATCTACATCGTGTCCATGGGCATGAACATAAATATTCGAGGTCGACTCCCACTTCTCCAATGCATTTCTTTTCATTCACTTCTCGCTTTCGATGAAGTTGCAAAGTTGAAAATTTATCTGGCGCAACGCCAGTGGAGTATGACCCGTAAAAGTTACCGGGTTCACACAAATTTCAGAAAGCATAGATACAGCTCATCAGAGGAGTTTCGAAAGCTGTATATCACACTTATAGAAGCAACGGTGTCGGGGCCGGGTTTCTGGGACATGATATCCTAGAAATTAACCCCTCGTGTCGTCACCAGCCCAGGATTACTATTATTGGTGGACACGTCCTTGTTACAGATTACCAAGCAATTACAAGAATTGGATACAAGACCATAAAGGTCTAATGATACAACAATGATTTCTAGTGAGGATGACGGAAGCGATTCGTGGTTCTCCAACGTCGATGGGGCTCCATTCCCATAGGAACGGCTGACCAGGATAATTCCTATCCCACGTGGCTGCTATCCTAGGCTCCGCATGGACATCGTTGTAGTACTCCTCGTCGAAATCCTGACCTGGCCAATTAAATAGCCAGGGACAAGCCTGTGAGTACGTTTGAATGTACTCGCAAACATTATGAACAAAAGATATACCGAATGCATGTGATCATGATGGGTTAAATTATATGCATATGCTGAACGAAAATAAAGCATGGCATGATGAATATTAATGCGGTGCTGAAAAATAAATATGAAATGTTAGTGACCAACAAAGAAAGTTAAAAGTGGATAATCGGGCGAGACAGGACCGCCTGAGAATCCAAAAGAAAATATAAAGTGGAGAATCGGGCGAGACAAGACCGCCCGAGTATCCAAGAGAAATGCCAAACGGGTGTCTAAAAGAGAATCGGGCGAGACAGGACCGCCCGAGAACTCAAGCGACGCCACGAGAGGTCTTGAAAAGAAATGCCAGTCGGGTGTCTAAAAGAGAATCGGGCGAGACAGGACCGCCCGAGAACTCAAGCGACGCCACGAGAGGTCTTGAAAAGAAATGTCAGTCGGGCGTCTAAAAGTGACGCCACGGTAGGTCTTGAAAAGAAATGCCAAACGGGTGTCTAAAAGAGAATCGGGCGAGACAGGACCGCCCGAGAACTCATGCGACGCCACGAGAGGTCTTGAAAATAAAACTGAGTATCCCGGGTAGTCTAGCCAGCCCATGAGACACTCAAAAAATAAAAATAAGAGAAATGGTTAGTCCATAATAATAACAATAATATTCATATCATCAATAATATTCATGATAATATCAGTAGTGGCAATAATCATTCCGCAAAAATAATTCATGCTCAATTTAATTATTTCCTCCGGAGACCGACACTAAGACCGACACTTGACCAACCCAGACTGTAGTCCTTAACCGCGGACACGGCTATTCGAATAGGTATAACTCTGCAGAGGGTGTACTCTTTACCCACAAGTAAAGGATTTCTTTAGCCAGCACCGAGACACTGACTAATTCCCATTACGGTCTTTGGGTTGAAAACACACCTAACCCGCACGCACCAGCCTTAATTTTTCCCGGGCCAGGAATCACCCAAAGCAGCGGTAAAGTAAAACTCTAAGTGGGAAGGCCTCATACAACGGCCTCCAATAGCATGAACATTTAGCTTCGGCCCCAGACCGGCCATTCATGCCCCCGGACCAAGTGACATGCCTACCAGTGATCAGATGGTATCTTTCACTATGGCCTCTCTGTACGGTGTGTGCAGGAAAGGGGTTAACAACTTACTGAACCGTACCCTACCTGCGGCAGGGACAAGTGGCAGCACGAATCAAGTATGGGGGTTATCGGAACAAGACTCGATCTATGGTCGACTCAGGAGGCTTATGTATTTTCCTGCAGTGGTTAACACAATAAGGTGCTCTTTCAACAGTAACACCAAAACAGGGCCACAGCCCTTGCATGTCCCCACATGCATAATCAACAAGGCATGATCACGCTCCGACGTGGTCACCCTTCTGCCGGTAACGGTATTTCTCTTATACCTGCTCCTTCAAGTTAGTAATGACAAGCACACGTTGTACGGTACGAGGAAACATGCCAACACTACATGCATGCAAATTGAATTCAACATATGCAGAATTCAATTATTTTTGCAAACATTTAACCATGCAATCACCATATCAAGTGTTCAAGATGCTTGCCTTGATCATGCAGAAATATTGGGTGCACTCCAAAAGTTTTGAAAATTTTATCTTCCCTCCATTTCCTATTTTCAAAAATATTGCAATTACCACATAGAGCTAAAACAGTATTAAAAATTTGTTTGGACATTTTTCAAATAAATACTAAAATAAACTAGATGAAAAATTAGGAATATCAGAAAAAGAATCAAATTATTTTGAGTTCATATGATTTACTTAGAGAATTTCTGAGCTGAAATAAATAAGGAAATGGACTATTTAATAGATCCAGTAGAGACAAAGTTTAGGAAAAAATGTTCACCCTAGCTAGATTAATAGAGAATGATTTTATAAGTATTTATAAATTTGAATCATCAAATTTGGCTTTGAAAATATTACTGTGGAATTATTTGAAATCTACTGGAAATGAAAAGAGAAAAGAGGTAGAGGCGCGCCCTGAGTGCTGCATAGTCGGACGGCGTCACTAGGCCGGGCTCAGCTCCTAGCCCGCGGGGAGGCGGCGGCGTCGAAGGCGTACTCCTGGAGTACGTTTCCCCCGCAGGCAAAACGTACCCGCAGAGATGCGCTTCTGGAGATGAGGGTGACTCACCGACAGGTGGGACCCACCTGTCGGGTTTGTCTTCTCCCTCACGCGCGTGGACAGAGCGTACGCCGGCGGTGATTGCCGGCACTGTAAGGCATCTCCAGCGACGCTCGTCACATGGATGGGTTCAGGGGGAGGTGCCGCATCCGAGGAAGGTGAAGGTTGTCGCCGGGGAGCTCTGAGTTGAGCGGAGCTTCAATCATGGCGGAAACTGCTACGGGTGGATTTTGCCGAGCTCAACTCGGCCTCGGGGAGAAGGAATTGGAGCGCGGAAATGATATGTGGTGGTGGTGTGGGTCCTCTGGGGTGGTCACTTGCGGAGGAGAGGCACTGGAGAGCTCGGTCTCACCCGAGAGGTGGCGGCGGCAAAATCGGCCGTAGGTGTGGAAGACGGCCATCCCGGCTTGATTGGCTGCTCGGGGTGGTTCTACATAGAGGAGAGGAGTGATGCGTGCCGCGAGGCGAGCTCGGAAAAGCCTTATATAGGCGGAAGCGACACGGTACCGTGGCTTCCAGAGAACGGCTCGTCAGCGGTGGCCATTAACACGCCGTTGAAGCAGTTGGGGTCGGCGGCGAGGGTCGGCAAGGCCGGTGGAGGTTTGGTGAGAGCAGTAACACCCGCGGATAAGCTCGGGCGAGCTGGTAGGCTAGGAGGGTGCCGGCTGGCTTGGACGGCGTGTGACAGCGACGTGCGGCGGTCGGTGGCGGCGGTGGCCAGCGTGGACGGCGCCAACGGTCAAGAGGAGGTGTCGGTGAAGGCGGTGTCTTGCCCGTGAAGCTCCCTGAGGAGGCTAGCGTGCGCGAGCAGCAGCAGAGGGCAACAGTAGCTTGATGCCAGTGGTGTAGTACACGCACTCTGGCCGCGCACCGGACACGCACACCACTTGTTCGAACAAATGCCAATGACATCTATAGGTATCTATACGAGCTGACATTTAACAGGGTGATGCTTCTGAACATGATAGAAATGATGGACATGCTGGTTTGGCCAGATGATCTAGTGTACAATGGAGTTTAGGGAGAGGTATAGTTTCTGTCATGCACACAGTGTGTTCGATGAAATGCTGGTTTGTTCGAAGAATTTCTGTTCTGGACAGAAACTTGGGGGTTTTATTTGGTGAACTAAAATGATGAGATTGGGAGTGAGCTCCTGGACTTAAGGGTTTCTTAGGAAGGAATAGAGGTGGGAATAATTGCAGAATTTTTGGAGAAATAAAAATTGAGGTTGCAGTTAAAACTCAAGAATGGAACAGATTTGAAAAGAGGATGTTTCACTCAAATTTTTCAAAAGGCCAAGTTGGGTTTTTGCATAAAAGTGATCTCTAGGCATCACATGACCTCTCATAATTTTTGTGGAATTTTTAAAGAATTATTTAAAATAGTTGTAGTGCAACAGAGGCATTTAAAGTATTAAAAATGCCTTTAAAATAATTATCTTGGGCAAAATTTTATTATGAAAATAACTCCTGCTGTTATTAAAATATAAATGAAATGATTTTGGAAAACTTCCAAAGCCCACAATATTTTCCAAATAATTTCTATATGGAGGGAAAAAATTTGGAAAACTGAAAACTGAAAATACTCTAAAATTAATAAAATACCTAATATAATTCAAAATTTTATTTCTGGCCAAATTTTACTTAATAAAAATATGGTTAAATTTTTGGGGTGTTACAAACGGATACAAACTCGAAAGCAGAGTACGGACGACAAAAACAGAGGATACAATTCGCAAAGGCAGCTTGTATCAGAGGAGAACTCACAAGGTTTTTGAATATGAAGGACACTGTCGGATAATAATCCAACAAAGGATCTGGCGGTCCACAAAGGAGTTGTGAGTATCGGTACTTAATCAGAAGGAGAAAGAAGGCAAGGCATCGGATTTAGAAACATCTGAATAATTTGAAGTATAAGATACAAAGGAGTTATTATTTCCAAATCGGTGGATCCGAAAGCAAATGCTCTGATCAAGGATGAGTACGTTGAATAAAATTAGATGGACAATCAATCAATGCTTGATTTGCCGAGAACCAGCTCATGTCTGGAATGATGTCTGAGCCGGAAGGATAATTTCTAAGGATCATCTGATGATTGCGTGCATTCGCACACATGATGAATCAATAGGATCAGAATGACAATCACAGAGGATTTTAACGAAGATCGTCGAACACCTGGATTTCATGACAAGTGTAAGTAGGCGACAAGGAATTTCAACGGCAGTAGGACATATAGGCATCTCGGAAAATCGGAGAGTATTTCAGGAGATCTTGCAATAACAAAAGCAACTGGGGACGAATGTATGAACGACAAGTGTAGGTTGTTATCCTCAAGGATTTATCGGTGGTAGAGAATTGCAAAGGCAGTGGACGCAAGGGTCTCGGGAAAACGTCGAAGAGTACCTTCGGAATCTTCTAGTAAATCAAGCGATCATCTGGAATGAGGGGCTCTCCGGGAGGAAGTCGTTACGAGAACCTAGAGTTAGTGTTAGTAAAATCTTTAACCCGAGGAGAGGAGAGATCAGAATCCCAGAGTAAAGAAGAGGAATGAAAGATCCTAATCCCATCCATTGGTGATGTGGGCCCGTAACCCACACCACACTGTTAGTAAAATAGTTTTTTCAAAGACTAGACTCAACTTTGACCAAGGAGTTGGAAAGGGGGCTCCTACAGGCTGTCGGCTCTGATAACAACTTGTGACGCCCCTGACTCAATCGTGCACTAATCATACACGCAAATGCACACGATCAAGATCAGAGACTCACGGGAAGATATCGCAACACAACTCTAGACACAAATTTAAACACAAATATTTATATTACATGCCAGGGGTCACAAGGACCAGAATACATAAGTCAGCGGAAGCAAATATATCCGAGTACAGACATAATTAAAAAAGTTTGCCTTAAGAAGGCTAGCAAAACAGCGACACTAGATCGAAAAGGCGCAGACCTCCTGCCTGGGGCCTCCGAACTACTCCTGGTCGTCGGGCACCTCGTAGTAGTAGCCTTCGTCGGGGATCTCCGGCTCCTGGGCTCCGTCTTCTGAATGCAGCATCCGGGTAGGGGAAAAGAGGTAGCAAAGCAACCGTGAGTACTCATCCAAAGTCCTCGCAAGACTTACATCAGAACTATACTAAGTATGCATCGTTATCAAAGGAATGGGGCTATATCTTTGGACTGAACTGCAGAATGCCAGGGTTGAGAGGAGGAGCCTATCCTATCGAAGACTAGCATCTTGCAACATCAGAAGAGAGTAGCGTATAAGTAACATATAGTATCATGTATATGGCAGTCAAGCCCTGAGATACCTCCTCAACTACCCTGCAAGGAAGAGATCCCAGAGCAATACATCCATTTAGTATTATTATAGGATCCGGTTCAAGTTGTAGTAGATCGGGATATAACTCCGAGCGTCCTGTTACCGTGGACACAGCTATTCGAATAGATTAACTTCCCTGCAGGGGTGCACCAACTTTACCCAACACGCTCGATTACCTTTGGCCGGACACACTTGCCTGGGTAATGCCCGACCTCGGGTGATCGCCACGACGTAGTCCTACCTAGGCTCTCCAGAGAGGTCAGCACACCGGTCTAATCCTATGTGCGAAGGGGTCATGGACCTATCACCCTAAGCACGCCTGCGCGTTGCGTGGGCGGCCGGGACCAAGTCCACCTCTGACTACGCAGAAGGGAGTATCCGCTCACCCGGGCGCGCGCCGCTCAACTGTGACGTCTGACAGAGCTTTCGGTAGAATGTACGGCGCAGAAGGCCCATACCATAATCCCGCGTGGTGGTTAGTGCGTAAAGGTCAACGACCAACTCAGATCATCACCCAATCCGTTAGCGTTTTATTAGCAGCTCGCGGAAATGAACAGTGCTCCTATCGCTCCGACTTGGCCCGTGGCTACGACGAGGTACCAGGCCCACCTCTCTCCTAGGTGGTATTTGCCTGCCCGGTCGATCCGCCACAATAATCTCCCGCGAGTACCCTTGGGGCCGACTCGACTTGTATCATTATCTCGCGGGTACCCTTGGGGCCGACCTGTCATTAACAACGGGAGCTGTCAGGACTCAGGTCCATCTCTGACTGGATGGTACCGCCAGCCCTTCAGCCCCGTAATAATAAATGAAAGTAGAATTGTAAGCATTTTCATGATCACCGCCCAGCGGGGATCACGACCCGATAATCTAGCATAGCAACACGGACAAGGTGTAGGGCCAACAGATGGATCAGCAGCATAACTATACTAAGCTTCATAGGACAGCAGGTATAGTATCAGCAGTAGGCTACAAAAGCAGGCTATGCAGCAAAATAGAATCTACCAGTAAAGCAACAGTAGCAAACTCTAATGCATGAATAAGAGGGAAAGAATAGGTGCTATCTGGATGCACAAGGAGGTTTTGCTTGCCTGGAAGCTCTGCCGGGAAAGAGGGGTCGTCGGTGGAGTAGTAGTCCTCAGGGGCCACGTCGGTGTCGGGATCTACCGGAGAAGAAGAGGGGGAAGAAATAGATAAATACAAGCATATAAATGCAATCACAATGCATGACAAGACTATATGGTATGCAAAGGTGGTATAATGCATCCCTAATTATTTTAAATGATTTAGAAATTTTTTTGAAATTATTTTCCTAGAGTCATGCACTATTCATTTATCGAATTCTGGCCAAAAGTTCCATGTTCACCCTCTTAGAGGATTCTAACATGAATGCAAATGACATATTCGGATTCGTTGGATTTTTCTGATCATTTTTCATATATAAAACTTGTTTCATCCGAGCTACGTTATTTTTCTATGAATTTTTGAAGTTTTATCAATTTTCTGGAATTTCTGATTTAATCTTTTAATTCAAATTGCTACGGGTACCCGAGAGGTGTACCCAGCTGTCCATCATAGAGGCTGACGTGTGGGCCCAGTCAATGCTGACTGGGCAGTCAACGTTGACCTGGTCAAAAAGTGCACAGTAGCGGTGGGTCCTGCGTGTCGGTGTCTTATAATTTTCCAAATGATTTATTTTAATTTGATATTTAGGCGGGACCCACGTGTTAGTGTCAAGACACTAACTGAAGGGTTATTTAGCACTGGGGCCCATTGATCAGTGAGAGATTAGCCAGGGGGTTAAGTTAATTAGAGGGGGTTAGGCTAATTACCCGGGCCCACGAGTCAGTGACTCAGGGCCCGTTTAAAACGTGCGCGCGCCGGCGGTGCCCTCCGGCGACCAACAGAGCGGCGGCGGCGCACAGAGCCAGTGCTCCCGACCACCATTTGACCGGCGGGTGGATCCGTTCGAACGAGCGTCGAGCGCCGCATCGCCTGGTGCTAGAGTTGGGCGCGGGGGTGGTTGGTTTCGACGGCCACGACGACAAACAGCGGCGGCGGCGACTGGGCTCCGAAGAAATCGAGGCGAGAAGCTCAGACTCGTCGGCCAGAGGAGCTAGGGGGCGACCTAGGGGTTCTAGGAGTGTGATAGCAGCATCAGCTCTACTCGGGGCTGACCATAACCGTGATAGTGAGCGCGGCGGCGCCGCCATGGCCACGGCCAGAGCACGGGCTCGGTGGCAGCTATCTAAAGCTCGAAATCGAACGGCCAAAGAGAGGGTTTAGGACCGGGTGCTCACTGCAAGCCTCCTAGAGCGGACGGCGAGCTCGGGGGCGCTCTTGTTGCGGCGAATCGAAGGCGGCAGTGGTCGGCAGCCGAGGTTGAAGAAGACGAGCAGGGCGACGATGGAGCGGCTCCCAGCTCCGATCCGAGGGTGTAGGCGACGAGGCGGAGCACGGCCGTCCTCCTGGACAAGGTGGGGCAGCCAGGAACCACCCGTGGCCACGGTGGTGGCAAGGGCGCGGCCACGGCAGCGTTCGGGTGAACTCGGGAGAGAGAGAGAGAGAGGAGGCGCGAGGGGAAGAATGAAGGGGGCTAGGGTTCCGGGGGGGGCGAGGGGGTCGGGGAGGTCCTTATCCGCGTCGGGGTCCCGGCGGATGAGCGACGCGTGCGGCGTCGGCAATCTAGCGAGCACGGCGCCGACACGGGCGCGGGAGCAGGTGGAGGTAGGTGACGACGCCGGGGTGGGCTGGGCCGTTGCTGTAGCAGTAGGCCGAGGGCACAGTGGGCTTTTCCTTTTATTTTTATTCTAGTTTCTGTTTTTTTTGCTCTCTGTTTCACATTTAGTTGAGGCATTAAATGAATTTAGTTTATTATGAAACTTGGTGTACATTTCATATGCAATATTACAATGATGCACAAAAAGTTTGAGGATCATTTGAACTTGTTTGTATTTTATTTAAATGGAAAAGAGATTAAATGGGTTGATTTGGTACTGTTTTTGGATGATAGATTCCAAATGAGTAAAAAAGTGATATTGTTTTCCTTAATATTAATTATCTATGAATTATTTACTAAATTATGAACTATTTTTCTTGCTTATTTGTGCAATTCTAAATTTCACTTAAAGTTTGAATTTTTGAATTGAGGTGGAATTTCAAATGAGATATGAAACTAATATGATCAAGCACTGTAAACCATAATGACTTGGCATGATTAGAGGGGGGGTTTACTGTGGCCTAATTGCAGGGGTGTTACACTACGCAAGAGTGCAAGACGTCTCATGCGAAGACGTCAAGTCATGCCTGCTGTCGGCAGATGCTGCATGGTAGTTCTGGCGGAGGTGCCATGTTTTGCCTTGTTGGTGCTGGATCGAAGGTGGTGCGACAGTGACTGGATGCAAGGTGGTATCGGACGTCTTTGTCCTCTGGTTCCTCCGCCTGCGGTATCCGGCTAGTGAAGTGTCGGTAGTCGGACAAGTGTTGATGATACACGCAACTTCAACGATCAGCATGTGCACTCCGGTGGAAACACTAGATCTCCGATCAGGCTATGTCGACACACACATGTATTGTCCCATTGCTGAAGGTGGTGGATCAAAGCTTGGCTTTGGGGATGAAAATTCCGAGATCGACCTTGGGTTGGACTCGTTATCATCGACGCATGTGCGCCCATTCCTACTTGAAGGTTTAGCCCAAGAGTTGTGTATTTTTTGTTTTGTTTTTGTCTTTTATCGTAGGGTTAGTGGCTGTCTGGTGGAGTTACTGTTGGGAGGCATGCGGCCTCGGGTTTTTTACTTTCCAGGTCGATGTTGTCCGGCTGCTGTATTTTGAATAATAAATAATATATCGATGTGTGCATCGCTCGATGCAGAGGTCGGGGGCTATCCTCCTTTTCAAAAAAAAAACAGTGGTCCTACAGTTAACGTGTACACAATTTCCAAGCATCAAGTAAGCGTTCGCATACAGAAGAAAACACGTCCACATATTTTTTCCACATGATACTGATATTTGTTTGGAAGATATACCATGCTGATAGGAGCTGTCCAACCACAACTTGGGATGCCACTTGAACCACTTGAATGATTAGATTCTTCTACTCCAGGTAAGAGATAAACAGTCCACACAACCACTACTTTTTTTTTTTTTTTTGCGGATGCACACAACCACTACTTGTTTCTACTTGCTGTCCTACTTGGTACTTGCTTAAACAGAAAAGTCTTGATCCGCGTGAAGCTTGGTTTCACATCGTCTCATCTCAACACCACCACACGGTGCATTAATTGGTGGGAATAGACGATTTTTTTGAGTGAATTCAACCCAAACCCTCCTGGTGCTAATTCGGTTGGTGTTCATTTCCTCCCATAACTAGGAAGAGGGCAGTCTCCAGCAGTTCTCCAGGTGAGTTCTTCAACTGCTCCAACTCTTGCATACCAATTTCTTCTACTTTTTAATGCACATCACATGTATTGCGGCCAAATTCTGGATCTGTTTTTACTTACCTTTTCTGCATACAGCAAGTCCATACTCCATACCTGTAGGAGGGAGTAGTATTGCATCAGATCTACCGTTGATTAGCTCGGTATTTTGAGTAATCCTACCTGTATGAAAGATGACATGGGCAGTTCATATGTTTCTGGTTTTCAATTCTTATGGCCCATATTAGTAGACAACATACCACCTCTCCAGGGGAGTTTTCTTTTAAGTTCAAAAAAAGAAAACCTCCCCTGTAGGCTCTTGATGACTTGCCTTTGTGAAAATTAAACTTTCAATCATGTCTTACTCAAGGTTGTCCTCAGGCAGAAGAACGACCTAGAAGATATATAGTCCCGGTTGGAGATAATGTCTTCGGAAGAGGTGACGGATCTCAAATTGAGTTTACTAGAGACAATTACAAACCAATTTTCTGAGAAACTCAAAATTGGAAGTGGTGGCTTTGGAGAAGTTTACAGGGTATGCTTATGAGTCTTCTGTCGATTTCGAATGGCCACCTACCACAGACTACAGCTAGTAATGCATGTGTGTTACATATTATTTTACAGGGAGTGCTCAATGGGTGTGAAATTGCTGTGAAAAAGCTTTATCTCACAAATGGATCACTTGATGATAAGAGTTTTACAAATGAATTTCGTCACCTTATGGATGTCCAGCATGAAAATATTATACGGCTGATTGGTTACTGCTATGAGATAAGACATAAGCATATTGATTACAACGGACAATTTGTCTTTTCTCAAGTTATAGACCGAGCTCTGTGCTTCGAATACATGCAGGGCGGAAGCCTTGCCAATCATATATCTGGTATGATGGCAGTCTAGCATCAATTCAGCTATACTACTTGTATCTGATGAATACGTACATAATATTTTGTCTTGGGCAGATGATTCTTGCATACATGACTGGGCCACAACATACAAGATAATCAAAGGGGCCTGTGAGGGCCTACACTACCTTCATAGAGGAAGAGGAGAGGGTAGACATATTTACCATCTGGACCTAAAACCGGACAACATATTGTTGGATAAGGACATGGTTCCCAAAATCGCAGATTTTGGTTTGTCTAGACTCTTCGGTGAATCAAAGACCCACAAAACAAACACCCGTATGGAAGGAACATTGTAAGCTGATGGTTTCTACATGCATATAGTTCTTTAATACATGTAAGTTCTAGTACTTTTATTGCTAACTACTTGTCATATGGTTATTGATGTCATAAAGAGGATTCATGGCACCAGAATATATACATGAGTGTGCGATATCACCCAAGAATGACGTGTTCAGTCTCGGCGTTATAATTTTCTACCTAGTGGCTGGACGGAAGGGCTACGGCGATTATTGTGACTCGCGGTCCTCTCCTCGGCAAGAATTCATTGAGAGAGTAAGTTCTAGTTATATTTTGTCTTATAATTTTGAAGCTTACACATTATGTCTTTGAGCATACCCTACAATGCAATTTTGCAGGTACAAGAGTACTGGAAAAAAAGGATACGCGCATCGGTGGGCTACACATGGGACGAAATAGACCTCCTGGCGGTGAAGATATGCACTGAAATTGCAATGAGCTGTGTGAAGAAAGAGCGAAAGGATAGGCCTTCTACAAAGAAGATTATCAATGAACTCCATGAACTAGATGCTCATATGGAGAAGTTGTCAAAGAAAGATACCGAGTCACTTATAGGCCAGGTGCGTTCTCACCTCATGAACGAGTTCTATGGAATAGCTGAACTTCTATCCATCATTCTTGGACATATATAAATCCCTTTTCACCTGCAGAGGAACTACGATGGCGGCAGAGATATTACACTCGATCCGTCCCTGGAGCTGCGCTTCCCATTCAAACCAAATATGGACATGCCATGCTGCCTGCAGCTAACCAACACAGTGGACAATTTCATTGCCTTCAATATAAGGACCAACAAAAGGAAGTATAGCCCACGGCCAAACAAAGGAATCATGCCACCATTTTCCAAGTCTTACATCACTGTAATGTTGCGAGCACAGGAAGAGGCGCCACTAAACATGCAGTGCCTCGACAAGTTCATTGTGCAGAGCACAAGGGTGAGCGAGGATTTCACATCCCAAGAGATCACTCGAGAGTTCCTTGAGGAAGCCACAGCAGTGGATGAGGTGATACTGCCGATTGCATACATTGCATTGGAGTAACCTGACCTCCTATGCGTATCCAAATAGCTAGTTACCGCGAAGGAGCACGAGAATACGGGAACTTTTTACTCCTAAGATAATTCATTCTGAACGCTATTTTCTGCAACTTGAGCCTTGTATAAGGTAACACATGTATGAGTAGAGAAGGGTGAGTAAAGTCACCACCAACTCGAACCTTTAAAGACAGAAATAATATAAATATATATTCAAGTGATTAGAGATTTGGAAGCTGCTAGATGTAGTATTTTTATTGCTAGCAAGGAGAAGCTAACAGTGTTGCCTCTGACAGTCTGACTCTGAGTGCGGAATGGAAACGGCAAAGTTTTGATACTTATAATTTTTTTGCCCTGTTGCTGAATATTTGTGGACTCGTGCACCCTCAATATTCAAGCTGTTACTATTTGTTTTAATGGCCTGTGCAGTTGGGTTCTAAAGTTTACTGGAGATGTTAGAAATATCTATGGCTGCTAGAGGAGCTGCTCCAGTTTGGACTATAGGGGAATCTATAAATACTCCCTCCGTTTCTTTTTACTTTGCATATAAATTTTGGTCAAAGTCAAACTAAACAAAGTTTGACCAAATTTATATCAAAAAATAACAACATCTACAATACTGAAGTTATATGGTATGAAAGTTAACTTCATGATGCATCTAATAATATTGATTTCATATTGTGAATATTGATATTTTTTCCTATGAAGTTAGCCAAATTTTATTTGCAAACTAAAAAGAAACGGAGGGAGTACTGTTGTCTTTATAGAATACCAAATACATGTTATCAGATATATCACAAAACATATTTTCATATTTTACGTGTTGTCTATATGTTTCATGAGACATTATAATCATACTTGATTCAGTTACAAGACCATCATTTTTTTAAATCTTGTTGACTTGATATAATATACTCCTTCCGTCCCAAAATAAGTGTCGTGGTTTTAGTTCAAATTCCACGAAACTTATTTTGGGATGGAGGGAGTATGTTTTTACATTTTGCGGAGAGCTTTTATTTATTGTATTCATTTTAATAATTCGACTTCCCATGGTAGTTATATGATCATTAGCATGGAGACTAAGGCTAAAAAAGCAAGGGTTCAAGGAAAAAACAGGTCGGTTATATTTTGTGTTGACCTGGCAAAGCATATGTGCTGGTCAATAGAGACGGAAGAAGTTTCTGATGGAAGTCGGCTTCAACGTCTGACCGGAGCAGCCAACCATTATCGGGGACATAAATGGCTTTCAAAGGAGCTTCCTCCCACACACCGGCCTCTCCCACCTCGCCGACGCGCTGCACCAACCATGGCCTCGCCATCCAGCAACCTCATTGGAGAAGTCATTGCTCGGATCTGTGTGAAGTACTGCCCTGAGGACACAAATTTGAAGTCGGCTATCATCAAACAGACTAGCTGTCTTGTATGCAAATGAAAAAGGCTCTAACCATGATAAGCAGTAATGAAACTGAACTGTACCTGGAAAAACAGTACTTGTCAGTGTGAGCACCGCCGCTCGCCACCACAATCCGAGCCTGGTTTGGCTGGCCCCATGTCTGAATCTCCGGGCCTGTTAGAAATTCCAGGCGCCATTCCTGACCAATGGCACGAAACAAGGCATCACGCAGCCGTGTCTGCAATTTTATTAGGACCTAATAAAATTCACTCACTAAATCCATAAATCGCAGAGTACACCAACCTTGCTGAGGCCGGCGTGCTCCCGGCGGAATGTCGGGACAAGGCGCCTCGGCTTGTGCAGGTGCAGGCTGTTAGGTACTCGATCTGCTCTCTCTCTGTATTACTGGAATATGTGGAACAGCGTAGCAATTGGACGAATTGTACTGGATACAAGCACAAGTGTGCTAAAGGAAAATAGCAAGAAGGGGGCTAGGGTTCTAGAGCCAGGGGTGGGAGGAAGGAAGCCGCCACCGTTTCGTCCTGATCGATCTCCGATAACCCTTGGAAACAGAAACCTGGCTTCTTATACTGACGGAACACAGTTCACCCACTGCTGTCCAAAGGCTCGTGGGTTTGGGTTGTGCTTGCTAGTTTGCTGGGCTGCAACCGGAGTGGACTTGGCATCCTCCTGTGCTCTGGCCTGTTAGCAGTAGGGCTGCTAACACCCCCTCCGTCTTGAGAAACGGCTTGTCCCCAAGCCACTACCAGAATCAGGGTCGTTGCCGACGGCCTAAACTATGCCGACGGCCCCCGTCGGCATACGTCACCCTACGCCGACCACCAGGGCCTCACCGTCGGCGTACTAAACACCGTCGGCGTAGGTCACCCTATGCCGACGGCCACCATCGGCGTACAAAAGCCGTCGGCGTAGATTCACCTACGCCTACGGTGGCCGTCGGCGTAGACACCCCGTCGGCGTATCAGCGGGCCCGGCCGCTCGATGAGTAACGCCCGTTTGACGCCGTCAAAGATATGCCGACGGCCCTGACGGACACCGTCGGCATAGCTTCGATGGTCCACGTCATCGATCCGTGGTAGGTGCCACGTCATCGATCCAAGGGAGGTGCGGATCCGGGGGCGTAGCTACGCCGACGGTGTAACCGTCGGCATAGGTATATATTTTTTATTTTAGCTACGCCGACGGCGTAACCGTCGGCATAGGTATATATATTTTTTATTTTAGCTACGCCGACGGTGTAACCGTCGACATAGGTATATATATTTTTTATTTTAGCTACGCCGACGGCGTAACCGTCGGCATAGGTATATATATTTTTTATTTTAGCTACGCCGACGGTGTAACCGTCGGCATAGGTACATTTTTTTTAAATCTTTCCCTGTATTAAAATTTAATTTAATTAGGAAGTCTATAGCCCATGTCCATGTTATATATAGTCTACACACTGTTTTTTCAATGCATCGTCTATTTAGCTGTGTGTATAGGCGCTAAAAAAATCATGTTATATATAGTCTGCACATAGTCTTGACGGACGGCGCTGCCGCTTGCACCCGAAGGGGGAAACGTTGGCGTAGGGTCGACACGAAGGGAATCTTGCGGTGGGTTGGGCCCGGACCTTATTCTAAGATGTTGCTATGGGCTGACCTATCACAGCCAGGTGAAAATACCCCTCGGTCAAACCCCGTCCGGTGAAAGTCAAAGAGGTAGATCCGTCCGGTCAACATTGCGAGGGTTCGACGGAACGGGGTACTTGGGGGATTGGCAGTGCCACCAGGTCTTGCGCTGGGCCCTCTTACACGCATGGAAGTGTGGTGGCAAGTGCAAGCACCCCGCATGCGTCTCCGGAGTGTGTCCCTCTTCAGGGATGTCGCTGCCGCCGTTAGACGGGACAGGGTACTTGGGGGTGGCAAAGCCACCTGGTATTGCGTTGGGCCCTCTTACACGTGTCACAGAGTGGGGAAACGGCCACGTCGGGCCGACACGGAGGGAATCTTGGGGTGGGTTGGGCCGGGACCGTGTTCGGGGTTGTAGCTATGGGCTGGGCTATGACAATCCGGTGAAAAGGTCCACCGGTCAAACCTCGTCCGGCGAAAGTCAAAGGGCTAGATCCGCCAGTCGACTCTGTCAGGGTTAGACGGGACGGGGTACATGGGGGGAGGGGGGTAGCAATGCCGCCAGGTGTTGCGGTGGGCCCTCCTTCGCTTGTGGAAGCGTGGTGGCAGGCGCAAGCACCCGACACTTGGCTCCGGGGTGTGCCCCCCCTCACGGGCGTCGCTGCCGCCATGTCACGGAGGGGGGAAACGCCCGACACTTGGAGGGGTGAAACCGCCGACACTTGGAGGCGTGAAACCGCTGCGTAGGTAGCCTTCGGAGGGTAGGAAGGACAGTGGGTGTTTAAAAAAAAAGGTAGAAGTTTTTAAAAAAAATTAAAGTTGAAAAAAAAATGGAAAATATGTATGCCTACGGTTTTACCGTCGGCGTAGATGGCCACGTGGCATCGGCAGATATGCCGACGGCCAAACCGTCGGCATACCCCCCTTATCCATCCGCGGGGCACCCCCTCCACTCATTCTCCCCATCCACACCGGCCCGCGCCCAGCCGCCCCACCCGCCCAGCCGCCGCCGCCGCAGCCCCACTCGACCCCGACCCCGACCCGCGCGCGCCGCCGCTGCCCATCTCCACGCCGCCCCCGCGCCCCTCCGCCACCGCCGCCCAGCACGACCCTGCCCCGTGCCGCCGCCGCGACCCTCTCCGCCCCCTCCTCGCGCCGCCGCCGCCGCCTCGCCACCTCGACGTCGCGGCGCCGCCGCCACCACCCTCGCCGCCACCACCACCCCCGACCCCGCGCCCTCCCTCTCCACGCCGCCCCTGCGCCCTGACTCCGCGCCCCGCCCCCGCGCCCTCCCTCTCCTGCTCGGGCCTCGGCCCTCGCCGTGCCGGCCGGGGCTCGGAGCCCCCCCTCTGCCGATGCCCTACAGCGGCGGCCCCGGCCCCGTCCACCCTTCCTCGGCCCCGCCCCCGGCCTCCCTGCTCGCCCGCTGCACCGGCGCCCCTGGTGAGCTTTTTTTTCATTTTTTTTGCATTATGTTCATGTTTGTTATGTGCATGGATGCATGGGTGAATTTTGTTAGATGGATTGATGAATATTGGTAGATGGATGGATAGATGAATTTGTTAGATGGATTTGTGATAGATGGATGGATTGATGAATTTGTTAGATGGATTTGTGATAAATGGATGGATGAAATTTTGTTAGATGGATTTGTGATAGATGGATGGATTGATGAATATTGGTAAGTTTTAATTCATGTCTTAGGTGGACAATTTTCATGTCTTTATCATTTTGTCATGAAAGAATATTGTATGTGATGTGATGATATATATTTTTCACACGGTGGAATTTGTAGGCTTTGTTGTGACGCATCTCCCCAGAGTGACCGTCGTCGCAAGCGTTGGTTCCTAATCGTCTCTTCATTGATCGACTACTTCCTCTACATCCGAGGGTGAGCTACAAACCCATCTCCTCCGTTATGAATGAATGGCGGAGAGTAAAAATATGAAAAAAATTAGGTGGCACAATTTTGTATGTGATGTGATGACCTAAGTCTTTTTATGGGTAAACTTTACAGGCTTTGTGGTGTTGCATCTCCATGGAGTGATCGTCGACGTCGGAGCTGTTGGTCCCCAATCGTCCCTCTGCTGTTCGACTACTTCCTCTACAGCCGAGGGTGAGATACGAATCCACCTTCACCTTCTATGCTTTTTTAATCATGTCACTAGATTTTCTTTTCACGTCAAGTCGCGTAACCTAGGCGTCTCCCGTCCGAAATGGTTGCATCGATAAATATGCTTTCAATTGCATATTTATCACCGCAACTCTTTCGGATTGTCCAGCGTTTTCCACGGACAGCCCAAGGATGTGTAGATTGGGTACGTTCTCCATGCCCTACCCCGTTCCGAGACAGGATTTCGGCGGCGCCTCCCCATTGTTCTCCGGAGCACATTCTCTCGGCTATTTGCCGAGACGTGTATCTGGAGAACAACAGGGAGGTGCTGCTGAAATTTTGTCTCGGAACGGGGTAGAGCATGGAGAACGTACCCAATCTACACATCCTCGGGTGGGATTAGGACCCTCTTTACCTATTAGAAATGTAGGTGGATTCAGTGCCGTCAACGCAGTAGAAAATAAATATTTGATGTGATTAATTCAAATCAAATTTTAATTTTGTTGTGTGGCTCCCAATAAAGCAGAGAATGGCAGATAATCAGTGGATGTATAGTGGTTTTACCCGTGGCCCCCGTGGGAATCGAGTGACATCAGAGTGGATTGCCAAAACCGATGTGTTTTTGAGGGAGACATTCCGTGGTCCAATGAGAATGATCCCACATTGCCCGTGTGCGAGATGTGGCAGACGTCACCTTCGCACGCACGGATATATGAAAAACTTTGACATGCCGATAAACTTTGCCGAGCGGGACCGTGGTAGAGAGGAGGTGATGCATCAACGTATCGGTGGTTATGTGGACGACGGGGTCAGAGACATGCTAGATGATGTCATTGCTACAGAGGAGCCGGAGGAGCTGGAGGAACCGGAGGCAACCGCAAAGTCCTTCTTGGAGATCTTGGCTTCGTCAAAGAAGCCTCTTTATGCGGGTGCCAAACTCTCTCAGCTAGATGCCATCTCGCAACTAATGGCAGTTAAGGCTGAGTACGGCTGTAGCCAAGCTTGCATCAAAGCATTTCTGGGAGTATGGGCTAACAGTCTTCCCGATGGTCATGAACTGCCGGAAAGCATGTACGCCACGAAGAAAATCATGAAGACACTCTCTATGGATTATGAGAAAATACATGTCTGTCCGAAGAATTGCCTTTTGTTTAGGCACGAGTATGCGGATGACAAGTATTGTAGGAAGTGTGGTTCCTCTCGGTACCTTGAGGTGGTCGGTAAGGATGGTCAAAAGAGGCAGCTACGCATCCCCGCAAAGGTTCTTCGATATCTTCATTTCATAAAAAGACTGCAGCGCCTTTTCATCACGGAGGAGTCTGCCAAAATGATGAAGTGGCACAAGCAAGGGAAAAGGTACCATCCAAAAAAAATCGTACATCCATCGGGAGGTGAAGCATGGAAGTCATTCGATAAAGAATACCCCGAGGAAGCAGCCGAGGATGGGAATGTCAGAGTTGCAATAACAGGTGATGGGGTCAATCCATATGGTATGTCGTCCAATTCATACAGCTGCTGGCCCGTGTTTGTTATTCCGCTCAATCTCCCTCCCGGTGTCCTAATGCAACGCGACACCATGTTCTTGTCGCTGATCATTCCAGGGCCCGAATACCCGGGGAAGAATTTGGGAGTGTTAATGCAGCCGCTGGTGGATGATTTGCACCATTCTTGGTACTTCCCAAGGTTGACATACGACCGACATCTGCAGAAAAATTTCTTGATGAAAGTTTGGTTGATGTATTGCATGCATGACTTTCCCGGCTATGCCCTATTCTGCGGATGGTGTACAAGTGGTAAGATGCCATGCCCAGTGTGCATGCAGGCTCTACATTTTATTTGGCTGCAGAAGGGTCGCAAGTATGTAGCCTTTGACCAGCACCGCCAGTTCCTCCCTCCAGACCATCCAGACAGGGAAGACAAGAAGAACTTCACGAAAGGTCGGGTTGTCCATGAAGTAAACGAGATTCCAACATTTTCGGGGGCAGATGTTCTTGCTCAGCTAAAAGCTCTCAAGCCTGAAGTCAAAGGGAAAGGCAAAGGCAAACGCTTCGAGGGATATGGTGAGACACACAACTGGACTCACATTAGTCCCTTCACGAAGCTTCCCTATTTCAAGGACCTCAAACTTCCTTATAACATCGATGTGATGCACACCGAAAAGAATGTCGCAGAGTCCCTTTTTCGCACGATCCTCAACATTCCGAATAAGACAAAGGATAACATTCAAGCTAGAGCCGATCAACAAAAATTTTGTGATAGACCACGTCTAAACATGCAACCTCCCACAGGCGGTCGAAGAAACTGGTTCAAGCCAGAGGCTGACTTCGTCCTTAAACCGCCAGAAAAGAAGGAGGTACTTATGTGGCTCAAACACATTGTGAAGTTCACTGATGGTTATGCATCGAATATAAGTAATGGAGTCAATCTTTCAACGGGCAAAGTCAACGGGCTCAAGAGTCATGACTATCATGTATGGATTGAGCGGTTAATGCCAGTGATGGTTCGAGGCTACGTCCCCGAGCGTGTCTGGCGAGTGCTTGCGGAGCTAAGCCATTTCTTTCGCACGCTCTGTGCTAAAGAAGTATGTCCCGAGGTGATTGGACAATTGCATAAGAAGGCACCAGAGTTGATATGCAAGCTAGAGAAGACCTTTCCGCCAGGCTTCTTTACTCCGATGACACATCTCATTTTACACCTCGCGAAAGAGGTATTGTTGGGGGGCCCTGTGCAGAATCGTTGGCAGTACGGCCCTGAGAGACAGAACAAGCATCTCCGTAAGAAATGTGGAAACAAAGCTAAGATTGAAGCTTCCATAGCTGAGGCAGTTATCCTTGAGGAGGTGTCAAACCTCAGGACATCGTACTATCCAGACCACGTTCCCAGCCTGCATAATAAGGTGCCTCGATACAATACGGAAGAGCCCAAGTATAAACCCAAGCTCGATCTATTCAGCGGGCAAGGTGGCAGGGCTGGGTGCTCGAAATCTTATAACATGCCAGAACAAGAGTGGGAGGACATCATGTTCTATGTCTTGCACAACATCAAGGAAGTTGAGGAGGAGTGGATGAGGTAATACCACCACACCATTCCTTTATGTCTTGCACAACATCATGTTCTATGTTCTCTTAGTCTAGGCCTAAACACCGCTTTTCTTCTTTCAGCCAATTCATTTATGAGGAGTGGAAGGGACTGATTGATCCTACTCAGGCGGAGGCACTTACTCTTCTTCGACATGGAAACCCTGGAAGGCAAAATTTTGTTGCTTGGTTCATGGCTAAAGTAATTTTTCACATTCCCCTATTAAATACCTAGTTGAACATTTTATTAGTTAACCAAACAATTTCAATTAAACTTGTAGGGAAAAGATCGGAACATATCTATGGATGACGAATTGAGATGGGTTTCCATGGGTTTTAACCCTTCGGTCATGACATGTGAAAAGTATGATGTGAATGGGTATCGATTCCATACAGAGGAGCACCAGAACAACCAGCCTGATCCCAAAACTATAAATACTGGAGTGTACACCCCAGGTCAAAATGGAGTTCTGTATTACGGAAGGGTAGGAAAAATATACGAGCTTTCCTTCAGTCGTGGCCGCGAAACCCTAAGTCTCCCTGTGTTCAAATGCCGATGGTTCGACCCAGTAAAGGGGCTGAGACATACGCCTTCGTATGGTTTGGTCGAAGTTAAACCATCAACCGTCTATGCTGGAGCCGATCTCTTTATTGCGGCTACCCAAGCCACACAAGTTTATTATCTGCCTTACCCATGCCAGAAAGAATACCTAAAGGGTTGGGAAGTTGTGTTCAAGGTGTCGCCACATAGTAAGTTACCGGACCCGAACGATGACGATTATTACAACATTAACCCCATGACGTACGAGGGAGTGTTCTTTCAAGAGCAACCCGATGATGATGATGATGATGATGTGGTCAGAAGCGATTATGATGACTCCTTGGGTGATGATGATGTGGATCCAAATGATGACGATGCACGGAATGATGGTGAGACCATTGTTAATGAAAAAGACATACTTATGCTAGAAAAGTTGTTAAATGGAGACGATGATGACGAGGAAGAGCCTCCACCTCCGTCCGACAATGAAGATGATATGTGTGATAGTGATACTGACAGTGATGATTCGTATAGGTCCTAGCAGATGTACGTTTCATGTCTTTTTACTATGGGTTTATTAATATGCTTATTTATCAATGTCTTTTTTATATGGTTTTTTTCTTCCTTATTTTTATACTAATTGTTTATTCTCTTCTCAATGTAGGTTTGCTAAGCATGGGCAAGGGCAAGGCCGATGGCACGGGTTTACTAAGCAAACTCAAATCGTTTACTAGTCGGAGTGGTCGAGCCCGTAATATTCCGTCTCGACTACTTGAGGATGACTCTTCACAGGGAGGTCAAGGGAGAGGTGCCCCTAGAGGTGGAGGTGGTGCGGGGAGAGCCCCTAAAGGTGGAGGGGGTGCGGGGAGAGCCCCTAGAGGTGGAGGGGGTGGTCGGGGCCAGAAACAACGCTCCCTCACCGACTTAGGGGTGCCTTTTACAAGGCCCTCTTGTAGTGAGGTACCCTCCTCTAGTGACAGACCCTCCTGTAGTGAGGTACCCTCCTCTAGTGAGGTACCCTCTACTGAGGAGGAGGAGGTTCGCGAGGAGGTTGAGGAGGAGGAGGAGGAGGAGGAGGAGGAGGAGTTTGGGGAGGGGGAGGAGGTTGGTGGTGGCAGGGAGGAGGAGGAGGTTGGTGGTGGCAGGGAGGGGGAGGAGGTTGGTGGTGGCAGGGAGGGGGAGGGGGTTGGCAACAACAAGGGGTGGCTGCGTGGTCGAGCAAGACTCCCCCCCGAACCTGATACGGAGGAGCAGAAGTGGATCATTACGCCAAAGGGGAAAGAGTAAGTGCCTCTTAATCATATTTTAATTCTTTTGCTTGTAAACATGCTCATATTTTCTATTTTTTGTAGGGGCTGGGAGGTTCCTCCAAAAGCCCGTGTTCCGAACGGTGTCATCACTATCTTGCTGAAGGAATATTGGCCGGGGTTGTTCGTTCCGGACCCAGTCAAGCACCCGGAGCACCGGGTTTTGGCTATGACCTGGGACCACTACAAATTGGCTACCCATGCGGACTATCCGACACATGCTAAGGCCGTGGAAACAAATTTTTGGGTAAGTTCTCTTCAGAAGCATGAGTCTTGAGTTTCGTCCATAGTTTTTCATCGAATGGTTTGACTCATGGCTTCTTCCATTCTGTTTTCATGAATAACTGTAGAAATACTATCGAGCTCTTGAGGAGAACAAGCCCATTGCCGAGAAGCTGTTTCAGAGAGCTGCAAAGAAGCAGGCCCGCCAGATCCAGTACGAGGTGCGCTGGGTGGCCATCTCGCAATATTATTACAACTATCGTGACATGAAGATGCCCAAGGATTTCGCGCGGGAGGAGAAGCTTACCTTGACTAAGGAGCAATACATGTTGGTAAGTATAACAGACTTTTCATTCCGATGTTTGTGTTAAATTTCATTGTTTCGTGTCAACATGCCACTATGCTTTCATTATGTAGGCGTGTCCTGGTTGGTGTTATGGAAAAAAGGAATCATGGGAGGCATTGGTTGATACATGGCTCGGTGATGATGAAAAGTGGGCTGCTAAAAGCATCCAAAACCGGGCTAATCGAGGAAATGACGGAACACATAGTCAGGGAAACCGGAACCATTGGGGCCACAAGAAAGTTCAGGTATATCTATGTACATGAAACATTTTTCTTCTTCTATGTATGACTAACCTCTGTTTGGTGCTGCTTGGTGGTGCAGGAGGAGAAACTGAAGCGGCCGCTCTCAGACATGGAAGCGTGGGAGCTAGCCCATGTGCGGACTAAGCCCAAGGAAGGCAAGGGCAAGTACTATGGCAAGTCCGGCGAGCACCTTGAGACCTACAAGAAGGTGTATAATCTGTACAATCCTGACACACCTGACCCCATAAAAGCGGCTACGGACGACAGGGCGGTGGTCGGCATAGGGCCGAAGAGTCATGGTCGACAGCGAGTTCTGGATGCCGTTGTCACTCCTTCTGTCTCCTACACACAGCTCCGAGTTACCAACCCAAGCCTGAGCCCGCAGCCGAGGACGACAAGTGCACACTCAATGTCCCTCCTAGCCCAGCAACACTCTGTAAGAGTTTTCCCTCTTATCTTCCTTTTTCTCATTTTATTTTCCACACCAGGATGTTCTTATGAGTTTCATCATGTTATATTGAAGGCCTACATGGAGTACCAACGTCAGGAGACCATGGCGTGGAACGCGAGACTTGCAGCAGTCTCGGAACACGCCAGTCGCATGATGAAGGTTAGTTTAGCCCCTTTCATTTGACTTTCACATTTGCATTCTCATTTCTTCTAACCTTCGTGTGTGCTTGGTCAACTTACATGCAGCTCGTTTTTGAGTCCATGGCGGCCGGAACGGTTCCTGTAATGGAACCACCACCACCACCACCTGCTGGAGAACAACCAATGCTGCTTACGTTTGAAGACTTTGTGGCACAACACTGTCCGACTCCGGTTAGTACATCCCCAAACTATCCAACTACTTATCGTGCATTCAACACTATCATATATCTCTTTAACATCTCTTTTCAAACATGCAGGGAACTAATCGATCCTACGTTGGTGGTGGTGCCAATTATGGCAGCACTCCCGAGTCACGGAGCCCGGTCACTCCAATCCACCGAGGAGGTGGCGGTCACGGTCTTGCCGGTAGCGCTGCTGGTAGTAATGACGACCTTGGCTTTGGCGATCTTGGCGGTCTTGGTGGTGGACCTCGTGACGCTTAAGCCTCTTGGTGGTGGTGGTCATGACTTATCTTTCATGCATTCATATTATGTTGTTCAGACATGTGTTGTGTTGTTTCGACGTATGTTTTATTGATTTCATGTATGTTGTGATGGTAATACTTATATTGTGGTGATAATGATGTGGATCTATGATATATATATGCTGTGTACTATTTGTGATATATTTGTGCTGTATATTATCGAGAAATAAAACAAAAACAAAAAAAACAGCACCTATGCCGACGGTGTAACCGTCGCCGTAGTCCTGACTTCGGTGCACCAGAATCTGCCACGTGGCAGGCCTATGCCGACGGTGTAACCGTCGGCGTAGACCCTGACTTCGGTGCACCAGAAACTGCCACGTGGCAGTTTCCGGTTGGTGGTCGAACTCCGCCGTCGCCGTCAGCCGCCGTCACGTGAGAAAGGACGCCGACGGCCCATCTACGCCGACGGTCGTACGGCCGGAGGTCGGCATAGGGGACCTACGCCGACGGTTTTCCTACGCCGACGAAAATGCCCGGGTACGCCGACATTCGCGATCCCGACGGACCTACGCCGACGGGGGCCGTCGGCGTAGGGGTACGCCGACGGTATTCTGCCCTACGCCGACGGGGCCAGGCCGTCGGCAACGACCCTGATTCTGGTAGTGAGCCGTTGCCACGAAGAACTCTCCAGGGTCCCGGGGGGCTTGAAGATCCTCGATCACGCCAGAGTTGCCATGGTAGTCGTCGCGGTAGTAGCAATGGTTGAGGTAGTCTTGAACGAGATCGAAGAAGCAGTCGCTGTTGACGTAGTGGCCATAGCCGCTGGAGACTTGCTTGAGGAAAGTGCCGAGGTAGTAGTTGTGGCCGTCGGGGACTTGATCAAAGTTGTAGTAGGCGTGGTCGATGCAGCAGCCATGCCTGACTTGAGTCGGGTCACGGAAGGTAGCTGGGGCTATGTCACACCTCCCTCCTTGAGTGCCCTCTTGCTTCGAAGTTGATGCTGTACTTATCAGTGTAGGTGGAAGGAATGGTTGCCCAGATTGGTTGCCACTAGCAAGGAACTCCAAGCCAAGTATCCATGCAATTTCCCACTGAAGTAGCACAAAACCATATGGACAAGAATATCCATTGAAAGGTGATCCAATACTGCTTTGCAAGAAAACACTTGTAGATACTTGCTGAGATAACCCGCTCAAAATATGGCAAGGGAAATATGAGCACTCAATTCCCACGGTATATACCGAGTCGAAACCCGGATCCCATGTCATCTTGCACTGAACATCACCTTGCCAGTGACCGTGAGATTCCAGATTTGCTATTATTTGATTGCCGGAATCCCAAGGCATCCGGGAAGGGCCACCACGTTGATAAACATGAAAATATAACTGGGATATCTCTGTACTGATAAAGCAATTGAACCAACAGGGTACTTTAGCGCTACTACTCCAAGGTTGCAGACTGCCAGTACGCTTAACCACCAAAAGATCACCAAATTGTTCAGAACTGCACTTGGAACTGTCAATGTGAAAGCTGGTGAAAGCACCTCTTCCCAATGTGAAATTAATGCATCGTCTAGCACAAGCGGCAAGGGATAAGCAATAGCAATAAATAACTCTATGAATAAAATCAGAAGTGACCGGACTGGAACACCCAAGCACTTGTGGCTCATTCAGGACCGGAGCTGTTGGAGAGATCATTTTCGCACTGCACCAACACTGCAGACTGTGAATATGCTGACTTCTCAAATATGCTAGAAGGGCCCAGAGATCCCCATATCGTTCAGAACTACATCCTCTACCAAAACGGCCACTCCCCTTAAATTCTTCTTGACTCAAAATTTTCCAATACACTGACATGCTCATAATCTGAATTGTCCCCTGCAATTTGTCAGTTCTAGCAATACTACATACAGCAACATGCTCTGCTACGTGATGCTCACAAACTTTCCACTCCTGTGTTTTATACACCAGATCTCTAGTGCTCCACCATTCCTTAAGGGAAGAACTACCAGCCAACTCAGTGACTTGATCATGAACAACTAGAAACTGATGCTCAATAAAATCGAATGGACCAAGGTCATCGGCAGATGTCACGGGCAAACAAAAATTGGTAACACTAGAACAATGGTCATCAGGGAGCTCACCCTTGGGTAGTTCTGACCACACCTGTACTGCTCGGCAATTGCAGGAAAAAGATGGCCCTAGTAGCTTCAGTTGAACATGCTTTTGACTGAACCTGAACATCGGTTGTGCCTCTTGAGCACGAAATTCATAAGAGAGCTGCACAAAAAAGATAATTGACCGCCATTCAGCAGCACCCGAGTTCAGATCATCCAAAAATTGCATTATCGGCTGACTCGGGATAGGAGTATCTCTTGGCACTGTGGGGATCCAGCAAACAATCTTCTCAAAAGGACATGGTTTCAGTTGCACACTTGGCAAATACCTCAAGAATTCTCTTGAGGAATTCAGATCACCAAAAAAATGCTTAATCACAGAAGTAACTTGCGGCTGCTGCCCTACGTACTTCAGATGCACGCCTCCATGAAAGCAATCAAACGAATTTTGGTCGACCATGCAAGCCAAGGAATTTGCTCGATCAATTGAACGCCACGGTTGCAAATGCTCACAGTTCAAATACCCCCGACGCACAGCCACAGAAAGCAACTCATGAGAAGAAACTGTAATGCGAAGATACCATTTGGGGCAAGAAAAACCATCAAGGTGTGAATGAGTAGGCATCGGGGAACTGCTCCAAGTCCAACAAGAATAACTCAACAAGTTGATAGTATTTTTCTGCTGCTGACTACAGAGATTTGCACCTATCAGTTGTTTAGTATTCCTCCAGGTTGAGTGTGAGCCAGCCCTTGCGTTTATCAGTTCACATGGCCATCCAGTAAACATACTGCAGCTGGTTACAACAGAGCTTGGGTATGATGCTAGAGTGATAGCCTGAATTCCTATGGAAAGAAGGATACACTCATCATAATCTTCAGGAGGCTTGGCAGGTGGTCGAGGGAAACAGAGCATTCCTATTGCATGCAGTTCCATCGCCCCAGCCATTGATTACACGATGAAACTTTGTCTCTCCATAATTCCATCTTCCATCATGTAAGGAGTTCCCGTAAGGTGGCAGCCAGACCAGACTGAACATGGCTCATCAGGGTATTTTGCTTCCGCCTGACACTTGAACGATGGCCATGGAATTGGCCGTAGCACTTGCCCTTGTCGTGTGATACTCTGGGTCACATATGTCACGAACATGTACTTGAACACCATGGTGTCGTCGGCGAAGCACATGGTCGAACACCTTGTGAGCACTTTGGTGTCCAGCTCCAGGGCGACGAACAAGCGGCATGGCTGGGTCAGCGAGGCCTCCAGGGGTGCGGTGAACGACCGAATCGTGCCCCACGGAAGCAGGGACACGGCCACGGAGCCGTTTCCACCCGAGTCATGGCCAGTGCCATCCGTCGAGCAGGTGGTGGGCGTTGGTGCAGCGACGCCCGTGGCGTCAATGTCGAGGGGCTTGGCGCTTGCAGACGAGGCAGTGAGCACGTGGACGACGTCGACGGTGGTCGTGGGCGAAGCAGGTGCGTCGGTGGGGAGCAACTGCGAAGCAGCCGGGGTGGACGCATGCTCGAGCGCCGGCTTCGAGTTGCCGAACGCCTCCGCTACAGCCTCCTTGATGCTCTCTCGGAACTCCTTCAGGAGATCCTTCAGGTCCTGCTTGGTCGCCGGCTCCATCGCCAGAACGAGGTGGTGGTGATGGAAAAAAATTCTGAAGAAATTTTGGAGGTGGAAGGTGGTGAAACCTGGCTCTGAATACCTAGTGTTTGGTACTCGATCTGCTCTCTCTCTGTATTACTGGAATATGTGGAACAGCGTAGCAATTGGACGAATTGTACTGGATACAAGCACAAGTGTGCTAAAGGAAAATAGCAAGAAGGGGGCTAGGGTTCTAGAGCCAGGGGTGGGAGGAAGGAAGCCGCCGCCGTTTCGTCCTGATCGATCTCCGATAACCCTTGGAAACAGAAGTCTGGCTTCTTATACTGACGGAACACAGTTCACCCACTGCTGTCCAAAGGCTCGTGCGTTTGGGTTGCGCTTGCTAGTTTACTGGGCTGCAACCGGAGTGGACTTGGCATCCTCCTGTGCTTCTGGCCTGTTAGCAGTAGGGCTGCTAACACAGGCGGCAGCGGTGCCTGTGGCTATTGCGCATGGGACGTGCTTCCTAGGAACGGCGGGGATGCTCCGTCGGGTCTGCCCCCGGAGGTGAGGGAGACGGCGGCGGCGGTACCTCGACCTTTTTTCGGTGGTAGGGTTACGGTGTGCTGCGTCACAGTCGTCGTTGACGGGACTTGGGCCGGAGCGTCCTCTTGGTGAGCTGCAGGCTAACGCTGGCCTCGGCCCACGAGTCGTGGTGCAAACCGGGCGCGCCTGTGAATTTCTTGCAAAGATCACTCCCATCTTTTTTGACAAGTGACGCCACTTATGTTTTGGTAGATTTATTTATTATTTATTTAAAACGCTTTATCTTTTGAACTGTGCGTCCAATTGTGCGTTCAGATCTTCGAAACTAGATCCCGTGTTAATAGGTTTCGACAAACTTTTTCAATGAAAAAAAAGTAAAAACCAAAACTGGATAAAATCAAATACCAAAAAATCCGATAACAAACAAAAACCAAAAAAACGAATGACGGAAAAATCCCGGAAGAAAAAACCAGAGCCCATGGTTATATTACAACCATTGTTATATGATTTTCTCATAACAACCGTTGTTACCAAAAAACCGTTGCTATATGATTTTTCTCACATAACAACCGAATTCTAGCGACTCCATCGACCACAATACTGCTTCAGTGCTTCACAAAAAACATATTCAGGCGTTTATTGATGCAAAGTAATTAAGAACAACACTAAGATCAACATTATCCAAGATATCCTTCACAATACAACACATAGCCAAGTCATTTAATATATCTTGTATAACACCTAAAATTGGGAAGAACAATAAATCAAAAGGAGTTAAAATTTTAAAAGTAAGACCGTAACATGTAACATGCCTCGTCGAATCGATGGTACTCCGAGGAGAAGAAGAGGAATCACATATGTGCCTGTAGGATGTAGACGCGTAGAGCGAGCGGCCAAAAAAGCGACGAGCGTGTGGCGTGCGGAGCGGACTACCAGAGGGTACGGCGAGCCACTCGGCCGCTGTTGTGCATGCCCTAATTGCAGGCGCCGTCAAGACGAAGATGAAAAATATTAGATCGCTAAACACTTGGGGATTAGGCAGCGAACCGATGACATCGTCGTGCAATTACTTTCCTCTTCCGGGTGTTCTACTGCTGCGATTCTGGGCTTATTTTTTGTTTTCCCCTCATGGATCACCCACACAGGTTTCTTTTCTGCTATTGGCTGGGCAATTACTGTATACAAAGTATGTTGTGAACCTGGAGAACTCCCAGGGGCTGGTCCCTAGGTGGTCGCCCCTCCCGCCTAGGCCCAAAGCTGGCCCTACTTGGAGGAAGGACGAGATGGTGCAGCCAAGCTTAGCAGCCATGTCCACGGTTACCTCAAGGGTAAGGTTTAGGACGAGGAAATCCGATTCATCAAAATTAATGGCAAGCCTACTAGTGTGTATGCAAAAGAAGTGAGAAGACGTCTTAAGAGGCAACACCATCGTTAGTTCAATAAGAATAAGTGTATAGTACACGTAGTGGTCGTCAGTTGCTCGCTGTCTATGATGGGGGTGGAAAAGAGGTCACCGCGAAAGACAGTGTCGCAAAAGAGGGGCTAGAGGATGTCGTTGGCGATAATGAAAAATCAAGGGAAGAGGCACAAATTATTTTTGCATCGGATCAAACTCCCTTACCCCATTAAGGAGAACAACAATGTGGCGAGTATATCTAGCTGCACCAACTGCCATCAAAACTGCAAATGTGAAGAATAGGTAACCTTCGTCAAAAGCCAAAAGTACAAAAATAGGTTCCTTTTGTTTTATGAGAAATACTCTAAAACCCAAAGTTAAACTTAACCAAACACCTCATTGTTCCAAACCCACATTATCACTTGATGAACTATTGAACTATGTGTATTTTATTTTCTGTAAACATAAAAAGAAAATATATGTTTCCTCGTAGTGAGATGTGTGGTAGTTACATTATGGGTGTGGCTAGATCTCAGTCAACTAAGACTTAACCAAGTCTCAGTCAAGTAACACAACATATATAATAAAAATTAAAAGGAAATTTTGCACGGACCTCCATGTAAAATCTCACGAATATAGCATCGAACGACTTAAGTCTCAGTCGACTGAGATTTAGCAATCCCGTTACATTATTAAAGTAGCGTTTCCTTTACATAAAAAAGTTACTGTCAAATTGTCATCTAGGGTGCGACTTCAAAGCACGCCTTTAACGCGAACCAACTTGTGGTTGGATGGTTAGAAGGACAGTGGTATCCCCAGCCCACCAGGGTTCAAGTTCTGGTGCTCGCATTTATCCTGAATTTATTACAGTATTTCTGGCGATGCGCGTTCAGTGGGAGGAGACGTCCCGTCGACTACGAGACGCCTACGGTGACTTCGTAAAATCTCAAGATGATATGCCGGCTCAGTCTCTCGGAGGTGCTCATAGGGGTAGGGTGTGCGTGTGTGCGTTCATAGGGGTGAGTGTATGCAGTGGCGGATCCACCATTGGGGCGAGCTGGGGCGGCCGCCCCGGCTCTCCGGCGACGGAGCAGGGTATCTCCCGTGCCTAGCGACCATCGGTGCAGTTCAATGAAGCTCCATCGTCATCCGTCGCCCCGGCAAACCTCAATTTCTGGGTCCGCCACTGAGTGTATGCGTGTATATATGAGCGCTTGCGTCTGTACTGTGTTAAAAAAAAAGCACGCCTTTAACACTAGAAATACTTACACGTGTAATGATCCATTTTAAATGACATTTCAGAGTTTCACCAAAAAGGTAGTTGCATGTCTTTATAGAAATTTTCGCGTTATGTTTGGTAGTATTAGCATGTGTGTGTGTGTGTTAGTTGAGAGTTGCTCTACTCTGAAGCCTGAACCCACCACAAGACGTATTTCACGAGGAAAAGTAGCAGCGGCGCGTCGCTCAGAACACTTCTAGAGCCACAAGACGTATTGATCTTAAAAAACCAAAAAGAGCCATCAGACGTATTTCACGAGGACCCGGCAGCGAGCCACCAAGATGTAATCAAGTACGTCATCTAGTCCCGTAAGTGTAACCCCCACATCCATCTCATCTTCCTCCGTCTCCGTCGCGGCCTGCCGGCCTCCAATGGCCATTGTGTCCTATCTCCCACCCTTAAATCAATGGGGAAACCCCTCTTGCCCATCTGTTCGCATGAGTGTTATGACTTTTTTAGAAAAATAAAAACCAGAATTAAATGCGTTCACATCTGTTCGCATGAGTGAAAAGTGCACCTTCACAAATAGGGAAAAAGTTGCACATCGACTGTCATGTAGTTGCACATTGACTCCTAGACAGTTGCATCAAACGGGGATTAAGTTGCATAAAAAAAAGTTTGTCGAAACATACCGATGCGAGATCTTGTTTCGAAGAGCACGTCACAAGGGTTCCAACAGTGAAAACGGATCTTAATTCCGACGCGCGGTTTAAAAGTTATGACTTTTTAAAATTTCTGAAATCTGAATTAAATGCATTCTTTTAAGGACGGGGTTTCCTTTTAAGGATGAGGGGGACCAGGTGATATCTTTTTTGGTCAGCCGCTCGCTGACTCTCCCAGGCGGCTGAGCGCTCGCTAGACGCGTCCTAAAAAGTTTGATGGGACAAATTGCTTGTGCTCGATATGGTTAGTATGTAGGGAAACGTTTGTAACCGGCCAACCGGCCGAATTTTCCGCCGGCTGCGCGCCACGCCTGCGTCGCGCACAAGCCGTCCCCGCGCAAGACGCGTGTATTTGGCAGACCCGCGCGGACCGCCCCTTACCCACCCTTATATTTTCCCTACCGCACGCCCTTCATCCCCTACCTTAAGCCGCGCCCCTCCCCGCGCCGTGTTTCTTCTCCCCTTCCCCCGCGCTGCCGCGAAACCACCACAAAGCACACTCATCGACAGCGGCGCCCTCGTGTGAAAGACCTCCCCCGCCATGCTGCAATCCACAAGTTGAGCAGCGGCACGCTAGAACCACGGTGAAAATTGCTGGATCCAGCCGGGGAAAAGGCTGGAACCACGGCCATGAGATGCTGTGATAGGAGGAACCCCCGGCCATGGATTTTTTGCTGGAATTAGGGGGCGCGGTTTGCTGCAACCAGCTGCAGTATATGCTAGAACCGGCGAGGAAATTTGCTGCATCCGGCGTCTATTTTTGCTGGAAACCATTCCTTTTTTTATTTTTTGCTACTACCAGCTTGTGTTTTTGCTGGAACCCGCAGCCATTTTTTCTACTACCATTTTTTGTTTTTGCTGGGACTGCGCCATTTTTGCTGGAACCAGTGTCTTTTTTTGCTACCACCAGCTCGGCTGGCGAGCGACGCCGTCGTCGCATTAATGTTGCAACCGGCGGGTCGGCAACACCGGCGAGGACCGGTGTTTTGCGGCCGGCACCGGGAGAGGGAGCACCATGGATGCAACAGGGGGAGGCAACAAAAAAACTGGTACGGGTCAACGGCCTTCTTCTTTTTTGCGATTTGACGGCGGCGAGCTTCTGTAGGAATTTGTGTCCTTCAACTATATCCTTATTGCTTGTTAATTATTCATGAACCGCGTTGTGGAAACATGCTCGGTGTAAGCATGGAATTATTATCTTTGATAGATGGAATTGCTTATTGATGGAATTAATGTCTATAAGCTAGTCGACATTGTTAAGACAGTGTTGGAATTAATTCTTGCTGGATTACACACTTAGGCGTTTGCTTGAGGAAGCTGGTCAATTAATATTGGAACATAATATACATGTTTATTATATACTGGAAATATTACCCGGGAACAATATTAATTGGAAGGGAACTAAATCGATGGTCAAATACAACCTTGACTATGATCTACATAATTAGTCGTTAAATTAGTTATGGCGCACAACTCACATGTGTGTGTCCTGGGACGTAACAAAATAGTGTTCAATTAAAGGTGGATTATATTGTGGTTGTTAATCGCATCTGGACTTTATTTGGAAACAAGTTAGTTTAAACTTGGAAGCTTATCTGCATACAGATCAGGACTCTGGAATTAGCAGTATAAGTAGGTCCCACCCTCTAGCCTCGAATCGCATTATGAGCGGCACCACCGATAAGACGGAGGAATAGAGGGTAGGCCCAAACCTAACATTGGTATCAGAGCGAGGTTAAGGGTTAACAACGTTGCGCCGGCGACGGTCGCCGCGTTCGTGAACTTGATTCCGATCTCTAACCAAATTCCGCTGCATATACTCTGCCTACGGGAAGAAAAGAAAAATTCGGGAGGCCCGTGACGCTGCGGGAGACCGAGCCCAGATCGATTCGATCTGTCCCCAACTCCTGACGAGCCGCCGCCCAACATATCGATCCGTCTACAACTCTCCACGAGCCGCCGCTCAAGTCGATCCGCCGTAATACACCAGCAGCCTCGACCTCGTCGCCCACTACCTCGACGGTGCCACGCGCTCTGGTGCGGAACCTGCCGCGAAGTTGCCGTCCCCGCCGCTCGCCTGACCCGTCGACCTCGAACCGCAGTTCGCCACCCGTCCGCCGGCCTTCACCGCCCGCTGCAGCTGCTTGTGCGGCCGTCTTCACCGCCTGCTACGGGCGCAAGCTAACTGTTCCTGGATAGCTTCTACTGCTGTACGGTGTGGACATCAACACGCACTGCAGGAATTGGCGATTGCTGCTGGACGTTCGTCACGGAAAGACTGAAAGACAGGAAGGCATCTGTTTGTTGCTGATGTGGTACGTGTAGCTTGCAACTTGCTCTCCGCAAGGAATTTCTTTTTGGATTTCTGTCATCCGGAAATTGCTACGGATTGGTATACTCTCCTATCAATTCTCAATGGCTTCCACTAGTGTCTTTGCTAAATTGTTGAGGTCGTGCAAGCTTGATGGCTCTAATTTCAATATTTGGAAGAGGAAGATCATGTTTTTACTTACTGCCGAGAATATTGACTATGTAATTGCAACCTCTGAGCCAACTGAACCTGCCGATGATGCTTCCGATGAGGAAAAGGAAAATTTCACAGAAGAGATGAAGGACTGGACTAAAGATAATAAGAAAGCTAGAGTTTTTATGCTTGGTTCTATGTCTGATTCTTTAGCGGGAGAATATGAATCAGAGAAAAATGCCTGGAGGATCATGAGAAGGCTCGAAGTGGATTTTGGCGAGGTTTCGCTTATCAAAGTACTTAGCTTAGTCAATAAATTTTTGACTGCAAAGATGTCTGATAGTAACTCTGTGAATGAGCATATTAATAAATTGTCTGGTCTGAGTGAGGAATTAAAGAATGCAGGATACCCTTTTCAAGAGGAAGTACAAGTTATGGTAGCTTTAAACTCACTACCTCGTTCATGGGAGCAATTTAAAATTTCTTTTTGTCACTCTGAGAGGATCCTGAACATGCGCACTTTGAGGCATCACTTGCTCATGGAAGAAGATAGACTAGCTTCACAAGGGAAGGATAAATATTCATCCAATAATGAGTTGCACCTTGGTGAAGAAAAGAGGAACTGGAACAAGAGAAATCCAGGAAAAGATTTGAGAGATAAACTGAACAGGAAGAGGAATTGGGATGATCATTCTGGGAATTCTAAAACTGACAAGAAAAACTACATGTGTCATAGTTGTGTGGAATCTGGACATTTTCGTGCTGATTGTCCGAAAAGGAAGAGGCAGTACAAGCCTAATGAGAAGCAGAAGAAGCCTCAACAGAACAAGCATCAAGACAACAAGAAGGATGGGTCTTCTCGTGATGGTATGTGCAATTTATTTGTATGTTCAGAATCTTTGTTTACTACTTCTGCATCCGACCACTGGGTAGTAGATTCTGGAGCCACTTCGCATATAGCAAGGAACAAAAATGCATTCACCCCTTTAAAACCAATTGAGAGAGGAACTAGATTTATTTATCTAGGAACAACTGCTAGAGCTGATATATTAGGAGTTGCTGACTATAATCTTAAACTCCCTGGTGGATGAAAATTGATTTTAAAATACACAGACTACTCACCTAACATGAGGAAGAATTTAATTTCTGTATCTAGACTGGAATCAGTTAGTTTTAAAGTTCTTTTTGGAGATGGAAAGGTCAAAATACTATTGAACGGAAAATTAGTTCAATCAGGAAATATATTTGATGGCTTGTGCTATATTGAGGATTTCTTGGATATTGAAAACATGGATTGCATGGTAACTGAACAAAACTCAGTAGTGAGGAATATAAATGGAAGTGATAATTGTTCAGAATCTTATCTTCGGCATTTGCGGCTAGGACATATTTCTAAGAACAGAATTAAGAGGCTGATTAGTTCTGGAATTTTGAATTTTAAGTGGGAGGATTATGGTGTGTGTGAAGCTTGCATTATGGGGAAGATGACTAGATCACCTTTTCCCAAAGCTGGAAGATCTAATGAGCAGCTAGCCATAGTCCATTCTGATATTTGTGGGGAATTTTCTACACCAACTTTGGGAGGTCAGAAAGTCTATTTTATCACCTTTATAGATGACTTCTCTAGGTATGGGTATGTCTATCTTCTTAAACACAAGTCTGAAGGTTTTGAGATGTTTAAGACCTTCAAGGCGGAAGTGGAAAATCAATTAAATAAGAAGATTAAAGTGTTGAGAACTGACCGTGGAGGCGAATACACGTCAGAAATTCTAGATGAATTTTGTAAGGAACATGGAATTGTGCATCATTATACATTACCCTACACTCCTCAACAAAACGGCATTGCCGAGAGTAGGAATAGAACTCTGTTAGACATGGTTAGATCAATAATGGCTTATTCTGATATTTACCATTGAGGTTTTTTTTGTGGGGGGGGGGGGGGGGGGGGGGGGGGGGGAGCACTGCACACAGTTGTTTATTTATTGAATCACTCTCCATCAAAATATGTTCCTGTAACTCCCTATGAATTATGGAAGGGGAGAAAACGCAGTATAAGACATTTAGCGGTTTGGGGCTGCAATGCACAGATAAGAGTGCCTTCTCAACATAGAACTAAACTGCAACCTAAGAGCCAACCAGGAATTTTTATTGGTTATTCTATACTGGGTCTAATGGCTATAGGTTTTATGATATTGAGAAAAGGAAATTACTGGAAAGCAGGGACGCTGTTTTTCTAGATCAGGACACACCTCATAGGGCAAAACGTCCGAGGGTGGAATTGTTAATTCCTGATCAAGATGTTAACATGATGTATGCAATGTTTTGGGGTCCGTGATGTATGCAATGTTGTTTACCCGTCCAGATATATGCTATGCAGTAGGAATTTTAAGCGGATATCAGAAGAACCCTGGTGTTGCACATTGGAATCAAATGAAGCATGTTTTGAGATATGTTAAGGCTACTTTGGATTTATGTCTGTGTTTTAACAGAGACACTCTACAGCTGGAGGGTTTTACTGATGCTTATTGGCAGGGTGATCTGGACGAACGAAAGTCAACTTCTAGGTATCTTTTCACATTGGCTCGTGGAGCTATCTCTTGTAGTAGTAAGAAACAAGATTCAGTGGCATTGTTATCTATGGAAGCGGAGTACATTGCTGCTTTCGAAGCTGTCAAGGAAGCCGTTTGGCTGAAGGAATTTCTTTCTACTTTGAAGATTGTGAACAGTGTAAACAAGCCAATTACTGTGTATTGTGATAATCAGGCGGCACTCAAGGTTTCCAGGGATCCCAAGTTCCACAGCAAGACTAAACACATTGAGGGAAGATATCATTATATTCGTGATGTAATAAATAGACTAAAGCTAGTTTGTCTCGAGTTTTTACCAAGTACTAAAATGGTGGCTGATCCACTGACTAAGCCTCTTAGCCAGGAATTGTTCAGCAAGCATGTTAGTGCTATGGGACTCCATATATTTGAATAATTGTTTTGGACAAGTGGGAGATGTAGGAATTTCTGTCCTTCAACTATATCCAATTATTGCTTGTTAATTATTCATGAACCTCATTGTGGAAACATGCTTTTTGTAAGCATGGAATTATTATCTTTGATAGATGGAATTGCTTATTGATGGAATTAATGTTTATAAGCTAGTCGACATTGTTAAGACAATGTAGGAATTAATTCTTGCCGGATTACACACTTAGGCGTTTGCTTGAGGAAGCTGGTCAATTAATATTGGAACGCAGTATACATGTTTATTATACTGGAAATATTACACGGGAACAATATTAACTGGAAGGGAACTAGATCGATGGTCAAATACAGCCTTGACTATGATCTACATAATTAGTCGTTAGATTAGTTATGGCGCACAACTCACATGTGTGTGTCCTGGGACGTAACAAAATAGTGTTCAATTAAAGCTGGATTATATTGTGGTTGTTAATCGCATCTGGACTCTATTTGGAAACAAGTTAGTTTAAACTTGGAAGCTTATCTGTATTCAGATCAGGACTCTGGAATTAGCAGTATAAGTAGGTCCCACCCTCTAGCCTCGAATCGCATTGTGAGCGGCACCACCGATAAGGTGGAGGAATAGAGAGGGTAGGCCTAAACCTAATTGCTTCAACGACGAGCATCGGGTGGCGAGGCAAATAGACGAGGTGGGCGAGGTAGGGGACGCATGTTGCGCGACGTGCGGGGGGGGGGGGGGGGGAGTGGGACGGTCGCCATGATTTTCCCCATGTTCTGTTCCCCATAGAGAGTCGCGAGAGGGGAGGAAGACGATGGCTCCAATCGAATGGCTGCGCGCGTCAGGATCCCCCGGCTGCGCGGCAACTGGCCGAATGTTGGGCCGGTCGACCGACGCCTAGTGGTCGCCTAGTCTGTAGCATAATCTTCGTTTTAATTTTGGGGACAAATTGCTTGTGTGGCTCTACTTACTGGGTATGCCAAATATTATCAAACACTATGGACAATATATACTCTTTTAACAAAACAGTGTGACACGTCTAAGTCCTAGCCATAATAGACGGGGATGTCTCCACAGTCCACACCCAGGCCGGTCTCGCGTCATTGCTCGGCGCCGGGTGACCCCGGGGCCGCCGCCTGATATCTTTTCTCCGTCTGCCTCCGCGCCCTTCGTGATCAGATCTGGAATCCTTGTGATGTGCTCTCTCTTCTTCTCCTACAGTTTGTCACCTCCGCCCTCGGGCGTGAGCTGCCGAGGTCCATCTCCTTGCCGGCTGGCCGATGTGAGGATCTCCGGCGAGTCGCGTGATCGGCCTCCCCCGACGGCGGTCACCTCGGCCGCTCCCTCGGCCCTCCACCAGCCCGGGATGATGCTCGGGGTGGGGTCAACAGCAGCCGACCCTGCCGTGGGAAGGACTGGCCCTTGGAGCCTAACGAGTGATATTTTTATACTCATTCACCTTTAGTTTAAACCGAGATATTCTCACCGATAACGCTACTAATGACTAATGAATGCAAGGATTCCACAAATCCTCTCTTTGATGTGTTTCCACAGAAAATGGGCCAAAAAGGGAAGAAATCAAGTGTGAACATGGAAAGGAATGAAAGAGGAGATAGAAGAAACCAGGAGGAGGCGCACCAAAAGCGACAGAGCAAAAGAGGGCGTTCCATATGACCGCGACCGCTCGCATGAGTGGTCGTATGGCGTGGAAACCGAGGCGTCTCGTCCACCTAAACAACTTTTATAAAGGGGACCAGGTCGAAATGTCAACAGAACGTCCGCGAGCGAAGGCAGAACAGAGTCATCTTCATCCCCTGTCATCAACCCTAGCCGCCACCATTTCCATGTCCATAGCCACCATCACCATCATACTTCATCTTCCTCTAGTTCATACTTGTAATCGTGCATCGCACAAGGCATCCATCGTAAGACATATTATCAATCAATTGATCTTCGAGATGTGTTCTTTAATGTGTTCTTCATGCGATCTGATCTCCATGTGTGAGTAGTTTGGTAAGGTATGGGTTGAGGCATAGACCTTGCAACCTCTGTATTTGTTGTGGGGATCAATGGAAGTGCTTTGAATTAATGCCCCATATGTGTGAAATAAAATTGTTCCGTATATGTCTCTTGTCTCGTCCGCGTTCTTCATCCCTACAGGTACTCAGGATCATGGAGAGCGAGCCACGGAAAGGCTAAGGGCAGGGAAAACATGAAGTGTTATTCTGAACACCAGTGACAGAAGGGTTTAGTACGGTAACACGGATCCAATCCTTGGAAATTCATGAGGTGTAGTCATTAAACGCCCAAAGCTCTTGTCTGATTATTATAATCTTAATTATCAAGGCAACCCCGCGCGACGGATAGGGCCTTCGGTTGGACAACTGATTCTTGATGTAGGACACATGCCGGTCAAGATGTTATTTGGACACATCCCCTACTTCGGTTCGTTACAAGCACATCTCGATGGGTGACTTCCAGCACACAAATTAAGATCATATCTGGTCCCAACACAAATACATGGTTGTAAGCATTAAGACCTCATACTCGTACCTCTTTTTATTATAAGTGTTTCATCACAATTAGCTTGATTGATCCAGTCAAAAGCTGGAATTATTTCTTTGACAGAAGCTTGCTAGAGACCATCGCTTCAAGGGAACCTTCCTCTCGCCGGTTCGATAACCCCGGGTCACCTCTTGGGGAAATAGGTGTGGGGTACTTTCTGTTCTGTTACCGGATCACTAAAAAGGAAGTATCAGAGCCAGGGGCAGACCCACGTTGGGCCGAGTGGGGGCCTAGGCCCCCAGTCTATTTCTGGATTTCTAGCCTTGAAGCTCAATTTTTTACTAGTTGGGACCCCATATAGCAAAACAAGTATGCCCCCACTCAATTGGCCCCACAGTGAAATTTTGGGCTGGGTCTGCCCCTTGGAGCCCTGGCATTGAAGACGAGGACGACGACGAGCAGACCTCTCTAGTAATGTCGGTTGCCTCATGTGGCCTCGACTCCAGTGACCCGTTGTGGGTTGCCTCCTTGAGCTCTGACGAGGGGCTGGCGCCGCGAACGCCCTTGACCTCCGTCCCTGGTCCCAATTCCGACACCGTTCGGGTCACGAGCGATGCTGGCTTGCTCCCTGCCAGCGACGGGATGGTGGAGGAGTGATCGTTGCCTGTGGGTTCTGGTGGCCATGGCCATGCTCGACCAACTGTGGAGGAGCGTGGTGGCCATGCTCGCCGGCCATCCGACTCTGCGTGCAGCCTCGCCTTCAAGCAGTGGGCATGGGGAAGATGGTATCAGTGCCTTGCAAGAGACCATCTCGTGCGGGACTGCCGTGAGCCCTTCAGGTGCCTTGGCTGCCTGCTTCCTGGCCACCGGGAGAAGGACTATCGGCGTCGACTGATCATGCCGGATGCTCCCTCAAGCGATCTTTGCAACTGGCCTCATGGGTCACCTCGTGCTCGCTCGTGGGCCAAGATTGTGGTGCAACCACCCATGGGAGATGCTCGATGTGCATCGTTGCGACATTCGAAGGTCCATGGCGTCTCTCGCCATGTTCAAGAGTCCTACGACACTTGTGATGCCCTTCATGCCGGTGCTGTTGTGTGTGATGACACTGATAAGGCCGCACTAGATCAGTGTTTGCGGGCTACTTTTGTAGCTCAGTTGGTGTTGTTTTGCTCGCAGATCCAGGACATCGTGGCTGAGGTGATCCAACCTGTGCATGAGGAGGTTTCGTTTCAGGCTCTGGTCGGAGCGTGTTGCTGGCTTGGACCCTGATCAGGTCACCTCCGTCGATGTGTGGCTAGATGGCTTATTCGGTCCTTGCTCCCCCGTGCATCGCACCTCATCACCATCTTCAATGGTGGCATCGATTGCGGCCTGTCGTGCACTTTATGAGGTTGTCGCGCAGCTTATGAGGAGAAGGGAGGCGTGCCTGTCATAGTGTGCTCTGAGAGATGTAGAACGTTGCTTTACCTGAGGATGGCACCGAGGTTGCCCTTGTGGAAGATCAAGCTGAAGCTAGGATTGAGCAAGCATGTGCTTCATCAACGAAAGTGGTGGAAGTGCCTCCTTCTCTGGAGCATTTGGAGGTGGACTCCTTGGCGATCTCATGTGTGGGACATGTATCGTCCCTGTCATGTGAGCAACTGGAGGCGCCTGAGTCCATAGTGTTGGTGGTTCCTGTGGTTGATGATGGTGTGTCGGTGGTTCCTGTTGATGAAGTTGATGTGGTCGGTGAGTTGGTGCCTACATCTAGGAGCATCTTGGTTGACGACAACTACATCAAGAAATACAATGAGTTTTACGATTTACTTGACAAATGGGTGGCAGATCAGCCTGGATCCGACAAGACAAGTGGTTGCCTCCTCAAGGAGAAACCAAACAGGGGGGAAGTCAAAGAAGAACAAAAGCAAGAAGGGTGGTGCCATCCGGAAGACGTCCGCGATCTCATGATGGAGGTGCTCTGTTTTTATCGTTTTCAGTGTTCTCGTAAAGAGTTTCGTTGTGTTCTTCATGTGTCGAGGGTTGCAATTGTTGTGTGTTGGGAGGGCCGCCGGCCGCGTGTTACGTCGTGCTTTCTGAGTAGAACGCTTTTGGGTTGTTTGTATCGGTTTTCGCCCGGTTTTCCATAAATTAACTGTGCAACTCTTTTCTTCTTAATTAATCAATGAGGCAAATATTTTTGCCTTCGTTTAAAAAAAAACAGTATGACTGACAGCTGATTTGCTTGGAGCCACAAATTCATCATGTTGCTAGCAATACTGAATTGAGGATGCGAATCCTGTAATATTTTGATTTTTTTAAGAAGCGAATGTAATTGCTGACAACTGCTGCTGCTATAGTGCTACTGTATAATACCGGGATTTATATACATCATTTCGCACAGCACATTTTTCTGATACTGTTGCAAATGAAATGGCTCCGATGACAAACAAATGCTTGCTAACTGTAATTGTACAAACATATGCCGGCCAACCGGCTGGTACCAAGTTCACGTCCTCCTAGGTATCTAGAACTTGTACATTTTACTGGCCGTTGTTACTTGCCATGAAGTACCTGATGGGAATAGATGCTGGATGTTTCATGGTTAGCCTCTAGTTATATGCTGCTGCTTCTTGGAAACAGTTCTGTTCCCTGAATGAACGGTGCTGCTGTTTTCTAACCTCTGATTTTGGTTTATTTTTTGGGCAGCTTGCTTTTTCCTCTTTTGAGAAACAGATTCTGGAGAGATTGTTTGTGCTGTCAAATGTGAAATATTTACTAGGGTTGATTTTCTGTGCTGCTAATGTCTACAGCCTTCATATATTTACAAGACATTATATACTCTGACTGTGGGGGTGTGGCACATGGTATGCAGGAGGCAAACCTAATAACCCGGCCCTGCCTTTCTCCCACTCTACCGGTTCCCCTCTCTGTTTCTAAAAAGAAAGAGTACTCATTACTTCTCGCTCGCCGCCTCCAGTTGTTCCGACCGCCATCCAACGGCGGATTCCCCACCACCGTTTTGGTTTGGTTCAGGCGATTCCTTGATCTTTCTCCATCTTTCTCCGCTGTGATGGTATGGTATGCTTTGGGTTAGGCATTCCTCCTGACTAACATGGTGCTGTCATACTGCTTGATTCCTGTTCTAGTCCTGCTTGTCTAGCTGTCTAGAACTATATCAACGGAAATTATGTTTGCCTAGAACTGCTACTGCTACTGCTAATGCGTGCCCTGTCCTCTCCTCGTATGCTTCTTAGGCCTTTTGGCTTTTGGCCATCCACCCATCGTGTGAATTCTGTTCTTACTAGCCATGGTTAATTCCTACAAGCTGCAGCAGGGCCTTAGATTCTTCCTTCGGGTGCCTGTATCTATCAACGTGCTCTGCTCTCATATGCTACTGCATAGAGAAAGGTGTGGCTGCTCTCATATGCTACTACATAAGCATATCTGGTTCTCTGGTTGGTTCCTGCTATGGCCTGAAATCACTACTGGATAGAGACGCTTTGATTTGCTTCTAGAGGAATTATTGCTCTGTTTTATTTCTACAGTATATGGCTGCATGATGCTCTCTAGCACAGTCCTGCAGTAGTGCTTTGATATCAGTTCCCCCCAAAAAATGCTCATTCTATGATTATAATATAATCACAAGCGACGGCAGTTTGATCAGACGATTACCTTTCCTTTGGTGTTTCTTTTTTTGCAAAAACTAATAGACAGTTTTTAGTTTGATCAACCAAATAAGTTTGTCCCATTGATGGATGCTTGAATACATCAGTCACTGCTACTTGCTCAGTTGCTATGCGTATATAGCATGTATATATGCATGCCCGCATGTAGTGGTGGTCAATTAAGCAGGCCGGCACGGACTTGTTCTGCATGCACCAATACAATACTACATAAATAAGAATAAAGGAGGAAATATTCACAGCACCACACGCATGGCTATAAGTATTCACTCCTAGTGGTGCTTTTGAGTTTTTCTTTTCCAACCGGGCAAACCCCTTCCATTAATCCCTTGACGGAAATAACCAACTATTATGAGTTAGGGCACAAGGGAATGGGAAAGAGAGAAGCGAGTTGGGGCACAAGTAGGAAACCCGCTATGAGTGCTCGCTGTCGAAACGCTCACTACGGGACGAAAACCTACTGCTACGAAGTTGGGGACATAAATCCAGCATCCAAGACAAAAAAAATAAACTGGTCTGCGACAAGAAACTAAACTAGACAACTACGAGTACACAACATCGATGCCAAGGCTTCCGGGACCAGCAGCAGCAGCAGCCTTGCTAAGCAGTCCCGCTTTGAGTTGCTGTGGTGAAAGCAGAGTAATCGTTCTTGATGTTCTTCAGCCTCACGACCACCTCGCTCATGCTCGCCCTCTGGCCAGGAGAGTCGCTCGAGCACTCTAGACCCAGCTCGAATGTCGACACGAGAAAGTTTGTATTGAAGGCAATGGGTAATGACGGCGGTGAAGTACCAAGTGTTTGGCGATGGTAGACGAGGCGCATTACTTCATCCTGCTGTAGCTTCTCATCCATAACATCAACGAGATTTTCTGGAAATGCCTGTGTAACCCACCGCTTAAGGCTTGATTCGCCGACGAACATGGTGTTGAAATATGAGTTGGGCTTAGGGCCCATCTAACAATTTCAGATTAATCTCTAAGGGCCCATGTGGGTATATGGCACTAGGTGTGGTGGGAAGTTTAGTCCCATACCGCTAGTGGAGAAGGAGTTGGACCTCCTTATAAGGGATTCTCTTCCACATGCTATTGGAGCTTGAGAAGAGAAGTGGTTCCCGCGCGCTCCTCCTCCGCCGCCCGCCTCGTCACGACGCGCCGCGCCGCGGGTTGCGGGATCGAGCCGAGCTCACACCTATGCGCTTCTTTTTGCCGGTCAGGAACGGAGAGTCTTTGACAGATGGGGCCACCATCTGAGACGTCAGATCGTGGGCTGTCACTGACTTGGACGTGGGTTCAGCCCACGTCTCTCCACGGGGCCGTGCCTATATACCTATATATGTGAGGCGCTGCGAACCCTAGCCGTCACGCGAAACAGATCGCATCTCTGCCTCCACGCCCACTGCCGCCGTTCCATTGCTGATGCTGCCGCCGGTGATCCCATCCCGTCCGCCGCGTACACGGTCGACGGGAGAGCAGGCCTCCGAAACCCCGTCTCTCCAGATCCTGTACGGGAGAGGGGCGATTAGGTTTTTGGGGAGCGACTACGCGACTGCTCGCCTCCGTTCGTCTGTTCCCCTACTTCGTCCGCCGCATCGTTTTGGATATTCGGACTGCAAACCATCTCAGACACCATATGATCCCAGTGTGCTGATTCGAAAGTTCGAAGGCATACCTAAAGATCAATTGAGATACTCTCAAATTATTGGTTCACTCATGTATCTAGCGAGCGCAACGAGGCCTGACATCGCGTTTGCTGTGAGCAAACTGAGCCGGTTTGTTTCCAAACCGGGTGATGTACATTGGCATGCTATTGAAAGAGTTATGCGTTATCTAAAAGGTACTATGAACTATGGACTTCACTATACCGGATACCCGTCGGTACTTGAAGGGTATAGTGATGCGAATTGGATCTCTGATGCTGATGAGATGAAGGCCACAACTGGGTATGTGTTTACTCTTGGAGGTGGTGCTGTTTCCTGGAAGTCTTGCAAGCAAACGATCTTAACGAGATCGACAATGGAAGCAGAATTAACAGCGTTAGACACATCAGGTGGCGAAGCAGAATGGCTTCGAGATCTTTTGATGGACTTGCCAGTGGTTGAGAAGCCGGTTCCGGCCATCCTTATGAACTGTGGCAATCAAACAGTTATTGTCAAGGTGAAGAGTTCAAAGGACAACATGAAGTCCAACAAACACATAAGAATGAGATTGAAAGCTGTCAGAAAATTAAGAAACTCCGGAGTGATAGCGTTGGATTATATCCAAACGGCTAAGAATCTGGCAGATCCCTTTACTAAAGGGCTATCACGTGTTGTGATAGATAATGCATCGAGGGAGATGGGTATGAGACCCACATAAGTTGCCATGGTAGTAACCCAACCTATGTGATCGGAGATCCCGTGAAGTAGGACCTGGGAAAAACAAGCAAGTCGTGAACTGAGGAGAGTAACTTTACTAACCCACTCCGTTGGAGATGCAATACTCTCGAAATCTGTATGGTAGGATGACTACTGTCTTAATGTGTTCCAAGGCTTATATATATAAGCAAGATGCTGTCCTACAGAGCGATCTTTAGAGGAACACACCTATATGAGCCCGACTGCTGGTCACAGTCTATGAGATTGGGGTGATTTCTAGCAAGCTCATGAATAGGCCAGGAGTGTGACTAATATGCTCCACCCGAGGGGTCAGCCTTCGGCAGTCTAGTACTAGTAAGACATGTGGTGAAACTTCTTTACGCCAAACTGACAATTCAAGGCATAGTCCATTGTTCAGTTGTGAAGGAGTGTAGCTACTTGCTCTAGGTGAAGTTCAACCTTAACCGGTCTTCACTGAACTACTGGTATATCAAAACAGTGTTTGGAACAAAGGACATAATGGGCCCTTGAGATCTGGTGGGGGATTGTTGAAATATGAGTTGGGCTTAGGGCCCATCTAACAATTTCAGATTAATCTCTAAGGGCCCATGTGGGTATATGGCACTAGGTGTGGTGGGAAGTTTAGTCCCATACCGCTAGTGGAGAAGGAGTTGGACCTCCTTATAAGGGATTCTCTTCCACATGCTATTGGAGCTTGAGAAGAGAAGTGGTTCCCGCGCGCTCCTCCTCCGCCGCCCGCCTCGCCACGTCACGACGCGCCGCGGGTTGCGGGATTGAGCCGAGCCGAGCTCACACCTATGCGCTTCTTTTTGCCGGTCAGGAACGGAGAGTCTTTGACAGATGGGGCCACCATCTGAGACGTCAGATCGTGGGCTGTCACTGACTTGGACGTGGGTTCAGCCCACGTCTCTCCACGGGGCCGTGCCTATATACCTATATATGTGAGGCGCTGCGAACCCTAGCCGTCACGCGAAACAGATCGCATCTCTGCCTCCACGCCCACTGCCGCCGTTCCATTGCTGCTGCTGCCGCCGGTGATCCCATCCCGTCCGCCGCGTACACGGTCGACGGGAGAGCAGGCCTCCGAAACCCCGTCTCTCCAGATCCTGTATGGGAGAGGGGCGATTAGGTTTTTGGGGAGCGACTACGCGACTGCTCGCCTCCGTTTGTCTGTTCCCCTACTTCGTCCGCCGCATCGACTTCGTCATCACCATGTCCACCGACGCCGACAAAGCCGCCGCCGAAGCCGAGAAGAAGGCCGCCGAGGATGCCGCTGCTGCTGCCGCCGCCGCCGCGGCCTCTGCCTGGCCTACTGGAGGGTATAACTCGTTTATCCCGCTCCTGTTTATTTTTGTGTTAGCCGTACTAGCATTATGTGTAGATGTGTCTACTATTTGCGTAGTACGTGCATGTCTAGATCGTAATCAGTATGTTATTAATTCTGTCAATGCCATGTTCATGATTATTTCCTGGATTAAATTAATTGAAAAATTGCCTATTTACTCAACAATCCAAAAACCTAATTTGTGTAGGCATTTTTCGGCTAGTGGTTTTGCCGCTGCACTGAAACCGGATAAGTTTACCGGTACATATTTTAAGCGTTGGCAGACCAAAACCATCTTATGGCTCACGGCAATGAACGTGTTCTGGGTTGCCGGTGTGACTCCCACAGGAACGCTCAATCCTGAACAGGAGAAGGCGTTCAGGGAGGCCACCGTTGTATTCCTCGGAGCAGTTCTGAGCGTGATCGGAGATAAGCTGGTTGACGCATATTTACATGTGCGGGTTGCCAAGGACTTGTGGGAGGCGCTCGAATCTAAATTCGGGGCCACCGATGCTGGGAGCGAGATGTATGTTATAGAGCAGTTCCATGATTACAAAATGGTTGACAACCGTTCTGTATTGGAACAGGCTCATGAGATAATATGCATCGCTAAGGAGCTTGAGCTTCTGAAATGCGATTTACCGGGCAAATTTGTCGCGGGCTGTATAATCGCTAAGCTCCCTAATTCCTGGAGGAACTTTGCTACCACTCTGAAACATCAGAGGCATGAATTCTCAGTAGAGGATGTCATCGGCCATCTGAGTGTTGAGCAGAACTCGAGAGCAAAGGACTCGCATGGAAAAGGGGTCGAAGGAACTTCTGTGGCCAACATGGTGCATCAGAAGAACTTCAATTCCCACAAGCCCAAGGGAAGGAACGGTGTCCAACAGAATACCGACTTTAAGAAGAAGGGTAAGAAGACCTTCAAGAAGAACAAGAAGGGAGATGGCTACTTCACTTGTGGTTCGGAGGAACATTGGGCCAACAAGTGCCCTAACAAGTACAAGAAGCCAGGGCAGGACTCCAAGTCTGCCAATATGATTGTGAGCAATAATGAGACTGGTGCATCTGGGTACGGTAATTTATTTGCTGTATTTTCAGTTTGTCAGTCCACCGATTGGTGGGTGGACACAGGTGCAGGTGTTCATGTGTGTGCTGACATTTCATTGTTTTCTTCTTACCAGGCCACAGGTCACGGGTCTGTATTGATGGGGAATGGCGCGAGTGCTTCTGTTCATGGTGTTGGCACGGTCGATCTGAAGTTTACTTCGGGAAGGATCGTGCAGCTGAAGAACGTGCAGCATGTCCCCGCCATCAAGAAGAACCTTGTTAGTGGCTCCCTTCTGTGTAGAGAAGGGTTTAAGTTGGTCTTCGAGTCTAATAAAGTAGTTGTTACGAAATATGGACTATTTGTTGGAAAGGGTTATGAATGCGGAGGAATGTTCCGCCTTTCTCTCGCTGATTTTTGTAATAAAGTCGTGAACAATATTCATTCGAGTGTTAATGAATCTGAAGTTTGGCATTCACGTCTTTGTCACATTAGTTTCGGTGTTATGACGCGGCTAGCAAAACTGAATTTAATCCCGAGTTTCACTTTAGCCAAAGGTTCTAAGTGCCTTACGTGTGTGCAAGCTAAGCAACCTCGCAAGCCTCATAAGGCTACGGAGGAGAGACACTTGCCGCCATTAGAACTCATACATTCTGATCTTTGTGAGATGAATGGTGTGTTGACTAAAGGTGGAAAGAAATACTTCATGACATTGATAGATGATTCCACTAGATATTGCTATGTGTATCTGTTAAATACTAAAGATGAGGCTCTACACTACTTTAAGATCTATAAGGCAGAAGTTGAGAATCAACTTGAAAAGAAAATTAAACGAGTCCGGTCAGATCGTGGTGGAGAGTACTTCTCGAGTGAGTTTGATTCCTTTTGTGCGGAACATGGTATTATTCATGAGAGGACGCCTCCCTATTCACCCCAGTCAAACGGGGTTGCCGAACGGAAAAACCGTACTCTAACTGATTTGGTTAACGCCATGTTAGATACATCGGGTTTATCCAAGGCATGGTGGGGGGAGGCTATATTGACATCATGTCATGTCCTGAATAAAGTTCCGACAAAGGATAATGAGATCACTCCCTATGAGAAATGGGCGAAGAGAAGGACAACACTCTCGTACTTGCGTACTTGGGGCTGTTTGGCGAAAGTCAACGTGCCGATCCCCAAAAAGCGTAAGCTTGGACCAAAGACCGTGGACTGCGTTAATTTGGGCTACGCTAAGAATAGCGTTGGCTATAGATTTCTAGTAGTGAAATCTGAGGTACCTGACCAGAAGGTCGGTACAATTATGGAGTCTAAGGATGCTACATTCTTTGAGGATATTTTTCCTATGAGAGATATGCAAAGCACTTCTAGACAGGAATCTGAAGAGACTCCTGAACCTGCCATTCCGATGGAATATTATGAACAAACACATGATGAAAATCCTGAGGAGGATGACGAGGAAACCCTTGGTAGGGGCAAGAGACAGAGGACTGTAAAGACCTTTGGTGATGATTTCCTCGTGTACCTCGTGGATGATACTCCCACTTCTATTTCAGAAACTTATGCATCTCCAGAAGCTGACTACTGGAAGGATGCGGTCCGTAGTGAGATGAATTCCATCATGGCTAACGGGACTTGGGAGATTACTGAACGTCCCTATGGTTGCAAACCATTGGGATGTAAGTGGGTGTTCAAAAAGAAGCTTAGGCCCGACGGTACGATTGAAAAATACAAGGCTAGGCTTGTGGCCAAGGGTTATGCCCAGAAAGAAGAAGAAGATTTCTTCGATACTTATTCACCTGTGGCCAGACTGACCACCATTCGAGTATTACTCTCGTTGGCGGCCTCGCATGGTCTTCTCATCCACCAGATGGATGTTAAGACGGCTTTCCTGAACGGAGAGCTAAAGGAGGAAATCTACATGCAACAGCCTGATGGCTTTGTGATAGATGGTCAGGAAGGAAAGGTGTGTAAGTTGTTGAAATCTTTATATGGTCTGAGACAAGCACCTAAGCAATGGCATGAGAAATTTAATGAAACTTTGACATCTGTTGGCTTCTTTGTTAATGAAGCTGACACATGTGTATACTATCGCTATGGTGGGGGCGAAGGAGTTATACTATGCTTGTATGTTGATGACATACTGTTATTTGGAACTAGCCTCAAAGTGATTGAGGAAGTTAAGTCCTTTTTATCTCAGAACTTTGAGATGAAGGACCTTGGAGTGGCTGATGTTATCTTGAACATCAAGCTATTGAGAGATGATGAGGGTGGGATTACACTTCTGCAATCCCATTATGTTGAGAAGGTGTTGAGTCGTTTTGGATATTCGGACTGCAAACCATCTCAGACACCATATGATCCCAGTGTGCTGATTCGAAAGTTCGAAGGCATACCTAAAGATCAATTGAGATACTCTCAAATTATTGGTTCACTCATGTATCTAGCGAGCGCAACGAGGCCTGACATCGCGTTTGCTGTGAGCAAACTGAGCCGGTTTGTTTCCAAACCGGGTGATGTACATTGGCATGCTATTGAAAGAGTTATGCGTTATCTAAAAGGTACTATGAACTATGGACTTCACTATACCGGATACCCGTCGGTACTTGAAGGGTATAGTGATGCGAATTGGATCTCTGATGCTGATGAGATGAAGGCCACAACTGGGTATGTGTTTACTCTTGGAGGTGGTGCTGTTTCCTGGAAGTCTTGCAAGCAAACGATCTTAACGAGATCGACAATGGAAGCAGAATTAACAGCGTTAGACACATCAGGTGGCGAAGCAGAATGGCTTCGAGATCTTTTGATGGACTTGCCAGTGGTTGAGAAGCCGGTTCCGGCCATCCTTATGAACTGTGGCAATCAAACAGTTATTGTCAAGGTGAAGAGTTCAAAGGACAACATGAAGTCCAACAAACACATAAGAATAAGATTGAAAGCTGTCAGAAAATTAAGAAACTCCGGAGTGATAGCGTTGGATTATATCCAAACGGCTAAGAATCTGGCAGATCCCTTTACTAAAGGGCTATCACGTGTTGTGATAGATAATGCATCGAGGGAGATGGGTATGAGACCCACATAAGTTGCCATGGTAGTAACCCAACCTATGTGATCGGAGATCCCGTGAAGTAGGACCTGGGAAAAACAAGCCAGTGGTGAACTGAGGAGAGTAACTTTACTAACCCACTCCGTTGGAGATGCAATACTCTCGAAATCTGTATGGTAGGATGACTACTGTCTTAATGTGTTCCAAGGCTTATATATATAAGCAAGATGCTGTCCTACAGAGCGATCTTTAGAGGAACACACCTATATGAGCCCGACTGCTGGTCACAGTCTATGAGATTGGGGTGATTTCTAGCAAGCTCATGAATAGGCCAGGAGTGTGACTAATATGCTCCACCCGAGGGGTCAGCTTTCGGCAGTCTAGTACTAGTAAGACATGTGGTGAAACTTCTTTACGCCAAACTGACAATTCAAGGCATAGTCCATTGTTCAGTTGTGAAGGAGTGTAGCTACTTGCTCTAGGTGAAGTTCAACCTTAACCGGTCTTCACTGAACTACTGGTATATCAAAACAGTGTTTGGAACAAAGGACATAATGGGCCCTTGAGATCTGGTGGGGGATTGTTGAAATATGAGTTGGGCTTAGGGCCCATCTAACAATTTCAGATTAATCTCTAAGGGCCCATGTGGGTATATGGCACTAGGTGTGGTGGGAAGTTTAGTCCCATACCGCTAGTGGAGAAGGAGTTGGACCTCCTTATAAGGGATTCTCTTCCACATGCTATTGGAGCTTGAGAAGAGAAGTGGTTCCCGCGCGCTCCTCCTCCGCCGCCCGCCTCGCCACGTCACGACGCGACGCGCCGCGGGTTGCGGGATTGAGCCGAGCCGAGCTCACACCTATGCGCTTCTTTTTGCCGGTCAGGAACGGAGAATCTTTGACAGATGGGGCCACCATCTGAGACGTCAGATCGTGGGCTGTCACTGACTTGGACGTGGGTTCAGCCCACGTCTCTCCACGGGGCCGTGCCTATATACCTATATATGTGAGGCGCTGCGAACCCTAGCCGTCACGCGAAACAGATCGCATCTCTGCCTCCACGCCCACTGCCGCCGTTCCATTGCTGCTGCTGCCGCCGGTGATCCCATCCCGTCCGCCGCGTACATGGTCGACGGGAGAGCAGGCCTCCGAAACCCCGTCTCTCCAGATCCTATACGGGAGAGGGGCGATTAGGTTTTTGGGGAGCGACTACGCGACTGCTCGCCTCCGTTCGTCTGTTCCCCTACTTCGTCCGCCGCATCGACTTCGTCATCACCATGTCCACCGACGCCGACAAAGCCGCCGCCGAAGCCGAGAAGAAGGCCGCCGAGGATGCTGCTGCTGCTGCCGCCGCCGCCGCGGCCTCTGCCTGGCCTACTGGAGGGTATAACTCGTTTATCCCGCTCCTGTTTATTTCTGTATTAGCTGTACTAGCATTATGTGTAGATGTGTCTACTATTTGCGTAATACGTGCATGTCTAGATCGTAATCAGTATGTTATTAATTCTGTCAATGCCATGTTCATGATTATTTCCTGGATTAAATTAATTGAAAAATTGCCTATTTACTCAACACATGGGATCCGTGGGCCTCTTCCCTGTGAAGACTTCAAGCACCATGATCCCAAAGCTGAATACGTCGGTCTGTCGTGACGCCTTCCCAATGAATGCAAGCTCTGATTCAAGAAAAGAAAACTAATCAAGAGAGTTAAACTAATCGAACCAATACATGATGGTTTTCTATTTTGTATTGCTCAAGCGTAATCATAGCAAGCACATACCTGGGGCCATGTACCCGATTGTCCCTGGCATACTTGCTGAAACCATGGAGTTGTCATCATGTAGAAGTAACTTTGCAATTCCAAAGTCAGCAACATGTGCCGTCATGTCATCATCGAACAACACATTGCTAGGTTTCAGGTCGCAGTGTAGGACAACATGGAAATGATGATGGTGCAGGTACTCCATTGCTTCCGACACACCAAGCATAATGTCCAATCTCTCAGTGAATCCTAGTGGTTCCCTAGATTCAGCGTGCAAGTGTGTCTCCATGCTACCATTGGGCATGTACTGAAGCAGCAGTGCCTTGAAATCCAGGTTGGAACAAGTATTCAATATCTGAATCAAGTTGCGATGCCGAGCCATTCGCAGCACCTGACATTCAGTATCGAAGCTCCTCATGGCCTGCTCAACTTGCATATTGAGCACTTTTATTGCAACCACCAAACCATCATCTAGTTGGCCCTTGAAAACTCTGCCAAAACTTCCGGCTCCAAGTAGGTTGTCTTCATTGAAATTCTCAGTGGCACGAACAATTTCATGGTAGGAAACTAACATATGGCTGATCAGATCAATCATGGCAATAAAAGTCGTAACATATGGCTGCTTTTTGTTTTTCTTTCTGATTATTAGGTACAAGAGAGCTACAAATGCACCAGCTCCAATGATGACAACTGGGAGTATAAACCTGAGGATGTGTCGACCATAAGTCGGGTGAGACTTGTCTAAACACAATGACAGTCCTAGACGAGGAGCACCACATAGACCAACATTCCCCATCAAAGACTGTGACGTGAGGTTTGAGAAAACACCTCCAATTGGTATTTGCCCTTCTAACCTATTAAAAGAGAGGTTCAGATAAGAAAGGTAGGTGAAATTGACGAGGTAGTCTGGTATTGTGCCTAAAAGATTGTTCGATGATAGGTCCAATGTTGCTAAGTTTGTTAAGCGGCCAAAAGAGTCCGGGACAAAATCCTTGAATGAATTGTGCGAAAGATTTAGATAGGTTAATAACATGGCAACATGTCCAAATGAACTTGGAAGGCTACCAGCCAACATGTTACTAGAAATATCTACCCGATCCATACTTTGCATATGGCCAAGATCAGAAGGTAGTGTGCCAGTTAGGGAGTTATGGGACAGATCTAGTCCGATAAGGTTACTATGAAACAAGCTTGATGGTATGGTCGAAGATAAATGGTTATAAGATAATGAAATGTATTCCAACAAGGTGAGGTTGCCCATGGCATCTGGTATGGAGCCAGATAATCTATTTTCCTGGAGTTCTAACTTTACAATACTTGTCAACATACCAAATTGTACAGGGATTGCGCCAATCATTCTATTTCGAGAGAGATCAAGTTCCTGAAGATTCTCCAACTTAAAAATGGATTCTGGTATTTCTTTGGTAAGATGGTTGTCCAAAAGTTTATCTCACTAAGACCACTAAGATTTGACAGTGTTGCTTGAAGTCCACCAACCAAATGGTTGCTATATGCTTGAAATGCTACAAGGTTAGTCGAGAGGTTGCCAAAATAGCTAGGGATACTCCCAGAGAAAGGATTATTTGATACGAGAAGGATTTGAAGCTGCCAACTATTGCAAAGGCTGGCCAAGAAACTAAGATCCCCGTGGAGATGATTATCTCGAATATCAAGATACCACAGAGGCCTGTTGTTTCCAAGTGTTGATGGTACTGGTCCAGTCAGGTGATTCGAACGCAAACCTATGTAAGACATTCTGGATGAGTTTCCAAGAAATTCTGGGAAGGAACCTGTTAGTTGATTGTATGAAAGGTGCAGATTAGTGAGTTGTCTCAGTTCTCCCAGTTCCACTGGAATATCTCCGCTTAAGTTGGAGTATGCGATGTCAAGTGTGTTGAGCATGGTGAGATTGCCGAGCTCATGCGGGATCGGGCCAACGATGCCATTGATACCCATAGAAATCCCCGTAAGCTGTGGCAGCTTAGCTAGCCATGTCGGCACCACATCCACGAATAGATTTCCAGGAATGTTAAGTATCTGAAGGTGTTGGCATGATGCAAGGCCCGATGGAATTTGACCCTCGAATTTGGTCTTATAGAGAGAAACTATCTGCAACATGGGGAGACTAAAGCTTGTATTGCTAGGTATGCGACCTGTTAGATTGTTGATCCCCAGACGCATGTCAACAATCCTAGACATGTTGAAGATGGTAGGAGGCACGGGACCGGAGAGCTAGTTACGCTGGAAGTAAAGAACATGCAGCATGAGCAAGGAGCCAATACCAGATGGTATTGCCCCTGAGAGACTATTGTTCTGAATGTATATGTGGCTTAGTGAAGGTGTGCCGTCAGATGAAAAATTCGGTATCAGTCCGCTAAGGCAATTTCTTTCCAGAGAGAGGTACCTAAGGTTATGCATGTTTCCCACCTCAGTGGGGATCTGCCCAAAGAGCTGGTTGAAATTTAAGACCAGAAATTGGAGCCTGGTGAGGTTTCCTACACTTGACGGGATTGTATCCGATAGGCTATTGTGGCCAAGATCAAGATACCTAAGATGAGCCAATCTTCCAAGATCAGCTGGGATGGAACCGGTGAGGTTTGTGTTGGTTAGGTTGAGGGTGTGGAGGAAAGAGAGGTTACCGAGGTGAGGGCTGAGCTCTCCCTGTAGTGGAATGCCCGGCAGCTCTAGAGCGGTGACACGCTGATGATGACGGCGGCTGCATGACACACCGATCCAGCTGCAGAAGGACACATCACTTGTCCAGTTGTTCGTGAGGGTGGCCAAAGGATCGGACAGCTGGGGTCTGAAAGCCCGCAGTGCCGCAAGGTCGCTCGGAGCAGCCATGCACAGCATTAGCAGCAAGCTGGTGGCCATTAGCATGACCAGGATGTATGAACGGGACATGTCGCTCGACACTTGCATTCGTGTATGTTTTTTGTCTCAGGCTCAGGACAAGCAGAGCGTCGGGAGCTGTGGGCAGTGTTAATCCTAGCTGCTCTTGCACCTCAATCACTTATATAAAAATAAGACTCGGGAGTGTTTGGTCCCGGAACTTTGCGTTGTCATGCTTTGTCTATCTCAAGTGCTTTGTTGCTTCCGGACTTAAACTGCTTGCTGTAAGTGCTGGTCCAACTAAAAAAGCGCTATTTGTGTCCCTTCACTTTCATATCCTAGAAACTTTGTTGGAATATTCCAACAAGGCAATCACCATTGGTTGAAATAATTCAGACCTCGCACCTAGTTGCAGACTATTCCAGAAGCTGGTGAATAGGATAATGTCGCACAGAGTCACGCAGAGTTTCACCCATAGTTTGGTCAGCAATGGTTGTCCCCATCATTTCCAAAAGGTTGGTCAGCAAAGGCTGCACTGAAATTTTCCATGGCTGCAACATCTCATATGGAAGCAGCTTGGTGGCTGTTCGCTTTCCTGTAAGCTCTTACCTGAAGTGTTAATACTAGAGTAGTGCTTCGTGGGACCTTTTTGTTTTGTTAATTTCTGATTTATGTATCTTCCATGTAACTGCGAAAATGAAAAAGAACTTCAATTTTCGAGAGCATTGAAATTTTACAATGCGCTTTCTCTATTGTGAGTGCATTAATTGAAGAGAAATAAAAACATTCCAGTAAATATTGCTGCCTGCACACAGATCAATACCTATTTTTATTTCATTGTATTGTATGATCTGTAAGCTTATTTAGTTCTGACTTCTGAGTACTGGAACTGGGAGTCCACCTGGTTTATTTCATTGTATGATCTTCTTAAAAAAATAGGCCTGTGAGCCTGCCTTGGTTTACGAGTACTAGTTGTTATGACTCAGTGCTAATCCAACAATCATGCTGTGCTAATATTCCCAGAAATACTGTAGACTGCACTCACGCGTCACGTGTAATGCTGCTAGGCAGCTCCCTCCGTTGCTGTCCGTCTTTCGATTTCCTAGCTGTTCGTGCTTTATCACATCAATGACATTACAGTATGTGTATGATATGATGCATACTGCTATCCATACACGCGTGATGGATTTATACATGCTGTCGTCAATCAGAGAACAAGATGCCCTTGCCCTCGCATGGAAGCGTCGGCCGATGTTGGCTCCTTTCCCTATAGAGTCTCACGAACTAACCCGAATGTACAAACAGTAAAAATACCAATCTGGATGTATGTCGTACATGGAAGATAGAATTCATGGGTAGCTATGTCTACATTCTTTTCGTACGTACATTACAATTTATGTTCAAGCTAAATGTGCGTACAAGGATTAGTGGACCGGTTAGTTTTTAACTTCACCATAACTTGACCATAATGTTTTAATCACCACCATCGATTCACTTGGGGGGGGGGGGGGGGGGGGGGGGTGCACTGAAGCGGATGTAACAAGTGGTGCTACTGCTGCTTGTGCCAAGACCGGAAGCCAGAGTTTTCACATGAAGTTTCGCCAAACATGCATTATTGCACTTCAACTCTTCTGTGGGTAGGGCCCTTGCGTACCCTTTCCAATTTGAAAGATGATGCATGCAATGCATATAATCTCAATTATACAAAGAAAGACAACATCACTCTTAATTAGAAAGGCCTCAAAGCGAGCAGTGTGGCTTCCAAGACTCCAAGTAATGATTTATACTGTTGACCTCTTTGGCAACTTTTGACCACCTTCCTTTATTTCAGAAACTGCAACAACGGGTGATTTGACTGATATATGGAAGACAGGAGTCAATGCTTCCTGTTGGTTTTGCTGTAACCCACTCACTTGCAGGACTTTCAGTCAAGTAAACAGTGGAGTATTGTTTTGGTGGGATCATTTTCCTGTTATTAGTTGGTACCTACTAGAACAACTTCAGTTTTCAAGAGGATTTAAAATTCTCCAATAGCTAAAAGGCGTCAATGCGCTTTCTGTTGTGGGCGCACACACACCAAGTGGATATATGCCAACTTTGACTAGTTGCGTAATATCTGCACATTGGCCACTGAGTATTTTTCAATTCCACAAATAATATCTTATTTAGAAGAGTTAAGAAATCAATTCCTGGTCTCTGTGAACCATTTTCCACAAATAATTCCACAACTTTGACAAGTTGCGCAATATGTGCCCATTGTACCATTTGAAAATATTATTGCTTGTGTCTTTTGTACCGAGCATCTGAATCTTGGTCTGTGTGAACCATTTTCTCAGACTTGAGTTTGCTGATGGTTGTTCCCAAACATTTGAATCCAATTTCTTGCCGATGATTGTTGTCAAACATTTGAATCCAGTTCTTTAACAATATATTTTGGGGACATGTTCTCTTTTTGGAGGTAAAAAATTGCATTTATTTTGCCCTTCGAACTTATTTGCCTATCCAGCACCATGGTGGTCATGCCGATGCAGGAGGTCAGGTTCAGACTTCAGAGGGAGTGTGTCGGAGGTAGAGTCGTATGAAGTGTCCGCAGGTGATGGAGGCGGCGGAGGCTCGCTGGAATCTCCCCATGGAGCCAGTTTAAGGTTCCCGAGGGGCGAGGGCAGTGCTCGGGTGAGCGTCCTACCGTTCAATCTCAGCGCCACCACCCGCACGACCTTCCAGGGGCTGCATCACGCGTTCCCAGCGCTCATGACGATGGTCATCAGGACAGCGGCAAGTGACCATAGCAAGCTCATGATGATGAACTCTATTGCAATGTCCCTCTTGGTTTGATTGCCAAGTAGACGTTGCCTGTTCTTAATTGCTACTTGGTCTTGCGTGGTTGCCTTGTGCCTGTTGCAGGTGTTGTGCTGATGTGTTGACATTGTCTGAATCGATATTTATGTCCCTTCACTTTCATTTCCAGAAATAATTTAGACTTTCTCCTCTTTTGGCGACTTGGGAATGACTAGATCTTTCCCTTGAAAAAAGGAAAGGAAATTACTAGATCTGAAATCTGCAGGCTTTTCCAAAGGCGTCAGCAATGGCTGGTAAACAGAGGAATGGTCATCGGCAAGGTGACCAGTGTGGTAAGTTTGTAAGTGTAACCCTGCTTAGTTTCCTTTGTAGCAACAGGCAGAATTGTACCTCAGCTTTGCTGCTGGCTGCTCTGTTGGATATAGTGCACCCAAAGACCAAACCACTTGTGTAGCTAGGCAGCAGCATCGTCAGTTTTGCTGCACAAGGTGGTGCTGCATGTACCAAGACCACAAAGTCTTGCCTACTTCACTTCAGTTGTTCTGTTAGTATGGCCCTTTTGTACCCTTTCCAACTTATTGGATGATGCTGCCTGCGGACTTCAAATTCGCTGCCTGCAGAACAGCTTTGCAAGTTCATGTTATACTGAGAAGCAACAGTATGTATATCTGATTTGCCTTTAAGAAGCACAAGAGCACAAATGTAAACAATTGATGTGGTCTGGATAGCATGTATCCATCAATTGTAATACAGCCCACATCAATTGGATTTAAGACATCTACTGATGTGGTCTGGAAAGTGACATGTTTTTTTCTTGTCGTGGGCATTCTTTGGAGCAATTAACTTGATTTTTCTGATAGCATGTTGGTTGAGGAAGTGAAACAAAAGGTTTGTTTTTATAGTATGGTGGCGTTTTGGCTCCCGGGTGCAAATGCACCCGGATGAACAGTAAATGCAAAAAAAGGTAGAAAACGTTTTCAAAAAATTCTGAAAAAATTTGTAGATGATCGTGTTGGTGTCGCAAGCATGCTTGACAAATTTCATGCGAAACGGAGCAGCAGTGTTTCGTCGGTGAAAAAAACAAATTTGGGTTGTCATTTTGTGGTGACATTTTGTCTTTGATTTGTTTTTTTTTGCGCAGGCCAGAATGCTTAACCTTTTTGCCTCAAAATTTACATGTAGCATTTGTATGTGACAAAGATCACCAAAAAATTTTGTCCCAATTTTTTTGACATTTCAAAAATCATTTTCCATAGGCAGGAGCACGTGCTCTTGGGAGCCGAATTGCATTTCTGTATGGTGGCCCTAATTAATATTTTTCGCAGATTTGGAAGAAGAGAAACAGTACAGTAGGGGTTCCAACAATGTGCATCCCCCAAGAGCAAGAGCTCCTTAGACCTCAGAAGCTACCATTTGTATCGAATAATACAATCATCAAGCTATCCAAGAGAAGGACAACCACACACCAATGTAACAGCCCAGGCTCGGCGAAAATGGCAGAAATGACGAGCTCATGCGCTGGTAAATAAAGATGCAGTGGCGCGTGCTGAAGCAGAGTAAAAGCAGAGTTCAGCTGAGAGAGAAACACAAAGTCAAAAAGGCTTGCACAGGACCCGTTATGTGGTAGTGCTGGACCCACATGTAAGCGTGTGTGCCTTGGGTTCTAAGAGAAGGGCCTGTAGAAAGGCTTGGGGACTTTGGGGCATCTGGGAACAAACCACACAATCAAACGACGGGTCCATGAAGAAGAAGTTTGAAGAGCTCTACTTCCAGACCGCGTGTTGAAGATCTATAGGACGACGATGCTGGTCGATGAGAAGCTCAGGAAGAAGACGTTCGAGCTGATCGAGGAGAGCATGAGATACCCCAGGGAGGGAACCTATCATGTTGTTGTAGAAAACACGACAGGTAATTAGGACTGACTGACTGCTGATTCACTTGGAGCCACAAGTTCATTCCTGTTGCTTGCATACTGGATTGAGGACGTGATTTCTCTGATCTCTTGAATTTTCAAGAAGCCAATGTCAATGCTGACAACTGCTGTTTACTATAGTGCTGCTGCAAGAGGCCAATAGGCACTTTACAGTACATTTTTCTGCTATTAGCATCCTCTAGTCTAGTTATATTGCCCGGAGTAACATAATAATGCCAGTAGCTACTTGATGGGAATCGGTGCTGCATACGTTTAGTCTCTAGTTGGGCAATCTGGGTTTAATTTTGGTGGCAAATTGCTTGTGCTGTCAAATAAGCACTTTAATATTTTACTAGGTATGCCAATTATTATCAGGGTAAGTTTCTGCTCCCTGCTAATGCCTACTGCCTCCCTGTATTTGTTTCTACACATGGACAATATATACTCTGTTTCTCGGCCCAAAAAAAGTACTCTGTTCAAAAATAGTCTAACTGGCTGCTGATTTGCTTGGAGTGACAAATTCATGTGGCACCTTACTGGATTGAGGATGTGATTCCTTTAATATCTTGAATTTTTAAGAAGGCAATTTAATGACAACTGATGTTGCTGTAGTGCTACTGCACAACACTGGGATTTTAAATCAGTTTACAGTAGATTTTTCTAATACCATTGCGAATGAAATGGCTCTGATGACAAACAAATTATTGCTAGTTGTACTTGTATGCTATCCTGATCCACAAGGCCAGCCAACCGGCTGGTACCAAGTTCACATCCTCTTAGGTATCTAGTTCTTGTACTACTTTTTACTGCCTGGTGTTAGTTGCTATGAAGTACCTGACGGGAATTGATGCTAGATACTTAGCCTCTAAGGATTACCTGCTGCTGCTTTTGGTAACTGGTATGTCCCCTGATTGAATGCTGCTGCTGCTGCTGCTTTCTAGCATGTGATTTCTGCTTATTTTTTGGACAGATTGCCTTTTCATATTTCGAGAATCAGATTTTGGACAGATTGCTTCTGCTTTCCAATATACCCATTAATATGTCACTGGATATGTGAAACATTATCAGGGTCAATTTCTGCTTCTTCGACTGCCTACCCCCCTAGTTTGTTTGTACACATGAATAGTGCATACTCTGTTAACAAGCAGTCTTGACTGTACTACCTGAGGACAGGATATGTCAAGCCTGAAGACAGAAAACAAGCACTCATGGATTCTATCTTTATGATGGCTGTAGGTTGTACTACTTGATTACTACTAATTAATGAAGGAAGCTTGTTCGCTGAAGAAAATATTTCTGTGTTTATTCTAGTGTTATTGATTTGATCCGATGCACTTTGTTTTATATGTAAACAATTAAAATCAGATTGTTTTGCTTGGCTAAAAGAAGAACTAGACAAAAAGAAAAAGCTTATGAAACAATCCCCAATTTAAGGTCTACTGGTTTACCTGAAGCATGAACTAATAATGTTCCATCTATGTGTACAATTTGAGAATAGAAAAACAATTACACCGCTTCATTTCTGAAACTCTCTAGAACTTGCGGTAGTGTTATTATTGCAGAATACCATGGTTCTGCATTTATTTCATACAGTTATAATGGAACATACACAGCTCCGAGAAAAATTACTAACTGAAACAATACATACATTTATTGTTATGCAGGATCATGTCTTGTACCGGCTGGTATACTCAATGCTGTTCTGAATTTCTCGAGTCGGGGCTTCTCTTTCTCGTCCATGCTGCCCTATGAACTTGAGGTACGCATCTCTGATTGCATGCATCTCTGCCGCTGCATCTCTCGTCAATGTTCTGTCTCGAGGCTGTTGCTTTGAGCAGGATATGCCAAGCCTCAAGACTAAAACCAAGCACTCCTGGATTCTAATACTTGTAGTGTTATCATGTTGTTCATTGTGCAGCCACATTGCTGGGTCAGCTATCTCCAAGGTTCTGTCTGGAAGAGCATCCTCGGCAAACCTATGCAGATCCAATGAATCTCTAAATGTGCCTTTTGTTGGGCTCTTTCCGATAAATATCTCAAGTAGCAATATGCCAAGACTATAAATATCACCAGCTGTTGAGACCGCAGAGCCTTCTCCGTACTCTGCAGTTAGGCAAAGTTTCGTGGTTAGCATGCCTTATTCAAGTGTAAAGTAAAATATAAAGTTGGAAGAGTTTCCGTTACCTACCTGGAGCAACATAGCCTATGGAACCTCTAATTCCAGTGGAGCTATATGAAGTTTGCATCCCCTCGCTTCAATTTTCTTGAAGGATCCTTGATATGCCAAAGTCTCCAACTCGTGCGCTCATGTCTTCGGCAAGAAGAATGTTGCTTGGCTTAAGATCGCAATGGACCACCAACGGTTGACAGTAGTTGTGCAGATATACTACAGCGTCCATAATATCAACAGCAATATCAAGCCTCTGGGCAAGGCTGAGTGTGTTGTCTATAGTGGGCTCTTGAGATTCTAGATGAAGCCAACCATCTAAGTTACCATTGGGCATGAACTCAAAAACCAATGCCTTGAAATCTTGACCTTGGTCGTTGACGCTGGAACAAGAAGTAATGATCTTAATGAGACAACGGTGTCGTATCCTTCTCATGGCCTCACATTCAGCCTCAAAACTCTTGGAATACCTAGATTGACCAAGATTAAACACCTTGACGGCCATTGTTCTTTCTTCAGTGTCCAAAACACACCTATAAACCGCACCATAACTTCCTCTCCCAAGCAAGTTGGCTTCTGAAAATTGGTTAGTTCCTCTCAATAGTGCATGATAAGGGATTCTCTTATAATGGTCATCAGCAATTGAGTTTTGTGCTAATGTCTTCTGGCTTGGTTTGAGCTTCTTGCAAAGTATCCAAACAATGAGAATAACTGAAAGTGACAACAAGATTGCTCCAGCTGTCGCTAGAGAAATTACAAGATACTTAGGCATCTTTTTTTTGTTCTTGCTTAAGGGGCTTGTGGAGCATGGAGCAAAATGAAGTTGAACTATACCACCACACAAATTGACATTCCCAACAACCGCTAAGTAAGTGATGTTTCTGAAAACACCTTCATCTGGCACCTCGCCTTGCAAATTATTGAAGGATACGTCCAATATGGTCAATGATGTCAAATTCTGTAGAGCTAACAGGATTGACACTGTCAAGTTGTTATGTGCTAGGTCCAACTCCTGTAGGTTTCCAATATTGCCAAGGGCGTCAGGAATACTACCAGAAAACTTATTCATGGTCAGGTACAACCCACTGAGCCCCTTTATATTTGTTAGTTACTGAGGTATGCTTCCTTCCAATGAATTATTGTCCAATTCTAGCCATTCCAACACTATGCAATTCTGAATACTATCAGGTATCTTGCCAGACAACCAATTTCCTGATAGACTGTGACGCCCCTGCTCGACCGTGCACTAATCATACACGCAAACGTGCACGCTCGAGATCAGAGACTCACTGGGAAGATATCACAACACAACTCTAAACTCAAATTTAAACATAAATCTTCATATTACAAACCAGGGGTCACGAGGACCCGAATACATAAGTCATACACACAAATAATATTTGGGTACAGACATAGTTAGTCAAGTTTGCCTTAAGAAGGCTAGCACAAACAGCGACACGGATCGAAAAGGCGAAGGCCTCCTGCCTAGGGCCTCCGAACTACTCCTGGTCAGTTATATTTTAGTAATGCCCTGAGATCCTTCCTCGACTACCCTGCAAGAAAGTGATCCCGAGAGCAGTGGTAGCAGTTTAATATTGTAACAGTATCCGTTTATAGTTGTAGCAGATCAGGATACAACTCTGAGCGTCCTGTTACCGTGGACACGGCTATTCGAATAGATAACTTCCCTGCAGGGGTGCACTACTGTTACCCAACACGCTCGATCACATCTGGCCGGACACACTTGCTGGGTAATGCCCGGCCTCGGGTGATCGACACGACGCAGTCCTACCTAGGCTCAGCAGAGAGGTCAGCACGCCGGTCTAAATCCTAAGTGCGAAGGGGTCTTGGGCCATCGCCCTTTGCACTCCTACACGTTGCGTGACTGGCCGGGGCCCAAGCGCGACTGTGGAAACACCACAGACATAACCAGCTCACCCCAACAATCAGCCCGCATCTCTGAGCTGTGACATCTGAAGAGCTTTCGGCTGATACATACGACGTAGAGGGCCCCATTAAACCATTATCCCACGTGGTGGTAGTGTGTATAGGCACGTAGCCAACTCAAATCAAATACCCAAATCCGTTAGGCGTATTTATTAACTCGCAGAGACGAACAGGATTCCTGTCGCTCTGACTTGGTAACACGCGGTCCAACGACCAGGGACCAGGTCTCCGCCTGCCCTGTCGTTCCGCCATAATATCACTCACGGGTGCTCTTGGAGCCGACCCGTCTTTAATATTATTCTCTCGCGGGCACTCTTGGAGCCGGCCTGACTTTATCAGTTTATGTATTGCAGTAACGTAAACATTTCCGTGATCATCACCCAGAGTGATCACGGCCCGATAACAAGCATGGCATACGGACAAGGGTGAAGGGCCACCGATGGAGTAATAGCATAGCTAACTAAGCATCATAGGACAGCAGGTAATGTATCAACAGCAGGCGACGAAATCAGGCTATGCATCAGAATAGGAGCTATCAGAATATCAACAGAAGCAATTCTAATGCAAGCATAAGAGAGAAAGAGTGGGCGATATCTGGATGATCAAGGGGGTTTTGCTTGGCTGGAAGCTCTGCTGAAGGGATTTAGTCGTCGATGACGTGGTCGTACTCTGCAGTGTCGACGGCAGTCTCGGGGTCTATCGGGAGAGAAGGAGGGGGAAGAAACAATAAATACACGGCAAACAATACAACACAAATGCATGACATGGCAATATGCAGTGCTAGGGGTGTTCTAATGCAGTGCTAGGTATTTTGGTCGGAGCGGGAAAATATCTGGGAATATTTTCCCAGCTCCGAACACTATTCATTTAGCGGTTTTGGTACCAAATGTTCAACATTCGGTATGTTAGAGACATGTGATAGGTATGTGGAGGGCATATTCGGATTCGTCATATTTTTCTGATCGTTTTTCATATATAAATTATTTTCATCCGAGTTACGGTTTATTTTATATGATTTTTCAAAGTTTTAAATATTTTATGGAATTAACAGATTTATTTTAATTCAAAAAATTAGGCAGAAATGGCTAGGTGCACCCGGTGCAGTGCACCAGAGGTGCACCAGTGAGGCTGACCGGTGGGTCCAGTCAACTGCTGACTCAGCAGTTGACTGGTCCACGGTTGACCAGTCAACGGGCGGTCAGCAGAGGCTGACATGTGGGCCAGGGGGCTGAGTCAGCGGGGGCTTATCTGTTTAAACAGTAACTGGTGGGCCCCAGGTGTCAGTGAGACAGATTAACTGAGCCGGTTTTATTAGTCTAATTAACCCGCATGGGGCCCGGTGTCAGCGAGTCAGCGGTGGGGTTAGGTTAGCGCTAATGACGGGCCACGTCATCACTTACCGGCGCTAATCGCCGGAGCTAAGCAGGGCACGGCGGCGTTGCTCGCCCGGCCGACTCCGGTGGCCATTCGTTGCACGGATGGGCTTGCTGGAACGGCCGCAACGCGACGCGTCCAGCGGTGGTCGCAGGTGGTGCTGGGGCGGCCTGGGCTCGCCGGAAACGAGCTCACAGCGGCGGCCGGAGCTCGGGCTCGAGCGGAGGCGGCGTTGCAGCATGCAAGGAAGCAAGCTGGGGTGCGGGTCGGGTTCGTAGCGATGCTCGGAGCACGTCCACGTGCTCGGACATGGTGTTTGCCCACTGTAACGACGGCGACGACATGGGCGCCGGCGGCGAGCTCACGGGTGCGGAAGGGGAGCTAGCCAGAGGGTGGCCGCGAGAGAGGGAGGCGAGGGGAAACGAAGAGGGGCTCACGACGAGTAAGATGGTGTAGACGGCGGGGCCGGGAAGGCTCGGGACGGCGCGAATCGGGCGACGGCGTTCGTCGGGCAGAGGTTGAAGACGATGGCGTTGGCGATGGAGCAGGGCTTCCGGCGTTGCTCGGCTCGGTGGAGAGGACGAGGAAGACGGCTCGGAGTTCGTGGGCGCAAAAAGAGGGGCCAGGGGGTGGCTGTGGCCGCAGTGGTGCACGGCGGCGACGACGGGCGCATTCGGCCTCGAGGAAAAGGGAAGGGGGCGAGGCGAGGGGGAAGAAGGAGGGTGGCCTAGGGTTAGCAGGGGGTCGGGGACGCCCTTAACTCCTCCCAGGCGATCTCCTGTGGCCTCGGTGTCGATCGGAGGAGAGGGGGGGCCGGCGCGGGCGCGCGTGTGAAGACGACAGCGGCGCGGGAGTGAGCAGGAGGAGGGAGAAGGAGATTGGTGGTGGGCTGGGCCAAGTACTGTTCCACTCAAGCCCATAAGCACAGTGGCAAGTTTGCCTTTTTCTATTTTCCTTTTTTGCAATTACCTTAGCTACTGTATTGCAATAAATATAGTGAACAAACTATTTTTGTTGACTGCAAAACTTGGCACATAAATGAGGCACATTATTTATAGGTAGCAAAAAAAGTTTGGAGCCAATTGGAAAAGGTTAGGCATTTTTAGAAATTGAAGAGGCCAAAATAAAAGCTGTTGGACCACCGAATTAATTGCCAGGGGCATTTTTGGGAATTCAAAAATGTTGACTTTATTTTTATAATTGCTTTGGATTATTTTCAATAACATGAACTATTTTGTTTAATTATTTGAAAAGTTTTATTTTGACTTGCATTTGAAATTTTGAATTTGAAGTTGGATTATTTCTTAGTTGCAATTTAATTATGATGATCATGATGACATGGCATGTTAATTAGCTTAATGACATGCTTAAAATCTGGGGATGTTACAACTCTCCTCCACTCAAAGAAATTCTCGTCCCGAGAATTAAGAGGTAGAGTAAGGGAAAAGGTTTGGTTGCGAAATTCTAACGAGTCTTCTCATCTTGGTTGCTCTTCTCGAAGAGGTCAGTCCATTGCGTTGATGTCTTCATTTCTCTGCTTCTATGCATCATGACGATGTGGTCATCCTTCCTTAGGGATCTTCATCGTACTTACGAAAAGGGGTAGGAGGGGAAACTCTATAGAGACGGATGTCTGGAAGGATTTTCATCCGGTAATTATCTCAGGGAATGAAGCACAAGGTATCTCTCGAGTTGGAGACTCAGGGAAATCATCGAGAGCAAGGTACATATATAAGAAGTTATAAGGAGTTTCAAGCAGGTAAGCAATCATTGTTACATATGACAGATGATGAATGGGGGGTTCAGAGCAATGGAAAATATTGCGTCTGATACTAGAATAGATCATCTCTCGGAAGGTGGCTCGTGAATTACGTACGAAGCCACGCGTGAGGAATAACTTTAGAAACAGGGATGTACAGGAGAGTCAGGTTTCGGTCCTGTGGAACTGTAGTTAGGGTGGATCAAGAATAGGAAGGCTGATGACATCTTGTATGGCCACGATAGCAAGGCATGTCAGAGAACAGCTTGTCAGCTACGTTGGCAACAAGATCGGTACCAAGGGCGGGGGACGAAGATAACCATTTTCCTGCTCGTTGAAACGAGGCGGACCAATAGGCAAAGTTCTCGTCCATCGGTGGTTACCGGAATGTTAACAACAATAGTAACATGGTTTTTCTGACAGAGTTGTACACCGAGGTGTTTACATAAGCAGGGACTTATTACTGCTTAGATCATACAAATCACAAGAAAGGTTAAACAGACCAATGGAAAGAAAAACATGTTTATCAGATTAAACAAACCAATGGAAAGGAAAATGTGTTAATCAGATTAAACAGACCAATGGAAAGGAAAATGTGTTTATTCACAAGTATTAGGTGTATATCCTTCCCAAGGAAAAGCAGAGCATGATATACATGACAGGACAGCCAGTAAAAAATCACTTAGATAAAAGGGCGAGGAAGTTCATGATTTTACCCATACAAGAGTGTTTGGTTAATTGATCAAGAAACATTTAGCATTGCGCTTCCAATGTCCTTGTTGATGTTCGGAGTACCATAGTCATGCTTCGAGGTAGCAACGATATGGTGTCAAAGTAAGGATTGTGTTTGAAGATCACAAGAGGTACAAAGAAACAATCCCAAGAATAGCAAGGAACCCCGGTATAACCAAAACAAGACCAAGTCTGTGTTGGCGGGAAGTCAAAAGATGTTGTCGATGATAACACAAATTATCGAGGGGCAAGGATGGTATTTCTTATTATAAATTCAATTCATAACTTGGAAGAAGCCAAAATGTTGACGATGATCACGACACATTTTGTCGAGAGGTTTCAAGAGGATGCAATCGAACAGCGATGGCATCAAGCAAGGGAATGACGAAGTGGTAAGTTACGGGATCAACGGATAGGATGCAAGCTCGGAATCGGAGTTGCTTTTCAAGACAACAAAATGATGTTGAAAACTCGACGTAAGCCTTGCTCACGGTCTGAAGAATTCGTGCACCAAAGAAGGACGAGGTAGCACGGTCAAAGGTAGCGTGAAAAGGATGTAGGTGGTAGTCTAGGAATGACAAGATTGAGTTTAAATTTCCTAGCAACAAATTTACTAGAAGTAAAGAACTACAGTGTGGATTCGAGTCACTTGTCAGAGTTCTCAAGTGACGGACAATGCAAACCTGCGGAGTGACTAAAACGGAAGAAGTATTATTCCAACAAGAATTCATAAGAGGTAGTGCGATGGCACGATATCCTCGAGATACTAGAGGGTAATTTTCAAGGGTGGAACAGAATAGAAACTGATCTGGATCGTTGAGCTGCGGGCAGCAGATAGTTAGTGGATCAAATTTAATGATACCGAAAGAGTTATACAAATTAATAAATATGTTGCAAGAAGCTTCCGTGACGGTCTACATCGTTTCCATGGGCATGAACACAGAGTTCAAGGTCGACTCCCACTTCTTCAACACATAACCTTCCATTTACTTCTCGCTTTCGATGAAGTTGTAGTGTTGAAATTTTATCTGGCGTAACACCAGAAGAGTATGAGCCGTGATGATTACTGGGCTCACACAGATAACAAAAGCATATATTCAACCCATTGGGACATTTTATAAATCTATACAACACAATTATAAAAGCAACGGATACAAGCTCGAAAGTAGAGGGCTGACGACACGGAGCAGAGGATACAATTCGCAAAAGGCCTTTTGTATCAGGGGAAATTCGTCAATGATTGAAAATACAAGGGAACTGTCGGTTAGAAATCCACCAAAAGATCAGGTAGTCCGCAAAGGATCTGGAGCGAGTATCGGTACTCAACCAGAAGAAGAAAGAATATAAGGGCATCAGAGTATGGAACATCTGAATAATTCGAAGCTTATTTACAAAGGAATTATGATTTCCAAATCGGGGGATCAGAGGCAGACGCTCTGATCAAAGATAAGTAAGTTGAATAGAATTAGATGGACAATCAACCAAGGTTTGATTTACCGAGAAACAGCTCATGTCCGGAATGACGTCTGAGCCGGAAGGATGAATTCACAGGAATCAACTGATGATTGCGAGTATTCGCACGCATGTGGAATCAATAGGATCAGAATGGCAATGACAAGGGATGTCAATGAAAATTACTAGGCATATGGAATTAACCATAATGCAAGCAGGTAAGAGGAATCTCAAAAGCAGTAGGCTGCAGAGGATTTCCGGAAGATCGAATATCATTTCGAAGTATATTGTGAATCACATGAACAACTGGGGATGAACGAATCCCAGATAAGTGTGAGGAATTATTCGCAAATGTATTCATGCGACAAAGGACTGCAAGGCAGTAGGGACAAAGGATTCTCGAAATATCGGAGAGTATTTCGATATGTCGGATGGAACAAGAGAGTAACTGGAATGAATATATGTACGACAAGTGTATGTAGTTATCCATCAGGATTTACCGGTGGTAGGGAATTGCAAAAGCGATGGGCACATAGGGTCTCGGAAATTTATCGGAGAGTATCTTCGGGTCTTCTAGTGAAACAGGCGATCATCTGTATCGAGTGGCTCTCCGGGAGAATATGGTCACGAGATCCTAAAGTTAGAGTAGTAAAATCTTTAACCCGAAAAAAAGAGAGATCAGAATCCCAGAGTATAGAAGAGGCATAAAAGATCCTAATCCCATCCATTTGCGATGTGGGCCCATAAGCCACACAACAATGTTAGTAAAATAGTTTTTCAAAGACTAGACTCAACTTCGACCAAGGAATCGGAAGCGGGATTCCTACAGGCAGTCGGCTCTGATACCAACTTGAGACGCCCCTGCTCGACCGTGCACTAATCATACACGCAAACGTGCACGCTCGAGATCAGAGACTCACGGGAAGATATCACAACACAACTCTAAACTCAAATTTAAACATAAATCTTCATATTACAAACCAGGGGTCACGAGGACCCAAATACATAAGTCATACACACAAATAATATCTGGGTACAGACATAGTTAGTCAATTTTGCCTTAAGAAGGCTAGCACAAACAGCGACACGGATCGAAAAGGCGAAGGCCTCCTACCTAGGGCCTCCGAGCTACTCCTGGTCGTCGGGGATCTCCACGTCGTAGTAGGCTCCTCCGGGGATCTCCTGCTCCTGGGCTCCGTCGTCTGATCGCAACAATCGGGTATGGGGAAAAGAGATAGCAAAGCAACCGTGAGTACTCATCCAAAGTAATCGCAAGACTGACATCAGAACTATACTAAGTATGCATCGGTATCAAAGGAATGGGGCTATATCTTTGGACTAAACTGTAGAAATGCCGGAATAGAGGGGGAGAGGCCTTGCCTAACGAAGACTAGCATCTTGAAGCATTTCTTGCAGCATCAGAAGAGAGTAGAGTATAGTAACATATAATAGCAGTTATATTTTAGTAATGCCCTGAGATCCTTCCTCGATTACCCTGCGAGAAAGTGATCCCGAGAGCAGTGGTAGCAGTTTAATATTGTAACAGTATCCGTTTGTAGTTGTAGCAGATCAGGATACAACTCTCAGCGTCCTGTTACCGTGGACACGGCTATTCGAATAGATAACTTCCCTGCAGGGGTGCACTACTGTTACCCAACACGCTCGATCACATCTGGCCGGACACACTTGCTGGGTAATGCCCGGCCTCGGGTGATCGACACGACGCAGTCCTACCTAGGCTCAGCAGAGAGGTCAGCACGCCGGTCTAAATCCTAAGTGCGAAGGGGTCTTGGGCCATCTCCCTTTGCACTCCTGCACGTTGCATGACTGGCCGGAGCCCAAGCGCGACTGTGGAAACACCACAAACGTAACCAGCTCACCCCAACAATCAGCCCGCATCTCTGAGCTGTGACATCTGAAGAGCTTTCGGCTGATACATACGACGTAGAGGGCCCCATTAAACCATTATCCCACGTGGTGGTAGTGCGTATAGGCACGTAGCCAACTCAGATCAAATACCCAAATCTGTTAGGCGTATTTAGTAACTCGCAGAGACGAACAGGATTCCTGTCGCTCCGACTTGGTAACACGCGGTCCAACGACCAGGGACCAGGTCTCCGCCTGCCCTGTCGTTCCGCCATAATATCACTCGCGGGTGCTCTTGGAGCCGACCCGTCTTTAATATTATTCTTTCGCGGGCACTCTTGGAGCCGGCCCAACTTTATCAGTTTAAGTATTGCAGTAATGTAAACATTTCCGTGATCATCACCCAGAGTGATCTCGGCCCGATAACAAGCATGGCATACGGACAAGGGTGAAGGGCCACCGATGGAGTAACAGCATAGCTAACTAAGCATCATAGGACAGCAGGTAATGTATCAATAGCAGGCGACGAAATCAGGCTATGCATCAGAATAGGAGCTATCAGAATATCAACAGAAGCAATTCTAATGCAAGCATAAGAGAGAAAGAGTGGGCGATATCTGGATGATCAAGGGGGTTTTGCTTGCCTGGAAGCTCTGCTGAAGGGATCTGGTCGTTGATGACGTGGTCGTACTCTGCAGTGTCGACGGCAGTCTCGGGGTCTATCGGGAGAGAAGGAGGGGGAAGAAACAATAAATACACGGCAAACAATGCAACACAAATGCATGACATGGCAATATGCAGTGCTAGGGGTGTTCTAATGCAGTGCTAGGTATTTTGGTCGGAGCGGGAAAATATCTGGGAATATTTTCCCAGCTCCGAACACTATTCATTTAGCGGTTTTGGTACCAAATGTTCAACGTTCGGTATGTTAGAGACATGTGACAGGTATGTGGAGGGCATATTCGGATTCGTCATATTTTTCTGATCGTTTTTCATATATAAATTATTTTCATCCGAGTTACGTTTTATTTTATATGATTTTTCGAAGTTTTAAATATTTTCTGGAATTAACAGATTTATTTTAATTCGAAAAATTAGGAAGAAATGGCTAGGTGCACCCGGTGCAGTGAACCAGAGGTGCACCAGTGAGGCTGACCGGTGGGTCCAGTCAACTGCTGACTCAGCAGTTGACTGGTCCACGGTTGACCAGTCAACGGGCGGTCAGCAGAGGCTGACATGTGGGCCTAGGGGGCTGAGTCAGCGGGGGCTTATCCGTTTAAACAGTAACTGGTGGGCCCCAGGTGTCAGTGAGACAGATTAACTGAGCCGGTTTTATTAGTCTAATTAACCCGCGTGGGGCCCGGTGTCAGCGAGTCAGCGGTGGGGTTAGGTTAGCGCTAATGACGGGCCACGTCATCACTTACCGGCGCTAATTGCTGGAGCTAAGCAGGGCACGGCAGCGTTGCTCGCCCGGCCGACTCCGGTGGCCATTCGTTGCACGGATGGGCTTGCTGGAACGGCCGCAACGCGACGCGTCCAGCGGTGGTCGCAGGTGGTGCTGGGGCGGCCTGTGCTCGCCGGAAACGAGCTCACGGCGGCGGCCGGAGCTCAGGCTCGAGCGGAGGCGGCGTTGCAGCATGCAAGGAAGCAAGCTGGGGTGCGGGTCGGGTTCGTAGCGATGCTCGGAGCACGTCCACGTGCTCGGACATGGTGCTTGCCCACCGTAACGACGGCGACGACATGGGCGCCGGCGGCGAGCTCACGGGTGCGGAAGGGGAGCTAGCCAGAGGGTGGCCGCGAGAGAGGGAGGCGAGGGGAAACGAAGAGGGGCTCACGACGAGTAAGATGGTGTAGACGTCGGGGCCAGGGAGGCTCGGGACGGCGCGAATTGGGCGACGGCGTTCGTCGGGCAGAGGTTGAAGACGATGGCGTTGGCGACGGAGCAGGGCTTCCGGGGTTGCTCGGCTCGGTGGAGAGGACGAGGAAGACGGCTCGGAGCTCGTGGGCGCAAAAAGAGGGGCGAGGGGGTGGCTGTGGCCGCGGTGGTGCACGGCGGCGACGACGGGCGCGTTCGGCCTCGAGGAAAAGGGAAGGGGGCGGGGCGAGGGGGAAGAAGGAGGGTGGCCTAGGGTTAGCAGGGGGTCGGGGACGCCCTTAACTCCCCCCAGGCGATCTCCTGTGGCCTCGGTGTCGATCGGAGGAGAGGGGGGGGGGGGGGGGGGGTGCACGTGTGAAGACGACAGCGGCGCGGGAGTGAGCAGGAGGAGGGAGAAGGAGATTGGTGGTGGGCTGGGCCAAGTACTGTTCCACTCAAGCCCATAAGCACAGTGGCATGTTTGCCTTTTTCTATTTTCCTTTTTTGCAATTACCTTAGCTACTGTATTGCAATAAATAGAGTGAGCAAACTATTTTTGTTGACTGCAAAACTTGGCACATAAATGAGGCACATTATTTATAGGTAGCAAAAAAAGTTTGGAGCCAATTGGAAAAGGTTAGGCATTTTTAGAAATTGAAGAGGCCAAAATAAATGCTGCTGGACCACTGAATTAATTGCCAGGGGCATTTTTGGGAATTCAAAAATGTTAGCTTTATTTTTATAATTGCTTTGGGATTATTTTCAATAACATGAACTATTTTGTTTAATTATTTGAAAAGTTTTATTTTGACTTGCATTTGAAATTTTGAATTTGAAGTTGGATTATTTCTTAGTTGCAATTTAATTATGATGATCATGATGACATGGCATGTTAATTAGCTTAATTACATGCTTAAGATCTGGGGATGTTACATAGACTCAATCGATTAAGATTTGCCAAACTACCAACTTCATTAGGAAGGTGTCCAGAAAGCGAATTGTATGATAAGTCCAAATAATAAGAAAGGCCAGATAATTTGAAGATCTCTTTGGGTATTGAACCATTAAGATGGTAATTCTTTGACAAATCAAGTGCAAAAAGATTTTTCAACTCCCCCAGGCTTGCCGGAATCGGCCCCTCCAAGTTGCTACCATATGCAGCAAGGGCACTCAACCGCGAAAGGTTTCCTGGCGAGGGCGGTATGAGGCCAGACAAGCCATTGTTGTACAAGCCTAGCGAATTCAAGTTCTCTAGTTTGCCGATGCTCTGTGGAATCTCTCCGTACATGGAAGTATTTGCGATCACAAGTAATTCTAGACCAACCACATTACCGATGTCCGCAGGAATACTCCCAGAGATTCTAATGTCCTGTAAGTATAACTGCTGGAGAGTCGTTGAGAAGTTCACAATTGAACCCGGTAGTTTTCCTCCAAAATAATTGTTGCCCAGTACCAATCCCTGTAGTTGGCTGCAATTTGCCAAAGAAGTGACGAATTCCCACCCCTTGTTGTCATTCGCTTCAAGCATGTTGTCACCCAAGTTCAGATTTTGGAGAGCTCCTAGCTTCCCTAATGTGGGAGGCACGTAACCAGACAAGCTATTTTGCACGAGGTCAAGTACTATCAGGGAAGATAGGTTGGATATTGAGGAAGGGATGGTTCCTGTGAAGTGATTACCACCCAAGCCAAGCTTTCCCAACATGGGGAACTTGCTTCTGATATCATTCGGAATGCTTCCATGCAACATATTCCTCCCTACATCAAATACTGCCAGCGATGACCAGTTGTAGAGAGAGGGTGGGAGTATACCAGTGAGGAGATTGCCACCAAGGCCGAATAGTAGCATACTTTTGATGCTTCCGAGCCCTAGTGGGATTGAGCCCACGAGCTGGTTATTGGTGAGGTCGAGGAATTGTAGATGGGACATATTAGCCAGTGATGCCGGGATTGGCCCTGTGAAGCTGTAGTTTCTTAGTGACATCACTGCCAGGGACGTGAGCATCTCGCCGAGCTCAGCCGGGATGCGCCCGCCAAGCTTGTTGTTGCGGAGTGTCATTTCGGTCATGCTGACACAGGAGCTCAGGTTCACAGGTAATGAGGGTCTTTGAAAGCAAGTAGTGCGGCCTCGTCACTAGTTGTTGCCATGGCGGCCATCAGGACGGCTAGAGATGAGCATAGCAAGCTCATGGCGATTACACTCATGGCAAAGACCCTCATTGTTATGCTACTCTTGGTTTGATTGCCAGGTTAACAGTTGTCTGTTCCATAAATACTCTCTTACCTAGTCGGTCATGTATGACTTGCCGTGTGCGTGCTGGCACTGCTGTGCTAATAATCCAACAGTGTCTAAGTCGTTATTTATGTCGCTTGACTTTCATCTTCCAGAAACTTTGTCCTGTTCCTGACTGACGACGTGGAAATAAGTGGCTAGATCCCAAACCGAGCTGCAGACTTTTCCAAATTTGTTATTCGTTCAGCAGCAACACGGCATGCAAACTGGCCATGGACATCGAAATCACGCAGAGTTTTCCAGGGAGAATGTCGACCATAGCTTCGTCAGCAAAGGCTGTTACCATGCATCAGCCTAATTAGTTCGGCAGCTAGCTGAACTAAATTTCCGTGGCTGCAACTTCTCCTATGGATGCTCTGTAGCTTCACGTGTTCATACTAGAATATTTCTTTTGTGGGACATTTTTTTTTACGAAGTCACTACAGGCGTCTTCGTAGATGTCGTGGGACTTTTTTTAATTGGTGAATTTTGTATCTTCCATGTAACTGCGAAAACATACAAGAACTTCAATTTTCTAGCTAGAGCACTGATTTTTCTCAATGCATTTTCTCTATCGTGACAGAGCACATTATTAATTGAAGAGAAATAAAGCCATTTCCAGTAAATTTTGCACCACGCACACCTCTATATCTATTTTTATTTCATTTTGTAAATCCTTCATTGCATGAACTCCTGAATGATCTGTACGCCGCTGGTTTCGCTCACTGGTCTAAAAAAGGTGCTTCATTGAGCCTTCCTTATTTAACAGTATTAGTTGATGTGACTCGGTGCTAATCCAAGAGCCGTGTTTGTGTTGTGCAGCTAACGATGATGTACCATCAGCCGGCATCTTTCGTGGCTAGGGAGAAGCGCTGGACGACATAAACATCGGGATCCTGATCGCTATGATAAATTGGAAACCAGGCTCGAGCTAAAGCTATCCACACATAGTTGCGGGAATACGCAAGGCCAACAGAAGACAATTGTTTCGGTGCCGTGTTTAACTTCCCGGCATTCCTCCTCTTGTATAGCATTATCTATACCTACTAACTAGCAAAAGAGCCCGTGCGTTGCAACGGGTGAAAAAAATACCATATGCCCCTAACCTAAAAATCATGACTCAAGACCCCAATAAGTCCACGTTGCTTATTTCAACACATGGCATCCCATCACTGTTGTCACAAAAATACCATATGCTCGTCCTTCCCACCCTTGCCGACAGTGGCCCCAGTGCTGGCATAATCACAATGCCTTTGAATGTGGTCAATCCTAAGGCATTTCTATCTTTCTCGACATAAGATGAGAAATCCGCTTTTTTTCTCTGAGGTTTTGGCGAGGCGTGCATGCGTGGTTATAGATGGTTTCTTTCGTCTCCAATTTGGTTTTGCCGAGGTGCTCATTTTCAATCCGGATCGACACCGGTACGAAAGAATCACGAATCATGTGATATCGATTTCTCCATTGCAGCCTAAATAGCATTTTTAAATTAATTAACAGATAAAATATCGTATTCAGATTCTACATAGTTTTCTATTCAAATTCCATATATAACATGATAAATTTAGAGTTAGGGTTTAAAAGATATGGATATTTTTTAAAGGTATTTAATATGGATTGCGAATTGATTAATACAAATATTAGGGGGTTTCCTGCAAAACAGAAAACCCGACTTAAGCTAGACTGCGGGTTGATTCCCAGTAACATCAGGGGGTTTTGTACAAAATAAAAATCTGACATAAAACTGGACTGCGTGTTGATTCTCATAAATATGAAGGGGTTTTCTGCAAAAGCAAAAATCCGACTTAAAACTGGATTATGGGTTGATTATCAGAAATATGGAGGGGTTTTCTGCAAAACGCATGACGGATGGGCAGAAGCATTCCTCCCTTTATTAGTAGGTATAGATAAAGGGAGGACTGCTTCTGCCCGTTTGTCGGGCATTTTGCAAAAAAGCCCTTGCCTTTTCTGAGAATCAATCCTTAGCCCAGTTTTAAGTTAGATTTTCGCTTTTCTAGAAGACCGCATGATGTCTCTGTTAATCAACCCGCAGTCTAGTTTTAAGTCAGATTTTCTCTTATGCAGAAAACCACCTAATGTTTCTGTTAATAAACTCGGAATCCAGTTTTAGTCAGATTTTTTCTTTTGCCGGAAACTCCATGATATTTGGGATAATCAACCCGTAGTCCATATCAAATGCTTTTTTTTTAAATATCCATATTTTTTAAATCATAAATCCAAATTTAACATGTTATATATGGAATTTGATTAGAAAAATGTGAATCTGAATATGATGTTATTTTATCTGTTTACCATTTTAAAAATGATATTTACGGTGCAAGCTTAATCAATAGCGCATGATCCGTCTTTCTTTCGTATAGGCGCAGATCTGAATTGAAAATGAACACCTCAGCAAAACCAAATTGGAGTCGAAAGAAACCATTTATAACCACGCATGTATGCCTCATCAAAACCTCGCAAGAAAAAAAAAGCTACCCAGATGGAGAGACGCTTTAGGATTGACCACATTCAAACGCGTTGTGATTACGTGAGCACTGAGGCCACAGTCAGCGAGGGTGGGAAGGAGGATAAGTTGAAACACAGATGGGATGCCATGTTTTGAAATAATGGACATGGACATATTGAGGTCTCGAGTCATGGTTATTGGGTTAGGAGCGTGTGGTATTTTTACTCCCGTTGCAAGGCACGGGCTCTTTTGCTAGTTCCTTACAGAAAGCAAAAAGCATAATGAAAGACGAAAGGGGAAAAGTCCCATAATGAGGAAAGGGAACAAGACCCAGCGAAGACAAAGCCTCATGGAGAGGAAAAGGAAAAAAGTCATGATGCAAATGGGTGCATACCAGGCACATGCTTGGCTCGCACAAGTTGTGGCTCATGCCTAACTACGAGGCGACTAGATTAGAGCTGTAAAAAATCACCCCCTAATCTTGTTGTCGTCAGATTGTTCTCAGCAACGCCAATTCTGCTGCTTAACTCCTACTCCCTCTGTCCACGAATAAGTGTATGTTTGACATATAAAATTTGTCCACAAAAGAGTGTACTTCTATCTTTTCAATGCATTTTAAAGTAGAAAAAAATACTTCTCTCTCATCACATGGTAATCAAGACCAATAACATTCAACACATGGTCTCCTCACTTTCTACATGCACTTAGCTCATTGGGGGGTGGGGTCATTAAAGAAGAGAGAGATGGTGGTTTGCAACTTTCCAATGCATTTTTTTACTGAACTCCATAATCTGTCCTAAAATTTCTATATGTACACTTATTTGTGGACGGAGGGAGTAGAACCTAATACGACCGAGAGCCTTCATGAGTATGTTAGTGAGATGCACCTCCGAGTTGACGTAGTCGATCTCAAGCTTCCCCTGCTCAACTGAATCTCGAGCTTCCCCTGCACCTCCGAGAATCCAATGTAGATGCAGCGATATACTCCGATTCACATGAGGAGAACGTCACCACGCGTTGTTTCTGCAACTCCCAACTGACCGAACTGCAACCAAGGAAGAAGATAGTACCCTACGTGCTCTACCAGTTGTTGACACCTCCGGCCAAGTCGACATTGTTGTACCCTACCAGTTTGGGAGCACAGTCGCCCTTGGAGTAGGAGAGTCCAAGAGTCATGCTCCCAGTGATGTAGCGCAATTAGTGCTTCACTACTGCGAAGTGCTCCGTCGTGGGGGTCTCCATGAATTGTCTTATGTAGCCGACGGCGAAGGTGATGTTGGGTACACTACAACAGGACCCCCCCCCCCCCTATAGCAACGCATTTTTCCGTATCTAAAAGTCCATATATGCGTTGCTTGTTTCTTTACCAACGGTTTGGGGTGCGTAGCCTTATCCAGTGTTGCTAGCGCATAATGCAACGCTTATATTGCCGTTGGTAAAAGGGACCGTTGCAAGACTACAACAGATAAAATGGACTTCTACAACATTTTTATATGTTGGTGCGTAATGTACAAGAATCAAAATCCCATTGCTTGGCAACGGAGAATTTCCAACGCCTCAATTGTTGGTACATATATAGAGTGATTATTATTATTACTATTATTATATATTGCTAGCAATTAAGTTAATGCTCCATGTAAAGGTGATAATTATGTATTTCAAGTGAAGGAAAGACAAGAGAATATACTCACGAGAGGAAGAAATCATATATTAGATAAAACTGTTGGATTACAATAGTGGATATTACAGGAGGAGCATCATCCAAATGTGATGCATAATCTAACTATTTTCTTAATAGTGAAACTTAAACATAAAGCATCCATCAACATCCCTACAACTTAACTAGAACCTAACCAGGGAACAACATCCAACAGGAACGTCATCCCTACAACATAACTAAAACTGAAAGCATCCATCATCATCATGAAATGGAACATCGACATCATCATTGCAGTACACTTGCCACGCACCCATATAGTCATCCATTTATCTTTTGAATCTACAAACAAGAAAACAAAATGAACTGTTAACACACAATGCATTGACATGATGCAAGTAGTAATGGAGGCAAGATATTAGTCACGTACAAAGGTTGAAGGCCATGCAATCTTTGTTTTTTCTGCATTACCAAGAGTATTGCAGTTTTTGCGACTCCGTACCAAATTTTCAGTTTTCACAAGTGCCATATCGACATGCACCGCCCAGAATTCATTTCTAATTTCAGCACCATCAAGTTTAAATTTAGGATCACAACTTACAATTGTAGCAAGAGCTACGTCCCTGTTATGGTTTTTCAGGCTCTTCAAGAATACTTTAGTTCCTGCCTGTTAGAGAAAATCAAAGTTACCATATGACAAAACAGGGGAACATATGAAATAATTGAGCACTCTTACAGGTAGTTCACTTGCACCCAACCAACTCAGCGAACCACTTTGGGCACTCTTACTGCCTGGATTAGCACCTTTTGTTTTTTTTTTGGTCTGGACAACAGCCTGATAGCAAAGAAGAAGTAATAAACAAGCTAGCACTATAGTTTGAACACAAATTTGTATGTGATTATGAAAAGGTACCAGCTTGTTTGCAGCAGAAGTTTTTTCTCCCTGATATGCACTAACATTCTCAAGCAAAGTTTCTTTGTTCTGAACAACATTCTGATAGCAAGACGACCAGTAGATACATAACCATTAGAGCAATATATTTTGAACATATTGTATATGGTAATGGAAAAATACCTTATGTGCAGCAGAATTTATGTCCCCTTGTCGTGCACTGAAATTATGATCAGAAGTTTCTTGGTTCTGGACAATATTCTGATAGCAACAAATAAACACATAAACATAGGAGCACTATAGTTTGATCATAATTTTGTATATGAGACTATGAAGATACCTTGTGTGCAGCAGAACATTTTTCTAGTTGTCGTGCACTGCCACCATTATGAACCATAGTTTCTTTGTTCTAAGATAAAATGATACACATCAAGTTTTGGGTATTGTATATGCAATTACAAAAAGTGCAAGCGCAACAACTTAATCCTCAGCAATGACAGGTTCCAAAGAGTATTTAAGTAGACAAACCTTATCTGAAACAGAATTTTTCTTTGATGCTTGCAAATCTGCACCAATTGAATTGTTCTGTAAATTATTTGGTCTTTTTTAACAAGTCGAAGTCCATCAACCGGAGGAGCAAGCACTCTCTACAGATAGCATACTATAAATATTAGTTGAGACATAATTTTTGGAGTGAAATTTGAGGAATTTTATTGTGTACTTTGACAAGATACAAACTTTTCTGTTTGAGTTATGTCCATCAACCGAAGGTTCAAGCCCAATTTTAGCCACTGGATCAGAAATTTCCTATGATAGAAATACAGAAAGGTTAGTTCACAAAATAAATGAAGGTTACAGTTGCTAGAAATTTACCTGATTTTTTTGTCTTTACATTCTTCTCATCTTCTCCTCTAGTTCCATAATTTTAGCATCTTGATTTTTCTTTTCTTGATGTAATTTTTCCATTTCAACTCTAAATGCTAGCATATCTTCATTTGGTGTATCCTCCACCAAAGTAAAATGTGTATTCTGGAATAGACGTGAAGTAGAAACATCAAAAAGTTTTTTTGGGTATGGAACTAGTCCCAAACCATGTACATGACCAGGCTTGTCATCTCCTAATACTTTGTTCAACGCATCTCCTTTCCATGCAGTCTTTCCAACCCTGTTTTCTGCTAATTCAGGGTTTTTGTCCATAATATCCTTCAACTCTTCCTAAATACATGAACAATGTAAATAATAAGAATATATATAATATCAAAATTCAAATACGAATGGTTGAGAGTTGTAAATATACCACATGCGCATTAATGATTTTGTTCTTGCAAGTTTTCGGCTTGTGCGTATGGACGAACAAGTGAGCCCTATGAGGGTACTTCTTTTCAAGATCTGCATCTTTCTATTGATATGTAATGTAAACACGAATTACATTACAAAACATGAATGGAAGAGAGATGAATGAAGTTAGTATAATTTTACCATTTCTTCCCTCTGACGAGGGAAACTTTTTGTCCCAGAAGTATGTGTAGACTTCCTCAGTGAACAGTTATTCCTATTTGTAGTACTAATTTTCTACCAAAGAATAAATCGAAACAATTATGTGCATATCTTTCGTGGTATCTGCACGACAATATATAAAGTCCAACAAGGAAAGTTGGAAATGGAATTCTTTTAAGTACCTTTGCTTTCTGGGTTGTCCAATGATTAACTAGAGATCTCCACTGATCCGGAGTGACCCATTTTGGTTTATTGTTGTAATTGGCTTCGGTGCTTTTTTTGTCATCAAAATAAACTGCTTTCAGGTCGAACTTATGTTGCCTCCATCTGTCTCCAATTGTCTTCAATATATATTTTTCCATGCGAGGGGGGTAAAGGAACCTCATCTACAAAACAATTACAACATAAATAGGGTGACTGCAATGTAAGGCAACATAGAACAAGCTAGTAAAGGATAGTCAGTGGATTAAAATTTACCTTCACTTGATCTAGTATCGCCTTTATGTTTGTTTTAGTTTCGAGCAATCTCCAATCCTTGTAGCTCAAGCAGCACAATGATCCATTCCTTGCAACCGAGCCAAGAAAGTCCCCAAGATGTTTAGCCTCTTTTCCAATTGGCTGATCTATGTCATTGCAGTGAACCATTATCCTTTTCCCTTTTGGAAGGTTCCAAAGATATTTCAGCTTCCTCCTCTTACGCTCTTTTGTTTCTGCATTTTCAGCTGAATAAATAGAACCTTGAATTATATGTTACGATGATGAATAATCATATATTGCAAACGGTAAGGAATGAGCAACAAACTTACCATCTTCATTTTCATCCGCATCGGCATCATCACAATTTGTGAAGTCTTCTTCATCATTAATAGTTCTTTCATGGACATCAGATGATTCGACATCTTTTTCCACAGAATTATGATGTTCGGTTGGTTCTTCCATCATATATTCTTCATTGGATTCAACAACGTTAATTCTTGTCCGTGACATATCTGCCGCAACATGACAATGACCAAAAGTTCAAATAAATCATGTAAAAGACAATATTTTGTGGTCCTACTCGACCTTATGACAGTCATCCCCACAAATGTGAAGACGATTAATTCAGATTTCTTCTCAAACAATCATATTTTGAAGTAATTACCGCCCCTACAATCAACAAAATAAGTCTGGCCACATTTATTCCTTAACAAATCAAAATAGCGACTCATTCAGTAGTGAGTAGGTACTAGGAATACATCAAGCTATTCCTATTTCATAGTGAAAACGATTAACTAAGACATGAAACCATTACTCTGAAATGTAAATTTACATCACAATGTTCATTAAGTAGGCATGAGGTGCCAGCCGATTAATTTATGGTGAAATTAACTAATGCTACATGTTTTGGATGTATTTATAAACAGCAGCAGTACTGTGAGTATGCTGCAACTCTGCTGTACAGCTTGTTTACAAAGTTCAAACTCTGAAAGAAGAAAACATTTCAGGCTTCAGAAAATAATAGCAGCATTGCACAAAAAGTTAAAGTAGAATGGTTGAAGCATATATTTCATCTCACAAAAAGAAGATGCATATCTGTCATCTCACAAAAACAGAAGGCCTACAATAGAATTGGTTGTGCTTTCTTTAAAAAGAGCTGTCGTGGCTCTGTTCAATATATCATCAGTCTACTGCAAGAAGAATAAGCATGGTGTGCTAGTTGTATGAATGTGCTTAAACACAATCAGAGCCGCCGTATTTAATTAGGCCAAATGTTATGTGCAACGACAGACTCATGTTTTTTCTTGTCTACTATACCCAACCAGTGGCAATCTAATATTGGCACTATCATCATCTTGACTCAAGTATGCTGTTCTTGCGTTGTCAATATGTAATTGTCTCTCTCCCTACTGGTTTACATTGCTTCAGCCATGCTCGCTGCCATGTGCATGTGTTGATTTCCAAGTGTTGTTCTTCATGTGTTGTAAAGTTGGCCTGGTCCCTTTGTTTATGTCACTAAAAGTTATGTCAGATGTTAGTGCTAGATTAGTGCGAATTGTTGGAACATTGCCACTACCTTTCTGTGTTGTGATAGTTTGTTGGTTTCAGATTCGCAGTCTTCCGGTTGCCAGTGCCACTCCCTCTCGATTCTCACAAGTAGTCAAATCAAATCAAATAGTGTACGAGTCAAATTTCCCAAGCCTAACCCTGCAGTAAACTCCCACCACTAATTCCCATTCCCCTTCCCTAAGATAGCCAAACATGCTGTACAGTATATAGCACACCGAGATTTGAAAAATTACAATTCAATCTGGGAGAGACACCAAACAAAAGAATTTGGATAGGATCCATGGGAAGGGGTAATCCCAGCACAGAACATTAGAATTTCGCTATCTCAGTAATAAACAATGGTAAATTTTTGCAATGAGTAAACCGAACATATGAATCAATGTCAGAACCAATATGTAGGGCATGAATTGCAGCAATGAGATGGGATAAGGAGCAAGGCACTTACTAGATGAACTCGCAGGATTGTCGTCACCACATACTAGCCGGATTTGGAGAATCTACCAGCCGGATTTTCCTGGCAAGAGAGATGTAAATTGATTTAGAGCACAGATCGTTAGAGTAGGGAGGAAGAGAGGATGAATTGTGGGAGAGTAGATCGGCAACTAACCTTGCTCAGCTCGTGGTGATGCCTCCGCCACCGGCCGCCGGCGTGCGATGAATCCAGTACGAGACGAGGAAGGGAACCGTGCTGATATGGGGGGAGGTTTCCGATTTTATGTGCGCAGTTACCTCATCGCGATCTGTTTGACCCGTCCTGGATTCCTATGACAGGCGTGGCCATGGTATTTGAAGCGCGCGTACTATTTTTTATTTTTTTTGGCAGATTAGACGCTATTGGCGGGAGAAAACGGAGGGAAAAGGAAAATTTGGAGCGAAACCAATAGAAAAAAGTTAATCCAAATCCAAAACAGAACGTGCTTCATCTATGTTTGTACAAACTCTTATTTTGCGGGGATTGTTTGTACAAATTCAGTGCTTCTTCTATGTTTGTACAAAATCAGTGCAATATGGGTGAAGTAAAAATGAATTCTATTGCTCAAACAATAGAAAAAAAAGTTAATCCAAAACACAAAAAAATTCTTAGCTTACATGTTCTGACCTACATGTATAATTGTCATCCAAGATCACTAGTTGTCCTCCATCATGTCCAAGATCAGTAGTTGTCATCCAAGATCACTAGATTTCATGGACATAGTATTAATTTAGTGTTTCATGGCATGCAGTGCAACCGCGGCGTCGCGTGAAGATGGAGCCGTCCTCACTGCCACACAGTCATTACACCCGGATCGACAGGACGGCGTCGCCGCAACGCCGCAACTAGCGCGACAAGTCCGTCAAGGAGGAGGTGCCGCCGGCGATTGCGAAGGCGCGCGACCGCCTCTTCGACTACCTCGGTGGCTGCGATGGCGCCGACTCCTTGTTGCTGGCCATCGGGTCGTCCGAGGAGAGGGGGGCGAGGCAGGCGGCGCGTCAGGAGTGGTTGCTAAGCGACACCTCCGCCGCCGCCAGGGCACCGCGGACGGGATCAGCATTGCCCGCGGAGGCCCTCCGCACTGCATAGAAGGAAGCGGAGCGGCTCCTCCGCGAGCGCCAGGAGGCGGTCGGGCAGAGCTGTCGCGCCCTTCCGCCGCTGGAAGGACTACTCAGACGACGACGATGGCACGGACAGCGACGACAGTGCGGCCGGCTAGAGCGGGCACTTGTACGAGGTCACCATCCACTACAAGTTAGCCTAGTCTATTTTAGTTTTTAGTTAAACGGATGAAATATCATCCGTTTTATGTAAATTATGTACGAACTTTAGTGAATTCCCTCGTGTTTGGTGAAATTCGTTTGGTTCATTCTAATTTGTTTTGAAATGGATGCGAACATGGTTGTATGGCCAGCTAACACATCACTGTCCGCGGACCAGTTTGGACCAGTCCGCGGACAAATAGTGTGTCCGTTTTGGGGGTCAGTGCCAATATGGACACTCAAAACGTCCGCAAACGTCTGGACCGACGTGTCCTGACGCAGTATGCCGTCCAACATGGTACCCATCAGTCCGTGGACCAGTCCGGTTGTTCGAAATCCCGCAAACCGACTGCAAATTAGGGGGGCTTTGCGGGCGTCCGGACCGCCGCTGCGTATGCGCGGACAACCCACAACCACCCAAAAACATCTCCCGCGCCCGCTCCCTCTCCCGCGCGAATGCTCCTCCGCTCTCCATGCCGCATTCATGCCGCCCCAGAGCGAACGCAAGCTATCACTGGAGCTGGCATTGAAACGGCGGGCCGGCCGAGAGCAACACCCACGTCGCGTCCCAGTCTTTACATTCCAGAGAGATATGACTGGACGCGGCGGCCTGGGTCATCCGTGAGCGCCAGGCGGCGGTCGGGGAAGGCCACGCCCTTCTGGCGCTGGAAGCCAGACGATGACGACACCGATGACAGCGACGGAGGTGTCATCGGCCAACCCAACCAGGCATACGAGGTCACCGTCAAGTATAGGGTAGGTTTGGTTTTTTTTTTAAGTTTTAATTCACCGGACAAAATATCGTCTGTTTTTATGTTAAAAATATCTAAGTTTGAATGAAAAACATCCAATTTGTTTAAATTTGCCTCGAATTTGTTATTTTCTGTTAAATTCCGTTCGAAATGTGCCCGATGATGGTAGTACACTTTGGATGGCTGGCTCCCATATCAGTGTCCGGACGGCAGCCCGGACCGGTCCGTGGACATATGCGATGTTCGGTTTTAGGGTCCGTGTTGGAGATGCCCTTACGCAACACACAAGACAAGGGGCGCTGCTGTCTGGTCCAGTGCGAAACCTGCTCCCTTCATCGCGCAGTAGCGAGGCTGTGTGGTCTCGCGCGTGACCTTCCCTCCTAGCGACGCAATCCACCAGACACACCAGAGGGATCTACTCACGGTGTGAATCAACGATGAACTTGAATTCAACTCACGTGTACAAAACAAACTGCTAACTGAAGAAACGCTACAGCTAACTGAGAAAAAGCTACAGCTACATTATTCTGGTGCAAAGAGATTAACACTAACACTCTACTGCTGTTCCCTTCCAACTTAGAGATGCCCCCATGATATATTGGCAAGAAGACAACCAGCACCAATGTATTGATCAAGTTCGTGGAACAAGCCTATTGAACACTTCTATGATGTTTAAGAGATAGGCAATAACCCGGATGTTGGTACATATGAACATGTGTAAGAATGTGTAGGAAACAGAACAACCAACACCAACGTATTTAGGATCAAGTATTGACACTTTAGGCCAGTCACACCTACAAATCTTGTTGTCCGAATTATAAAGTACATGGACATAAAAGAAAAAAAATACTCCCTCCGTCCGGAAATACTTGTCTCAGAAATGGATGTATCTAGACTTATTTTAGTTATAGATACATCCATTTTATCCATTTCTAGGACAAGTATTTCCGGACGGAGGGAGTAGCAAATAACAGTAATGAATTCGTCACTTCAACTAGGCTCCACATTTTCAGATCGGTGACTTTCATTATCCATCGAACCTGCATGCAGAAGCAATAGAGTAGTAAGTTTCATGTCCAAAATGACATCAGTTGCAACAATGATACTAAGAATGTAAGTAACAGAATTACATTGGAACCTGACCTTTATTCAGGTACTGTGTCATCACTTGACACTATAGGAGCATCTACAGTTTCTCCCTCTATATCTCTTCTCATCCAATTTTGTTTCTGATGGGCAGTATCAAAAAGCTAAAAGAATTTGCTGACATGATAAGGTTCTGTTTCCACATCATTCCATTCTTCACCCATATCAAAATTATCTCGAGGCATCATCTTCAAAACAATTGACCATCCTGGAGAAATATGGTCATCCACGTAGAACACTTGGTCAACTTGATTGGCAAATACAAAAGGTTCATCCTCTGCCTTTTTACCAGTGTGAGTTAGACTAGAGAAATTCACAAGTCTACACCCATACTTATCTATTTGCATACCTTTTCCTTCAGTAACATCAACCCATTCACATTTAAATAGCACCACTGAAATTTTTCGGAAATAGTCTAACTCAATTATGTCCACAATCCTTCCAAAGCACATGACATTTCCAAGAATAGGATTTCTATCACGTGCAGAAGAGTAGCTTGATGTTTTTGCTGTCACAACAACTCCACTATTTTGAGTTACTTTGTCATAATGCCTCGGTCTAAATCTGTATCCTTGAATATTGAATGCTCTATGTTTCGTTGCAACCTCAAGTGGACCACGGGCCAACCATCTAATTTCGTCACCGATGCTGTCACTACCGTTCTCCCTCTCCAACTGCATCACCTATAGGAACACAAATAATAGAGTGCATAAGCTACATTCTAATCCTAAATAAATTGAATCATTGTACTTACATGATCCTTGAACCATTCAGGAAATTGTTCATGCTGCATCTTCTCAAAGGTCCTTGGATCTATGCGTTTCTTGCGATTCTTCCTTGTCAAATAAGCCCCATGTTCTCTACAAAATACAAAGACCACTATTTCAGTTCAAAACTTATTAATTAACAAATGAAGAGGTAGTGGCATGACATTTACTCCAAATATGGCTTCACAGCATCACAGTTGAACAACACATATCTGTGGGCTTGTGCTGCCTCCTTATCCGTTAAAGTGTATAACATTGGTCTTCCCAATGGTTTCCCTACTGGAGGAAACAACATGGATTGTTGTGAAAATATTGAAGATTCAGAGTCCTCTGGGTTGTCATCACTCCTTGATGGTTGGTTATGCTTAGTGGAGAAACCCTGTAGATATCTTGAACAAAATGTCATGCACTCATCCGCTATAAAAGATTCTGCAATTGAACCCTCTGGACGAGCTTTGTTCCGAACAAAGGACTTTAGCTCACCAAGATACCTATAGCACATATATATATCCAATAAGTTATAAATGCATATGAAAAAATAAAGATTGTAATAAGTTTAGGAGAGAAAGATTGTAATAAGTTATCAATGTATATGCAATAAATTACCTTTCAATGAAGTACATCCACTGATATGCAACTGGTCCTGCTATTTTACATTCACTTGCTAAATGGACAACTAAGTGCACCATAACAGTGAAAAAACCAGGAGGAAATATCATCTCCATTTTGCAGAGCGTAAGTTTGATTCTTTCTTCCAAACGGTCAAGCTCATCAACATGAAGAACTTTTGAACATATGCCTTGAAAATATGATGACAGTTCAAATAGTACTGCTGTAACATCATCTGGAAGAATACCTCTCGCAGCAATTGGCAGAAATTGATGCAATAGGACATGACAATCATGTGTTTTGAGCCCATGAATTTTTCCTTCAGTAAAATTCCACTAGTAGAAAAACCCCCTTTAGTCCCGGTTCCAGAGGGCCTTTAGTCCCGGTTCTGGAACCGGGACAAAACGATCGGGACAAATACCCAAACCCTTTAGTCCCGGTTCGCCTACGAACCAGGACCAAAGGAGCTCCACGTGGCCGCTGTGGGGCGCCCAGGCAGGAGGACCTTTAGTCCCGGTTGGTAACACCAACCGGGACCAAAAGGCTCCACGTGGCCGCTGTGGGGCGCCCAGGCAGGAGGACCTTTAGTCCCGGTTGGTAACACCAACCGGGACCAAAAGGCAGCCACGCGTCAGCAGCTCGCAGGCGCTGGGGTTTTTTTTTTTTTTGAAAGGGGGGGTTTAGGGGTTTTGGAGGGTTTAGGGGTTTCATATTGTGTTAGCTAGCTAATAGAGAGAAGTGACCTCTCTTTCTCCGTGCTTGGTCGACGCTAGCTACTACATATAGAGAGAACTCGACGCTAGCTAGTAAGCAAATGAAGGAACCATTAATTACACAACATCGTCATGCATGATCAATATATAGAGAGAAGTGACCTCTCTTTCTCCGTGCTTGTTGGTCGAACAAAAAGTTTTCGTATATCTATTCGACGCTACTACAGATAGTACACGTTGGCATTCTCCGTCTTTAGGAATCGGTTTGCAATTCCCGATGGCATTGTCCGTCTTTAGGAATGACGTGGTCAACAAAGAATCCCGCAACTCCTCTTGAATTGCGCGTAGGCGATCAGCTGGTAGGAGTACGTCCCTTTTCTGACAGGTCTAATTTAAAGAAGGGGGGTCAATATATATATATATGAATGAAATCAACACAATTGATGGTGATAAAAATAAAATTATGAATATTGTTTACGTACTTCTAAATGTTGTTTAGTGAAGCCCCTCTCAGTAGTCTTTTGGCGAATGAACTCGCAAACGTAGTATCCACATAACTCAGTTCCGGGTTGCTGCCACATGTACTTTACGAGAATAGAGTTCAATCAAAATGATAATCAACCATGATAATGGTATTGAAACTAGAATCAATGAGAGATGCACGGAACTAGCTAGTACTACTTACTCTGGGTTGTGTAAATCGCAGCTCCGGTCTCCATTCACCCTGAACCTGCGTGATGAACTTTTTCCAAACCCTGCCCGGCAAAGAAAATGATTACTTGATATCAGGAAATGAACGAAAGTTGACGATATAGTGCGATAATGATTGAACTTACTTCTGAAGCATTTTAATCATGTCCGCATACTCCGTAGCCTCTTTACGTCTCGAGTCCAAGACAGTTACTGCTCCCTCGTCAAGCTGAATGGCTAGCAGAATAAAGTGAAACCTGCGCGCGCATAACTCATCAATTAAACTTAACCTCGAGTCAGCGAAACAGAATATGCAGAAGACAGTAACACTCACTTGAAGTTGTAAGGAAAGAGTATTTCCCTTTTGTTTTGGTGTCGAAGGAACGGCATTAGCAAGATGTTCTCAGTCTCCTCGGGAATTTTCTGTACCGACCATTCATTTACGATATTTGGGTTAATGAACCCAATGTCATAGATTTGTCGTCTTTGAAATTCGACGATCTTCAATCTGCATAATATAGTGAGGATAATTATATACATGCAATGAACGAGCTGAGCTAGGGACTTAATTACAGAAATAATACTTACAGACAATAACAAGCGACGAGACTTTTGTCGAGGGCGGCTTGATTGTATAACTGAAAGAGTTCGTCAAATTCAACGAAGATCGAGTCGACTCCAACGAAGTCGTGCTCATCCTTAATTCCCACCAAGATACTGCCCGTCCCATCCTTGCAGGTTTCCAAGTACCATTTATGTAATGTTCGCATCATCGTTGTTAGATCTTCTTCCAGATCATCACTTCTGACGAGACGCTTCCCGTGCTGGTATTTAAAGGTGTCTACCTTAGCGATTTCAAAATGTACATCATCGCCTAGGTAATCACCACGATTGAAACCAGGAGCAACGACCGCTACCCCCGGGGTATCGGTAAACACCTTGAGCGGGGGGCACGATTGCTTTTCCTGTTCGCCGAGCTGGGGAATTGTTTTCCCACTTCTTGCACCAGTACTGCTACTTCTCGACCGACTCATAGCTTTGTCATATGTCTTTGCAATAATGCGGTCATAGTTTCATAGCGGCGGAGGCGGAGGTGGTCGCGTAAGGGCATCCAGAGTGCGATTCGCCTTTACCGGATCTATTTTTTCCTTCGGAGGTGGACGTTTCCGTTCAAAATGGGCCTGCACTTCGGCAGCACTGATGTCCTTGTTTTCCTCGTCAGTCCTCTCATATGGTAACTTTGGAGGAACCCTGAGGCTTGGACCAAATTTGAATTTCTTCGCGCCTTTTGTACTGCTAGCCGCCGGAGCGGCGGCGGCTCTCTTCCGCTGTTGCTGAGGCGGCGAAGTCCGCTGACGCGTCGGAGCCCGCTGAGGCGGCGGAGACCGCTGACGCGCCGGAGACAGCTGCGGCGGCGGAGACAGCTGAGGCGGAGGAAGATTCTGCTGAGGGGCCTCCTCCGTTAGAGTCCGCTGAGGCGGCGGAGACGGATGACGCGCCGGAGACGACTCAGGCAGCGGAGATAGCACAGCTGGACTGTGAGGAGGAGTCTGCTGAGGATCCGGCTGCGTCTGCTGAGGCGGCGTCCAGTTTGGAAGCTTGATGTACTCCTTTCTCCATAGACAGTACTTCTTAAGGCATTTTCCAGAAGAATCTCCCCTTCACCTGTAGGGTACTCAAGCTCCAGCCCCTCAAATCCCTCCATTATTTCATCCACCCCGACAATAGCAAAGCCATGTGGAATCGGACGGCAATGGAAAGTTCCCTCAGCTCGAGGAGGTAAGACAGAGCCGACCGCCGCCTTCAAGGTCAGGTTCTGGCATTTCGCCATTAGCACACAATGTTGAGCCTCCGTGATACTATCCACGGGGTAGCGAGGAGCCATGAAATCAGGCTGAACGAGCTCCGTGGAAGCCACGCTGCTTCTCCGCTGAGATGGTGGGGTAGCTTCTGGGGCAGTGTCGAAGGAAGGATCTTGGCCGGTAGCTCGCTGGCTCTCAAGTTCCTCTAGTTTCGCTAATCTTGCACTGAGCTTCTGCATTTCGCTTGCTTCCTCTTTCTTCTTTCTCTCTCGGCTTCTATAACCACCGCTGTCGGGAAACCCATGCACCCACGAAACGGAGCCTGATGTGCCTCGTGTTCGTCCAGGGTGTTCAGGATTCCCGAGGGCCTCTGTCAGCTCATCCTTCTCTCTGTCGGGATGTAACCTCCCTTCCTATGCTGCCTTGATTGCTTCCTGAAGCTTCTTGACGGGTATTGCAAGTTGAGCTTTCGTCCAAACACACTTCCCTGTTTCTGGGTCCAAAGTTCCCCCAACCCCGAAGAACCAAGTCCTTGCCCGATCTGGCCAATGCAATGTCGCTGGTTGGACCTCTTTAGCAAGCAGGTCTTGCTCAGCTTTGTCCCACGTAGGCCGGGCTAATCTGTAGCCACCTGACCCCGTAACATGGTGATACTGCTTCTTTGCAGCATTTAGCTTATTTGTCGCTGACCTTTGCTTGCCCTTGTCCGATTTCTTGTAGGCCACAAATACGGGCCAGTGATCTTTTATCTTCTCATATGGACCGGTGAATTCTGGAGTCTTGTCTTTCTCGACAAACTTTTTGTTCAAATCTTTCTTCCAGTTCTTGAATAGTTCTGCCATCTTCTTAAGAGCAAACGCCTTGACCTTATTCGGATCCGCCTCTGGCGGTAGGCTGAAATTTGTCATCAGCGAGGTTCAAAGATCATCTTTTTGTCTATCCTAGACCTAAGAAACTTCAGGGTCCTTCTTCTTATTCCATTCTTGGATGCTGATGGGGAAGCTGTCCCTAACAACCACTCTGCACTGATGTATAAATGTGTCCCTGCTCCGCTTGGGAGCAATCGGTTGGCCATCTCGACCGACTTCTTCGATCGTGAACCTTTCATCCTGGCGCAACCTTTTCTTCGGGCCTCGTCTCTTTACGGAAGTTTGGCTCGATCCGGAGGGCTAATTAAAAGAAGAAAGAAGCGTTAATATATGTACATACAAAACAATTAATGCATCAAGTCAGTAGAGGCTTAATTAATATATGTATATATACCTCGCCGGACTTTGCAACAGTTAAGGCTCCCTCCTTCGTTCGGTCACCGGAGCCGTCATGATACTCCTCCGTTCGGTCACCGGAGCCGTTATGATCTCCTTCCTCCTCCATTGGATCACCGGAGCCGTCATCCTCTCTTTCTTGACCATCGGTGTCGTTGAGAAACGACAAGGTGATATCACCTCCGTCGCGGATTATATCCCCCAACAACTCTTCTTTTTCTAAGTCTCTGTCCATAGTTTCTGCAAATATTCCAACCATGAGAGATGGATTAGTGGCAAACATAGACCTAGCTAATCACAACAAGGAATCATATGCATATATGAGCAATGGATTAGTCGCAAACATCATGCATAGTTATCGGGGGTTATACTTTCGAGAGAGGATACTTTGCGGACCGCCTCTCTCATGCATGTCCGACGTCCCCCTCATGTCGAAGTTATCGGGGTTATACTTTCAGGAGAGGGGACAGATGAACCGGAGGGGGACGGTTCCAGGTTCGCTAAGCTAGCTGCTTGTGACAGTCAGTTTCAGACGATCATCGAGGACTCCTCCCCCCTCATGGTCATCGACGATACTTTGCGGACCCCCCCCCCCCCCCCGCCCCTCATGTCGAAGTTATCAGGGATATGTTGAATTCCCGAGAGAGTTAGGGCTGTTCTAACGCGGCACTACACGATATAGGTGAAGGGGGATAACATTGGGGAATGTTTTCCCGAAGTCTGCATTTTCGGACAGATGAACCGGAGGGGGACGGTTCCAGGTTCGCTATGCTAGCTGCTTGTGACAGACGAACGAAGGGCATATTCGGATTCGTCATATTATTCTGATCGGTTTTCATATATCAATTATTTTCATTATCATCATGCCCATTTAGTAAATTTTGAATATATGAGTTGTTACTCCCTCTCTCCCATAATTAACCTTAGTAAATTTCATTATCATCATGCCCATTTAGTAAAGTTGCCTCTCTCCGATTTAGGCAAAGTAAAACTTAGTAAGATCATCATGCCCATTTAGTAAAGTTGCCTCTCCCCAATATAGAAAAACAATATGCATACATCCATGGATCATCCATACATCATTGCTCATATATTCAAACTCAATATGAGTTTTAGCAAGATCATCATGAACAAAAATTTCTATGAACAAAAAAAATTTCTATGTACAAAAAAAAATTGTATGAACAAAAAAAATCATGAACATTTAGTAAAGTTGGCTCTCCCCGATTTAGGCAAAGTAAAACTCAGTAAACTTAATATGAGTTTTAGCAAGATCATCATGAACTTAGTAAACTTAATATGAACAAAAAAAAGCATACATCAATGGACAAAAAAATTCTATGAACAAAAAAAAGCATACATCAATGCATACATCCATGGATCATCCATACATCTGCATATACATACATACACCATCCATACATACATCAATGGACAAAAAAAATTCTATGAACAAAAAAAAAGCAGACCAGGGGCGGCAGCGCGGCAAGCAGAGCAGCTGGGACGGCGGCGGCGACGTAGGGGCAGGATAGGGGCGGGGGGAAGGGGGGGCTCACTGGGGGCGGCGTCGGGGCAGGGGCAGGGGCGCGGCGGCGTCGGGGCAGGGACAGGGGCGCGGCGGCGTCGGGGCAGGGGCAGGGGCGCGGCGGCGTCGTGGCAGGGCAGGGGCGCGGGGAGCGGCGCCGGCGTCGGGGCAGGGCGCGCGTCGGGGCAGAGGGCGTCGAGGGCGTCGGCGAGGGCGTCGACGATGAGGTGGAGCAGCCTGACGGCGAGGGCGTCGACGGCGAGCTCGGGCAGCCTGGCGGCGTCGTCGGGGGAACTGCAGATGGGGATTGGAAATTTCACAAGTGTTGGCTTATATAGCCCCACCTTTAGTCCCGGTTGGTGGCTGCAACCGGGACTAAAGGACCCCCTTTAGTCCCGGTTGCAGCCACCAACCGGGACTAAAGATCATTTTCAGCAGCGCAAAGGGTGGGAAGCACAGCCCTTTAGTCCCGGTTGGTGGCTCGGACCGGGACTAAAGGGGGGCCTTTAGTCCCGGTTGGTGCCACCAACCCGGACTAAAGGGCTGCGGCTGGCACGGCGTCGGGCGGGTGGATGTTTAGTCCCACCTCGCTAGCTGAGAGGCGTCGAGAGTGGTTTATAAGCGCGGCTGCGCCTGCCCTATCGAGCTCCTCTCTAATGCAGGCCTACGGGCCTAAACGCACTCTCTCTGCCTGTGGGCCTACTGGGCCTGCTGCGGGCCTGCATCCTGGCCCAACTAGCTTGTTGGGTTTCTAGTCGTATGCAGGCCATGGTGGCCCAGGAGGCGGCATTTTTTTAAATTTTTACTTTTTAGTCCCGGTTTGTGGTAGCAACCGGGACTAAAGGTCTTTTCCAGTATTTTTTCTTTATTTATTTTCTTTTGTTTCTACTTACAGCTAAATACTTAGAGTTTTTGAGTGATTCTTTTTGCTTTAGTTCACAAAAATTATAAACTTTTTGTTAGTGCCAGTAGTTTTCAAATTTGACTAGTTTAAATTTGAATTCTTTGAAATTTGTGTGAATCACTAGTTTGTGAATAACTTTACTTTAAAAATAGATTTTTGAGTGATTCTTTTTCCTGCTGTTTAATATTAGTGTGTTTTATCACTATATTCAATTTGGTAATTTTTATGTTATTTTAAATGGGTGTTTTAATCAAAAACAGATTTTGTTATTTTAGTTTGCTATTAAAGTTTCTAACAAAAAATACTTTATGAAAATTCTTTTTGCTATTAAAGTTTTGAACAAAAAATACTTTGATAATTTTAGTTGCATAAATTTTATATAATTTTAGTTTCAAAAATACTTTTATAATAACTAGAGGTTTATAAAAGCTTTTTAGTTGATTCTTTTTGCTCTTGAAGAATATTATAGTTTTGTTTTAGTTGATCATAACAAAAAAAATTAATTGATTCTTTTTAGTTCATTCTTTTTGCTATTAGAGTTTTATAAAAGCTTTTTACTTCATTCTTTTTGCTATTAGTTCATTCTTTGAGCTAAATGACCCTGAAATTGAAAAGCACTACAAATGAACTCTGAACAAGTTGAAACTTGGCATGGTATCATCATTTCACCCACATAGCATGTGATAAAAAGTTGAGAGGGTTACGGGAAAAACTGGATGCACTTCATGTACAAACTGGACAATCTCTTTCGAAGTATCAGGGTTTCGGACGAAAACTCATGTGTTACGAAGGCATTTCATATTTTTTTAACTTATTTGAACTCCAGACTTTTTGTGCGTTCAATATGCACCATTCAAAGCCACATCATCAATTTTCAACCCTTTCTGACTTCATTTGCTATTTTTCATGCATTTAATCTTTTTTTGAGCTAAATGACCCTGAAATTGAAAAGCACTACAAATGAACTCTAAAAAGGTTGAAAGTTGGCATGGTATCATCATTTCACCCACATAGCATGTGCTAAAAAGTTGAGAGGGTTATGGCAAAAACTGGATGCACTTCGTGTACAAAATGGACAATCTCTTTCGAAGTATCAGGGTTTTGGACGAAAACTCATATGTTACAAAGGCATTTCATTTTTTTAAATTATTTCAACTCCAGACTTTTTGTGCGTTCAACATGCACCATTCATAGCCACATCATCAATTTTCAACCCTTTCTGACTTCATTTGCTATTTTTCATGCATTTACAGATTTTTTTAGCTAAATGACCCTGAAATTGAAAAGCAGTACAAATGAACTCTGAAAAGGTTGAAAGTTGGCATGGTATCATCATTTCACCCACATAGCATGTGCTAAAAAGTTGAGAGGGTTACGGCAAAAACTGGATGCACTTCGTGTACAAAATGGACAATCTCTTTCGAAGTATCACGGTTTCGGACGAAAACTCATATGTTACAAAAGGCATTTCATTTCTTGACATGTAACTGCAGTGATATTCTAGATCAAAGCCATCATCAGAATAGTTGTGGACAGAAAGTCTTCACTTTTTCTTCGCGCGTGTCCCTTGCTTATTGCGCCGTAACCATGGATAATCTTCATCGTTTAACAGGGTGCTTGGGTCAGCCTTCACTTTGAAGGGAGGAATTTCATGAAAATTTTCATAATCTTCAGACATGTCTGTCTTGCCCTCCACTCCCACGATGTCTCTTTTCCCTGAAAGAACTATGTGGCGCTCTGGCTCATCGTATGATGTATTCGCTTCCTTATCTTTTCTTTTTCTCGGTTTGGTAGACATGTCCTTCACATAGAAAACCTGCGCCACATCATTGGCTAGGACGAATGGTTCGTCTGTGTACCCAAGATTGTTGAGATCCACTATTGTCATTCCGTACTGCGGGTCTACCTGTACCCCGCCTCCTGACCGATTGACCCATTTGCACCGAAACAAAGGGACCTTAAAATCATGTCCATAGTCAAGTTCCCATATGTCCACTATGTAACCATAATATGTGTCCTTTCCCCTGTTGGTTGCTGCATCAAAGCGGACACCACTGTTTTGGTTGGTGCTCTTTTGATCTTGGGCGATCATGTAAAATGTATTCCCATTTATCTCGTACCCTTGGTAAGTCAATATAGTCGAAGATGGTGTCCTGGCCAACGAGTACAGCTCATCTCCAACAATGTTGTCACCCATGAGATGTGTTTGCAACCAACTGCCGAAAGTCCTGATGTGTTCACATGTAATCCAGTCGTCACACTGCTCCGGGTGTTTGGAGCGCAGAATATTCTTGTGTTCATTGACATACGGGGTCACCAAGGTAGAATTCTGTAGAACTGTGTAGTGTGCTTGAGCCCAAGAATGCCCGTCCCTACATATTATTGAATCCGCTCCTAGCGTGCCTTTTCCAGTCAGTCTCCCCTCATACCGCGATTGAGGGAGACCAATCGGCTTAAGGTCAGGAATGAAGTCAACACAAAACCCAATGACCTCCTCTGTTTGCCGGCCCATGGAGATGCTTCCTTCTGGCCTAGCACGGTTACGAACATATTTCTTTAAGACTCCCATGAACCTCTCAAAGGGGAACATATTGTGTAGAAATACAGGACCCAGAATGGCAATCTCGTCGACTAGATGAACTAGGACGTGCGTCATGATATTGAAGAAGGATGGTGGGAACACCAGCTCGAAACTGACAAGACATTGCACCAAATCATTCTTTAACCTTGGTAGGATTTCTGGATCGATTACCTTCTGAGAGATTGCATTGAGGAATGCACATAGCTTCACAATGGCTAATCGAACGTTTTCCGGTAGAAGCCCCCTCAATGCAACCGGAAGCAGTTGCGTCATAATCACGTGGCAGTCATGAGACTTTAGGTTCTGGAACTTTTTCTCTGCCATATTTATTATTCCCTTTATATTCGACGAGAAGCCAGACGGGACCTTCATACTGAGCAGACATTCAAAGAAGATTTCCTTCTCTTCTTTGGTAAGAGCGTAGCTGGCAGGACCTTCATACTGCTTTGGATGCATGCCGTCTTTTTCGTGCACACGTTGCTAGTCCTCCCGTGCCTCCGGTGTATCTTTTGTCTTCCCATAGACGCCCAAGAAGCCTAGCAGGTTCACGCAAAGATTCTTCGTCACGTGCATCACGTCGATTGCAGAGCGGACCTCTAGGTCTTTCCAATAGGGTAGGTCCCAAAATATAGATTTCTTCTTCCACATGGGTGCGCGTCCCTCAGCGTCATTCGGAACAGATTGTCCGCCAGGACCCTTTCCATAGATTACTTGTAAATCCTTGACCATATCAAGTATGGCATCACCAGTACGGAGGGCGGGCTTCTTCCGGTGATCTGCCTCACCTTTGAAATGCTTGCCTTTCTTTCTTAAGAGATGGTTGGTCGAAAGAAATCGACGATGTCCCAGGTACACATTCTTCCTGCATTTGTCCAAATATATACTTTCGGTATCATCTAAACAGTGCGTGCATGCGTGGTATCCCTTGTTTGTCTGTCCTGAAAGGTTACTAAGAGCAGGCCAATCATTGATGGTTACAAACAGCAACGCATGTAGGTCAAATTCCTCCTGTTTGTGCTCATCCCACACACGTACACCTTCTCCATTCCACAGCTGTAAAATTTCTTCAACTAATGGCCTTAGGTACACATCAATGTCGTTGCCGGGTTGCTTAGGGCCTTGGATGAGCACTGGCATCATAATGAACTTCCGCTTCATGCACAACCAAGGAGGAAGGTTATAGATACATAGAGTCACGGGCCAGGTGCTATGATTGCTGCTCTGCTCCCCAAAAGGATTAATGCAATCTGCACTTAAACCAAACCATATGTTCCTTGCGTCACCTGCAAAGTCCCCCCACCTTCTCTCGATTTTTCTCCACTGCGACCCGTCAGCGGGTGCTCTCAACTTCCCGTCTTTCTTACGGTCTTCTTTGTGCCATCGCATCAACTTGGCACGCTCTTTGTTTCTGAACAGACGTTTCAGCCGTGGTATTATAGGAGCATACCACATCACCTTGGCAGGAACCCTCTTCCTGGGGCGCTCGCCCTCAACATAACCAGGGTCATCTCGTCTGATCTTATACCGCAATGCACCGCATACCGGGCATGCGTTCAAATCCTCATACTCACCGCGGTAGAGGATGCAGTCATTAGGGCATGCATGTATCTTCTGCACCTCCAATCCTAGAGGGCATAGAACCTTCTTTGCTTCGTACGTACTGTCGGGCAATTCGTTATCCTTTGGAAGCTTCTTCTTCATTATTTTCAGTAGCTTCCCAAATCCGTTGTCAGATACACCATTGTCTGCCTTCCATTGCAGCAATTCCAGTGTGGTACCGAGCTTTGTGTTGTCATCTTCGCAATTTGGGTACAACCCTTTTTTGTGATCCTCTAACATGCGATCGAACTTCAACTTCTCCCTTTCACTTTGGCATTGTCTCTTTGCATCAACAATGACCCGGCGAAGATCATCATCGGGCACATTGTCTGGTTCCTCTTGATCTTCGGCTTCCCCCGTTGCAGTATCACCGTATTCAGGGGGATAGTTGTCATCATCCTCTTCTTCTTCGTTGTCTTCCATCATAACCCCTCTTTCTCCGTGCTTGGTCCAAACATTATAGTGTGGCATGAAACCCTTCTCAAGCAGGTGGACGTGAAGGGTTTTCAAGTTAGAGTAATCCTTCGTATTCTCACAGACAAGGCATGGACAATACATAAAACCATTCTGCTTGTTTGCCTCAGCCACTTCGAGAAATTTATGCAGGCCCTCAAGATACTCGGAGGTGCGTCGGTCACCGTACATCCATTGCCGGTTCATCTGCGTGCATTATATAATTAAGTGTATCAAAAACCATTACAGAACATCATGAATAGAGAAGTGACTAAATTAATACAAGTTCATCATCACATTAAAACCAAAGTACAGTAGTGATCAAATGTTATTACTGAAAAAATAAATACATAAAGTTCATACATATATAGTACTCATAGAACAACATATAGCTCTCTAGAGCATCTAATTAAAACATACATTGAAACTATGAAAAACAACAACAAATGCGATCATAATCGCAACTAAGGTAACAATTGATCCAACGGCATAATGATACCAAGCCTCATTATGAATGGCATATTTTCTAATCTTTCTAATCTTCAAGCGCATTGCATCCATCTTGATCTTGTGATCATCGACGACATCGGCAACATGCAACTCCAATTCCATCTTCTCCTCCTCAATTCTTTTCAATTTTTTCTTCAAGTAATTGTTTTCTTTTTCAACTAAATTTAACCTCTCGACAAGAGGGTCGGTTGGAATTTCCGGTTCACATACCTCCTAGATAAAAACATCTATGTCACGTTGGTCGGCATAATTGTCATAAACACTAAATGAAACAAATCATAATAAAAGATAATATACCACATCCGAATCATAGACAGGACGAGGGCCGACGGGGGCGGATAGCAAAGTCATGGCACTATATAATAACAAACAATAATAAAAGTAAGAAAATTATACAAGTATCTATCTAAATCATACAAGTAAGAATTTTTTTCTTTTAAAAATAAGATAAGAACAAGAGGCTCACCACGGTGGTGCCTGCGACGAGATCGGCACGGGCGATCGACGGCGGTGAGGACGGGGACGGGGACGGCACCCTACACATGTGCAGACTCTAAGAAGTTAATTTCAGCTCAAATTGTGCATCTAAATCAAAAGAACTCCCACATACACTCCTACACTAAAACCCACAAACCACTCTACTTCTGCAGCATTTCAAATGAGCTAAACTAGCAGTGAGAGATGAAACGATGAAGTTGCTAACCTTTTAGAACACTTGTGTAGTTGGTGCACCGCCAAACCTAGACAAATCTTGGGGAAAATGGAGCTTCGAGGTCGAGCTTCGAGAGGAGAAAGCTTAAGTGTGACTCGGGCATTTCATCGAACACCTCATGTGCATAGGAGGTGAGAGCAGAGCAGCACACAGTTCCCACACCGGCCGGCCAAAAAACAGAGGAGAGGGTGGGCAGGGGCGAGTATATATAGGCATCTCTTTAGTCCCGGTTGGTGGCTAGAACCGGGACAGAAGACTGACCTTTAGTCCCGGTTCCAGCCACCAACCGGGACTAAAGGGGATGCGCCAGGAGCGAGGCCCTTTAGTCCCGGTTCGTGTCTGGAACCGGGACTAAAGGGGTCAGACGAACCGGGACTGGTGCCTGCCGTGGCCCGGCCGGCGCCCTGGCCTCACGAACCGGGACTGATGTACCCATTAGTCCCGGTTCGTAACAGAACCGGGACTAATGCTATTATCTGGCCTGGACCAAAGCCCTGTTTTGTACTAGTGTTCACACATTTCGATATATTTCCACAATATCCATCAGGAACTTTTATACCATAAATAACTTTGCAGAATAATTGCTTTTCTTTCTTAGACATGGTAAAGATAGCTGGTGGCAAGTAATACTTGCCTGAAGGTTTTTTCTGTGGATGGAGCTCCCCTCTAATGTTCATATCTTCAAGATCTTGACGAGTATAACATCCCCATGTAATAGCTACAGTAATCACCTGTTGATAATGCCATGTCATCATGATTAACAGTGCTTGATCATCATTTGCATCATATCTCATTTCAAATTCCAATTCAAATTGCAATTCAAATTTAAAGTGAAAATAAAAGTTGTTCAAATTGGAAATAAAAAATGTTCATTAAATAGCAAATAATCTATTTCTAATTATGTTCAGGAAAACAACATCACTAAAAATCATTAAGTAACTCTATCATCCTACAACAGTGGCAAAACAGAAACATTTAATACCTTTTTATTTAATTAAAATTCTAATGAAAACATATGGGCTCCAAACCAATTTCTGGTAGTAGGCAATATTGCATTGTAATTATTGGGCTAGGTCACCTATTTTACTAAAGTTAAATGGGGGCCACACATTTTGTAAAACAGAGAAGAAAAAGGAAAAACAGAAAAGAAAGAAAGAAAAAGAAAAAGGCCCGCGCGGCTGGGCTCTAGTCAGACCAGCCGGCCCAGCCCGCACCGCACGGTCGCCTTCCCTTTCCCCTGTTCATGCGCGGTCACCCGCGCGCCCGACCGCGTCATCGCCGGGTAGCCGCAGCCGCGCCCTCCCCATCGACCGCGCCGCTACAGGAGATCGAGGAGGATAAGACCGCCACCCCGGAAACCCTAGCCGCCTGCCCAGATATTTTCTCCTCTCTCCCTCGCCGCTTTCTTCCTCCTCGCGCAGCCACCCGACGCCGTCGACATAGCTGAGCTCGCCGGCGTGGCCACAGAGCTCCCCCGCACCTGAGATTGAGCCCGTCCGCTCCGCCGTCCTCCTCTACATCCCCTCCGACCACGAGCGTGGGCAGGGAGCCACCGAGACGAGCGCGACACCCTCTTCTTCAACCTACGGCCGTCGCCGCCTCGCCGCCGATTACACCGTCGTCAAGCCTCCCCCGAGCCCGCTGCCTTCCTCTACCGGCTCCCCGTGAGCCTCCCTACCTCTCCCCTCTCCTCTCGCCGTCGGATTCGGCCCCTAACCCCGATTTCCCGACAAGCCCGAGCCCGCCGCCGCCTGACCTCCTCGCCGGCATGGCTCCGGTGACCGTTTGGTCACGTGCTCGTGCCCGTTAGGTTCACCGCGTCGAGTAGGCCTCGCCTGGCCGTTTTGTTTGCTCGCGCGCGCGTTGCTTTGCCGATCCTGACTTCGCCCGAACGCCGCCGTCCGCCGTCGCCATCGTAGCACTCATCTCCGGCCGCCCGCCTCACGCCGGTAGGAGTAACACCCCATGTAATTAACTACAGTAATCCCATGTTAACAGTGCCATGTCATCATGGTTAACAGTGCATGATCATCATTAGCATCATATCACATTTCAAATTCAAATTCAAATTGCAATTCAAATTAAAAGTGAAATTAAAAGTTGTTCAAAACCAGGAACTAAAATGTTCATTAAATAGTTCATAAATCAGAGGCAATTATAAAAATATGTTTTATATTAATAAAAATACTTAAATGAGTAAACCAAGTAGAAACAGTGACCAGCAGCAATAAATTAAACCCTTTTTGATTATTTAAAATTTAAGTGGAAACATATTTGCACCAAACCAATTTTCTCTGGTGTGGAATAATGCACTGGATTATTTGGTATGTGTCACATATTTTACTGAAGTTAAATAGTACCTAAACTAATTGAGAAAAGAAAAGAAAGAAGAGAAATAGAAAAGAAAAAGAAGAAAAGGAAAGCAGCCCAGCCGTCTGGGCCTAAGTCGGCCCAGCCCACCCCGCACCCTTCTCTCTCCCGCGCACTGGCGCTGCACGTCGTCCTGTCGCCGCTCGCACGCCCGCAATCGCCGGCCGGTCCCTCCCCCTCGCCCTGGTCGACAGCTCGCCCCTCCCCGCACGTCGCCTGGCCGCCTTAACCCCCCTCGACACCGCGGTCGCGCCCTGGTCGCCTCACTTTCCTCCCTCGCCCTCTTCCCCATCTCGCCCGAGAGCTCCATCGCCGCCGCCGCCGTCGATCCCGCAGCCACCGCGTCTCCCTCGCCTCCCCGACCGGCTCAATCACGCCGCCGTCGACTGCTTCTTCTTCCCGGCCCGAGGAATCGAGCTCGGCGGCCCTTCCTCGCCCGGAACCCGCCGTCCCCCACCTCGGTTCACAGGAGCTCGCCGGCGTCGATCTTCTGCACGGCAGCTCCTAAGCTCACACGGGTCGTTCGTGACCGCTCGGTGAGCCTCTCCTCCCCTCTCCTTCTTCCCCGAGCCGCCCTGCTGCTCTCCTGCTTGCTCGCCACTACACCGAGCCCCGCCGTCCGCCATTGCCGGCAATGCCGAGCACCCGAGCTGCTATGGCCTCACCCGACCGCCTGGGCGTACTCCTGGAGAGCTGTAGTCCCTCTCCGGTTAGTTTGCGCGCGCGAAAGCCCACTGCATCGTCGACCCCGAGCACCACCCGAATGCGCCGCCGCATCGGCTCGTCGCCGGTGCCATTCCGGCCACCCCCGACCCCCACCGATGACCCAGATGGACGCGGCCCTCACTCCTCGTTCGAACGCACCTGGAAACGGCCGAAACCGAGCTCTGTAGCCGAATCCCGCGGCTCTCCGGCGTTCTGCCGCCGCGCGCGACCTCGCCGGAGTTGCTCCGGCTCGTCGCCGGCCGTCGCCGACGTGGCCACGGCCCCACCGGTCAGTCTCACTGACCCCGGGCCCCACTGGGCCCCGTTGACCGCGCTGACCGGGTCAACGTGCTGACGTGGACGGCCCCTGTCTATGACATGTGGGTCCCGCGTGGTTAAAACGTTGTAATTAAATAGATAATTAGTTAATTAGTTAATTAGTTAATTAGATTGTTAATCACTCGCTGACAGTAGGCCCCACCCCACTAATTAACTCTGTTTAGTTAAAATAAACCCCTGTTAGTGCCTCTGTCTATGACAGGTGGGACCCACCTGTCAGGTTGACCGGTCAGCGGCACTGTGCATGCTGACGTCACCCTTGCGTCATGCTGACGTCATCCGACACTGTTTCGGATAATGTCGAATTTAATAATTAAAATAAATCCAGAAAATTAATAAAACTCTAGAAATTCATATCTTTTAAACCGTAACTCGGATTGAAATAATTTATATATGTAATATTATCAGAAAAATGTGTAGAATCTGAATATGCAATAATATTGACTGTCCAACACTCCTAGCTAGATGAACATGGAACTTTTTGACTGATTTCAGTATATGACTAGTGACTGACCTTAATAAAATAAATTCAAATAAATTCCTAAATTAGCTAAATCATTTAGTTAGGCAATAAAACACCTCTGCATATCATTTAGGCATGTCATGCATCACTGTTGTATTTTTGTTGTGTATTTATTGTTTCTTCTCCCCCTTCTCTCTCGATAGCCCCTGTGATCGCCGACGACACCGCCGTCTACGACGACGCCGCCGACGACCAGGCCCCTACAGCAGAGCTTCCAGGCAAGTAAAACCTCCTTGATCATCAGATATCACCCATTCTCCTCTCTCTTATGCTTGCATTAGAAATGCCCCTACTACTGTTCCGATAGTACCTATTCCAATGCATAGCCTGATTTTGTAGTCTGATATTGATACCCCACTTGTTGTCCCGCAAAACTTAGCTGTGCTACTTCTTCATCGGTGACCCATCACCCTTGTCCGTACGCCATGCTTGCTACCGGGCCGTGATTCCTCTGGGTGAGGATCGCGGAAACATTTACATTACTTCATTCATTTACTATTTCGGGGCTGAAGGGCTGGTGGTACCATCCAGTTAGAGATGGACCTGAGTCCCGACAGCTCCCATTGTTAAAGTCGGGCTGGCCCCAAGGGTGCCCGCGAGATAACATTAAAGACGGGTCGGCTCCAAGAGCACCCGCGCGATAAGTTACCAAGTCGGAGCGACAGGTTGTCTGTTCGTCTCTGCGAGTTACTAAATGAGCTTAAACGGATTTGGGTATTTGATCTGAGTGGGTCGTCGTGCCCTATACGCACTACCACCACGTGGGATAATGGGTATGGGCCCCTCTACGTTGTACGTTTCTGCCGAAAGCTCTTCAGACGTCGCAGTTCATCCTTGCGGGCTGATCGTCGGGATTGGGCTGGTACTTCACTGGGTTGTTCAGTGTCGCGCCTGCACCCCGACCAGCCACGTAACATGCAGGAGTGCGAAGGGCGATGGCCCAAGACCCCTTCGTGCTTAGGATTTAGACCGGCGTTATGACCTCTCTGCTGAGCTTAGGTAGGACGCTGCTTCGTGTCGATTACCCGAGGCCGGGCATTACCCAGCAAGTGTGTCCGGCCAGATGTAATCGAACGTGTTGGGTAACAGTAGTGCACCCCTGCAGGGAAGTTATCTATTCGAATAGCTGTGTCCACGGTAACAGGACGCTCAGAGTTGTATCTGGATCTGCTACAACTACAAATGGATACTGTCATATTAATAAACTGCTACTACTACTCTCGGGATCACTTTCTCGCAGGGTAGTCGAGGAAGGATCTCAGGGAGTTACTAAACTATGATTGTGATATATATTATATCTTGCTCTACTCTCTTCTGATGCTGCAAGAACTGCTTCAAGATGCTAGTCTTCGATAGGCTAGGCCTCTCCCCCTTTATTCCAGCATTCTGCAGTACAGTCCACAGATAAAGCCCCATTCCTTTGATACAATGCATTTAGCATAGTTCTGATGTCAGTCTTGCGAGTACTTAGGATGAGTACTCACGGTTGCTTTGCTATTCCTTTTTCCCCATACCTACTTGATGAAATCAGACGATGGAGCCCAGGAGCCAGACGCCACCGCAGACTGCTACTACCAGGAGAGCCCCGGAGGTCACTTCTACTGGGTTGAGCCAGCCGACCAGGAGTAGTTTGGAGGCCCTAGGCAGGAGGCCTTCGCCTTTCGATCTGTATCGTTGTTTGTGCTAGCCTTCTTAAGGCAAAACTTGGCTAACTATGTCTGTACTCAGATATTTGGTTGTATGACTTATTTATTCGGATCCTTGTGATCCCTGGTTTGTAATATGATGATTTATGTTTAAATTTGAGTTTAGAGTTGTGTTGTGATATCTTCCCGTGAGTCTCTGATCTCGAGCGTGCACGTTTGCGTGTATGATTAGTGCACGTGTCGAGCAGGGGCGTCACAGTAGGCTAGATCGACGAGGCATCTTCTTCTCGTTCGAACGAGCCCGAGAACGCCCGATCTGATGCACCGTAGAGAGAACCCGAGCTCGCCGGAGTTGTCGCCGCCTCGGACTCGCCGGAGTAACTCCGGTGGCCGGCGATGGCCGTCGCCGACATGGCAGCCGCGGGCCCCGCCGTGTGCCGCTAACTGATGGGCCCGGTTAACCGTTTGACCGGGTCAACCGCTGACGTGGCGGCCCCATGTCATTGACATGTGGGTCCCGCCCATTTAAACGATTTTTTAAAAATAAATAAAATGTTAATTAAATTGTTAATTAAATTAATTAGTTAATTAGCCACTGACAGGGCGGGCCCATCGGATAATTAGGTTAATTAGTTAATTTAAACTCTGTTTAATTAGTCCAGTCACTCACCAGTGGGACCCACTGGTCAGGTTTGACTGGTCAGCGGTCTGTTGACTGCTGACGCCAGCACTACGTCATGCTGACGTCACCTTTTACTATTCTGGATAATTCGGAATTAAATAATTAAAATAATTCCAGAAAATGTTTAAAACTTTGAAAAATCATATAGAATAAACCGTAACTCGGATGAAAATAATTTATATATGAAAAATGATCAGAAAAATGTGTTGAATCTGAATAACCTATCCACATGTCTGTCACACCCCTCTAACATGCCGAACATGAGACATTTTGCCCGTATCCGGTAGATGAATAGTGCATAACTTAAATAAAATAAATCCAAATAAATTCCTAAATTAACTAAGTCATTTAGATAGGCAGTAAAACACTTCTGCATATCATTTAGACATGTCATGCATCGCTATTGCATTATTGCCATGTATTTATTGTTTCTTCCCCCTCCTTCTCTTCCGATAGCCCCCGAGTTTGCCGACGACACCACTGTGTACGACGACATCGCCGACGACCAGACCCCTGCAGCAGAGCTTCCAGGCAAGCAAAACCCCCTTGATCATCAGATATCGCCCACTCCCTTCTCTCTTATTCTTGCATTAGAATTGCCCTGCTACTGTTCCGATAGCACCTATTCCGATGCATAGCCTGATTTTGTTGTCTGCCATTGGTACTCCACCTGTTGTCCCACAATGCTTAGTCAGGTGTGCTACTGCTTCATCGGTGGCCCATCACCCTTGTCCGTATGCCATGCTTGATATCGGGCCGTGATCACTCTGGGTGAGGATCACGGAAATGTTTACTTTGCATTACTTAAACTGTTAAAGTCGGGCTGGCCCCAAGGGTGCCCGCGAGTGAACATCATTAAAGACGGGTCGGCTCCAAGAGCACCCGCTCGTCATGCATTACCAAGTCGGAGCGACATGAACCCTGTTCGTCTCTGCGAGTTACTAAACGAGCTTAACGGATTTGGGTATTTGATCTGAGTGGGTCGTTGGCCCTAAACGCACTACCACCACGTGGGATAATGGTTATGGGACCCTCTACGCCGTAGTATCAGCCGAAAGCTCTTCAGGCGTCACAGCTCAGAGATGCGGCCTGATTGTTGGGGTGGGCTGGTTACGTCACTTGTGTATACAGTGTCGCGCCTGGGCCCCGACCAGTCACGCAACGTGCAGGAGTGCGAAGGGCGATGGCCCAAGACCCCTTCGTGCTTAGGATTTAGACCGGCGTGTTGACCTCTCTGCTGAGCCTAGGTAGGACTGCGTCGTGTCGATCACCCGAGGCCGGGCATTACCCAGCAAGTGTGTCCGGCCAGATGTGATCGAGCGTGTTGGGTAACAGTGTAGTGCACCCCTGCAGGGAAGTTATCTATTCGAATATCCGTGTCCACAGTAACAGGACGCTCAGAGTTGTATCTTGATCTGTTACAACTACAAATGGATACTGTCACATTACTAAACTGTTACTACTGCTCTCGGGATCACTTTCTCGCAGGTTAGTCGAGGAAGGATCTCAGGGCTTTACTAAACTATGATTGATATATATATTATCTTGCTCTACTCTCTTCTGATGCTGCAATATTGCTTAAAGATGCTAGTCTTCGATAGGCTAGGCCTCTCCCCCTTATTCCAGCATTTCTGCAGTTCAGTCCAGAGATACAGCCCCACTCCTTTGATACAATGCATTTTAGCATAGTTCTGATGTCAGTCTTGCGAATACTTTGGATGAGTACTCACGGTTGCTTTGCTATTCTTTTCCCCCATGCCCGATAATCGCGACCAGATGACGGAGCCCAGGAGCCAGACATCACCGCAGGAGAGTACTACCAGGAGAGCCCCAGAGGCACGTACTAATGGGTTGAGCCAGCCGACCAGGAGTAGTTCGGAGGCTCCCAGGCAGGAGGCCTGCGCCTTTTCGATCAGATGTCGTTGTTTGTGCTAACCTTCTTAAGGCAAACTTGACTAACTATGTCTGTACTCAGATATTATGGTTTGTATGACTTATGTATTCGGGTCCTCGTGACCCCCGATTTGTAATATGATGATTTATGTTTAAATTTGAGTTTAGAGTTGTGTTGTGATATCTTCCCGTGAGTCTCTGATCTCGAGCGTGCACGTTTGTGTGTATGATTAGTGCACGGTCGAGCAGGGGCGTCACAACCAGCCTGTACATTATCTTTTGACTTCCCATCCAAATTGAGAAGTGTGCCCAAAATATTATCACACACATTCTTCTCTATATGCATCACATCCAGATTATGTCGAAGGAGATTACTGTCCCAATATGGTAATGTGAATAGACTACTTTTTCCTTTGTAAGTTTTTGAGGTACTAAAATCTCGACATGTAGCTATGTCATCTAATACGGAACGACCATAATAGGTTATAGGCTCTGTTCTATTCTCAATTGTTCCATCAAAAGCCGAAGCATCATCATGAAATTCATGATCAGGTGGCAGAAATCGCCGGTGACCCATAAAACAAGCTTTCTTGCCATATTTCAAGCGCTTGGTCCATACATTTGCACCGCAAGGTGGACATGCATAATCTCCATGCACCATATATGAAGCAAGCATTCCTAATGCTGGGAAGTCATTTATGGTCCACAAGACTGCCGCTCTGAGTTTAAATGTTCTCTGTTCGGATGCATCATAGGTTATCATCCCATTCACAAAAAGATCTGTCAAATCTTCTAAAAGAGGCTGCATAAAAACATGAATCTTATCTCCAGGGATCTTAGGTCCAGGAATAATTAAAGGCAATGACAGATAAGATTTCTTCATGCATAGCCATGGAGGCAGGTTATACATGACTAGCACAACTGGCCAACAACTATATTTATTGCTCAGCATCCCATATGGATTAAATCCATCTGTCGCTATGCCAAACCGAATATTACGACAATCATCTGCAAATCCATGCTTCTCATCAAATTTCTTCCATGCCTCGGAATCTGCTGGATGCCGTAGCACTCCATGCTGCTTGGTGCGCCCTTCATCGTGCCATCGAGCTAGAGTTGCTGTTTCTTTGCACATGAATATCCTTTTCAGCCACTCTTTGATTGGAAAGTATCTCAGAACTTTCATTGGCGTAGCTCTCTTTCTTTCCTTTTTAGTTAACTTGGTTTCGGGCATTTTATCTTTCCACCTAGAAGCCTTGCATTTAGAGCAAAAATCATCATTTTCTGCCTCTTTCCAGAACAACTGACAGTTATTTGGGCAGACATGAATTTTTTGATATCATAATCCAAACTTCGATATGATTTCTTGGCCTCGTAAAATTTTTGGGGCAGATCTTTTCCATTTGGAATAGCCATGTGCAGAATATTAAGTAGATCTCCAAATGACTTATCAGACCATTTGTTCATGGATTTTGTATTGAACAGAAGCGCAAGTAAGGAAAGCTGAGACAATTCACATCCTGGCCACAAAGGCTTCTCTGAATCTTGAATTAATTTGTACAATGCTTCTGCTTCTTTAGTTGCTCCATCTGGAAGTGGATTTGAAAAATCTGTACTATCACTCATAGGCACATCACCATCATATATTTTCCTAATTGAATCCATAATCATTTCATGCATATTAGCATTTCCTTCAGTTTCAGGTTGTGGTTGTTGATCATCATTGTGATTGGATGAAGACTCACCATGAAAAACCCATTTGTCATAGCTCTGAAGCATTCCATTCCACATCAAATGGCCACGGACATCATCCCTTGATAGTACTAAAGTGTGAACACAATCTTCACATGGACATCGGATCATTGTATTTGCTGGTATATCTTTATATGCAAACTCCAGAAATTCATCTACACCAGCTGCGTATTGTGTACTTTCTCTTGGAAATCGCAATAGTAATTTGGTGGATTCTAAATCCATTGCACACTGCATAAAAATAACAAATATTACTGCAGTTGTAACCATGAAAGAATTGCAAAAGCTTAGCTTGTAAATATCTTATTTGCGATTTAAGTTCCTATCGTTGTACAACAGAAATTCACAATTATATCATTTTCAACAATATATAAGAAATGTATACTTGTTTCTAGTTAATAAACTGCAGGCTATAGGCAAACATGGTTGCAAGTTATTTAGGCTACAAAACTAGTGAAATCATCTGAATATATCTTTGGTTCATGCTACAGGCAACCAGATTGTACACTATTTCCTAACAATGGTGAACTTGACATCCAACAACACAGAATGACAGTAAATTTGGGAACACATAGTACAGGTAGGTAAAATCTGTGAACACATAGGACATCACAAGCAGTAAATTGTATAACTAGCCTTCACCTCTTGTACGACAGCAGCTAACAAGTTCAAATAGTCCAATTCAATTGTTGACCAACTGAATTTTCATCATGATACAACACCAGCAGCAGCTGCCAAAGTTCAGCTAGTCCCAAAGACCTGGAACCATATTGTACAATCTGAATCCTTTGATCTAACAATTCACTAAAAGAAAAAAATATATTCTAAACATATGACATACAAGTGCCCAAATAACATCAATGATGCACGCACAGAACAGATTTAGTTACAGCAGCAATTCCATCTCAAAAGACAGCTAAGAAACTGACAAGATCATGTAGCCGATGCCTATGTTAGCCTATTCAGAGTAACACTTGTTCATCCATCAGGCATAAGTCACTACTGTCAATGAAATAGCATGATCTAAGTCATTGTTTTTCTGACATCGATAAAGCGCGGATAAATCGTCAGCCAACATCCATTTTCAGTGCTAGGCTAACAGACTGCGGTTGGGAGTTGGAACATCAAGGTTTGAAGTTCTGGAGAGAGAAGATCAATATAGGCTAGCAAATCCCTAAAAAAGATAAGAGATTAGAAACAAACAGAGTGGACACGTTCTTCAATAATCTGTACCAGCGTTTTGATTTTCGGTTTTTGATTTTTTTCGCCCCTGGCCGAGATGGCCGAATTTCGGCCATTTTCAAAAATTTCGGCCGAAATTTGACCAAAATTTGACTGAAATTTGACCAAAATCTGATTTTTCGGCCGAAAAGTACTTTTCGCCCCTGGCCGAGATGGCCGAAATTCGGGCGAAATCCGATTTTTTCGGCCGAAAGTCAAAACACAGATCTGTACTCCAACTGTCCAGAAACAACGCAGTTGAATGTCGCCTGGGCACACTTTCCAGTCAGAAGTACCCAAATAAAATCAACGAAATACTCAGACAGCAGCACGCCAAATTAGAGCATTACTCCAATAGTAATCTGCACTCAAAACCCAACTAGAAAAAAAAGTGGCACATTCATCGTTTGTAGTATCTGTTTAGGAAACAAACACGAGTTTTCAAGCAGTCAAACCATTGCCCGGCAGACTGCAGTTGTGAACTGGAACAGCAAGCTTAAAATGTGGAGAAAAAAGATCAACGGAAACTATACACAAACCATACCATTGGCATCTATGCTCGACATGTTCCTCGAAAAATCATATGAGTCATTTCTCCAATTGTTCAAAAAATCAATACAACCGAAATCTGAAGTCGACTGCACTTTCGAGAAGACAGTACCCAATTAACACCAATGGTGTCCTAAAATAACAGATTTAGTTACATAGCTACACCTATAATTCAGTTACATCAAAGTTGAAGTTCTAGAAAGAGCAGAGCAATAGAGACGTTTCTAAAAAATTCTACAATCTAGTCAGAATTACCCAAATAACATCAGTGAAATACTCAGACGGTAACACGTCTAGTTACAATACTACTCCAGTAGTAATCTACACACAAAAAGCAACTATAGAACAAAGGCAGCACAGCCAGGGTAGTCAGGTTAGCTTCAAATGTCATGGCACTTATGCTGGCAGTCACGGGACCTGATGGAGTAGTCCAAACAACTATAGAACTTATGTTGGTAGTCCCTTCACTTCACGGACTATTGGAATTGGTCTGAACAGCGAGGGTAGTCCAAACAACTGAACATAGCCCAGGTGGTACTGTACAGCTCTGAAATCCATCCCCTTCATCATCTACCAAATCCCCCTACATCCCACGGCCATGTCTCGAGGTGCCCACAAATAAGCTGGATGAGACGAGAAGGGAAGGAGGGAGGGTTACCTCGGAGGTCGGTCTCGCCGTCCTACACGGCGAGGGAGAAGAGGGGCGGCCGGAGGAGCAGCACAACGACGGCGGGCAGGCCGGAGTGGCGGCCGGAGGAGCAGGGGACGCTAGCAGACGACTTCCAGCCCTCCTACCGCGGCCTTGCTGCTTCTCCTTTCTATGCTGTCCGCAAAGCCGCCGCTCCCCTGTCCGTCGCCGCCTTCCCGCCGCTCCCCAGTCCGTCGCCGCCTTTTCGCCGCTCCCACTTAACGAGAGGAGATTGGATGATTGATTTGTGTCGTAGTCGGAGGGAGAGACCTAGATCGATCCGGATATGAAGGCGAATATCAATCTGGATCGGAGAATAGAAGAGGACGATTTGTTACTTCGCGCGATTTGGTTTTGCTAGGACGGTTAGCACAGATTTTCGCGCCACATTAATTATGTGTACCGGCGTGTCTTTTTTTTGCGCTGAATTAATTTCTATTTTTAATTATGTACATTTGCAGTCTTATAACACATATAATTTGCAACCAATACATGGCAACATATAAGATCTGTTGCACTCAATAGGGTCACGAGCTGCAAGTCTGCAACGCATATGCTGCACCGCTTATATCGGTATCTATCATCATTTTTGCACCATATAGTCAAAACGTTGTAGAACATGTGTTGCTTTATAGGGGGTATCCTTGTAGTGTATTGGGAGAAACCTACAATATTGTCTTTTGTTCAGTCGTAGTCGTGCCGGATTTGCAAAGATGACTGAAATCCATCTAGGTTTTCTACTGAGCAAGAGACAATGAAAATCCAGCTAGGGTAACCTACAGTCAGTTTGGCTGCTCTGATACCATGTCTGTGATGAACCGTCTGAGTAACACTGTAGCCAGACGACCGCTGCACATGCCAGCCTAGGATATCACACTAGCGCACGCGTTTACAACATGCATCATGAAAACTGGCACATCTACAAGAAGGATTTATAAGCCATTGTGGCTTGAATAATATAGCATAACCTGAAATGGTACTTTACAGAGATGGGGGAAGCGGAAAATATTATCTAAGGCAGCACGGACTTGAAGCAGCTCCAATCCACAGGGATCTGACTGGGTTACTCTTCTAGCTCGCGAACGCTCCGGCTTCTTGCTAGTGGAAGACGAACCCTCAAAGGAATCTGGCCATGTTAACAGCCGTTGAGTACTTTTGAATGTACTCGCAAGCAAACCAAATAACATATACTCCAAGCAAATCAATCCATGGCATTCAAGCATGTATCAATTTCTATAGCAATATTATCTATCATATCATAGCAAGATTATCTAGCAATTTAACTAGTAAATTAAATACAGTATGACGAAGATAAAGCATATTAAGTAAATAATCCATATTTCTGTTATTCTCATGATCCATTCCATATTATATTCAAGTCGTACGGTCATCCGACCATCTTTCCCATAGCCATCCCATGGCTAACATCTCAAGTTCTTGACATCACCCGGTGTCCATATACCAGCACTGCAAGTCTGATAAATTTCAGCTTTCTCTGGTTCATTATTAGCAATAACATTATACGGTTTATACCTCCAAACTCGACACAGATCAAATAGTGTGACCTAGTATGAAATGTGTCCATGACCGAGGATGCGCCTATTCGAATTGATTTACACTCTGCAGAGCTTGCACACTTTACCCACACTATGGAACTGCCCTGGTTGACCGTGCCGATTTCTCAGGGCGGGCCAGGGTGACTCCAACAAAACCTGTCTACCACATGACACTCTTACTGTATCACCGACATACTATGGAGATCACTGGGCCCTTGCCAAATGGCATCGCCAAATCTACAGCACAACTATCCCATCCAGGATTCAATCTTGAGTACTCGATAACAATACCGACCCAGGCTCCTGATGTAACACCCCCAATATCTTACTACAGTAATCTTCCCCCTAATGGTTGTCATGTCATCATGATCACTAAGTCAATCTGCCACTTGTCCAAAATCAAAGCCAACTTCAAATTTGAATTGCATGCCAAATATTTACTTCTTTTGTCATGCAATCAAAATAGTTCATCATCGATGTGATCGACGGGCTGAGACCAGCACATCACCGCACGCCCCCTTAGTTGCACGACTCTGCAGAGCTAATATCGAGTGCCGAGGGTGATACCTCATACATCACTTCTGATGATATCTCTGTAGCTTAGCTAGTCGGTTGTGGGTTACCGAGGGTGATTCCTCTTTCACCACCTCCGATGATGCCTCTGTCGTGCAACCCCTCAAGTGTGAACCCAACGAGGGTGATTCCTCCGAGTTCACCTAGACGGATTCATCGAGTAGGAATCCAACGAGGGTGATTCCTCGGATTCCTCCTTGATGTTATGGACACACGGATACTTTGACTTTAGTACGGAAACTTGTGGAAGTCGGGTCGACCCCGAGGGGTACCCGCGAGTGATGTGGAGTCGGGTTGACCGCGAGGGTACCCGCGAGATAATTACGTGGCACGGCCGGGCATTCCTAGCCCTTGCCGTAAGTCCACGAGACGGGGCGACGGGGTCACAAGATCGTGAGTCTCTGCTCGTCACCGCGAGCTCCCAACACACTAATGGGTTAGGATATGTGATCTAAGTAGGCCTCTGGCCTTTTCGCACTAACCACCACGCGGGAATAGTATGGGCACTCGGCGTCGTATGTATCAGCCGAAGTTCTTCAGACGTCAGCAGTTGAGCGGCACGCGCCCGGGTGGACTGTGAAAGCCTGCGTGTGTATACAGGGGCTAGGTCTGGTCCCGGCCGTCCTCGCAACGCGCAGGAGTGCAAAGGGCGATGGGCCCAAGACCCCTGAGCGCTTAGGGTGTAGACCGGCGTGCTGGCCTCTCTGTTGAACCTAGGTAGGGCTACGACGTGTCGATCAGCCGAGGCTGGGCATGGACCGAGTAAGTGTGTCCGGCCAGAGTTAATCGAGCGTGTTGGGTAAGTTGGTGCACCCCTGCAGGGAAGTATATCTATTCAAATAGCCGTGTCCACGGTAACAGGACGCTCGGAAAATATCCCGATCTACTACAACTAGAAATGGGTATTATAGCTCCGGGATCGCTTTCTCGCAGGGAGTCGAGGAAGGATCTCTAGGCAAGGCTGCTGTTATACTTGTTGCTACTACTATATTTATGTACTAATCTACACTCTTCTAATGCTGCAAGACGTTGAAGATGCTAGTCTTCGATAGGCTAGGCTTCTCTCTTTATTCTGGCATTCTGCAGTCTAGTCCACAGTTACAGCCTTTCCTATGAGACCGATGCATACTTAGAATAGATCTGATGTATGTCTTGCGAGTACTTTGGATGAGTACTCACGGTTGCTTTGCTTCCCCTTTTCCCCCATACCTGGTTACTGCGACCAGATGACGGAGCCCCGGAGCCAGCTGCCCCGTCGATGACTACTACTACCCTACTGGTGGAGCCTACTACTACGTGGAGACCAATGACTAGGAGTAGATTAGGAGGCTCCCAGGCAGGAGACCTGCGCCTTTTCGATCCAGTGTCGTTGTTTTGCTCAGCCTTCTTAAGGCGAATCTGTTTCTCTTTCAGTCTGTACTCAGATGCTAATGCTTCCGCTGATGCTTGTGTAACTCAAGCTTATGTATTCGAGCCCTCGAGGCCCCTGGCTTGTAATATAAAGCTTGTATTATTTTATTTTGTGTTTAGAGTTGTGTTGTGATATCTTCAAGTGAGTCCTTAGACTTGATCGTGTGCATTTGCATGTATGATTAGTGCACGATTAAGTCGAGGGCGTCACAAGTTGGTATCAGAGCCGACTGCCTATAGGAATCCCTCTTTCCAACTCCTTGGCCGAAGTTGAGTCCAGTCCCTGAAAAATTGTTTTACTAACATGGCTGTGTGGCTTATGGGCCCACGTCGCCAATGGATGGGTTTAGGATCTTTTATTCCTCTTCTTTACTCTGGGACTCTAATCTCTCTTCTATTCGGGTTAAAGATTTTGCTAACTCTAACATTAGGTTCTCGTGACCATTTTCTCCCGGAGAGCCCCTCATTCCAGATGATCGCTTGCTTCACCAGAAGATTCTGAAGATACTCGTCGATGTTTCCCGAGACCCTTGTGCCCACTGCTTTTGCAGTTGCCTACCACCGATAAATCCCCATGGATAACTACACATCCTTGCCGTTTGTACCTTCATTCCCAGTTGCTCTTGCTACTACAAGATACCCCGAAATACTCTTCTATATTCCGGGAATCCTTTGTGCCTACTGCCTAGCAGCTTCTTTCGCACTGCGGATAATTCCTCACACTCACCGGGGATCCGTCATCCCCAGTTGTTCATGTGCTTCCCAAAATACTTCGAAATACTATCTGATCTCCCGAGACTCCTCTGCAACCTATTGCTTTGGAAAGTCTTGCCTACCTGCGTTATGGTTAATTTCATACATCTAGTAATCTTCGTTGACATCCCTTGTCATGGTCATTCTGAGTCCCTCGATTCAATCTGTTGAGAATGCTCGCAATCCTCAGTCGAATCCTAGAATTCATCCTTCTGGCTCAGATGTCATTTTGGACATGAGTTGGTTCTCGGCCAATCAAGTTGCAATTGATTGTCCATCTAGTTTTATTCAACTTACTCATCTTTTGATCAGAGCGTCTGCTTCTGATCCTTCGTTCTGGAAATCATAATTCCTTTGTATTTAAAGGTCGAATTATTCAGTTGTTTCTATAATCTGATGCCCTTGCATTCTCCCTTCTTCTGGTTGAGTACCGATACTCCCCTAGGATCCTTTGCCGACCACCTGATCCTTTGTTGGATTATTATCCGACAGTGTCCTTCATATTCAATAACTCTTATTACATCCTTGTTGCTTATGAGTCTGTGCTCAACAATGTCATTCTCAGCCGATCGGCTACATAATTATCGTGCTAATATTAAACTATGCTACCTGGTCCTTCTTCCCAGTGCACATTTCTGAAAATGAGTTAAGCCTGTGTCAAACTTTCATCATCATATCGTTTTGCTTACACAACATGAATCCGAGCGTCATATCTGTGGTTCCGTTGACCTTGAACTTCATTCCATCTGCTTTGATCATCTTACTGATCGATTTCATCTTCATGAAACCCTTCGACAAATGTGTTGTGATCAACGTCGACATTTTGACTTCTTCTGAGATGTCAATTGAATTCATGGTGAGAAATACCATCCTTGCCCCTCGATGATTTGTGTTATCATCGGCAATGTCCTTGACTTCCTGCCAACACAGACTTGGTCATGTTTTGGTTATACCTTACGTTCCTTGATATTCTTGAAATTGTTCCTTTGTATCTCTTGTGATCTTCAGACCCACTCCTTACTCGAAACACCATCTTACGGCTACCTCGAAGCATGACTGTGGTATTCCGAATATCAACAAGAACATCGGAAGCGCAATGCTAAATGTTTCCTGATTAATTATCCAAACACCATTGTTTGGGTAAACATCATGAACTTTCTTGCCTCTTTATCTAAATGGTTAATTACCTGATGTCCTGTTAGGTATATCATGCTTTGCTTGCCCTTGGGAAAGGATATACTCCTAATTCTTGTGTATAAACACATTTTCCTTTCCATTGGTCTGTTTAATCTGATAATCACATTTTCCTTTCCATTTGTCTGTTTAACCTTTCTTGTGATCTATACGATCTAAGCAGTACTAATTCCCTACTTATGTAAACACTTCGGTGTACAACTCTGTGAGGAGACCCTGTTACTATTGTTGATGACATTCCGGTAACCACCGATGGACGAGAACCTTGCCTATTGGTCCGCCTCGTTTTAACGAGCAGGAAAATGGTTCTCTTCATTCCCCGCCCTTGGTACCGATGTTGTTGCCGACATAGCTGATAGACTTTCCTCTGACAGATCTTGTTGTCGTGACCGCGCAAGATGTCACCGTCCTCCCTACTCTCGATCCACACTCGCCGCAGTTCCACAGGATCGAAACCTGACGCTCATGTACATCCCTGTTTCCAAAGTTATTTCTCATGCTTGGCTTCGTATGTAAATCACGAGCCACCTTCCTAGAGATGATCCACCCTGGTATCAGACGCAATACTTATTTCCGTTGCTCTGAACCCCTCTCACACTCCATTTTAGGCATCGAACGATTGCCTATCCGCTTGAAACTTCTTATTGTACCTTCTTACTTTGCTCTCGATGTTTTACTTAAGTTCAATTCGAGAGATACTTCCTGCCACATCCCCTGAGTTGTCCCCCAGATAATCGACCTTGCAAAGGTCCGTTCTCCCGAAGATACCCCTTACTCCACCTCTTAAATCTCGGGACGAGATTTCTTGTAGTGGAGGAGAATTGTAACACCCCCAATATCTTACTACAGTAATCTTCCCCCTAATGGTGGTCATGTCATCATGATCACTAAGTCAATCTGCCACTTGTCCAAAATCAAAGCCAAATTCAAATTTGAATTGCATGTCAAATATTTACTTCTTTTGTCATGCAATCAAAATAGTTCATCATTTGGCAAATAATCTCTAAATATTTTTCATGTTGAAACCAACTTCTTTTAAATTCCCAAAATGCCCCTGGGAATTAATTTAGAGGTCCAGCAGCCTTTAAATTTGCCTTTCCAATTTCTAAAAATGGTTAGACAATTCCAAAAATCCTGAAACTTTTTGTGCAGCACCACAATATTGTGCTTGGTTTTTGTGCAAAATTCCACAGCTAACAAAATTCATTTGCTAGCTCTTTTAATTGCAAGCAGTAGCTATTCTGGTTTTCTGGAACAGAAATAGGAAAGCCCCTCCTGTGCACCATGGCCCACCTCTGCAATGCGGCCCAGCCCACCCCGGCTCACCACCTACCTCCCACCTACTCCCTCTCACGTGGCAACGCCGGAGCTGCCACGATCACCGCCGCCGCACGCGTCACCCATCCGCGGTCCCCTCCAATGGATAAGGCCGCTGTCGACCTCGCCAACCACCCAGCGTCCAACCCGAGCGTCCCATTCGCCCTCTCCTGGCTCCCTCGCCTCGCCCGGACGCATCCGAGCGCCGCCGTCGCCGCACCACCATCGCTGCCGCGGCCACCGGCTGCCCCGCACCACCCCACCTTGTCCAGGAGCAGTAGTGTTGTCGTCTACGTCATCCTCGAGAAGCAGATCGAGTAGGAGGACACCGCAATGCCCGGATCGACCGGTTCTCCACCCACGGCCGCCGTGGCACCACCCTCGATGCGTCCATCCCCGGCCACCCTGCTGCTCCAGGCCTCGCCGCCAGCCTCTCTGTTAGCGCCGCCTCACAACCCCTCTCTCTCTCTCCCGTCTTTTATCATCATAGACGCCGTAGCTGAGCTCGCATGCTCCGGCCGCCGCCGCTAGTTTGGTTCCGGCGAGCTTGGTCCGTTTCAACCCCTCCCGCTTGCACAGAAAGATGCGGGCGAGCTCCCGCTTCGCGTAGAACCCCTCGGCACCGGCTCCCGTCGCGTGTAGCGCGATTCCGGCGAAGTGCCGGCTGTCGCCGCCGTGTTTTGCCTTGCCGGCGGCTAATCGTCGTTTAGGCTGACGTGGCATCGTTAAGCTAAGCTAATGCCGCGAGTTTGATTAACCCCCGAGTGTATGACAAGCGGGCCCCGCTGTTTAATTAAAACATGATTTAGTCGCTGGTTAAAATTAAATAAACCACCAGGGCCCACGCGTCAGAATTGACCCTGCCCAGTCAGTGTTGACTGGGCCCACCAGTCAGTGACCGTGGCCCGCTGACAGGTGGCCCCCGCTGCCCCTGTTGAGCAGTCAACAGTCAACTCTGTTGACTGCTAACTGGACCGTTGACTGAGGTCAATTGGGCCCCACAGGCCCCACATGTCAGTCACAGTGCCCCTCAGCTGGGTACAATACTGGGTACCCGTAGCAATTTAGCCATTCATTTCGAAGTTAAAATAAATCCAGTGAATTTCTGAAAATGGCTAAAAACTTCGGAAAATCGTAGAAAATAAACCGTAGCTCGGATGAAAAAGTTTTCTACATGAAAGTTGATCAGAAAAACGAGACGAATCCGAATATGCCACCCACTCACCTGTCACATGCCCACAACACTGCAAACATGGAACCTTCCCCTCTTGTTCATCTGTCTGACAGATGCCTAACACCGGGAAAATATTACCAGATATTTTCCCGCTCCGTCTGTAACGTGTAGTATTGCGTTAAATCACTCCGACATAGCTTGTAGTCTTGTCATGCTTTTTGATTGCTTTTGTTACCGTGTATTTATCTGTTTCTTCCCCCTCTTCTTCTCCGGTAGATCCTGCCACTGACGTGGCTGATACGTCTCCAACGTATCTATAATTTTTGATTGTTCCATGTTGTTATAATATCAATCTTGGATGTTTTTATAATCATTTACAGCAATTTTATATCATTTTTGGAGACTAACCTATTAACTTAGTGCCCAGTGCCAGTTGCTGTTTTCTGCCCTGTTTTTGTTTCACAGAAAATCAATATCAAACGAAGTCCAAATGCAGTGAAACTTTTTGGAGATTTTTTCTTGGACCAGAAGAATACTAGAAGCTTCGGGAGGAGGCCAAAAGACCCTGGTGGGGCCCACGAGCCACCAGGGCGCGCCTGGGGGGGGGGGGGCAGGCGCGCCCTGGTGCCTCGTGGGGCCCACCAAGCTCCGTTTGACCTAATTCCAGCACTATAAATTACAGAAAAATCAGAAACCCTCAGGGGAGTCCACGAAATACTTTTTACGCCGCCGCAAGCTTCTGTTCCAGAGAGATCCCATCTGGGGTCCTTCTCCGGTAATCTGCCAGAGGGGGAATCGATCACGGAGGGGCTCTACATCAACCTTGCTGCCTCTCCGATGATGCGTGAGTAGTTTACCACAGACCTTCGGGTCCATTGTTAGTAGCTAGATGGCTTCTTCTCTCTTTTTGATCTTCAATACAATGTTCTCCTCGATGTTCTTGGAGATCTATCCGATGTAATCTCTTTTTGCGGTGTGTTTGTTGGGATCCGATGAATTATGAGTTTATGATCAAATTATCCATGAAATTATTTGAGTCTTTGCTGCACTCCTTTATGCATGATTATTATAGCCTCATATTTCTTCTCCGATCTATTGATTTGGTTTGGCCAACTGAGTTGATTTATCTTGCCATGGGAAGAGGTGCTTTGTAGTGGGTTCGATCTTGCGGTGTTCAATCCCAGTGACAGAAAGGGACATGACACGTATGTATCGTTGCTACTAAGGGTAACAAAATGGGATCTATTCATTGGGTTTATTAATTCGTGAGTTTGTCTTGTCTACTTGATGTCATCGTTCTTAAGGCATTACTCCGTTCTTATGGACTTAATACACTAGATGCATGCTGTATAGCGGTCGATGTGTGGAGTAATAGTAGTAGATGCAGGCAGCAGTCGGTCTACTAATCTTGGACGTGATGCCTATATACATGATCATTGCCTTGGATATCGTCATGATTATTTGCTTTTCTATCAATTAGCCAACAGTAATTTGTCTACCCACCGTATGCTATTTTCTCGAGAGAAGCCTCTAGTGAAATCTATGGCCCCCGGGTCTATCTATCTCATATTACTAAAACCCTAAAAATATTGCTGCCATTTCTTTTTATTTATTTTGTATTTTTGCTGCAATCTATCAATCTATCAAATACAATTTAATCTTGCAATCTTACCGCCAAGGGATTGACAACCCCTTGTTTGCGTTGGGTGCAAGGATTTGTTGTTTGTGTGCAGGTACTGCTAACGAGGTGTTGTGTGATTCTCCTACTGGTTCGATAACCTTGGTTTCATAATTGAGGGAAATACTTATCTCTACTGTGCTGCATCATCCCTTCCTCTTCGGGGAAATACCAACGCAAGCTACAAGTAGCAGTGGCCCCTCAGGACTACTTCTCCACCGACAACCTTTCTATTCCGGCAAAGCTTCCAGGCAAGCAAACCCCCTTGAACATGCCTCTATCACCTATTCTTTCTCCCTCCTGCTTGCATTAGAACTGCTACAGTTGTTGTTCCGAAGTACCTATTCTGATGCATAGCCTGTTTATGTAACCTGTTGTTGATACATTACCTGCTATCCTAAATGCTAAGTATAGGTTGGCTAGTAAACCATCTGTGGCCCCTCATCCTTGTCCTAGTTGCCCCGCTTTGTTACCAGTGACCCGATCGATGTGATCGACGGGCTGAGACCAGCACATCACCGCACGCCCCCTTAGTTGCACGACTCTGCAGAGCTAATATCGAGTGCCGAGGGTGATACCTCATACATCCCTTCTGATGATATCTCTGTAGCTTAGCTAGTCGGTTGTGGGTTACCGAGGGTGATTCCTCTTTCACCACCTCCGATGATGCCTCTGTCGTGCAACCCCTCTAGTGTGAACCCAACGAGGGTGATTCCTCCGAGTTCACCTAGACGGATTCATCGAGTAGGAATCCAACGAGGGTGATTCCTCGGATTCCTCCTTGATGTTATGGACACACGGATACTTTGACTTTAGTACGGAAACTCGTGGAAGTCGGGTCGACCCCGAGGGGTACCCGCGAGTGATATGGAGTCGGGTTGACCGTGAGGGTACCCGTGAGATAATTACGTGGCACGGCCGGGCATTCCTAGCCCTTGCCGTAAGTCCACGAGACGGGGCGACGGGGTCACAAGATCGTGAGTCTCTGCTTGTCACCGCGAGCTCCCAACACACTAATGGGTTAGGATATGTGATCTGAGTAGGCCTCTGGCCTTTTCGCACTAACCACCACGCGGGAATAGTATGGGCACTCGGCGTTGTATGTATCAGCCGAAGTTCTTCAGACGTCAGCAGTTGATCGGCACGCGCCCGGGTGGACCGTGAAAGCCTGCGTGTGTATACAGGGGCTAGGTCTAGTCCCGGCCGTCCTCGCAACGCGCAGGAGTGCAAAGGGCGATGGGCCCAAGACCCCTGAGCGCTTATGGTGTAGACCGGTGTGCTGGCCTCTCTGTTGAACCTAGGTAGGGCTACGACGTGTCGATCAGCCGAGGCTGGGCATGGACCGAGTAAGTGTGTCCGGCCAGAGTTAATCAAGCGTGTTGGGAAGTTGGTGCACCCCTGCAGGGAAGTATATCTATTCGAATAGCCGTGTCCACGGTAACAAGATGCTCGGAAAATATCCCGATCTACTACAACTAGAAATGGGTATTATAGCTCCGGGATCGCTTTCTCGCAGGGAGTCGAGGAAGGATCTCTGGGCAAGGCTGCTGTTATACTTGTTGCTACTACTATATTTATGTACTAATCTACACTCTTCTAATGCTGCAAGACGCTAAAGATGCTAGTCTTCAATAGGCTAGGCTTCTCTCTCTATTCTGGCATTCTGCAGTCTAGTCCACAGTTACAGCCTTTCCTATGAGACCGATGCATACTTAGAATAGATTTGATGTAAGTCTTGCGAGTACTTTGGATGAGTACTCACGGTTGCTTTGCTTCCCCTTTTTCCCCATACCCGGTTACTGCGACCAGATGACGGAGCCCCGGAGCCAGCTGCCCCATCGATGACTACTACTACCCTACTGGTGGAGCCTACTACTACGTGGAGACCGACGACCAGGAGTAGATTAGGAGGCTCCCAGGAAGGAGGCCTGCGCCTTTTCGATCCAGTGTCGTTGTTTTGCTCAGCCTTCTTAAGGCGAATCTGTTTCTCTTTAAGTCTGTACTCAGATGCTAATGCTTCCGCTGATGCTTGTGTAACTCGAGCTTATGTATTCTAGCCCTCGAGGCCCCTGGCTTGTAATATAAAGCTTGTATTATTTTATTTTGTGTTTAGAGTTGTGTTGTGATATCTTCAAGTGAGTCCTTAGACTTGATCGTGTGCATTTGCATGTATGATTAGTGCACGATTAAGTCGGGGGCGGCACACCTGATATTAGACGCCGTCCACCGGGCACGCTCATCTAACCTTCCCAGTGTGGTTACATCAATAAGAGACATGTGAATAGACCAAGTTAGGGCCTTCACATAAAGGCAAATGTGGTTGCACTTGTGAGTTCAGTTCAGTGACACTATGACTCGATCTAGCTGTTGGAGGAGATTGTTATTTGATACGTCTCCAACGTATCTATAATTTTTCATGTTTTCATACTATTATTTTATCAATCTTATATACTTTATATGCAATTTTATACCATTTTTGGGAACTAACCTATTAACCTAGTGCCAAGTGCCAGTTGTTGTTTTCTGCTTGTTTTTGGTTTTTCAGGAAATCCCTATCAAACGAAGTCCAAACGCTGTGAAACTTTTTTGTGATTTTTTCTGGACCAGAAGGGACCCTAGAAGCTTCAGGGGAGGACCAGAAGCCATACAAGGAGGTGACAAGGCAACAAGGCGCGCCCAGGGGGGTAGGGTGCACCCTGATGCCTTGTGGGCCCCCTGTCGCTCCTCTTGACCTAATTCCAACTCTATAAATTCACAAATATTCATAAACCCCCAGATATCCAGACAAATCAAGTTCTCCACCGCCGCAAGTCTCTGTTCTTCCATGATCCCATCTGGAGGCCTTTTCCAGTACTCTGCCGGAGGGGGGATCGATCATGGAGGGCCTCTACATCACCATTGCTGCCTCTCCGATGATGTGTGAGTAGTTCCCCACAGGACCTACGGGTCCATAGTAGTAGCTAGATGGCTCTCTCTCACTTTGATCTTCAATACAATGTTCTCTTTGGAGTTCTATCCGATTGTTCCGATGTAATCAGCTTTTGCGGTGTGTTTGTTGGGATCCGATGAATTGTGGGTTTATGATCGGATTATTCATTGAAAGTAATTGAGTTATTTCTAAACTTTATTATGTATGATTCTTATAGCTATGTAATGCTTTCCGATGTATGAGTTATCTTTGGCCAAGTTGATGAGTAGATCTTCGGTGGAGGTAGTGCATAGTAGTAGGTTCAATCTTGCGGCGTCCTCTCCCAGTGACAGAAGGGGTAGCGAGGCAAATATTTTTATTGCAGCTACTAAGGGTAAAACGAAGGGGTTTAATCATATTGCTTGGTTTTATTCTATCTACATTATGTCATCTTGCTTAAAGCGTTACTCTGTTTGTCATGAACTTAATACCCTAGATGCATGCTGGATAGTTGTCGATTGGTGGAGTAATAGTAGTAGATGCAGGCAGGAGTCGGTCTACTTGTCACGGACGTAATGCCTATATACATGATCATACCATGAATAATATCATAACTATGCGCTTTTCTATCAATTGCCCAACAGTAATTTGTTCACCCACCGTATGTTTCGTTCTTGAGAGAGATGCCTCTAGTGAAAGCTATGGCCCCCGGGTCCATCCAAATCATATTACTAAAACCCTAGTTACACAATTTATTTATTTTTATTTTACTTTGCAATTTATCTACCTACAACTATCAGATTTAATCCATGCAATTAATGAGTACAAGGGGTTGACAACCCCCTTGCCCGCATGGGGTGCAAGTATTTGCTCTTCTTGTTTGTAGGCTCCTGGTGACCGTTGCTCGTGTGTTCTCCTACTGGTTCGATAAACCTTGGTTCTTAACTGAGGGAAATACTTTTCGCTACTACACTACATCACCCTTCCTCTTCGGGAAAATCCCGACGCATTCACAAGTAGCAAGAAGAATTTCTGACGCCGTTGCCGGGGAGAGCATTCAAACAACGTGAAGGTTCCTTCATACAAACTATCATTTACTTGCTTACTTTTTACTTGCCTTTATTTGCTTTTATTAGTCTCGTTATAAAAAAAATCAAAAACACAAAAATATTTTATTTTGCTTGCTTGCTTGAAGTTGCTATCATGTCTGAGTTTGAGAAAGTTATTGTTGAAAGTGCTAGTGAGGATAGTTCTAGTGCATTTTCTGAGGAAGAACCTAAATTGCATTATTTTAATAATGATCCTCCTAATAATGAATTACATGATGAACCCCACTTGATTTGGAAAACAAAAGATTTACTTATGGGTAGTGGAAACGTTATTGGAAAAAGTGTCATCCCAGAATTTTTCACATGTACCGGAAATTTGCCATCAAGTGAAGGGTCTATTCTTAAAAGAACAAATTGTTATGCTGATGCTATTGTTATGCTAGTACATAAGCTTGAAAGGAGGTTTGCTCGTACTCATCCTACTTTGCAAAGAATGTTTCTTGACTTCCCCTCATAGACAATCCGGGGGCTAAAAAAATTGCTACTATTATCCTTATGAATGGTTTGATTACATAATTCAAGAAGCTAGAGAAATCTTTGATCATTATGATATGAATTATGAATGTCCCTTAATAGATGAGGTTCTTCAAAAGATTGAAGCTAAAGATTGTGATGCATTTGATAAGAATGATAGAAGAAAAGTACCGCATATAGCTTTAATCCAACATTTGTTTAATAGCACTAATGATCAATATGCTTGGATTGTTTAGGGAAGCCAACAAGGGTACGATGAAGAATGCCTTAAAAATGCTAGAATTACTCTTGATGATAACTTTACGGTTGCTTATGAAGGACCACGTGATGATCCTATTCTAAAAGAAGTTGATCTTGAAAGCGTTACACTTACGGATGATAATCCTTTTCATTATTTGAGTTCTCCTAATAGAAAATGCATTGCTAAGAAAAGAGAACTTTTGAGAAATTCTTATGAGAATATTCTTTTTAAGGGAAGGTTGAACAAGGACGATAATACTTGAAACTATGCATTATGCCTAGTTAGGGGCATAAAACAATAGCGCTTGTTGGGAGGCAACCCTATATTTATCCTTTTTATAATTTCCTTTTTCTGTTTTTTATGCAAACATGATTGTTGCCTCTGTAATGATTGTGTTTTTATCTTTTAATTAGTGTTTGTGCCAAGTAAAGTCTTTGGGATGATTTGGATGATAGTTGAATTGATGCTGTTTGAAAACAGAAACTTTTGCACTCAGTTCAGGAATTACTAAAAATTATTGGAACATGCTTCTGATCTGACATTTTTAAACAGTATTTAGATACAAATTGCCCACGTTGTCCTAATTTTTCAGAATTGTTTGAGTAACAGAAGTATGATTTTAGTTCAGATCATTACAGAGTGTTCTGTTTTAGACAGATTCTGTTTTTATTGCATAGTGTGCTTATTTTGATGAAACTATGGATTATGTTGGGGGGTATAAGTCATGGAGAAGTTAGAATACAGTTGGTATTATGCAAGAACAATTATGAATTGGTTTATAACAGTACCTAAGTTTATGGTTTACCGATTATACTAACGGATCTCACGAAGTTTCTGTTGAGTTTTGTGTTTTGAAGTTTTCAAGTTTTGGGTGAGATTTTGATGGATGAAGGAATAAGGAGTGGCAAGATCCTAAGCTTGGGGATGCCCAAGGCACCCCAAGGTAATATTCTAGGAAGACTCAACCGTCTAAGCTTGGGGATGCCCTGGGATGGCATCCCCTCTTTCGTCCACAATTCATCGGTATGTTACTCGAGGCTATATTTTTATTCCTCACATGATATGAGTTTTCCTTGAAGCGTCGTGTATTATATTTAGTTTTGCTTGCTGGTATCCACAATTATTCTTCTCTCAACACACCATTTGAGAGAGACGCACATTCATCATGATTTGGTAGAATACTCTATGTGCTTCACTTATATCTTTTGAGTCAGGCAGTTGCTCATGTGCTTCACTTATATCTTTAGAGCATGGCGGTAGGCATATTTTATAGAAATGTTTTGCATTCTCATGCTTCACTTAAATCATTTTGAGAATGTTAGGAAGTGGTAATTTGCACGGGTTATAATGACTAGTTAAAGAATGATAGGTATATAAGAGTGATATAATAAAAACTTTTATGTGAGATCAATGAATATAGGAAGGGTGTGAGTTAATTATATTGATGTGGTAATATGAAAGGGTATTAGTTTATAATCATTGGTTAGTAAAAATAATGTTATTAAAGCTTGTTATGATTACTCATTTAAGTGTGTCCGTCATGGCATGACGGGGATGTTGGAGCATATTTATTCCTCAACGAAATCCTTTGTGTTGTCAAATCGTGGGCGCGCGATGGTTAACTCCTCCCAACCTCCTCCCTAGGGGCATGCGAGAATACTTTGCTTCGAGGGCTAATAACACTTTCACAATAAGTATATGAGTTCTTTATTACTAATGTGAGTTCATGGACTAATATAGCACCCCCACCTATCCATATATTACTAGCCTCTACGGTACCGTGCATTGCCCTTTCTCACATCGAGAGTCGGTGCAAACTTCGCCGGTGCATCTAACCCCGTGATACGATACGCTCTATTACACATAAGCCTTGTTATATCCTTCCTCAAAACAGCCACTATACCTACCTATTATGGCATTTCCATAGCCATTCCAAGATATATTGCCATGCAACTTCCATGGTTCCTACCCACATGACTTGTGTGTTCATCGTCATATTGCTTTGCATGATCATATAGAGCTAACATGATATTTGTGGCAAAGCCACCATTCATCATTGTAATACATGTTACGCTAGATCATTGTAGATCCTGGTACACTGCCAGAGGCATTCATATAGAGTCATATTGTTCCAGTTATCGAGTTGTAATATCGAGTTGTAAGTAAATAAAAGTGTGATGATCATTATTAGAGCATTGACCCAGTGAGGTAAAGAATTCTGGAGACTAATGAGTCCTTACAAAACTGGGGATGAGGTTCATGATATTGTTCTAAAAAAAATGAAAAAAATAAAATAGAAAAATGAGAGAAAAACAGAGAAGGGGCAATGCTACTATCCTTTTACCACACTTGTGCTTCAAAGTAGCACCATGTTCTTCATATAGAGAGTCTCCATGATTTGTCACTTTCATATACTAGTGGAAATTTTTAGATTATAGAACTTGGCTTGTATATTCCGATGATGGGCTTCCTCAAATGCCCGAGTTCTTCATGAGCAAGCAAGTTGGATGCACACCCACTTAGTTTCAGTTGTGAGCTTTCATACACTTATAGCTCTAGTGCATCCATTGCATGGCAATCCCTACTCCTCGTATTGATATCGATTGCTAGGCCTCTCCATTGCCTAACGATCCGCCGAGTTGATGCGAGCCTTTCTTCGGTTTTTGTCTTCCCTTATAAAACTCTACCAACATATTCTATTCCACCTGTAGTGCTAAGTCCATGCCTCACGCTCATATATTGAGTGAAGTTAAAAATGCTGAAGCGCGTGGAAAAGTATGATACAATTGCTTGTTCGGCACCGAGGTGCTCAACGATTTGTACTTATGTGAGGAAGACGGAGTCATGCCATGCTTACACAATTCAATGAGTAGGGATAACATTCGTTAAGCATCGTTTATTTTGAAGAGTAATGATTATGTATTAGTACTCATGGATATTATTATGTTGATATCAATTACTTCATCGTTTCTCAATTATTCATACCGTAAAGAGATTACATGATAAAGGCATGTTAGGTAGCATTCAACATCAAAAATTCTATTTTTATCATTTACCTACTCGAGGACGAGCATGAATTAAGCTTGGGGATGCTGATACGTCTCCAACGTATCTATAATTTTTTATGTTTTCATGTTATTATTTTATCAATCTTATATACTTTATATGCAATTTTATATCATTTTTGGGAACTAACCTATTAACCTAGTGCCAAGTGCCAGTTGGTGTTTTCTGCTTCTTTTTCGCTTTTCAGGAAATCCCTATCAAACGAAATCCAAACGCTACGAAACTTTTTTGTAATTTTTTTTGGACCAGAAGGGACCCTAGAAGCTTCGGGGGAGGACCAGAAGCCAGACGAGGAGGTGACAAGGCAACAGGGCGCGCCTAGGGGGATAGGGGGCGCCATGATGCCTTGTGGGCCTCCTGTGGCTCCTCCTGACCTAATTCCAACGCTATAAATTCAAAAATATTCAGAAACCCCCAGATATATAGACGAAACAAGTTCTCCGCCGCCGCAAGTCTCTGTTCTTCCACGATCCCATCTGGAGGCCTTTTCTGGTACTCTGCTGGAGGGGGGATCGATCATGGAGGGCCTCTAAATCACCCTTGCTGTCTCTCCGATGATGTGTGAGTAGTTCCCCACAGGACCTACGGGTCCATAGCAGTAGCTAGATGTCTCTCTCTCACTTTGATCTTCAATACAATGTTCTCTTCGGAGTTCTTTCCGATTGTTCTGATGTAATCTGCTTTTGCAGTGTGTTTGTTGGGATCCGATGAATTGTGGGTTTATGATCAGATTATTCATTGAAAGTAATTGAGTTATTTCTGAACTTTATTATGTATGATTGTTATATATATGTAATGCTTTCCGATCTATTAGTTATCTTTGGCCAAGTTGATGAGTAGATCTTCAGTGGAAGTAGTGCATAGTAGTAGGTTCAATCTTGCGGTGTCCTCTCCCAGTGACAGAAGGGGCAGCGAGGCACGTATTTGTATTGCTGCTACTAAGGGTAAAACGATGGGGTTTAATCATATTGCTTGGTTTTATTCTGTCTACATTATGTCATCTTGCTTAAAGCGTTACTCTGTTTGTCATGAACTTAATACCATAGATGCATGCTGGATAGCGGTCGATTGGTGGAGTAATAGTAGTAGATGCAGGCAGGAGTCGGTCTACTTGTCACAGACGTAATGCCTATATACATGATCATAGCATGAATAATATCATAACTATGCGCTTTTCTATCAATTGCCCAACAGTAATTTGTTCACCCATCGTGTGTTTTGTTCTTGAGAGAGATACCTCTAGTGAAAGCTATGGCCCCCGGGTCAATCCAAATCATATTACTAAAACCCTAGTTACCTTGCTGCAATTTATTTATTTTTATTTTACTTTGCAATTTATCTATCTACAACTATCAGATTTAATCCTTGCAATTAACGAGTACAACGGGATTGACAACCCTCTTGCCCGCGTTGGGTGCAAGTATTTGCTCTTCTTGTTTGTAGGCTCCTGGTGACCGTTGCTCGTGTGTTCTCCTACTGGTTCGATAAACCTTGGTTCTTAACTGAGGGAAATACTTTTCGCTACTACACTACATCACCCTTCCTCTTCGGGGAAATCCCAACGCATTCACAAGTAGCATTATTATTAAAGCACATTCTTTATTATTGCAGCAGATAACCTTTGTTCTACCATATGCTCAGGTTAATAATATTCAAGATATAGAATTGTGTATTCAATATAAGGGCATGACAACCTAGCTCCATACTAGTATAACCTATGAGTCACTAGTGCAATAATATCATATGGTTGGCTTGCCTTGGGGTAGAAGAATTAATCGAAGGGAAGCATAATAGCCTCCTGGAATGGATTCATCGAGATAGCCCTTCTCTAGAAAAGTCCAAATATAGGTAAAGAGCAAAAGGGTCATTTTCCGAATGTGATAACATCATGAAAGTGACACCATTGGAACGAGCTTGGAATAAGATGAATGTGGGCTTTGGATTCACCTGAAACATAGTTACGAGCAAAAAGATATAGCAGTTTGACCATCAGGGACCTTTCTACAATTAAAATAATTACATCCGGGTCCTGTCAGATTTTATGTGGTTAATTGAGAAATGATACTTTAGCAATGGGCCGGCTTGGGCTGGATTCGGCTGCTGCAGCTATTGCTACTGGGCCGGTCCTTCTGCTGGCGTCGGAGGCGTTTCTGCGTGACTACGCTTTCTTGAGCGGAAAACGTAAATAAGCGAAGTGCGCCATCGAGGAGAAGGATTGAGCGGCTGACAGATGGGTCCCGCCAGGTCCCACCTATATGTTTTGAACAGAGCGTCCTCTACCTCCCACTCGCACGGTAGAGAGGATGCCGATGCCGATTCCCGGCGGTATAGGGCATCTCCGGGGACGCTCGACATACCAGAGTGCTCGAAAGAGTGAACCGCATCTGATGGAGGTGATGGGGGCCGCCAGAAATGTTGAGGATGAGCGCCACCTTGCCCATGGCGGTCGGTGGCCGAGAGTATTATCGGAGCGCATGGCTTGGCTGTCCAGAGGAGGAACTAGAGGTCTGGGAGCTCCGCGGTGATGAGATGGTCCCTCGAGAGGAATGAATCAAAGCGGAAGGCTATGGCGGGGTCGCCATGTTTGAGGTCATGGTGGCGGCCGACTCTGCCAGAGGTAGAGGAAATGAGGGTGGGAGGCCGATTCACTGGGCGTGGAGGGTTCCTGAGAGGAGAGTAGGAGGTTCTGGGTGTCGAGCGAGCTCGAGGGAGGCTATATATAGCCTGACGACGGCGAGGATAAGCACGGCCATGGCGATGTGCTCGCCGTGGCACAGTTGTTCGGAGGTGACACATTTGGCAGGTTGCTGGCATCATGGTGCTTCACAGCAAGCAGGGGAGCTGAGCTGGCGCGCTCGAGAAGGCTCGGCTTGGCCGCATACGGCGGCGCTCTTCGGGTACAGTGGCAGGGTGGCGGAGTTCGTCATGGCATGACGAGGAAGCAACTAGAGTTGGGAAGTGACCGGACGGCATACATGGACGATGGGGAGGTTCTCGGCACGAAAGGACAGGGTACGATCGCTGAAGACGGCCTGGCCAACGAGACCCGTGCACAGAGCAGCGATTTTGCGCGACCGCCGCATGGTCACCATTTGCATGTCTAAAAGTGTGGTGGGGGCTCTTCGGAGGTTAGCAATCCCACCAAATCTTGCGTTGGGTCCTCTTACATGTCTGAAAGTGTGGTGGTAGGTGTAAACACCCAACACGCAGCTCCGTAGTGTGACCCCCTTCACGGACGGCACTGCCGCCAGCACTTAGAGGCAGAAACGGCCACGTCGGGTCAACCCGGAGGGAATCTTGTGGTGGGTTGGGCCCAAACTTTGTTCTAAAATGTTCCTATGGGCTGACCTATCACAACCAGGTGGAAAAGTTCATTGGTCAAAGGCCGTCCGGTGAAAGTCAAAGGAGGTAGCGTGATCAAGCCTGCCGTCTCTATCACACAGCTCCGAGCTACCTGCCAGAGCGTGAGTACAGCTAACACATCTAGAGCACAGCCGAGCGGATCAAGCCAGGATGTAAGTATTTTTCCCCTTTTCTTCCTTTTTTCTCACTTTCTTTTTCTGCATTCCTATGCTGATGAGTTCCATCATGTCATATTGTAGGCCTACATTAAGCTTGTCGAGATTCATCGTCTAGAGTGCGAGTAACACATCGAGAAAGTGCAAGCGTATGAGGAGCACAACCGTCTGCTAATGACGGTTAGTTTTGCCCCACTTAGAGCCAACATAAATATTGCACTTTTATTTCTTCTGACCTTCGTATTTGCTTGGTCAACTAACATGCAGAATATGTATTTGGCTGTTCAAACTGGCGCCACTCTTCCCCCAATGGGACCACCACCACCACTTCCTGGATCATACCCACGATTGCCTTCGTTCGAACAATTTGTGGCACTAGGCAATGGGACTCCGGTTAGTACATTGCCAAACTATTCAAGCACTAGATATCGTTAATTCAACACTTACATATTTCTCCTTACTATCTCTTTTAAAACATGTAGGGAACCTATGAATCATCCATTGGTGGTGGTATTGCTGGTGGTGCTACTCCTGGTTCACAGAGCCCACACACTCCGCTTTGGGTCGGTGGTGCTAGTGCTGGTACTTCTGCTGGTGGTGCTTTTGCTGGCGGCGCTTCTGATGGTGGTGCTTATGCTGGTGGTGGTGGTGCTTCCGATGGCGGTGGTGGTGTTTAGGTAATGTTAGTGACTATATGTGTATATACTTGGTCCTATGATGCTTGTTAATGATTTGGTGCTATGATGCTATGCTTGTTTAGATGATGATGACGACTTGGTTTCGATGACGATGATGCTATATGTGTGGTTGTTTAGATGATGATGATGATGTTGACGACTTGCTATATTGCTATATATGTGGTGATGTTGGTATATATGTGCTGTGCTATGTTATATATTTGTATATGTGCTGTGAATTTGCAGGGCAGACACAAAACAGGGAACAAAAAAAAATTGACCAAACCTATGCCGACGACTTTGCCGTCTGCATAGGCTACGGCCCAGCTCCCAGAAGCCGCCACGTGGAGGATATGCCGACGGCCTCGCCAAAGCCATCGGCATAGGACACACGTGGCAGCTACTGGCAGCTCCTTGGGCAGAGACACGTCGCACATCTATGCCGACGGCTTTTCCGCCGTCGGCATAGTTTCTAAACTATGCCGACCGCAATGCCGTCGGCATAGATGTGCAACGTGGTGGCTCCGGAGGGACACACGTGTGAGCAGCCTAATGGAGCCACGTTGCATCTATATGCCGACGGCTTGGCCGTCGGCATATAGCTACAACGTGGCTCCATTAGGATGGTGACACATGTCCGCAACGGAGTTAGCTGGCCTGCCATTTTCTTTTTTTTGCCGACGGGGTATCTATGCCGACGGCCTGCCAGAATGCCGTCGGCATAGGTATCTATGCCGACGGCTTTTGTATGCCAACGGCTTTTGTATGCCGACGGTCTGACGGGTCTACACCGACGAGATCGTTGACGACGGCCCTATGCCGACGGCAGCCGTCGGCATAGACCTACGCCGACGGCAATCGGGACTATGCCGTCGGTAGGAGGCCATCGGCATACCTGTTAATTCCAGTACCGCGGATGCAGACATCATTCAGAAATTTAAGCTCATCTATATGTTGTATATTAAGAAATTTGGAGTTTTGCCAAACAGGTTGGGGTTGATACTTGGAAGAATAATCAATGACAAACATACTACTTTTATTAAAGAAAGGTTTATTATGGAAGGTTTTGTCCTATTGCATGTACCCATTCATGAGATTCATCACAACAAAAAGCACAATCTCATGATAAAAAATGATTCTGAGGGGGGGGGGTAGGGGGTGGTAGCAATCAAATTCAATAATTAGTTTGGGCTATAGTCGACGGTGATTTGACTTCAATTGTCTTACTCATGCCACCGTCGACTATAGCCTTATCTGCAAGGCTAATATCACAAAACAAGGGCACTTTGTGATCCCTACCGGTGATTTTTGTATACCACTCTGCTTCTTTCTCTGTGAAACCATCCTCGTCCAACTCATTCACCGGGCCTTCATCATCCGAGTCATCCACACAAGCACGCTGATAGATAATGTCAGGGTCCATGTCCTTATGCCTTACTTGAGCCTCTACGTCACCAACAATGTTGTGGTGCCTCTCATCCTCCTCGTCGGAGTCATGACCATCACCATTCAACGGTGCACTACCCACGAACTCATATTGGGGATACTCATTGACATAATCAACTTGTTCATTGTCATGTTTAATATCTTTCACCTCAAATTCATTTGATTGGCTAACATGAGTTCGGCTCATTGCATTGGCTTCCACTTCAACTCTTTGCTCAACAATCGGGCTCACATCATCTACTAAGGTTTGGTTCAAGTCAAGATGAAAGAGAGGAGCCTTGACCACCTTACATGCAAACACTTCAAGTGATTTGACTTCTGAGGATGCAACAACCTCCTTATATGCACCCCAATGCAAATTGGACTTGATAGGCATTGTCTTCATTCGACACTTGTGTGCCGTCCCAACATCATATCTGTCGGTACCAAAACCGGCAGATCTCGGGCAGGGGGTCCGAACTATGGATGTAGGAATCAATGAGTAACAGGGAACGTAGAGACAGTGATTTACCCAGGTTCGGGCCCTCTCGAAGAGGTAAAACCCTACGTCCTGCTAGATTGTATTGATGTGACTGTATGAAGGTTACAGAGTTGATCTACCTCGAGATCGGATGGACTAAACCCTAGGTGGGTATAATGATTCTTTGTCTCTACGGACTAAACCCTCTGGTTTATATAGACACCAGAGGGACCTAGGGTTACATACGGTCGGTTGCCATCAGGGGATAAACATGCCGGTTACGCTAATTATTTCTTGGAGGAGACGCCAAGTCTTCGGAGGTTTCCTTCTGGTGTACGGGGTCACCCACTATCCGGCCTTCCTTTGATGACTAAAGGGCGGCCCACTAGTCCGGCCTATGAGAGATAGGCCGGCAGCCCGAGCACCCCCCTAGTCCGGGACACCCTCAGTAGCCCCCGAACTAGCCTCCAATGCCGAGGTAGACGGTCTTTGGCAGCTCCATGCTCCAAGGGTCTTCGGCTTGGGTGGCGAGTTCCTCCCACTACCCGTGTTTGATTTGACAATAATTCCGCCATCAATAGCTCGGTTGCCGAAGAATCCTCCAATTGGCGAGGCATCGTGGGGCCTGCCATACCGCTTTTCTTCACCTAGGATTAAATGACGACCCTCGATTCCTGCGCATCCAGGGAATGCGAGCGGCCCGATGGGTTTTTACAAAAATGCACCTCTTTTGGGGGGAGGCAATGCCCTTTTAATAGGCCAAGGGCGTTGAGGCTAACGCACCCCACCCCCTGCCATTCCTCCTCACATCCCTACAAGGTTACAGCCAGCAAACAATGGCGAGTGTTCCAGGCTCTTCCTCGCGCCCTCACGGCCCCCGTCAAGGTGATTGGGCGAGCTGCTCCATATCCCGCATGCGATTACGCAGGCTCGAGACGCAGGGTTATCTCCCTGCTTCAGATCTCGCATCCACCTGCCCCGGATTAACTTCCGCGGACGGGGAGGCCCTCGCAGAGAACTTTCCTTCCCCCCATGGGGAGGAAAGGGTGTGCTTTGTGCCCTTCCTCTTGCAAGGCCTGGGTTTCCCCATCCATCCTTTCTTGAGGGGTCTACTAGAGTTTTACGGGATCCAACTCCACCACCTTACCCCAGGATCGATCCTGCATATCTCGGGCTTCATCGCTCTTTGCGAGATGTTCCTGGGCAGCGAGGCTCACTTCGAGTTGTGGAGGAAATTCTTCTGTCTTGTCCCCCGCACCCGAGGAGGGATAATTTACGAGGTCGGCGGGGCCGAAGTATGGCGCATCGCCGGAACCGGATACCCTGTAGGGACTCCGAAGAAAGATGCCGAGGAATGGACGTCGGAATGGTTCTATATCGAAGACGTCCCCTTATTCGATCCAACTCGGAGGGGGTTACCGGAAGTTTCATTGGTTCCCCCGAAGAAGCGGTTCAACTGGCGCCCGAAGAGTGCTTCCCAGGAGGAAAGCGCCGAAGTAACTCGGCTGGCTGCTCAAGTGAGATGGCTAGCCCACAACGGGCTAACCATCATCGACGTGATGGCAGTGGCCATTGCTCGGTGCATCCAACCTCTTCAACAGAGGATACACCCGCTATGGTGCTACAACGGGGAAGATGATGCAACCCGATACACAAGGATGGGAACTGCCGATCAGGCGGCGATGGCCGCCATACTGGCCGATCTTTTCAAGGGAGAAGAGCAGGAGTTTGCTCGTCTAAGGTCCAAGGAAGGCTTTTCGATGTATAAACCCATCGAAATGGTGAGTCCAACCACGCTTTATAGTTCGGATGGCACCCCAAATTTTTCTTAATCAGATTTTTATCCTGTCCGAATAGAGTTGGAGGCGCGGGATCGAGACAGTGAGTTGCCCCGCTCCTCAACCGGAGAGTTATTCTCGTGATGACGACCCCGGGTTTCATGGCGATCCCGAAACATCGATCATATTCGAGGAGGGGGTCTTCTACCAGGAGAGCCTCGACGGCTCTAAGGTGGCCCTTTTGGCCGATCACCCCGGGCCGCTTCCCTCCTCCGCTGTAAGTGACCCACGGGTTTCTACTCAAAAGGGCCGCCGTACTGCCACTGCTCCGAATACACTGACTCCTACTCCCAAGGGCCGCCGTACGACACGCCGGACAGCTGCAAGAGCGGCACCAGCGGCAAGTGGTCGTGGGACGACAAAACGCGTGGCCCCAACAGGAGTTACGTCATCCGCGCCCCGCCCGAAGAGGTAACGCATCCACCATACTGCCATAGTCTTTATCTTCGACATCCACCGAGAACGCCTAATAATTTTCCGCGGTGTCTTGCAGGCGATATGTAGAACCGGCTTCAACCAAGGATATTGAGGAGGTGCCGGGGGGTGACCCAAAACCGAGTTCGCCAGTTGTAGCCGGCGTTACTTCGGAGGTCCCTGCCGAGGACCCCCATCCCGAGGACTCAGGAGGCGTCTCGGTCACTAACTCCGAGGTTGGAAGTGTGATGAATCACCGGCGGCGCAAGGCATCGCTTCGGCACCCTGCGTTTTTCGATCAAGAGTTTAATGCTCTTAGTTCGGTAGATGCGTACCTCAGAGCTGCTCGAACGGGACACGAGGGGGCAGTGAAGCTCATGTCTACTAATGTGCAGGTATACTATTGGTTTTGACAACTAGTACCTAGCCCAGTAGCCCCCGAGCCTTAATTTGGGCGGAACGACTGAGTTAAGGGTCTGACGTTTATGATGCCATGCTATTGTGCAGACTGTTCGGGAGCAAAACAAAAAGCTGTCCGAGGACCTCAGGCTGGCGCAAACACAGTTTGAATCTGTGAAAGCCGAGTTAGAGGGGGTGAAGAAATTCACCAGAGAGGCACATCGTAAGTGCCGAACTTAAATTTGTGTAAGAAAAATTTGATGGAACACCTCTGCTAATGAAAGATGATTCCATAGGAGCCGAGTCGATAAATCAGCTGCAAAAGGATCTGGATACTGCCAGGGAAGCTCAAAGGTTTGCGGAGTCACAGCAAGAGGCTGGCTACCAGGTGCTTTCCCGAAGTCATGAGGAGAGGGATAAGCTTAAGGCGGAAGGCGAACAACAGGCCCAAGAAATCAAAAGCTTGAAACCTCAACAGGCCCTATCCCAAGAGGAGAACCAGAGACTGAAAGAGGGCATGTTCAGTGAGTGCAACCTTGTTTTTTCAGTTCATAAACTGCACGTATTAGACAGCAATATGAACAACACTGCATCTCATTGTAGTTCTTCTGAACAGACGCCCCGGAGAGGAGGCCGGCTCTTTCGGGTGGGACCTTCTGAAGGAGCTATCCGCCGTGCACGAGCGGGCCCGAAAAGCCACGAAGAGCATGTTCAAAGCACTGTGGCCTGGCGAGGTGGCTCCGGAAGGGATGGCCAAACTCATGAATCGATTCAAAGGAGCTCGGCACCGCTTTGAGTGATGGAAGATGTCATCTTGTCGTGAGGGAGCACGGGAAGCTTGGGCGATGATCAAGACCCGTTTCACCAAGCTGGAACTGGAGCATTTAGCTAGGGTTGGGCCAGTAGGGCCAGATGGGCAGAAAGTGCCCGTGCATCTGGTATATGACCAGGTTATGCCCGCAGCTCGGTTGTCCCAAGCAGATTGTGCTCTAGAGACCATAATAGATGGTCTTGATCAAGATTGACATTTTGATTCTATGTATCTATGTACTTGACATCAAATAGTCTCCAAACCATGCTTGAAACATTGTCTTAACCGGCCATCGGCTTCCGCCCCGTCAGCCAGAGGCTGAGGGGTGTTTCCTACTATGCGGTCCGAGAACATCGGAAAAACACTTCGAAGAACCAGGCAATCCGGCCATGTGGTGCGAACAGACAAGAACGTGCTCGGGGAATTATGTTATATTACTGTTTAACGTAAGAAACATCTTCCGACAAAAATAGTCCCTCTATGGGTTCCTTTCTTCGGGTTGCCATGCTGACCATGGTGTATAACCGAATATCCAAAATAGACGGGTAATGGTTACTTTGGGAAAATAATCCCGGAATCTTGGCAATAAATACCGATTATTTTCACTTCCCCCGTGGCCGACCAATTGTGTTCTTAAGAACGCTAGCTTTTGGCTTCATCCGTCTAAGGTACATACCCGGGAAATCCGGACATAACAATCGCAGAGGTGCTCCCTTTACTCCCTAGCCGAACAATCGGGAACGTAGGGGGTAAACACAGGAGCGAGGCAACCCAGCTTGGCCAAATCTTAAGTCAAATTGATGCATATAGTGGCTTTAGAACGATACAGGAAGGTTGCAAACATGTAAAAAACATATGGTTGCATAAATAATATATGACCGGCTCCGTAAAAGAAGCCCCCAGGTAACAGCGTGTGGTACATTCAAAGATGTTTGCCGAAGAAAAACTTAACGTAGTTCGGCTTAACCGGACACAATCCGGGAAAGACTAGTTACTCGAAAAAAATATAAATCCGAGAAGGATAAACCGAACAAGGTAAGGACGTGGAGTTAGCCGTAGAAACGTCGTAGTCGAGCTGCGATCCATGGGTTTGGTTTGAGGCGGCCGTCCTTTGGGTCGCGGAGATGATATGCTCCGCCCACGAGTACTTGATCGATTATGAAGGGCCCCTCCCATTTGGGCGACAACTTATGCTTCTGCTTCTCCGGGAGGTGCAGGACTAGATCGCCGACGTTGTAGGCTTTTGCCCGTACTTCCCTGCTCTGATAACGTCTGGCCTGCTGCTGATAAAAAGCGGAACGAGCCCGAGCTATGTCGCGCTCGCCCTCCAGGGCGTCTAGGTCATCTTGCCGATCCAGCTCGGCCTCCTTTTCTTCATACAAACGTACCCGAGGTGCGTCGTGAATAAGATCGCTGGGGAGGACGGCTTCTGCCCCGTACACCATGAAGAACGGTGTGTAGCCTGTGGATCGATTGGGAGTGGAGCTCCTCGACCCAATGGTAGTCAGATTCTTTTAAGGATCGGACCAAACGGGGCTTAATACCGCTCAAGATCAGTCCATTAGCTCTCTCGACCTGTCCATTAGACTGTGGGTGATATACCGAGGCATAGTCGAGCTTAATGCCTAAATTAGTGCACTAGTCTTTGACTTCCTGGGCGGTGAAATTGGATCCATTGTCCATTATTATGCTATGGGGGACACCGTAACGGTGCACGACGCCGGATATAAAATCAATGACCGGCTTTGACTTGGCTGAGGTTACCGGCTTTGCCTCAATCCATTTAGTGAATTTGTCTACCATGACGAGTAGATATTTCTTTTTCTTGGTCCCCCCTTTAAGTGGTCCGACCATGTCCAGCCCCCAGACCGCGAAGGGCCAAGAAATCGGTATCGTCCGAAGAGCCGTGGGGGGCATATGACTCTGATTCGCAAAAAGCTAGCATCCAACGCAATGTTGGACCAACGTTTGGGCGTCTGTTCGGGTAGTGGGCCAGAAGAACCCTGCTCAGAAAGCCTTGCTGACCAGGGCCCGAGCTGCTGCGTGGTGACCGCCCATGCCAGCGTGAATCTCTGCCAAGAGCTCGCTTCCCTCCTCTTCGGATATACATCTTTGGAGGACGCCAGTAGTGCTTTTCTTATATAGTTCTCCCTCGTGGACTTTATAGGCTTTAGATCGCCAAATAATGCGCCTTGCCTCAGTCTGGTCATCCGGTAGCTCTTGGCGGAGGAGATAGGCGAGGAAGGGCTCGGTCCATGGCGCGATTACCGCCATGACTTTGTGAGCCGAAGACGTCATTTCAACGGCCGAGCCCCCGATAATTCCTTCGTCTGGTTTGATAGGCGGGGGGGGCGAGTTCTCCCGAGGTCTTGGTTTCCGAGCCCTTGGCATCCTCCTGCCACACCACGGATGGCTTGAAGAGTCGTTCCAAAAACGTGTTCTCAAGGACACAGTCGCGCTTGGCACCCATTCGAGCAAGAATATCGGCAGCTTGATTGCTGTCTCTAGGTACGTGTTGAAACTCCAGTCCTTCAAAACGGGCGGAGATTTTTAGGACGGCATTGCGATATGCTGTCATTTTTGGGTCTTTTGCGTCGAATTCGCCATTGACTTGAGAGATGGCAAGATTAGAATCTCCCCGTACCTCGAGCCGCTAAATGCCCATTGACACCGCAATCCGAAGTCCATGCAACAAAGCTTCATATTCAGCCGCGTTGTTGGAGTCGGGGTACATGATCTGTAGTATGTACCGAATATTATCGCCAGTGGGGGATGTGAGGACCACTCCAACCCCCAGCCCGGCGAGCATTTTGGAGCTGTCGAAGTACATCGTCCAATGCGAGTATGTACTGTATTCCCTAGGGAGTTCGGCTTCCGTCCACTCCGCTACGAAATCTGCCAACACCTGAGATTTAATAGCTCGGCGCCGTCGATATATGATTTCAAAGGGAAGGAGTTCTATAGCCCATTTGGCTATACGGCCGGTGGCGTCTCGATTGTTGATTATGTCGTTCAGTGGTACTTCGGATGCCACCGTGACTGAGCACTCTTGAAAACTGCGTAGACGATCATCTGATAGTGCGGGTACCTCGTTTTACACGGGGTGAGCAGTTCGGATACGTAGTATACTGGTTTCTGCACCTGGAGCTTGTGACCCTCTGTCTCTTGTTCGACGACGAGAACCACGCTGACCACTTGGTTCGTGGCCGAAATGTAGAGCAGCATTGGCTCGCCTGGGCTGGGCGCTGTCAAGATCGGGTTGCTAGCCAGTAGAGTTTTCATTTCTTCAAGTGCTGCCGCCGCTTCACTAGTCCACTCGAAGTTCTTCGTCCGTTTGAGCAATTTATAGAGCGGTAAGGCTTTTTCTCCGAGGCGTGAGATGAAGCGGCTTAAGGCTGCAACGCAGCCGGCCAGTTTTTGGATGTGCTTTAGCTCAGTGGGAACCGCCAGCTGGGACAGTGCCCGTATTTTCGCTGGGTTTGCCTCTATTCCTCTATGGGAAACAATGAATCCGAGCAGCTTACCAGCCGGCACTCCGAAGACGCACTTTTCCAGATTGAGCCGTATATCGAAAGTCCGTAGGCTGTCGAAGGTTTGCCGGAGATCGTCCACCAGCTGACTGACGTGTTTGGTTTTGACAACCACGTCATCCACATATGCCTCGACCGTTTTGCCGATCTGCTTTTCCAAACATGTTTGGATCATGCACTGGTATGTAGCCCCTGCGTTCTTTAATCCGAAGGGCATTGTGTTGAAACAGAATGGTCCATAGGGGTTATGAATGCTGAGGCCGCTTTGTCGGACTCCTTCATTTTAATTTGATGGTATCCGGAGTAAGCGTCGAGGAAACACAGCGAGTCATGCCCGGCAGTGGCATCTATGATTTGGTCTATGCGGGGCAAGGGGAAAGGATCCTTGGGGCAGGCCTTGTTTAAATCCTGAAAATCGACACACAAGCGCCAGGACTTATCCTTCTTGGGTAACATGACCAGATTGGCCAACCATTCCGGATGTTTGATGTCTCGAATGAATCCGGCTTCGAGCAACTTTGCCAGTTCCTCGCCCATAGCTTGACGCTTGGGTTCGGAAAACCGATGTAGGGTCTGTTTGACTGGCTTGAAACTTTTAATTATGTTCAGGCTGTGCTCGGCTAATCTACGCAGGATCCCTGGCATGTCTGACGGGTGCCAGGCGAAAATATCCCAGTTTGCACGCAAAAATTTGCGCAACTCTTCATCGACCGCGGGGTCCAGCTGGGCTCCAATGGATGCTGTCTTGTTTGGATCTGTTGGGTGCACTTGGAATTTGACGATTTCATCTGCTGGTTTGAAGGATGTAGATTTGGGACTTTTGTCGAGGATTACGTCGTCCTTATCTATCGCTGAGCGGAGCACGGTTAGTTCTTCAGCTGCGATGGCTTCGGATAACGCTTCGAGGGCGAGCGATGCTGTTTTATTCTCGGCCCGAAGAGCTCTGTCTGGATCACTTATTACTGTGATCACGCCATTTGGCCCTGGCATCTTAAGTTTCATGTACCCGTAATGTGGGATGGCATGGAATCGTGCGAAAGCGTCGCGCCCTAATAAGGCGTGATAGCCACTACAAAAGGGCACAACGTGGAAAAGCAGTTCTTTGGATCGGTAGTTCTCGGGGGTTCCGAAGACCACATCGAGAGCCACTCGGCCACTACAACGTGCCTCCTTTCCGGGGATGATCCCTCGAAAGGTGGTGTGACTTTGCTCGATGCGAGATCTGTCGAACTGCATTTTGTCCAAGGTGTCCTCGTAAATGAGGTTTAGCCCGCCGCCGCTGTCCATTAGCACCTTTTGGAGTCGGAATCCATCCACTATGGGATTAAGGACAAGGGCGGCATCAGCTCGAGTAGGGCGGGACCTCGGCTGGTCTTGTTGGCTGAAGGTGATAGGTGTGTCTGTCCATGAGTCTGTTGCTGCCACATGGTGAATTTGAGCGAGCTCTCGAAGGGCTCTCTTCCTCTAATTCTTTGAGGAATACATCTCATAGATTGTTAGGATCTCGGCGTCATCATCAAGGGGCGTTGCTGGACGTTTATTTGAGGACGGGCCTCCAAGGATGACTTCGCCGCTCTTGGCGACTTGCCTAACCACCCAGCAAGCTCGAAGGCTGTGGGTTGGGTTTGTGTTGAGAAGGACGGAGTGTATGGGGCATGGTTTGTCCAGTAGTTCATCAAGGACCGCTCTGGATCTTGTCAGGGGTTTCATCCTTTTCTCGGACGGCTCGTATTGAGGTGTCCGGCGAGGGTATGCGCGTTTTGCCCGAGCTCGGTTGGATCCCTCTGTACGAATTAACTCTGTTTGCTCGAGCTGAGCCTGCCAAGCATACTCCATAGCACAGTATTTGGACACCAGGTCCGATAACTCAGATAAGTTTTGGATGTGGCGGCGGGCGAGGGCATTTAAGATGCCTTCGTCTCGGCAGTTCTGTCGAAAAACCTCCAGAATTTCCTTGCTGCAACCGTCCGTCATCTTGTTTTTGACGAGGAGGAATCTGGCCCAGAAGTGCCGTCTCTCTGGGCCGTTCTGAGTTACTTGGACAGTACTCGATGTGGGGGGTGGGTGGGATGAAAAACTTGATCCCGGCGGGGTGTGAGTCCGGGGTTTTGGCGGCCGCGTCCTGGATTGACATGGAATCCGACGCGCCGAGCTCTGGATCCGGATAGTTGGCCGGGCGCGGGTGTGTGAACTTGAGGTTGCATGCTGAATCAGACTTCGGCTCAGAACCCTCTCCGGAGCGGAGTTCGGCTGCCGAGCTGGAGGATGAAGCTTGCTGATCGGAAACTTGCACCCCATGTGCTTTTGGTTCCGGGGGGAGGGGCGAACCCTCGGCTGAGCCTTCGATAGTGGCGACCAAGTGAGCGGCCGGGGGGGCGTGAATTTCCATGTCATCGGTTTTAAGCCCGATCTGATCGTAGACCGAGGACTGGCCATTGGTGATTCCCATGGCTTGGATCCGATCTAGTATCCCGTTTAATAACGAGAGATCCGTCGGCTCCAAGTTCTGGCGGTTTACGGGGTCAACCCGCAGTATGGTCGTGACGGGGGCGTTTGATTTTGCCCCACAGTCATGTTTGGCCGACGCTGATTTTTGGCAGCCGGGTGCGGAGATTAGATCCGGGCTCGAGGCCGGGTCCGGAGCGGCGGCCGTCCCGGTAGTGGGGCTAGCCGTACCCGAAGTCAAAGCTTCAGGATTTGCGGGTCCTTCAGGTGAGGCTGAGGACCCCATAAGGATAAGATCTCCCCGGGAGTCGGCGATGAACTCCAAGTTTCCAAACCTGATCTCCTGATAGGGGGTAAAGCTATCGACCCGGCCGAGGCGACCGGCCGGATCTGCGTGTAGCATGACGCTGCCGAACGGAAAGAGCTGGCCGGGAACGAAGATGTCCCCGCAGCTAGCGCTGTTGCTAATGACTAAGCGAGCCATTGATCCTTGGTGACCCTACAACGGAGCTCTCAATGAAAGCACCAATGTCGGTACCAAAACCGTCAGATCTCGGGCAGGGGGTCCGAACTGTGGATCTAGGAATCAATGAGTAACAGGGAACGTAGAGACAGTGATTTACCCAGGTTCGGGCCCTCTCGAAGAGGTAAAACCCTACGTCCTGCTAGATTGTATTGATGTGACTGTATGAAGGTTACAGAGTTGATCTACCTCGAGATCGGATGGACTAAACCCTAGGTGGGTATAATGATTCTGTGTCTCTACGGACTAAACCCTTTGGTTTATATAGACACCAGAGGGACCTAGGTTTACACACGGTCGGTTGCCATCAGGGGATAAACATGCCGGTTACGCTAATTATTTCTTGGAGGAGACGCCAAGTCTTCGGAGGTTTCCTTCTGGTGTACGGGGTCGCCCACTATTCGGCCTTCCTTTGATAACTAACGGGTGGCCCACTAGTCCGGCCTACCAGAGATAGGCCGGCAGCCCGAGCACCCCCCTAGTCCGGGACACCCTCAATAACTTCCTACTAATTCAACTTGATCACTTGGATCCATCCACTTTAATCTAATCCGTGTTTCTTCCACAACCTCTTCATAACTAAGACTCTCAAGAAATATCAACACTTCCTCATACTTGTCAACAATATCAACATTCATAAATGCCGCTTTGTCAACATAATGAATATTCACAATCTTCTCCATCTAAAAAAGGGGAACATAAGTACAACAAAGGAACAATGCAAAATATAACACATTGCATACAAAACCACTAAGAACAACATTGTCCATCCAAATTAAGCATTACCCAAACCCTAATCCTAACCCTAAATCCTCACATTAAGCATAACACAAACCCTAAGGTTTGTTCATCCACATCACAAATCAACACTATTGGACCAACCATACTCATTAGTAAACACTACAAACATCATATTATGGAACAATGTTCAAAACTAGGGTTAGGATCCACATGAACAAAACCATCCAAATTGACAAATCCAACCAATAAAAATTTGTGAGATGAAGGAGATTACCTCAAGGAACGGAAATGACACCGGATGCACAAACCAACACAATAGATTTGTAAGGATTTGTGGGGGTTTTGAGTGAGGGAGACAAAGGGGAAAAAGGCTTGAGCTTGGGGGGGGGGACCAATGGGGGAGAAGAGAGTGAGTGGTGGGTGAGAGCCCCACGGCCAATTAAATATCTGGGGAAGCAACACCATAGCCACCGGCGTTTCCATGGTGGGCAGCAACGCCACAGGCCCTGGCGTTTCCAGAAACGCAATCTGGCTCGGCGTTTCTGGCCTGCCACGTCAACGAGCAGCACCAGCTGGGCCTGACCGTGGGGCCAGGGCAGCAACGCAAAGTAGCTCGGTGTTTCTATGTGGAGCAGCAACGCCACGGGCTATGGCGTTGCCAAAAGGGTCGGATTGTGAAATAATTTTGTTTCGAGTTCATTTTGTGCTATGTTTTTCTGACAAGGTCAAAACAGTGATTTTGGCCAGCCAGCCTTGCGTCAAGTCTTCAAACTAAGAAAAATAAGAAGGGCCTGCCTGGCCAGCGTTCTTCATTCCTTCTGACAGGTGTGTTCATCCACTTAAATCATTCCGGTTTGCTCCCTGCTCCTGTTCCATTTTGGCTACAAGTCTCTTTCCTGCCTCTCCTCATAGAGTTATCATCGTCCTATACACATTGACTAGTTCATCCACTTAACTTGAGGGCAAGTTTAATTTTCACAAAGGTAAGTTGTCTCCTAGTATCCCAATTTTAAAGCAATACCACCAAAGTATTACAACTATTTACACCGAAAAAAAGTATTTACCGAACCGAATAAACAGGCTTACCCTATAGGGGAGGTCTTCTTAGTTCTTTTGAGTTGCTAGTTCGTTCTCGCAAAATAAAACAAAAATAATAAAAGAGTTGTCAGTTTGTGAGATGTTTTAAATCTCCCCAGTAAAATATGTTCCTGTTCAAAGTGGGTGTAAGTTTTTTTTTTACATTAAAAAAAGGCCTAGTGCCTTAATTTTATCTAAGAAAAGGAAAACAAAGATGGATACTTGTGCATCCAGAACCTAAAGATTAGATCACTGTAAAACTAGAAAAACAACAGCAACATGATGTCAATGAGACAAAAAAAACAAATTAGGACGTAAGTGATGATTCTGCAACAATTAATTTCTTTCAAAAAAATATTTATTTCGCTATAGACCAGTGGTTCCGTATCACTCCACTCTTTGATATACTTATTTGAGATATGCCTCACAAAAATCTGTTATGCTGGTGTGGACAGCCCTTTTCTCAAGCGCGCACTACATAGGCAAAAAAACCTTAAAATCAGACAGATTTCTCCAACAGAAAGAAAAAAAACAGAGTGCGTGAGAACTAATTAGGAAGTGGAGAGAAAGAGCTATGAACGTTTTGGGCCAAAATCACTGTTCTGACCTTATACGCAAAGAATTGCACAAAATGAACTCCACAGGAAAGTATTTCACGATCTGACCCTTTTAGAAACGCCACAGCCCGGGCGTTGCTGATTCACCTAGAAACGCCGAGGCAAGCTGCGTTGCTGACCTGCTGACGTAGCAGGCTAGAAACGCCGAGGAAGCCAGCGTTGCTGGAAACGCCATGTGTCCTTGGCATTTCTGCCCAGCATGGAAACGCCAATGACTATGGCGTTTCTGGCCTGAATTAAGTAACAGACGCGGGGCCGCGGGTGGGACCCAGCCCACTCGCAGCCCCGTCTTCCTCTAGCCGCCAGGACAAACAGAGGCATTCGCCCCTCTCTCCTCTCCTCCAAATCCCTCCCAAATCTTCTTTTTTCGCCATTAAAACTCGTGGATCGGATCATCCCCAAGTTGCTTGAGGTATTCTCCCCCTATTCCTCCAAATTTTTTCAGTCAATATTGCCTATTTTAGATGCATTATTTGAAACATGGTGGAACCCTAAGATCCATTTTTTGTGATTTATTTGTACATTGTTTGGATTAGATTTCGTTTAGAAGGAAGATATAGTAGTTGTGTTGAAGCACTTGCTATTGTGTAGTATTGAATTTAGAGATAGGGAAAAAATTAGTATTAGGTTGAATCCTAAGATTATTTGTTCGTAATAAGTTTGAATAAATTCTTTGTGATAAGTTTGGTTGAAAGTGTCTTTTTTTATAATATGCTTGTGACTTTATATATAAGTATTCAAATGATTGTGACTTTAGATAGAATTTCAAATGTGTATTATGTATGTATGATTGTGTATGTATGTATGTATGTGAATGTGGTGAAAAGTTTTAAGCATTGTGTAAAATGCAAGTGGATTTAGAGAGTATTTTATAACGTGTTCAAAGTTTTAAGCATTCATATTAACTAGTCTATAATGTATCATGTAGGATGTTTGAGCTGGATAAATATCCCGGCCTTGATGATTATTACGAGAGCAAGCATCGTGCTGTGCTAGTGGAAAGAGGGGAGGTAATTATGTATCTACATTGTTTGATTTTCATATTGTGACTTGTTGAGAGAAGTAACAAAATTGTGCGTTTGTTTTTTTAGTTTCCTCCAGTACTTCGGTTGAGGGGCCACAACCCGCGTGAATCTCTCAAATATGACCTTCGCTACGAGCCTTATTTTAGAAGAATGGATCTTCTTCAGTTTGTGCTCAACTTTAAGGGCACACCACCATGGCTGAACTCGACGGCCAATACCGCCCTTACGGACCGTTGGAGGCCGGAGACGCACTCTTTCCACCTTGCTCTTGGTGAGATGACCATCACTTTGGAGGATATTGCGATGATCTCCGGGCTTCCGATCGAGGGCAGGGCTCTGACCGGGAAGGTGAAGTCTGAGGGGTGGCGACAACGGGTTGCAGGATTGGTTGGTGTTGAATTACCACCGTGGCTCAATGAAACCAAGAAGGATCCTAGGCCATTCGGTGTGTTGTTCTCGTGGATACGAGAACATTTTTATGAGTGCCCAAAGAATGCCAGTCCGGCGGTTGTGGAGCAGCACGCGAGGGCTTACTTATGGAATCTGTTGACCCAAGTGGTGTTTCCGGATGGCACGGGGGACACAGCCTCCTGGATGTTCTTGGACCCTCTTCGTAACTGGGATGTTAAGTGGAGTTGGGGGTCCGCGGCACTAGCCTTCTTGTACCGTCAGGTAATGCTTAATATGATGCATTTTCATTATATGAAATAGATGTTTGCGTGTGATCGTTTAACGTGTGTACAAATGTGCAGTTGGACGGAGCATGTATGAGGAGTAAGGCCACATCTTGTCTTGGTGGTTTCGTTTGGGCCCTACAGATTTGGATGTGGGAGCGTATCCCTGTAGGCCGTAACATCACCATTGCTCCGGAAGAACCTTGGGAGTGGGCTTTTGACGGGGATGAGGAGCGGTACCCCACTATCGCACACACATGGGCTAATGTCCAAGTGTCGAGTATCGCCGCCATGGGGCGGTACAAGGCATACATAAGCGAGCTTGACATGCTGAGTTATAATCAGGTAATTATCCAAATGCTTTGCCATCAATCCTGAAATTTTTTTTGTGCATGAGCGAGTGACATGTTGTGATGTAGGTCAACACTAGTAGAAAACAGGGAATCAGTCCCGGTTCCAGAGGGCCTTTAGTCCCGGTTCTGGAACCGGGACTAAGCATCCGGGACTAAAGGTCCTCACTTTTAGTCCCGGTTCTGTTACGAACCGGGACTAAAGTGCCTCCACGTGGCCGATGTGGGTTGCCCAGGCAGGAGGAACTTCAGTCCCGGTTGGTAACACCAACCGGGACTAAAAGACTCCACGCGTCAGCAGCTCGAGGCGATGGGGTTTTTTTTTTTGAAAGGAGGGCTTTAGTCCCGGTTGGTAACACCAACCGGGACTAAAAGACTCCACGCGTCAGCAGCTCGAGGCGCTGGGTTTTTTTTTTTTTTGAAAGGAGGGGTTTAGGGGTTTCATATTGTGTTTCGGATCCCCCTTTTCTTTTTTGTGTAGACGATTCAACTCGACGTTTGCTACTACATAAAGCAATGAAGAAACCATTACACAAATCGTCATGAATTAATATAGAGAGAAGTGACCTATCTTTCTCCGTGCTTGGTCGAACAACATGTTTTCGTATATCTATTCGACGCTACGTACTATGTCTAGTACACGTTCATGCATATATACAATGAATAACATCTCTTACGATCTCTAATATCTAATTACCAACATTCATCCTAATTTCTTCATGGTATTCTCCATTTTTAGCTATGACGTGATCAAGGAGGAATCCCGCCAATTCCTCTTGAATTGCTCGTAGGCGATACTGTGGTAGGAGTCCGTCCCTCTTCCGTTCGATCTAATTTAAAGAAGGGGGTCAATATATATATATATATATATATATATATATATATATGAATGAAACTCAACACAGTTGATGGTAATAAAATAAATTTGTGAATATTGTTTACGTACATCAAGTTTTTCTAATATTCTGCCCTTATCACAGGTCGTCTGGCGCATGAACTCGCAGACGTAGTATCCATAGAAGTTATTCCCGAATCCCTGATGAGGGCACTTTACGAGAATAGAGTTCAATCAAAATAATAATCAAGCATGATAGTGGTATTGAAACTAGAATCAAAGAGATGCGCGGGCCTAGCTAGTACTACTTACAGGGAGCAATTCATATCGCAGCTCCTCTTTCCAGGGACCCCTAACCGCATTGGTGAACCTTGTCCAAACCCTGCCCGGCAAAAAAAATGAATTAAAGAGTTATTAATTACTTGATATCAGGAAATGAACGATAGTTGCCGATATAGTGCGATAATGATTGAAATTACTTCTGGAGAATTTTTTGCAGGGGCGCCCACTTCGAAAGGTCTTTACGTAACGAGTCCATGACTTGTATTCGACTTTGGTCAAACTGTATGATGAGCAGAATAAAGTGGAAGCTGCACACATGTAGCTCCTCAATTACACTTAACATCGAGTAAGCGAAACAAAATGATGTGTATGTACAAGACAGTATATAACACTCACTCGAAGTTGTAAGGAAGTAGTATTTCTCTTTTGGTTTGTTGTTTGATAAACGCCCTTAGCAAGTAATCCTCTACATCCTTTTTGTTGTGTTGGACAGTAACTTCATGAACAATATTTGGGCTAACGAACCCAATGTCATAGATTTGGATTGGTCCTTTGTTGCATTCGAGGATCTTCTTTCTGCATAATATACATATGGTGAGGATAATTATATACATGCAATAATGAACGAGCTGAGCTAGAGACTTAATTACAGAAATGATACTTACAAACAATAGCAAGTGATGATAGTTTGTCGATCTCTTTTAGATTGTATAACTGGAATAATTCTGAAAATTCAATGTAAACCGACTCGTTTCCATTGAACAAATGCTCATCTTTAACTCCTGCAGTGATATAGTTCTCCCCTCGCTCGCAGGCTTCCAAGTACCATTTATGCAATGCTCGCATCCTCGTTGGTAGATTCGGGAGCTCCTCAGGTCTGACGAGAGGCTTCCCGTGCTCGAATCTAAAGGCTACTACATCAGCCATTTCGGGTAACGGTATATGATCGGGTAAGTAATCACCAGGATTAGTACCGGGCGCTACCCCATCCGGAACATCAGGGATATCGCTAGACACCTTGAGTGGGGGGCACGATTGGTTCTCCTGCTCGCCCAGTTGGGGAATTCTTTTTTTCCCTTGATATGCATTACCGCTGCTTCCCGACCGCTTGTGTGGATCTGCAAATGACTTTACAATCTCACGGTCATAGTCTGATAGCAACTTAGGCGGTGGTTTTTCAAGGTTTTTCAGCGTACGCCTCACTATTTTCGGATCAATTCTCTCCTTTGGAGGTGGACGTTTCGGTGCAAAATGGGCCTTCACTTCAGCCATTGAGATTGCCTTGCTTTCCTCTTCAAACCTATCATATGGTCTCTGTGGAAGAGGCTTGAGGATTGGACCATATTGAAACCTCTTCCCTCCTGTTGTTGTACTGCTAGCCGCCGGAGCGGCGGCGGCTCTCTTCCGCCGTTGTTGCTGACGCCCCGGAGGTGGCGAAGACGGCTGACGCCCCGGAGGTGGCGGAGACGGCTGACGCCCCGGAGGTGGCAGAGACGGCAGACGCGCCGGAGACGGCTGAGTCTGCTGATGAGGGGCCTCCTCCGGCTCATGAGTATGCTGAGGCGGCGTGAAGTAAGGAAGCTTGATGTGTGACTTTCTCCATAGACAGGTAGTCCTTAAGGCATTTTCCAGAGAACCCTCGCCTTCACCTGTAGGATGATCAAGCTGCAGGCTCCCAAATCCGGACGTTATTTCATCCACCATGACAACAGCATAGCCATCTGGAATCGGAGCACAATGGAAAGTTGCATCAGGTCGAGGATGGTGGACAGAGCCTTTCGCCACCTCCAAGCTCAGGTTTCCGCAATCCGCCAACAGCACACAATGTTCATTCTCCGTGATACCATCCACGGGGTAGCGGCGAGCCGTGATATCAGGCTGAACGTGCTCCGTGGAAGCCACGCTGCTTCTCCGCTGAGAATGTGGGGTAGCTTCCAATGAAGGATCGTGTTGCTGAGATGGTGGGCCGAGGGCTCGCTGGCTAACTGATGCCGCCTCTAGTGCCGCTAATCTTTGTTCCATCTGTTGTAGTTTGCTTGCTTCCTCTTTCTTCTTTCACCCTCGGCTTCTATAAGTGTCTCTGCTGTCGCGAAACCCATGCACCCACGGAACGGAGCCTGGTGTGCCTCGTGTTCGTCCAGGGTGTTCAGGATTCCCGAGGGCCTTTGTCAGCACGTCCTTCTCTCTGTCGGGATGGAACATCCCTTCCTCCACTTCCTTGATTGCTTCCTCAATCTTTTTCATGGGTATTGCAAGTTTAGGATCCGCGTAAACAACCTCCCCTGTTTCTGGGTCCAAAGCTCCCCCATTACCGAATACCCAAGTCCTTACCCGATCTGGCCAGTTCCGTGACAATGGTTCGACCCCTTTAGCAAGTAGGTCGTTCTCCATTTTTTCCCACTTAGGCTCGGCTTGGCTGTAGCCACCTGACCCCGTAACATGGTGATACTGCTTCTTTGCAGCATTCAGCTTATTTTGCTCTGACGTTTTCCGCGCCTTCTCGGATTTCTTGTAGGCCACAAATGCGGGCCACTGATCTCTTATCTTCTCATATATACCGGTGAAATCTGGAGTCTTGTTTTGCTGGACAAACTGTGTGTTCAAATTCTTCTTCCAGTTCTTGAACAGTTCTGCCATCTTCTTTAGAGCGTACGCCTTGACCTTTGGCTCTATAACTGGTGGGGTTGTCGGATCCTCCTCTGGCGGTAGGATGAAATTTGTCAGCAGCGAGCTCCAAAGATATTCTTTTTGTCTATCCTGGACAAAAGTAATTGAAGGGTTGTCCTTTTTCTTATTCCATTGCTCGATGGTGATCGGGATGCTATCCCTAACCAGTACTCCGCACTGATATGTAAAGGCGTGTTTGGTCCGCTTGGGAAGAATCGGTTCGCCAGCTGGAGAGATTACGTCGATCGTGTACCTTTCCTCCTTGTCCCACCTTTTCTTCGCGCCTCGTCTCCTTGTTGACAAAGTTTGGCTTGTTCCGGAGGGCTAAAAGAAGAAAGAAGCGTTAATATATGTACATACAAAACAATTATTGCATCTAGTCAGCAGAGGCTTAATTAATATATATATATATACCTCGCCGGACTCTGCATTAGTTAAGGCTCCCTTCTCCATATCACCGGAGCCGTCATGATCTTGTTCCTCCTCCATTCTTCCATCATCGGAGCCGTGATGATCTCCTTCCTCCTCCATTCCACCATCGTTGTCGTTGAGAAACGACAAGGTGTCCTCCTCCATTGGATTTTCTCCGGCGCGGATTATATTCTCCAACGCCTCTTCTTTTTCTAAGTCTCTGTGATCCATAGTTTCTGCAAATATTACAACATGGCAAAATACAAACCATGAGAGATGGATAGTGGCAAACATAGACCTAACCAGAAAAAGGAATCATATGCATATGAGCAATGGATTAGTGGCAAACATCATGCAAAGTTCACAAGTTATATATATATAGGGGCAACAATTTAGATTAAGAATACAAGATATCTCTTGCGTCCGTACATCGTCGAATATTATCACTAATACATCTCGAATAGTATCATATATATAACATCACTAATACAGCTAGAACCCTAGCGAACGACGGGTATCGGCGCGGGCGGTGGACACCCAAAGAGAAGGAACCATCACAGGATCATAGCTCCAGTGAGATCCCTGAAGAACCTGCCAGGTATTGTCGGACCTGGCCTCCAACGCAACCATGTAGCGACGGACGTGCTCGTCCTCCTCCCTGACACGGTGACGTACCACCTCCGCGGGGGACTCAAGCCTCCGCACCGTCACTGCCCCACGCGACCGCCACCAAAGAAGCTCCGGGTCGACGATGGGCCGCCTCCTCACCAAGCTGCGCGCCCCGGAAGGTAGCACCTCCCAGTCCCAGCCCGGGGGAGCCCAGTCCCGGACATGGCCCCTCTGATCAAGCAGGCCTCCTCCCCCGAGTCGACAACTAGGATGCATGCCATGTATCATCGACGTCGAGAACAAATGCTTAATTATGAAAACAAATTTAATAAACACTTAGCAAAATTAACGTGCTTCTTCATGCAATTTTCATTTAACCATACTACACTTAGCAAAATACAAGATTTATACACAAGATAAATACACAACTCAAAAAATGAACCATATTAACCATACTACAGTTAGCAACAATATGTGCTCCTAATCCTCCATTTCTCAAACAAAATTAGCAAGATTTAGATGATTTGGCCCCTGCCTAACTACAACATATCCATACAATCTATCCATAAACATTCATCAACACACCTCTATTAATTTCTGCCATACATTCATCAACACATATCCACAAAATTTATTCATCCATACAAAATTTCAAACAAAGTGATGAACTAGCTAGGGTTCCTGCCATGAATCCATCCATCCATCCATCCATGAATCCATCCATGAATCCATCCATCCATCCATTTGGAGAAGAGGGGGAGGAGGGGGGGTGCTACCGTGGGGCAGCGACGACGAGGAGGGCTCGATGATCGGGGGCGCGCGGCGACGAGGAGCGGGCTCGGGGGCGGCGATGCTCGGGGAGGACAGCGAGGAGGTCCGGCGACGGTCAGCGGGCTCGGGGACGGCTCGGGCCAGGGAGTCGCGGCAGCCTGGCGGCGGCATGCGGTGGTTCGGCGTCGGGGCAGAGGAGCGAGAGAGAAAGAAGATTGGGGAGGAAGAAGAAAATTTTCTAAGTCGTGCTTATATACTAGCCCCTTTAGTCCACCAACCGGGACTAAAGGCCCCCTTTAGTCCCGGTTTGAGCCACCAACCGGGACTAAAGCCCTTTGCTTCCCACCCTTTCGGCTGCTGAAAAGGAGCTTTAGTCCCGGTTGGTGGCTCCAATCGGGACTAAAAGGGGTACTTTAGTCCCGGCGGTTGGTGGCTCCAATCGGGACTAAAAGGGGTACTTTAGTCCCGGTTGGTGGCTCCAACCGGGACTAAAAGGGGTACTTTAGTCCCGGTTGGAGCCACCAACCGGGACTAAATGTCTGGTGGCGCGGTGCAGGACAAGTTTAGTCCCACCTCGCTTGGCGAGAGGTGCGAAGACCAGTTTATAAGCCCCGCGGCGGCAACCGCTTCGAGCTCCTCTCTTTAGCAGGCCTATTGGGCCTATCAAACATGTCATGCCCTGTGGTCCCTACTGGACCGTGCGGGCCTGCATCCTGGCCGAACTAGTTGTTCGGTTTCTAGTCGTATGCAGGCCGTATCGGCCCAGTAGGCGGGCTTTTTTTTAATTTATTTATTTTCCAGTTTTTTTTTTGTTTTCTGCTTTATTTATTTTCTTTTGTTTCTGAGTTGTTTTTTGCTTTATTAGAGTTTTTGAGTGAATCTTTTTTGCTTTAGGTCACAAAAATTCTAAACTTTCTGTTAGTGCCAGTAGTTTTGAAATTTCAATAGTTTAAATTTGAATTATTTGAAATTTGTGTGAATCACTAGTTTGTGAATTACTTTACTTTAAAAATAGATTTTTGAGTGATTCTTTTTCCTGCTGTTTAATATTAGTGTGTTTTATCATTATATTCAATTTGGTTATTTTTAGGTTATTTTAAATGGTGTTTTTTGCTTTATTAGAGTTTTTGAGTGAATCTTTTTTGCTTTAGGTCACAAAAATTCTAAACTTTCTGTTAGTGCCAGTAGTTTTCAAATTTCAATAGTTTAAATTTGAATTATTTGAAATTTGTGTGAATCACTAGTTTGTGAATTACTTTACTTTAAAAATAGATTTTTGAGTGATTCTTTTTCCTGCTGTTTAATATTAGTGTGTTTTATCATTATATTCAATTTGGTTATTTTTAGGTTATTTTAAATGGGTGTTTTATATAATTTCACCCACATAGCAAGTGCTAAAAAGTTGAGAGGGTTACAGCAAAAACTGGATGCACTTCGTGTACAAACTGGACAATCTCTTTCGAAGTATCATGGTTTCGGACAAAAACTCATCTATTACAAAAGGGATTTCATTTGTTGACATGTAACTGCAGTGATATTCTAGATCAAAGCCATCATCAGAATAGTTGTGGAGAGAAATTCTTCACTTTTTCTTCGCGTGTGTCCCTTGCTTATTGCGCCGTAACCATGGATAATCTTCATTGTTTAACAGGATGCTTGGGTCAGCCTTCACTTTGAAGGGAGGAATTTCATGAAACTTTTCATAATCTGCAGACATGTCTGTCTTGTCCTCCACTCCCACGATGTTTCTTTTCCCTGAAAGAACTATGTTGCGCTTTGGCTCATCGTATGATGTATTTGCTTCCTTATCTTTTCTTTTTCTCGGTTTGGTAGACATGTCCTTCACATAGAAAACCTGCGCCACATCATTGGCTAGGACGAATGGTTCGTCTGTGTACCCAAGATTGTTCAGATCCACTGTTGTCATTCCGTACTGTGGGTCTACCTGTACCCCGCCTCCTGACCGATTGACCCATTTGCACCGAAACAAAGGGACCTTAAAATCATGTCCATAGTCAAGTTCCCATATGTCCACTATGTAACCATAATATGTGTCCTTTCCCCTGTTGGTTGCTGCATCAAAGCGGACACCACTGTTTTGGTTGGTGCTCTTTTGATCTTGGGCGATCGTGTAAAATGTATTCCCATTTATCTCGTACCCTTGGTAAGTCAATACAGTCGAAGATGGTGTCCTGGCCAACGAGTACAGCTCATCTCCAACAATGTTGTCACCCATGAGATGTGTTTGCAACCAACTGCCGAAAGTCCTGATGTGTTCACATGTAATCCAGTCGTCACACTGCTCCGGGTGTTTGGAGCGCAGAATATTCTTGTGTTCATTGACATACGGGGTCACCAAGGTAGAATTCTGTAGAACTGTGTAGTGTGCTTGAGCCCAAGAATACCCGTCCCTACATATTATTGAATCCGCTCCTAGCGTGCCTTTTCCAGTCTGTCTCCCCTCATACCGCGATTGAGGGAGACCAATCGGCTTAAGGTCAGGAATGAAGTCAACACAAAACCCAATGACCTCCTCTGTTTGCCGGCCCATGGAGATGCTTCCTTCTGGCCTAGCACGGTTACGAACATATTTCTTTAAGACTCCCATGAACCTCTCAAAGGGAAACATATTGTAACACCCCAAAATTTTCTCTCTGGATTTTCAAATCTTTTTATTAAAAGAAAATGCTTTGAATTATTTTGGCCCTATTTTTCTTTTTCTCTTTCTTCTGTTCTGTAACTCATTTTTATTTTTATTGGGTTTCAAAAAAATTAAATGGTTCTAATTTGGAAGGTTATTTATTTGGAAAATTATTTTTGGAGAATCACAAACAATTTTCATTTAGAAAAGTTTTTGGAATAATTAAATCTTTTCTATGGAAATGGCCTTTCTATTTCTTCCAAAGCCTTCTAAAATCCTCTAATATTTTTTTCTGCCACTCTTAAATTATCCCTCAAGCCACTCACACATTCTAGGACAGTATCCAACTCCTTTCCACCATACAAAAATATTTCTGCAATATTTATTAAATTCCAAAGCTGGAAATTATTTTATCCATGGTTTCTTGGGTTTACAAAGGAACCATATTTTCTGTGACATTTCTGCCTCCACCAAAATTTCCCCAACAACTAGATAGTACCCAAAACCCATTTCTCCAAAAACATTGGGTTCTGCAATTCAAAAATTTCAAATTTCATTCAGTTCAATTTTGGACCAGAAACAATCTCTCTGATACAAACCTATTTTTAATTGCTCCAAAAATTCTGAAACTTTGCCAAGCCCTCTCATATGCATCAACACATCACCACAAAAATTCTCCAAAAATCCTAAAATCCCTAGCTCTCTCTGTCATTTCATCAAACATGTGATATGCACACTGTTCATCACTGTCAAATTCAGTTAACTAAATTTTCTTCAGTCGGCAGGAGAGATCGACGCCGTGCTCCTCACTCCACCACCTCTCCTTCTCATCCACGCCTCTCCCAGTCATAATTGAGCCGCCGCAACTCCCCTGGTCAGTAACTCCACCGACGAAACAGTGCTTGGCCGGTGTAGCGGCCTCCGATCTCATCCGCGGCGGCCGAGCGGAACGGCTCGACCCCGCCCGCCATCTTCACTCCTCTTCACTGTGCCGCAGCCTCCCCACCTACCTCCTGGCCACGCGTCGCTCCTCTCCGCATCATCTCCACACCGTCCAAACCGCCCAGGACCCCACTGGCAGTCGCCGGAGCCAGCCATCGCCGCCGCACCCGTACGGGAGTCCATCCGCGGGAGAATGGATAGAGCTCACCTTCGCCCGCACTAATGCTTCTGGAGAGCTTCATTCATCTCCGCGATCATGCGCTGAACCTGCCCGCCGTCCAAAACCAACTTCGGCGGCCGGAATTTACTCCGGCGTCAGCCGCAAGCCACTGGCTTCCCCGATCGCCTATAAATAGCACCTCCCGAGGTCCATTCTCTCCTCGTACCACCTCCACACCATCTCAATCGACCACCAAGCCTCTCACCTGACCCCGAGAGGGTCTTCTTCCCTGTCTCCGGCCACCAAGCCGCCGCCAACCTCCCCGATCACCACGACGCCGATACTCCATCTCCACCCTCCAAAATCTGCCAGTAGTCTCAAATCACACCCGTACATCGATTCCGCGCCTCAATTTCACCTCACGAGCTCTCTCCGGCGAGATCCTAATACGCCCGAACCACCGTCCGCCGCCGTCGACATCGCCGCCGTTCAGGTGCTCGCCGGCGACCACCTCCACTACCCACCGAAGCGGAACTCCACCCTGATCACGTTCCGACCTTCGCCAACCTCTAGAACCCCGGCGATCGTCGCCGGCGATCGCCGTCTCCCCTCTGTCCTCGCGCGCACGTTCAAAATTTGAACCTGACGGGTGGACCCCACCCGTCAGTGTTTTCTCTTTTTCGGTGATTAAAGCGGAAGCGTACTCTGGCGGTTTACGCTTTCCGCTCTGGGAAGCGTAATTCCGGCCGAAGCGTTTTCTGTTTTAACTGTACTGGGACCTGCTGTTTTGCAGAAAACCCCCTGGGTTTAAAAAGTTAATAACTTTAAACCACAACTCTGATTGAGTTGATTCTTTTTTTGAAATTCTTATTTTTATCTCTAGTTTTTTTTTAGTATTTATTTAAAAATATTTTGAGACAAGTTTTGGTATTGTTGCCAAATTTTTAATTGGAGTTCGAATTTGGAATTTTTTATAAAAAGAAGAGGGGAACTTTGCCGGGAATTTTGAGTGTTCTCCTTCTGACTACTTTGGACAAGGCAAGCATTTTTGAACTTGGGATATGGTGATTGCATTTGCATTGCATGGTTGCATCGGTTGGAATTTGCATCGTATGTGTAGTTTATCGTAAGTGCATGCATGCATGGTCATTTTATCTCTTGTGCATGACTTGCACTTCACTCAAGCATCTGACATGGAGAAAGGCTGTGAGCACTAGGAGTGCAGCTCCTGACTTGGACGTGCTGGTGAGCACGGTCCCGTTGTGACACGACGGTGTCACCGTGGCATGTGAGACATGCCAGACGTAATAATAACAACACCTCCTGAGTCGACCTAGATCGAGTCTTGTTCCGTCACACCTAGCTAAACACCGTGCTGCCACGGGTCTTCCCGCAAGGGAAGTATGGTTTAGTAAGTTGTTAACCCCTGTCTGTGTACACACCACATAGAGGGCCATGATGAGGGTTTCCACGGCCATGGACTAAATCCCGTCATCAGGTCAGGGGGCATGGGTGTATCCGGCTGGTTTGCCGAGAGGGGGGCACCCCTTGTAATCCGCGCGTATGAATAGTGATCCCATGCAGGACGTGGTCTCCCCGTCTTAGAGTTTTTCTGAAACGATGCTTTGGGTGATTCCTGGCATCCGGAAGGTTAATCTGGTGTGTGCTGGTCAGGCGTGTTTTCAACCCAAAGACCGTAGTGGGAATTAGTCAGTGCCACGGTGTTGACTAAAGAAATCTCATACACGTGGGTAAAGAGTACACCCTCTGCAGAGTTATACCTATTCGAATAGCCGTGTCCGCGGTCAAGGACGTTAGCTGGGAAGGGTCAAGTGTCGGTCCGGTGTCGGTCTTCGGAGGGAAAATAATTAATTTGAGCATCAGATATTTTGCAGAATATTATTATCTCATCACTAACACTATCATGAATATTTTGTCATCAGGATTATGCTGGTTGTGAATATTATTGTTACTATGCATATTATTTGTGGACTAACCCGTTTCTCTTATTTTATTTTCCTGAGTGTCTCAGGGGCTGGCTAGACTACCCCGGGCACCCAGTTTTATTTTCAAGACCTCTCGTGGCGTCGCTTGAGTCTCGGATGGTCCTGTCTCGTCCGATTCTCTTTTAGACGCCCGACTGGCATTTCTTTTCAAGACCTCTCGTGGCGTCGCTTGAGTTAATGGGCGGTCTGTCTCGCTCGATACTCTTTTAGACACCCGTTTGGCATTTCTTTTAATTTTCTTGGTTTATCACTAACAATTTAATTTTTCTGCACATGCTAATATTTGTCATGCCATGTTTTAAATATCAGTCAGCATGAGCATATCATTTAATCCATCAGGGGCATATGCATTCAGCACCGTACTAATATTCATCATGCCATGCTTTAATTTTGTTCAGCATTTGCATATAATTTGACCCATCATGATCATACGCATTCGGTATATCTTACGTTCATAAATGTTTGCGAGTACATTCAAACGTACTCACTGGCTTGTCCCTGGCTATTTCATTGGCCAGACTTGGAGGAGGACGAGCTTGTGGAAGGAGATTGCGCTAGCGAGCCCGACGCTTAGAGGTGTCCCAGTCAGTCAACCTGTGAGCTTGGAGTCCATCACATGTATCATCCGCACTGCTTCCGCTACACCAATAAAATAGTCAAGCCTCACACTGACGCTTGTCTTTATTTTATTGTATCAGTGTTGTTCTACCACCACACCACTATATTATTCCACCACCGTAGTAGATTGGCAAGCTTGTAATAATTGTTGAGCACTCTGGCTCAACCCCCTGTGTAATATTATTGTACTGGTTATCTATATCAAGGAAGTCTACCAGTTGATCTTGGGGCTGGTATGACTTGAGGCTCTTCTGTGATTTATTCCAGAAATGGGCCTGACACATATTGTGTAGAAATACAGGACCCAGAATGGCAATCTCGTCGACTAGATGAACTAGGAAGTGCGTCATGATATTGAAGAAGGATGGTGGGAACACCAGCTCGAAACTGACAAGACATTGCACCAAATCATTCTTTAACCTTGGTAGGATTTCTGGATCGATTACCTTCTGAGAGATTGCATTGAGGAACGCACATAGCTTCACAATGGCTAATCGAACGTTTTCCGGTAGAAGCCCCCTCAATGCAACCGGAAGCAGTTGCGTCATAATCACGTGGCAGTCATGAGACTTTAGGTTCTGGAACTTTTTCTCTGCCATATTTATTATTCCCTTTATATTCGACGAGAAGCCAGACGGGACCTTCATACTGAGCAGGCATTCAAAGAAGATTTCCTTCTCTTCTTTGGTAAGAGCGTAGCTGGCAGGACCTTCATACTGCTTTGGATGCATGCCGTCTTTTTCGTGAACACGTTGCTCGTCCTCCCGTGCCTCCGGTGTATCTTTTGTCTTCCCATACACGCCCAAGAAGCCTAGCAGGTTCACGCAAAGATTCTTCGTCACGTGCATCACGTCGATTGCAGAGCGGACCTCTAGGTCTTTCCAATAGGGTAGGTCCCAAAATATAGATTTCTTCTTCCACATGGGTGCACGTCCCTCAGCGTCATTCGGAACAGATTGTCCGCCAGGACCCTTTCCATAGATTACTTGTAAATCCTTGACCATATCAAGTATGGCATCACCAGTACGGAGGGCGGGCTTCTTCCGGTGATCTGCCTCACCTTTGAAATGCTTGCCTTTCTTTCTTAAGAGATGGTTGGTCGAAAGAAATCGATGATGTCCCAGGTACACATTCTTCCTGCATTTGTCCAAATATATACTTTTGGTATCATCTAAACAGTGCGTGCATGCGTGGTATCCCTTGTTTGTCTGTCCTGAAAAGTTACTAAGAGCAGGCCAAACATTGATGGTTACAAACAGTAATGCATGTAGGTCAAATTCCTCCTGTTTGTGCTCATCCCACACACGTACACCTTTTCCATTCCACAGCTGTAAAAGTTCTTCAACTAATGGCCTTAGGTACACATCAATGTCGTTGCCGGGTTGCTTAGGGCCTTGGATGAGCACTGGCATCATAATGAACTCCCGCTTCATGCACAACCAAGGAGGAAGGTTATAGATACATAGAGTCACCGGCCAGGTGCTATGATTGCTGCTCTGCTCCCCAAAAGGATTAATGCCATCTGCACTTAAACCAAACCATACGTTCCTTGCGTCACCTGCAAAGTCCCCCCACCTTCTCTCGATTTTTCTCCACTGCGACCCGTCAGCGGGTGCTCTCAACTTCCCGTCTTTCTTACGGTCTTCCTTGTGCCATTGCATCAACTTGGCATGCTCTTTGTTTCTGAACAGACGTTTCAGCCGTGGTATTATAGGAGCATACCACATCACCTTGGCAGGAACCCTCTTCCTGGGGCGCTCGCCCTCAACATCACCAGGGTCATCTCGTTTGATCTTATACCGCAATGCATCGCATACCGGGCATGCGTTCAAATCCTCGTACTCACCGCGGTAGAGGATGCAGTCATTAGGGCATGCATGTATCTTCTGCACCTCCAATCCTATAGGGCAGAGAACCTTCTTTGCTTCGTACGTACTGTCGGGCAATTCGTTATCCTTTGGAAGCTTCTTCTTCATTATTTTCCTTAGCGTTCCAAATCCCTTGTCAGATACACCATTGTCTGCCTTCCATTGCAGCAATTCCAGTGTGGTACCGAGCTTTGTGTTGTCATCTTCACAATTTGGGTACAACCCTTTTTTATGATCCTCTAACATGCGCTCGAACTTCAACTTCTCCCTTTCACTTTCGCATCCTCTCTGTGCATCAACAATGACCCGACGAAGATCATCATCGGGCACATCGTCTGGTACCTCTTGATCTTCAGCTTCCCCCGTTGCAGTATCACCGTATTCAAGGGGATAGTTGTCATCATCCTCTTCTTCTTCGTTGTCTTCCATCATAACCCCTCTTTCTCCGTGCTTGGTCCAAACATTATAGTGTGGCATGAAACCCTTCTCAATCAGGTGGATGTGAAGGGTTCTCGAGTCAGAGTGAGACTTCGTATTCCCACAGACAGTACATGGACAATACATAAAACCATTCTGCTTGTTTGCCTCAGCCACTTCGAGAAAATTATGCATGCCATCAATGTACTCGGAGGTGCGTCGGTCACCGTACATCCATTGCCGGTTCATCTGCGTGCATTATATAATTAAGTGTATCAAAAACCATTACAGAACATCAAGAATAGAGAAGTGACCAAATTAATACAAGTTCATCATCACATTAAAACCAAAGTACTGTAGTGATCAAATGTTATTACTGAAAAAATAAATACATAAAGTTCATACATAGTTCTCATTATCAACTATGTAAAACATTTAAATGCAACAACAAATGCGATCATAATCGCAACGAAGGTAACAATTGATCCAACAGCATAATGATACCAAGCCTCATTATCAATGGCATATTTTCTAATCTTTCTAATCTTCAAGCGCATTGCATCCATCTGCATCTTGTGATCATCGACGACATCGGCAACATGCAACTCCAATTTCATCTTCTCCTCTTCAATTCTTTTCAATTTTTCTTTCAAATAATTGTTTTCTTTTTCAACTAAATTTAACCTCTCGACAAGAGGGTCGGTTGGAATTTCCGGTTCACATACCTCCTAGATAAAAACATCTATGTCACGTTGGTCGGCATAATTGTCATAAACACTAAATAAAACAAATAGTAATAAAAGATAATATACCACATCCGAATCATAGACAGGACGAGGGCCGACGGGGGCGGATACCAAAGTCATGGCACTATATAATAACAAACAATAATAAAAATAAGAAAATTATACAAGTATCTATCTAAATCATACAAGTAAGAATTTTTTTCTTTTAAAAAGAAGATAAGAACAAGAGGCTCACCACGGTGGTGCCGGTGACGAGATCGGCACGGGCGATCGACGGCGGTGAGGACGGGGACGGGGACAATGGTGCACCGCCAAACCTAGACAAATCTTGGGGAAAATGAAGCTTGGAGGTCGAGCTTGGAGAGGAGAAAACTTAAGTGTGACTCGGGCATTTCATCGAACACCTCATGTGCATAGGAGGTGAGAGCAGAGCAGCACACACCTCCCACACCGGCCGGCCAAAATACAGAGGAGTTAGCGGGCAGGGGAGAGCATATATATAGGCATCTCTTTAGTCCTGGTTCGTGTCTGGAACCGGGACCAAAGGGGTCAGACCAAAGGGGTATCGGCCTTTAGTCCCGGTTGGTGTCTCCAACCGGGACTAAAGGTCCCAATCGAACCGGGCCTGATGCCTGCCGAGCCCCGGCCGGCGTCCGATCCCCTCGAACCGGGACTAATGCTCACATTAGTCCCGGTTCGTAACGCGACCGGGACCAAAGCTCCGATCCGGCTGGGACCAAAGCCCTGTTTTCTACTAGTGCAATTGGAGGCCGTACATGGTACTTAGGCAGTTTCCTTTGAGCAATATGTGCCTTCGTGACAAACATCTTTGGCGTGTGCGGTGCCCCTTGATATGCTTTTTTGCGGTCGAGTGGCATCTTCCACATCGTGTTGCAAAGCAATTTGGAGTACAACAACGCACCCCGCCGGACTACGTTGAGACAAGTGTGCAGCTACATAGGTGAGTGTTTTTGGTACCACATGTTGATCAATGTCTAACACGAAAAATTAAAACTGATGTATTCTTCTCATGCTTTGTAGGACGAGCCGGCAAAACAACAAGAATGTCACGAATTGGGAGGATCACCACCTTATGTGGGTGGACATGTGGAATGCTCAGAGGAATGCTCAAGCTGAAACTGATCACACTCCCGACAACGACGAGGAGGCATATCTAAGGCATTTGGAGTGGGTTCGGAAAGAGTACAGAGTTATCCACAAGGGTGCTTGGACTCGTGCCGACTGCTTGGACGTAATGCCAAGTGAGGCTGCTGATGGTGCATTCAACAACTCTATTAGGGAGACCATTGGAGCGCACCTAGATTATGGCCCTCTGCATGACCGAGTGGTATGTCTCTCTTTTGTCTCTTTTCAAATATGAACATGTCTCATTTCTTCGTGAGTGGTGTGTGACATATGTTTTATTCAGGGCACGGAGCTATGGAGATGCATCAACGATAGTAATGTCGTGCTTGGGCGTGCCCCTGGTCCACAAACGGACGGGCTTGTTAGGAGTACTCTGTAGGTTAGAGGCCTTGTTAATCGTTGCCGCACACTAGCCGCTTTGTAATATGAACATGTGCTTTCTTTCATCGTAACTCTTTTTGCATATTAACATGTCAATGTCTTTCCTTGTGCAGAAGGTCGTGAATCGTTGCCGCACACTGGCCGCTTTACTTTCTTGCCACGGTGGTTCATCCACGGATGTGCGGGCACGTGCTCAGTATAGAATGGATGTGCTTTCTTCCGCTCGTCCATCTTCCAGCCGAGCACCTGCTTCTTCCGCTCGTCCATCTTCGAGCGGAGCTCGTGCTTCTTCGAGCAGAGCACGGATTGAGGAAGAGGAAGAGGAAGAGGAGACAGACGAAGAAGCTGATCCGGACTATATGGAGATTGGGGCTTCGCAGATGGAAGATGCTCCGCAGCCAACTCAACCTTCTCAGCCGTCAGAAGCAGCACGCCGAGCTAGCTCAAGAATTAGCCGACGTCCAGGATGGCAGAACACTCCACAGGGCTACGTGAGGAGGGGGAAGATGCCTGCGAAAAGAGGGAAGAAGTGAAGTGATGACTGATTCGTCTGTGTCTTTGTGTCCTGAACTTTTCATGTGTCCTTGACTTATGAATGTGTGAACTTGATATGTTTTATGTCTCGCGGACTTATTAGTACTACTATGTCTCCTTGACTTATGGATTAGACTTGTTAACTATTATGTCAGTTGGCTTATGTCGATTTTGTTGTGAAAATATGTGCCATTGCTATCTGTGCTGGAGTTGGTAATTATGTTGTCAAAATATGTGCCATTTGCTATCTGTGCTGGACTTGGCAGAAATTGTTCTGTGATAGGCATAGTAAGTTGGAAACGCCAAGGACAGTGGCGTTTCAATGCAGGGTGGAAACGCCGAAGATACCTGGCGTTTCTAAGAAGGGTTGAAATGCCGAGTACAGCTGGCGTTTCCAGCCCACATGGAAACGTTCCGACTGCATGTGTTTCGATGGTACTGTCTTAAAGGAACGCCAAGGCAACATTTGGCGTTTCTATATAGGGCAGAAACGCCAGTGCCATAGGCGTTTCAAGAAAATATAGAAACGCCATAGCCTTTGGCGTTTCCAGACAGCATAGAAACGCCAAAGTTGCTTGGCGTTTGGCACATAACAGAACCAGAAAAAATAATAAAAAGTGAGAGAGTGTACAAGTAAGATTAGAACGATTCCTGGATCAAAAGCTTCAAGAAAGCTGTCTTGCTAGCGCACAAAAGTACTAGTTCATCGAAGCTCCAAAAAAGAAGAGAAAAAAAGTTCATCTCGCAAACAGGAAAACCGGTATCCATTGATGTAGCTTATACCAAGGATTTTGATGCAGTAATGCAGCGACACAAGAGATTGCAAGAAGATTAAACCTTGCTCAGGGGAGTGGCTGAACAGTAATACCACATAACACATAGCACAACTAGAAAATATACAGAGAGGAGTCCATAGCAATTGAAGATACACATAGAGGAATCCATTGCAATTGAACACATAGAAGAGTCCATAGCAATTTAACACATAGAGGAATCCATAAAGAACCACATTGCTCAATTGTGTAGAGAAAGGCCCCTTTCCCTTCTTTTTCTTCCTCTCTTCTTCTTCTTCTTCCTCCTCCCTTTTCCTTATGAGATGAGCCTCATGAACCACCCTCTCCATGAATAGCTTATTCTCCCTCTCTTTCTTTGCCTTCTCAAAAGCCCAAAGTTTCTTACATCTCTCTTCAAAATCTTTTTGCCGTTGCGCAGCTGCCTTCTCACATGCAATCTTCACCTTGTCCGTCATCGCGATCTCCTGAAATGTCATTCTTTCTTTTTCCTTCATCTTCTCTTCGAACTCCTCTTGCTTCTTCCTCTCTAGTGCGGCTGCATCCTCCTCTCTCAACTTCCTCGCAGCCTTCTCCCAACACCCCGGCATCTCACCTTCCCCATCCTTCTCCTCCACCCCCTTCATTGTTGCCTTGTTGGGTTGAGAAGCCGCCATATCTACGAAAAATTGCAAGACATTAGTTAGTAAGGACAAAAAGAACATGAAAAAAAATATTGTACAAATGGAAATAATTTTGAAATGCAACCACGTACGGAAATGGTCCATCTAGGTATCCAACCATTCCTCTAGCACGACCACGGCCTCTACCCATGAAACCTCCTCTACCACCACCCGAACCTCTACCTCTGCCACGAGCACCACCACTGGTAACTCGGCCTCTACCACGACCACCAGCGCTTATACCACGGCCACCACCAAGTCCACCACCGGAACCTCGGCCACCACCGGATCCTCGGCCACCACCAAGACCACCACCGGATCCTCGGCCACCACCAAGACCACCACCGGATCCTCGGCCACCACCAAGACCACCACTTGAACCACCTCTGCCACCGGCATCACTAGTAGAAGCATTGCGCCCTTTTGAAGTTTTGTTTGTTTTGCAAGTCCTCTTGTTGTGTGTCGTTTCATTGCAATCACCGCATTGGTTCCTATCACGTGGCTCCATGAAATGTCCACTACCAAACTCTCTGGTGCTCATGAGTTCATCCATATCATTCCTGTATCGCTTTGTTCTCCTTCTACCCTTGGGTTGTACCATCATCTCCGGATCCGGCCTAATGTTAGGGCCGTGATACTCTGGCCACTGTGATGCGTCCAGAAAAGGGTGGAATCTAGACGCCCATGTTAACTTATGAGTTTGCAAGTTGAATTCATGCAACCTCAGAAGTACTCCATCAGAGGCGGGCAATTTCCTCATGCGGGCCGCCGTCATCATGTCCGAGCATGGCCAGTGGTACTTACTAGGCCGCTCACAAGTGCAATGCCGTGTCCGAAGAGCCACCTTAAATGAGCGACCACCATATGATTCTTCATCTCTCGTTGTCCCACCTGGCTCATTCACTTGGTATTTCATTTCAACATTATCGAAACAAGTGGCTCGCTGGATGGCTGACTTGTCTTTCTGATAGTCTAGCCACTCGGCAACCTTCTTCGGATAAATCTCATTGGGAGGCTTCTCACTATCGGCAATCAACTTGTCGATTTCATAGGAGTGCTTCAGAAAATACTCATTTAGCTTGTAAAAGGTATATTCCGCTATTGCTGTCACCGGCAACTGACGGGCACCCTTCAAGACAAAGTTGAAGAACTCAACAAGATTGCTTGTCATGTCACCATATCTCATGCCTCCTTCGTCACATGCCCGTGACCACTTGTGTCTCTCATCAATATTCCTTTGTAGGAATTCTTTCCCACCTTCGTTTGCCTTCTCATAGATTTTGTCCAAGCGTGTCATGAACGACTTAACGAAGAAGGCTACACATGCAGAGTTAAGATCCTTGCAAAGATCCTTGTTCTTACAAGCCCTGTAAAAGTTTGCAACAAAGTGCCTCGTACACCATCGGTGGTGAAGCCTCGCATGCCCTGGAATGTGAATATCCACGGCCTTCAATATGCCTTGGTGCCGATCGGATATGATGCATACCTCCCTATTCGGAGGAATGACCGTGCTCCTCACAAGTCTCATGAACCATTCCCAGTTGTCTTGGTTCTCCACGGACACCAAAGCAAATGCCATAGGCAACACCTGATCATTTGCATCATGTGCCATTGCTATCATGAGTGTGCCCTTGTATTTGCCTGTCAAGAATGTTCCATCTATAGACAAAACCGGACGACAATGCTCAAAAGCTGCAATGCATGGGCCAAACGTCGAAAAGGCACGACGGAACACTCCTTCAATATCTTGGACATAGTGGTACATTCCTGGGTTTCTATAGGACATCGCTCCCAACAACCTGGGTAGCATGTTGTACGCCTCTTCCCATCCACCATACAACATTCTAAGAGCGACTTGCTTGGCCTTCCATGTCTTCCCGTACTTGACCTTATATCCAAACTTATCTTCAACCCAACTCATCAACAACTTCACTTTAATGGTTGGATCCTCGGCTATATGTTGGTATTTATAACCGATGAATTCCGAGGTTAGCTGACGGTGTGTCGTCCGTGCTTCTACGGTCGGCGGTGTGCATTGGTGAGTGGCTTTGCAACTAGTTATCTTCCACCAACCATCTTTCGTGAGTCTTCCATTGACTTTCCATTTGCATCTTTCTACCTCACATTTCACGGTGTATCGCTTGTTGCAGTCCGAGTGAACAACTATGAAAGGCCTGTGGTGTTTGACAACATACTCGCACAGCCACATCTTGAATTCTAGCATGTGCTCGAACATCAAACCTTTCCTTAGGTAAGACATAGAAATCTCATCGGGTGTACTACTTGGGAACTGTCTAGCCTCAATTGTCTTGCTCATGCCACTGTCGACTATAGCCTTATCTGCAAGGCTAACATCACAAAACAAGGAGACTTTGTGATCCCTACCGGTGATTTTTGTGTACCACTCTGCTTCTTTCTCAGTGAAGCCATCCTCGTCCAACTCATTCACCGGGCCTTCATCATCCGAGTCATCCACACAAGCACGCTGATAGATAATGTCAGATCCATGTCCTTATGCCTTACTTTAGCCTCTACGTCACCAACAATGTTCTGGTGCCTCTCATACTCTTCGTCGGAGTCATGACCATCATCATTGATCGGTGCACTGCCTCCAAACTCATATTGGGGATACTCATTGACATAATCACCTTGTTCGTTGTCATGTTTAATATCTTTCACCTCAACTTCATTTGATTGGCTAACATGAGGTTGGCTCATTGCATTGGCTTTCACTTCAACTTTTTGCTCAACAATCGGGCTCACATCATCTACTAAGGTTTGGTTCAAGTCAAGATGAAAGAGAGGAGCCTTTACCACCTTACTTGCAAACACTTCGAGTGATTTGACTTCCGAGGATGCAACAACCTCCTTATATGCACCCCAATGCAAATTGGACTTGATAGGCATTGTCTTCATTCGACACTTGTGTGCCGACTCAACATCATATCTTCCTACTAATTCAACTTTGTCACTTGCATCCACCCACTTTAATCTTATCCGTGTTTCTTGCACAACCTCTTCATAACTAGGACTCTCAAGAAATATCAACACTTCCTCATACTTGTCAACAATATCAACATTCATAAATCCCACTTTGTCAAGATAATGAATATTCACAATCTTCTCCGTCTAAAAAAGGGGGACATAAGTACAACAAAGGACAATGCAAAGTATAACACATTGCATACAAAACCACTAAGAACAACAATGTCCATCCAAATTAAGCATTACCCAAACCCTAACCCTAAATCCTAACATTAAGCATAACACAAACCCTAAGGTTTGTCCATCCAAATCAACGTTATTGGACCAACCATACTCATTAGTAAACACTACAAACATCATATTATGGAACAATGTTCAAAACTAGGGTTAGGATCCATATGAACAAAACCATCCAAATAGACAAATCCAACCAATAAAAATTTATGAGATGAAGGAGATTACCTCGAGAAATGGAAATGGCACCGGATCCACGGACCAACACAATTGATTTGTAAGGATTTGAGGTGTTTTGAGTGAGGAAGAAAAAGGGGAAAAAGGGCTAAAGCTCGGGGGGACCAGTGGGGGAGAAGAGAGAGTGAGTGGTGAGGGGTGGGTGAGAGTGAGGAGTGGGGGACCACGGCCAATTAAATATGTTGGGCAGAAACGCCATAGTCATTGGCGTTTCCATGCTGGGCAGAAACGCCAAGGACACATGGCGTTTCCAGCAACGCTGGCTTCCTCGGCGTTTCTGGCCTGCCACGTCAGCAGGTCAGCAACGCAGCTTGCCTCGGCGTTTCTAGGTGAATCAGCAACGCCGCGGGCTGTGGCGTTTCTAAAAGGGTCAGATCGTGAAATACTTTCCTGTGAAGTTCATTTTGTGCGATTCTTTGCGTATAAGGTCAGAACAGGCAAATAAAAGATCAAAAATGTGTCAGCAATACATTTGATGTGCATGGGAAAAATAGAAGAAATTGGTATGCAAGAGTTGGAGCAGTTGAACCGACCTGGAGGACTGCCTTCTTCCTAGTTAAGAATTCACTCAGAAATTTTGTTCTACGCCCATTAAGTAGTGCACCGGGTGGCGTGTGCTGTGCTGTTTGAGACGAAACGAGACCACGGGTCCACGGCGCCAATGTGAAACCAAAACAAGAGGTGGCTGCACGTGGAACCTGACCTGTCTACTGTCTGTACTAGTAGCAAGTAGGACAGCCACTTGGTTCCTCATCGTACACATTAATTTTTTTTATTGATGGTCAAAGTTAAATCACGAAAAGTGATGACTCCGTGTATATTGGGACGGAGGGAGTATGCATACTTTTACATCTGACATGTTAGAGAGGACAAGTCGAGAAGTGGACAAGTAGCAACCGCAGGACTTGATTGGAATACAAATTAAGTCTTCCTTCACGGTTGAATAAGTCGCCGTGGAACGATGCGTAAATTATAATCTGGAAAACTGGATATTGGTGCATGGTGGCGTCTTGGTAGCTTATGCTGTCAGATTTAAATAGTTTCCCTGCAATGTGATCATATTTCAGGGGATCAAATGGCAAACTTGCTTTAATTATTATTGAAAAAAATCTATAGAACGTGTTGATCGGTAGCGGTAGGTGTAGACTTTGTCAAGTCATTTCTTTTTAACTTGACTCGAGGAAGTAGCATCCGAAGTTGCGGTTGGGCAGCTCCTATCAATATCATGTGGCATCTTCAAAAATGGTCGGCATCATATGGATAAAAATATGTGAACATTTTTTCTTCTGTATGTGAACACTTACTTGATGCTTGGAAATATTGTAGGACCATTCTACCTAGCTAGAATTATTGGGCAGCTCACACGCGGTTGGCTGACCCTTGACGTGTTTTTACTTGCAGTCATCGTCTCGTCATGGACGGCCTCATCTATTTTGTGGTGGCAAGCAGATGGAGAAAAGTCGAGATGCATGTACGACTGCGACGTGGGATCAAATGGCCTCCCGCAGTAGAGCCTTCAGTTATAGTTCTAGGTCACCTGAGGACAGCCTTGAGTAAGACATGATCGAAAGTTTAATTATCACAAAGGTACGTAAGTTGTCTACAGGGGAGGTTATTTTTAGTTGGTAATGGGTGAGTTGTTGTTAATCTCCCAAACTTATTTCGTTCATGGCTGCAAATCAGTGCAATATCAATTGTGGCTGCTAATTAAGAAGTTGAGAGGAAGAGATCCAAAATATGGCAGCAAAATGGTACTAAGTAAAAAACAAGTCCAACATAAGCGAGGCCAAAATCACTGTTCTGACCTTATCAGCAATCTTCGTCACAAATTGAACTCGACATGAAAGTATTTCACGATCTGACCCTTTTAGCAACGCCACAGTCCGCGGCGTTTCTGCCCAACTTAGAAACGCCAAGCTAGCTCACGTTTCTGCTCCACATGGAAACGCCGAGGTAGCTCGCGTTGGTACTCCACATAGAAACGCCAAGGGCTTTGGCGTTTCTTCCCTATACGGAAACGCCATTGGTTTTGGCGTTTCATACGTGGTAGTACTCCACAGCTCGATCGGCAGGAGCATGTATTGATTAGCGCAGACCGACCGGCGCCCTACTGGATAAATGTTCGAGTTGGCTTTGATATAGAGTTAGGGTCTTTCTGTTTCTTTTACTTTGCGTCCACATAGCGTTCTTGTCTTTTTCTTTGTGAGCTATAGACACAGCCTTTCTACTAAATATTGTTTAGGCACTTTACCTACAAGACTAGCATATCCGTGTGCTCCTCGGGCTGCTCATTAGGTTTATCAGTGCATCATTTTCTGCCGTGTTGAAAAATTCTCCGCGGTGCGACATATTGTGGCCGAAAAAGAAAAGAGGAGAAAGTATGTCGCACCGCGGATTGCATGAACAGTTTCACATAGTAGTGCCTTCTGAAAAGGTCAGCATCATATGGATAAATATTATGTGAACATTTATTTACGTGATCCTTACTTGGACATACCAAAGCGCGGGAGCTTATAACATCTGAGTGCAACCGATGGAAGATGGTCGCCCGGGTTATTTTACAACCGCTTTGAATGGCGGCTCAATAATAGGCTACGTGTGTAGGCATATATCCCTATTTTTATCGCTTGTGGCTTGTTTATTTATATTACTGGTTTTTGTGTGCTGGATCTTGATACTTAAACTTTAATAAATATGGTAGTGTCACTACCGGAATAACCCTAGTTGCCGACGGCCTGAGGCCGTCGGCATAGCCCGAATACCGTCGGTTTAGGCCTATGCCGACGGCAGCCATCGGCATAGGGCCGTCGGCGTCGATTGCGTTGGGGTAGTCTTATCAGACCGTCGGCATATAAATGCCGTCGGCATAGACGCCTATGCCGACGGCTTCCGTACAACCGTCGGCAAAAAAACGTCGAGACGGCAGCTGACGGCGCCGTCGCCAAGCCAAGCCAACCAACAGCTGGCACGTGGCGAGGGATATGCCGACGGTAAGGCCGTCGGCATAGCTTCGCATATATGTCGACGGTCGTGCCGTCGGCATATATGCGCCACGTGGCGATTTATGGCGGCTCTCGTACTAAAACTATGCCGACGGTGATACCGTCGGCATACCTGCTGACCAAAACAAAAAAAAATAGCTTACTAGCCCTGCTCCGCCCACGCCATCTCCCTGCTCGCTCGCGCTCGCCTACCTGCCCGGCCGCGCCCTGTTCTTCCACGCCGCCTCCTGCTCGCCCGCGCCCGCCTCCCTGCTCGTCGCGCCCGCCTATCTGCCCGGCCGCGCCCACATTTCGCCTACCTGCCCGGCCGCCGCCGCCCTGCTCCGCCTGCGCTGCAGCCGCCGTCGCCCTGCTCGCCCGTCGCCGCCGCCGCCCTGCTTGCGGGCGTCCTCCTCGCCCTGCTCGCAACTGGCTTGTTCCCTCGCCGCAGCAGCCGCCGCGCCGCCACCCTGGTCGCCCGCCGCAGCCGCCGCCCTACTCTCCCGCCGACGCCCGCCCTTGTCACCCGCCGCAGCCGCCGCCCTACTCTCCCGCCGCGCCGCCGCCCTGGTCGCCCACCGCAGCCGCCACCCTAGTCTCCCGCCGACGCCCGCCCTGGTCGGCTTGCTCGCCCGTGTCGCCGCAGAAGAGAGGACGGAAAGGATAACAGGAAGGAGAAGGAGTGAGGAGGGAGAGGGGGAAGGAGAGAGCAGGAAGAGAGGTGGCGGGGAGGGAGAGGTGGGGCTGGTGGCGTGGTGGGGTAGGCTGCCCTGCCACGTCACCGATCCGTGGGAGGTTGCTTCCAACCAATAGGAAGCTAGCACAGAATTTGTGCTTCTTTGCACATTTGTTTTTTACAAAATACACATGTAAAAATTTAGTAAATTTTGTCAAACTTTTTCCATGTCTTCTAGGAACCATAAACTAATACCACGCCAAATTTCATATTATTTAGACCTTGTTTGCATTTTCAAAAAAAAAATCTAGAAAATGAAAAAAACCGCAAAATGACGAATGTTATGGCCTAATTCATGGCATAGTTTGTTAAAATGATATCATATTATGTACAAGTGTGCATCTTAGAATGGCAAACAATGTTGATGAAGGGAGTTTTCATTTTCTTTGCATGAAAAATACATTTTTCATTTTCCGAGTGCAAAAAATGGTTTTTTTTATTGAAGAACCTACCAAATATTTTTTTCAAAATTGGACCACATCAATTTTCAAAAATATTAGACCACATTTTATATACAAATAACCAAATTGTTGTCACTCAAAAGCTTTCCATCCATCTCTCATGAAATTAACAGATTTTCGTCGATTCAGATGGAACCGGGTCAAATTTGAACTAGAGATGCCTGTATATCCTCGGGACCTGGCATGGTGTCGTCATATGGCCCTTGTAGGGTGTGGTAAAAGTTTTAGCGCATTTCGCAGAAGCCTGACCGGAGGCCGCTTGTAAACTGCACCATCTCCGAGGTAGTATCTGGCTATCGAGAGGGAACGTGTCCGGTTTGTGAAGGAAGTGCGCAACCCGTTGCTCCGTTGACCTCGAAACTTCTCGTGCTCTCAAAGGGGGGCATTACATGACACGTGCCAGGACATGGCATTTTTCGGGCCCGCCTGGAATATTTGAGACATTTATTGCATCCGTAGGGTTTCAATGCGGGAAATTGCAGATCTGCACAGCGGCCACCTGAAATGATCTCCAGAAGTGGTTTGTACAATCTTCTATGATGTCTTTGTGGAATTTGTATACCTAGTGCAACCAAAGGAGGGGCAGGACCCACCACCAGGGGCGAATGAACCTCCGCGGCATGCCGGATCTAGCCGTTAAATTCCACGGAAAATCATACGATGCCGGAAATCCTCGAGAACTGGCACGGTGTCGTCTTATGGCCCTTGTAGGGTGTGTTAAAAGTTTGAGCGCGTTTCGCAGAAGCCTGACCGGTGGCCACTTGTAAACTGCACCATCTCCGAGGTAGTATCTGGCTATCGAGAGGGAACGTGTCCGGTTTGTGAACGAAGTGCGCAGCCCGTTGCTCCGTTGACCTCGAAACTTCTCGTGCTCTCAAAGGGGAGCATTACATGACACGTGCCAGGACATGGCATTTTTCGGGCCCGCCTGGAATATTTGAGACATTTATTGCATCCGTAGGGTTTCAATGCGGGAAATTGCAGATCTGCACGGCGGCCACCTGAAATGATCTCCAGAAGTGGTTTGTACAATCTTATATGATGTCTTTGCGGAATGTGTATACCTAGTGCAACCAAAGGAGGGGCAGGACCCACCACCAGGGGCGAATGTACCTCCGCGGCATGTCGGATCTAGCCGTTAAATTCCACGAAAAATCATACGATGTCGGAAATCCTCGAGACCTGGCACGGTGTCGTCTTATGGCCCTTGTAGGGTGTGGTAACAGTTTGAGCGCGTTTCGCAGAAGCCTAACCGGTGGCCACTTGTAAACTGCACCATCTCCGAGGTAGTATCTGGCTATCGAGAGGGAACGTGTCTGGTTTGTGAAGGAAGTATGCTGCCCGTTGCTCCGTTGACCTCGAAACTTCTTGTACTCTCAAAGGGGGGCATTACATGACACGTGGTAGGACATGACATTTTTCGGGCCCGCCTGCAATATTTGAGACATTTATTGCATCTGTAGGGTTTCAATGCAGGAAATTGCAGATCTGCATGGCGGCCACTTGAAATGATGTCCAGAAGTGGTTTGTAAAATCATATATGATGTGTTTGCAGTATGTGTAGCCCTGGTGCAACCAAAGGAGGGGCAGGACCCACCACCGGGGGGCGAATGAACCTCGGCGGCATGCCGGATCTAGCCGTTAAAATCCACGAAAAATCATACGATGCCGGAAATCCTCGAGACCTGGCACAGTGCCGTCATATCGCCCTACAAGGGTGTGGTAAAAGTTGTCAAAATCGATGGAAGTACCAATTAGTTGTGATTTTAATAAAGTATAAGGACCTATATGCAAAAGTACATGAGGTCACATTTCTAACATACTCAAAAATGAAAACAAACTGGATATTCATAATCTATGGAAAATTCTACCCCAAATAGATATATAATTTGTGTATGTTTAATTTTAGATAAGTCAGATTTAAATTAATCAAATTTTAACTTTAAAAAATTAAAAATAATTAAAACAAAAACAGATAATATCTATGCCGACGGCCATAGTACTGCCACGCGGCAGCTCCTGCAAAAAAAAACAGAAAATATATATGCCGACGGCCGCCGTCAGGGCCGTCGGCATATATTTGACGGCGTCAGCGTACCGTCTGAACCCGGGTCGCCTGGGCCACCTATATGCCGAGGGCCTAGCTATACCGACGGTCGCCGTCGGCATAGTCTGAGGTATGCCGACGGCCTTTCTATGCCTACGGCTGCCGTCGGCATAGACCGAGGTATGCCGACGGCAATTCTATGCCTACGGCTTCCCACAGGCCGTCGGCATATCTCCGTCTATGCCGACGGCCCCGACAAAAAGCCGTCGGCATAGAAATGGCCGTCGGCATAGGGATTTATTCCGGTAGTGTGTGCATCACAATGATGCAAAGGCTGGGGGTTATCCTCCTTTTCTAAAAAAATGTGAACGCTTACTTGATGCTTGGAATTAGTGTATGTGTTAGGACCACTACTGTGCCTAGCTAGCTAGAATTGTTAGGCAGCTCGCACGCGGTTGGCTGGCGACCCTTGACGTGTTCTTATTTGAACTTGCAGTTGTCGTCTTATCAGTGTGGATAGCAGCTTCCTTCATTTTTGTGGTTTCAAAAAGATGGAGAAAAGTCGAGGTGCATCTAGAGACGACGACCACGAACCGGGGATCAAACGGCAAACTCGCGTTCCAGAAGAGAACCTTCTATTATTGCCTACTATGGAACGTGTGCTGACCGGCAGCCAGCCTTTTGTCAAGTCTTCAAACTGAAAAGAAAAATAAGAAGGACCTGCCTTGCTAGCGTTCTTCATTCCTTCCTAACAGGTGCGTTCATCTCCTTAACTCATTTCGGTTTGCTCCCTGCTGCTCCTGTTCCATTATGGCTACAAGGCTTGATTGTGCTTTAACAGAATATATTCCATCTCTTTCTTGCCTCGCCTCCCAGAGTTATCATCTTCCTATACACATTGATTACTGTATATATCTCAAGAACAATCTTCAGGAGGTACATACAGTGCGCTAAATCTTCAGGAGGTACGCATCTAATTGCTACGAATTTCTGCAAGCGTGTTGTCTATCTCAAGCAAACTACTTTCCCATGAATATAGTTCTGAATAACACCATGTACTAGAATGGAGGACCAAAGTGTGCTACAGCGTATACTTAACGGAGACGAGGAACCGACGGGTCTGCCGTTTGCACTGTTAGAGCAGATCACGAACAATTTCTCTGAAGAAAGAAAAATTGGCCATGGCGGATTTGGACAGGTCTACAAGGTATAGTTTTACCATTTAGAAATTACATAAAGGTCTCAAGTCCAGTCAAATATCACTCTTGTTTTCGTTCAAGAATAAGTACAACCAAACCAATAGAAACAGAACATATTATTCTTGCACAATATGAACATAGGGAAGAGCTAAGCAAGTTGATATTCAACTATAAATTACAATATGAACATACGAGGCACCATGCAAAAATCTCCAATGTAATATAAATGTTTATTGCGTTAAACAACATCGTTAGTCCACACACACACACACACACACACACACGCAGGCTGGACATGAGCCGGCTCGGTGCGAGTTCGGTCTGAGTGAGCCGTCTCAGTTCGTATCGGCTGGCAAACGAGCCCGATTTACTGGCCCGGCTCGTCTTGGCTCCGGCTCGGTCTGGACTCCGGCCCGGCCAGTCACTGCCATGTGGGCCTAGGACGCGGCGGCGAGCTTCAACGGGACGCCGGACTAAGGGGGGAGGGGCGAGCATGGCCGAGGAGCATGGATGCGAGCTAGAGCAGACGGAGACGATGGCTCCAACGACGACCAGTGGCGGCTGGGGAGGAACGCCGATGAACTCGAGCGAATGGGCTCGAATCGGCCGAACTGAGGTGGTAGGCAGGATCTACGCAGCTCCAAGGGCACGCACATATCAACAGAGGCAGCTGGCGAGCACGGCTTCATCGTAACCGACGGCCATGGCAGACGGCGGCTCAGGAGCTCACGGGAACGGCGGCTACGGCATGCAATCGAGCTAGGGGAGCGAGGGGAATACGTGGGGGCTCACAGCGATTCTCGGGTAGGTCTCGGGGAAGCCGGACGAGGCCGGGGTTGTGCGGATCGATGGCGGTGACCCGCGGTCAGAGTCGAGGGGAATGGACGATGGCGACGCGATGTGGCAACTTGGCGACGAACCCCTTGACGACGAAGCACAGCGCTTCCTCGCGGTCCTCCTGGACATCTTCCGGAGGCGTGGGGTGGCCTCGGAGCACGGCAGCGACGACGACACAACGACGGAGGTTGTGGCGATTGAGCGAGAGGGGGATGAATGGGGAGCTAGGGCTAGCGAGAGGGACAGCGGGGCACCCTTATCCACTCCTCAGATCCGCGGGATGGTCGCCACGAACGTATCGGCGGCATGGACGGCCAGCACGCGCGGCACAGCCTCCCCTCGGCGGGAGGTTGAAGAAAGGCCGGCCGTTGTGGGCTGGGCCGCACTGTGGCCGTGACTGGACCAAGTGCACAGTCCAGTTTTGTTATTTATTCTTTTTCTTTTCTGTCTTTCAATTTAGTTGCTGTTTTCCATTTTGTTTAGATAGCAAACGATTTTTTTTAGATGTGAAACTTGGCACATAAATACTAGGTATTATTCTTGGGCTGCACAAAAAGTTTGGGGTCATTTGCAATTATCTAAATTTGTGTTTGAATTTAAATGGTTTGCTTTAGTGCTGCTGGTCCAGCTAAAACAATGATGTTGGTTTCACTTGGGCAAATACTTGGGGATTATTTGGAATATAGTCAACATTTTTGTTTCAATATTTGAAGAAATAATTTTTGACTTTATATTTTGAATTTAATTTAAAAGTTGGAATATTTCTTAAGTGCAAATTAATTATGATAATCATGATGACATGGCACATTAGTTAGGCTAATAAAGTGATTAGCGTTTGGGGGTGTTACAGACGCCCACCTCCAGCGCACCTGCACGCAAGGCTTGTCCTCCGCACGACGGCCATGGCTACTCGGGCGAGCCCGCGGAGGCGCGATTGGAGAAGGAGGAGGCCTGGAATGGTAGCCGAAACGGAGGCGCGATTGGTGGCAGTCTCCCTGTACGAGGGGCCGGTGGCGGCGATCTCCCTTCGCGAGTGTGCACGGGGTTTCCATCAAGGGGTTGGTCAATGAGAGAAAGGAGAGAACTGATGAGCGGGACCCACATTTTTTTTAAGTTGCCACAGCCATTTTAACATTTGTTAGTCAACGTTGTGTATCCCTTTGCCACGTGGGCGATTTGCCACGTCAAAACGAGGTTAAAAAATTGGACAGTGTTTTTTGCCACTGTCAAGACTTGCGTGCGGTGAACTTTGTCACGATTTGTAATGTGCTGGTTTTTTGCTGATCAGGACACTATTGTGGTGGTTTTATGCATTTTTCTCACGAGGGAGAGGATGAAGGAGGCAACGGTCAGGGAGGCGAGCTTGAAGCGGAAGACAAACCCCCCACAGTTGATGACGTGGAAGTTGTCGCGAGAAGACCCAATCCAATAATGCAGCGCCCCATGGAGGAGCTTGATGTTGCAGCGCTTGAATCAGGGGAACGGGGAGAGCCAGAGCGAGGTGGTAGGTGCGCCGCCGCGAGGGCAACGGAGGCGCGCAGGCGATCAAAAAAGAAGCCGCTGAAGGCTGGGCCTGGTCGAGCGGGGGACAAGATGTTCCCGGTTAGAAAACCAGACGAAGCGAGCCAAGGAGGGCGGTGCGGGGCAGAGAAGCCAGCACTTCCGTTTCAGAGTTATCACCATGAAATGCCACGAACAAGGCCTAGTAAGTTAACTACACGGGCCCTTCCCCACATTAAAAACCAAACATAACAGAAGTACCTAACAATTATTTTTGAAGCAGAGGCAAAAGATCTGTCTCATCCATTAATTAAGCAAACAGAGTTGCCCAGTTAATTAACGGAAAACCGGGCGAAAACAATCACAAACCATTGAGCGGCAACCACACAATATCCCACACACACCACAACATAGAGGGCCTCGTCAAGATTGCACACCGGCGTCATCATCATCACTTCTCCGCAACAGTTGTCATCGCCCACCCTAATCTCCGAGCAAGTGACTCCGACTTCGCCAACGACAAACGTTGACCCAACTCTCACCGTAGGTCTATGCAGAAACACAATAAGGCTCAAGCCAGAACTCAGCCACCCGTGCTGAGGGCGGCGCAGCTCCGATTCTGAAGAAGAGCTCCAAAGGAGAACTATGCAAGGCTGGCGCCCTGGAAGACCACCGAACATATCACCTATTGGCTATCATCGTCGCCTCCGGGGCCCCGCCGCCGTAGCTCTGACTTCACCACAACAAAACAATCCGAGGTAATCCCACGGGTATGCCAAAGAAGAGCCGACTACCGCAACCATTGCCATGCTTCCGAATTCACTCGCCCCCGTCATCGTTGCCACAGAAGCCTCGACGCCAACACCGTCGTCTTCCACTGGTCCCGCTTGCCGATGTCCAGCTCCAAGGACAAAGCCCTCGAGAGAGGAAACGACCCAGGGCGCCGCCATCGTCTGATCGCATAGGATCCAAGGTTCCCCCCGGAGCCGGATCCATGACGGAGGGGTGCCGCAGCAATGCGGTCATGCCTCCAAGAAGGTCAACGACGCTCGCAGCCACCGCACCGGTCACAACCCAAGGCCAAGACAGGGTCTGCACCCAAAGTCCCAACAGAACCAACCCGCACCGGCGTCGGCAAGCCCACCAAACAACACAACCACCAACGAGTCAGCCCTCCGACGAACCTCACCGCCGCAGCAGCCAACCACTTGCAGAGGCCGCCGACGACCACCCACCAGCCGCCAGATTCGTCAACCGCCGACCGAAAGCCTAGCCACCAGACGCAGCACGAACCGCCGAGCCTTGCCGAGCACCATGCCGGCAGGGACAAGAGAAGCTCCGCCTGAGGCCAAGAAGCACCGCTGTTCCGAGACGTAGCCAAGCTTCAGATGCACACGCACGCTCGCCGGAGGACGGAGACACCAGATCCGGCAGACTCTCGCGCCTTCAGCGCCATCACCTCGCAGCCGGACGCCCGCAGCGCGCCCGGCCCTCTCTCAGTACCTCCTCGCCAGGGCGCTGCTCAGGCAACTTCCACAAGCCCCGCCGAAGCGCGACCTCTGTCATCGCATGCCGACCGCCCGCCGATGCCAAAACTGCGCTGGCCCCTTGCCGAGGACCACACCCGCTGCTGATCCGCAGCCGCCACAACCTCACCAACCCATCGCGGCCTGTCCACAACCTGAGCACCCACGCCTCACGCAGCACGGAAGCAGCCTCAGACCCCAGATCCTTGCAGCGCGCACGCCCCGCCAGCACACGAGCAACCGTGCCGCAGACACCAGATCCATGCCGGGGACGCTCGAGCCGCCGCACAGCGGACGCGACGCCTGTGCTGACGCGGTGTAGGCGCCCCGCCACCTTCGTGCGCTGGCCACCGCAACCAGCAGGCCCAAGCCTGCCCCCGACCACCGCCGGCGCACCCAACATCATGAGCGGCCGACCTGCGCCGCGCCAATCCGAGCGCTCATGCCTGCGCCAGCGCACACCCATGCCGGAGCGCCGCCAGCCTTCACCGAGACGAGCGTCCCATGCCGCCCAGCCCCCCAATGAGAGGAGGTAGAGGCCCCGCCGCCGCCGACGCCGCACGGGCTTTGCCCTGCGGCGGCAAGGGGAGGAGGGCCGGAGTGGGGTGGTGAACAAATATCAATAACATTCAGACCATACGTGCTTCTATACCTTCAACAAAAATAATAATAAAATAGTTCCAAACCAGATTATTCCAGTATGACAACCTTCCATACCGTCCCTTGATACTCTTATTGCGTTACAAGCAGCACCTTAAGAATGCTGTAAAAAAAAGCACCTTAAGATTTAAGTTGAAGTTAAAATGAAAAATGGAAAATACATAAAGGCGTATCTCAACCTGTTTCTCAGGATTACATCGATACGTAGAACTGACTATGCTTACCTTTAAGCAAATATTATTTATGTTACGCATCTGGATATACCCATGTTTACATAGCTTCATTTGGACAATATGTCAGGCTACACATGAAAGCTGCTTCTCGTACCATTCTCTCTTGCATTGCATGGATATTCTATTTGTCTCTCTTAACCTTCTCCCCCTCAATTTAACACACATGGTGATGCAGCAGGAAGAGATAACACATATGTCAACCATTATGCATACCATAACAACACACTAATATGCAGTATTAATATTAATTAGTTCTGTCTAACAGGGAGTTTACAATGGAGAGAAGATTGCTGTGAAATTGTTTTATGATGATCCAGCACCTGACAACAAGCAATTTGAGAATGAATGTGTTAACCTTCTAAGGATCAGACATCCAAATATTGTACAGTTAGTCGGCTATTGTTATGAAAAACGGTATAAATATCATGAGTACAACGGCAAACTGCGGTCAATTCAATACATATCTAGAATTCTCTGTTTTGAGTACCTGGAGGGAGGAAGCCTAGACAAGTACCTCAAAGGTAAGATGCGCAAAGTTCAGATGTTTTTTCTCTTGTGCTTAACAAAGTCCAATTCCTTGATTTCAAACCTGAGCCATACTCTTTTGTTCTGCTTATTCTGAAGAATCTCGTGACCATGACTGGCCGACACGTTACAATATAATAGAGGGGACCTGTGAAGGTTTAAATTTCCTTCACGAGGGATATGGATCACAAGTTCTTCACCTGGATCTAAAACCTGGGAACATACTACTGGATAAGTACATGGGGGCAAAATTAGCAGATTTCGGGTTGTCAAAGTTCATCAGTAAAACACATACCCATATCACAAAAACTATAGGAACAGAGTAAGTGGACTGAGGAGTGCCTCATCTGAAATACGATTTTTTTCTATGGTGATTGAGTGAATGTTTTTACCATGGCACTAAATTTGAGCTAAATATTTCCGATAACATGCAGGGACTATATGCCACCAGAGTTCAGGTTTAGAAATCAGATCTCACCTAAGAATGATGTTTACAGTTTAGGGGTTATAATCATAGAGATAATGGCTGGACGTGTAGGCTACTCGAAATTTCGTGAAATGGATGATGTCAAACCATTTGTTGAGCAGGTAAGATAATTTATTTCGATATGAAGAACAATTTTTATTTAAAGAGAAAATCACACGTCTAACTTTTGTACAGTATTTTACACTATATTCTCCATCTTTAGTAATATCTTTGTATTCTGATTCGGTAGGTAATTACGAATTGGCGGGAATGGATAAATGCAACGGAATCACTGTTCCCATCGGCAGAATTAGATCAAGTGCAGACATGCATCAACATAGCAATAAAATGTGCGCATCCTGAAAGAAATAATAGACCCACTGTAGCAGAAATTTTGGATACCATGCAGCAGACAGAGAGAAGGTTTCTGGAGGAATGGAGGAATCACGCAGGATTTCCCGTGGGACAGGTATGATGGCTAAGACTATATAAATACAATTGTCAACACATACTGCGTGCTCACCTTTCATTTGCATACGAAATTTGTTGTGAAAATCTGAAAGATACACTCGTATCTCGTGCCCACTTACAAAGTTACAAGTTTATGCGAGCACACTCTACATACACACACAAACACACACACTTGTGTAATTCTTGTTTCTGGTTCTCGTTTTAGTAGATCTCACGTATGTACACCTCTGTTGGATAACAAACGGCTCACATACTACATGTACACCTGCATGCAGAACTTGCCCACTCCCACTAAGAGTGCACTAAGGGGTGGAAGTGGAGGTAAAGTTGTTGACATCAAAGAAGTTCCATGGCGTCTGCATAGTCTGACGATTAGCTACCAAGGGTTAATCGATGCGTTATCCTTTTCTTACATTGACCAATCTGGGAAGAAGCAACGTGTAGGTCCTTGGGGCGAAGAAAACCATCTCCACAAAATTGAAACGGTACGTTTATTTGCTTTCTTGTGCTAGCTCTGCATGCGTGGTACATACTAATCAAGATTTGGAGTCATTTGGTGAACTGCTAGAATTAATTGTTGACAGTTTGGCACCACTTCTAGCAGTGGCGGTGGCAGGATGATAACCCTGTGGGGTCAGAGACATGATTATTAACGATTTTACATAGTGTTTAGATTTTTATTATATAAACACATACACGCATATGAAGGATCAGCTGACCCCACAGCTATAACGTGGAATCACCACTGCTTCATAGTCTTCTGATCATTTATTGGTGTATGTTTGCAGATCCGCTTCAGCCCTTCAGAGTTTGTCATGAAAGTGTCTGGAGCATACGGGAGTCATGGTGAAAACGTTCTCGTGATGTCCCTTACGTTTGTCACCAACGTCAGAACCTACGGACCTTTCGGAAATCCTTATCATCAAAATGTGGCAGCAACTCCTTTCAGATTCAGAGCTGACGAGGGCTGCAGCATCGTGGGGTTCCACGGTAGATCTGGCAGCCATCTCTTTTCGATTGGTGTTTACATGGTATGAATTACAGCATCCTTATGCATGCAGCACGTTCCCTTTTGGGCCAACACATGTGTTTAATTTGCTTTTGGTTTCAGTATTCCAACTATAAGACGACGGTCAGGGCTCTTTCCGCACCAGTGATTCTCAAGGGCCAGGTATGATCACTAACTTACATAAATATATCTGGAGACATGTAGCGTGCACACCCTTTGGTTTGCATACAAAATTGTCATGAAATGCTTCAAAATAAATTTAATGGCTCCTAATTATATCGAACATTAACTCCGCCTATGTTTTTTAGGCATAGCCGGTCCCAAGCCCGGGTAAAGGAGGAGGCTTGTGATAGGCTTGGCGAGCCAACGTAAAAACTAGCCAGTCCCATGGGTATGAAACCCATTTGAGCGAGAGTAGTAGTAGGATGGGTGACCTCCTGAGAAGTCCTCGTGAAAGGGTTTCATATCTAAGGTTTGTGATAGGCTTGGTGAGCCAACGTAAAAACTAGCCAGTCCTTTGGGTATGAAACCCATTTGGGCGAGAGTAGTACTAGGATGAGTGACTTCCTGGGAAGTCCTCGTGAAAGGGTTTCATATCTAGCCTACCCCAACTTGTTTGGGACAAAAGGCTTAGTAAGTCATATAAGTCGGTCTAATTATATCGAACATTAATATCTGCCCGAAAAGTAAAAATGGAAACAGCAATGAAATATCTTCTGTTGGCACACGGAGAACCGAGGCACACGAGAACCAATCTTCTAATGCCATTGGCAATTGACGTTATTGGAAACCGTGTCAATGTGCACTCAGACTAAAATTTTGTCAAGCCTTCTACAACAATTGTAGGTACACAAAAAACCCATTCAGCAATCACGGATTTCAATCGTATGCTACATTGAAAAATAATTTCATCTTCATATAGTATCTGTGCAAAAGCTGGTAAAGAGGAACTTCACAGTAACTCGCATTGCACAAACAGTGAAACAAATAAAATGAAAAAAAAAGACCACCATAGAACTTTCCTACTATATCCTTGTGTTTTATGTATCAGCTCATAAACCTGTTCAATGAAGTGTGTTCATTGGAGAAAGAGAGCATGAACACACTGTTTATGATGACACGCAAATTTATGAAGGTGGGCATGTCTAAAGAGCACAACAATTTCCTTCAAATTTTAAAGTAAATGTATCGCAACGGGAAATCAGGAAATACGCTGATTACTTACCGGCAATGGAGAAACGTAGTCGTTGAATTAATTTCTTTCCGCAGTCATCAACTTCTCAATGCATGGGATCTTTAGATCATTGATGATTGAATTGGCACTGAGATTCAAAAGCAATCTGTCAAATAAAAAATATGTAATACAAGATAAACCCCGAAGGCTGCTGTAGGCAGAAAAAAAATGATAATTCATGAATGCTAAGCTAAAATAAAATACTAGGCGTGTATTCTAGCTAGGAATCTAGGGTGCTTGTACATGTAGTCTTGTATAAACATATAAGTTTAGTTCAAATACACGTAGTAATGTAGAAACATAGAAGTTTAGTTCAAATACATGTAGTCATGTAGAACTTATTGCCTTTGTACAAATGCAACTTATAAAATGGAGGGAGTATACATCATCTAAACACATATAGCTCTTTCCTTGCAGATAAGCGCTTGTTTAGATGAAGATGACATGCTCGGGATTAAGCCATTCGAACTACGACTACCTTCTGAGCTTAAGAAGAAGATATCATGTTCAGTTGAGCTAACCAACGATACAGCTAATTACATTGCCTTCAACATCCAACCGTCAAACTCAGCACGGTACAGCGCACAACCAGATAAAGGCATTGTGCGACCACACTCCAAGTATGGTGTGAAGATAACGGTGCCACCACAAGATATGCACCATGCCGACAAGTTCATCGTTAAGAGCATGAAAGTGTGTGAGGGCATCAGAGATGAGGATATCACAGAACACATGTTCGAAGAGGCTGGTAAAGTAGTTGATGAGGTGGATTTGATGGTTGTATATGAGCCTACGAAGGCCCAAGAAAACTACAAGAGTAGAAAAGACACCAACATGCCAGCTGAGGAAGTTCCTGAGGTGATCAATTGAGACCCATCTTAATGTGTTTGTATGCATCTTTTGTCCCTTTCTTCTGACTGGAATCAATTTCTATGCTCCCAGGCGAAAAAGGGAAAGATTGTTGAGTCTACTCACGGGAAGGGCAAAAACAAACTTGGTAGCAACGAAGATGCAGAGGAAACTTCCATTGTAAGCTTAGTAAGAGAATTCAACAAGCACTATTGCTGAAATGTGTTTATTTAATCTGACTACATCATTATTCTGCATACAAGGACATCAATTCAAGCACGCGAGGACAATGTGCCGAGCAAACAAAGCAGTGCAAACTCTACCCTCCACAAAGCTTTTCGCGCAACTCTCTTACCAACATGAGATACCTCGAGAAAGTGAACGACCGAACCATGGATCTCACGACGGGGGCTATGGGCAGCCTGCTCGACAAGCTAGGCAAGCTCCTCGTGGAGGACTACAATCTAGAGGACAACATCAAGACAGATATCAAGTATTTTTCAGAAAAGCTGAGAAAGATGCACAAAACCCTCCGCGAGCTAGGAAAGCTTGATGGGGTCAAGATTTGGGTTGACCGAGTTAGGGAGCTATCATATCACATAGAGGATATGGTCGATGGCTTCCTAGTGCACGTCGAGCCTGATCCTAATAGGAGTGGCTTCAGGGAGCTCAAGCATGAGGGGCTAAAGATCTTGGAGAATGGCATCATGACTCACCATCAAATTGGTGATGTGATCAGAGACATCAAGAACAAAGTTCAGGATGTGGCAGACATGCAGGAGAATTATAACTTCGATGTCAATAATGTTGTACCTAATGCGACTGCAAAAGCCGCCATTGAAGACCTTCGAAATTTGGTTATATACGAGGATGAAAAAGAACTCGTTGGCATCGAAACGCCAAAACATGAGCTAATGAGGCTATTAGAGGAGGATGGTAATGTATCAAAGCAAAACCTCAAGATAGTCTCTGTCGTCGGACTTGGAGGATTGGGAAAGACCACACTTGCCAATGCAGTGTATGAAAAGCTTCAAGCACAATACAATCTTACAGCTTTTGTTTCGGTGGGTCAAGATCCTGATGTGAAGAAAGTTTTGACGAACATTATCTCCAAAATTAAAAATGATTTCAATGCAGAAAAATTGGAGTTGGGGCAACTCATGAAAAAACTTAAAGAATTGCTCAAGAATAAGAGGTACACATCCCCCCGCCCCCAACCCCCAATCAGCCCATGGTGTTGAGAGTACATAAGCAAACTACATAAAATTGGACAATTCTACTTCAATATTTTCTTGATTACTTGGAGTGCCCGTTTACTTTGTTCTAATTTGCATGCATATATGGTTGTGGCATCCAATATAAGTCATGTGTTTTGAGTTAAAAATTCCTAATATTAAATGGATGTAGAATAACTTATTCTAATATTGTGTGTAGGATATATATATATAGGACGATCTTGGTTGCATGATAGTTAATTATACGTCCACCATGTTTTACAACTTATGAAACAAATTTAAAATCAAATAAATTTATTTTGTGACATAAGTCGGGGAGATCTAAATATATGTATACCAAATCTAAATTTATTTTCAAAGCATTGTAAAACTGTGTAAGTGTGAAATATAGTACACACGCTAATATCAATCACAATTTTAATAATTTTATGACATTCTTACCTATATTTTGGGACTTAGGTTATTTTTTATGCAAGTCAGTAAGATCTTATATATGTTTGCATACCGATCATAAAGTCAAATTTAAATAATTATAAGAGCACCAAGGTCACAAGGTGTACAATAACTTGTTTTGCACCAAGGTCACAAGGTGTACAATAACTTGTTTTGCACCAAGGTGTATAACAACATACATAGAAGAGGACGGTATAGGACCTCTCCCTACAAAATAGAATGTCTTGTTTACCTTAACATTGGTTATATAATCATGCAAAAGCTAGATTTTTTTATGTCTAGAAACAGATCTAATGTCCACAACAGTTGTAGAAATAAATAAATAAAACTCAAGATGTCACCATCCATTGTTGCCGGTCGTTGCAACGTGACATTGGAGTATATAGCTTAGGGTGGATTTAAAAACATAATTTCCAGTGATCCATACTTAATCCACAGACTGACGAATCTGAATGGATGTTAGTTGATATTATTAAGTATTGCTATGCGCAAGAATTTATTAGTATGCTTGTTGTTAAGACTCAAAAGAAAACATGCAACGAAGCCCAAAAAAGTTGATTGGAGGATGTTGGTTGATAGAGAGGATCTGATTAAGCTTCAGAAGAGTTGCCTAGGAAGCTGGCATGTCCCTAGCCTTTCCCAGGGGAAGTGACAGATGCAAGATAGCAATAGTTTTGAAAATGAAGTCAGCCGGTTGTCCAGGGATGACTTTCTCAATTGCTAGTTTGTTTTGAATCATCCAGAGAGCCCATGACTGGGCCACGAAGTAGCACCACAACACCCTATGTTGAGAACCACTAAGGTTGTTGGCAAGCACTAATAGGTCGGCACGGGACTGGGGGTTCAACAAACTACTCGTGCACTCACGAACACAGCTCCACAAAAAAGAAGTAAGAGCGCAAGAGAAAAGAATGTGGTTCACGTCTTCCTCATCACCACAGAAGGCACAACATCCATCGCTTGACCCTTGCCGTCTGTGGATGTTAGTGGAAGTGGGAAGTCTATTCCGCAAAGCTTGCCAAAGAATCGACTTAATTTTAAGGGGAATCGCTACCTTCTGGAGCAATTTAGGGTGAGCTACAGAGGGACCCCCAGAGAGCTTGGCATGTATAGATTTAATAGAGAAGCGTCCCGAAGATTCAAGATCCCAAGTAACCATGTCGGTCCCTTTCGACAAAGACATCTGCTAGACATCCCTCAATAGCGCCTCTCAGCTCGCTAGTTCGGGGGGGGGGGGGGGGGGGGCGGGGGGTGAGATTTCGTCGAAAGATGATGTTGATATACCAAGATGTCAGGATCAACCGCAAGCATATATAATTCTTGGAACCGCTCAAACAATGGGGTATTCCCAACCCACTTGTTGACCCAAAATTTGGTCTCGCAATCATTCTTCACCTCAAATTTCGCACCCATGGCAAAACAATAACTCACTTTCTGAAGCCCATTCCAAAAAGGAGAGCCTTGCTTGGTAGCCTCGAACACACTTTGTCGAATAAGAGGGGAGAGATGGGGTCCCCTTGAGATAAACCCCTTTTATTTCTGAGAAAGGGGCCCACTTCCCCGTTGATTGAAACCATTGTATGGTCACCCGAGACCAATTGCATGATGCGGTAGATCAACCCCCATATATGGAAACCTTTCCACACAAGAACCTCCCTAGGGAAGGACCAACTAACCCTGTCGTTTTGATTATTAGCACCTATATTGTGAACTATCTCATGCATTGACAGAACACCTCCAAGGATGTGACAGCCCTTAATAAATGAAGTTTGGCAGTTCATCTCACATTCAAAATTAACTAAACAACAGACTACCTGTCGAGCATTTCAGGTCTCGTGATCAATTTTTTTTACCGGCACAAAAATTACAAGTTTGTGGATTTTTAAGTTGGATCCTTATAAATTCAGCTTTAATCGAGTCAATAATTTTATTTACTCTTCTCTAATGTTCAGGCCAAATCATTGTTATAACCCCTCACTTGCCTTTATTCCTTCCGTTGCATCATCATGGTACTGTGAGATAAATGCATGAAATAATTTCCCTACTTTTTTTCTACGTAGATAAGTGCATACTATATTTTTCCTTTTTATGTTGTACAAAATTAACAACATTAGTGGTTTTATTGTTGAGATATATTTACAAAACATTATTTTATTTTCTACACATTGGGCAATTATGAGATATATGCACAAAGTAATATACATCTTGAGATCACTTACAACATTGATTTCTACACACTGTATCATTGTACTGCACATGATTTTATATTTGAAATGTGATTAAATATTTTATTACGGTATTACGAATGTGCATTGCATGTGCCCAATTGTTGGTAATCACTAATAACACACATGCCCAATTGCATGCAACAGGTTTTTCCTTTGAGAAATAAACGTAAAATGTAACAAACATGTTCAAGCTTTAATCTTAACAATTAATGCCCTCCAAAACAACAACCCATATCTTTGTCATCTTTGGCCATATCAACAATTCTTCAGTTCACCAAGATATTGTGAGATATATGCATGAAACTTTTTTTTCTACGTAGCTAAGTAGCTAAATAGCATGGTACTACATATTATTTTTTCTTTTTATGTTGTACAAAATTAACAGCACTAGCAATTGTATTGTTATGAGATACATGTACGAAACACTATATTATTTTGTATTTCTACGCATTGGATAATTTGTGAGATATATGCATGGAAGTTTTACTTCAACATCACATACTATGTGTATTTCTATGCAGTGTACTAATGTGCTATGTATGATTTGTATATTTGAATTATGATCAAAAAATTAGTACGATATTATGTGCATGCATTGCCTGTTCCCGATTGCTAGTAATTACTAATAAAAAACATGTTCATTTCACTAACCATGTCACATACCATGTTTTTCTTTTGAGAAACTAGCAAAGTGGCCCGCTCGATGCGCGGGCTAGAACTTTTGAAAGTTTAATTTTAAAAATGTTATTTTTACCATCTTGTGTACTGGTTGATATGGATTTTTTAATCGGTCAACTTATAGTCAAAGTAGTAAATGATGATATCAAGTTATCAATGTCAAATACAACTTAAGTTGGAGTTTAATTTCTTTCTGCCTCCCACATTAATGTGCAACAAACCAAAGATTAATTAATGTATTTGTGATCACCTATAGTTCTAATATTTTCCATATTGAGTTTTAATAATTGACTATGAAAATATTTCTCATTGCATTATCCATATAAAATATAATGATGTCAAGATCATCTCACTCTTTTCGAATTGTATAATTAGTTAATTTGCTCCTACAAAGGATAATGTCACCACACATTTGCTTCTATCAACTCCTTCCCATATCTTTACTTGGTTTACTTGGTCGGCCACAAATTTATTTTTACTTGGAAAGATTTGATCCTTCCGACAAAAGGAAATCAAAGAACAACATATACCCTACATTTTCATGGATTTTCCTTGCCCATTTAGTGAACACAGACTAAAGTAGTAAAGGAAATTATGAGCATGTATGTTTCGATTACACGTTAGATGAACACTGCAAGAAAAAATGTCAACAACAACAACAAAAAATCTAATTTTCAGAAATAATCACATCTCATAAACATAAAAGACCAAGGATGGACATACGAAAAATCTAGATTAGAAAGAGGGAAGCTTGGAGGATGAAAAAATAGAGGATTATTAAATCATAATTTTTTTGAATCCTGGCTTTTTCTTCTGCATAGCTTATCAATATAAGAGGGCATGTACATTGTACCCTTCCTGAAACTCCCACCGACGATCCATGAAAAGTGAATTTTATATTTCATTGTTTGAATACAGAAAAAAAAATGAAATAGTCTTGGAATGTAGCATTAATGACTCATTTAATAATTATGTTTCAATAGTTTTCTTCATTGAATTTTATTACCATTTTTTGCCACCCAGGGATCGGTAAAAACTTGAAGAATTTCTTCAAAACAAAGCTATTTTTGTTACATAACTGGCATGGGTAGTTATGCATACGCATATACAAAATATATTTTAGGATAGTGCTTGCTCTTAAAGGTTGTCGATGAAGAGGTTCAAATTTTCAATAAAGTTATAGTACGAAATCAAGCATAACCCTATGATATACATACTGATTTTCTCACAACTGTAGCGAAGGTAGTTTTTATTTCTCAAAAAAGTATCCAATAAATATTCAACTAATATCATAGAAAAATATGAAGCTATAGATTCTACCTTTTTAGATGAAACTTGCAACCCCTTCCTCAACTACGGTTAATCATATCTTTCATCTACTTAAAAATAATTCACATCATCAATAGGGAGAATATTCACCTATGTTATTAGAATCAATTTTCTGGGCAAAAAACTTCTCCATGTCGAGGTCAGGTAAGTAGATTAACCTGAATATTACACCTTTGTTAGCTAGCCCTGATCACTAAGGACACATGAAACAGACTTCAGTTCTACTGGTTCTAAATATCTGATGAATAGCACACCCTACTACTCCAAAGTTAACCACGGAGATAGACCCAATGCAAACCACAATTAAGAAAGGAGAGACTCCCAATATTTTTGTAGCAAAAACTCCTTTGACCAATCTTGATAGAATAAATCTAACTTATAAGCAAAACTATATTGCTGTAATGGAGGAAACACATTCAATCTACAATCTAAAATTGTGTACAAAACATACTCACCTCTCTGGCATCTCTTGGCACAACTACCTGCGCTTAGTTTTTCCGGCTGGGCGTATAAAAGCTAGCTTCCTACAGCTAATCGACCCACTTCTGATTTATCTTCAACATACGCACGAACACAGCTACCAGCAGCAAGGCTAATTGATTCTCCCAGCCGGCTGGAAACGTAAACAATTGATCCGTTCCCAATCAATCTTCAACATACGCACCTACTACACTGCAGCTACCCTACCCTCAAGGCTAATTGATTCCCAATGCCGGACGGAACGTAAACAACCGATCCACTCCCAATAAATCTCCAATACAAGCACGTACACAGCAGTCAGCCGCAAAGGGTACTTGATTCAGGTGGCTCAGAATTACCAAATCTACAAATAGAAAGAGTTGTGCTAGTTTCCCTTAGTGTGTATGTATGTTTCTCACTTGTTCGATTCCATGATGTAGTAGTACATAGAAAATTACTGTTTCATTCTTTTGGTCTCCTCGGCGACTCTGAGCGGACTTGTGTATATGCTTGTTCATTAACTGTAAAAAGAGAAATGTGTTCCTATATTACTGTACACTGTGCAGATATCGTACTTTGCATGACGATGATAAATTGCCTCTTGATTTGCGGACGCATGCAGCTGGGATGCTCATGCTTCTCAAATGTGTACATCGTTCACAAGACTATATATCACGTGGAATCGTTGGTAGAGCATTCACCATCTTAGATAGACCTTTCATGGTCTTTTTAGCAGGTAGTATTAGCAAGGCGAGCAGTAAATGCCTCCTCATTCTTCCCACATACACGTGCTCAAGCCAGCTACTGCTAAAGTTCAAGCATGCCGGGAGGAATTACCACGGATATGTGCCAGTACATCTTAGCTAGATGCAAGGGCTAGTGGCGTAGCTACGCATCAATCTTGCAGCTTGGCGAGTTCTCCGTCTTGGAGCTAGGCAAGCAATACTCGGCACGCCACTGATGTACCTGTAGCTTGACAAGGCCTGCGTCGTTGTGGCCTCGTCCGCTAATGCCGCCCGAGAGATCATGAAGACGCCAGCTTCGCAATGTAAGCGTCCCTCAAAAACTATCATGCAGGCGCTGGGCAACGAACGAATATTGCCTCTTGTTTCCACGCTAGGGGCACCCTGTGACGACAGCTCGGCAAGCTGTGTGTCTTGGAGCTTGCAGTCCCTGACGCGTCCAATCAGTCCACCGTGTGCGGGAAGCGGAGGTTTCCACTGCCGGTGTAATTATCCTTGGTTTTAGGCTGGGTGGTAGATGCAATTCTCTTTTGTTTTAGGCAGGGATGACCCTTCCAAGAGAGATGATGTAATTATCCTTGTTTTTTTTGTGAGACCATGGTAGGCACGTTTGGGAGTGGGGACTCGTGGTTGGTTCCCACAACATCACATATTGTTTTTCTATTTTAAACAACACAATCCTATGTATGGACTCGTGCTAGGTTGCCACAAGGCAATATATACTACGCATATCAAACGGTATCTGTTAGGCATATCAAACGGTTACATACTCATAATTTTAATAGACCCACCAGATCAAGGGCTAGTATTTACTGATTAACGTGGAATTTCTAATCTATTTCTCTTACTTCTTATTAACCCGTCAATTACTTTTTATATATAATAGATAACACTACAATCTAACCAACCTGTTTTAGCTTTAATTTTCGCAATCAGTGCCCTCCAAAACAACAGCCCTTGTCATTGTCATGTTTGTCCCATATCAACAATACTCCAGTTCAGTGATGTGACTCAACATTGGCCGTTAAGTTTCATTACCACCTTGTCAGATTCCATGCCATGAATCAGGGCAGATTCTGCACCACACACAAAGAGCCAAAAATCAGCACTCCGATTGTATCACACTTCTATAAATAAAAGAAACATAGATACAGATTTAACTATCACAAAGGACTCAAAATACAGGGATGGGGTTGCTTAGAACACATAGCAATGTGGGTGGATACTTTGTAGGTTTAGAGAGATTTTTTAATATATGGTATGCTTTGGATAGGTACATAAAATTAGAAATGACCCTCTGATAAATTTACTAAGATTCCACTATTCCTGTGTTTCTTACGTGTGCGGTGTTTTTCGCAGATACTTCATAGTAATTGATGATATATGGGATTCCTCATCATGGAAACATATTAATAATGCTTTTCCAAGAAACAACAATGGCAGTAGAGTGATAACAACAACAAGGATTCATGATGTTGCTCTTGCCAGTTGCAATGCTGAAAGTGAATATGTTTATTGGATCAAACCACTCAGTGACGAAGACTCAAGAAAACTTATTTTTAGAAGAACATTTGGTCCCACAAAAGGTTGCCCAGATACACCCAGAAAAGAAGAGATTTCCATCGCTATTCTGAAAAAATGTGGTGGTATGCCACTTGCTATTAATAGTATAGCAAGCCGTCTAGCTGGCAAGAAAGACTTGACGTGGGAATATGTATGGAAATCTCTGGGTGCTATGGTTGAAGCAAATATTGAACTTGACGATATGAAGCAAATATTGGATCTTAGCTACATACATCTTCCTAATCATTTGAAGACATGTCTGCTTCATGTTTGTATGTATCCAGAGGATCGCGAGATAGGTAAAAATGATTTATTGAGGCAATGGGTAGCCGAAGGTTTCGTGCAGCCGAAGGTGAGTACAAAGAGCCGGCAGCTGGATGCAGAGGATGTTGCAGGAGAGTACTTCAACGAGCTCATCAGTACGTGTATGATCCAACCTATGGAGATAGACTACAATGATGAAGTGTTGTCTTGTACAGTACATGATATAATTCTTGAGCTTATCAGATCCAAGTCAATTGAAGAGAATTTTATTCACGTAACTGATTGTTTCAAAGATGTGACAGGGCAGATCCATCGGGTCTCGGTCCACTGCAATGATAAAGAGGATACGGGAATTTCGGAAACAAACAACAAAGAGTCACTATCACATGTTCGGTCAGTCTTACTTTACCAAACAGGACCAGATGTGCTTTGTTTTCTGGGGTTCAAGTATATCCGAGTTCTACACCTTGAATTTGCATTATCTTTTTCCGACCGAGACCTCAACGGTATCAGTAGGTTGTTTCTCCTAAGGTATTTAAAAGTTTCAAATGGAATGGTAAAGTTGCCTAGTCAGATTGGGGATCTACAGCAACTGGAGACAATAGATCTACAGGAAGCTATACTAAGCAATTTTCCATCAGATATTGTTAGTTTGCCCTGGTTGTCGCATCTCTTGTGGCCCCACAATGATTTTCATGAAGCATTGCCTGACGGGATCGAGAGGTTGAAGTCCCTGCGCACTTTGGATGGTGTACAGGTGCTTGGAAGCTCAGTAGAGAGTATCATGGGCCTCGGCAAGCTGACCAACCTGAGAAAACTTAGGATCGGTTTGAGGAACATTCATCAATCGGAGGAAGCGACCACTGTGCGTATGGATGCCTTGCACATTTCCATATGCAAGCTTGCCGCCAACCTCAAGATCCTTACTTTGGAATCACAATATGGTTTCTTAGTAGATGCCCGAGGCTGGAGCAATTCACTGTTCCCTAGAGGTTGTCTGATTCAGAAGCTCGATCTGTTGTGCTGCAGCTTTCAATGTTGCCCCGAGTGGATTGGTCAGCTCCACCATCTCTGCTTGTTTCGTATTAGGGTGAGGGAGGTGGCTGATGGTGTCAGCATTCTTGCAGGGTTGCATTCACTTGCCTACTTGGAATTGAATACTAGTACTCGAGCAACTGACTCATACTCGGTGTCTCAACTTCAACCCTGGCAAGTGAAGGCAAGTGAAGAAAAGGAAGAAAGTGTACTCATCCCTGGTGGCGGTGCATTTAAAGCACTCAAGCACCTGGAGTTCCATTGTCCAAAGGCGTCGCTGACCTTTGAAGCAGGGGCTATGCCCAAGCTAGAGACGATTGACATACGGTTTCGTTACCACATGACTCACCAGTTCCTACCAGTTGGCATCCAGCACTTGCCAGCTCCCACCCTTAAAGGAATCTGGTTATGTGTGGACACCACCAACGTCATGGTTATAAAAAATTATGGACAACACAGAAAATATGTGAGGCTCCTGTTGAATGAAGCATTTAAGCCGCATCATCCGAGCGCCAACATCACCGTTTACTTTAAAGTGGGTGATGATGGTGATGAGTATGAAGAATTTGATTATGACGAAGATGACGATTGTTATTGTAGAGAAGAAGAGGACGAGGCTTACACAAGGCAATTCGCTCGGATAACTCGGATAATTGAGGCGCAGCAAGATTCTGGTTGGATGAGCATTAATACTGATGCAGCTCCAGTTGTGGACTCAGCGACCTGTCCACCACACTTAGCTTTGTCGCTAAACAGCAAAATCTTCACCGCGTCCGCTTTGTCGCTGCATCTTGCTGTTTCAGAATCCTTGCGGCTGCCGCTTACACCGCCGCTTGCCCCTTGTCCTTCCACCCTTCACCTGACACCCTACTCATCGCCAGACAGAGCCGAGCGCATGGCAAAATTTCCTGATGATATGAACAATGATCTCTTAGTTCAGCAGGGTAACAACGGCATGCTTGTTCATGCAGTGGGAAAAAATATCAACCACAATTTCCCTCCGGGTGGACTTGTTGATTTCATTCATACCCCTAATGAGCACTTTGAAGGACCAGTTGCAGAACCTTCCATTCACCCGACACCCTGCACATTGCTGGACGGATCTGACTTTCCTGACACTCTACAGATGGAGTTATCAACAACCATCGCAAATTTTCCTGTTGACATGAGCAATGATCTCTTAGTTCAGCGGGATAACAATGACATGCTGGTTAATTTCCCTCTGGGTAGACTTGTTGATCTGAATCAGGCCCCTAATCAGGTTAATGATGAAGAATTTCTGGAAGTCAATGATCTCATGACGGTGGCAGAATTAATCGAGCTGATGAATCAGTTCTTACAATTTTAGACAAAACAAAACATATATGTGAGACTCCGGTTGAAGGGAGCATCTAAGCGGCATCATCCTGACGCCGACGTTGGCGTTTCCTTGGCTCGTCATGATGAAGATGAATATGACGAATAAGATGGTGATAATGAATCAACAAGTACGGACAGTTCAAGTTGAAGAGCAGATAGATGCTGCGGCTAATCCCTGCTTGATTATGTTTTTCGTCTCTAGTTTCTACTTAGAATTCAGGCCACCTCTATACTTATTTGTAAACAATTATAGTCTTCAAAATAAGAATAAACAATAATGTAATGTTTCTTTTAAGTGAAAGTTCACATGATTTGCAGAACGTATGCTCTATTTTGTACTCAGGAAGCATCCATACATGCAAATATTCGCTTATGTCAGAACTAATGGAACTAACTGAAAGGTTGTTCACATTTTTATTTGTATGGGAATGTTCAAAATTTTATAACATGCTGATCTTAAATAATAAAGTAAAGCTAAAGTCAAAAACACAACAGCTAAACCTGACTAACAAATAACATAGAACGAGTATTCTAATCATCTGAGTGAATATATCAAACAGAGGAAAAAGCTTTCAGATGCAACTTCCACGTCACTCCTTTTGCAGTGCTACCCACCAAAACTTAACATTTAAAGGTAGCTTCAGAATAACTTGGCAGTTTAGAAATCATACTTGCTCGCTAATGGCAGCACAAAAGATAACAGCATCAACACCTTCAGAAAGATGAATCCACTTCCTCCTCTCATTCCTTTGACCTCCTACATCGTACAACCTGTATACCTCTCCGCTTCTTTTGCTCTCTCCAAGGGGGCTGCAGAGAAACTACCCAGGTTAACTTTAGTCTGTCATTATGTATCGAGTAGATCGAAAGAAATATGCACACCTCTAACAAACATACTACCTAAATTGAATTTCTACAACCCCATTTGTCCGTACTCTTGCATGGAGCACATCCTCCTGCAAAATATCTCCAAATGTTAAACAACATACAACTTTCAGTATCTATACATTGAGGATTAATTCAAGTGATTAAAAAGTAAAAACATATAAACAAACTGAAACTAAATTTTTGATTGACAATTTGATGTGCATCGTTTGAACAAGCATGACTCTACGGGAATGGTTCTGATCTACAGTTTGGTGTTCATCATCAGAACAGAATACTTTTGATCGACAGTTTACAGATTGATTTCTTTAATTTGGTGGTCTTCGTTCTACTGACCATCATTATATAGTGTAATAGTCACTCCTCCAGTGATGCTCAGTTTTGAAATACTAGATTCCAACAGTTTACAAAGGAAAATAATATCATCATATGACCATCATTATATCCATCTGATGAAGGTGTTGCAGAGACATCAGAAAAAAATAGTAAATAAATGCCTCCGGACAAGAATTAGATTATGGATAATTGCAAACCTTTGTTGGTACGTGATCTGCTTCAGCTAATCGGTCCAGATTTTCCATGAAGTACTGTGCACAGTCAGGAACTTGCAGCACACTTCCACATGAGTAAGTTTCCTACAGATGCATTTCTTTATAATTAAGTAGGTTGTTTGACAGTATACACAATTACAGAAACCGAAATAAGAACTTCTTTTAGATCTTTGTTAAGCGATGGGTAATCCAACCTGCCACCGATTTCTGATAACTTTTTCTCCAATCTCCTGAACATAGGATAGCACTGACACTATAAATAAGCAAACTTCATAATCTGACTATTACATACAGAAGGCAACACTTCTTCACAAGGAATTAGTTTCAATAATCAAACAAGGTAAACCGTAAGGCCCTCAAAGTGCCAAATCTAAACAACCAACATTTTAAACGACGATCATTTGAGCCCATGAAGGATTACTGAGTTAGTCTTCCTTCTCTGAAGAAATCAAGTGTAATAACAAGTTTTTTTAAGAGTATATATTTCCCAGTTATCAGAAGACAAATGATTTGCGGCAAATCAAGGAGCAATACATAAAAGGGACAAGCTAGAGGTCATTTTTTTTCTATATTTCGTTTGGATGAATCATCTACAGTTCAATACAGGGAGGGAGTGTATTCTAGGCTGAATGCAGCTGAAAAAGTGGTCATTTTGTTTACCAATGGCGAGGCATGGGAAGCGAAGAGATGTGCACATTTTGCTGTCCTTGGAGAAGCAAGCAAAATGTGGTCGTTGAGGTGTGGGAACACCTACCCAAGAAACCGCGTAGCTAGTGGCATTCTTCATTCAACTAATCTGCTCCGGTGCCAAGTAGTACGGTGATTTGGTACTGGTGATAAGTAGTAGGGTGGCGGATCTAGCTGCAAGCTGGGAAGGCCCCCTTGATATTTTCTTTAACAGAGATAATAGAATCGACGACTAATGGGTGGATGCCTCCCTCCCCTAGGTAGCTGCTGCTCATACCCTCAATATTACCTGAATCCCCAATGGCGGGCGGGCCGGGTTGGAGACAGCAGGAGAAGAAGGTGGACGGGGCCGCGGTGTTGTAGGGGGCCGGGGGCGGCGGCGGGTGGTAGGCGGAGGGAGGGAGGAGAGATTTGGTGGTGAGGTAGGTCAGTGGAGAAAGGCCCTGATGGCAGCCGGTGGTGGTCGTCGGCGCCGTCTCCACCGCCGGCGCCGAAGCCACCTCCAACGCCCGGAGCAGGAACGAGCTCGGGGGAGAGAGCATCGCAGCCGGTGGAGAGGAGGCTAGAGCAGGAACGAGCTCGGGGGAGAGAGCGCCGCCGCCGGTGCGCAGCTCCACCGCCGCCGCCGCCTTTTCTAGGTCACGGGAGGAACGGATCGGGGCAAGGTTTCGGATTTCGTTTTGCAAAATTTACCGGGCCTGGGCGAAATGGACGAAATCCGGTTTTCCGGATTTTTTTGGGAAAATCTCGGACGAAAATGGCAAACCAAAATTTGAAATTTGAATGAGATTCAACCAAAATTTGTCAATTTCTTTGAAATAAAGCATCAAAACATTATAGACATGAATTTGACATTATACACTCCAGTGGTAACCATCCAATAGACTTGACCACTTGAACATTAGATAGAATCTACTCCAAGGCAGCCACGACCTCATGTGGACGCACTCCACGTTGTTGCCGCCGTCGACAATGTCTCCCCCGTGCACGAGCACTACGCTGCCACAACGTTCACCCTCCACGGGGAGGAGTGCTTGAGGGGGAGGAAGCTGGGAGGGGGTGGAGGGCTGGAGGAAGAGGGGGAAGTTGGGCGGTGGTGGTGCGCTCGAGCAGGAGGAGGCTGGGCGTAGGCGCCGCTGCTCCGCCTCAATCGGCTCGGCTTGTGTTGCCAGCAGCAGCCGCCGCCAACTTTAGCAAATACTCCTATATGAAATGGTCCTCGCATATTGCGAGAGATGAGGGCATATTATACACCTGCTCATTTTCACTCGTGTTTGCTCAACTGCAATTGATCCGTAGGGGCTAATGAGGCGTGGGGATCCTATTGAAATTGGATTTCTAAGGAAACTTGGGAATGAATATCAATGTTAATTCCGTTCCTCGTGCCAGTGCGTTACAACAAAATACATAATGTCGTTATGTCCAAAGTGCATGTAAGATGAAGATAAAAAATAACAAAGTGTTGAAGAACAATAAGGATCAACACGAGAGTGCAAGAATCTGGTTCATGTATAGGAAGCGCCTTATCTGCTAGTAGTAAAAAAAATAAAAGGAACTAATATATTGGTCATCGTTCAAGAGAAGAGTTTTCTATTCTGCTTCTCCTCTGGATTCAGCACTATACCAACTGGTGGGGAAGGAAAATATCTCAGCAACATAGCTCCCAGCTTGTGCAATCTCATTTTACAAAGCACAAGATCCACTTTGTGATTTAAAATGTTTACCAGTCTATCGGTTGCTTTAGCACTTCATCACCAAAAAAGAACCAACTACTTCTTTTTTGCCGGGGAAAGAACCAACTACTTTAATGCATCTATTTTACATCATCGATCTACTACTCCCTGCTAAGGAACATGATAATGACTAAGAAACATATAGTGCAAATTTTCCGGTTGCAGAATCATCTGCAGCGTTTAACAAACAATAATTCAGAATCCTTCCACAGTGCCTGAGTATGTCCTGCTCCCTGCAAGAAAAGATGCAATCAATTTCTCACAACTCTCACTAAAGAACAGCAAACAAGAGACAATAGTACCAATTTTCTCCTTTTCCCAGTGGAACAAATTATGATATTGCTCCATGACAAGCAAGAAATATGCCATGGTATTCAGTGATCCAGTGAGAAAGCAAATATGGAAGAGACGAAGAGTACATATTTATGACTGACAGGTCTAAGTTTAACTGTAAAATTTACCCAAATGTCCACATTCAGTTGTACAAGTTATAGGCATGTAAAATAATGGATACATCATATAAGCACAAACTGGAAATCGGGTAACGGAAAAATGCACTATAGACTACTCAGTGGGAGAAAGCAAATGCAAAAATCTCAGGTGAGATCTGTAGTAGTTAGAACATTTATCATAGTGCAAACTTTTCAAGGAGAACAAACACTAGTAGAAAAAGGGGAATCAGTCCCGGTTTCAGAGGGCCTTTAGTCCCGGTTCTGGAACCGGGACTAAGCATCCGGGACTAAAGGTCCTCACTTTTAGTCCCGGTTCTGTTACGAACCGGGACTAAAGGCCCTCCACGTGGCGATGTCTCGGGCGGGGGATGGAGGACCTTTAGTCCCGGTTGGTGTTACCAACCGGGACTAAAGGCTCCACCTTTACTCCCGGTTGGTGGAGTAAAGGTGGAGCCTTTAGTCCCGGTTGGTAACACCAACCGGGACTAAAGGCTCCACGCGTCAGCAACTCGAGGGGCTAGGGTTTTTTTTTTTTTTGAAAGGAGGGCTTTAGGGGTTTCATATTGTTTCCCCCTTTTCTTTTTTGTGTAGACGATTCAACTCGACGTTTGCTACTACATAAAGCAATGAAGAAACCATTACACAAATCGTCATGAATTAATATAGAGAGAAGTGACCTCTCTTTCTCCGTGCTTGGTCGAACAACATGTTTTCGTATATCTATTCGACGCTTCGTACTATGTCTAGTACACGTTCATGCATATATACAATGAATAACATCTCTTACGATCTCTAATATCTAATTACCAACATTCATCCTAATTTCTTCATGGTATTCTCCATTTTTAGCTATGACATGATCAAGGAGGAATCCCGCCAATTCCTCTTGAATTGCTCGTAGGCGATACTCTGGTAGGAGTCCGTCCCTCTTCCGTTCGATCTAATTTAAAGAAGGGGGACAATATATATATATATATATATATATATATATATATATATATATATATATATATATATATATATATATATATATGAATGAAACTCAACACAGTTGATGGTAATAAAATAAATTTGTGAATATTGTTTACGTACATCAAGTTTTTCTAATATTCTGCCCCAATCACAGGTCGTCTGGCGCATGAACTCGCAGACGTAGTATCCACAGAAGTTATTCCCGGATCCCTGTTGAGGGCACTTTACGAGAATAGAGTTCAATCAAAATAATAATCAAGCATGATAGTGATATTGAAACTAGAATCAAAGAGATGCGCGGGCCTAGCTAGTACTACTTACAGGGAGCATTTCATATCGCAGCTCCTCTTTTCAGGGACTCCTAACCGCCTTGGTGAACCTTGTCCAAACCCTGCCCGGCAAACAAAATGAATTAAAGAGTTATTAATTACTTGATATCAGGAAATGAATGATAGTTGGCGATATAGTGCGATAATGATTGAAATTACTTCTGGAGAATTTGTTGCAGGGGCGCCCACTTCGAAAGGTCTTTACGTAACGAGTCCATGATTTGTATTCGACTTTGGTCAAACTGTATGATGAGCAGAATAAAGTGGAAGCTGCACACATGTAGCTCATCAATTACACTTAACATCGAGTAAGCGAAACAAAATGATGTGTATGTACAAGACAGTATGTAACACTCACTCGAAGTTGTAAGGAAGTAGTATTTCTCTTTTGGTTTGTTGTTTGATAAACGCCCTTAGCAAGTAATCCTCTACATCCTTTTTGTTGTGTTGGACAGTAACTTCATGAACAATATTTGGGCTAACGAACCCAATGTCATAGATTTGGATTGGTCCTTTGTTGCATTCGAGGATCTTCTTTCTGCATAATAGACATATGGTGAGGATAATTATATACATGCAATAATGAACGAGCTGAGCTAATTACAGAAATGATACTTACAAACAATAGCAAGTGATGAGAGTTTTGTCGATGTCTTTTAGATTGTATAACTGGAATAATTCTGAAAATTCAATGTAAATCGTCTCGTTTCCATTGAAGAAATGCTCATCTTTAACTCCTGCAGTGATATAGTTCTCCCCTCGCTTGCAGGCTTCCAAGTACCATTTATGCAATGCTCGCATCCTCGTTGGTAGATTCGGGAGCTCCTCAGGTCTGACGAGAGGCTTCCCGTGCTCGAATCTAAAGGCTACTACATCAGCCATTTCGGGTAACGGTATATGATCGGGTAAGTAATCACCAGGATTAGTACCGGGCGCTACCCCCTCCGGAACATCTGCAGGGATATCGCTAGACACCTTGAGCGGGGGGCACGATTGGTTCTCCTGCTCGCCCAGTTGGGGAATTGTTTTTTTCCCTTGATATGCATTACCGCTGCTTCCCGACCGCTTGTGTGGATCTGCAAATGACTTTACAATCTCACGGTCATAGTCTGATAGCAACTTAGGCGGTGGTTTTTCAAGGTTTTTCAGCGTACGCCTCGCTTTTTTCGGATCGATTCTCTCCTTTGGAGCTGGACGTTTCGGTGCAAAATGGGCCTTCACTTCGGCCATTGAGATTGCCTTGTTTTCCTCGTCAGGCCTATCATATGGTCTCTGTGGAGGAGGCTTGAGGCTTGGACCATATTGAAACCTCTTCCCTCCTGTTGTTGTACTGCTAGCCGCCGGAGCGGCGGCGGCTCTCTTCCGCTGCTGTTGCTGACGCGGTGGAGGAGGCGGAGACGACTGAGGCAGCGGAGACGGCTGACGCCCCGGAGGTGGCGGAGACGGCAGACGCGCCGGAGACGGCTGACGCCCCGGAGGTGGCGGAGACAGCAGACGCGCCGGAGACGGCTGAGTCTGCTGATGAGGGGCCTCCTCCGGCTCATGAGTATGCTGAGGCGGCGTGAAGTAAGGAAGCTTGATGTGTGACTTTCTCCATAAACAGGTAGTCCTTAAGGCATTTTCCAGAGAACCCTCGCCTTCACCTGTAGGATGATCAAGCTGCAGGATCCCAAATCCGGGCGTTATTTCATCCACCATGACAACAGCATAGCCATCTGGAATCGGAGCGCAATGGAAAGTTGCATCAGGTCGAGGATGGTGGACAGAGCCTTTCGCCACCTCCAAGCTCAGGTTTCCGCAATCCGCCAACAACACACAATGTTCATTCTCCGTGATACCATCCACGGGGTAGCGGCGAGCCGTGATATCAGGCTGAACGTGCTCCGTGCAGGAAGCCACGCTGCTTCTCCGATGAGATGGTGGGGTAGCTTCCAATGAAGGATCGTGCTGCTGAGATGGTGGGCCGAGGGCTCGCTGGCTAACTGATGCCGCCTCTAGTGCCGCTAATCTTTGTTCCATCTGTTGTAGTTTGCTTGCTTCCTCTTTCTTCTTTCGCCCTCGGCTTCTATAAGTGTCTCTGCTGTCACGAAACCCATGCACCCACGGAACGGAGCCTGGTGTGCCTCGTGTTCGTCCAGGGTGTTCAGGATTCCCGAGGGCCTTTGTCAGCACGTCCTTCTCTCTGTCGGGATGGAATATCCCTTCCTCCACTTCCCTGATTGCTTCCTCAATCTTTTTCATGGGTATTGCAAGTTTAGGATCCGCGTAAACAACCTCCCCTGTTTCTGGGTCCAAAGCTCCCCCATTCCCGAATACCCAAGTCCTTACCCGATCTGGCCAGTTCCGTGACACTGGTTCGACCCCTTTAGCAAGTAGGTCGTTCTCCATTTTTTCCCACTTAGGCTCGGCTTGGCTGTAGCCACCTGACCCCGTAACATGGTGATACTGCTTCTTTGCAGCATTCAGCTTATTTTGCTCTGACGTTTTCCGCGCCTTCTCGGATTTCTTGTAGGCCACAAATGCGGGCCACTGATCTCTTATCTTCTCATATATACCGGTGAAATCTGGAGTCTTGTTTTGCTGGACAAACTGTGTGTTCAAATTCTTCTTCCAGTTCTTGAACAGTTCTGCCATCTTCTTTAGAGCGTACGCCTTGACCTTTGGCTCTATAACTGGTGGGGTTGTTGGATCCTCCTCTGGCGGTAGGATGAAATTTGTCAGCAGCGAGCTCCAAAGATATTCTTTTTGTCTATCCTGGACAAAAGTAACTGAAGGGTTGTCCTTATTCTTATTCCATTGCTCGATGGTGATCGGGATGCTATCCCTAACCAATACTCCGCACTGATATGTAAAGGCGTCTTTGGTCCGCTTGGGAAGAATCGGTTGGCCAGCTGGAGAGATTACGTCGATCGTGTACCTTTCCTCCTTGTCCAACCTTTTCTTCCCGCCTCGTCTCCTTGTTGACGAAGTTTGGCTCGTTCCGGAGGGCTAAAAGAAGAAAGAAGCGTTAATATATGTACATACAAAACAATTATTGCATCTAGTCAGCAGAGGCTTAATTAATATATATATATATATATATATATATATATATATATATATATATACCTCGCCGGACTCTGCATAATTAGTTAAGGCTCCCTTCTCCATATCACCGGAGCCGTCATGATCTTGTTCGTCCTCCATTCTTCCATCATCGGAGCCGTGATGATCTCCTTCCTCCTCCATTCCACCATCGTTGTCGTTGAGAAACGACAAGGCGTCCTCCTCCATTGGATTTTCTCCGGCGCGGATTATATTCTGCAACGCCTCTTCTTTTTCTAAGTCTCTGTGATCCATAGTTTCTGCAAATATTACAACATGGCAAAATACAAACCATGAGAGATGGATAGTGGCAAACATAGACCTAACCAGAAAAAGGAATCATATGCATATGAGCAATGGATTAGTGGCAAACATCATGCAAAGTTCACAAGTTATATATATATAGGGGGCAACAATTTAGATTAAGAATACAAGATATCTCTTGCGTCCGTACATCGTCGAATATTATCACTAATACATCTCGAATAGTATCATATATATAACATCACTAATACAGCTAGAACCCTAGCGAACGACGGGTATCGGCGCGGGCGGTGGACACCCAAAGAGAAGGAACCATCACAGGATCATAGCTCCAGTGAGATCCCTGAAGAACCTGCCAGGTATTGTCGGACCTGGCCTCCAACGCAACCATGTAGCGACGGACGTGCTCGTCCTCCTCCCTGACACGGTGACGTACCACCTCCGCGGGGGACTCAAGCCTCCGCACCGTGACCGCCACCAAAGAAGCTCCGGGTCGACGACGGGCTGCCTCCTCACCAAGCTGCGCGCCCCGGAAGGTAGCACCTCCCAGTCCCAGCCCGACGGAGCCCAGTCCCGGACATGGCCCCTCTGATCAAGCAGGCCTCCGCCGAGTCGACGTCGACTAGGATGCATGCCAGGCATCGTCGACGTCGAGAACAAATGCTTAATTATGAAAACAAATTTAATAAATACTTAGCAAAATTAGCTTATACACTTAGCATCTATCCATCTCTACACTTAGCAAAATTAGCATCTACATTTAGCAAAGTTATATACGTAAGAGATATCTTGTATTCTCAATCTAAATTGTTTCCCTATGTTTCTCCATCACTGGAAGGATCCTCTTCTGGCTAGTAACAGGATTCAGAATCATAACAGATTCTCTTAACCTTTAAAGGATTTAACAAAATGGCGCCATTCTGGATGTGCAGAAAATGGTCCATTTTTTTCCTGATCTACCATTTTATATGTCACATTGTCTAGCTAGTGTCAAAGAATTCAATAAATACATGGCTTCACAATTAGCCAGAAGTAACAGGCGCATGATGGTACGAAGCTCTTCAAAGTTGTTTTGGAACGGAGTCCCGGATAGGATAATTAGCTTTTTGGTACGAAGTTCGGCAACTTCGGAAGGCCTTTGCTGAACTTCATACCAAAAAGCTAATTATCCTATCCGGGACTCCGTTCCAAAACAACTTTGAAGAGCTTCGTACCATCATGCGCCTGTTACTTCCGGCGAATGATGAAGCCATGTATTTCTTCAACCCTTTGACACTAGACAACATGACATATAGAAGGGTAGATGAGATCAGAAAAAAATTGGATGAACTTGTGCACATCCATAATGGGGGCATATTCTTGATAAATCCCTTAAAGGACTAAGAGAATCAGTTGTGATTCTGAATCCTGTTCCTAGCCAAAAGAGGGTCCCTACAGTGATGCATGGAGACTCGTCCGGCGATCGTCGGGGACTCGTCCGGCGATCGTCGGGGCAAAGCCAAACAATTTTTTTAATCTATTTCTACTAAATTCATCTAAACTACACTTAGCAAAATTAACGTGCTTCTTCATGCAATTTTCATTTAACCATACTACATTTAGCAAAATACAAGATTTATACACAAGATGAATACACAACTCAAAAAATGAACCATATTAACCATTCATTTAACTTAGTAAGATCATCATGCCCCATTTAGTAAAGTTGCCTCTCCCCGATATAGAAAAACAATATGCATATATACATCCATGGATCATCCATACATCATTGCTCATATATTCAAACTTAATATGAGTTTTAGCAAGATCATCATGAACAAAAATTTCTATGAACAAAAAAAAAATTTCTATGTACAAAAAAAATTTGTATGAACAAAAAAAATCATGAACATTTAGTAAAGTTGGCTCTCCCCGATTTAGGCAAAGTAAAACTCAGTAAACTTAATATGAGTTTTAGCAAGATCATCATGAACTTAGTAAACTTAATATGAACAAAAAAAAAGCATACATCAATGGACAAAAAAAATTCTATGAACAAAAAAAGCATACATCCATGGATCATCCATACATCTGCATATACATACATACACCATCCATACATACATCAATGGACAAAAAAAATTCTATGAACAAAAAAAAAGCAGACCAGGGGCGGCGGCGCGGCAAGCAGAGCAGCTGGGACGGCGGCGGCGGCGTCGGGGCAGGACACGGGCGGGGGGGAAGGGGGGGCTCACTGGGGGCGGCGTCGGGGCAAGGGCAGGGGCGCGGCGACGTCGGGGCAGGGGCGCGGCGGCGTCGGGGCAGGGCAGGGGCGCGGCGGCGTCGGGGCAGGGCAGGGGCGCGGGTAGCGGCGCCGGCGTCGGGGCAGGGCGCGCGTCGGGGCAGAGGGCGTCGGCGTGGGCGTCGACGGCGAGGTGGAGCAGCCTGACGGCGAGGGCGTCGACGGCGAGCTCGGGCAGCCTGGCGGCGTCGTCGGGGGAACTGCAGATGGGGATTGGAAATTTCACAAGTGTTGGCTTATATAGCCCCACCTTTAGTCCCGGTTGGTGGCTGCAACCGGGACTAAAGGACCCCCTTTAGTCCCGGTTGCAGCCACCAACCGGGACTAAAGGTCATTTTCAGCAGCGCAAATGGCGGGAAGCACATCCCTTTAGTCCCGGTTGGTGGCACCAACCGGGACTAAAGCCCCCCCTTTAGTCCCGGTTGGAGCCACCAACCGGGACTAAAGCTCTTTTGCATCCCGCCCTTTCGGCTGCTGAAAAGGAGCTTTAGTCCCGGTTGGTGGCACCAACCGGGACTAAAAGGGGCCTTTAGTCCCGGTTGGTGCCACCAACCGGGACTAAAGGGCTGCGGCTGGCACGGCGTCGGGTGGGTGCATGTTTAGTCCCACCTCGCTAGCTGAGAGGCGTCGAGAGTTGTTTATAAGCGCGCCTGCGCCAACCGTCTCGAGCTCCTCTCTTAAGCAGGCCTACGGGCCTAAACATACACTCTCTGCCTGTGGGCCTACTGGGCCTTCTGCGGGCCTGCATCCTGGCCCAACTAGCTGCTTGTGTTTCTAGTCGTATGCAGGCCGTGGTGGCCCAGTAGGCGGCATTTTTTTAAATTTTTACTTTTTAGTCCCGGTTTGTGGTAGCAACCGGGACTAAAGGTCTTTTCCAGTATTTTTTTTTGCTTTATTTATTTTCTTTTGTTTCTACTTACAGCTAAATACTTAGTTTTTGAGTGATTCTTTTTGCTTTACGTGACAAAAATTATAAGCTTTCTGTTTATGCCAGGAGTTTTCAAATTTGAATAGTTTAAATTTGAATTCTTTCAAATTTGTGTGAATCACTAGTTTGTGAATAACTTTACTTTAAAAATAGATTTTTGAGTGATTCTTTTTCCTGCTGTTTAATATTAGTGTGTTTTATCATTATATTCAATTTGGTATTTTTTAGGTTATTTTAAATGGGTGTTTTAATCAAAAGAAGATTGATTTTTAGGACCCCCTTTAGTCCCGGTTGCAGCCACCAACCGGGACTAAAGGTCATTTTCAGCAGCGCAAATGGCGGGAAGCACAGCCCTTTAGTCCCGGTTGGTGGCACCAACCGGGACTAAAGCCCCCCCTTTAGTCCCGGTTGGATCCACCAACCGGGACTAAAGCTCTTTTGCATCCCGCCCTTTCGGCTGCTGAAAAGGAGCTTTAGTCCCGGTTGGTGGCACCAACCGGGACTAAAAGGGGCCTTTAGTCCCGGTTGGTGCCACCAACCGGGACTAAAGGGCTGCGGCTGGCACGGCGTCGGGTGGGTGCATGTTTATTCCCACCTCGCTAGCTGAGAGGCGTCGAGAGTTGTTTATAAGCGCGCCTGCGCCAACCGTCTCGAGCTCCTCTCTTAAGCAGGCCTACGGGCCTAAACATACACTCTCTGCCTGTGGGCCTACTTGGCCTTCTGCGGGCCTGCATCCTGGCCCAACTAGCTGCTTGGGTTTCTAGTCGTATGCAGGCCGTGGTGGCCCAGTAGGCGGCATTTTTTTAAATTTTTACTTTTTAGTCCCGGTTTGTGGTAGCAACCGGGACTAAAGGTCTTTTCCAGTATTTTTGTTTTTTTTTTGCTTTATTTATTTTCTTTTGTTTCTACTTACAGCTAAATACTTAGTTTTTGAGTGATTCTTTTTGCTTTAGGTGACAAAAATTATAAACTTTCTGTTTGTGCCAGTAGTTTTCAAATTTGAATAGTTTAAATTTGAATTCTTTCAAATTTGTGTGAATCACTAGTTTGTGAATAACTTTACTTTAAAAATAGATTTTTGAGTGATCTTTTTCCTGCTGTTTAATATTAGTGTGTTTTATCATTATATTCAATTTGGTAATTTTTAGGTTATTTTAAATGGGTGTTTTAATCAAAAACAGATTTTGTTATTTTAGTTTGCAATTAAAGTTTCTAAAAAAAATACTTTCAAAAATACTTTTATAATAACTAGAGGTTTATAAAAGCTTTTTAGTTGATTCTTTTTGCTCTTGAAGAATATTATAGTTTTGTTTTAGTTGATCATAACAAAAAAAAATTAATTGATTCTTTGCATTTCATATTTTTGAGTGATTCTTTTTCCTGCTGTTTAATTTTTTGTTGCATAAATTTTATATAATTTTAAGGTTATAAAAGCTTTTTAGTTGATTCTTTTTGCTATTGAAGAATATTATAGTTTTGTTTTAGTTGATCATAACAAAATATTTAATTGAGCCACCAACCGGGACTAAAGGCCTTGTCCTGGCGGTGGCTAAAATTTAGTCCCACCTCGCCCAGCTAAATGACCCTGAAATTGAAAAGCACTGCAAATGAAGTCTGAAAAGGTTGAAACTTGGCATGGTATCATAATTTCACCCACATAGCAAGTGCTAAAAAGTTGAGAGGGTTACGGCAAAAACTGGATGCACTTCGTGTACAAACTGGACAATCTCTTTCGAAGTATCAGGGTTTCGGACAAAAACTCATCTATTACAAAAGAGATTTCATTTGTTGACATGTAACTGCAGTGATATTCTAGATCAAAGCCATCATCAGAATAGTTGTGAAGAGAAAGTCTTCACTTTTTCTTCGCGTGTGTCCCTTGCTTATTGCGCCGTAACCATGGATAATCTTCATTGTTTAACAGGATGCTTGGGTCAGCCTTCACTTTGAAGGGAGGAATTTCATGAAACTTTTCATAATCTGCAGACATGTCTGTCTTGTCCTCCACTCCCACGATGTTTCTTTTCCCTGAAAGAACTATGTTGCGCTTTGGCTCATCGTATGATGTATTCGCTTCCTTATCTTTTCTTTTTCTCGGTTTGGTAGACATGTCCTTCACATAGAAAACCTGCGCCACATCATTGGCTAGGACGAATGGTTCGTCTGTGTAACCAAGATTGTTCAGATCCACTGTTGTCATTCCGTACTGTGGGTCTACCTGTACCCCGCCTCCTGACCGATTGACCCATTTGCACCGAAACAAAGGGACCTTAAAATCATGTCCATAGTCAAGTTCCCATATGTCCACTATGTAACCATAATATGTGTCCTTTCCCCTGTTGGTTGCTGCATCAAAGCGGACACCACTGTTTTGGTTGGTGCTCTTTTGATCTTGGGCGATCGTGTAAAATGTATTCCCATTTATCTCGTACCCTTGGTAAGTCAATACAGTCGAAGATGGTGTCCTGGCCAACGAGTACAGCTCATCTCCAACAATGTTGTCACCCATGAGATGTGTTTGCAACCAACTGCCGAAAGTCCTGATGTGTTCACATGTAATCCAGTCGTCACACTGCTCCGGGTGTTTGGAGCGCAGAATATTCTTGTGTTCATTGACATACGGGGTCACCAAGGTAGAATTCTGTAGAACTGTGTAGTGTGCTTGAGCCCAAGAATACCTGTCCCTACATATTATTGAATCCGCTCCTAGCGTGCCTTTTCCAGTCAGTCTCCCCTCATACCGCGATTGAGGGAGACCAATCGGCTTAAGGTCAGGAATGAAGTCAACACAAAACCCAATGACCTCCTCTGTTTGCCGGCCCATGGAGATGCTTCCTTCTGGCCTAGCACGGTTACGAACATATTTCTTTAAGACTCCCATGAACCTCTCAAAGGGAAACATATTGTGTAGAAATACAGGACCCAGAATGGCAATCTCGTCGACTAGATGAACTAGGACGTGCGTCATGATATTGAAGAAGGATGGTGGGAACACCAGCTCGAAACTGACAAGACATTGCACCAAATCATTCTTTAACCTTGGTAGGATTTCTGGATCGTTTACCTTCTGAGAGATTGCATTGAGGAATGCACATAGCTTCACAATGGCTAATCGAACGTTTTCCGGTAGAAGCCCCCTCAATGCAACCGGAAGCAGTTGCGTCATAATCACGTGGCAGTCATGAGACTTTAGGTTCTGGAACTTTTTCTCTGCCATATTTATTATTCCCTTTATATTCGACGAGAAGCCAGACGGGACCTTCATACTGAGCAGGCATTCAAAGAAGATTTCCTTCTCTTCTTTGGTAAGAGCGTAGCTGGCAGGACCTTCATACTGCTTTGGATGCATGCCGTCTTTTTCGTGCACACATTGCTGGTCCTCCCGTGCCTCCGGTGTATCTTTTGTCTTCCCATACACGCCCAAGAAGCCTAGCAGGTTCACGCAAAGATTCTTCGTCATGTGCATCACGTCGATTGGAGAGCGGACCTCTAGGTCTTTCCAATAGGGTAGGTCCCAAAATATAGATTTCTTCTTCCACATGGGTGCACGTCCCTCAGCGTCATTCGGAACAGATTGTCCGCCAGGACCCTTTCCATAGATTACTTGTAAATCCTTGACCATATAAAGTATGGCATCACCAGTACGGAGGGCGGGCTTCTTCCGGTGATCTGCCTCACCATTGAAATGCTTGCCTTTCTTTCTTAAGAGATGGTTGGTCGAAAGAAATCGACGATGTCCCAGGTACACATTCTTCCTGCATTTGTCCAAATATATACTTTCGGTATCATCTAAACAGTGCGTGCATGCGTGGTATCCCTTGTTTGTCTGTCCTGAAAGGTTACTAAGAGCAGGCCAATCATTGATGGTTACAAACAGCAACGCATGTAGGTCAAATTCCTCCTGTTTGTGCTCATCGCACACACGTACACCTTTTCCATTCCAGAGCTGTAAAAGTTCTTCAACTAATGGCCTTAGGTACACATCAATGTCGTTGCCAGGTTGCTTAGGGCCTTGGATGAGCACTGGCATCATAATGAACTTCCGCTTCATGCACAACCAAGGAGGAAGGTTATAGATACATAGAGTCACCGGCCAGGTGCTATGATTGCTGCTCTGCTCCCCAAAAGGATTAATGCCATCTGCACTTAAACCAAACCATACGTTCCTTGCGTCACCTGCAAAGTCCCCCCACCTTCTCTCGATTTTTCTCCACTGCGACCCGTCAGCGGGTGCTCTCAACTTCCCGTCTTTCTTATGGTCTTCCTTGTGCCATCGCATCAACTTGGCATGCTCTTTGTTTCTGAACAGACGTTTCAGCCGTGGTATTATAGGAGCATACCACATCACCTTGGCAGGAACCCTCTTCCTGGGGCGCTCGCCCTCAATATCACCAGGGTCATCTCGTCTGATCTTATACCGCAATGCATCGCATACCGGGCATGCGTTCAAATCCTCGTACTCACCGCGGTAGAGGATGCAGTCATTAGGGCATGCATGTATCTTCTGCACCTCCAATCCTAGAGGGCAGAGAACCTTCTTTGCTTCGTACGTACTGTCGGGCAATTCGTTATCCTTTGGAAGCTTCTTCTTCATTATTTTCAGTAGCGTTCCAAATCCCTTGTCAGATACACCATTGTCTGCCTTCCATTGCAGCAATTCCAGTGTGGTACCGAGCTTTGTGTTGTCATCTTCGCAATTTGGGTACAACCCTTTTTTATGATCCTCTAACATGCGCTCGAACTTCAACTTTTCCCTTTCACTTTCGCATCCTCTCTGTGCATCAACAATGACCCGACGAAGATCATCATCGGGCACATCGTCTGGTGCCTCTTGATCTTCAGCTTCCCCCGTTGCAGTATCACCGTATTCAGGGGGATAGTTGTCATCATCCTCTTCTTCTTCGTTGTCTTCCATCATAACCCCTCTTTCTCCGTGCTTGGTCCAAACATTATAGTGTGGCATGAAACCCTTCTCAATCAGGTGGATGTGAAGGGTTCTCGAGTCAGAGTGAGACTTCGTATTCCCACAGACAGTACATGGACAATACATAAAACCATTCTGCTTGTTTGCCTCAGCCACTTCGAGAAAATTATGCATGCCATCAATGTACTCGGAGGTGCGTCGGTCACCGTACATCCATTGCCGGTTCATCTGCGTGCATTATATAATTAAGTGTATCAAAAACCATTACAGAACATCATGAATAGAGAAGTGACCAAATTAATACAAGTTCATCATCACATTAAAACCAAAGTACTGTAGTGATCAAATGTTATTACTGAAAAAATAAATACATAAAGTTCATACATATATAGTTCTCATAGAACAACATATAGCTCTCTAGAGCATCTAATTAAAACATACATTGAAACTATGAAAAACAACAACAAATGCGATCATAATCGCAACTAAGGTAACAATTGATCCAACGGCATAATGATACCAAGCCTCATTATGAATGGCATATTTTCTAATCTTTCTAATCTTCAAGCGCATGGCATCCATCTTGATCTTGTGATCATCGACGACATCGGCAACATGCAACTCCAATTCCATCTTCTCCTCCTCAATTCTTTTCAATTTTTTCTTCAAGTAATTGTTTTCTTTTTCAACTAAATTTAACCTCTCGACAAGAGGGTCGGTTGGAATTTCCGGTTCACATACCTCCTAGATAAAAACATCTATGTCACGTTGGTCGGCATAATTGTCATAAACACTAAATAAAACAAATCATAATAAAAGATAATATACCACATCCGAATCATAGACAGGACGAGGGCCGACGGGGGCGGATACCAAAGTCATGGCACTATATAATAACAAACAATAATAATAGTAAGCAAATTATACAAGTATCTATCTAAATCATACAAGTAAGATTTTTTTCTTTTAAAAAGAAGATAAGAACAAGAGGCTCACCACGGTGGTGCCGGCGACGAGATCGGCGCGGGCGATCGACGGCGGTGAGGACGGGGACGGGGACGGCACCCTACACATGTGCAGACTCTAAGAAGTTAATTTCAGCTCAAATTGTGCATCTAAATCAAAAGAACTCATGCATACACTCCTCCACTAAAACCCACAAACCTTAGTACTTCTAGAGCAATTGAAATGAGCTAAACTAGTAGTGAGAGATGAGGCTGAAGTTGCTAACCTTTTTAGAACACTTGGATAGTTGGTGCACCGCCAAACCTAGAGAAATCTTCGGCAAAATGGAGCTTGGAGGTCGATCTTGCAGAGGAGAGAAAGCTTAAGTGTTGCTCGGGCATTTCATCGAACACCTCATGTACATAGGAGTGAGAACAGAGAGTAGCACACACCCTGCACACGCTGGCCGGCCAAAAAACAGAGGAGTGAGCGGCGGGGGCGGGGTATATATATAGGCATTTTATTAGTCCCGGTTCGTGGCTAGAACCGGGACTGAAGACAGACCTTTAGTCCCGGTTCCAGACACGAACCGGGACTAAAGGGGTTGCTTCAGGAGCCAGGACCTTTAGTCCCGGTTACTAGCTGGAACCGGGACTAAAGATACAGACCTTTAGTCCCGGTTCCAGACACGAACCGGGACTAAAGGGGTTGTGCCAGGAGCCAGGACCTTTAGTCCCGGTTCGTAGCTGGAACCGGGACTAAAGATCCTAGACGAACCGGGACTGATGCCCGCCGAGGCCCAGCCGGCTCCCTGGCCGCTCGAACCGGGACTGATGCACCCATTAGTCCCGGTTCATAACTCGACCGGGTCTAAAGCTCTGATCTGGCTAGGATCTATGCCCTGTTTTCTACTAGTGAAACTGGTTATATATTTACCAGGACATACAAACAAAAATGAGGTACCTTTCGAAAGTACTGAACATGCACCATCGACCTATCTTTCTTGTAACACCCCCTTGTAATATGCTACAGTGATCATCTTCTATTCATACCAAGTCATCTTTATTTGCAGTGTTAAATCATCATTTGTTCATATCTCATTTCAAATTCCACTTTAAACAAAAAAATCAAAATGCAAGTCAAAATAAAAGTTGATCAAATTTTAAAACAAAATAGTTCATAATATTGTAAATAATCCCAAGGCAAATATAAAAATAAAATCAACATTTATTGTGTTCCAAATTTGCCCCCAACATCCAAAAACAGTACCAATTCAGCCATTTAATCACTTTTCTACTTATGAAAAATTCAAATGATTTCAAAACACTCCCAAACCTTTGGAGACAGTAAGGAATGATGCATAATAATTATAGAGACAAGTTGTATATTTTACAAAACTAGTTTAGAGCAAAAATAAAATGCAAATCAGAAAGTATAAGTGAAAACAGAAAGGAAATAGAAAGAAGTGCTCACCTGGCTTTTGGCCCAGTGATACAGTGCAGCCCACTGGGGCCCGTTGTCAACCTCACCTGCTCCCGCCTGCGTGTCGTCGTCCCCATGGCTGCACGCGCGCGCTCCGGCCGCTGCTCGCCACCGCGACGAGGCAGGTAGCTGGGAGGATAAGGGCGACCTCCCTCCCTCCCCCCCTGGACGCCCCGCCATTCTCCCTCTCCTCCTCGCTCGCGCTCGCGCTCTCCTCCTCTGGCCGAGCACTGCCGTCGCCTCGCCGTCGCAATTCGCATGGCCACCGGCCATCCCACGCACTCAGCTGGTGCCGCCGGGTTCGCCTTCGAGCTCCACATCACCCGCGGGCCGTCGTTCGAGCGGAGCTGCCCCAACACCGTAGATCGACGCGTTCCCCTTCTCGGTGGCCGCCGGCGATCGCCATCAAATTTGCCTCACCTCTGCGCTACCGTTCATCCGAGGGGCCTCCATGAGCCCGCACGGTGAGCTCCATCCCTCCTCTCCCCGTCCGTTGCTCTGTTTCCGCGCCGTAGCAAGCCGTACGCAGCGGCGTCATCGCCGGAGCTCCAGCTCCGCCGACGAGCTCGCCGTCGTCACGTTAGCCCCTGTCATGGCCAAGCAGGCACGCCTACGGGCACGGAGTAACCTCCTGGTGCTCCTCGGGGCTTTAGCTTGCGCGCTAACCGACCGAAACACCAGACGCGCCGAGCCCCGATTCCACGGCGCCGCTGCCACGTGGCCTGACCAGTGGGGCCCGCCTAGGTCACTGGCCGATGGGCCCCGCAGCGCCGTTGACCACGTTGACCTGGTCAACGTGCTGACTGGGCTGGTCCAGTCACTGACCAGTGGGCCCGTTGACTGGTCAGCTGGTCAGCCGACCGCTGAAGCAATGCTTGCGCATGCATGACGTCATATTCCATTTCTGGCATTTCTGTATAATTAAATAATTCCAGAAAATGTTTAAAACTTTGAAAAATCATATAAAATAAACCGTAACTCGGATGAAAATATTTTATATATGAAAAATGATCAGAAAAATCCAACGAATCCGAATATGTCATCCGCACTCATGTTGGAACCCTCTAAGTAGAACATGGAACTTTTTGCCCGTTTCCGATAGATGAATAGTGCATGACCTCAGATAAATAATTCCAAATAAATTCCTAAAACATCTAAAATATTCAGAGATGCAGTATATCACCCCTGCATATCATTTAGGCATGTTATGCATAGTGATTGCATTTGTATGCGTGTATTTATCTGTTTCTTTCCCCTCTTCTTCTCCGGTAGACTCCGAGACCGCTGACGAACCGGGGATCGACTACACCGTTGAAGATTCCTTTTCGCCTGCAGAGCAACCAGGCAAGCAACCCCCCTTGACGCATGCCTATATCACCTATTCCTTCTCCCTCCTGCTTGCATTAGAAATTGCTACTGTTTTGTTTTATCCTATTCTGATGCATAGCCTGATTTTGTAAACTACTATTGATACTTTACCTGCTATCCTAAATGCTTAGTGTAGGTTGGATGGAAATCCATCTGTGGCCCCTCTTCCTTGTCCTAGTTGCCCCGCTTAGATACCAGTGCCCTGATCGATGTGATCGGCGGGCTGAGACCAGCACATCACCACATACCTCCCTAAGTTGCTCGACTCTGCAGAGCTAACATCGAGTGCCGAGGGTGATAACTCTTATCTCACTCCTGATGTTGCCTCTGTGGTATAGCTAGTCGGTCGTGGGTAACGAGGGTGATTCCTCCTTCACCACCTTCGATGAAGCTTCTGTCGTGCAATCCCGCAAGTGTGAATGCCATCAAGGGTGATTCCTCCGAGTTCACCTTGACGGATATATCGAGTGGGAATCCAACGTGGGTGATTCCTCGGATTCCTCCTTGATGCTATGGACACACGGGTACTTTGACTTTAATATTGATATTTGTTAAGTCGTGTCGACCCCGAGGGGTACCCGCGAGAGATACACATGAAAGTCGGGTGGGCCCGGAGAGCACCCGCGAGAGTTACTGTGGCGGCTGGCTGTTTACCGGTACCACCCAGGTTGTGGTGGTAGCTCCGGACTTGTCCCGATAGCCGTCACTTAAATTAATAATGCACTAACGGATTTGGGTATTGATCTGAGTTGGCCACTGGCCTATACGCACTACCACCACGCGGGATAATGGTTTAATGGGGCCCTCGGTGCCGTATGTATCAGCTGAAAGCTCTGTCAGACGTCCAGTTCAGCATTGCGGCACGGCTGGGCCGGCGCCATCCAGGAGAGAGGTGGTGCCTGGTTCGCCCTGCGCGCAACGACCCGGAGTGCAAAGGGCGATGGGCCCAAGACCCCCGAGCACTTAGGAGGTAGACCGGCGGAGACCTCTCTGCTGAGCTCTAGGTAGGGTTGCGGTGTGTCGATCAGCCGAGGCCGGGCATGACCCAGGAAAGTGTGTCCGGCCGGAGTTAATCGAGCGTGTTGGGTAACAGTAGTGCACCCCTGCAGGGAAGTTTATCTATTCGAATAGCCATGTCCACGGTAACAGGACGCTCAGTGTTGTATCCCGATCTATTACAACTTGAACTGGATACATGTTAATAATATGTAAGCTCCGGGATCGTTTTCTCACAGGGAGCCGACGAAGGATCTCTGGGCTTAGTTACTACATGCTTGTTGCTTTAATATATGATGCAAATCTGTACTCTTCTACTGCTGCAAGACGTTGAAGATGCTAGTCTTCGATAGGCTAGGCCTTTCTCTCTATTCTGGCATTTCTGCAGTCTAGTCCACAGATACATCCATTCCCTTTGATACCGATGCATACTTAGCATAGTTCTGATGTAAGACTTGCGAGTACTTTGGATGAGTACTCACGGTTGCTTTGCTTCCTCTTTTCCCCATACCCGATTGCCGCGACCAGATGGCGGAGCCCCGGGGTCTTCCACCGCCGACGACTACTTCTACCACTCTGGAGGAGCCTACTACTTCGTGGAGGCCGCCGACAACCAGGAGTAGATAGGAGGCTCCCAGGCAGGAGGCCTGCGCCTTTTCGATTTACGTCGTTGTTTTGCCCCGCCTTCTAAGGCCTATCTGTTTTACTTTTATATCTGTTCTCAGATATCTAATGCTTTCGCTGATGCTTGTATGACATCAAGCTTATGTATTCGAGCCCTCGAGGCCCCTGGCTTGTAATATAAAGCTTGTATTTTTTGTGTGTGTTTAGAGTTGTGTTGTGATATCTTCAAGTGAGTCCCTAGGCTTGATCGTGTGCATTTGCGTGTATGATTAGTGCACGATTAAGTCGGGGGCGTCACAAGTTGGTATCAGAGCCGACTGCCTGTAGGAACCCCCTTTCCAACTCCTTGGCCGAAGTTGAGTCTAGTCTCCAAAAACTGTTTTACTAACATGGCTGTGTGGCTTACGGGCCCACGTCGCCAATGGGTGGTATTAGGATCTTTTATTCCTCTTCCTTACTCTGGGACTCTGATCTCTCTTCCCTTCGGGCTAAAGGTTTTGCTAACTCTAACATTAGGTTCTCGTGATCACATCCACTCGGAGTTCTGAATTAACCCCCCCTTCTTCGAGATGAGGGCCAGGTTCTGCTTCACAGTGTTCACGGACCGCAGGATCCTTTTATTGAGGGCACCCTGCGTTGTTCCTTGAAGATTCCTCGCCCCAGTAGTTTTCTCCGACGTGATGTTGCCTTTGCTATGTCCCGTTGTTGTATCTCTCCACCGCGTGCTGCGAGCCGCCTAGTTTGTCTAGCTGCATGCCATCCTGCCAAACCAACTCTGTGCATGGATCTGTATGTCTTTAATGACTACTGATGTGTATCTAATGCACTTCTTGTTCATTGCTCATGTTACATCATGAATGACTTCATACACTTGCAGTTGTTCTTGCTAAACTGCCCCTGTTGATTTGGCAGGATGGCTGACGACCCTCCACCTCCACCTTATATTGCCGCAATGATGCAACAGTTTGAACTGAACCGACAGCTCAATGAGAGTCTGATAAATCGATTGGAACGCAACGATGCTCGTCAGGAGCCTGGCCCGATCTCACTGCAAGATTTTGTGCGCCTCAACCCGTCCACCTTCCGTAACTCGACTGATCCAATGGATGCTGATGATTGGCTCCGTGACATCGCCTTTCAGATGGAGTCGGCAAATGTTGCTCCTGACAGTTACGTCACTTTTGCGATGTATCATCTGAGGGGTCCAACTGCTCAATGGTGGGAAAGCCACAGGCGTATGCTGTCTGATGAAACAGCCATCACATGGGTAGAATTTCAGTCAGTTTTCCGTGCACGGCACATTCCACTAGGTCTGATGGATCAGAAGAAGAAGGAGTTCCGCAAACTCACACAGGGCAAAATGACTGTGGATGAATATCAGAGGAAATTTCTCGACTTATCCCGCTATGTTGAGGATAACGTCTGCACTGACGCTGGCAAGCAGGAGAAATTTCGTGAAGGACTGCGGCCTGATATAAAACTCGCACTTGTTGCCCATGATTGTGCAGACTTTGCGACGCTTGTCAGCCAAGCTTTCCGAGCTGAAACTGGTCTGAATGAGTACCAGGAGTCGCTCAAGCGCACTCGTGAGGTTGGCTCATCCTCGGGTCAGCCTACTCAGAAACGTCAAGTCTGGATTCCGCACAACGTTCATCACCGACCTGCCCCAACCCCAATGCCGTCTTATGTTGCACCATGTCTGCCTCCACCACCAAGACATCTGAGTATCCCAAGTGGACAGCCCAATACTATGGCTCCTCGCCCCAATGATGGGAATTGCTTCAAATGTGGACAGTCAGGGCACCTTACTATCAACTGTTGCTCGGGTCAGCCTCAGAATGCATCATGTACTCCTGTTGGCCGTAAGAAGGGCCGTCGGAACCATCCTAATAGAAGGAACAGTGCCAGGCCACCTGCTATGAGTTGTGCCTAGGTCACTCATGTCAAAATGGAAGAAGCTCGTGAGGCCCCAAATATTGTAATGGGTACCCTTCGCGTTAATTCAGTGCCAGCCTCTATTCTCTTTGATTCAAGAGCATCGCATGCCTTTGTTTCCCAACAATTTGCTCGGTTACATGGGTTAGATATGGAAAATTTTCCCACTCCTTTAGCGGTTCAATCTCCGGGAGCCAAGTGGCAAACTACAATGGTAAGCCCTCGCAACCAAATCGAAATTGGAGGACTACTTTTTCCGTCTTCTCTCACTGTGCTCGGACCTTCCAACATAGACATCATTCTTGATATGGAATGGTTGGCAGCCTATAATGCTTTGATCAACTGTGCCGCCAAGACAGTCCAGCTCACACATCCTTCTGGCAAGGTGATCAACTACTCAGCCCAGTTAAGCCAGAATGCCGAGAGCCAGATATATGCTCTGAATGCATTGAATGCTTCACCTCTTGAAGGCATCGAGAACGTTCCAGTTGTTCGGGATTTTCAAGATGTCTTCCCAGAGGAACTTCCAGGTGTACCACCTGCCAGAGCTGTCGAATTCGTTATCGACCTGAAACTGGGCACTACTCCCATTGCCAAGCGACCATACAAGATGCCGCCGCATGAACTTTTTGAACTTAAGGCGGAAATCGACAAGTCACTTCAAAAGGGTTTCATCCGCCCCAGTTCTTCTGCTTGGGGAGCACCTTCTCTCTTTGTTAAGAAGAAGGATGGAACGAATCGGTTGGTTCAAGATTACCGGCCCATTAACCAAGCAACAATTCAGAACAAGTATCCGCTCCCCAGAATCAATGATCTGTATGGTCAACTTGCTGGTTCCTCATTATTCTCTAAGCTTGATTTGAGATTGGGATACCACCAGATCAGAGTTCGTGAAGAAGACATTTCGAAGACAGCCTTCATTACTCGCTATGGTTCTTACAAGTACACCGTCATGTCTTTCGGCTTAACCAATGCTCCAGCAACAGTCTCTCGATTGATGAACTACATCTTCATGGATTACCTCGACAAGTTCGTCGTGGTTTATCTGGATGATATCCTTGTCTATTTGAAGAATGAAGAAGAACATGCCGAACATCTTCGGCTTGTACTGGAGAAGCTGCGTGAACATCAACTGTATGCCAAGTATTCCAAGTGTGAATTCTGGTTATCTGAAGTGACATATCTCGGCCACGTGATTTCCAAAGATGGCATTGCTGTTAATCCGGAACGAGTTTGGGCTATTCTTGAATGGACTCCTCTGAAGAATGTCAAGCAAGTCAGAAGTTTTCTCGGACTCGCCAGCTATTGCCGCCATTTTGTCGAGAACTTCTCTAAGATTGCCAAGCCTCTGACTGATCTGCTTCACAAGGGCGTTAAGTTTGAGTGGACAAAAAAATGTCAGGAAAGTTTTCAGGCACTCAAAGACAAGCTAACCTCTGCCCCAGTGCTTGCTCCTTCGGATTCTCGCAAGGACTTCGTGATTTATTGTGACGCATCCCATCAAGGATTAGGCTGTGTCCTAATGCAAGAGCGCAAGGTGATTGCCTATGGCTCTCGACAGTTGCGTCCTCATGAAGAGAACTATCCAACGCATGATCTTGAACTTGCAGCAGTTATTTATGCATTGAAGTTATGGCGACATTACCTACTCGGTAATCGTTGCGAGATCTACACGGATCATCAAAGTCTGAAGTACTTGTTCACTCAGCCATCTTTGAACCTCCGTCAGCAAAGATGGATGGAGGCGATTACTGACTATGACTTGGGTATTTCTTATACCCCTGGTAAGGCTAATGTAATGGCTGATGCTTTGAGCTGCAAATCCTACTGTTGTGAACTTGAGGTTCAGCTACAACAACCACTCCTGTATGAAGAGCTTCGAAAGATGAACATCGAGATAGTTCCTCAAGGTTATCTAAATACCTTGGTTGTTGAACCAGATCTCGAGCACAACATCAAGACAAAGCAGAAGTATGATTCCGAAGTTGAGAAGATCAAGAGCTATCTCTCCAAAGGGAATTCATCATTCTTCACTATTGATGATGATGGTGCCATGTTCTTCAGAAGCCGCCTAGTGGTCCCCAGAAAGCACAATCTGGACTCGCGTTCGGATGTCATGAAAGAAGCACATGACACGCCTTTGTCTATTCATCCGGGTAGTACTAAGATGTACCAAGACATTCGTCAATGGTATTGGTGGCCTGATATGAAGCGAGACATTGCTCGTTATGTTGCTGAGTGTGACGTTTGCCGTCGCATCAAAGCAGAACACCAAAGACCTACTGGAACTCTGCAACCACTTGCTATTCCCGAGTGGAAATGGGACAAAGTTGAAATGGATTTCATTACTGGATTTCCCAGATCACAGAAGGGTCATGATGCTATTTTTGTCGTCATTGACCGATTCTCCAAGGTTGCTCATTTTCTGCCAGTCAAGGAGACAATCACTGCTAGTCAGTTAGCAGACTTGTATGTTTCCAGAATTGTGTCACTCCACGGTGTTTCGTTGGAGATCAGTTCCGACCGTGGCAGCCTCTTTACCTCAAGGTTCTGGGCAAGTTTCCAAGAAGCTATGGGGACTCATCTGTCCTTTAGCACCGCTTTTCACCCCCAGTCCCAGGGTCAAGTTGAACGAGTCAACCAAGTGCTAGAAGATATGCTTCGCGCATGTGTCATCTCCTTTGGCAAGAAATGGGAGAAATCTCTCCCGTATGCTGAATTCTCTTACAACAATAGCTATCAAGCTAGTCTGAAGATTGCACCATTTGAAGTTCTTTATGGACGTAAGTGCCGAACTCCTCTGAATTGGTCAGAAACTGGGGAACGGCCACTCTTCGGTCCAGACATTATCCAACACGCTGAAGAGCAAGTTCGTATTGTTCGCGAACATCTGAAGACTGCTCAGTCTCGTCAGAAGAGCAATTATGACCGTAAACACAAGGTAATGGTCTATCAACCTGGCGAACAGGCATACCTTCGTGTTACTCCGATGAAGGGCACTCACCATTTCGGAATCAAAGGGCAAGCTAGCTCCTCGCTACATTGGCCCATTCCGTATTCTCGCAAGACGTGGAGAAGTGGCATATCAATTGGAATTGCCATCGAACCTCTCTCAGGTTCACGATGTTTTCCATGTGTCGCAACTCCGCCGCTGTTTCAAGGATCCGATCCGAGCGGTGGATCATGAAGTGCTTGAGTTGCAGGATGACCTGTCTTATAAGGAGCATCCGATCCGTATTCTTGATCAAGCTGAACGTCGAACCCGTCAGAAGGCAATCAAGTTCCTTAAAGTTCAATGGTCGAATCACTCAGAAAATGAAGCCACTTGGGAACGCGAGGATCGTCTTCGTGATGAATACCCCGACCTTTTCCCTTCTACCTCTTAATTCTTGGGACGAGAATTTCTTTTAGAGGAGGAGAATTGTAACACCCCCTTGTAACACTATTGGAATCAGAGAATTTGCCATCAGCCAGTTCTTTGCCGTCTGCTAGCGGACGGCACAGAAGGTATTTGCCGTCCGCTTACAAAAAGCAGACGGTAAAGAGCGGACTCATGGCAAAGATATAGTTTGCCATCCGTGCATTCTTTGCCGTCTGCCAGCAGACGGCAAAGGGCTTAAAGGCAGACGGCAAAGAGACCAGCTGGGCCCCACTGGACCGTGGAGCTGGCTAGGTCAGATGAACGGGCTGGATGCCGTCCGCTTGCTCTTTGCCGTCCGCTTTTTTGCTCTTTGTCGTCTGCTAGCAGACGGCAAAGAGGATGCCTATCTAAGGGCCGTAACCCCCCTCTCTCTCCCCCCACCTCACCCACCCCACCCGCCGCCCCAGCCCCGCCGTTCCCGACGCCGCCCAGCACCGCCGCCGGCCCCTGCGCCCGCCCCGGCCCCTGCGCCCGCCCCGCCCCCCGGCCCCTGCGCCAGCGACGCCCCACCGCCGAAGCCAGGCCGCGGCGAGCCCCGTGAGGCCCCACCGCCGGAGCGGCGCCGCCCCCCTCCCCGCGGCCCTTCTCCACCACCGCGGCGCCGCCTTCCTCCCTGCGCCGGCCTCCTCCACCACCGCGGCCCTCCTCCAAGGTGAGCTTTTATTTTTTCTGTTTTTTGTTTCTATTTTTTGCTGTTTAGGTTAGGTTAATTAGTGCTAGGTTTAGGTTTAGGTTTAGATAATTAGAAGAAGAAGAAGAAAGATGAAAAAAAAAGAAGGAAGAAGAAGAAAAAGAAGAAGAAGAGGAGGAGAAGAAGAGGAGGAGAAGAAGAAGAAGAAGAAGAAGAAGAAGAAGAAGAAGAAGAAGAGGAGGAGGAGGAGGAGAAGAAAAGAAGAAGAAGAAGAAGAAGGAGAAGAAGAAGAGGAGAAGAAGAAGAGGAGAAGTATAGGAAGAAGAAGAAAAAGAGGAGAAGAGGAGAAGAAGAGGAAAAACAGAAGATGGTCTGAAGAAGAAGAAAAAGAGGAGAAGAAGAAGGAATAGAGGAGAATAGAAAAAAAATAGAAAAGTAGTTATATATATATATAGATTTTTTATCGGGATTGAATATTCGTGATGATCGGGTGGATTTAAATGTGCAGTTGTTTCATCGCTGCGAGGGTCTGGTGTTCGACGACCTCCCCGTGCGTTTGACGAGCTCCCCTGCGTTCGTGGGTGAGCACAAATGACATCTCCTCCTCCCCCCTTAATTTGCTCTGTTCCGGTCTTCATGCCGATGAAACTTGCTAGCTATAGGTGTCTTCAATCATCAGTATGCGTGACCAGTATGCGTCTCCCGTTTGAAAGGGCGGCATCTATAAATATGCATGTCTTTGCATATTTATAACCGCCATCCTTTCGAATTGTCCACGTTATCCATGGACAGCCCAAGTATGTGTAGATTGGGTTCGTTTTCCCATGCTCTGCTCCGGATCCGATGCAGAATTTTGTCAGTGCCTCCCTGTTGTTCTCTGGGTACACATCCTCTCTGTTTATTGCCAAGACGTGTATCAGGAGAACAGTGGGGAGGTGATGCCGAAATTTTGCGTCGGATCCGGAGCAGAGCATGGGAAAACGAACCCAATCTACACATACTCGGGTGGGATTAGGACCTATCTTTACCTATTAGCGTGTAGGTTGCATGGACGTAATAAAAATTGACAAACTTCATTAACTGATGAATATATATGATGAATTATATATATATTTCTTGGGTGTTTAGTAGGTAGGCAAGATGAGTGATCGTGCGTGGATGTACAATGGTCACACTAGTCAGGAAGACATGAGCAATGAATGGTTAACAAAAACCAAGGGGTTTGTGAAAGCCGCATTTGCAAATGGCCAGAGAAAAACCTGGTGCCCCTGTGTTAGGTGCGACAACTTTTCTCAGAGGAAAGATGATGAATTGGGTAAACACCTGCAGAAGTGGGGGTTTACGCCCGATTATACGGTGTGGACATTTCATGGAGAGTCTGCCCAACGTACCAGAGCTGAGGTGGTTCGTCGTCGCACCAACGAGCATGGTACCGGGATCGAAGACATGGTGCAAGACTTTGATGATGCTCGGGATTCGGACGATGAGATGGAGGAATCTGCAAAGGCCTTCAATGAAATGTTGGAGTCTTCAAAACGTCCTCTCCACGAGCACACTGAGCTTTGTCAGCTGGATGCCATCGCACAAGTAATGGCTCTGAAGGCTCAATTCAACTTGGGCAGCATAACTCATGCCCCCTCCGCCGATGCCGGTCATTACTAGAGCGGGAACGGTGAGTTTCATTTGAATGGTCATTATTTACTAGTCTTAACATTTGAGTGTCATCATGCTAACGAGACTTTGCAAATGATCTTTGATGCAGCATAACTCCGGAGCCGCATCGCACAACCCTTCTCCAGGTGATACCGGCTCGAGGAACCCCGGTGCTTGACCTCCGGTAAGTTTTCTCTAGTGTTTTGCTTAACAAATGCATACTTAGCTTCGTACATGCTTGTTAGCCCTATTATGCCACATACTTAGCTTATTTTCCCCAAAAAAGACATACTTAGCTAATTATCCTCCAAAATGACATAATTAGCTTATTTAGTTCATTTATGACATAATTATCTTATTCATTTCAAAAATGGCATAATAACCTTGGTTAGCTCATAATTGTCATATACTTAGCTTATTTTCCTCCAAAATGACATAATTACCTAAGTTAGCTCTAAAATGACCTATACTTACCTAAGTTAGCTAAAAAATGGCATAATTACCTAGGTTAGCACAAAAATGACCTATACTTACCTTATTTTCCTCCAAATTGACATAATAAGCTTAGTTAGCTAAAAAATGGCATAATTACCTAAGTTAGCTCTAAAATGACACAAATAAGGAATAAGAAGAAGAAAAACAAGGAAGAGGAGAAAAAGAAAGAATAGAAGAAGAAAGAGAAGAAAAAGAAAGAATAAAAGAAGAAGAATGAGAAGGAAAAGGATAAAAAGATAGAAGAGAAGAAGAAAGATGAGAAAAGGAGAGAAGAAGAAGAAGAAAATATATTCTTATTCTTCCTTTTTCTCTTCTTTCTTTTTCTCCATCTTCTACTCCTTTTTCTTATTCTTATTCTTCTTCTTTCTTTCTTCTTCTTCTTTTTCTTCTTCTTCTTCTTCTTCTTCTTCTTCTAGTCTTCTTCTTCTTCTTCTTCTTCTAGTCTTCTTCTTCTAGTCTTCTTCTTCTTCTTCTTCTTCTTCTTCTTCTTCTTCTTCTTCTAACTTTCTTACTCCCATTTTTGCAGGTTTGATTCACTTCATGGAAGCAGGCATTGATGGACTGCTAGTGTTTAGTTTTTGTTTTGATTTGTATTGATGAACAATGTGAAACTATGTATGTATATATGGATGAACTCCGTGAAACTATGTATGTATTGGATCTTTTAATACCCTATGTGTTCTCTTGCATTCGATGGACTGCTAGATGTTGGATACATGGGCTATGCTTGAGGTTGAAACTATATATATCATATATGTCTTTTGAAAATGCAGGGATATAACAGAAAACAGACAAAACAGTAACAATACAGGCACTTTGCCGTCTGCCAGCCGACGGCAAAGACCTTTGCCGTCGGTAGGCGGACGGCAAAGGTGCCACGTGGCAGCAACCTGTTCAACCTGGGAGCATCAGGTCTGACCATTTGGTCATTCTGCCGTCTGCCAGTAGACGGCAAAGACCAGCCTGGCAGACGGCAAAGACTAAGCAGAAGTGACGGTTAGCCACGGGTCTGCTGACGTCATAGGGCTGACGGCAAAGTTTGCCGTCCGCCGGCAGACGACAAAGTCTGCCGTTAGCCACCTAACGGGGCTAACCGCTATTCTTTGCCGTCCATGATCTTTGCCGTCAGGTTGGCCAGGAAAGCGGACGGCAAACTTCATTGCCGTCAGCTGTTTTTACGCAGACGGCAAACAAAGTCATTACCGTGACTTTCAGTGCCGGAAGTGTTTGCCGTCCGTGGCAGACGGCAAAGACGTTTGCCGTCGGTGGCCTGGTCCTTTGCCGTCTGCTATGGCAGATGGCAAATTAGCTGATTCCTGTAGTGTAATATGCTACAGTGATCATCTTCTATTCATGCCAAGTCATCTTTATTTGCAGTGTTAAATGATCATTTGTTCATATCTCATTTCAAATTCCACTTTAAACAAAAAAAATCAAAATGCAAGTCAAAATAAAAGTTGATCAAATTTTAAAACAAAATAGTTCATAATATTGTAAATAATCCCAAGGCAAATATAAAAATAAAATCAACATTTATTGAGTTCCAAATTTGCCCCCAACATCCAAAAACAGTACCAATTCAGCCATTTAATCACTTTTCTACTTATGAAAAATTCAAATGATTTCAAAACACTCCCAAACCTTTGGAGACAGTAAGGAATGATGCATAATAATTATAAAGACAAGTTGTATATTTTACAAAACTAGTTTAGAGCAAAAATAAAATGCAAAACAGAAAGTATAAGTGAAAACAGAAAGGAAATAGAAAGAAGTGCTCACCTGGCTTTTGGCCCAGTGCTACAGTGCAGCCCACTGGGGCCCGTCGTCAACCTCACCTGCTCCCGCCTGCGTGTCGTCGTCGCCATGGCTGCACGTGCGCGCTCCGGCCGCTGCTCGCCACCGCGACGAGGCAGGTAGCTGGGAGGATAAGGGCGACCTCCCTCCCTTCCCCCCTGGACGCCCCGCCATTCTCCCTCTCCTCCTCGCTCGCGCTCGCTCTCTCCTCCTCTGGCCGAGCGCTGCCGTCCCACGCCCTCAGCTGGTGCCGCCGGGTTCGCCTTCGAGTTCCACATCACCCGCGGGACGTCGTTCGAGCGGAGCTGCCCCAACGCCGTACATCGACGCATTCCCCTTCTCGGTGGCCGCCGGCGATCGCCGTCAAATTTGCCTCGCCTCTGCTCTACCGTTCATCCGAGGGACCTCCGTGAGCCCACACGGTGAGCACCATCCCTCCTCTCCCCGTCCGTTGCTCTGTTTCTGCGCCGTAGCAAGCCGTACGCAGCGGCGTCATCGCCGGAGCTCCAGCTCCGCCGACGAGCTCGCCGTCGTCACGTTAGCCCCTGTCATGGCCAAGCAGGCACGCCTACGGGCTCGGAGTAACCTCCTGGTGCTCCTCGTGGCTTTAGCTTGCGCGCTAACCGACCGGAACGCCAGACGCGCCGAGCCCCGATTCCAGCCGCCACCCGCGCTCGCCGTAGCCGTCGTTCCCAACCACCGGAGCTCGCGCTGGTTGCATAGATCGACGCGGCTTGTCGTTCCCGTTCGAACGCGAGGAGCGGCACTCGTTTTGGCCCACGACAACGAAAATCCGACGGCTCGCCGGAGCTCACCGCCGCGGAACGGCTCGCCGGAGCCGTCTCCGGCGGCGCCGCCACGTGGCCTGACCAGTGGGGCCCGCCTAGGTCACTGGCCGATGGGCCCCGCAGCGCCGTTGACCACGTTGACCTGGTCAACGTGCTGACTGGGCTGGTCCAATCACAGACCAATGGGCCCGTTGACTGGTCAGCTGGTCAGCCGACCGCTGACGCAATGCTTGCGTATGCATGACGTCATATTCCATTTCTGGCATTTCTGTATAATTAAATAATTTTAGAAAATGTTTAAAACTTTGAAAAATCATATAAAATAAACTGTAACTCGGATGAAAATAATTTATATATGAAAAATGATCAGAAAAATCCAACGAATCCGAATATGTCATCTGCACTCATGTTGGAACCCTCTAAGTAGATGAACATGGAACTTTTTGCCCGTTTCCGATAGATGAATAGTGCATGACCTCAGATAAATAATTCCAAATAAATTCCTAAAACATCTAAAATATTCAGAGATGCAGTATATCACCCCTGCATATCATTTAGGCATATTATGCATAGTGATTGCATTTGTATGCGTGTATTTATCTGTTTCTTTCCCCTCTTCTTCCCCGGTAGACTCCGAGACCGCTGACGAACCGGAGATCGACTACACCGTTGAAGATTCCTTTTCGCCTGCAGAGCAACCAGGCAAGCAACCCCCCTTGACGCATGCCTATATCACCTATTCCTTCTCCCTCCTGCTTGCATTAGAAATTGCTACTGTTCTGTTTTATCCTATTCTGATGCATAGCCTGATTTTGTAAACTGCTATTGATACTTTACCTGCTATCCTAAATGCTTAGTGTAGGTTGGATGGAAATCCATCTGTGGCCCCTCTTCCTTGTCCTAGTTGCCTCGCTTAGATACCAGTGCCCTGATCGATGTGATCGGCGGGCTGAGACCAGCACATCACCACACATCTCACTAAGTTGCTCGACTCTACAGAGCTAAAATCGAGTGCCGAGGGTGATACCTCTTATCTCACTCCTGATGTTGCCTCTGTGGTATAGCTAGTCGGTTGTGGGTATGAGGGTGATTCCTCCTTCACCACCTCTGATGAAGCTTCTGTCGTGCAATCCCGCAAGTGTGAATGCCATCAAGGGTGATTCCTCCGGGTTCACCTTGACGGATACATCGAGTGGGAATCCAACGAGGGTGATTCCTCGGATTTCTCCTTGATGCTATGGACACACGGGTACTTTGACTTTAATATTGATATTTGTTAAGTCGGGTCGACCCCGAGGGGTACCCGCGAGAGATACACATGAAAGTCGGGTGGGCCCGGAGAGCACCCGCGAGAGTTACTGTGGCGGCTTGCTGTTTAGCGGTACCACCTAGGTTGTGGTGGTAGCTCCGGACTTGTCCCGACAGCCGCCACTTAAATTAATAATGCACTAACGGATTTGGGTATTGATCTGAGTTGGCCACTGGCCTATACGCACTACCACCACGCGGGATAATGGTTTAATGGGGCCCTCGGCGCCGTATGTATCAGCCGAAAGCTCTGTCAGACGTCCAGTTCAGCATTGCGGCACGGCTGGGCCGGCGCCATCCAGGAGAGAGGTGGTGCCTGGTTCGCCCTGCGCGCAACGACCCGGAGTGCAAAGGGCGATGGGCCCAAGACCCCCGAGCACTTAGGAGGTAGACCGGCGGGGACCTCTCTGCTGAGCTCTAGGTAGGGTTGCGGTGTGTCGATCAGCCGAGGCCGGGCATGACCTAGGAAAGTGTGTCCGGCCGGAGTTAATCGAGCGTGTTGGGTAACAGTAGTGCACCCCTGCAAGGAAGTTTATCTATTCGAATAGCCGTGTCCACGGTAACAGGACGCTCAGTGTTGTTTCCCGATCTATTACAATTTGAACTGGATACATGTTAATAATATGTAAGCTCCGGGATCGCTTTCTCGCAGGGAGCCGAGGAAGGATCTCTGGGCTTAGTTACTACATGCTTGTTGCTTTAATATATGATGCAAATCTGTACTCTTCTACTGCTGCAAGACGTTGAAGATGCTAGTCTTCGATAGGCTAGACCTTTCTCTCTATTCTGGCATTTTTGCAGTCTAGTCCACAGATACAGCCATTCCCTTTGATACCGATGCATACTTAGCATAGTTCTGATGTAAGACTTGCGAGTACTTTGGATGAGTACTGACGGTTGCTTTGCTTCCTCTTTTCCCCATACCCGATTGCTGCGACCAGATGGCGGAGCCCCGGGGTCTGCCACCGCCGACGACTACTTCTACCACTCTGGAGGAGCCTACTACTTCGTGGAGGCCGCCGACGACCAGGAGTAGATAGGAGGCTCCCAGGCAGGAGGCCTGCGCCTTTTCAATCTACGTCGTTGTTTTGCCCCACCTTCTAAGGCCTATCTGTTTTACTTTTATATCTGTACTCAGATATCTAATGCTTTCGCTGATGCTTGTATGACATCAAGCTTATGTATTCGAGCCCTCGAGGCCCCTGGCTTGTAATATAAAGATTGTATTACTTTATTTTGTGTTTAGAGTTGTGTTGTGATATCTTCAAGTGAGTCCCTAGGCTTGATCGTGTGCATTTGCGTGTATGATTAGTGCACGATTAAGTCGGGGGACGTCACACTTTCTACTTTGAACTTTGAACAAAAAAACGTGCTGACTTACAATCATGAGTTTTCCTATCATACTTTGTTGTATGCGACTAAAAGATTTAGGCTGTATAGTTACACTTGATACAGGAGTAACATTACTTGGCGAAGGACAAATCGGAAGCATGATTATACTCGACCTTTCAGTCCAGCAGCTATCTCAAATGATAGTTTATTCCCAAGGGCCTCTAGAAGTGGACGTGTTTGAGACCTTAAAAGCATATAAGCATATATTAGTATACCAATCTGCAGGAGAAAACACACATAAGTATATAAGCCGTGTATCAAGCTCAAGGGTGGATACTGAATATTTAGATGCTGACACTGACCTTTTCGACTCATTAAAAGTTGAGATCATATTTGATAGACGTATAATCCTACTTGATATACATCCATATCAAATATTTGATCAGTTATTGCAACACAAACACTATTGAGTACACAAGGGAGCCTACTGACTTTCAATAGGATGACTGATGTGTGATGACAGATGTGAATCAACAGCACTGGTGCATCCACACTATTTCAATGTAACCCAAAACACATGTGCAAGATGCCACATCAAGAAAGCTAAAAGGTGCATGCATTTGCTAACTTCACAATAATACGGCAGCAACGTAATTGTTGATTTATATGATATAAAACAAAAAGGAAACACCCACAAATCCTTTCAAGATGGATGGAAATAATCGGGCTTGTTCTATGATTTTCAAGTACAATAGATATCAAAATACACCCATAATAGTGCCGCCTAGAACTAATCTAATTTACGTCCATATACACCCCTTTGCTAATAAATCATATGCATTGTCATCTCCAATGAAAGCATGCCATCAAGAGAAATAACCTGCTCAGAGGCTTTGCAAATTTGACTGTACTTGGAGAATCAAGTGCGGCGTATATCAATCCTGCAGGTAATTACAGTGCCCCGAAAGTGAGCAATAGATTGCATGCATCAACATGGCAAGACGAACATCTTACAACTGAATAGGAAGTAGCATTGCAATCATCATTTATTATCGATCCGACATCAACAACGAGGAAGAAGCCTTATTTTTCTCCTTGATGTCCTCCTGGACAGACTTCATGAGTGATGGCATCAACTACTTATTTTTGGCGATGATGCCTTTGTCAAGATCAAGTAATCTCCGTCCAGATTATTTCCTGAGACATCTGTTACTAACCAGAAAAACAAATGTAATAAAATATGTATCCTTTAACCGAGTTTGCTGTTTCTAAAATATATAGAGAAGTCACGTACAAAGAAATGTATACCACTAAAGTAATTGCACCATCACCATGAGCCGGATCACCATATTTTTCTTGCCTGTCTATTCTAGGAGCTTGGACACCAAGTTTATGCTAGCAGGTAAACAATGGATTATTTTTTTGTACTCTAAGGAATACCTTTACAAAGAATAGAGTAGTTCAGATCAAACCTTCTCTATAGAGCCAGTTAAGTCATGCATAATGTGTGCCCATTATTAGGAGCCAAAGAACGAGCATAATGTTTGTCGATGGTCAAAAGTACAAATACTAACCTGGAATGAAAGCAGAAATAGGTGACTGAAGACTACTTAAAATCAAATGACAAGGCTAGCTAGAAAGTGGTATACCTTTTGTGGCGGAGAACCATCTAACGACTGTACTTCAACATCACAGCATCCGCAACAACCATGCCATGCCGACCACGCATGCCTCAGGCCACTGCCACGCTAGGCGGAGGCCTACCACACGCCAAATCTGCGCACAGTCGAGTAGTCGCTGTCGCCATCGCCTTCTCTCGCAGGAGGGCTCCCAGATCCATTCCTCGCACCGCAGCTCCTCCCGCAAACACGCCGCAGCGCGTCGCACCACGGCTAGCGTACCTCTCTCTTCCTCCTCCTCGACCTCCGCCGCACCTCGGACCACCCTGACCTCCCTCCCCGCCGTTGCATTGGGTTGCGGTCATACCACACCCGCAGTTCTGGTGATGGCGCCATGGGGGGAGATGGGGGCGCCAGGTGGGATGGGCCGCCTGATCTCCACGTCCAGGTGAGATGGAGTTCATTCTCTGGTGAGAGATCTCGAGAAAGTCGAGATGGAGACGTGGACGAGATGCAGAACGTGTGGTTCTTTCGGTTTTTGCGATAGTCTTACGTAGTTACGTGGGGCTTTTTTCTAGCGTTTTTCTTTCCCGCGCGGGATCCTACGATCGTGGCCCTCGCGCGAAGCTGAGACTTTTTTCGTTCGACTAGGTATGTGCCCGTGCGTTGCTACGGTGGCCGAAATTTTCAATGCAATATATGTAATACACTATGCTCCCTAATTTTAGAGGCCTCACAATCAATTGTGGTCTTCAATTTAGAATTGGGTCACTCGATTTTGATCGGGTCAACAACTTTTTAAGGAGCTCTCTCATATTATTCTTTTAATTCATTATGCTCCCTAATTTTAGAGCTCTTCCATTTGAGTGAGGTATTCAATTATGGATTTTATTCACATTTTGATCGGGTCAACAATTTTTCCAAATCACTCGGCAGCAACCGGCCTATAAAAACATATCAATCTCACGCACCACGTCACCACCTAGAAAAAAGAGGTGCAAACATGTGATACTATAGCACTAATATAGTACATGTAGCCACTGACGTATAAAATTTCCCCACATAAATATGGGTTGATTAGCTGATAACCCAGAATCACACCGCGAAAGGCCCACCAAAACACCGCATTATAAATAAAAATAAAACACACCACGTCGTCTCCCCAACTCGGCAAACCAAATAGTCGATCGGTTCCAAAATATAAGGTGTATTAGTTTTTGAAAAGACAAACCTCCTTAACTTTGACCAAATTCATTTCATGATGAATCTAATGACACTGATTTGATATTATGGATATTCATATATTTCTCTACAAATTTGGTGAAACTTAAGGAGGTTTGACTTTAAAAAAAAAATGCACCTAATATTTTGAAATAGAGGAAGTAAACAATATCTTGGATGTGCTCGCCGGTGGCCGTCTCATGGCGCCGCTGCGATGGCCAGGCGGTTGCTGTGAGCCTGCTGGGCCTTTCGAGCTACGTCCGTCGCTGCGCCTGCTGGCCGCCGGAGTGACGGCGTGGCTGTGGTGGTGTGGATGCGACGCGATGGCCGGCGAGGGCACTGCCCAGATCTGGCCCGGCGGGATCCAGCGGAGTCCCGCGGTGGTTGGCCGTGCTGTTCTTCGTGCTCCATTACTTTGATCTGCTGCATGCCGTCCTCCTCGATCTCGACACCGACAGGTTCCAGTCTTCCTCTCAGAGATATCAGCTTTTGGCGCATGGCGCCACTGGATATCTAGATCAGAATTGATCCGGTCGGGCGCGCCTTCATCTTTGGCCAGAGAGGCTTCATGAGGGTGTGGCGCGAAGCTTTGCTATCTTGCCAGTGCCATGGGACATGTCTAAGTATAGATTTCCACGGCATTGATAGTGGTGAAGAAAGTCATGGTGGGTACGATCGGAGACTTGTAATGGCGGACAGGAGTTTTGGTTGCGTTGAAGAATGGCGGCACAGGATTTTTCCTGTGTGTCGGGTGTTGAGGACTTTCAGCGGCGGCCTTGGCAAGAGGGGGCAGCAACACAGGTGGACAACATTTTTGGGGTGCTTCTTGAGTACCGAGCCGCGATCTCCAGGGTGAAAGCCCAAGGTCTGGCCTTCATTGGTTGTACCTGGCAATGGTCTTGCGAAGGCATTGTTTTTGGAATCTCGGTCTCTCTCCAGGGTGAAAACTCAAGATCCTTGATCGGGCGACGACAATGCTTGTGCATTGTTTCCTTCTTGGATGCGTCATTTTTGGAGAACATCTTCTGTAGTCCGGGTGTTGTCTTTGGTGGTGGTTAGAGTGTTGCTGTTGCGAGTGTTTCATCACTGCGACGGGGTCTTTATTTATTTTTCTCTTTTTTTTTGTTCTTGGCTGTGTGCATCCTTGATGTCTTTCGATATCTCGTTGGTGCAGAGGCTGGGTGTAATTGATATCTTCGCGATATTAATATATTCCCTTTATCGAAAAAAATATCCAGCAAGTATGAAGTACGATACAGAAACTCAAAATGAGTTGAAAAAGATGAACAAAGCCACAACCGGCAAAAATAAGACTAGATGCCTATACACCTATCTTATTATTGGACCGCCATCGAAACTGGTTGTACGTATCCCGTGCCACCGTTTCCCAACGGTTGCACCCATAAGCCATATGCTTCTTGACTTCCGCACGGCTGAGTAATGACCACGTACGGATCCAAGCAGTTGCTCAGTAGATGACCTGCAAAAAATTTGTAATGTTCTGCCTGTTAAAAATCACGTCATTCCGACAGTTCCATCTGGCCCAAATTAATGCGCACACTCCGACTCGAATATGCGCCGCTAATTTAGGCTCTACCCCATTTAGCCAAGTCCTAAATAAAGTGTCTATGTTATTAGGTGGACTGACATTAAAGGCCACATGCACTGTGCGCCACAATAGTTTGGCTAGTGGGCATTCGAGATACAGATGTTGTATCGATTGATCCTAATCACAGAAACAACACCTCTTACTACCCTCCCAACTACGTTTTGCGAAGTTATTTTTGGTCAAGATCACTTCTTTGTGAACAAATCACATAAAAACTTTTATCTTTAAAGGCACCTTAATTTTTCAAATGTGAAGCGACTTTGGGATTGGACCAATGTTTATCAAATCCATATACATTGACTTTACTAAGAATACCCCTGACACCGAAAGTCTCCAGTGTAGTGTATCTGGCTCATCAGGGAGGTTAATCTCCATCAAGCTGCGCACAAGATGTAGCCATCTATCCCATCGCTCCCCCACTAGTGATCTTCTGAACTGAATGTTTAAGGGAGCCGATCCTATAATTGTACTAACGAATGCCTCTTTCCGTTGTACAATATTGTAAAGGGTAGAATATTGAATGGCTAGTGGCGTGTCCCCTAGCCATGTATCCTCCCAAAACCTAGTGGTATTACCGTTCCCAACAATGAATTTGGTCCTATTGAAATAGGCCACCTTTGTACGCATTAGCCCTTTTCAAAACGGTGAATCATTCGGCTACGCCGTTACTTGTGCGAGGGTTTTAGAGTGTAGGTACTTGTTACGCAATAATTGTATCCACACACCGTCATTCTCTACGGAAAATTTGTATAACCATTTATTAAGTAGGCACCTGTTCTTTACTTCAAGGTTTTCAATCCCTAAGCCCCCTTGGTCCTTTGGCCTACAGATTATGTCCCATTTAGCCAACCTGTATTTTGATTTATTCTCATAGCTTTGCCACAAAAAACGTGATCGATAAAAGTCCAACCTTTTCCGTACCCCCACAGGTACTTCAAAGAAAGACAATAGGAACATCGGCATACTCGTAAGGATGGAGTTTATCAGAATTAGCCGACCCCCATAAGACATGAGCTAGCCCTTCCAGCAGCTTAATTTCTTCTCAAATCGATCCTCTATGCACATCATTCTTTGTTGGTTAGTTTTTGGTGATGAATTGGTATTCCCAGATATCTAAATGAGAGAGATCCCAACTCGCACCCAAACAACTGTCTATAATTTTCCTGCTCTTCCTTGGCGCACCCAAAACAGAATAGTCCACTCTTGTTGAAATTGATTTTCAAACCAGACAGTTGTTCAAAAAGACATAAGACCAGTTTCATATTCCTTGCCTTTGCCAAATCATGTTTCATGAAAATTATAGTGTCATCGGCGTACTGTAGAATGGAAACCCCACCATCCACTAGATGAGGGATTAGTCAACCTACCTGACCGTCTTCCTTGGCCCGACCAATGAGAACCGCCAACATATTCCGGCGAATTTTTCCGCGAGCTCATCGCACTTCTTCCCGATGAATCCTTCATCCTCAGGCAAGCCACAACAACCACTTGCATGATGGCCTTGCAGTAGCCATGGTTTCCACTTGAATATTTAAATAATTATTTGCTCATTTAATGATTTTGTTAATGTTTCGAATATGCTTGTGAATACATGTCCATGCTTATGTCTTGATCTGGTGCATATATGATTCTTTTCCATTGTTATTATTATTTTTAATTATTATTATTATGATCTATTCCTGTAATTGTTCCGGATGCTAGTAATAACCATGATATACTCATGTGAATTGTTATGTAATACTTGTGAGATTCCTGATCATCACTATGTGATACGTTTCCAACGTATCTATAATTTATGAATTATTCATGCCATGTTTATTATAGTTTTGTATGATTTTGGTGCACTTTTATATGGCTTTTATATGATTTTTATGGACTAACATATTGACCTAGTGCCCAGTGCCAATTGCTGTTTTCTGCTTGTTTTTGGTTTTCCAGAAAATCCATATCAAATGAAGTCCAAATGCAGCGAAACTTTTTGACGATTTTTTCTGGAAGGAAACAGATCCAGGAAGCTTCGGGGGAGCAGCAGAAGACCCACAGGGGCCCCATAAGCCTGGTGCCTCGTGGGCCCCCTGTGGCACCTCTTTGCGTGATTCCAACGATGAAAAATCCTATATATTCAGAAACCCCCGAAAGTTAACCTAGATGAGTTTTTATGCCGCCGCAAGCCTCTGTACCAAAGAGATCTCATCTACAGCCCTTTTCCGGCCCCCTGCCGGAGGGGGGAATCATCACCGGAGGCCATCTTCATCATCCTGGCGGTCTCCATGATGAGGAGGGAGTAGTTCACCCCCGGGGCTGAGATTTTGTACCAGTAGCTATGTGTTTGATCTCTCTCTCTCTCTCTCTCTCTCTCTCTCTCTCTCTCTCTCGTGTTCTTGATTTGGCACGATCTTGATGTATCGCGAGCTTTGTTAATATAGTTGGATCATACGGTGTTTCTTCCCTCTCTATCCTTGTTGTGAAGAATCGAATCTTTTCCCTTTGAGGTTTCGTTATTGTCGGATTGAATATTTCAGATTTGAACACTTGATGTATGTCTTGCATATGAATACCCGTGGTGACAATGGGGTATTATATTGATTCACTTGATATATGTTTTGGCACTCAACTCGCGGATTCCCGCTGTGACCTTGGGGTAATCTATGCATAAGGGTTGATGCACGTTTTCATTATCTTTTATCCGATAGAAACTTTGGGGTGCTCCTTGAAGTTCTTTGTGTGGATTGAATATTATGATTATGAAGTTGTTTGATGCATATCGTATAATCAACTCACGGATACTTGTGGTGACATTGGAGTATCCAGGTGACATTAGAGTTGGTTGATGTGTATCATATGGTGTTATTTTAGTACGAACTCTAGGGCTGTTTGTGACAATTATAGGAATGGCTCAATAGATCGATCGGAAAGGATAACTTTGAGGTGGTTCCGTACCCTACAAACAATTTCTATCTTATGTTCTCCGCTAATAGGAACTTTGGAGTGATTCTTTATCCCACGTTGAGGGATTGTTATATGATCCAATTATGTTAGCATTGTTGAGAGATTGCACTAGTGAAAGTATGAACCCTAGGCCTTGTTTTTAAGCATTGCAATACCGTTTGTGCTCACTTTTGTTACTTGCTACCTTGCTGTTTTTATATTTTCAGATTACAAAAACCTATATCTACTATCCATACTACACTTGTATCACCATCTCTTCGCCGAACTAGTGCACCTATAAAATTTACCATTGTATTGGGTGTGTTGGGGACACAAGAGATTTCTTGTATTTGATTGCAGGGTTGTTTGAGAGAGACCATCTTCATCCTACACCTCCCACGGATTGATAAACCTTAGGTCATCCACTTGAGGGAAATTTGCTACTGTCATACAAAACTCTGCGCTTGGAGGCCCAACAGAGTCTACAAGAATAAAGTTGCGTAGTAGACATCAAGCTCTTTTCTGGCGCCATTGCCGGGGAGGTGAGTGCTTGAAGGTATATCTTTAGATCTTGAAATCGAATCTTTTAGTTTCTTGTTTTATCACTAGTTTGGCTTATAAAAGAAAACTACAAAAGAAAAATGGAATTGAGGTTGCCTCATATTATTCGTCTTATAATGTTTTTCTTCAAAATGATGGAGCCGAAAATTGTGCTCAATTGATAGAAGAAGAATTCAATAAAATGTTTGGCATAAAATCTTTGAATGATGAGCATGATTGCAATGTTGTTAGTATGAATTCTATGAATATCCAAAATACTAAAGATGATTGCACTAGTCATGACAAAAATGTTTCTTATAAGCATGTCAATTTTTGTGGAGTGCATAAAGTTTGTCAAGACAAGCCTTATAGGGATGATAGATTTTGTAAGAAGCATAAACATGATAGAACCAATTTTTTGCTCAAAGTGATAGATGAATTTGCTACAAAATTATGTTTCTTTATCCTATTACTTGTGAACTTTGCAATAAAGTTGGTCACCTTAATTTTCAATGCATACTTTTTCATGATCGAATCATGGCTAAATATTGTAATGACTTGACCGCCCTTGCACTATATAATGAGCTTTATCTATTTTTGGGGTGTGAGGAATTGTCACATAAAAATAGTTGGTTTGAAGTATTCATTCTCATGGATGACATTGAAACTAATCTAAAAGAAATCTATATGTTTTGTATGGTAAATTGCAATGAGAATGCTTATATTGCCCACTATAGAAAGACGGGAAAACAAATAGAATATAAAAGGAACACTAATGAAAGGGTAAAGATTTCCACTTTCCCTCCTATTATCTCTCATGATGAAATAGGTGACGAGGAGGAGCTTCCTATTCAACCAATCTCATAAATACGAAGCTCGGAAAAATTGATTAAACCCACACATGATGTGGTGAAGAAGAAAAAAAGAAGAAAAAGTAGAGGTAAAAAGGTATCTCTCCCAAATAATGTTGCTCCTATTATTGTTGTGCCTCATGAGAATGAATCAAAAATACTTGTGGAAGATGATACACTTGATGATGATTTTATTATACCTATTACTTGTTGTGATAATTATGATTGGGGAGATAATGATACTTCTTATAATCTTGAGAATCTTTTTGGCACCAACTTAGAAAATTATGATGATAATTATTATACTATTGGTGCTATTCATACTATTAATGATAAAAGTGATTATGCTTATGATATGCAAAGCCACAAGCTTGGGGATGCTATGTTTGATGAGAAGAAATTTGCTTATGTGGAGAGTAATAAAAATTCTATGCTTGTGGATCATGAAAAGAATGCTTTATGTGATAGCTATATTGATGAATCCATTCATGATGCTACTGAAAATTATTGTGAGAGAGGAGCATATGATTCATGATGCTCTTTTTGTGTTTCAATTCTTTACTTTTATGCGAGCATCATTGAAATTGTTATGCCTAGCTAAAAAGGCATTAAAGAAAAGCGCTTGTTGGGAGACAACCCAATATTTATACCTACTGTTTTTGTGTGTTCACATGATTAATCTACTGTAGTAATCATGTTTTATATGTTTTCTTTCAATAATGTGCCAAGTAAAGCCTTTGGGATAGTGTGGATGCATGTTGATTTGATTCTGTGCAAAAACAGAAACTTTTGCGTCCAGTGCTGAAATTTCTATTCTGTACTAGAGCATTAGAAAATTCTGAAATTTTTACACAGTATTGGGTTACAATTTTTTTATGTTTTACTAATTTTTCAGAATTTTTGGAGGTACATAAGTATAGTTTTTAAATCGCTTACTACATGCTGTTCTGTTTTTGACAGATTCTGTTTTCGATGCATAGTTTGCTTGTTTTAGTGTTTCCATAGCTTATATTGAGTAATATAAATTGTGGAAATGATAGAATACAGTAGGAATTATGTGAGAACAATTATGAATCTTGTCTTGACAGTACCTAAGTGGATGATTTATTTTTATCATACTAACCTATCTCACGAAGTTCCGTTAAGTTTTGTGTGATTGAAGTTTTCAAGTTTTGGGTGAGATATCGATATGAGGAGAATAAGGAGCAGCAAGACCCTAAGCTTGGGGATGCCCAAGGCACCCCAAGGTAATATTCAAGGAAGACCCAAGCAACTAAGCTTGGGGATGCCCCGGAAGGCATCCCCTCTTTCGTCTTCAACACTATCGGTAACCTCACTTGGAGCTATATTTTTATTCGTCACATAATATGAGTTTTGCTTGGAGAGTCATTTTATTTTGTTGAGATTTTCTTGCTGATATCAATAATCATGTTTTTTATCTTTTAGTTCAATAAAATGCCAATTATAGCCTTTACCATGCTCAGTTTGCAAGTTCATGTGTTGCTGTTTGAAAACAGAAAGTTTTCTGTTATGTCCAGAATATTCCTGAATAGTCAGGCATGATAAAAATCTGAAATTTTTACACAGTAAGCATGCATGAGTTCTCTGTCATGTGGTAATTTTTCAGAATTGTTGGAGCTAGGGAAGTATGAATTCTTATTCCCCCTTTACAGACTGTTCTGTTTTGGCAGATTTCAGTTATTGTTGCATTGTTTGCATATGTTGCTTGTTTAATGTTTCTATTTGTTGATAGGAGTATTAAATATGCAGAGACATTTAGTATGAAATGTTAAATTATAATTTTAGTGATTTACTACAGTAGAGAATGTTAAGGTTTTGAGTTGATTTATACTAACTTATCTCACGAGTTCTTGTTGAGTTTTGTGTGGATGAAGTTTTTAAAGATTTAGGAGAAGCCATGATATGAGAGGAATTAAGGAGACACAAGAGCTCAAGCTTGAGGATGCCCAAGGCATCCCAAATTAATATTTCAAGAAGTCTCAAGCATCTAAGCTTAGGGATGCCCCAGTAGGCATCCCACCTTTCTTCATCAACAAGTATCGGTCAGTTTTTGTTGAGCCTAAGTTTTTGCTTCTTCACATGATATGTGCTATTCTTGGAATGTCATTTTATTTTGTTTTTCTTGCTGTTTGGATAAAATAATAAGATCTGAAATTTTTAAATGAGAGAGAGAGTCCTCACATTGCTACCTATTTATTTAACTACTCATTTGATCTTCACTTATATCTTTTTGGAGTAGTTTGTCATTTACTCTTGTGCTTCACTTATATCCTATGAGTAAATTGTGAAAGAATTGAATATCATAAAGTTGAAATTATATGTGCTTCATATGCTTGTATCATGTCTAGTAGTAGTTTCACATTTGGGTTAGAAAGTGAAATCTATTGAAGCTTGACAATCACAATATTGGTCATACAAGCAATTCATGAATGATTAGTATAAGGAAGATAACTTTCACATATAAATATATTATCTTGGACATCTTTTATGATTGTGAATACCCATTAATTATTTTCAAACTTGAGCAAATTAGTTAAAGTTGGACAAGGAAGACAACGTAATGAGTTATGTTTGGGTATATTTGCATAAAAGTTATATTGTTATGGATCCTCCAACATGTGGTGCTTGCTTAGGATCTTTTGCTAGCCAAAAATTCGTACTAAGTAGAGATACTACTTGTGCATCCAAAAACCCTTAAACTCAGTTTCTTGCCATGAGTGTCCACCATACCTACCTATGGATTGAATAAGATCCTTCAAGTAAGTTGTCATCGGTGCAAAAAGCAAATAAAATTGCTCCGAAAATATGTATGATCTTTTATTGCATGGGAAAATAATCGTTGTACGAACTTGTGATGGTAAAGAAATAAAAGCGACGGTGCATAATAAAGGTTGCTATCACAAGGGGCAATATAACGTGACGTTCCTTTGCATTAAGGGCTTGTGCATCCAAAAATAAAAAAGGCGCACGACAACCTCTGCTTCCCTCTGCGAAGGGCCTATCTTTTACTTTTATGTATTTACTTTTATGAATTTACCTTTATGCAAGAGTCAATAAGTATTCGTTCTCATTTCAACCTTAATTATTCTCTAGTTGGCAAGCATCATGTGGTGGGGAAAGATCCAGGCACACATGGCCAGTCAAATATATTTGATCATGAATTATTATTGTTGACAATTATCTCTATGATAAATAAGTTGGGAGGCGAAACACTAAGCCCCTATCTTTCTCTGTGTTCGATGGATGCCATTTGTTCTAAAAATATGCTTTGACTACTAGCAATCATAGAAGACTATATGATAATTGAGTATGTGGAGCTCTTACTTAGACTTTGTTGAAATTAAATTGAATTGCAATTGTTTGGTGACTAAGAACATAGGTTGTTAAGTTTCAAGAGATTGCATTGTTTGAACCATAACATGTGAATTGATGGCTACTTTATCATGACGAGTTTTATGAGAAAGAGTTAATGTTATGATGCTAGGAAAAGTGATTGAAATTATCATTGATCAAACTTATGCACTATGCTAGCATTCACACTTCATAAATTATTTCTTTTATCATTTACCTACTCGAGGACGAGCAGGAATTAAGCTTGGGGATGCTGATACGTCTCCAACGTATCTATTATTTATGAAGTATTCATGCCATGTTTATTATAGTTTTGTATGATTTTGGTGCACTTTTATATGGCTTTTATATGATTTTTATGGACTAACATAGTGACCTAGTGTCGTGGGTACGACCATCTATGGGGCCATCCAGCCCCTTGTGGTTCGGCGGGGGAGGTCGACGTGCACAAAGAGCAGAATCAATGGAAAACGCAAGGGATTTACACAGGTTCGGGCCGCTGAGAAGCGTAAAACCCTACTCCTGCTTCTAGTGTATTGGTTGTATGAGAGCACAAGTACAAGGAGCGCTTCTCCCGGCAAGGTGCGGAGAGAGCTGCTACGCGAGACGTGCAAGTGTTTGAAAAGGAGTCCGAATCCCCCTAATTGTTGCCCTGGCCCTCCTTTTATAGCTCAAGGGGTCACCACAGTGGCAAAACAGTAATTACATATCGATTAGATAGCAAACAGTGCTATCATACCTAACTCTGCCAGTTTAGAACAAAGGCATTAAATGCACCGTTAGGTGTCACATGGAGAGGTAGTCCCGGCAAGGTTTCTGCACCGCTTGCCCAGCTACCTCGTATTATTCTGACACGCCTCCTGGACGGGTGTCCTTAGAGGCAAATCTTCTCCCTGCGTGCTAACACGTGTCCGACAAGCCTCACCAACCAGCCTGCGCGGTCGACACCTCACCGATTAGTGACTAGCTGCCCAGTGAGGTGGAGCACTGACGTGTAGGCAGAAGCTTGCCGGTATGGGGCTCGCCGGGTCTTCACCTTGCTGGTTCGTCCTTGCCGACAAGGAATGTCTTCATCTTCGGTACTAGTTGAGTGCTCGTTGGTGCTGTGTCTCGAGCTCCTCTTCAGTAGCTTCTGCAATTGGGCTTTGAATCTTGGTCTTGGCGGTTCCCGGCAAGCTTCGGCCGGCAAGGAGGCTGCTATCGTCTGTGCATAAGTCAGGGTATAAAATACCCATGTTTTATACACCGACAGGAGCCCCCGGGCCTGGGCCATACGCGCGTCCGAAGCGTCGTTGGGCTAGGCCCAAACAATGCACAGACACGCGGCGGGAAAACTACCGCTGTAATTTTTGGTCATGATGATTACAATCCTTTGAGATCTTCTTTGCTTCTTCATTAATCTAGACTTGAGCGTGCCCTTGGTCATCTCCCGGCAAACCTTGCCGTCGGACGGACGGCCGCTAGGCATGCTCAAACCAAGGATATGCCCATAGGTGGGGCGTCGTGGGTTCAAACCGAACCGACATGCGGCCACGCGTGGCAAAGGATAACTGCCATGTCTGTCTTTACTTCTCCTTTTTCTGCGCCCCTCCATCACACGCGTTTGCATTCATGCAAGGCAGCGGATTGGTGGACGAGGGCAGCCGTTGGAGTGACGCGCCGGGCCAGGGGGCGCAGGGCGCGGGATTGGCAAACATGGGCGGTTGGTGGAGTAATGCGCTCGGCCAGAAGCGCAGGGCGCCGGATTGGTGATCGTGGGCGGCCGCCCGAAGACGGTGAAGAGCCAGCCCCCCGCACTCCCCCTATAAAGAGGGGGCTGCGGGGTGCGATGCTCATCCATCTCCTTCTACCTTGATCTCCAGCAACCGTAGCCTCTTTCTCTTATCTTCTTCCTCCGCATCTGACGACGGCATGGCAAGGGGAAGAGGGCGCAGTCGTGCCTCCGCCGCCGCGGCGAGAGCCTCTCCTCGGCTCCACGCCCACGCTTCGACTGCTGCTGCAGAAGCTGGCTCCAGCGCTCAAGGGAGGGCCGCAGCCCGTGGTCGTGGACGACGCGGTGCCCGTGGTCGGGGCGGCCATGGCGGGGCGCTTGCCGCTCCGTCTTCGGCCCCTCCTCCGCCGGCAGAAGGCCACACGAAGGATACGACGCAAGAGTTCGTCTTGGAGCTGCGCGATCGGCCGCGGAGCTGGCTGCGGCTTCCTCGCCCCTTTCCTAGGGAGATGGAAGGCCCCCACCTGCGCGGTTTATGGCTGCGCGTGGATGGTTGCTGCAACGGCCCGGTCTGGGTGACCGTTGAGACCTCCAACAATGGTATTATGTACCTCACGCGTGGGTGGAAATCCTTTGCTCGTGCCCGTTGCTTAGGGCAAGGGCACCTCCTTTACTTCAGACTGGACGGACCAGATGCACTTGTCGTGAAGTTCTTCGGGGCTTCGGGCGCTCGCCTGGAGTGCTGCGCGGAAAGCTCGAGCGACAGCGACACCGCTTCCTCCAGCGATGCTGATGATGACGATGATGACGGCGATGACGATGGCGCTCCCGGCGTGAAGACTGAAGACGACGACGACGAGTCTGGCTGATTGCCGGGAGCACCATCATCTGGGCTTCTGGGAACAAGCCGGGCTTCGCCTAGGTGCCCCTTTTGCCCTCTTTGCACTCGATGTAAACCCTGGGGAAGGGCCAATAAAATGTAATTGAGTACTCTTTTTAACGAATATCTATTGTTGTCGGGTTTAGACGAATGCATGCCGTTCCCCATGTTTTACTTTGCCTTTGTATGATTGCGTTCCCTACGCTTGTTTGGAAACTTGCCGGTGCGCACACTTGCCACGAGCGCTTTGAGGAACGGGTCCTTAGCAGCCTGCTGGAAGTGCCGCTGCCGGCAAGGCAACTTGCCAGGCCAGAATGCAGCTGCTAGGCTTGCCGAGCGGACTCGAGGCAAGCTAGAGCGCGGACTGATCACGACAAGGTTCCTTCGCATGTAGGTTTCTCATACAAAGAACATAATCGTGCAAGGGAAATCGCAGAATGTAACAAGGAAAAAATTTCAAAGTTTTTCAACTTAGCTTTTCCTTGTGTTGTTTCTCTCGTTGCATGAAATGATCACTTGAGCGTCATTAAAATGGTACCCCATCCCATCTCCACTCCCCCCGGGAAACTTGCACGCGAGGGATCCTTCTGTCCTTTTAAGAAAAAGAAAGAGGACAAAAGAGTGGTTTGGGAACCTTGACGGTCCATCAGCCATTTCATACAAACTAAAGTGTAAATCACAACATCACATGCATCCATATATAAATGAATATGTACGAAGAGTTGCGAAACACTTAGCTTTATTATGCACAAGATCTGCGCCTGGCTTTGTACAAAGGGTTACAAGTCTTGCCGACAAAGCTTGTACAAAAGGGGTTGCTGGGAGGCCCGGCAACTGTGCCTTATGGGTAAAACTTGCGAAGATGCTCAATATTCCATGAGTTCTGCACTGGGGTGCCATCTTCGGTCTCCAGACGGACTGCGCCAGGTCTGGTGACTCGTACTACCCGGTAAGGGTCTTCCCACTTCGGCGTCTACTTGTTTGAATTCTTGGCGGACTGAACGCGCCGAAGAACAAGGTTGCCTTCCTCAAGGCTTCGGGCGTGCACTTTGTGGCTATGATAGCGGCGCAAGGCTTGCTGGTAGCGTGCAGCTCGCACAGCCACCCGAAGACAATCCTCCTCAAGGAGCGTTGCGTTGTCTTGCCGCAGCTGCTCTTGCTCAGCTTCATCGTAAGCGAGCACTCGAGGTGACCCGTATATGAGTTCCGTGGGGAGCACCGCTTCTGCACCACAGATTAGGGAGAAGGGTGTTTGGCCGGTAGCTCGATTTGGTGTCGTTCTTAGTGACCAAAGAATTGCCGGCAACTCATCAATCTAGCGCCTTCCACATTAGCGCAGCCTGTCAAAGGTTCTTGTCTTGAGGCCACGCAGCACTTCAGCGTTCATCCTTTCCACTTGGCCGTTGCTTCTCGGGTGAGCAACAGATGCAAAACAGATTTTGCTGCCAAGGTCTTGGATATACTGCATGAAGGTGCGGCTCATGAATTGCGTGCCGTTGTCGGTGATGATTCTGTTAGGAACCCCGAAACGGCAGACTAATCCTTTGAAGAACTTGACGGCTGATTGCGCTGTCACCTTTCTCACCGGCTCCACTTCAGGCCACTTTGTGAACTTGTCGATGGCGACGTACTAGAACTCAAAGCCCCCGGCAGCACGGGGGTAGGGGCCCAAGATATCGAGCCCCCAGATCGAAAAGGGCCAGGAGAGAGGGATTGTTTCGAGAGCTTGAGCTGGTTGATGTATGTTCTTCGAATGGAACTGGCATGCTTCACACTTGGTTACTAGCTCAGTTGCATCCTGGAGGGCAGTGGGCCAATAGAAGCCTTGCCGGAAAGCTTTGCCGGCAAGAGCCCTTGATCCTATGTGAGAGCCACATATGCCTCCATGTATCTTTGCCAACAGCTTCTGTCCATCTTCCCGGCAAATACACTTCAATTTCTCAGCTTCTTCTTGCTCATCGGGAAGTTCCCCTGTTTGAAGGAAATGGACTATCTGCTGTGCCCATGCTCGACGACAAGGACTAAAGGCATTTCTTCGGTCGCGAGAGCGCTTGCTTCTGCGGCAAGAACCTGAGGTTCTGCGCTAAGCGGCTGCTCACCGGCAACCGTGCCGTTGTTCCCGGCAACATCCTTGCCGGTGGCTTCTGGGAGCTCTGCCGGAAAGTACTTGCCGGTATTCAACTTCCTTCTCTTACTGGCCTGCGTTGATGGAGTGACTGTTGGTTGATTCAAATGGAGCACAAAAGTTCCCGGTTCCACGGGAAGCTTTTGAGCAGCACACTTTGATAGGCTATCAGCAATGCTGTTTTCCGCACGAGGGATGTGCTCTGTTTGCAAACCGTCAAAGTGTTCTTCCAATTTCCTCACTTCTTCCTCATACGCTTCCATCAATAGGCTCTGGTAATCTTTGTTCACTTGTTTTACAACAAGCTATGAGTCACCGCGGACGATCAACTTTCTAATTCCAAGGTCCACTGCGATCCTAAGACCAGCAAGGAGTCCTTCGTACTCAACAGTGTTGTTTGTGGCTTGCTCCCTGGGAAAGTGCATTTGAACCACATATTTGAGGTGCTCTCCGGTGGGTGCGACGAGCAGCACTCCAGCACCGGTGCCTTGCAGCGAGAAGGCACCGTCAAAGTACATGATCCATTCTTTGGCCGTCTCTTTGCCGGGGAGAGCCGTTTCTTGAGTTTCTTCGTCTTGCGTTGGCGTCCATTCGGCGATGAACTCCGCCAAGGCCCTGCTCTGAATGGTTGAAGTGCTTTCAAACTTAAGTGCAAAGCTCGACAATTCGAACGCCCACTCCACTATCCTGCCAATTGCCTCTGGATTCCTCAAGATGCGTTGCAACGGAAAGCGGGTGACGACGGTGATCTCATGTGCTTGGAAGTAGTGACGCAGTTTTCTCGAGGCCATAAGGAGGCCGAAAAGCAGCTTCTGCATGCCAAAGTATCTTGATCTAGCCCCCTGTAGAAGGGAACTAACAAAATACACGGGTCGCTCCACCACCTTCTTCTTCGGCACCACTTGCTGATCAGCTTCACTTGCTTGCGCTGTTTTTGACTTGTTGGCGTCAGACCTTGCCGGAGATTATTCCGGTTTGTCGATGGATGGGCTTGCCGCGGTTGCTTCCTCATCATCGACTTCCCTCTGCGCCACTAATGCAGCACTAGCCACTTGATTTGTTGCCGCTACATATAGCAGCAACGGCTCTTGTGGTTTAGCCGCAACTAGTGTTGGCGCGGAGGAGAGGTATCTTTTCAAATCCTGCAGAGCGGCCTCCGCTTCCGGAGTCCATTTCATTGGACCTACCTTTTTCAAAATCTTGAAAAACAATAGGGCGCGCTCAGCAGATTTTGAGATGAACCTACTTAAGGCAGCAACACAGCCGGCAAGACGCCGTACATCCTTGACGCTTCTTGGTGCTTGAATCTGCTCAATTGCTTTGATCTTGTCGGGATTTGCTTCAATTCCACGCTGAGATACAAAGAACCCGAGAAGTTTGCCGGATGGTACGCCAAACACACACTTCTCGGGGTTGAGCTTCAAGTTGATCTTGCGCAAGTTTGCAAATGTTTCTTCTAAGTCTTGAATGAGGGTTGATTTGTCCTTGGTCTTGATCACTATATCATCCATATATGCTTCCAAGTTCCTGTGCAGCTGGTGTTCAAAACCAATCTGGACTGCTCTTGCAAAGGTTGAACCTGCACTCTTTAACCCAAAAGGCATACGCACGAAGTAGTACGTGCCACATGGAGTAATGAATGCGGTTTTATCCTCATCCTCCTTGGCCATGAATATCTGATGGTATCCAAAATATTCATTAAGGAAGGAGAGTAAATCACAGCCGGAAGTAGAGTCTACAATTTGATCAATGCGCGGCAAAGGGAAAGGATCCTTCGGACATGCTTTGTTAATATCGGTGTAGTCAATACAAAGTCTCCACTTTCCATTTGCTTTGCGCACCACAACTGGATTTGCCAACCAAGTTGGATGTAGTACACCTCTAACCAAACCTGCTGCTTCAAGTTTCTTGATTTCCTCGGCAATGAACTGTTGCCACTCCAAAGCTTGCTTCCGGACTTTTTGCTTGACGGGCCGAGCGTGGGGACAGACGGCAAGGTGGTGCTCAATTACCTCCCTGGGAACACCGGGGATGTCAGATGGTCGCCATGCGAACACATCAACATTCGGCCGCAGGAAGGCAATGAGCGCGCTTTCCTATTTGCTGTCAAGGGTGGCACTGATGGTGAAGGTACCGTCAGCGCCGTCCTCCTTTTCCGGCACCTTTTTGGTCGCCGGTGAAGTAGCTTTGGATTTCTTGCCGGCAGAGCACTCTGGCAAGTCTTCAATAGGCGCGCAGCACTCCGAAGAGGTGCGCTTCCCGGAATCCTTGCTAGAGGTCTTGCCAGACTTCTTGCTTTCCTTCTTCTTGGTGGGAGCTGGAGCCTTGGCGGCCTCTACTGCAACCGCATCTCTGTACATTTTATCAACGCAAATGACTGCATCTTTCTTGTCGGAGTTGATGGAAATGACACCCATCGGCCCTGGCCTCTTCAACGTGTTGTAAGCATAGTGAGATGCTGCCATGAATTTTGCCAAGGCTGGGCGGCCAAGAATTCCATTGTACGGAAAAGGGATTTTGACAACGTCCAAGACAATCTTTTCTGTTTTGTAGTTCAATTCCCCGCCAAATGTCACTGGCAATGTGATCTTTCCTTTGGGCTGGCTTCTTCCCGGGTTTACTCCTTGAAAAGTGCCTGTCTTCTCGAGCTCCTCGTCGGGAATTTGCAGCCTCTTGATTACCTCTGGAGAAATCAAGTTCAGGCCGGCCCCACCATCAACTAGCATTTTCATGACCTAGAGGCTGTGAATTGTTGGCGAAACCAACAACGGCAAACACCCGACCACTGTTGTGCGATCAAAGTGGTCCTCGGCATCGAAAATGATAGGCGTGTGTGACCACTTGAGCGGCTTTTGAGAGCCCATTGCCGGTTCTGCCGCGTTAACCTCACGTGCCCACTGCTTAAGTTGGCGGTGAGAGGAGTGCAAAGATGCTCCTCCGTCAACGCACATGGCCTCAGTTGCCTTCTGGAATTCATGTTCACTGGACTCTCCGTCGTCCTCTTCTTCTTCACTTCCATCATCTTCCCCTTTCTTCTCGCGGCCTCTAGCAGGCTTTTCTTTCTGTTGCTTGGCCTTGCCGCGGCGGCTTCCTCGACCACCATGGCCCTTTTTGCCGGATCCACCGGCACCATCTTGACCCTTCTCTTTGTCACGCTTTTTGTATTCAGCCTTCTGTTTCTCGACAAGGTGCTCGACTTGTCGGCACTCTTGGAGATCATGGCCGTTGGTGCCGTAAATCTTGCAGTATGGCCCATCAGACTTGCCGGCCTTCTCGTTCGCCGCCGCCTCCTGGCAAGCGGCGCATACAGCTGCCTCCTTGCCGGAGTTCTCAGTCTTGGCTTTCTTGGCGGACTCAGAGTTGCTGGAGCCTTCGACAGCCATGACAGTCTTGCCCTTGCGCTTCCTGTTGCGCTTTCGGCCCTTCTTCCTCGGGGTGGCAGCATCATCATCCTCGGAATCGACCTCAGCACCAACGTCCTCCCTGGGAAGCCTTCTTCCTTCCTCAGCGCGCGCGCACTTATCCGCCAACGTATAGAGCTCGTTGACGGTTTTAGGTAGCTTGACGTTCATCTTCTCCCGCATCCTTCGATTGCGCACATTCGTGTGAAAGGCGGCAATGACGGCTGCGGGGTGCACATCTGGAATGTTGCGGTGCGAATTTTTATGGAATATATAAAAATTATTGGCGCAAGAATCAATAGAAGGGGGCCACCCAGTGCCCATGGTGCACCAGGGCATGCCACCCCCCGGCGCGCCCTGGTACCTCGTGGGGCCCACAGGCGGCCGTCTGACCTAATTCCAACGCTATAAATTCATAATTCTAGAGAAAAAAATAAGGGAGGAAGATTTATTGCGTTTCACGATACGGAGCCGCCGCCACCTCCTGTTCTTCATCGGGAGGCCAGATCTGGAGTCCGTTTGGGGCTCCGGAGAGGGGGATCTTCCGGCATTGTCGTCATCAACCATCCTTCATCACCAATTTCATGATGCTCACTGCCAACGGTGATGAGTTGGATGAGATTTATCATGTAATCGAGTTAGTTTTGTTAGGGCTCCATCCCTAGTATCCACAATGTTCTGAGATTGATGTTGCTATGACTTTGCTATGCTTAATGCTTGTCACTAGGGCCCGAGTGCCATGATTTCAGATCTGGACCCTTTATGTTTTCATGAATATATTTGTGTTCTTGATCCGATCTTGCAAGTTATATGCACCTGCTACGTGTTATGATCCGCATACCCCAAGGTGACAATAATTGGGATTCTTTCCGGTGATTGCCGTAGTTTGAGGAGTTCATGTATTCACTAAGTGCTAATGCTTTGTTCCGGTTCTCTATTAAAAGGAGGCTTTAATATCCCTTAGTTTCCTTATGGACCCTGCTGCCACGGGAGGGTAGGACAAAAGATGTCATGCAAGTTCTTATTGCAAGCACCTATGACTATATACAGAATACATGCCTACATTACATTGATGAATTGGAGCTAGTTCTGTGTCGCCCTAGGTTATGACTGTTACATGATGAATGTTATCCAACATAATCACCAATCCAATGCCTACGAGTTTTTCACATATTGTTCTTGCTAAGTTACTACTGTTGCTACTACTGTTACAATTGCTATTACTATTGCTGCTACCGTTACTGTTACTGTTACTACTATTGCTACTGCTACCAAACTATCGTACTACTGTGCTACTGATCACTCTGCTGCAGATATTTAGTCTCAGGTGTGGTTGAATTGGCAACTCAACTGCTAATACTTGCAAATATTCTTTGGCTCCCCATGTGTCGAATCAATAAATTTGGGTTGAATACTCTACCCTCGAAAACTGGTGCGATCCCCCATACCTGTGGGTTATCAAGACCTTTTTCTGGTGCCATTGCCAGGGAGCAAAGCTTTATTTGCTGAGTCACTTGGGATTTATATCTTTTGATCACTATGAAGAATCTGAAAGACGGTAAGACCAAGATCGTTCCCTCTAAGACGAGGGGACGTAAGGAACTACCATCTAGCTCTGCACTTGATTCACCTTCTGTTTTGAGCAAACTTGCAACACCACCACATGCTATTAATTCTGATGTGTCGCAAGTTATTGATGATACCACTTCTGTCATGAATGATACTCATGATGATGCTAGTACTATGCTTGATAATGCTGTGCCACTTAGTGAATTTTTACCGAACAACTTGCTAAAGCTAAAGAAATTGAAAATACTGAAACTCTTGAGAATTATGATTCACCTATTATGCCTAGCTCTCCTACTAGAGTTGAAACACCTGATGAACATTGCTTTGATAAGGAGACGGCTAGAGCCATACTTGCTTGTAATGATAGAGATAAAGTTATAAAACTGCTTGCTGAAATGAAAGAAAATCTACGAGGGAGAAAATGAAATATGATCCTAAGTTTGCTACCTCTCCCATATTTGTTACTGATAAGGATTATGAATTCTCTGTCGATCCTAAGTTAATTCCTTTGGTTGAATCTGATCCTTTCCATGGTTATGAAACTGAAACCGTTGTGGCACATCTCACTAAATTAAATGATATAGCCACCCTATTTGCTCATGAGGAAAAAATTCGCTATTACTATATTCTTAAGTTATTTCCTTTCTCATTAAAGGGTGATGCTAAGGAATGGTATAATACTCTTGCTCCTGGTTGTGTGCGTAGTCCCTAGGATATGATTTATTACTTCTCTGAAAAATATTTTCCTGCTCATAAGAAAAAAGCTGCTCTACAGGAAATATTTAACTTTGTGCAAATTAAAGAAGAGAATCTCCCTCAAGCTTGGGGGAGGCTTCTCCAATTATTTAATGCTTTGCCTGATCATCCTCTTAAGAAAAATGAAATACTTGATATCTTCTATAATGGGCTAACCGATGCTTCTAGGGACTACCTAGATAGTTGTGCGAGTTGTGTTTGCAGAGAATGAACTATTGAACAAGCTGAGGAATTATTGAATAATATATTGAAGAATGATAATGATTGGACACTTCCTGAACCGCTGCCTAAACCCACTCCGAAGAAGAGGGGTATTCTATATCTCAGTCCTGAAGATATGCAAGACGCAAAGAAATGCCAGAAGGAAAAGGTATTAAGGCTGAAGATGTTAAGAATTTACCACCTATTGAAGAGATACATGGTCTTGACAAACCAACACAGGTAGTAGAGGTAAATTATCTTATAAAGTTTGATGAAAGTGATATTCCTTATAAAAAACCTCCTAGTCAATGCTTGTATGAATTTGACAATTATATTATTAAACAAGATCATTTCAATGCCAATGTTATGAAACAATTGAAAAGAAATGCCTACATGATTGATCGCTTGAGTGACTTGTTGTTTAGAATTGCTAATGATGTTAAAGGGGTAAGTAAACATGTATCTATGGTTCAAACCCAATTAGAACAAGTTGCCAAATCTCAAAGTGAATTGCTCGATGAAATGAATAACAATATGAATGATCATGCTGTTAGAGTAATGACTAGAGGAGGTAGAATGACTCAGGAGCCACTTTATCCTGAAGGTCACCCTAAAAGAATTGAACAAGACTCTCAAAGAATTAATGTTGATGCACCTAGTCCATCTAAAAAGAAAAAGAAAAATGATAGGACTTTGCATACTTCTAGTGAACCTGAAGTAGAAAAACCCTTGGAGGATAGTAATGATGTTTCTATTTCTGATGCTGAAACACAATCTGGTAATGAACATTCACCTGATGATAATAATAATGATGATGCTCATGTGGATACCCAACCAGATAATGATAAAGAACCGAATAATGATGTTGAAATAGAACCTGCTGCTGATCTTGATAACCCATCTTCTAAAAATAAACGTTATGATAAAAGAGACTTCGTTGCTAGAAAACATGGTAAAGAAAGAGAACCATGGGTTCAAAAACCCATGCCCTTCCCGCCTAAACCATCTAAGAAAAAGGACGAGGAAGAATTTGAATGCTTTGCTGAAATGCTTAGGCCAGTCTTTTTGTGTACTCGTTTGACTAATATTATAAAGATGCCTCCTTATGCTAAATACATGAAAGACATTGTCACAAATAAAAGAAAGATACCTGAAGCTGAAATTTCCACCATGCTTGCAAATTATTCTTTTAAGGATGGAGTATCTAAGAAACTAGGAGATCCAGGAATACCAACTATACCATGCTCCATTAAAAGAAACTATGTCAAAACTGCTTTGTGTGATTTAGGAGGCAGTGTTAGTGTTATGCCTTTCTCTTTATACAAAAGACTTGATTTGAATAAACTCACTCCCACTGAAATATCATTGCAAATGGCTGACAAATCAACCGCCATACCTATCGGTGTTTGTGAGGATGTGCTCGTTGTAGTTGCAAATGTTACTATTCTAACAGACTTTGTTATACTCGATATGCCCAAGGACGACAACATGTCGATTATCCTTGGTAGAGCCTTTTTGAATACTGCAGGGGCTGTTATTGATTGCAACAAAAGCAAGGTCACTTTTCATATCAATGGTAATGAACACACGGCGTGCACTTTCCGAAGAAACAGTTGCAAGTAATTGGTATTCGTGTTATTGGAAAGACTCCAACAATTACTATTGGAAGTTTTCAACTCCCTCTTCCTACTATTAAAAGGAAATATGAAACTCTTATTATTGGGGAGATGCATATCCCCGTTGAGGTAACTTAGTGTTATACGAAAATTCTTCGATTTCATGTCAATCGGAAATGGTTTGTTAATAAGACTTGATCAACCTTATTAATGGATTCTTTTTGAGGGGCATGTGGTCGATGAATTTAGTAAGCACAACCTTCTGTACCCACTTTTTGTTTTATGTTATTTTTAGTTAAATAAAATAAAATGCCATGATTATCCTGTTTTTTGATTTATCCATGCAATAAAAAATTGCCCAGAAATAAAAGTGCTCAGAATGCAATAAAATTTTGACATGATTTTTTATAGAATATTTAAGAATTTTTGGCACTGAAAACATACCAGGGGGGTGCCACAGGTGTCCACGAGGCACCAGGGCGCGCCACCCCCCCTAGCGCGCCCAGGTGGCTCGTGGGCCCCACAGGGACCCCCTCACTTATTCCTTCAGCCCACTTCGTCTCTTACCTCTAGCAAAAATTCCTGGTAGCTCTCTCTCTCGTGTTCTTGCTCACAAAACTGAAATTTTTTATCTCTTTGCTCGGAGCTCCGTTTCCAAAACTATTTTGGGAGATGGCTCCTTGGTATGTGACTCCTCCATTGCTCCAATTAGTTTTTGCTCTAGTGGATTATATTTTGCATAATTAGCTGCTCTTGGTGCTACTGAAAATGAGCTTGCATGTTGAATTCTTTGAGTTCCAAGTAGTTTGAATGCTTGGTATAGCCTCTAGACATCCATATGAGCAGTTGCTATCAATCTTGTGAAGTTTTATTGATATCATTTTGTGGCCCAAAAATTTTCAGAAAATTGTTCTTAGGAAAATGAATATCTTCCGGAGGAGTTCTTCGAGGAGGAGGTCCTCTAAAGCGTCATTAAGTGAAAGCTCAGCACACCAATCAAATGAGGAACCAAGGGCAAGTTCGGTGCGGGGTGCCGAAGCAAAATCATGTCGATGGCCTTGCAACGAGTTCATGCTAGGTGCAGGCATCAAGGAAGAATTTGACCAATATATTCACAACACCGAGCTCTCCGCCTTCATCGCAGATAAGCCACCACAGCATTACTACCTCACTCATTCAGTCACTCAACACTTTGAATATCACCCACGCACTTCTAGAGTTTCATTTCACCTCTATAACAAATCCTATAGTATGTCTCTAGAAGAATTCTGTGATGCATGCAAAATTCGATATTGGGGTTCGTTAGATGAGCCACAAAAATCTGATTATGAGTCATTTCTTAATAGCCTTTGCAACGGTGAGGATAGAGGAGTCACGCAGGCCAGAATAGTTAGCATCCACTGTCCTGCTATCCGATATTTTGCACTCTTTAATGGTAAATGCATTGTTGGCAAGCAATACTACAGTACACTTTGCGCCCCTGATCTGAGTCTTATCCATACGGCTTTGACTGGCAGCAAGTATTATAATCTTGGGGCTATTGTCGCACGTAGGCTGCAGCATAACGCGGGTAATGATGATTTGTATGGAGGAATTTATGCCTCCCGCGTAGCTGCAAGGTTAGGGGTCTCGCCCAATTACAATGATCCCCTCTTACCCTACAGATATTTAAATTTCGAAACAATGCGAGAACATAAGTTTTTAAAACGCAATGCACAGGGATATGAATATAACTTAGTTTTTAATAAATCTCGATCTGTGTATGTTGTTTTGCCTGCTCCTGCCCTCTTTGATTTTCAGAACAAACAGAGATATTACCTATTGGAGAGCGAGGTGCACGAGTACAAGGCGGCGGTCGAGGCTGCCCGTCTGGCTGAGGAGGCGGCTCAGAACACCTCTACGAGCTACCACTTCGATTATTACCTAGACCAAGGATGGCGATGACCAAGCTAGGCCAAAATCCTAAGCTTGGGGGAGTACGTATTTCTCACCGACATTACATTCATGTCCACACATTCCATTCCAGTTGTCGGTGTTCATACTTTTTCATTGTATAATCCATGTTATTTTATTTTTCTCGCTTTCTTCTTGTGTGTTTGAAAAACTTTGAGAAAATCCAAAAACATTTCTCGTTTCTTTTCGGTTTTTTTCTTTCTAGCTTAGTTTGTTGTAGAAATAAAAGAAAACCCAAACAGATTTCCCGTTTCTTCTTTTACTTGTTGGGAGTTCCCCCGTATAAATAGTTTTATTTTCTCGTTTTTCATTTTTCTTCTTTAATTTGCTTTCTTCAGAAAAACTAAAAACTCCAAAAATATTTCAGTGTGTTTCTCTGAAATTCTTTTCTTCTGTTGAGTCATTGTAAGGAGTAGACCACGATGAAAATGTTGAGTGGCTCTCATATGCATTATGGTTTATCTGACAGAGAGCCCATATTACCTTGTCTTCTCCTTTAAATAAAATGCTTGCAGATTCCAGCTTAGTCCATGGCACTCTTGCACTATTATTATTTTCACATCATTCGGTCGTGCAAGTGAAAGGCAATAATGGCGATGATTTGATGAAGTGACTATGGCAAGGAAAAGCGAGTATGAACTCAACTTGTTCTTTGCTTTTGTAAATATGTTTAACTCAGTATCCATGATTCAGCATGTTATGATTAAACATGTTTATGATGACACTTAGAGATTATAGTTGCTCATGCCATGCTTAAGTAGCTAGGAGTGGATAATGATTTATCTTGGGTGTCAACATGCATTAAAATGATTGTGATGTAGTATGATGATATGGTATCCTCCTCTGAATGTTTCAAGTGGCTTGACTTGGCACATGTTCACACATGTAGTTGATTCAAAACCAACATAGCCTCCACGATATTTATGTTCATGGTGCTTATATCCTACTCATGCTAGTATTCAATGTTGATTATTCATAATGCATGATTTTGACCGTTTTTGCTCTCTAGCTGGTCGCTTCTCAACCTATTTGCTAGCCTTCGCCTGTACTAAGCGGGGATGCTGCTTGTACATCAAAACCCTTAAACCAAAGTTATTCCAGATGAGTCCACTATATCTACCTATATGCGGTATTACTCTGCCGTTCTAAGTAAATTTGCATGTGCCACCTCTAAATATTCAAATGAACATCTGTTTTGTGTGCCCGTACGCTCATGGAGCGACAGGGGGTGGTCAGTATCTTCCATGCTAAGCGGGTTATTCTCATGATGAGTGTTTATTCACTTATCCTTGCACGAGAGGGGCTGGTAATCAGGATGCCCAGTCCCACTATTAAAACTGCAAATAATAAAACAAACTCCCCCGGAAAGTTGTTGGTATGGAGGGCACCCGAGGATTCAGCTAGCCATGGCTTGTGATTGTTGGTGGAGGGGGAGTAAACTTTACTTTACCGCTTGGGAACCGCCGCTAATGTGTTTAGCATGGAAGATATTGAAAACTCTCGGTCGTGACGTTGACAGGAAAGGCATACCTCCCAAAATTATATTTATCTCTGATTTAAGCATCGAGCTCTGGCACCTCTGCAAATCCATGCTTCCCTCTGCAAAGGGCCTATCTATTTACTTTTATGTTATTTTACTTTTATTGTGGAGTCATCACCTTCTCAAACAAGCACCAGACCTGAGAGCACTATTGTCATTCTCATGCATTGTGTATAGTTAATGTTGTGTGCATCATGACTGGATCTCTTCTACCATGAATTACAATGTTTAGTCGCTGCTTGAACTTTGGAGGTGCTCTGCATTTATGTTTTGCGGTCTCAGAAAGGGCTAGCGAGATACCATGTTGTCATATTATATCATGATTGTTTTGACAAAGTGTTGGCATTTGAGATATCTTATTTTTGCTCACTAGTTGATTATGCCATTGATATGAGTGAATATAATTTCTAAGAGTTATCATTTGCATGGTTAGTTATAATCTTTGCAGAAAACTTGGGTGCTATTTAAGCATATATATAGATACAAGAACAAAAGAGTTTGTAAAAGTTTTTCTTTATCACTTTCAGTTTGCCAACTAAATTGCTTGAGGACAACCAATGAGTTAAGCTTGGGGGAGTTGATACGTCTCCATCGTATCTACTTTTCCAAACACTTTTGCTCTTGTTTTGGACTCTAATTTGCATGATTTGAATGAAACTAACCCGGACTGACGCTGTTTTCAGCAGAATTGCCATGATGTTGTTTTTGTGCAGAAATCAAAGTTCTTGGATTTGGATAAAAAATTTTGGAGAATTTTTATAGAATATATAAAAATTGTTGGCACAAGAATCAACAGAAGGGGGGCCACCCAGTGCCCACGAGGCACCAGGACGTGCCACCCCCCCAGGCGCGCCCTGGTACCTCGTGGGGCCCATAGGCGGCCGTCTGACCTAATTCCAATGCTATAAATTCATAATTCCAGAGAAAAAATAAGGGAGGAAATTTTATTGCATTTCACGATACGGAGCCGCCGCCACCTCCTGCTCTTCATCGGGAGGCCAGATCTGGAGTCCGTTTGGGGCTCCGGAGAGGGGGATCTTCCGGCATCGTCGTCATCAACCATCCTTCATCACCAATTTCGTGATGCTCACCGCCGGGAGTGAGTAATTCCTTCGTAGGCTTGCTGGACGGTGATGAGTTGGATGAGATTTATCATGTAATCGAGTTAGTTTTGTTAGGGCTTGATCCCTAGTATCCACTATGTTCTGAGATTGATGTTACTATGACTTTGCTATGCTTAATGCTTGTCACTAGGGCCCGAGTGCCATGATTTCAGATCTGGACCCTTTATGTTTTCATGAATATATTTTAGTTCTTGATCCGATCTTGCAAGATATATGCACCTGCTACGTGTTATGATCCGCATACCCCAAGGTGACAATAATTGGGATTCTTTCCGGTGATTGCCGTAGTTTGAGGAGTTCATGTATTCACTAAGTGCTAATGGTTTGTTCCGGTTCTCTATTAAAAGGAGGCCTTAATATCCCTTAGTTTTCTTATGGACCCCGCTGCTGCTACTTGTAGCTTGCGTTGGTATTTCCCCGAAGAGGAAGGGATGATGCAGCACAGTAGAGATAAGTATTTCCCTCAGTTATGAAACCAAGGTTATCGAACCAGTAGGAGAATCACGCAACACATCATTAGCAGCACCTGCACACAAACAACAAATCCTTGCACCCAACGCAAACGAGAGGTTGTCAATCTCTCGGCGGTAAATTGCAAGATTAAATTGTATGTGATAGATAGATAGATTGAAACAAAAATACAAAATAAAATAAATAAAAGATAATGGCAGCAATATTTTTAGGGTTTTAGTAATATGATTTAGATAGACCCGGGGGCCATATTTCACTAGAGGCTTCTCTCAAGAAAATAGCATACGGTGGGTAGACAAATTACTGTTGGGCAATTGATAGAAAAGCAAATAATCATGACGATATCCAAGGCAATGATCATGTATATAGGCATCATGTCCAAAATAAGTAGACCGACTCCTGCCTGCATCTACTACTATTACTCCACACATCGACCGCTATCCAGCATGCATCTAGTGTATTAAGTCCATAAGAACGGAGTAATGCCTTAAGAACGATGACATGATGTAGACAAGATAAACTCACGTATGAATAAACCCCATCTTTTGACCCTTAGTAGCAACGATACATACGTGTCATGTCCCTTTCTGTCACTGGGATTGAGCACCGCAAGATCGAACCCACTACAAAGCACCTCTTCCCATGGCAAGATAAATCAATCTATTTGGCCAAACCAAATCAATAGATCGGAGAAGAAATACGAGGCTATAATAATCATGCGTAAAAGAGTGCAGCAAAGACTCAAATAATTTCATGGATAATCTGATCATAAACTCACAATTCATCGGATCCCAACAAACACACCGCAAAAAGAGTGATTACATCGAATAGAACTCCAAGAACATCGAGGCGAACATTGTATTGCAGATCAAAAAGAGAGAAGAAGCCATCTAGCTACTGCCTACGGATCCGAAGGTCTGTGGTAAACTACTCACGCATCATCGGAAGGGCAACAAGGTTGATGTAGAACCCCTCCGTGATCGATTCCCCCTCCGGCAGTTTACCGGAGAAGGACCCCAGATGGGATCTCTCTGGAACAGAAACTTGCGGCGGCGGAAAAAGTATTTTGTCGACTCTCCTGAGGGTTTCTGATTTTTTCTGAATTTATAGTGCAGGAATTAGGTTAAACGGAGCTGGGTGGGCCCCACAAGGTACCAGGGCGTGCCACCCCCCCTAGGGCGCGCCCTAGTGCCTCGTGGCCCACTCCTTCATCTTCTGGCCCTCTCCCAAAGCTTCTAGTGTTTATCTTGTCCAATAAAAAATCTCCAAAAAATTTCGTGGCATTGGAACTTCGTTTGGTTTTGATTTTCTGTAAAACAAAAACAGGGCAGAAAACAGCAACTGGCACTGGGCACTAGGTTAATAAGTTAGTCTCCAAAAATGATATATAATTGCTGTAAATGATTATAAAAATATCCAAGATTGATAATATAACAGCATGGAACAATAAAAAATTATAGATACGTTGGAGACGTATCAGCTGCCACGGGAGGGTAGGACAAAAGATGTCATGCAAGTTCTTATTGCAAGCACGTATGACTATATACAGAATACATGCCTACATTACATTGATGAATTGGAGCTAGTTCTGTGTCACCCTAGGTTATGACTATTACATGATGAATGTTATCCAACATAATCACCGATCCAATGCCTACGAGTTTTTCACATATTGTTCTTGCTAAGTTACTACTATTGCTACTGCTGTTACAATTGCTATTACTATTGCTGCTACCGTTACTGTTACTGTTACTACTATTGCTACTGCTATCAAACTATCACAATATTGTGCGACTGATCACTCTGCTGCAAATATTTAGTCTCAGGTGTGGTTGAATTGACAACTCAACTACTAATACTTGCAAATATTCTTTGGCTCCCCTTGTGTCGAATCAATAAATTTGGGTTGAATACTCTACCCTCGAAAACTGTTGCGATCCCCTATACTTGTGGGTTATCACGGTGCACGCGGCTGAATCTCCGGATGTACTTGCGTAAAGTTTCTCCATATCTTTGCGGGATCACTTGCAGGTCGCTGGGCTGTGCAGGGGCCTTGTGGCCTCCGGTAAAGGCACCAACAAATTCGTTGCAGAGATCCGACCATGAAGAAATGGAGTTCTCCAGCAAGTTCATCAACCAAGACCTCACGTTGGGCTTCAGTACCAACGGGAAGTAGTTGGCGAGGATTTTCTCATCTCTTCCCCCGGCAGCTTGTACGGCAATCGTGTAGATGCCCAGAAACTCTGCCGGGTTCAGCTTGCTGTCATATTTTTCCGGTACTTCCGGCTTGTAGGCTCGAACGGATGGCCATCGGACTTGCCGCAACTCACGGGTGAAGGCAGGACATCCAACCTCGTAAGGAAGATACCAGCCAACCCCTGGCACAGGCTCATCAATGATGGGGCCGTTGCGCGTATCGGATTGACGGCGCGCCTCCTGATACGTCTCCGTCGTATCTATAATTTTTGATTCTTTCATGCCAATATCCTATAATTTCCACATACTTTTGGCAACATTTTATATTGTTTTTTGGGACTAACATATTGATCCAGTGCCAGTTCCTGTTTGTTGCATGTTTTTTGTTTCGTAGAATATCCATATCAAACGAAGTCCAAATGCAATAAAATTTTACGGAGAATTATTTTGGAATATATGTGATTTTTGGGAGGTGGAATCAACACAAGGCGGTGCTCGTGGGCCCCATGAGGCACCAAGGCACGCCAGGGGGGCCCGACGCGCCGTGGTGCCTCGTGAGGCCCTCGTAGGTCGGTTGGTGCCCTTCTTCGGCCACAAAGAAGCTAAATCTGGAAAACAAATCGTGTTAAAATTTCAGCGCAATCGGAGTTATGGATCTCCGGGAATTTTAGAAACGGTGAAAGGCCAGAAACCAGGAACGCGAAACAGAAGAGAACAGAGAGAGAGATCCAATCTAGGAGGGGCTCCTGCCCCTCCGCCTCCATGGCAGCCATATACCAGATGGGGAACTCTCCTCCATCTAGGGGGGAGGCCAAGGAAGAAGAAGAAGGAGGGGGCTCTCTCCCCTCCTCTCTCCCGGTGGTGCCGTAGCACCGCCGGGGGAAACATCGTGACGGTGATCTACACCAACAACTTCGCCGCCGTCAACACCAACTCTCTCCCCCTCTATGCAGCGGTGTAACCTCTCTTTTCCCACTGTAATTCTCTACTTAAACATGGTGCTTAATGCTACATATTATTATCCAATGATTTGTGGCCATCCTATGATGTTTGAGTAGATTCGTTTTGTCCTATGGGTTGATTGATGATCGTGATTGATTTGAGTTGTATGTTTTATTTTGGTGCTGTCCTATGGTGCCCTTCGTGTCGCCAAGCGTGAGGTATTCCCGCTGTAGGGTTTGCAATACGTTCATAATTCTCTTATGGTGGGCGGCTAGAGTGACAGAAGCTTACACCCGAGTAAGGGGGTTGTTGCGTATGGGAGTAAAGAGGACTTGATACTTAATGCTATGGTTGGGTTTTACCTTAATGATCTTTGGTAGTTGCAGATGCTTGCTAGAGTTCCAATCATAAGTGCATATGATCCAAGTACGGAAAGTATGTTAGCTCATGCCTCTCCCTCATATAAAATTGCAACAATGATTACCGGTCTAGTTATCGATTGCCTAGGGACAAATCTTTCTCTTGTGTTACAAAAAGTTCTCTACTAAACAACTAACTTTTATTATCTTGCAATTTACTCGTAGTTTTATTCTCGCAAAGTACTTATAGTTTTATTCTTGCAAACCTATCCTATCACCTACAAAATAGTTTTATACTTGTTCTAGGTAAAGCGAACGTTAAGCGTGCGTAGAGTTGTATCGGTGGTCGATAGAACTTGAAGGGAATATTAATTCTACCTTTATCTCTTCATTGGGTTCGACACTCTTATTTATCGAAAAAGCTACAATTGATCCCCTATACTTGTGGGTTATCAAGACCTTTTTCTGGCGCCGTTGCCGGGGAGCAATAGTGTGGGGTTGATATTCTCGTGTGTGCTTGTTTGCTTTATCACTAAGTAGATTTTATTTTTCTGTTCTAAGTTTTTTTATATCTTTAGTTATGGATATGGAACACAAAACACCAAAAAAATTAGTTGTACTTGCTACTCATGGAGATGGGGAACCTCCTAAAACCCTTGATGCTCGTTATGTGGAAAACATTAAATACTACTTTGATAATCCTGATAAAACTCCATTCAACTTGATAATGGGAGTTACTTTGGATCAACGGGAATACTTTAGGGATTATCGCTTGTCTCAAAAAGGGAAACTCTTATGGGATCAAATTCATTATTTGCATTGGTATGCTCGGAACATATGCTTAAGATATGATTATACTTGTTGCTCTAAGATGAAGGCTCCACACCTTCCCTTTTCATGTGAATTTAATGACAATGAAACCTTGGCTTCTTATGCTAATGGTATATATGATTACTATGATGTGGAACGAATAGAAGAATTTGTTGCTTTTAAGGGTGATTATGAAATTGAATCTTTGTTTGAAAAGTATGAAGATTGTGATGATGCTGTTTACAGATCTGAAAATTTTGCTATACTTAAATATTGCTATGAGAATTATAAATACAATGCCGATATTGATGAATTTATTGAGAAAGTCTCCGCTGTCCAAGAAGAGACTAATATTTTGCAGGAATCTATGGAAGAAGAAATTGATGAAACTATGAGCTCATTAGATGAAAAAGATGAGGAGGAGAGCGAAGAACAAAAGGAGGAAGAGCGGATTGATCACCCGTGCCCACCTTCTGATGAGAGTAACTCTTTATCTCATACATTGTTTAATTTCCCTTCGTGCTTACCGAAGGATGAATGCTATGATAATTGCTATGATCCCTTGGATTCATTTGAAATATCCCTTTTTGATGAAATTGATGCTTGCTATGATTGTGGCCATGATGCCAATATGAATTATGCTTATGGAGATGAACTTGCTATAGTTCCTTATGTTAAGAATGAAATTGTTGCTATTGCACCCACACATGATAGTCCTATTATCTTTTTAAATTCTCCAAACTACACTATATTGGAGAAGTTTGTGCTTATTAAGGATTATATTGATGGGTTGCGTTTTACCATTACACATGATGATTTTGATCAATATAATATGCATGTGCTTGCAGCTCCTACTTGCAATTATTATGAGAGAGGAACAACATCTCCACCTGTCATGGGTATGACCATCTATGGGGCCATCCAACCCCTTGTGGTTCGGTGAGGGGGATCAACGTGCACAAACAGCATGAACAATGGAAGACGCAAGAGATTTACCCAGGTTCGAGCCGCTGAGAAGCGTAAAACCCTACTCCTACTTTTGGTGTATTGGGTGTGTGAGAGCACAAGTACAAGGAGCGCTTCTCCCGGCAAGGTGCGGAGAGAGCTGCTACGCGAGGCCTGCTGGTGTTTGAAAAGGGGTCCGAATCCCCCTAACTGTTGCCTTGGCCCTCCTTTTATAGCTCAAGGGGTCACCACAGTGGCAAAACAGTAATTACATAACGATTAGACAGCGAACAGTGCTATCATACCAAACTCTGCCAGTTTAGGACAAAAGCATTAAATGCGCCGTTAGGTGTCATGTGGAGAGGTAGCCCCGGCAAGGTTTCTGTACCGCTTGCCCAGCTACCTCGTATTTTTTTGACACGCCTCCTGGACGGGTGTCATTAAAGGCAAATCATGTCCCAGTGTGCTGACACATGCCCGACAAGCCTTACCAAACAGCCTGCGCGGACTAGTGGACATCTGTGCGGTGAGGTGGAGCACAGGAGGGCTGGCAAAAGCTTGCCGGTACGGAGCTTACGGGGTCTTCACCTTGCCGATTTAGCCTCGCCAGCAAGGAAAGCCTTCATCTTCGGTATTAGTTGAGTGCTGTATCTTGAGCTTCTTTCTGGTGGCTTCTGTGACTGGGCTCTGAATCTTGGTCTTGGCGGTTCCCGGCAAGGCTTGGCTGGCAAGGAGGCTGCTACTGTCTGTGCATAAGTCAGGGTATAAAATACCCATGTTTTATACACCGACAGGAGCCCCCGGGCCTGGGCCATACGCGCGTCCGAAACGTTATTGGGCTAGGCCCAAACAATGCACAGACACGCGGCGGGAAACTGCCATTGTAATTTTCGTCATGATGGTTATCTTCTCTTGAGATCTTCTTTGCTTCCTTATTAATCTGAATTCGGGTGTGTTTTCGGTCGTCTTCCGGCAACTCTTGTCGTCAAACGGGCAGCCGCTTGGCACGCTCATAGGTAGAGCATCGTGGGTTCAAATTGAACCGGCACGCGGCCATGTGTGGCAAAGGATAACTGACATGTCTGTCTTTACTCCTCCTTTTTCTGCGCCCCTCCATCACGCGCACCTGCATGCATGCAAGGCAGCGGATTGGTGGAGAAGGGTGGCCGTTGGAGTGATCCGCCGGGCAAGGGGGCGCAGGGCGCGGGATTGGCGATCGTGGGCGGTTGCTGGAGTAACGCGCCTGGCCAGAGCGCAGGGCGTGGGATTGGCGAACGTGGGTGGCCGCCCGCTGACGGTGAGGAGCCAGCCTCCCCCACTACCCCTATAAAGAGGGGACTGTGGGGTGCGATGCTCACTCATCTCCTTCCGCCTTGATCCTCAGCAACCGTTGCCCTTTTTCTTGTATCTTCTTCCTCCGCATTTGACGACGGCATGGCGAGGGGAAGGGATCGCGGTCGTGCTTCCACCACCGCGGCGAGAGCTTCTTCTCGGCTCCAAGCTCGTGCTTCGGTTGTAGCTGCGGAGGCTGGCTCCAGCGCTCAAGGGAGGGATACGGCCCTAGGTCGCGGGCGGCGCGGTGCCCGTGGTCGGGGCGGCCTTGGCGGGGCGTTTGCCGCTCCGTCTTCGGCCCTTCCTCCGCTGGCAGAAGGCCACACGGTGGATACGGTGGAGGAGTTCGTCTTGGAGCTGCGTGACCAGCCGCGGAGCTGGCTGCGGCTTCCTCGCCCTTTTGCTAGGGAGATGGAAGGCCGCCACCTACACGGCTTATGGCTGCGCGTGGACGGCTGCTGCAACGGCCCGGTCTGGGTGACCGTTGAGACTTCCAATAATGGCATCATGTACCTCACGCGCGGGTGGAAATCCTTCGCCCGTGCCCGTTGCTTGGGGCAGGGGCACCTTCTTCACTTCAGGCTGGATGGACCAGACACGCTCGTCGTGAAGTTCTTCGGGGCTTCAGGCGCTCGTCTGGAGTGCTGCGCGGAGAGCTCGACCGACAGCGACACTGCTTCCTCCAGCGATGCTGAGGATGACGATGATGATGGCGATGACGACGGCTCTCCAGGCATGAAGATCGAAGACGACGGCGAAGAGTCTGGCTGATCGCCGGCAGCACCATCATCTGGCCTTCCGGGAACAAGCCGGACTCCGCCTAGGCACCCGTTTTGCCCTCCTTGCACTCGAGATAAACCCTGGCAAGGGGCCAACAATATGTAATCGAGTACTTGCTTAATGAATATCTAGTATTTGTCGGGCTCAGATGAATGCATGTTGTTTCCCTTGTTTTAGTTTGCCTTTGTATGATTGTGCCCCTACGCTTGTTTGGAAACTTGCCGGTGCGCACACTTGCCGCGAGCGCTTTGAGGAACGGGTCCTTAGCAGCCTGCTGGGAGTGCCGCTGCCGGCAAGGCGACTTGCCGGGCCAGAATGCAGCTGCTAGGCTCGCCGAGCAGACTCGAGGCAAGCTAGAGCGCAGGTCGACCGCGACAAGGTTCCTTCGCGTGCAGGTTTCTCATACAAAGCAAGGTTTCTCATACAAAGTACAGAATCGTTTAAGGGACGCCGCGAATGTAACAAGGAAATTTTTTCAAAGTTTTTCAACTTAGCTTTTCCTTGTGTCGTTTCTCTCGTTGTATAAAATGATCACTTGAATGTCATCAAAATGGTATCTCATCTCCACTCCCCCCCGGGAAACTTGCACGCGAGGCATCCTTCTGTCATTTTAAGAAAAAAGAAGAAGAGAAAAGAGTGTTTTGGGAACCTTGATAGTTCATCAGTCATTTCATGCAAATTAAAGTGTAAATCACAACATCATATGCATCCTCATATAAATGAATATGTACGAGTAGTTGCGAAACACTTAGCTTTACTATGCACAGGGTCTGCGCCTGGCTTTGTACAAAGGGTTACATGTCTCGCCGACAAAGCTTGTACAAAAGGGGTTGCCAGGAGGTGTCCCGGCAACTGCGCCTCACGGGTAGAACTTGCGAAGATGCTCAATATTCCATGAGTTCTGCACTGGGGTGCCATCTTCGGTCTCCAGACGGACTGCGCCAGGTCTGGTGACTCGTACTACCCGGTAAGGGCCTTCCCACTTCGGCGTCAACTTGTTTGATCCCTTGGCGGACTAAACACGCCGAAGAACAAGGTCGCCTTCCTCAAGGCTTCGGGCGTGCACTTTGCGGCTATGATAGCGGCGCAAGGCTTGCTGGTAGCATGCATCTCGCACAGCCGCCCAAAGACGATCTTCCTCAAGGAGCGTTGCGTCATCTTGCCGCAGCTGCTCTTGCTCAGCTTCATCGTAAGCGAGCACTCGAGGTGACCCGTATATGAGTTCTGTGGGGAGCATCGCTTCTGCACCATAGATTAGGGAGAAGGGCGTTTGGCCGGTAGCTCGATTTGGTGTCGTTCTGAGTGACCAAAGAACCGCCGGCAACGCATCAATCTAGCGCCTTCCACACTTGCGCAGCTTGTCAAAAGTTCTTGTCTTGAGGCCACGCAGCACTTCAGCATTCATCTTTTCCGCCTGGCCGTTGCTTCTCGGGTGAGCAATAGGTGCAAAACAGATTTTGCTGCCAAGGTCTTGGATATATTGCATGAAGGTGCGGCTCGTGAATTGTGTGCCGTTGTCGGTGATGATTCTGTTAGGAACCCCGAAACGGCAAACTAATCCTTTGAAGAACTTGACGGCTGATTGCGCTGTCACCTTCCTTACTGGCTCCACTTCAGGCCACTTTGTGAACTTGTCGATGGCGACATACAAGAACTCAAAGCCCCCGGCAGCACGGGGGAAGGGGCCGAAGATATCGAGCCCACAGACCGAAAAGGGCCAGGAGAGAGGGATTGTTTGGAGAGCTTGAGCTGGCTGATGTATGTTCCTTGAATGGAACTGGAACTGGCATGCTTCACACTTGGTTACTAGCTCAGTCGCATCCTGGAGTGCAGTGGGCCAATAGAAGCCTTGCCGGAATGCCTTGCCGGCAAGTGCCCTTGATCCTATGTGAGAGCCACATATGCCTCCGTGTATCTCCGCCGACAGCTTTAGTCCGTCTTCCCGGCAAATGTACTTTAATTTCACACCGTTTGGTCTCTTTCTGTATAGAATGGTATCCACAAACTGATACATACTTGACTGACGGGCTACTCTCTCAGCTTCTTCTTGCTCATCGGGAAGTTCTCCTGTTTGTAGGAAATGGACTATCTGCTGTGCCCATGCCAGAGCCTGCGGCTCGACGACAAGGATTAAAGGCATCTCTTCGGCTGCGGGAGCGCTTGCTTCTGCGGCAAGAACCTGGGGTTCTGCGCTAAGTGGCTGCTCACCGGCAACCGTGTCATTGTTCCCGGCAACATCCTTGTCGGCGGCTCCCGGGAGCTCTGCCAGAAAATACTTGCCGGTATTCAACTTTCTTCTCTTACTGGCCTGCGTTGATGGAGTGACCGTGGGTTGATTCAAATGGAGCACAAAAGTTCCCGGTTCCACGGGAAGCTTTTGAGCGGCACATTTTGACAGGCTGTCAGCAATGCTGTTTTCCGCACGAGGGATGTGCTCTGTTTGTAACCCGTCAAAGTGTTCTTCCAATTTCCTTACTTCTTCCACGTACGCTTCCATCAACGGGCTCTGGTAATCTTTGTTTACTTGCTTCACAACAAGCTGCGAGTCGTCACGGACGATCAATTTTTTGATACCAAGGTCCACTGCGATCCTAAGACCGGCAAGGAGTCCTTCATACTCAGCAGTGTTGTTTGTGGCTTGCTCCCTGGGAAAGTGCATTTGGACCTCATACTTGAGGCGTTCTCCGATGGGTGCGACAAGCAGCACTCCGGCACCGGCGCCTTGCAGCGACAAGGCACCGTCAAAGTACATGATCCATTCCTTTGCCGTTTCCTTGCCGGGGAGAGCTGTTTCTTGAATTTCTTCGTCTTGTGTTGGTGTCCATTCTGCAATGAACTCCGCCAAGGCTCTGCTCTAGATGGTTGAAGTGCTTTCAAACTTGAGTGCAAAGCTTGACAATTCCAACGCCCACTCCACTATCCTGTCAGTTGCCTCTGGATTCCTCAAGATGCGTTGCAACGGAAAGCGGGTGACGACAGTGATTTCATGTGCTTGGAAGTAGTGGCGCAGCTTTCTCGAGGCCATAAGGAGGCCGAAAAGCAGCTTCTGGACGCCAGAGTACCTTGATCTAGCCCTCTGCAGAAGGGAACTAACAAAATACACGGGTCGCTGCACCATCTTCTTCTTCGGCATCTCTTGTTGATCAACTTCACTTGCTTGCGATGTCTCTGACTTGTCGGCACCATGATTTGCCGGAGAAGATTCCGGTTCGTCGCTGGATGGGTTTGCCGCGGTTACTTCCTCGTCATCGGGTTCCCTCTGCGCCACTAATGCGGCACTAGCCACTTGATTCGTTGCCGCTATGTATAGCAGCAACGGCTCTTGTGGTCTTGGCGCAACTAGTGTTGGCGCGGAGGAGAGGTATCTTTTCAAGTCCTGCAGCGCGGCCTCCACTTCCGGAGTCCATTTCATCGGACCTGCCTTTTTCAAAATCTTGAAAAACGGCAGGGCGCACTCAGCGGATCTTGAAATGAACCTACTCAAGGCAGCAACACAACCGGCAAGACGCCACACATCTTTGACGCTTTTTGGTGCTTGAATTTGCTCAATCGCTTTGATCTTGTCGGGATTTGCTTCAATTCCTCGCTGAGATACAAAGAACCCAAGAAGTTTGCCGGATGGGACGCCGAACACACACTTCTCGGGATTGAGCTTCAAGTTGATTTTGCGCAAGTTTGCAAATGTTTCTTCCAAGTCTTGAATGAGGGTAGATCTGTCCTTGGTTTTGACTACTATATCATCCATGTAGGCTTCCACATTCCTTTGTAGCTGGGGCTCAAAACCAATTTGGACTGGCCTTGCAAATGTTGAACCGGCACTCTTTAATCCGAAAGGCATACGCACGAAGCAGTACGTGCCACATGGAGTAATGAATGCGGTTTTCTCCTCATCCTCTTTGGCCATGAATATCTGATGGTATCCAGAGTATGCATCAAGGAAAGAGAGCAAATCACAGCCAAAAGTGGAGTCTACAATTTGATCAATGCGCGGCAAAGGGAAAGGATCCTTTGGACATGCTTAGTTAATATCAGTGTAGTCAATACAAAGTCTCCACTTTCCGTTTGCTTTGCGCACCACAACTGGATTTGCCAGCCAAGTTGGATGTAGTACACCTCTAACCAATCCTGCTGCTTCAAGCTTCTTGATTTCTTCGGTGATAAACTGTTGCCGCTCCAACGCTTGCTTCCGGACTTTTTGCTTGACGGGCCGAGCATGGGGATATACAGCAAGGTGGTGCTCAATTACCTCCCTGGGAACGCCGGGGATGTCAGATGGCCGCCATGCAAACACATCGACATTCGCTCGTAGGAAGGCAACGAGCGCGCTTTCCTATTTGCTGTCAAGGGTGGCACTGATGGTGAAAGTACCGTCAGTGCCGTCCTCCCTCGCCGGCACCTTCTTGGTTGCCGGTGAAGTAGCTTTGGATTTCTTACCAGCAGAGCACTCCGGCAAGTCTTCAACAGGCGCGCAGCACTCCGAAGAGGTGCGCTTCCCGGAATACTTGCTAGAGGTCTTGCCGGACTTTTTGTTTTCCTTCTTCTTGGCGGGAGCTGGTGCCTTAGTGGCCTCTGCTGCAACCGCATCTCTGTACATCTTATCGACGCAAATGACTGCATCTTTCTTATCGGAGTCGATGGAAATGACACCCATCGGCCCTGGCATCTTCAACGTGTTGTTAGCATAGTGAGATGCTGTCATGAATTTCGCCAAGGCTGGGCGGCCAAAAATTCCATTGTACGGCAAGGGGATCTTGACGATGTCAAACACAATCTTTTCGGTCCTGTAGTTCAGTTCCCCGCCAAACGTCACCGGTAATGTGATCTTTCCCTTGGGCTGGCTTCTTCCCGAGTTTACTCCTTGAAACGTGCCCATTTTCTCGAGTTCCTCATCGGGGATCTGCAGCCTTTTGACAACTTTCGGGGAGATCAGATTCAGACCGACCCCACCGTCAACTAACATCTTTGTTACTTGGAGGTTGCGAATTGTTGGTGAAACCAACAATGGCAAACACCCGACTGCAGTTATGCGATCAGGGTGGTCCTTAGCATCAAAGATGATAGGCGTGTGTGACCATTTTAGCGGCTTTTGAGAGCCCATTGCACGGTGCACACGCCCACTGTTTAAGTTGGCGGTGAGAGGAGTGCAAGGATGCTCCTCCGTCAATGCAGATGGCGTCAGTTGCCTTCTGGAATTCTTGTTCGCTGGTCTCATCATCATCTCCTTTGTCACATCCATCCTCTTCCTCTTTCTTGTCTCGGCCTCTCGCAGGTTTCTCCTTCTGCTGCTTGGCCTTGCCACGGCGGCCTCCTCGACCACCACGGCCCTTCTTGCCAGATCCGCCAGTACCATCTTGACCTTTCTCCTTGTCGCGCTTTTCATATTCAGCTTTCTGCTTCTCAACAAGGTGCTCGACTTGCCGGCACTCTTGGAGGTCGTGGCCTTTGGTACGGTGAATCTTGCAATATGGTCCATCTGACTTGCCAGCCTTCTCGTTTGCCGCCGCCTCCTGGCAAGCAGCGCATACAGCAGCCTCTCTGTCGGAGTTTTCAGTCTTGGCTTTCTTGGCGGACTCGGAGTTGCCGGAGCCTTCGACAGCCATAACAGTTTTACCCTTGCGCTTTTCTGTTGTTCTTCCGGCCCTTCTTCCTCGGGGTGGTAGCATCATCGTCCTCAGAATCTACTTCGGCATCAGCGTCCTCCCCGGGAAGCCTCCTTCCTTCCTCAGCACGTGCACACTTATCTGCCAACGTATAGAGCTCGTTGACGGTCTTGGGCAACTTGACGTTCATCTTCTCCCGCATCCTTCGATTGCGCACATTCGTGTGAAATGCGGCAATCACGGCCTCGGGGTGCACATCCGGAATATTACGGTGCACACGGCTGAACCTCTGGATGTATTTGCGTAAAGTTTCACCATGTCTTTGCGGGATCACTTGCAAGTCGTTGGGCTGTCCAGGGGCTTTGTGGCCTCCGGTAAAGGCACCAACGAACTCGTTGCAGAGATCTGACCACGAAGAAATGGAGTTCTCCGGCAAGTTCATCAGCCAAGACCTCACGTTGGGTTTCAGTACCAACGGGAAGTAGTTGGCGAGGATTTTCTCATCTCTTCCCCCGGTAGCTTGCACGGCGATCGTGTAGATGCCCAGAAACTCTGCCGGGTTCAGCTTGCCGTCATACTTTTCCGGCACTTCTGGCTTGAAAGCTCGAACGGACGGCCATCGGACTTGCTGCAGCTCATGGGTGAAGGCGGGACATCCAACCTCGTAAGGTAGATATCTGCCAACCCCTGGCGCAGGCTCATCAATGATGGGGCCGTTGCGCACGTCAGATTGACGGCGTGCCTCCCGGCGTCGTTCGATGGTGGTGCGGGCGTCTTCTGCCCGCCAGTCTCGCAACACTTGCCGCTGATCTTGCCGTGCTCGTGGATCCAAATAGGCCATCGACACCTCGTCCGGCTCGAAGGATCGTCGAGCTTGCTGCGGTTGTTGGCGTTGTTGCTGCTGAGATTGTTGCCGCTGAGGTAATTGCACCGTTAGCATAGTACTGTCAATGCAGCCACCAGCTGGAGCTGCTGGTGCTGTTTGTGGACGCCGTGAGGGCTCCGCTTGCTGCGATTTACTGGCCTCAGCGAAGCCAATCAAGCTTTGGATGGTGGCTCTCCACTCATACATCTTCTCTGCCGCTGGAGGGAAGTTCAGCAGTATCTGGGCTCGCGCCATTGCTTCCGCTGCCGTGGCTGGCATGGCCGGAAGCGAAGAGCGTGACGTCGCTCTACTCCTGGCAGAGCTAGCAGGAGCGGCATCGCGGTCTTGCTGCCACGGCACATGGTCGGCGGCGGGTCGCCGTGGCGGAGGCGGTGCCTGGATCCAGGATTTGGTCCACAGGAGTCTTGCCATGAGGTCGCCGCTGTCCGGAGTCGATGGCGCCGCTCGGAGCTGTGCCACACCCGTTGAACGAGGGGCGCGGCGTCTGTCCTGAGGCTGCATTCTTAGACGTCGCCGCGGCGGGATCTTGACTCATGCCGGCCTAGGCGTTACCTCTCCGGTGGCTGCGTTCGTCGGCGCGGCGAGGAGGAGGAGGAGGAAGAGGTCGTCCGTCCGCTCCACCCGCGCCGTCACGGCTCTGTTCGCCAGAGGATCGAGGAAGTCGATCGCCCCCAGCGTGCTTGTCTCCCGCGCCGACCGCGGTGGGCGTGGCGACTGCGCCGCCTGCGCTGGTCGTGCCAACCGCGGTATCCGCGCCGCCCGCATTGGCCGCGCTGCGCCGCCTGCGGATGCGTGCGGGGTAGCCGTCATCGTGATGCCCTTCTTCTTGGGTGCCATCGATGACGAGGAGGGCGACGAGGAAGTCGATGAAGATGATGAAGAAGACGCGCAATCCAGTGATCAAGGTTCGCGCAAGCGACGCCCCCCTCCCTGGCGCGCCAGAGATGTCGTGGGTACGACCATCTATGGAGCCATCCAGCCCCTTGTGGTTCGGTGAGGGGGGTCAACGTGCACAAAGAGCATGAACAATGGAAGACACAAGAGATTTACCAAGGTTCGGGCCGCTGAGAAGCGTAAAACCCTACTCCTGCTTTTGGTGTATTGGGTGTGTGAGAGCGCAAGTACAAGGAGCGCTTCTCCAGGCAAGGTGCGGAGAGAGCTGCTACGCGAGGCCTGATGGTGTTTGAAAAGGGGTCCAAATCCCCCTAACTGTTGCCTTGGCCCTCCTTTTATAGCTCAAGGGGTCACCACAGTGGCAAAACAGTAATTACATAATGATTAGACAGCAAACAGTGCTATCATACCTAACTCTGCCAGTTTAGGACAAACGCATTAAATGCGCCGTTAGGTGTCATGTGGAGAGGTAGCCCCAGCAAGGTTTCTGCACCGCTTGCCCAGCTACCTCGTATTATTTTGACACACCTCCTGGACGGGTGTCATTAAAGGCAAATCCTGTCCCAGTGTGCTGACACGTGCCTGACAAGCCTTACCAAACAGCCTGCGTGGTCGACACCTCACCCACTAGTGGACATCGGTGCGGTGAGGTGGAGCACAGGAGGGCTGGCAAAAGCTTGCCGGTACGGAGCTTGCCGGGTCTTCACCTTGCCGGTTTAGCCTCGCCCGCAAGGAAAGTCTTCATCTTCGGTATTAGTTGAGTGCTGTGTCTTGAGCTTCTTTCTGGTGGCTTCTGTGACTGGGCTCTGAATCTTGGTCTTGGCGGTTCCCGGCAAGGCTTGGCCGGCAAGGAGGTTGCTACTGTCTGTGCATAAGTCAGGGTATAAAATACCCATGTTTTATACACCGACACCACCTCTCTATGTTTCCAATACGATAAAATTGCAAGAAACTACTTATGCTATGTATCGGCCTTTACTTGATGTGCATGAATTGTTCTTTTATGACATGCCGATGCATAGGAAGAGAGTTAGACTTCATTGTTACATGATATATATTACTTTGTGCTCACTACTAAATTACAAATCATTGTTAATTAAAATTGGGTTTGATATACCTTGGGATCCGGGTGGATCGGTTACATGAGCACTTTATGCCTAGCTTAATGGCTTTAAAGAAAGCGCTGCTAGGGAGACAACCCAGAAGTTTTAGAGAGTCATTTATTTCTGTTGAGTGTTTTTAAAAAGTTTAAAAACAAAAAAATATAGAGGGGAACCTTAAACTTTTTCAAAAAGAAAAGTGAAAGTAAGAAAGACGAGCACCGTTGAAGTGGGGGAGCTCATTGAACTTTGTTCATGCCCATGGAAACTTTGTGAATCTTGAATTACAGAAGCTTTTCAACAAAAATAATTATCACCTTGTACAAATCCATTGTATTATAAAAATAATGTGCCAAGATTTACCGTTAGGATGTTTAAATTGCTTGTTTGGTGTGTGCGGTGCAAAAAAAGAAACTTTAGCTGTAGTGCATGAATTTACATTTTTTACTGGGACGTGCAAAAATTCTGAAATATGTACACAGTACTTCTATGCAATTTTTTTTATTTTTTCCTAATTTTTCAGAATTTTTTGAGTTACAGAAGTATGGTCAATGTTCAGATTACTACAGACTGTTCTGTTTTTGACAGATTCTGTTTTTGATGCATTGTTTTGCTTGTTTTGATGAAACTATGTATTGTATCGGAAGGTATAAGCCATGGAGAAGTTAGAATACAGTAGGTATAATGCAAAAATAAAATATGAATGGGTTTGCAACAGTACTTAAAGTAGTGATTTGCTTTATTATACTAACGGATCTCACGAAGGTTTTGTTAAGTTTTGTGTGGATGAAGTGTTCAAAGATCGAGGAGGTATTGATATGAGAAGAATGAGGAGAGGAAAGAACTCAAGCTTGGGGATGCCCAAGACACCCCAAGTAAATATTCAAGGAAACTCAAGCGTCTAAGCTTGGGGATGCCCCGGAAGGCAACCCATCTTTATTCAACAATTATCGGTATGTCTCGGTTTTTGTTTTGTTCACATGATATGCGTAAATTCGTGGAGCGTCTTTTGTGTTTATTTTTCCCTTTTCTTTTATGCACCATGCTGGTATGAGATAGTCCTTGGTTGATTTATAGAATGCCTCATGCACTTCACTTATATCTTTTGAGTATGGCTTTATAGAATGCTTCATGTGCTTCACTTATATCATTTGAAGTTTGGATGACTGTTTCTCTTCATATAGAAAACCGTTATTTGTAGAATGCTCTTTTGCTTCACTTATATCTATTTAGAGAGTCAACAGGAATTGGTCATTCACATGGATAGTCAGAAAATCCTACATAAAACTTGTAGATCACTGAATATGATATGTTTGATTCCTTGCAATAGTTTTGCGATATGGAGATGATAATATGTGAGTTATGCTAGTGAGTAATTGTGATTTAGTAAGAATATTGGTGTTAAGGTTTTTGATTCCCTATGCATGCACGTAAAGTCAATAGTTATGCAACGAAGTTATATCCTACTTATGGTGCATTATTCAGTGTTAGTTATGTTCAATGCATGTTTATGACCGTTTTCACTTTTTGGTTGGTTGCTTCTCAATCTATTTGCTAGCCTTCATTTGTACTAAGCGGGAATACTGCTTGTGCATCCAAACTCCTTAAACCCAAGTTGTGCCAAATGAGTCGACCATATCTACCTATATGCGGTATTTCCATGTCGTTCCAAGTAAATTTGCATGTGCCAACTCTATTTTTTTCAAAATAATTTTCCATTTTGTGTGCCCGTACCGCTCATGAAGCGGCAGGGGGTCACCAATATTTTCCATGCTAGGTGTGTTATTCTCACGATGAGTGTTTATTCACTTGTCATAGCACGAGAGAGTGGCAGGTAATAGGGATGCCCAGTCCCACAATGAATCAAAAATTAATAACAACAAAATTCCTTGGAAAGTGTTGGTATGGAGGGCACCCGTGGATACGGCTAGCCATAGATTGTGAAAGAATGGTGGAAAGGAAATAAACTTTACTTTCTGTTTGGGAACCGCCTATGATGTGTCTAGCATGGAAGATATTGGGAATTCTCGGTCATTTTCATTGACAGGAAAAGCATGCCTCTCAAAATAACTATAACTCTCTAATTTAAGCTTTGAGCTCTAGCACCTCTGCTTCCCTCTGCGAAGGGCCTATCTATTTTACTTTTAGCATTTTTATTTTTATTGAGTCTCCATCTTCTCTTATAAAGCACCAACTGGAGAGCACTATTGTCATACTTGTGCATTGGGTGTAGTTAATGTTGAGTGTGTTTCATGAATGGATCAATGACTGAGCATAATGGGCTAGGGATAACTTTCTTTAGCGTTGATATTTTGAAAGACATGGTTGTTTGTTAGTATGCTTGAGTATTGATGTCTTTATATCAAATTATAGACTATATATTGCTTTGAATCACTCGTCTCTTAATACTCATGCCATGATTAAATTTTATGATCAAGATTATGCTAGGTGGCATTCCACATCAAAAATTATCTTTTTTATCATTTACCTACTCGAGGACGAGCAGGAATTAAGCTTGGGGATGCTGATACGTCTCTGTCGTATCTATAATTTTTGATTGTTTCATGCCAATATACTATAATTTCCACATACTTTTGGCAACATTTTATATTGTTTTTTGGGACTAACATATTGATCTAGTGCCCAGTGCCAGTTCCTGTTTGTTGCATGTTTTCTGTTTCGCAGAATATCCATATCAAACAAAGTCCAAATGCAATAAAATTTTACGGAGAATTATTTTGGAATATATGTGATTTTTGGGAGGTGGAATCAACACAAGGCGGTGCTCGTGGGCCCCACGAGGCACCAGGGCACGCCAGGGGGGGGGCCCGGTGCGCTGTGGTGCCTCGTGAGGCCCTCGTAGGTCGGTTGGTACCCTTCTTCGGTCGCAAGGAAGCTAATATCAGGAAACAAATTGTGTTAAAATTTCAGCACAATCGGAGTTACGGATCTCCGGGAATTTAAGAAACGGTGAAAGGCCAGAAACCAGGAACGCGAAACAGAAGAGAACAGAGAGAGAGATCCAATCTAGGAGGGGCTCCTGCCCCTCCGCCTCCATGGCAGCCATATACCAGAGGGGGAACTCTCCTCCCATCTAGGGGGGAGACCAAGGAAGAAGAAGAAGGAGGGGGGCTCTCTCCCCCTCTCTCCTGGTGGCGCCGGAGCACCGCCGGGGGAAACATCGTGACGACGATCTACACCAACAACTTCGCCGCCGTCAACACCAACTCTCTCCCCCTCTATGCAGTGGTGTAACCTCTCTTTTCCCGCTGTAATTCTCTACTTAAACATGGTGCTTAATGCTACATATTATTATCCAATGATTTGTGGCCATCCTATGATGTTTGAGTAGATTCGTTTTGTCCTATGGGTTGATTCATGATCGTGATTGATTTGAGTTGTATGTTTTATTTTGGTGCTGTCCTATGGTGCCCTCCGTGTCGCGCAAGCGTGAGGGATTCCTGCTGTAGGGTTTGCAATACGTTCATAATTCTCTTATGGTGGGCGGCTAGAGTGACAGAAGCTTACACCCGAGTAAGGGGGTTGTTGCGTATGGGAGTAAAGAGGACTTGATACTTAATGCTATGGTTGGGTTTTACCTTAATGATCTTTGGTAGTTGCGGATGCTTGCTATAGTTCCAATCATAAGTGAATATGATCCAAGGATGGAAAGTATGTTAGCTCATGCCTCTCCCTCATATAAAATTGCAACAATGAGTACCGGTCTTGTTATCGATTGCCTAGGGACAAATCTTTCTCTTGTGTTACAAAAAGCTCCCTACTAAACAACTAACTTGTATTATCTTGCAATTTACTCGTAGTTTTATTCTCGCAAAGTACTTCTAGTTTTATTCTTGCAAACCTATCCTATCACCTACAAAATAGTTTTATACTTGTTCTAGGTAAAGCGAACGTTAAGCATGCGTAGAGTTGTATCGGTGGTCGATAGAACTTGAAGGGAATATTAATTCTACCTTTAGCTCCTCATTTGGTTTGACACTCTTATTTATTGAAAAAGCTACAATTGATCCCCTATACTTGTGGGTTATCACCTCCCGGCACCGTTCGATGGTGGTGCGGGCATCTTCTGCCCGCCTGTCTCGCAGCACATGCTGCTCATCTTGCCACGCTCGCAGATCCGAAGAGGCCATCGACACCTCGTCGGGCTTGAAGGATCGTCGAGCTTGCTGCGGTTGTTGGCGTGGCTGCTGCTGAGATTGTTGCCGCTAGGGTGTTTGCACCGTTAGTGCAACACCGTCAATGCGGCCACCAACTGGGGTTGCTGGTGCTATTTGCGGACGCCGTGAGGGCTCCGCTTGTTGTGATTTGCTGGCCTCGGCAAACCCAATCAAGCTTTGGATGGTGGCTGTCCACTCATCCATCTTCTCTGCTGCTGGAGGGAAGTTCAGCAGCATCTGGGCCCGCGCCATTGCTTCTGCCGCTGTGGCTGGCATGGCCGGAAGCGAAGAGCGCGACGTCACTCTACTCCTGGCAGAGCCAGCAGGAGCACCATCGCAGTCTCGCTGCCACGGTACGTGATCAGCAGCGGTTCACGGTGGCGTAGGCGGTGCCTGACGATCTGGGATTTGATCCACAGGAGTCTTGCCATGAGGTCGCCGCTGTCCCGAGTCGTTGGCGCCGCTCGGAGCCATACCGCGCCCGTTGTGTGAGGGGCGCGGCGTCTGTTCTGAAGCAGCATCTTTGGACGCCGCCGCGGTGGGATCTTGGCTCATGCCGGCCCGGGCATTGCCGCTCCGGTGGCTTTGTTCGTCGGTGCGGCGAGGAGGAGGAGGTCGTCCGTCCGCTCCGCCCGTGCCGTCGTGGCTTCGTTCGCCAGAGGACCGAGGAGGTCGACTGCCTCCAGCGCGCCCATCTCCTGCGCTGACCACGGTGGGCATGACAACCGCGCCGCCTGCGCTGGTCGTGCCAACCGCGGTATCCGCGCCACCCGCATTGGCTGCGCCGCCCGCGCCTCATGCGGATGCGTGCGAAGGGGCCGTTATCATGATGCCCTTTTTCTTGGGCGCCATCGACGACGAGGAGGGCGATGACGAAGTTGATGAAGATGATGCGCAATCCACTGATTCAGGTTCGCGCAAGCGATCCCCCTACCTAGCGTGCCAAAGATGTCTTGGGTACGACCATCTATGGGGCCATCCAGCCCCTTGTGATTCGGTGGGGGAGGTCGACGTGCACAAAGAGCAGAATCAATGGAAAACGCAAGGGATTTACCAGGTTCGGGCCGCTGAGAAGCGTAAAACCCTACTCCTGCTTCTAGTGTATTGGTTGTATGAGAGCACAAGTACAAGGAGCGCTTCTCCCGGCAAGGTGCGGAGAGAGCTGCTACGCGAGACGTGCAAGTGTTTGAAAAGGAGTCTGAATCCCCCTAACTGTTGCCCTGGCCCTCCTTTTATAGCTCAAGGGGTCAGCACAGTGGCAAAACAGTAATTACATATCGATTAGATAGCAAACAGTGCTATCATACCTAACTCTGCCAGCTAGGACAAAGGCATTAAATGCACCGTTAGGTGTCATGTGGAGAGGTAGTCCCGGCAAGGTTTCTGCACCGCTTGCCCAGCCACCTCGTATTATTCTGACACGCCTCCTGGACGGGTGTCTTTAGAGGCAAATCTTCTCCTTATGTGCTGACACATGTCCGACAAGCCTCACCAACCAGCCTACGCGGTCGACACCTCACCGATTAGTGACTAGCTGCCCGGTGAGGTGGAGCGCTGACATGTAGGCAGAAGCTTGCCGGAATGGGCCTCGTCGGGTCTTCACCTTGCCGGTTCATCCTTGCCGGCAAGGAATGTCTTCATCTTCGGTACTAGTTGAGTGCTCGTTGGTGCTGTGTCTCGACCTCCTCTCCATTAGCTTCTGCAATTGGGCTTTGAATCTTGGTCTTGGCGGTTCCCGGCAAGCTTCGGCCGGCAAGGAGGCTGCTATCGTCTGTGCATAAGTCAGGGTATAAAATACCCATGTTTTATACACTGACACCTAGTGCCCAGTGCCAGTTGCTGTTTTCTGCTTGTTTTTGGTTTTCCAGAAAATCCATATCAAATGAAGTCCAAATGCAGCGAAACTTTTTGATGATTTTTTCTAGAAGGAAACATACCCAGGAAGCTTCGGGGGAGCAGCAGAAGACCCACAGGGGCCCCACAAGCCACCAGGGCGCGCCACCCCCCCAGGCGTGCCCTGGTGCCTCGTGGGCCCCTTGTGGCACCTCTTTGTGTGATTCCAACGCTGAAAAATCCTATATATTCAGAAACTCCCGAAAGTTAACCTAGATGAGTTTTTACTCCGCCGCCAGCCTCTGTACCAAAGAGATCTCATCTACAGCCCTTTTCCGGCACCCTGCCGCAGGGGAGAATCATCACCGGAGGCCATCTTCATCATCCCGGCGGTCTCCATAACGAGGAGGGAGTAGTTCACCCCCGGGGCTGAGGGTTTGTACCAGTAGCTATGTGTTTGATCTCTCTCTCTCTCTCATGTTCTTGATTTGGCACGATCTTGATGTATCGCGAGCTTTGTTAATATAGTTGGATCATATGGTGTTTCTTCCCTCTCTATCCTTGTTGTGATGAATCGAATCTTTTCCCTTTGAGGTTTCGTTATTGTCGGATTGAATATTTCAGATTTGAGAACACTTGATGTATGTCTTGCATATGAATACCCGTGGTGACAATGTGGTATTATATTGATTCACTTGATATATGTTTTGGCACTCAACTCGCAGATTCCCGCGGTGACCTTGGGGTAATCTATGCATAAGGGTTGATGCACGTTTTCATTATCTTTTCTCCGATAGAAACTTTGGGGTGCTCCTTGAAGTTCTTTGTGTGGATTGAATATTATGATTACGAAGTTGTTTGATGCATATCATATCATCAACTCACGGATACTTGTGGTGACATTGGAGTATCTAGGTGACATTAGAGTTGGTTGATGTGTATCATATGGTGTTATTTTAGTACGAACTCTAGGGCTGTTTGTGACAATTATAGGAATGGCTCAATAGATCGATCAGAAAGGATAACTTTGAGGTGGTTCCGTACCCTACAAACAATTTCTATCTTATGTTCTCCGCTAATAGGAACTTTGGAGTGATTCTTTATCGCACGTTGAGGGATTGTTATATGATCCAATTATGTTAGCATTGCTGAGAGATTGCACTAGTGAAAGTATGAACCCTAGGCCTTGTTTTTAAGCATTGCAATACCGTTTGTGCTCACTTTTGTTACTTGCTACCTTGCTGTTTTTATATTTTCAGATTACAAAAACCTAAATCTACTATCCATACTACACTGGTATCACCATCTCTTCGCCGAACTAGTGCACCTATACAATTTACCATTGTATTGGGTGTGTTGGGGACACAAGAGATTTCTTGTATTTGATTGCAGGGTTGTTTGAGAGATACCATCTTCATCCTACACCTCCCACGGATTGATAAACCTTAGGTCATCCACTTGAGGGAAATTTGCTACTGTCCTACAAAACTCTGCGCTTGGAGGCCCAACAGAGTCTACAAGAATAAAGTTGCGTAGTAGACATCACTATGCCATGCTCATTTGCATCCCATAGACTAAATGATTTATCATTGTTGATGTTATGATGTTAAATGGTTATGTTGCCCATCCATGGTTACACTGATATCATGCTCATATGTATTGTTATTTTGTCATGTTATTTTTTTATGATTCAGCTCATCACCATTCAAGTTAAATCTGACACTAATCGAACTTGAACAAATCTGTTGGCTGAGTCATGGTGCCTCCGAATCGAGCTCACTAGTGCAACCACACTTGCCTGGATTGGGAGGCCCTAGTTTGGTCTATTGTCATGCCTCTCACCGGTGCCTCCAACTAGGGAAGGTTATGTGCGTGCGCTACCCTGATCAGGTAGGCGGCCATAATCTTGTGTGCCCGAGTTTTACGGTACCGATGTCCCTGTTTGGGACGATGATATTTTATTTTGGCCATGACGGTGTCAGCCACAAAGGTGGCGGATGTCACGAGTTGACATCGGGGCCACCCATGACATAGCCCAAAGGGGAGTTTGTCGGAGTGGCCGGGAGAGTGTCATGCAATAGATTGGTTTTGTCGGAATGTCGTTGGTCCACCCGAATGGGAGCGCGTGGCCATGAGTTCCGTGGTGTGGGTACAGTGTACTAACCTCTGCAGAGTGTATAGTCTATCGATAGCCACGTCCTCGGTCATGGACACAGTTCGTAGTAGGTCACACTATGGGTCAACTGTAATATTAACCTGAATAATAAACAACCCCGGTTCCATGAGGAAAGAAGTTGGTTGATCTTTATGTGGTCATGCGATGATCACAGGTAAAGATCAAGTTACTTGTGGTCATGTGATGATCACGATGGTATTGTTGATACCGAGCTTGGTTGATCCTGAGATGATCGTGTGATACTCACGACGGTAAGCTTGACACGTATGGTGGTTACGAGATAACCTCCGAGATGGTAAGTTGGTCCAAGGGACCATGGTAACTATCCAAGTACACATCATGTATGATAGCATCATGTTCATGCTCATATCATGATTAACATGTACATGCCATGTTCACTCTCATGTTGTTCTAGTAGTATCATGTTTATCATTGATAATTAACATATAAATGCCATGTTGTTGTTTGTCTTGATTGCTTTGGTTGCTGTGAGCTTGCGAGTACATTCAAAGTACTCACCTGTCATGTCATGCCAGATTGCAGGTGATGCCATGATTGATTGCTTGTCGAGGATCCCGAGTTTGTGCTCTAGGACTCGTCCCAGCCAGAGTCCCTATGGAGTGGAGTCCATCACCGTCGTCGTTGTTCCGCTGCTAGAAGATATTCCGTCGCTACGAGTTGTCCCGCTGCTAGCATAGAGCTATCTGAGCAGGCATAGTATCGCCGTGCCTTTGTAACCTTCGTGCCTTCAGAACCCTTGTACCCCGATTATTTGTAATAAGAGCTGGTTTGTTCTATGCCAAGCAGTGCCGTATTCCAGAAGACTTGATCTCTGGGCTGGAATATGGGGTGTTCCGGTTCCTCTGAGCCGGGGTGCCACAAGGATAACATGGGTTTGTGCGTCTATTAGCTTTAGCAAGGTTGTCAGCTCAGTTGACGTGTCCGGAGGGGGCCATACGTCGGGGCTGTAGAGAAAGTATTTGGCGCAACACAATTGTATTCACATGATGGGGTGCCATATCTAGCATGTACAAGGGGTAGTATTCGTCCAAAATTAAGATCCTAATTACAGATATGTATTTGGGGAATAAGCGGGACGACTACAAGTAATACAAGGATGTACGTGCATGGGATATGCATATGTGTTGCTCAACACCCCCCCCCCCCCCCGCGCAGTCGAAGCGTCGATGGCAGCGATGCAAAGACTGGACTGGAACTCCTCAAAGGTGGACGTCGGCAAGCCTTTTGTCATGATATCCGCAAATTGTTGCGTCGTGGCAACGTGAAGAACTCGAACATTCCCAAGAGCCACCTGCTCGTGAACAAAGTGGATATCGAGCTCGATGTGCATGGTGCGTCGATGATGAACCGGATTGGCGGAGAGATAGACGGCGGAGACGTTGTCGCAATACACCACAGTGGCTTTGTTGACCGGACAACAAAGCTCGTGAAGGAGTTGGCGAAGCCAAGTGCATCCAGCGACGGCGTTAGCCACCACTCGATACTCTGCCTCAACGCTCGAACGGGAGACCGTGGGCCGCCACTTGGACGACCACGAGATAAGTGATGGCCCATGGAAGACACAATATCCAGAGGTGGAGCGTCGAGTGTCAGGGCAGCCAGGCCATTCAGCATCAGAATATGCAACAACCTCGGTGGAGGGTGATGCCGTCAGGGTGATCCTGAGATCCATGTGACCACGGATGTAGCGCAAAATCCGCTTCACCGAGGACCAATGAGCATCATGAGGAGCATGCATGTGAAGACACACCTACTGAATGGCATACTGGAACTCCGGGCGAGTCAGCGTCGGCTACTTGTGAGTTGCGTTGGTAATTCCCTAAAGAGGAAGGGAGATGCAGTACAGTAGAGATAAGTATTTCCCTCAGTTATGAAACCAAGGTCATCAATCCAGTAGGAGAATCACGCAACACCTCGTTAGCATTACCTGCACACAAAACAACAAATCCTTGCACCCAACGCAAACAAGGGGTTGTCAATCCCTCGGCGGTTAATTGCAAGATTAAATTGTATGGTGATAGATAGATAGATTGAACTAAAATATAAAATAAAATAAATAAAGTGAAAGTGCAGCAAGGTATTTTTAGTATTTTTAATATATGATAGTAGTAGACCCGGGGGCCATAGTTTTCACTAGAGGCTTCTCTCATGAAAATAGCATACGGTGGGTAAACAAATTACTGTTGGGCAATTGATAGAAAAGCAAATAATCATGATGATATCCAAGGCAATGATCATGTATATAGGCATCACGTCCGAGACAAGTAGACCGACTCCTGCCTGCATCTACTACTATTACTCCACACATCGACTGCTATCCAGCATGCATCTAGTGTATTAAGTCCATAAAGAACGGAGTAACACCTTGAGGAAGATGACATGATGTAGACAAAGTAAACTCACGCATGAATAAACCCCATCTTTTTACCCTTAATAGCAACAATACATATGTGTCATGTCCCTTTCTGTCACTGGGATTGAGCACCGCAAGATCGAACCCATTACAAAGCACCTCACCCATTGCAAGATAAATCAATCTAGTTGGCCAAACCAAATTAATAGATCGGAGAGAAATACGAAGCTATAATAATCATGCATAAAAGAGTTCAGAGAAGACTCAAATAATATTCTTGGATAATCTGATCATAAACTCACAATTCATCGGATCCCAACAAACACACCGCAAAAAGTGATTACATTGGATAGAATTCCAAGAACATCGAGGAGAACATTGTATTGATGATCAAAAAAAGAGAGAAGAAGCCATCTATCTACTAACTATGGACCCGAAGTTCTATGGTAAACTACTCACGCATCATCGAAAGGGCAGCAAGGTTGATGGAGAGCCCCTCCGTGATCAATTCCCCCTCCGGCGGAGTGCCAGAAAAGGCCTCCAGATGGGATCTCTCGAGAACAGAATCTTGCGGCGGTGGAAAAAGTATTTCGTGGACTCCCCTGTTGGTTTTCCGATTTTAGAGAATTTATAGTGGAGGAATTAGGTCAAACGGAGCTGTGTGAGCTCCACGAGCCACTGCTTCATCTTGTCGTCTCCTCCCGAAGCTTCTAGTGTTTGTTATGTCCAGAAAAAAAATCTCCAAACAGTTTCGTGGCATTTGGACTTCGTTTGGTACTGATATTCTGGAAAACCAAAAACAGGCAAAAAACAGCAACTGGCACTGGCCACTAAGTTAATAGGTTAGTCCCAAAAAATGATATATAATTGCTGTAAATGTATATAAAAACATCCAAGATTGATAATATAATAGCATGGAATAATCAAAAATTATAGATACGTTGGAGACGTATCAAGCATCCCCAAGCTTAATTCCTGCTCGTCCTGGAGTAGGTAAATGATAAAAACAGATTTTTTGATGTGGAATGCTACCTATTATATTCATCATATACTCTTTTCTTTATAGCATGGATAGTTGGACTTGAATGATTCAAAGCAATAATCTATAGTTTGACATGAAGATATAAATACTCAAGCATACTAACAAGTTACCATGTCTTTCAAAATATCAATGCTAAAAAAAGTTATCCCTAGCCCATTATGCTCAATCATTGATCCATTCATGAAACACACTCAATATTAGCTACACACAATGCACAAGTATGACAATAGTGCTCTCTAGTTGGTGCTTTATAAGAGAAGATGGAGACTCAAAATAAAAATAAAAATTGCATAAAAGTAAATAGATAGGCCCTTCGCAGAGGGAAGTAGAGATTTGCAAATGTGCCAGCGCTCAAAGCTTAAATTAGAGAGATAAAGTTATTTTGAGAGGCATGCTTTTCCTGTCAACGAAAACGACCGAGAATTCCCAATATCTTCCATGCTAGACACATCATAGGTAGTTCCCAAACAGAAAGTAAAGTTTATTTCCTTTCCACCATTCTTTCACAATCCATGGCTAGCCGTATCCACGGGTGCCCTCCATACCAACACTTTCCAAGGAATTTTGTTGTTATTAATTTTTGATTCATTGTGGGACTGGGCATCCCTATTACCGGCCACTCTCTCGTGCAATGACAAGTGAATAAACACTCATCGTGAGAATAACACACCTAGCATGGAAAATATTGGCCACCCCCTGCCGCTTTATGAGCGGTACGGGCACACAAAACGGAAAAAATATTTTGAAAATTTGATTTTGCACATGCAAATTTACTTGGAACGGCATGGAAATATCGCATATAGGTAGATATGGTGGACTCATTTGGCACAACTTGGTTTTACGGAGTTTGGATGCACAAGCAGTATTCCCGCTTAGTACAAATGAAGGCTAGCAAATAGATTGAGAAGTAATCAACCAAAAAGCGAAAACGGTCATAAACATGCATTGAACATAACTAACACCGAATAATGCACCATAAGTAGGATATAATTTCTTTGCATAACTATTGACTTAACGTGCATGCATAGGAATCACAAACCTTAACACTAATATTCTTACTAAATCATAATTACTCACTAACATGACTCACATATTATCATCTCCATATCGCAAAACTATTGCAAGGAATCACACTTATCATATCCAATGATCAATATGAAAGTTTTTATTATATCCCTCTTGAATATTATCACTTTGGGACCAAATTCATATCTTGTGCAAATTACCATTACTATTGTCAACTCTCAAAAATATATAAGTGAAGCATGAGAGTGCATATATTTCTTCAAAATTTTAGTCTTATCAACTCTCAAAATAATATAAGTGAAGCATGAGAGTTTAAATATTTCTTCAAAATATAGCCACCGCCGTGCTCAAAAAGATTTAAGTGAAGCACTAGAGCAACTGCCTAGCTCAAAAAATTTAAGTGAAGCACATAGAGTATTCTAACAAATTATGATAAACGTGTGGCTCTCTCAAATTGGTGTGTCCAACAAAGATGATTGTGACAAACTAAAAAGCAAACAAAGCAAAGACTCATAGAATACATGACGCTCCAAGCAAAACACATATCATGTGACGAATAAAAATATAGCTCCAAGTAAAATTACCGATGGTTGGTAGAAGAAAGAGGAGATGCCTTCCAGGGCATCCCCAAGCTTAGACACTTGAGTCTTCCTTGAATATTACCTTGGGGTGCCTTGGGCATCCCCAAGCTTAGGCTCTTGCCACTCCATATTCCTTCATCCATCATGATCTCACCCAAAACTTGAAAACTTCAATCACACAAAACTCAACAAAACCTTCGTGAGATCCGTTAGTATAACAAAATAAATCACTACTTTAAGTACTGTTGCAAACCCATTCATATTTTATTTTTGCATTACACCTACTGTATTCTAACTTCTCCATGGCTTATACCCCCCAATACAATCCATAGTTTCATCAAAACAAGCAAGCAACGCATCAAAAATAGAATCTGTCAAAAACAGAACAGTCTGCAAAGATCTATTTAAAAGCTATACTTCTGTAACTCCAAAAATTCTGAAAAATTAGGACAACGTGGGAAATTCATATAACAATACTGTGTAAACATTTCAGATTTTTCTGACGCTCCAGTACAGAAATAAAATTCCAGCACTGGACGCAAAACTTTCTGTTTTCCAAACAGCATCAATTATATTATCTTCCAAATCATCCCAAAGGCTTTACTTGGCACAAACACTAATTAAAACATAAAAACTCAATCATAACAGTAGCATAATTGTGCAAACACACAATAACAGAAACAAAAAGTAAAAATTTATTTTATTTATTGGGTTGCCTCCCAACAAGCTCTTTCTTTATAGCCATTAAGATAGGCTTGAGATTTAAATGATGCTCACATGAAAGATAAAAGTTGAAACACAAAGAGAGTATTATAATTCATGTGATAAACACATTTAAGTCTAACATAATTCCTATGCATAGGCATTTTATAAGAGAACAAATTATCAAGACAAGAATAAGCTAGCATATGCAAGGAAGGAGAAAGAAACAATAGCAATCTCAACATGAAGAGAGGTACATGAAAATTTGTACAGCCATATTTTCCTCTCTAATAATAATTACATGTAGGATCATATTCAAATTCAAGAATATATCTATCATATAAAATTTTCTCTTCATGATCCACATGCTTAAAAGTCTTATAATCTTCCAAGATAATGGGATTAACATCAACTAAAGTCATGACCTCTCCAAACCCACTTTTATCAAAAAATTCACAAGATTGATAATTCTCCAAAGTGGTGGGATCATTATTACCTAAAGTTGACACTCTTCCAAACGCACATTCAATATTATTGCAAACACTATTATCAATAACATATTCATCATGAGGCTTAAATAAATTTTCAAGATCATAAGAAGCATTATCACCCCAATCACGCAACACCTCGTTAGCAGTACCTGCACACAAAACAACAAATCCTTGCACCTAACGCAAACAAGGGGTTGTCAATCCCTCGGCGGTTAATTGCAAGATTAAATTGTATGGTGATAGATAGATAGATAGATTGAACTAAAATATAAAATAAAATAAATAAAGTGAAAGTGCAGCAAGGTATTTTTAGGATTTTTAATATATGATAGAAGTAGACCCGGGGGCCATAGTTTTCACTAGAGGCTTCTCTCATGAAAATAGTATACGGTGGGTAAACAAATTACTGTTGGGCAATTGATAGAAAAGCAAATAATCATGACGATATCCAATGCAATGATCATGTATATAGGCATCATGTCCGAGACAAGTAGACCGACTCCTGCCTGTATCTACTACTATTACTCCACACATCGACTGCTATCCAGCATGCATCTAGTGTATTAAGTGCATAAAGAACGGAGTAACGCCTTAAGCAAGATGACATGATGTAGACAAAGTAAACTCACGCATGAATAAAACCCATCTTTTTACCCTTAATAGCAATGATACATACGTGTCATGTCCCTTTCTGTCACAGGGATTGAGCACCGCAAGATCGAACCCATTACAAAGCACCTCTCCCATTGCAAGATAAATCAATCTAATTGGCCAAAGCAAATTAATAGATCGAAGAGAAATATGAAGCTATAATAATCATGCATAAAAGAGTTTAGAGAAGACTCAAATAATATTCATGGATAATCTGATCATAAACTCACAATTCATCGGATCCCAACAAACACACCGCAAAAAGTGATTTCATCGGATAGAACTCCAAGAACATCGAGGAGAACATTGTATTGAAGATCAAAGAAAGAGAGAAGAAGCCATCTAGATACTAACTATGGACCCGAAGGTCTGTGGTAAACTACTCACGCATCATCGGAAGGGCAGCAAGGTTGATGGCGAGCCCCTCCGTGATCGATTCCCCCTCCGGCGGAGTGCCAGAAAAGGCCTCCAGATGGGATCTCTTAAGAACAGAAGCTTGCGCCGGCGGAAAAAGTATTTCGTGGACTCCCCTGTTGGTTTCCCGATTTTAGAGAATTTATAGTGGAGGAATTAGGTCAAATGGAGTTGTGTGGGCCCCACGAGCCACCAAGGCGCACCCCCCCTGGGGCGCGCCGTGGTGCCTCGTGGGCCATTGCTTCATCTTCTCGTCTCCTCCCAAAGCTTCTACTGTTTGTTATGTCCAGAAAAAAATCTCCAAAAAGTTTCGTGGCATTTGGACTTCGTTTGGTACTGATATTCTGGAAAACCAAAAACAGGCAAAAAACAGCAACTGGCACTGGGCACTAAGTCAATAGATTAGTCCCAAAAAATGATATATAATTGCTGTAAATGTATATAAAAATATCCATGATTGATAATATAATAGCATGGAACAATAAAAAATTATAGATACGTTGGAGACGTATCAGCGTCAAGTACTGAAGAGCGCCAACAATGGACCGGTAGAAGGAGGTGTCCGGAGCCGGGGAGCCGTCGGTGGCGGATAGCTTGGCCTTCATGTCCACTGGCGTGGCCACGAACTTGCAATTAAGCATGCCAGCACGGTCAAGAAGCTCATGAGCATACTTCCGCTGGTGGAGGAAGAACCCATCTAGTCGGCGCACCACCTCGATCCCTAGGAAGTAGTGCAAGGGCCCCAAGTCCTTAATGCCAAACTCAGAATAGAGGCGAGCAGTAAGCCGCTGGAGAAGATCGCTGGTGCAGGCCATCAGGATGATGTCATCGGAATATAGGAGGAGGTACGCAGCATCAGTACCCTAGCAGTAGACGAATAGCGAGGCGTCCGACTGGGTGGAACGAAAGCCAAGCTGATGAAGAAACGCAGCGATGCGCTGGTACCATGCACGTGGTGCTTGCTTCAGCCCATAAAGCGAGCGTGAGAGCAGACACACATGATCCGGGTGTGCGGAGTCCATGAAGCAGGTAGGTGATGTCTACTACACAACTTATTCTTGTAGACTCGTGTTGGGCCTCCAAGCGCAGAGTTTTGTAGGACAGTAGCAATTTTCCCTCAAGTGGATGACCTAAGGTTTATCAATCCGTGGGAGCTGTAGAATGAAGATGGTATCTCTCAAACAACCCTGCAACCAAATACAAGAAATCTCTTGTATCCCCATCACACCCAATACAATGACAAATTGTATAGGTGCACTAGTTCGGCGAAGAGATGGTGATACAAGTGTAGTATGTATAGTAGAAATATATTTTTATAATCTGAATAAATAAAAACTGCAAGGTAGCAAAATAAAAGTGCGCACAAACGGTATTGCAATGCCGAAAAACAAGGCCTAGGTTTCATACTTTCACTAGTGCAATCTCTCAACAATGCTAACATAATTGGATCATATAATCATCCCTCACCGTGCGATAAAGAATCACTCCCAAGTTCCTATTAGCGGAGAACATAAGATAGAAATTGTTTGTAGGGTACGAAACCACCTCAAAGTTATCCTTTCCGATCGATCTTTGAGCTATTCCTATAAGTGTCACAAACAGCCCTAGAGTTCGTACTAAAATAACACCATATGATACACATCAACCAACTCTAATGTCACCTAGATACTCCAATGTCACCACAAGTATCCGTGAGTTGATTATACGATATGCATCAAACAACTTCATAATCATAATATTCAATCCACACAAAGAACTCCAAGGAGTACCCCAAAGTTTCTATCGGAGAAAAGATAATGAAAATGTGCATCAACCCCTATGCATAGATTACCCCAATGTCACCACGGGAATCCGTGAGTTGAGTGCCAAAACATATATCAAGTGAATCAATATAATACCCCATTGTCACCACGGGGATTCATATGCAAGACATACATCAAGTGTTCTCAAATCTGAAATATTCAATCTAACAATAACGAAACTTCAAAGGGAAAATATTCGATTCATCGCAACAAGGATAGAGAGGGAAGAAACACCATATGATCCAACTATATTAACAAAGCTCGCGATACATCAAGATCGTGCCAAATCAAGAACACGAGAGAGATAGATCAAACACATAGCTACTGGTACAAACCCTCAGCCCCGAGGGTGAACTACTCCCTCCTCGTCATGGAGACCACTGGGATGACACTAGTAGAAAACAGGGCATCAGTCCCGGTTCCAGAGGGCCTTTAGTCCCGGTTCTGCCACCGGGACTGAACAAGCGGGACTAAAGGCCCCCACTTTTAGTCCCGGTTGGGTTACGAACCGGGACTAAAGGAGCTCCACGTGGTCGCTGTGGGGCGCCCAGGCAGGAGGACCTTTAGTCCCGGTTGGTAACACCAACCGGGACTAAAGTGTCTCCACGTGGCCGCTGCGCAGCGCTCAGGCAGGAGGACCTTTAGTCCCGGTTGGTAACACCAACCGGGACTAAAAGGCCGCCACGCGTCAGCCCCTGCCAAGCGCTGTTTTTTTAAAGGAGGGGTTTAGGGTTTAGGGGTTTCATATTGTGTTTCCCCCTTTTCTTTTTGTGTTTACCATTCAATTCTTTTACATTTAGGGTTTTAATTTTTTTTTACGTTTTCCATTCAACTCGACGCTAGCTACTACATATAGCAATGAAGGAACCATTATACGAATCGTCATGAATATAGAGAGAAGTGACCTCTCTTTCTCCGTGCTTGGTCGAACAACAAGTTTTCGTATATCTATTCGACGCTACTACGTATAGTACACGTTCATGCATATATACAATGTAACATCTCTTATGATCCCTAATATCTAATTACCAAAATCGCATTGCCACTCCCGATGGAATTCTCCGTCTGTAGGTATGACATGGTCAACAAAGAATCCCGCCAATTCCTCTTGAATTGCTCGTATGCGATCAGTTGTTAGGAGTTCGTCCCGCTTCCGCTTGATCTAATTTAAAGAAGGTGGTCAATATATATATATATATGAATGAAACTCAACACAATTGATGGTAATAAAATAAAAATGTGAATATTGTTTACATACTTCAAATTGTTCTTCAGATCTGCCCCGCTCAGAGGTCTTGTGGCGAATGTACTCGCAAACGTAGTATCCACATAAATTATTCCCGGGTTCCTGCCACAAGAACTTTACGAGAATAGAGTTCAATCAAAATGATAATCAAGCATGATAATGGTATTGAAACTCGAATCAATGAGAGATGCGCGGAACTAGCTAGTAGTACTTACTTTGGGGTGTGAAAATCGCAGCTCCTTTTTCCATTCACCCCTAACCTGGTTGGTGAACTTTTTCCAAACCCTGCCCGGCAAAGAAAATGATTAATTGATATCAGGAAATGAACGAAAGTTGCCGATATGGTGCGATAATGATTGAACTTACTTATGGAGCATTTGACTCATGTTCGCCCACTCCTTAGCCTCTTTACGTCTCGAGTCCAAGACAACTACTAGTCCCGCGTCAAGCTGAATGGCTAGCAGAATAAAGTGGAACCTGCACGCATAACTCATCAATTACACTTAACCTCGAGTAAGCGAAACAGAATGTGCACAAGACAGTAACACTCACTTGAAGTTGTAAGGAAATAGTATTTCCCTTTTGTTTTGTTGTCCAAGTAACGCCTTTAGCAAGTATTTCTCTGTACCATCGAGGCTTTTTTGTACCGTATATTCATTTACGGTATTTGGGTTAATGAACCCAATGTCATAGATTTTTCCTCAGCATTCGCGGATCTTCAATCTGCATAATATAGTGTGAGGATAATTATACATGCAATGAATGAGCTGAGCTAGAGACTTAATTACAGAAAAAATACTTACAGACAATAGCAACTGACGATAGTTTTGTCGCGGGCGTCTTGATTGTATAGAAATAATTCTTCAAATTCAATGTACAACGCCTCGACTCCATTGAAGTAGTGCTCATCTTTAATTACCACTAAGATACTGTTGCTCCATTCCTTGCAGGCTTTCAAGTACCAGTTATGCAATGTTCGCATCATCGTTGATAGACGCGGGAGCTGCTCAGGTCTGATGAGAGGCTTCCCATGCTCGTATCTAAAGGCTACCTCAGCCATTTCGAACTGTACCTCATCGCCTAAGTAATCACGAAGAGTGTAACCAGGATGAGCGGCCACTACCCCCGGATCATTAGCGATATCGGGAAACACCTTGAGCGGGGGGCACGATTGTTTTTCCTGTTCGCCGAGCTGGGGAATTGTTTTCCCACTTCTTGCAGCACTGCTAGTACTTCCCGACCTTTTCGCTTCATGAAATGTCTTTACAATACAGCGGTCATAGTGTGAGAGCGGCGGAGGAGATGGTGGTCGCTGAAGGGCATCCAGACAGCGCTTCGCTTTTTACCGGATCTACTTTCTCCTTTGGAGCTGGACGTTTCGGTGCAAGCTGGCGTTTCACATCGGCAGCCACGATCTTGTTGTTTTCCTCCTCAGTCATGTCGTATGGTAACTTGGGAGGAGCCTTCTTGACGCTTGGACCTGCTCTGGATTTCTTCGTTCTTGTACTACTAGCCGCCGAAGCGGCGGCGGGTCTCTTCTGCTGTTGCTGAGGCGGCGGAGGAGGCGGAGTCAGCTGACGCGGCGGAGCAGGCGGAGTCCGCTGACGCGGCGGAGACAGCTGAGGCGGCGGAGGATTCTGCTGAGGGGCCTCCTCCGGCGGAGTCCGCTGACGCGGCGGAGACAGCTGAGGCGGCGGAGTGTGCTGACGCGGCGGAGACGACTGAGGCAGCGGAGGTACAGCTGGACTGTGAGGAGTCTGCTGAGGGGCCTCCTCCGGCTGAGTCTACTGATGCGGCGTCCATTGTGGAAGCACGATGTTTTCCTTTCTCCATAGAATGGTAGTCCTTATGGCATCTACCAGATGAGTCTCCCCTTCACCTGTAGGGTACTCAAGCTCCAGCCCCTCAAATCCGTTGGTAACTTCATCCACCCCGACAATAGCAAAGCCATCTGGATTCGGATTGCAATGGAAAGTTGCATCAGGTCTAGGAGGTAAGACATAGCCGACCGCCACCTTCAAGGTTAGGTTGATGCATTTCGCCATTAGCTCACAATGTTCCCTCTCCGTGATATAATCCACGGGGTAGCGAGGAGCCGTGATATCAGGCCGAACGAGCTCCGTGGAAGCCACGCTGCTTTTCCGCTGAGATGGTGGGGTAGCTTCGTCGGCAGTATCGAATGAAGGATCTTCGTGCTGCTGAGATGGTGGGTCGGTAGCTCGCTGCAGACTGGTAAGTGCCTCTAGTTTCTTCTCCTGCAACGCTAATCTTTGTTCTACATTCTGCATCCGGTCTGCTTCCTCTTTTTTCATTCTCCCTCGGCTTCTATAACCAGTGCTGTCGGGAAACCCATGCACCCACGGAACGGAGCCTGCCGTGCCTCGTGTTCGTCTAGGGTGTTCAGGATTCCCGAGGGCACGTGACATCACGTCCTTCTCTCTGTCGGGATGGAACCTCCCTTCCTGCACGTCCTTGATTGCTTCCTGAATCTTTGTGACGGGTGTTTCAAGTTGTTCTTTCATGTAAACACACTTCCCTGTTTCTGGGTCCAAAGTTCCACCATGCCCGAAGAACCAAGTCCTTGCCCGTTCGGGCCAGCTCAATGTCGCTGGTTCGATCCCTTTAGCAAGCAGGTCGTTCTCTGCTTTGTCCCACGTAGGCCGGGCAACCTTGTAGCCACCTGACCCCGTAACAGTGTGATACTGCTTCTTTGCAGCATTTAGCTTATTTGTCTGCGACCTGTTCTTAGCTTTCTCTGATTTCTTGTACGCCACAAATGCAGGCCAGTGATCTTTTATCTTCGCATATTGACCGGTGAATTCTGGAGTCTCGTCTTTCTCGACAAACTGTTCGTTCAATCTTTTCTTCCAGTTCTTGAATTGCTCTGCCATCTTCTTAAGAGCCCATTTTTTGACTTTTCGCTGTATAACTAGGTTATTTGGATCCTCCTCTGGCGGTAGGCTGAAATTTATCATGAGCGAGTTCCAAAGCTGATCTTTGCATCTATCGTCGACATAAGAAACTCCATCGTCCTTCTTCTTATTCCATTCTTGGATGCTGATCGGGACGCTGTCCCTAACAACAACTCCGCACTGATGTATAAATCAGTCTTGGGTCCGCTTGGGAACAGTCGGTTTGCCATCTGGATTGACTTCTTCGATCATGAACCTTTCATTCGTGCCCAACCTTTTCTTCGGGCCTCGTCTCCTTATAGAAGTTTGGCTCGATCCGGAGGGCTAAAAGAAGAAAGAAGTGTTAATATATGTACATACAAAACAATTAATGCATCTAGTCAGCAGAGGCTTAATTAATATATATACCTCGCCGGACTTTGCAACAGTTAAGGCTCCAACACTGGTGGAGCCGTCATCTTCTCTTCCCTCACCATCGGAGTCGTTGAGAAACTGTGAGGTCATGATATCATCATCTCCCTCGCGGATTATTTCCTCCAACGCCTTTTCTTGTTCTAAGTCTCTGTCGTGTTCCATAGTTTCTGCAAATATTACAACATGGCAATATACAACCATGAGATATGGATTAGTGGCAAACATAGACCTAATCACAACAAGGAATCATATGCATATGAGCAATGGATTAGTGGATTATCGGGGTTATGTTTTAACGACCCCCTCCCCCCTCATGTCGAAGTTATACCGAAATTATCAGGGTTATGTTTTAACACGAACCCCCCCTCATGTCGAAGTCAATGAACAACATGAAAATTTGTAAGTGATTGCTAAACTTTTATGCTTCATTTATATGAAGATCAATTATCCAATATAACTATGTTCGCGATATGAGGCATTGGACATTATCTAGAATCATATCTGATGAGTCGTCCTATCTTTCGGGAGAGGATACTTTGCGGACCGCCTCTCTCATGCCTGTCCGACGTGCAAATCAGGTTTTCATATGCCTCAAAATCAAAGTTATCGGGGTTATGTTTTAACGAGCCCCCCCCTCTCATGTCGAAGTTACGACGATATATGTACAAGATGAATACAAGATTTATACACAAGATGAATACAAAATGAATACAAGATGAATACAAGATTTATACACAAGATGAATACACAACTCAACAAATGAACCAACCATCATCCTATGAACAAAACTCAACATACGACAAATGGACACCTTTTGTCGAACAGCGGAGGGACGATCAGGGACCAACTCCACGGAGATGCAACACCACAACCTGTAATTCCACCGAGTGAAAAAAAATTAGGCAAACCCAAGTATGCCACTGGATACAATCGAAGATTTTAGTTGAAATGAACCTATAAAGATCATGGCAAACGGATGCACGGAACTCAAATGGTGATCAAAGCAATATGCAATTCAAATCTGTCCATTATAGCTAGATACCAATTTGAAAGCAAGATTTGAACATGCTACAGAATTTCTACATGGCAACAAATGGCATGACATGAATGTACATGTAACACATGGCAAAACATGCTTACTAAACTAATTCAAATGACCCCTAGATCAATGGCAATCATCATGACAAGTTGACAAGTATTAACAGATTTTCAGACTTAATGATATTTGCATGGCATGGCAGAAATGAATAGATAGCAAGTTTACAAGCTTGTAGCACTCACTACATGTCCTAACATGGCATGAACTAAAATGTACCAGCAAGATGACATCAAAATGCTCCTACTTCATGTTCAAAGATTGCCCAAAAGATGCTTGCATTAAAACATACAAAAAAGACAAAATGAACTCTAATGCAAAAAATTTGTTCTTTGATTTGCAAAGGAGCTATATTCTCCCCAATTCTTTTGCACCCACAAAAATTACTCCATCTATTTGACAGTACCCACAACCCATTCCACCAAAAACATTTGGTTCCATAGTTCAAATTTTTCAAATTTCATTCAGTTCAAATTTGGACCAGATTCAAACTCCATGGTCAAAGCCCAATTTAAATTGCTCCAAAAAATCTGAAACTTTGCCAGACTCTCTTTTGTGCATCAACACCTCACCACAAAAATTCTCAAAAATTCCTAAAATTCCTAGAGCCCTCTGGCATTTCATCATACACTTGATGTGCACTGTTAAAATATTCAGAAAATTCAGAAAGTTTGGCCACAACTTTGCCATATAAGGTCAAAAGCTTGCCACAACATTACTAAATTTCATAACTTTGCCACAACTTGACATTACTAAAATTTGCCATATTACTTCTACCATGGCAAAAATTGTTCTCCCTAAGCCAAAAACTTGACAGAAAATTGACAGAAACAGAGGGGGAAAGAGTGCTCACCGAGGAGCACACGAAGGCTCGTTGAGGGACTAGTAGCAGCAGACGGCAGCAGGATCAGGGAGGAGGGCCGGCGAGGAGGTCCGGCCGGCGACGAGGACGGGCTCTCGGGGGCGCGCGCGGTGATGCTTGGGGAGGTCCGGCCGGCGACGAGGAGCGAGCGGGCTCGGGGACGGCGTCGGGGCAGGGCTCGGGGACGGCGTCAGGTCCGGCAGCCTGGCGGCGTCGAGGTGGTCTTCGGTGCCGTCGGGGGAAACTGCAGATGGCTTTTGGAAAATTTTCCTAAGTCCTGCTTATATACCCCACCCTTTAGTCCCGGTTGGTGGCTCCAACCGGGACTAAAGGCCCCCCTTTAGTCCCGGTCCGAGCCACCAACCAGGACTAAAGGTGAATTTTCACCAGCCGAAAGGGCACGAAACCAAACCCTTTAGTCCCGATTTGTGGCTTGGACCGGGACTAAAGGGGGGACTTTAGTCCCGGTTGGAGCCACCAACCGGGACTAAAGGGTGGCACAGCCGTGGGGTGGTGAAAGTTTAGTCCCACCTCGCCATGCGAGAGGAGATCGCACCGGTTTATATACGCGGCTGCGATCTCTCTCCCAAGCTCCTCTCTAAAGCAGGCAGTAAATTGCCTAACCTCTGCCCTGTTGGGCCTACTAGCCCTGCGGGCCTGCATCCTGGCCCATATATAGTTGGGTTTCTAGTCGTATGCAGGCCGTGGTGTCTGCTAGTAGGCGGGTATTTTTTTTTATGTTATTTTTTTCATATGTTATGGTTTTTTTATTTTTTATGTTATTTTTTGCATATGTTATGTCAATTTTAATATTCTTTCATAACCACTATAAAATATATGGCACATGTTATGTCTGTTTATTTTTTATGTTATTTTTTATGTTATGGCAATTTTAATTTTTTGCATATGTTATGTTTTTTTTATTTTTATGTTATTTATTGCATATGTTATGTCAATTTTAATATTCTTTCATAACCACTATCAAATATATGGCACATGTTATGTCTTTTTATTTTTTATGTTATGGCAATTTTAATTTTTTGCATATGTTATGTTTTTTTATTTTTTATGTTAGTTTTTGCATTGGTTATGTCAATTTTAATATTCTTTCATAACCACTATAAAATATATGGCACATGTTATGTCTTTTTATTTTTTATGTTATGGCAATTTTAATTTTTTGCATATGTTATGTCTTTTTATTTTTTATGTTATGGCAATTTTAATTCTAAAGTTTTCTTTTAAACAGATGCATACATGCCTAGTTTTCATTTAATTCTTTTTGCTATTAAAGTTTTTAACAAAAAATACTTTATGAAAATTTTAGTTGCATAAATTTTATATAATTTTAAGTTAATATTATTTTGATCATAACTAGAGTTTTATAAAAGCTTTTTAGTTGATTCTTTTTGCTATTGAAGAATATTATAGTTTTGTTTTAGTTGATCATAACTAGAATTTTATATAACTTTATTCTTTGACACATCAGGTGGTGGTTTTTCAATATTTTTTTGAAAAAATTGAGCAACCAACCGGTGCTCAGAAGACATTCATATTTTGTTTGGACATAATTGCATCGATTAACTCCTCTGTATAATTAAAATACTAAAAGGATAGGAATAATTGAAATTTCATAACTTAATAAATAATTATTATAAAATCATGTTTCAAATGCCAAAATGCCCTAGCTAGCTCTTACAAAGATTCCCTCTGGTTTGTCCGAAGTGGCACTTTCCAGCTATAAGTCCGGAAACTCACACTAGAGAGAAAGTGATGGCGGTGAAGCCGGTCACATCCCAGAGTGGGATCTTGGGGTATAAAACTATTTCTTCGCGTGTGTCCCTTGCTTATTGCGCCATAACCATGGATAATCTTCATCATTTAACAGGATGCTTGGGTCAGTCTTCACTCTGAAGGGAGAAATTTCATGAAACTTTTCATAATCTTCTGACATGTCTGTCTTGTCCTCCACTCCCACGATGTTTTTTTCCCTGAAAGAACTATGTGGCGCTTTGGCTCATCGTATGATGTATTCGCTTCCTTATCTTATCTTTTTCTCGGTTTGGTAGACATGTCCTTCACATAGAAAACCTGCGCCACATCGTTGGCTAGGACGAATGGTTCGTCTGTGTACCCAAGATTGTTGAGATTCACTGTTGTCATTCCGTACTGCGGGTCTACCTGTACTCCGCCTCCTGACAGATTGACCCATTTGCACCGAAACAAAGGGACCTTAAAATCACGTCCATAGTCAAGTTCCCATATGTCCTCTATGTAACCATAATATGTGTCCTTTGCCCTATTGGTGTTTGCTGCATCAAAGCGGACACCACTGTTTTGGTTGGTGCTCTTTTTATCTTGGGCGATCATGTAAAATGTATTCCCATTTATCTCGTACCCTTGGAAAGTCAATACAGTCAAAGATGGTCTCCTGGCCAACAAGTACAGCTCATCTCCAATAGTGGTGTTACCCATGAGATGTGTTTGCAACGAACCACCGAAAGTCCCCATGTGTTAACGTGTAATCCAGTCGTCAGACTGCTCCGGGTGTTTGGAGCGTAGAATATTCTTGTGTTCATTGATATACGGGGCCACCAAGGTAGAATTCTGTAGAACTGTGTAGTGTGCTTGCGCCCAAGAATGCCCGTCCCTACATATTATTGAGTTCGGTCCTAGCGTGCCTTTTCCACCCAGTGTCCCCTCATGCCGCGATTCAGGAACACCAATCGGCTTAAGGTCAGGAATAAAGTCAACACAAAACTCAATGACCTCCTCTGTTTGATGGCCCGTGGAGATGCTTCCTTCTGGCCTAGCACGGTTAGGAACATATTTCTTTAAGACTCCCATGAACCTCTCAAAGGGGAACATATTGTGTAGAAATACAGGACCCAGAATTGCAATCTCGTCGACTAGGTGAACTAGGACGTGCGTCATAATATTGAAGAAGGATGGTGGGAACACCAACTCGAAACTGACAAGACATTGGACCAAATCATTCTGTAACCTTGGTAGGATTTCTGGATCGATTACCTTCTGAGAAATTGCATTGAGGAATGCACATAGCTTCACATTAGCTAATCGAACATTTTCTGGTAGAAGCCCCCTCAATGCAACCGAAAGCAGTTGCGTCATAATCACGTGGCAGTCATGAGACTTTAGGTTCTGGAATTTTTTCTCTGCCATATTTATTATTCCCTTTATATTCGACGAGAAGCCAGACGGGACCTTGATACTGAGCAGGCATTCAAAAAAGATTTCCTTCTCTGCTTTGGTAAGAGCGTAGCTGGCAGGACCTTGATACTGCTTTGGATGCATGCCGTCTTTTTCGTTCATACGTTGCTGGTTCTCCCGTGCCTACGGTGTATCTTTGGTCTTCCCATACGCGCCCAAGTAGCCTAGCAGGTTCACGCAAAGATTCTTCGTCATGTGCATCACGTCGATTGCAGAGCGGACCTCTAGGTCTTTCCAATAGGGTAGGTCCCAAAATATGGATTTCCTCTTCCACATGGGTGCGTGTCCGTCAGCGTCATTCAGAACAGATTGTCCGCCAGGACCCTTTCCAAAGATTACATGTAAATCCTTGACCATATCAAGTATATCATCACCGGTACGGAGGACAGGCTTCTTCCGGTGATCTGCCTCACCTTTGAAATTCTTGCCTTTATTTCTTAAGGCATGCTTGGTCGGAAGAAATCGACGATGTCCCAGGTACACATTCTTCTTACATTTATCCAAATATATACTTTCGGTCTCATCTAAACAGTGCGTGCATGCGTGGTATCCCTTATTTGTCTGTCCTGAAAGGTTACTAAGAGCAGGCCAATCATTGATGGTTACAAAACAGCAACGCTCGTAGGTCAAATTCCTGCTGTTTCTGCACATCCCACACACGTACACCTTTTATGTCCCACAGCTGTAAACGTTCTTCAACTAATGGCCTTAGGTACACATCAATGTCGTTGCCGGGTTGCTTAGGGCCTTGGATGAGCACTGGCATCATAATGAACTTCCGCTTCATGCACAACCAAGGAGGAAGGTTATAGATACATAGAGTCACAGGCCAGGTGCTATGATTGCTGCTCTGCTCCCCAAAAGGATTAATGCCATCTGCACTTAAACCAAACCATAAGTTCCTTGCGTCACCTGCAAAGTCCGGCCACTTTCTCTCGATTTTTCTCCACTGCGACCCATCAATGGGTACTCTCAACTTCCCGTCTTTCTTACGGTCTTCTTTGTGACATCGCAACAACTTGACATGCTCTTTGTTTCTGAACAGACGTTTCAACCGTGGTATTATAGGAGCATACCACATCACCTTGGCAGGAACCCTCTTCCTGGGGCGCTCGCCCTCAACATCACCAGGGTCATCTCGTCTGATCTTATACCGCAATGCACCGCATACCGGGCATGCATTCAAATTCTCATACTCCTCACCGCGGTAGAGGATGCAGTCATTAGGGCATGCATGTATCTTCTGCACCTCTAATCCTAGAGGGCAGAGAACCTTCTTTGCTTCGTACGTACTGTCAGGCAATTCGTTATCCTTTGGAAGCTTCTTCTTCATTATTTTCAGTAGCTTCCCAAATCCCTTGTCAGATACACCATTCTCTGCCTTCCATTGCAGCAATTCCAGTGCGGTACCGAGCTTTGTGTTGCCATCTTCACAATTTGGGTACAACCCTTTTTTGTGATCCTCTAACATGCGATCGAACTTCAACTTCTCCCTTTCACTTTCGCATCCTCTCTGTGCATCAACAATGACCCGGCGAAGATCATCATCGGGCACATCTGGTGCCTCTTGATCTTCAGCTTCCCCCGTTGCAGTATCACCGTATTCAGGGAACATAGGATAGTTGTCATCATCCTCTTCTTCTTCGTTGTCTTCCATCATAACCCCTCTTTCTCCGTGCTTGGTCCAAACATTATAGTGTGGCATGAAACCGTTCTTAAGCAGGTGGAACTGAAGGGTTTTCGAGTTAGAGTAATCCTTCTTATTCTCACAGACAGTACATGGACAATACATAAAACCATTCTGCTTGTTTGCCTCAGCCACATAGAGAAAATTATGCAGGCCCGTAATGTAGTCGGAGGTGCGTCGGTCACCGTACATCCATTGCCGGTTCATCTGCGTGCATTATATAATTAAGTATATCAAAAACCATTACAGAACATCATGAATAGAGAAATGACCAAATTAATACAAGTTCATCATCACATTAAAACCAAAGTACAGTAGTGATCAAATGTTATTACTGAAAAAATAAATACATAAAGTTCATACATAGTTCTCATAGAACAACATACAGCTCTCTAGAGCATCTAATTAAAACATACATTGAAACTAACATACAACTATGCAAAACATTTAAATGCAACAACAAATGCGATCAAAATCGCAACTAAGGTAACAATTGATCCAACAGCATAATGATACCAAGCCTCATTATCAATGGCATATTTTCTAATCTTTCTAATCTTCAAGCGCATTGCATCCATCTGGATCTTGTGTAGATCGACGACATCGGCAACATGCAACTCCAATTTCATCTTCTCTTCTTCAACTCTTTTCAATTTTTCTTTCAAATAATTGTTTTCTTTTTCAACTAAATTTAACCTCTCGACAAGAGGGTTGGTTGGAATTTCCGGTACACATACCTCCTAGATAAAGACATCTATGTCAAGTTGGTCGGCATAATTGTCATAAACACTAAATGAAACAAATAGTTATAAAAGATAATATACCACATCCGAATCATAGACCGGACGAGAGCCGACAGGGGCAGATACCAAAACCATGGCACTATATAATAACAAACAATAATACAAGTAAGAAAATTATACAAGTAGCTATATAAATCATACAAGTAAGAATTTTTTCTTTAAAAAAAAGATAAGAACAAGAGGCTCACCACGGTGGTGCCGGCGACGAGATCGGAGCGGGCGATCGACGGCGGTGAGGACGGGGACAGGGACGGGACGGCACCCTACACATGTGCAAACTAAGAAGTTAATTTGAGCTCAAATTGTGCATCTAAATCAAATAAACTCACACATACACTCCTCCACTAAAACCAACAAACCACACTACTTCTAGAGCATTTGAAATGAGCTAAACTAGCAGTGAGAGATGAAAGAATGAAGTTGCTAACCTTTTTAGAACACTTGGATAGTTGGTGCACCGTCAAACCTAGACAAATCTTGGGGAAAATGGAGCTTGGAGGTCGAGCTTAGAGAGGAGAAAGCTTAAGTGTGGCTCGGGCATTTCATCAAACACCTCATGTGCATAGGAGGTGAGAACAGAGTAGCACACACCTCCCACACGCCGGCCGGCCAAAAAACAGAGGAGTGAGCGCGTAGGGGCGAGCATATATATAGGCATCTTTTTAGTCCCGGTTGGTGTCTAGAACCGGGACTGAAGACTGACCTTTAGTCCCGGTTCCAGACACCAACCGGGACTAAAGGGGTTGCGCCAGGAACGAGGCCCTTTAGTCCCGGTTGGTGGCTGGAACCGGGACTAAAGGTCCCAGCCGAACCAGGACTGGTGCCTGCCGAGGCCCGGCCGGCGTCCTGGCCGCTCGAACCGGGACTGATGCACGCATTAGTCCCGGTTCGTAAGTCGACCGGGACTGTTGCTCTGATCTGGCAAAAACCAATGCCCTGTTTTCTACTAGTGTGATGAAGATGGCCTCCGGTGATGCTTTCCCCCCTCCGACAGGGTGCCGAAAAAGGGCTGTAGATGAGATCGTGGAGGTACAGAGGCTTGCGGCTGCGTAAAAACTCATCTAGGTTAATTTTCAGGGGTTTCTGAATATATATGATTTTCAGCGTTGGAATCACGCAAAGAGGTGCCACAGGGGGCCCACGAGGCACCAGGGCGCGCCTGGGGAGGGGGGGCAGGCGCGCCCAGGTGGCTCGTGGGGCCCATGTGGCTCATCTGCTGCTCCTCCGAAGCTTCCTGGGTTTGTTTCCTTCCTGAAAAAATCGTCAAAAAGTTTCACTGCATTTGGACTTCATTTGATATGGATTTTCTGGAAAACCAAAAACAAGCCAAAAACAGCAACTGGCACTGGGCCCTAGGTCAATATGTTAGTCCATGAAAATCCTATAAAATCCTAATAAAAGTGCACCAAAATCATACAAAACTATAATAAACATGGCATGAATACCTCATAAATTATAGATACGTTGGAGACGTATCAGTAGGCTGCTAACAGTACACCTGCCACTGAAGATGACCATGAAGAAAGGCGTTGGAGACGTCCATCTGGTGAACCGGCCAAGCTTGAGACACCGCAAGCAGGAGGACGGTGCGGACCGTGCCCAGTTTGAAAACCGGTGCAAACGTGTCGGTGAAGTCGGCGCCGACGCGTTGACGGAATCCGCGAACCACCGATCGCGCTTTGTAGCACTCTAGTGTACCGTCAGGACGCAGCTTTTGCCGGAACACCCACTTGCCCGTGATGACGTTGGCGTGTCGAGGACGAGGAACAAGCTGCCATGTACTGTTACGCTGTAGCGCCTTGAATTCCTCCTGCAGGGTGGCAAACCAGGAGGGATCTGAAAAGGGCAGCCCGCGCCGACGTGGGGAGCGAGAGCTTGGATGGAAGACACCCACACGGGCGCGAGTTACCGGTCCCACCAGCGGACGGACAGTGGCGGCCAGAGGTGTGGCCGAAGCAGCCGGCGTGGCGGCTGACGAGGCGGTCGTCAAGGCAGCCGGTGAGGCAGCTATGGCAGCGGAGGAGGCCGGCATCGAGACCGCCAGTGAAGCAGCTGGCGTCGAGGCGGCCGAGGACGTCGGCATCGAGGCGGCTGAGAAGGCCGGTGTCGAAACGGCCGGTGAACAAGCCAGCGGGGCCGGTGTCGAGGCAGCTGATGAGGCAGGCGGAGTAGCCGGTGAGGCAGCCGGGGTAGCCAGGGAAGCAGCCACCAGAGTCGCGGACGGAGGTGGCGAGTCAGCAGCCACGGCGCTCGGGTCGCGGGGCCTTGGGGCGTCGGGGCCGGCCTAGAGACGGCTAGTTGCTAGGAGAGTGGCCATCAAAGAGGACGGCGGTGCATCAGTGATCCTGTTAATTAAGCTGCTGAAAAGGAAAGCTCGTCTCGTCAAAATAAACATGCTGATAACCCACAAGTATAGGGGATCACAACAGTTTTCGAGGGTAGAGTATTCAACCCAAATTTATTGATTCGACACAAGGGGAGCCAAAGAATATGTGCAAGTATTAGCAGTTGAGTTGTCAATTCAACCACACCTGGAGAACTAAATATCTGCAGCAGAGTGATCAGTAGCACAGTAGTGTGATAGTTTGATAGTAGTAACAGAGTAGCAATAGTAACGGTAACAGTAACAGCTTTATAGTGATAGTAACAGCAGCAGCAACAGTAGTAGTAACTTAGCAAGATCAATATGCGAAAAGCGTAGGCATTGGATCAGTGATGGATAATTATGTTGGATGATATTCATCATGTAACAGTCACAACCTAGAGCGACACAGAACTAGCTCCAGTTCATCAATGTAATGTAGGCATGTATTCCGTATATAGTCATACGTGCTTATAATAAGAACTTGCATGACATCTTTTGTCCTACCCTCCCGTGGTAGCGGGGTCCATAAGGAAACTAAGGGATACTAAGGCCTCTTTTTAATAGAGAACCGGAACAAAGCATTTACACATAGTGAATACATGAACTCCTCAAACTACGGTAATCACCGGAAAGAATCCCAATTATTGTCACCATGGGGTATGCGGATCATAACACATAATAGGTGCATATAACTTGCAAGATCAGATCAAGAACTCAAATATATTCATGAAAACATAAAGGGTTCAGATCTGAAATCATGGCACTCGGGCCCTAGTGACAAGCATTAAGCATAGCAAAGTCATAGCAACATCAATCTCAGAACATAGTGGATACTAGGGTTCAAGCCCTAACAAAACTGACTCTATTACATGATAAATCTCATCCAACCCATCACCGTCTAGCAAGCCTACGAAGAAATTACTCACTCACGGCGGTGAGCATCATGAAATTGGTAATGGAGGATGGTTGATGATGACGACTGATATGTCTCCAACGTATATATAATTTATGAAGTATTCATGCCATGTTTATTATAGTTTCGTATGATTTTGGTGCACTTTTATATGGATTTTATATGATTTTTATGGACTAACATATTGACCTAGTGCCCAGTTCCAGTTGCTGTTTTCTGCTTGTTTTTGGTTTTCCAGAAAATCCATATCAAACGAAGTCCAAATGCAGCGAAACTTTTTGATGATTTTTTGGGACCAAAAGAGACCCCCGAAGCTTCATGGAATGACCAGAAGCCTTACGAGGTAAACACAAGCCACCACCGCGCGCTTGGGGGGGGGGCAAGAGCGCCGTGGTACCTCGTGGGCCCATCTTAGCCCATCTTCGCGTGATTCCAACGCCAAAAATTCTTATAAATACCAAAACCCCCAGAAATAACCCTAGAATTGAGACTACGCCGCCGCAAGCCTCTGTACCTCCATGATCTCTTCTGGAGGCCTTTTCCGGCACTCTACCGGAGGGGGAAATCATCACTGGAGGCCATCTTCACCATCCCGGTGGTCTCCATGACGAGGAGGGAGTAGTTCACCCTCGGGGCTGAGGGTATGTACTAGTAGCTATGTGTTTGATCTCTCTCTCTCTCTCTCTCTCTCTCATGTTCTTGATTTGGCACGATCTCGATATACTGCGAGCTTTGTTAATATAGTTGGATCATATGGTGTTTCTCCCTATCTATCTCGTTGTGATGAATTGAGTTTTTACCTTTGAGGTTTCACTATTATCGGATTGAATATTTTTATGGATTTGAGAACACTTAATGTATGTCTAGCATATGAATACCCGTGGTGGCAATGGGGTATTATATTCATTCACTTGATATATGTTTTGGCACTCAACTCGCGGATTCCCGAGGTGACATTGGGGTAATCTATGCATAGGAGTTGATGCATGTTTTCGTCCTACTTTCTCCGGTAGAAATCATGGGGCACTCTTTGAAGTTCTTTGTGTGGATTGAATATTATGATTATGAAGTTGTTTGATGCATATCGTATAATCAACTCACGGATACTTGTGGTGACATTGGAGTATCTAGGTGACATTAGAGTTGGTTGATGCGTATCATATGGTGTTATTTTAGTAAGAACTCTAGGGCTGTTCGTGACACTTATAGGGATGGCTCGATAGATTGATCGGAAAGGATAACTTTGAGGTGGTTTCGTACCCTACAACAATTTCTATCTTATGTTCTCCGCTAATAGGAACTTTGGAGTGATTCTTTGTCGCACGTTGAGGGATTGTTATATGATCCAATTATGGTAGCACTGTTGAGAGATTGCACTAGTGAAAGTATGAACCCTAGGCCTTGTTTCTAAGCATTGCAATACCATTTGTGCTCCGTTTTATCACTTGCTACCTTGCTGTTTTTTTATTTTCAGATTACAAAAACCTATATCTACTATTCATACTACACTTGTATCACCATCTCTTTGCCGAACTAGTGCACCTATACAATTTGCCATTGTATTGGGTGTGTTGGGGACACAAGAGATTTCTTGTATTTGATGGCAGGGTTATTTGAGAGATTCCATCTTCATCCCACGCCTCCCACGGATGGATAAACCTTAGGTCATCCACTTGAGGGAAAATTGCTACTGTCCTACAAAACTCTGCGCTTGGAGGCCCAACACGAGTCTACAAGAATAAGTTTTGTAGTAGACATCAAGCTCTTTTCTGGCGCCGTTGCCGGGGAGATGAGTGCTTGAAGGTATATCTTTAGATCTTGCAATTGAATCTTTTAGTTTCTTGTTTTATCACTAGTTTGGTTTATAAAAGAAAACTACAAAAAAATGGAATTGAGGTTGCCTCATATTATTTGTCTTTATAATGTCTTTCTTGAAAATGATGGAGCGGAAAATTGTGCTCAGTTGATAGAAGAATAATTCAATAAAATGTTTGGCATAAAATCTTTGAATGATAAGCATGATTGCAATGTTGCTAGTACGAATTCTTTGAGTATCCATGATGCTAGTGATATGAAAAGCCATAAGCTTGGGGATGCTATGTTCGATGAAGATGATATTTTTAGTCCCCCAAGTTTTGATGAGCAAATTTATTATGATGATTGCATGCCTCCTATTTATGATGATTATAATTAAGAAAATGGATTTGGAGAGGTCACAACTTTATTTAATGATGATTCCACTATTTTGGAAGAGGTTTCAATTGATTATGACAACAAAGTTGCTATCTATGATGATTATTGTGATGACATGTATGACATAAAGAATAATGATGAAACTTGTCATCATGATTTTAATTTTCAATTAGATTATGCCAATCAAGTATCTCATGATAGTTATTTCATTGAGTCTGCTCCCACTATTATTGATGAGAACAAATTTGGTTATGTGGAGAGTAATAAAATTTCTATGCTTGTAGGTCATGAAAAGAATGCTTTATGTGATAGATATATTGTTGAATTAATTCATGATGCTACTGAAAATTATTACGAGAGAGGATCATATGCTTGTAGGTGTTGCAATAATATCATGTTTCCTCTCTATGTGTTGAAAGTTTTGAAGTTATGCTTGTTTTGCCTTCCTATGCTAGTTGATTCTTGCCCCCATAAACTATTTGCTCAAAAAATCCCTGTGCATAGGAAGTGGGTTAGGCTTAAATGTGCTTGTCATATTCTTCATGATGCTCTCTTCATGTTTCAATTCTTTACTTTTATGTGAGCATCATTGAAATCATCATGCCTAGCTAAAAAGGCATTAAAGAAAAGCGCTTGTTGGGAGACAACCCAACATTTACCCCTACTGTTTTTTTGTGTTAACATGAGTAAGCTACTGTGGTAATCATGTTTTATATGTTTTCTTTCAATAATGTGCCAAGTAAAGCCTTTGGGATAGTGTTGATGCTTGTTGATTTCATTCTGTGCAAAAATAGAAACTTTTGCGTCCAGTGCTGGAATTTCTATTCTGTACTGGAGCGTGAGAAAATTCTGAAATTTTTACATACTATTGGGTTACAAATTTTTTACGTTTTCCTAATGTTTCAGAATTTTTGGAGGTACATAAGTATGGTTTTGAAATCGCTCACTACATGCTGTTCTGTTTTTGACAGATTCTGTTTTCGGGCATAGTTTGCTTGTTTAGTGTTTCCATAGCTTATATTATGAGATATAAATTGTGGAAATGATAGACTACAGTAGGAATTATGTGAGAAAAATTATGAATCTTGTCTTGACTGTACCTAAGTGGATGATTTATTTTTATCATACTAACCTATCTCACAAGTTCCGTTAAGTTTTGTGTGATTGAAGTTTTCATGTTTTGGGTGAGATATCGATATGAGGAGAATAAGGAGCGGTAAGACCCTAAGCTTGGGGATTCCCAAGGCACCCCAAGGTAATACTCAAGGAAGACTCAAGCGTCTAAGCTTGGGGATGCCTCGGAAGGCATCCCCTCTTTCGTCTTCAACACTATCGGTAACCTCACTTGGAGCTATATTTTTATTCGTCACATAATATGAGTTTTGCTTGGAGCATAATTTTCTTGTATTGATATTTTCTTGCTGTTATCAATAATCATGTTTTGTATCTTTTAGTTCAATAAAATGCCAATTATAGCCTTTACCATGCTCAGTTTGCAAGTTCATGTGTTGCTGTTTGAAAATAGAAAGTTTTCTATTATGTTCAGAATATTCCTGAATAGTCAGAACATGATAAAAATCTGAAATTTTTACAAAGTAAGCATGCATGAGTTCTCTGTCACGGGGTAATTTTTCAGAATTTTTTGAGTTAGGGAAGTATGAATTCTTATCCACCCTTTACAGACTGTTCTGTTTAGACAGATTTCGGTTATAGTTGCATTGTTTGCATATGTTGCTTGTTTAATGTTTCTATTTGTGGATAGGAGTATTAAATATGCAGAGGCATTTAGTATGCAATGTTAAATTATAATTTTAGTGATTTTCTGCAGTAGAGAATGTTAAGGTTTTTAGTTGATTTATACTAACTTATCTCACGAGTTCTTGTTGAGTTTTGTGTGGATGAAGTTTTTTAAGATTTAGGAGAAGCCATGATATGAGAGGAATTAAGGAGACACAAGAGCTCAAGCTTGGGGATGCCCAAGGCATCCCAAGTTAATATTTCAAGATGTCTCAAGCATCTAAGCTTGGGGATGCCCCGGTTGGCATCCCACCTTTCTTCATCAACAATTATCGGTTAGTCTTGGTTGAGCCTAAGTTTTTGCTTCTTCACATGAGATGTGCTATTCTTGGAATGTCATTTTATTTTGTTTTCTTTGCTGTTTGAATAAAATACTTAAGATCTGAAAATTTTAATGAGAGAGAGTCCTCACATAGCTACCTATTTACTTAACTACTCATTTGGTCTTCACTTATATCTTTTTGGAGTAGTTTGTCATTTACTCTTGTTCTTCACTTATATCCTATGAGTAAATTGTTGAATAAATTAAATATCATAAATTTGAAATTATATGTGCTTCATATGCTTGTATCATGCCTAGTAGTAGTTTCACATTGGGTTTAGAAAGTGAAATCTATTGAAGCTTGACAATCACAATATTGGTCATACAAGCAATTCATGAATGATTAGTATAAGGAAGAGAACTTTCACATATAAATATATTATCTTGGACATCTTTTATGATTGTGAATACCCATTAATTATTTTCAAACTTGAGCAAATTAGTTGAAGTTGGACAAGGAAGACAACGTAATGAGTTATGTTTGCGTATATTTGCATAGAAGTTATATTGTTATGGATCCTCCAACATGTGGTGCTTGCTTAGGATCTTTTGCTAGCCAAAAATTAGTACTAAGTAGAGATACTACTTGTGCATCCAAAAACCCTTAAACCCAATTTCTTCCCATGAGTGTCCACCATATCTACCTATGGATTGAATAAGATCCTTCAAGTAAGTTGTCATCGGTGCAAAAAGCAATAAAAATTGCTCCTAAAATATGTATGATCTTTTATTGCAAGGGAAAATAAGCGTTGTACGAACTTGTGATGGTAAAGAAATAAAAGCGACGGACTACATAATAAAGGTTGCTATCACAAGGGGCAATATAACGTGACGTTCCTTTGCATTAAGGGCTTGCACATCCAAAAATCAAAAGCGCATGACAACCTCTGCTTCCCTCTGCAAAAGGCCTATCTTTTACTTTATGTATTTACTTTTATGCAAGAGTCAATAGTATTACCTCTCATTTCAACCTCAATTATTCTCTAGTTGGTAAGCATCATGTGGTGGGGAAAGATCCAGGCACATATGTCCAGTCAAATATATTTGATCATGAATTATTATTGTTGACAATTATCTCTATGATAAATAAGTTGGGAGGCGAAACATTAAGCCCCTATCTTTCTCTGTGTTTGATGGATGCCATTTGTTCTAAAAATATGCTTTGAGTACTAGCAATCATAGAAGACTATATGATAATTGAGTATGTGGAGCTCTTACTTAGACTTTGTTGAAGATAAGTTGAATTGCAATTGTTTGGTGACTAAGAACATAGGTTGTTAAGTTTCAAGAGAATGCATTGTTTGAACCATAACATGTGAATGGATTGCTACTTTATCATGATGAGTTTTATGAGAAACAGTTGCTGTTATCATGCTAGGAAAAGTGATTGAAATTATCATTGATCAAACTTTATGCACTATGTTAGCATTCACACTTCATAAATTATTTCTTTTATCATTTACCTACTCGAGGACGAGCAGGAATTAAGGTTGGGGATGCTGACACGTCTCCAACGTATCTATAATTTATGAAGTATGCAAGCCATGTTTATTATAGTTTTGTATGATTTTGGTGCACTTTTATATGGATTTTATATGATTTTATGGACTAACATATTGACCTAGTGCCCAGTGCCAGTTGCTGTTTTCTGCTTGTTTTTGGTTTTCTAGAAAATCCATATCAAACGAAGTCCAAATGCAGCGAAACTTTTTGACGATTTTTTTGGGACCAAAAGAGACCCCCGAAGCTTCGTGGAAGGACCAGAAGCCTTACGAGGTGCACACAAGCCACCACCACGCGCTTGGGGGGGCGCAAGAGCGCCGTGGTACCTCGTGGGCCCATCTTAGCCCATCTTCGTGTGATTCCAACGCCAAAAATTCTTATAAATACCAAAACCCCCAGAAATAACCCTAGAATTGAGACTATGCTGCCGCAAGCCTCTCTACCTCCATGATCTCATCTGGAGGATTTTTTCGCCACTCTACCGGAGGGGGAAATCATCACCGGAGGCCATCTTCACCATCCCGGCGGTCTCCATGACAAGGAGGGAGTAGTTCACACTCGGGGCTGAGGGTATGTACTAGTAGCTATGTGTTTGATCTCTCTCTCTCTCTCTCTCTCTCTCTCTCTCTCTCTCTCGTGTTCTTGATTTGGCACGATCTTGATGTACCGCGAGCTTTGTTAATATAGTTCGATCATATGGTGTTTCTCCCTCTCTATCTCGTTGTGATGAATTGAGTTTTTACCTTTGAGTTTTCACTATTATCGGATTGAATATTTTTATGGATTTGAGAACACTTGATGTATGTCTTGCATATGAATACCCGTGGTGACAATGGGGTATTATATTGATTCACTTGATATATGTTTTGGCACTCAACTCGCGGATTCCCGAGGTGACATTGGGGTAATCTATGCATAGGGGTTGATGCATGTTTTCGTCCTACTTTCTCCGGTAGAAATCTTGGGGCACTCTTTGAAGTTCTTTGTGTGGATTGAATATTATGATTATGAAGTTGTTTGAGGCATATCGTATAATCAACTCACGGATACTTGTGCTGGCATTGGAGTATCTAGGTGACAATAGAGTTGGTTGATGCGTATCATATGGTGTTATTTTAGTACGAACTCTATGGCTGTTCATGACACTTATAGGGATGGCTCGATAGATTGATCGGAAAGGATAACTTTGAGGTGGTTTCATACCCTACAACAATTTCTATCTTATGTTCTCCGCTAATAGGAACTTTGGAGTGATTCTTTGTCGCACGTTGAGGGATTGTTATATGATCCAATTATGTTAGCACTGTTGAGAGATTGCACTAGTGAAAGTATGAACCCTAGGCCTTGTTTCTAAGCATTGCAATACCGTTTGTGCTCCATTTTATCACTTTCTACCTTGCTGTTTTTTTATTTTCAGATTACAAAAGCCTATATCTACTATCCATACTACACTTGTATCACCATCTCTTCACTGAACTAGTACACCTATACAATTTGCCATTGTGTTGGGTGTGTTGGGGACACAAGAGATTTCTTGTATTTGATTGCAGGGTTGTTTGAGAGATACCATCTTCATCCTACGCCTCCCACGGATTGATAAAACTTAGGTCATCCAGTTGAGGGAAAATTGCTACTGTCCTACCAAACTCTGCGCTTGGAGGCCCAACACGAGTCTACAAGAATAAGTTGTGTAGTAGACATCAACGACGGCGTCGAAGCCCCCTCTCCGGAGCCCTGAACGGACTCCAGATCTGGCCTCCCGATGAAGAACAAGAGGTGGCGGCGGCTCCGTATCATAAAACGCGATGAAACTTCTTCTCTTATTTTTTTCTCGGGGAAACTAAATTTATAGCGTTGGAATTAGGGTCGGCGGAGCTACGTGGGCCCCACAAGCTACATGGGCGCGCCCTAGGGGGGGACGCGCCCATGTGGCTTGTGGGCCACGGGTGGGTCCCCTCCTGTGCATCTTCGCTCCAGTATTTTTTATATATTCCTTAAAAAATCTCCAAAAAGTTTCATCCAATTCCGAGAACTTTTATTTCTGGACAAAAACAACACCATGGTAGTTCTGCTGAAAACAGCGTCAGTCCGGGTTAGTTTCATTCAAATCATGCAAATTAGAGTCCAAAACAAGAGCAAAAGTGTTTGGAAAAGTAGATACGATGGAGACGTATCAACTCCCCCAAGCTTAACTCATTGCTTGTCCTCAAGCAATTCAGTTGACAACTGAAAGTGATAAAGAAAAACTTTTACGAACTCTTTTGTTCTTGTATCCGTATATAACCTTAAATAGTACCCAAGTTTTCAGCAAAGATCATGAACTAACCATGCACATGATTACTCTTAGAAATTCTATTCACTCATATCAATGGCATAATCAACTAGCGAGCAATAATAACATATCTCAAATGCCAACACTTTGTCAAAACAATAATGATATAATATGATAACATGGTATCTCGCTAGCCCTTTCTGAGACCGCAAAACATAAATGCAGAGCACCTCCAAAGTTCAAGCAGCGACTGAACATTGTAATTTAGGGTAGGAAATATCTAGTCATGATGCACACAACATTAACTATACCCAATGCATAAGAATGACAATAGTGATCGCAGGCTGGTGCTTTAATTGAGAAGGTGATGACTCAATAATAAAATTAAAATAACATAAAAGTAAATAGATAGGCCCTTCACAGAGGGAAGCAGAGATTTGCAGCGGTGCCAGAGCTCGAAGCTTAAATCAGAGATAAATATAATTTTGAGAGGCATGCCTTTCCTGTCAATGGTACGATCGAAAGTTTTCAATATCTTCCATGCTAAACACATTAGCGGCGGTTCCCAAGTGGAAAGGTAAAGTTTACTCCCCCTCCACCATACAAACACAAGCCATGGCTAGCCGAATCCACGAGTGCCCTCCATACCAACAACTTTTCGGGGGAGTTTGTTTGATTTTTTTTCTTTTGATCATAGGACTGGGCATCCCGAATAGCAGGCCCTCTCGTGCAATGACAAGTGAATAAACACTCATCGTGAGAATAACCCGCTTAGCATGGAAGATACTGACCACCCCCTGTCGCTTCATGAGCGATATGGGCACACAAAACGGATGTTCATTTGAATGATTAGAGGTGGCACATGCAAATTTACTTGGAACGGCAGAGTAATACCGCATATAGGTAGGTATAGTGGACTCATCTGGAACAACTTTGGTTTAAGGATTTGGATGCACAAGCAGTATTCCCGCTTAGTACAGGCGAAGGCTTGCAAATAGATTGAGAAGTGACCAACTAGAGAGCGAAACAGTCATTAACATGCATTGAGGATAATTAACATTGAACACTAGCAGGAGTAGGATATAAACACCCTGAACATAAATATCGTGGAGGCTATGTTGGTTTTGATTCAACTACATGCGTGAACATGTGCCAAGTCAAGCCACTTGAAACATTTAGAGGATGATACCATATTAACATACTACATCATAACTATTTTAATGCATGTTGACACTCAAGATAAATCATTATCCACTCGTAGCTACTTAAGCATCGCATGAGCAACTATAATCTCTAATTGTCATCACAAACATGTTTACTCATAATATGCTGAATCATGGATACTGAGTTAAACATATTTACAAAAACAAAAGCAAGTTGAGTTCATACCCGCTTTTTCTTGCCACAGTCACTTCATCAAATATCGTCATTATTGCCTTTCACTTGCACGACCGAATGATATAGAAATAATAATAGTGCGAGAGTGCTGTGAACATAAACATCAGAACTATTGGCTCATTGTTAATTCAACAATAGTGCATATGAGAGCCACTCAACAATTTCATCGTGGTCTTCTCCTTACGACAACTCAAACAAAAGAAAAGAATTTCAGAGAAACACACTAAAATGATTTTGGAGTTTTTAGTTTTTCCGAAGAAAGCAAAATAACTGAAAGAAAAACAAAAACAAGAAAAACTATTTACACGGGAAAGCTCCCAACAAGCAAAAGAAGAAACGGGAAATCTTTTTGGGTTTTCTTTTAATGCTACAACTAATTATGCAAGAAAGAAACTACAACTAATTTTTTTGGATTTTTGAAGGTTTTTCAAGCACACAAGAAGAAAGCGAGAAATAAAACTAACATGAATTATACAATGAAAAAGGATGAACACCGACAACTGGAATGAAATGTGTGAACATGAATGTAATGTCGGTGAGAAATATGTACTCCCCCAAGCTTAGGCTTTTGCCTAACTTGGTAATCACCATCCGTAGTATCCATCGGGACCGGGCGGAAAGTAGTGAGGCTGAGCCACTTGCACGGCCCATTGCTGGGCCACATTCTCCTCGGCAGCCAACGCGTTCCGGTAAACAGTAATATCCGCTGGCATGATGGTGTATCCGTTCCTGGCATGAGAGTCAAACAAAGTAGGTGCAGGCAATGGAATAATATCACGAGTATCCTCACTAAAAACCAAATTATAACGAATATGGTGAGTAGGCTCAGGGTCATCAATAAAGTGGTGATCTTTCATAGCCTGGTGATCTAGGTAAACTCTAGGCAACAAAAAATCATGGTGGCGTATCTCAACATGGAAACGTCTCTCTAAGCGAGTAGCATAAATACCAACATGAATCTTACCCTTAGTCCTGTTAATGTGCAATCGACGTGCGATGATAGCTCCGAGGCTATAAGTGTTGTCACTGAAAAGTGCACGGCGTAAAATGGCGAGGTCAGGGGCACCGAGCGTGCCACCTTGCTCCCTAGCAGTCAAACATTTCCCTATGAATAAAGCAAAGTAATGCACAGCAGGAAAATGCAAACTAGTAGCTTGGGCTTTTGAAACGCCCCTTACCTCTCCCATAGTTAAAGTGCGGAGGAAATCCTCAAACTCCTCCTGTCTAGGCTCTCTTAATTCCCCATCAAAGGGAATCAAACATATCTCACAAAATTCAGCAAGTGGTATCTCATGATGTTCAGCATATAAATCAAAACGCACCATGGGGGCTTCGAGCCTATTCAAGAAATGGAAATTTTGCACAAAGGAATTTGTAAGGATGTGGCACAGGTCACACTCATCTGAGAGGAAGTTGGTCAGCCCGGTATTTGCAACAAATTGCGCGAACTCTTGGTAGAATCCGACTTCATTCATGAAGGCATTGTGCGGCCATTCGCACGGCCGGACCTCCGTCCTACGCGGAATGTTGAGGTCACTATCCGAGGAGTCCCCGATGACTCCTTTGGCACTCCGTTTAGAAGAACTCTTCCTAAAGAAGTTCATTTTCCTATGAACAAATTTCTGAAATTTTTGGGCCACAAAATAATGTCAATAAAACTTCACAAGATTGATAGCAACTACTCATATGAATGTCTAGAGGCTATATCAAGCATTCAAACAACTTGGAACTCAAAGAATTCAACATGCAAGCTCATTTTCACTAGCACCAAGAGTAGCTCATTATGCAAAATATAATCTACTAATGCAAAAACTAATTGGAGCAATGGAGGAGTCACATACCAAAGAGCAATCCCCCAAAACAGTTTCAGAAATGGAGCTCCGAGCAAAGAGATCGAAAATCTCAGGTTTGGGAGCAAAAACACGAAGGAGAGAGCAACCAGGAATTTTTTCTAGAGGTAAGAGATGAAGTGGGCTGAAGGAATAAGTGAGTGGGTCCTAGTGGGACCCACAAGCTACATGGGCGCGCCCATGTGGCTTGTGAGCAGCAAGGGCTCCCCTCTGGTATGTATGTAGTGCCAAAAATACTTAAATATTCCATAAAAAATCATGTTAAGATTTTACGACATTCTGAGCACTTTTATTTTTGGGTCATTTTTTATTGCACGGATAATTCAGAAAACAGGATAATCATGGCATTTTGCTTTATTAAACTAAGAATAACAGAGAGCAAACAGTAGGTGCAGAAGATTGTGCTTACTAAATTCATCGACCACATGCCCCTCAATAAGAATCCATTAATAAGGTTGATCAGGTCTTATTAACAAACCATTTTCGAATGACATGAAACCGAAGAATCTTCGTATAACACTAGGTTACCTCAACGAGGATATGCATCTCCCCAATAATAAGATTTTCATATTTCTTTTTGACTAAAGGAATAGGAAATTGAAAACCTCCAATAGTGATTGTCGAAGCTTTTTCAATACGATTGATACCATTCACTTGAATTTGTTTCTTCGGAAAATATACCGTATGCTCATTACCATTAACATGAAAAGTGACCTTGCTTTTGTTGCAATCAATAACAGCCCCTGCTGTATTCAAAAAGGGTGTACCAAGGATAATCGACATGTTGTCGTCCTCGGGCATATCAAGTATAACAAAGTCTGTTAAGATAGTAACGTTTGCAACTACAACAGGCGCATCCTCACAAATACCGATGGGTATAGCAGTTGATTTATCAGCCATTTGCAAAGAGATTTCAGTAGGTGTCAACTTATTCAAATCAAGTCTTCTATATAAATAGAAAGGCATTACACTAACACCGGCTCCTAAATCACATAAAGCAGTTTCGACATAATTTCTTTTAATGGAGCATGGTATAGTGGGTATTCCTGGATCACCTAGCTTCTTAGGTACTCCACCTTTAAAAGAATAATTTGCAGCATGGTGGAGATTTCAGCTTCAGGTATCTTCCTTTTATTAGTGACAATATCTTTCATATATTTAGCATAAGGAGGCATCTTCAATATATCAGTCAAATGGGTACGCAAAAAGACAGGTCTAAGCATTTCAACAAAGCGTTCAAATTGTTCCTCATCCTTGTTCTTAGGTGGCTTAGTAGGAAAAGGCATAGGTTTCTGAACCCATGGTTCTCTTTCCTTCCCATGTTTCCTAGCAATGAAATCACTTTTATCATACCGTTTATTCTTAGGAGGTGGGTTATCAAGATCAACAGCAAGTTCTATTTCTACATCATTATCTGGTTGAGCATCAACATGAATATCATCATTATCATTATCACTAGGTGGACGTTCATTACCAGATTGTGTCTCAACATCAGAAATAGAAACATCATTGTGATTCTCAGAAGGTTTTTCTATCACAGGTTCGCTAGAAGCATGCAAAGTTCTATCATTTTTCTTCTTCTTTTTATTCTAAGATGGACTAGGCACATCATTATTAATTCTCTGGGAATCTTGTTCAATTCTTTTAGGATGATCTTCAGGATATAGTGGTTCCTGAGTCATTCTACCTCCTCTAGTCATTACTCTAACAGCATGATCATTCATTTTATTATTCATCTCATTAAGCAAGTCATTTTGTGCCTTAGCAACTTGTTCTAGCTGAGTTTGAACCATGGATGCATGTTTTCCTAGACCTTTAACATCATTAGCAATTCTGAACATCAAGTCACCCAAACAATCAATCATGATAGCATTATGTTTCAATTGATTGCTAACATACCTATTGAAGTGTTCTTGCTTAACAATGTAATTATCAAATTCATCCAGGCATTGACTAGCAGACTTATTGTAAGGAATATCACCTTCATCAAATCTATAGAGAGAATTCACCTCTACTACCTGTGTCGGGGTGTCGAGCGCATGTATTTCTTCAATAGGTGGTAAATTATTAACATCTTCAGCTTTAATACCTTTTTGTTTCATAGATTTCTTTGCCTCTTGCATATCTTCAGGACTGAGAAATAGAATACCCCTCTTCTTCGGAGTTGGTTTAGGTGGTGGTTCAGGAAGTGTCCAATCATTATCATTTCTCAATATATTATTCAATAGTTCTTCAGCTTGTTCAACAGTTCTTTCCCTGAAAACACAACCAGCACAACTATCTAGGTAGTCCCTAGAAGTATCGGTTAGTCCATTATAAAAGATATCAAGTATTTCATTTTTCTTCAGAGGATGATCAGGCAAAGCATTAAGTAACTAGAGAAGCCTCCCCCAAGCTTGAGGGAGATTCTCTTCTTCAATTTGCACAAAGATAAATATTTTCTGTAAGGCAGCTTGTTTCTTATGAGCAGGAAAATATTTTTTCAGAGAAGTAATATATCATATCCTGTGGACTATGCACACAACCAGGAGCAAGAGTATTACACCAATTCTTAGCATCACCATTCAATGAGAAAGGAAACAACTTAAGGATATAGTAGTAGCGAATTTTTTCCTCATGAGCAAATAGGGTGGCTATATCATTCAATTTAGTGAGATGTGCCACAACAGTTTTAGTTTCATAACCATGGAAAGGATCAGATTCAACCAAAGTAATTAACTCAGGATCGACAGAGAATTCATAATTCTTATCAGTAACAAAGATAGGAGAAGTAGCAAACTTAGGATCATATTTCATTTTCTCCATCATAGATTTTTCATTAAGCTTACTCAGTAATTTCTTAAGATCATCTCTATCGTTGCAAGCAAGAAATTCTCTAGTTATCTCTTCATCTACAACATAACCCTTGGGTATCTTAGGCATTTCACTTCTAAGAGGGCTAGGTGTAATAGGTGTATCATAGGTTCCAGCAATTTCAACAATTCCATCAGTTTCAGCATTTTCAATTTCTTTAGCTTTAGGAAGTTGTTTATCGAGAAATTCTCCTAGTGGCACATTATCATCAAGCAGAGTACTAGCATCATCAGTTACTTGCGACATATGAGAATTAATAGCAGGTGGTGGTGTCACAAGCTTACTTAAAACAGAAGGTGAATCAAGTGCAGAGCTAGATGGCAGTTCCTTACCTCCCCTCGTCCTAGAGGGAACGATCTTGGTTCGATTGTCTTTCAGATTCTTCATAGTGATCAACATATATAAATCCCAAGTGACTCAGCAAATAGAGCTATGCTCCCCGGCAACGGCACCAGAAACAGGTCTTGATAACCCACAAGTATAGGGGATCGCAATAGTTTTCGAGGGTAGAGTATTCAACCCGAATTTATTGATTCGACACATGGGGAGCCAAAGAATATTTGCAAGTATTAGCAGTTGAGTTGTCAATTCAACCACACCTGGAGAACTAAATATCTGCAGCAGAGTGATCAGTAGCACAGTAGTGTGATAGTTTGATAGTAGTAACAGAGTAGCAATAGTAACGGTAACAGTAATAGCTTTATAGTGATAGTAACAGCAGCAGCAACAGTAGTAGTAACTTAGCAAGATCAATATGCGAAAAGCGTAGGCATTGGATGAGTGATGGATAATTATGTTGGATGATATTCATCATGTAACAGTCACAACCTAGAGCGACACAGAATTAGCTCCAGTTCATCAATGTAATGTAGGCATGTATTCCGTATATAGTCATACGTGCTTATAGTAAGAACTTGCATGACATCTTTTGTCCTACCCTCCCGTGGTAGCGGGGTCCATAAGGAAACTAAGGGATATTAAGGCCTCCTTTTAATTGAGAACCGGAACAAAGCATTAACACATAGTGAATACATGAACTCCTCAAACTACGGTATTCACCAGAAAGAATCCCAATTATTGTCACCTTGGGGTATGCGGATCATAACACGTAATAGGTGCATATAACTGGCAAGATCGGATCAACAACTCAAATATATTCATGAAAACATAAAGGGTTCAGATCTGAAATCATGGCACTCAGGCCCTAGTGACAAGCACTAAGCATAGCAAAGTCATAGCAACATCAATCTCAGAACATAGTGGATACTAGGGATCAAGCCCTAACAAAACTGACTCGATTACATGATAAATCTCATCCAACCCATCACCATCCAACAAGCCAATGAAGAAATTACTCACTCACGGCGGTGAGCATCATGAAATTGGTGATGGAGGATGGTTGATGATGACGACGGCGTCGAATCTCCCTCTCCGAAGCCCCGAACGGACTCCAGATCTGGCCTCCCGATGAACAACAAGAGGTGGCGGCGGCTCTGTATCGTAAAACGTGATGAAACTTCTTCTCTTATTTTTTTTCTCGGGAAAACTGAATTTATAGCGTTGGAATTAGGGTCGGCGGAGCTACGTGGGCCCCACAAGCTACATGGGCGCTCCCTAGGGGGGGCGGCCATGTGGCTTGTGGGCCACTGGTGGGTCCCCTCCTGTGGATCTTCGCTCCAGTATTTTTTATATATTCCATAAAAATCTCCAAAAAGTTTCGTCCAATTCCGAGAACTTTTATTTCTGCACAAAAACAACACCATGGTAGTTCTGCTGAAAACAGCGTCAGTCCGGGTTAGTTTCATTCAAATCATGCAAATTAGAGTTCAAAACACGAGCAAAAGTGTGTGGAAAAGTAGATACGACGGAGACGTATCACATGCCGTGACGTGATAACCCGGTGAGACACCGGATCGTTGCAGCGATGACCCTTTGTGTTTGGTGGATAACCGAGAAAAATGCAAGGCAAGGACCGCGGCGATGCTAGGGTAACACAAACAGCCGAAGATCCTAAGATCATCATAAGATGGTGGTGAAATGAAGAAAAGCTGATGTGGTGTATAATTCCATCGAACACGGCAAGGTCGAACATTAATGAGAAGATTTGCCATGGCCAGTGCATCGGGCCAAAACCGAGGTGGAGCTTGCGCATGAAACAGGAGAGTGGGAGCACATGTCCAGCATGACCGTTTTGCGGCGAGGTGTAAGGACACGTGAGCCAGAAGATGGTGCCATGGGATGCAAGAAGAGTGCAGATGGTAAGGTTGGTGAACTCCTTTCTATTGTCAATTTGCAAAGCATGAATGGACCGCCCAAACTGTGTAGACACATAAGAAGATAAAAAGGCGGTGAGTGTAAACGGAACATCAGATTTTCGGCGAAGAGGAAAGGACCACACAAAATGGGAAAAATCATCCAAGATCACAAGATAATAAAGATAACCGGAATTGCTTGGAATAGGTGAGGTCCATACATCATTATAGAATTAACTAAAACAGAAAAGACGCAACTATGGAAGAAGAACTAAATGGTAGACGAACATGCTTGCCGACACGGCAGGCATGACAAGTATAGTTGTCTATTTTATTGCAAGAGAAAGAAAACCCGTGCATGATTTTACGAAGTGCGGCGGAGCTCGGATGGCCAAGGCACGCGTGCCAAAGATCAATGCCGGCTGAGAGAGCGACCAGTCCAGCGGTGGAAGATGATGATGGATGGACGGGGTATAGATCGCCAAGGCTATCACATAGGTGCAGAACCATCCGAGTGTGAGCATCCTTAATAGAGCAACCAAGTTTGTCAAATTCCATGGTTATGGGATTGTCACGAGTAAAAGAATGGACGGAGACCAAATTTTTGATAAGGTGAGGTGAAACGACAACATTATTAAGAGACAAGGGCATGGAGTTAGAAGGAAACGGAACGGGGCTGACATGTGTGATAGGGAGAGAGGAACCATCACCCACAATGATCCGTGAAGTGGTGGCAGTGGGGTAGCAAGATGACAAGTTACCGGGGTTGTACGCCATCTGAGCAATCACACCAGTGTCCACGAACCAGTCGCCACCGGCACCGTACGAGCTCGATGGTGGGATGGTCTGGAGTGCCGTCAGCAGCGTGGGATTCCATAGAGATGGCGACGGGTGACCCAGCGGGACTGAGGAGTAGCCGGCGGGTTCGGTGGGTGCGCCGTATGGCGGCAGCTGCGGCACTGCGAAGAAGGCCTGGGGGCCCAATGGACGGGGTCCATGGAGACCAGGGGCCGGAACGCACGACACCGGCGTAGAGGGCACCAGACGAGGAGGGCTGGTGGCGTTGGTGCGCTGCTGGCTGTTGTGCCCCTCCCCGCTGGTGTTGTTGGTTGTAGTCCGGGGCCGCAGGTGGCTGCGGTGAAGGGGGAGCCGAGGGCATTGAGGGCACCCGGTAGCGCGACAGTGGCGCCGATGAAGAAGCGTCCTTGCGTGAAATCCTGGTGGCAAGGGTGGCGACAGGAGGAGGGGGATAGGCAAATAGGTAGTGGTGGGTGCCGGGGAGGGAGAAGACTGGGGAGTCCATGTAGTTCATGGTGGGAAGCGAAAGCGACGCTGTTAGGTAGGGTTAGGGTGTAGGTGGCGGCAGGAAGAAGCAGCGGTGGCGGCTACATGAGAGAGTAGCGGCGGCAGTGGCTACCGAAGGATTAGGGTTTTGGGTAGATTGGTGGCGGCCACGGCTATGAAGTAGGTAGCGGCGGCAGCGGCTGGGGCTAGTGGCGGCGGCCGCCAGAGAGGAGGGTAGCGTCAGCAGCTATGGGAGAGTAGGTAGGAACGAACTGGAACGGAAAAGCGGTGGCGGCGGCGGCTAGGGCTAGCGGTGGCGGCGGCCAAAGAGGATGGCGGCGGCTAGAGGTGTGGCACGGCTAGGGGAGAGGATCGAGAGAAGGCTGATACCATGTAGAGAAAGTATTTGGCGCAACACAATTGTATTCACATGATGGGGTGCCCATGAATAGCACGTGCAAGGGGTAGTATCGTCCACAGCTAAGATCCTAATTACAGATATGTACCTGGGGAACAAGCGGGACGACTACGAGTAATACAAGGATGTTTGTCCATCGGATATGCACGCGTGTTGCTCAACAGGGGCGACGGCCTAGATGAGTTGGTGCGATGGCCATAGTCGACGGTTGCCCTGTGCAGCATTGACCGTAGCGAGTGGTGGTGTATGTGTGTGGGAGCCGGGGGGGGGATGGGTTGTTGCAACGGTCGTTAACGATGCCATGCCCCCAGGGTGTACCAAGTGGGGCCTGGAGTCAACCCATTAGCCATGAGATGGCCCAAGATCATAACTCGGCACACGACGCAAACCAGGGTGCATACAGCTTGACTTACAAGACTATCGATCTAGAAAATCTTGTGCAATCCCACGGGATTAGGCTAGGTCATAACCAACCCAGCAAACGTGTAAACCCTAGCCTTGTCCCCCTATATAAGGCAAGGCTAGGGCATCCGGGTGGCTCTCTTCAACACCTTCATACTTACGCGATCCTTACGATCCACCATTATAGATCAAAACCCTAGGTCTCATACGAGGCAAGATCTATATACCCATCAGAAGCAGGAGTAAGGTGTTACCTCAATCGTGAGGGCCCAAAACGGGGTAAAGCTTGTGTAACATCCCCAGATCTTAACCCTGTCATTAGGCTAATTAAATTGCCATGTCATCATGATCATCCTATTTAAATTGCATTTAGGAAATAATACAAATTCAAATTCCAAATTCAAATGCAAGTCAAATTATTACTTCTTCACTTAATTGAACAAAAGTGTTCATAATATTGCAAATAATCCCAAAGCAATTATAAAAATAAAACCAACATTAATGGAATTCCAAATTTGACCCTAACATCCAAAAACAGTACTAAAACAGTAGCATTTAATCCATTTTCTATTAAACAAAATTCAAATGAAATTGTCATGCCTCCAAACTTTTTGTGGCAGTACTAGATATTGCCTAGAATTTATTCTGGCCAATTGCATTTTTTTGCAAAACTCATTTAGTGCAAGAACAAATGCAAAATAGAAAAGAAATAAACAAACAGAAAAAGAAAAAGAGAAAAAGGCCTAGTTCTACTGTATACTGGAGCCCATCCCCTACAGCCATGGCCCAGCCCAACTCCCACCGTCCTTAACCTCCCGTCTCTCTCCTCGCTGTCGACCGTAGCATCGCGCGCACGCCCTGGCTTCCCTCGCACGCGCTCGACAACGCGCAGCTGCAGCACCGGATGCCTGCAAGACCCCCTCGACCCCCTGCAACCCTAGCCGCCCCCATTCGTCCCCTCTCCCTCTCTGCCACTCTCTCCCACCGCGGCCGAACGCAGCCATGGCCACGCCACCATGAACAACGTGGCCACCGACCTCGTCTAGCCGTTCCAAGGTGTCCGGCGGCTTCCCCGTGGTCGTCTCCGTCGTCCTGGTGCTCTGGGTCGTCTCGGGGAGCAGCACGACGACCGGATCAAGCTCCTTCCCCCGCCACGGCCACCGTGACACCGCCGTCGATCCCCTGCTATGCAGCTACTAAACCCCTCGCCGGGCCTTCCTTGAGCCCTCTCGGTGAGCACTCAACGTTTTCCCCCTCCTAGATGTCGTCCATTTCCCTAGCGCGCTCGCCCGTGCATCCGAGCTCTGGCCGCCGCCATGGAAGCGAGCTTCGTGCTCCCAGTGCCACTCCGGTCGAACCAGTGGCCCAAGCGTGCTCCTGACAAGCCGTAGCGACCGCCTACCCCTTTTGATTGGTCGATAGCGAACCGCAGCCAAGCGCCCGAACTGGTCCGAACCCCGGCGTCCGCCTCGCTCGACGCCGGCGACGCTTCCGACCTCCCCTGGACCAACCATCGCCACCAGATGATGCGGGCCACTTCCAGCTTTCGAACGCGCCATTCCGCGCTTTGATCCGTGGCCGGACGGGCGTTTCCGAGACTCGCCGCCGCGCTGGATGGTCGCCGGCGGCTGAACGCCGGCCGGCTGACGTGTCCAGCGTCATTAGCCGCTAGCCCCGCCCATGTGAGGATGACAGGTGGGTCCCAACTCGCTAATCCGTCTGTGTTAATTAGTGCACTAATTAAACTACCCTAAATAGCCACTGACACCGGGCCCCACCATGCTTAATTAGTCCCTGGATTAATTTAACCATGTTTAGTGTTACACCCTATGACATGTGGGGCCCGTAGCACTGTTGATTTGGATAAGAGGTGCACAGTCAGCTGCTGACTGGACCCCCTGGCCCACCAGTCAGCCTCTGCTGACTGGGAGTTGACCCAGTCAACCTGCTGACTGGGCACCTCTAGTCTATGACAGGTGGGACCCACTGGTCCTGTTGACCAGTCAACGGTCACAGTTGACTGCTGACTGGGCACTCAACTGGGACCCACCTGTCAGCCTAATAAGCACATTGCTGGGTACACTTATGTGTACCCGTAGCAATTTAGTCATTTAATTTCGAATTAAAATTAATTCCAAAAAATCCAAAAAATCATTTAAACTTTGAAAATTCATAGAAAATAAACCGTAACTCGGATGAAAATATTTCATATATGAAAAATGATCAGAAAAATGAGACGAATCCGAATATGTCATCTGCACTCATGTTAGAACCCTCTAAGTAGATGAACATGGAACTTTTTGCCCGTTTCTGATAGATGAGTAGTGCATGACCTCAGATAAATAATTCCAAATAAATTCCTAAAACATCTAAAATATTGAGAGAGGCAGTATATCACCCCTGCATATCTTATAGGCATGTCATGCATAGTAATTGCATTTGTATGCTTGTATTTATCTGTTTCTTCCCCCTCTTCTTCTCCGGTAGACTCCGAGACCGCTGACGAACCGGGGATCGACTACACCGTTGAAGATTCCTTTTCGCCTGCAGAGCAACCAGGCAAGCAAAACCCCTTTATCATTCCTATATCACCTATTCCTTCTCTCCCATGCTTGCATTAGATTTTGCTACTGTAATTGATTGCTCCTATTCTGATGCATGGCCTGATTTTGTAGCCTGCTGTTGATACTTTACCTATTGTCCTAAATGCTTAGTATAGGCTGGTTAGAGATCCATCAATGGCCCACACCCTTGTCCTTGTTGCCATGCCTTACCACCGGTGACTCGATTAGTGTGATCGATGTACAGAGACCGACACAGCACCTCATGCCCCCTTAGTTCTACGACTCTGAAGAGCTACTTTCGAGTGCCGAGGGTGATACCTCCTATCTCACTCCTGATGATATCTCTGTAGTGTAGCTAGTCGGTTGTGGGTTACCGAGGGTGATTCCTCTTTCCCCAGCTCTGATGATGCCTCTATCGTGCAACCCCTCAAGTGTGAACCCATCGAGGGTGATTCCTCCTAGTTCACCTTGACGGATACATCGAGTGGGAGTCCATCGAGGGTGATTCCTCGGACTTGCCCCTTGATGACAAGAACACACTGTTACCTTTAACTGTTGCCCCCTTTTAACTGTTACTGTGGGACTGAAGGGACAGGCGGTACCACCCCGGTAGAGGTGGACCTGAGTTCCCGACAGTCTCTTGAGAGTCGGGTTGACCTGGAGGGTACCCATGAGATAATTACGAGGCACGGCCGGGCAGGCAGAGACCGCCCTAGAGAGGGATGGGCCTGACCCTTGTTGCAAGTCCTCGAGACGGGGCGACAGGAGCACTGATCGTCACCGCGAGCTCCCAATGCACTAACGGATTTGGGTATTTGATCTGAGTTGGCCACTAGCCTATACGCACTACCACCACATGGGATAATGGTTTAATGGGGCCCTCGGCGTCGTATGTATCTGCCGAAAGCTTTGTCAGACGTCCAGTTCAGCATTGTGGCACGGTCGGATCGTGCCATCCAGGAGAGGGGTGGCGCTGGTATCCACCGTCCTCACAATGACCCGGAGTGCAAAGGGCGATGGGCCCAAGACCCCTGAGCACTTAGGATGTAGACCGGCGGGGACCTCTCTGCTGAGCCTAGGTAGGACTACGTCGTGTCGATCAGCCGAGGCCGGGCATGACCCGGAAAAGTGTGTCCGGCCAGAGTTAATCGAGTGTGTTGGGTAACAGTAGTGCACCCCTGCAGGGAAGTTATCTATTTGAATAGTTGTGTCCACAGTAACAGGACGCTCAGTGTTGTATCCCGATCTACTACAACTTGAACTGGATACATGTTAATTAATTGTAAGCTCCGGGATTGCTTTCTCGCAGGGAGTCGAGGAAGGATCTCTAGGCTTTGCTACTACATGCTTGTTACTTTATGTTATGCTGCTAATCTGCACTCTTCTAATGCTGCAAGACGCTGAAGATGCTAGTCTTCGATAGGCTAGACCTTCTCTCTATTCTGGCATTTCTGCAGTTTAGTCCACAGATACAGCCCCCTTCATTCGATACCGATGCATACTTAGCATAGATATGATGTAAGTCTTGCGAGTACTTTGGATGAGTACTCACGGTTGCTTTGCTACCTCTTTTCCCCATACCCGATTGCTACGACCAGATGATGGAGCCCCAGAGCCAGCTGTTTCCGCCGACTACTACTACCCCAACGGTGGAGCTTACTACTACGTGGAGACCGACGACCAGGAGTAGATAGGAGGCTCCCAGGCAGGAGGCCTACGCCTTTTCGATCAGTTGTCGTTGTTTTGCTCAGCCTTCTTAAGTCAGACTTGTTTAACTTTATGTCTATACTCAGATATTATTGTTGCTTCCACTAACGCTTGTACGCGAGCTTATGTATTCGAGCCCTCGAGGCCCCTGGCTTCTAATATAAAGCTTGTATTATTTTATTTTGTGTCTAGAGTTGTGTTGTGATATCTTCCCGTGAGTCCTTAGGCTTGATCGTGTGCATTTGCGTGTATGATTAGTGCACGGTCGGGCCGGGGGCGTCACAGCTTGCCTCGTGTCAATCCCATCTGGGCATCCTGCTACGCCATAGACCCCATCATGAGTACTAGCCGGATTTTTCCCCGACAGTTGGCGAGCCAGGTAGGGGCGGCACTGGCCGGAGATCGGATCAAGATGGGACCAATCATCATCACCGGCGTTCTCATTCCAGGTAGAGCATCCGCTTTGGCTTGCTAAACATTGTTGCCAATGTGGCCAGGCGTCTTGCATACGCCGCCACCCTCCCTAGGGGACAGGCTCTCTCCTTCGGGAGCCTAAAATTTTATCGCTGAGCGATTCAGCAGGTTACAGCTTCGTGACCCGGCACCTCATCGGGCGGAAGAGCCAGTGTCCAGGCAGCCCCTGGGATCATCATCACCTAGTCATCACGGCGAGCCGGCCTCCTTGCTCGTCACCATTGTGGAATCGCTCTTGCCCATCCTGGACTCCAGGTCCGATGAGTACGAAAGCACGGATAGCTGCCCCTCCATGGTAGATGACTACGTGAGGCAACCCACGGCACCCCAACGGTGGCACCACAGGCAACGCGGAGAACCCGACCAGCGCGGTGAGCCTGGTCATCCTATGCACGCCGATCACTGGTGAATCTGACACCGAAAAGTCCCTGGAGGCAGCCCGCAAGGCCCTCGATGCCGAGCAGGTTCGCTTGGAGAGAGACCGGGACAACGACAAGGCCCGAGAGAAGGAGCGGTAGCGAACCATGGACTACAACTAGCGGCGCCGGCCTAAGCACACCACCGTGGCCGAGGCTAAAGCCATGGCGGTCTGGGCTCAGGAGGCTCGCAACTCTGTCATGGGTAGCGAGGTGAATGGCACCCGCATCTACCACACCCCCGCCCAAAACCGCATCATGGCCGCGGCCCTAGATGACACCATCCAGATCGGCGTGCCACAACCTGTGGCGGGCAATTTCAACCGTGCCATCACCCCGCGACAGCCTTGCAGACCACTGCATGGTGTAGTGTGCCAGTCTTTGATATAACGCCCACGAGACACTGTCCCATGAATCTTATATCCCTTAGTGTTATACAAGAGAAACATAGCGGGTCCAAATTACTAGTACCGGAGGACAAGGTACCACTATCACACTACGATTGTTTATTCCGGCCTTTGTCACTGCTATAGTACAAAAATTCTTCCTACGACTTGTCTAGATCTGGCTCCCCCTCTCCATTGTCGGCTGCATAAGCTATGACGTAGTCGACACCTTCGACTCTGCCTGACTCCTCATAGAAGTACTCCCTGGCTGCTTCGGGATCATCCTGCATCTGCCCAAAATATTCAGAGTCCAGAGAAAAGAATTTATGTAGCGGATGAGTACAGGAGGTACTCAATAAGTTCATCTGTAGCAGATGAGTGGTGTATGCTTCTAACACTACTACTGAGACCAAAGGGTCACAGCAATGCACTTTGCAAATATCTTGTAGAATTCAAGTTTTATTAATTCATGTGATCATCAGACTTCACAGGTACTTAGAACCTCCGATGGCTCCTTCCCCGGGGCGTTTGCAGATCTTGCCCAGATCAGGGAGTGACAAGCCACAATTCAATACACTCTAGAGAGGTGCGCTACTTTACCCATCAGCGATTAACTTAGCCCTTGTGCCGGGTTCGTAACCCATCACATCTATGATGTGTGGTCAGGCCTAAGATCCTAGCCTTTTCACCCTTCCCAGCTGTCGTACCCCCTGCCTCTGGCTCTTGAGGTATTCCCTCAGTCGCTCAATCTCAGCTACAGGTATGGTTTATACGGCCCCGTGAACGATAGGGATTTACGCCCCCAAGCAATCAAGGATTTACAGCCCTCAGCCGAAAAGGAATTTACGGTTCCCCTAGCCGATGGGGACTTATGGCCCCCTAACCAAAGGGATTTACAGCCCTCTGCCAAAAATGTGGCAGGCATGCTATTATGTATAATATGCTATGGTTTTTCTCCCAAAATACCCTTTTTGTTATTTTGTATATTTTTGGTGGTTTTACTTTTTTTTGCTATCTACTCTCACCTTGACATATTTAATTTAGCTATTTATAAATATCCATAATTCTTGGAAATATTTTTAGATTGTCCAGAATTTTATTCTAGGGCCTCACCAATTTTTGGTGAATTTTTAGAAGTCATTAAGTTTTCTAAAAATTCATCTAGTTTGGAAAATTAATAATTATTTATTTACAGGAATTTCTAAAAGGAAAATAAAATAGATTAAGGCTCTGGCCTGTTAGGCCCATGTGGTCCAGTGATTCGGCCCTTTGGCTCTGGCTCTAGGTATTCATGAGCAAGCGGGCTGGATGCACCGCCATTAGTCCGTAGGAGAGCTTTCATTCATATATAGCTCTATGTGCATCCTATTTGCATGGCAATCCCTACTCCTTGCATTAATATCGATCATAAGGTGTTCCTCTTGTCCAAACGGTCAGCCACTTTGGGGCAAGACTTTTTTTGTTTTTCACTTCCTTAAACCCCAACATTATGTTCTCTTGTCCATGATTAGGGCACAAGCTCATACTTGTGCTCAGATTCTGCATTTGTGAAGATTGTGAAATAGAGCAAACATGCAACAAGTGATTGTATTCAGTCTTGTATTGAGGGTTAGCCTAGAAGTGATTGCCATGTATAAATACTTAGCATAGATGATTATCATTGTGTTCCCAATAAATATTGACATTCTGTCTAAACCTTTGGCATTGGTGATTTTGTCTTCATGCATTTGATTATCAAAGAATACGTGGGAACATCTTTTGTTTGCTTGGAGATGGTTGAAGATTGTTAATGTAAACCTTTGCCAAACATCTCTATTACTGATTTAGACTCACCGTAAGTGTTTACATCAATTAATCAACTTCATGATAGGTAGCCTTCATCTCTAAACTTTATCTTTGTTATCATCTTCATGCTCGAGGACGAGCATGGATTAAGCTTTGGTATGCTGACATGTCTCAAATGTATCTATAATTTTTTGTATGATTCATGCTAGGTTTTAATTAATTATATACACTTTGGGCATACTTTTTATCAATTTTATTGGACTAACATATTAATCAACTACCCAACGCCAGTTTCTGTTTTTTGCTATTTTTGGAATTTCAGGAAATCACCATACAAAAGGTCCCCAAAAAATAAAAGAAAAATAGCAGAGGTGTTTTTGTACCAGAAGAGGACCAGGAAGCCAAGGCACAACACCAGGAGAGGCCACCAGTGCCTAGGCGCCTGATGTAGGCATCCTGGGCCCTGGGCCGGCTAGGGGGGCGGCTACGTGGTAGGGCTCCCCCGGGTGGCTCTGATGCCTGATATATATCCTACAAAACCCTACTACAGTTTATCATCCATTTTTCAGCGGCCACCACATCTCGTTTCTGAGGCGATCTTCGTTTTCACCCATGTTCTGGTACTTTGCCGAAGGGGGAAGCCATCTCAATCATCATCGACATCGATCCTCACACCCCAAGATGAGTTGTGAGTAGTCCACCCCCGAGACTACGGGTTCATAATAGTAGCCAAGATGTAATCTCTCCACTTTGATGTTCAATACAATAGCCATATGATTTGCCCTACATGATTATGGTTAATATGATGTACTCTCTGGCGGTGATGTTGATCATGTGATGAATTATTTCTTTATGTTCAGATTTATGGATGCCTTTTTGTCTGATCTAAAGATGTATATTTCTGTCTGGTTGCTTGTTTACTCTTAGCTAGTTTAGATTGGTAATCATTAGTGGGGGATGTGTGCATTAGTTGGGTTCAATCTTCGAAGTAAATTACTGCAGTGATAGAAAGTGAACAGTCTTGTTTTCAATTGTTGCCACTAAGGATTAAGTTTTATTAGAGGGTTCGTTGGAATTCAATAAACAATAGTATGCCATCTTGCTTAAAGCAAATACATGTGTTTGCACTTAAATTCTAGATGATGCAAAGAGAATCTCGATCTATGGACGAGCTATTTAGCTATAAGATGTAGAGTGTATCTTGGTCCAATAGTATTTGGAAGTACTGCCTATGTAGAATCAACACATCAATATGTTTGGCATGAGCATGAAATATTTCATTGTGCACCTTTTCACATGATTATCTTTTAATTACCACGTGCAACTAACAAGACTAGAAAGGTTGACACCCTTGTCATTTCTATTAGGGACACAAGTCAATTTTTATTTGTGTTACAGAAAATTACCCTATTGTAGAATACCGTTTCCTCCATGGATTCATACCTTGGTTTCACCGAGGGAATCTTGCTACGGACTGCAAACTCCTCCACTTGGGCGCCCAACAACTTGCCACAAACAAGAAAGCAAGTTTCTGGCGTCATTGCCGGCGACGTACGTGTTCGGTTAAAAAAATTACTTCCCGTCAACTTGCAATCAACAAGTTTCTTGCGCCGTTGTTGGGGAGGCATAAATTCTGCAATAGGTTATGTATCATTTTTATTACCTTCCTTGTTTTATATCTTTCTTAGTTGTAATGTTTTATCCTTGTTAGTGCTTTTGTTTTGCAACTAACAAAAATTACAAAATGATTTTTAATTTTAGCACCAAGTTACCTTTCGTTTCAAGAGCGATTTGATCCCTATAACTAATACAACCGGCTTGTCCTTAGCACAATTTAGGATTGGGCCACTTGCTGCACCATTGCACTTTTGTTATCATTTACGTTCTTGCAACTACCATTGTTATCAAACAAACTATCAAACTATGTCTGCAGCTTTTACAGTGAATCCTTGCCGATTTCTATTGACCAATTCCTTTTGCTCCTCGTTGGGTTCGACACTCTTACTTATTGAAAAGAAGTACAATAGATACCCTACACTTGTGGGTTATCAACACTCAATTTGTGTCATATTTAGCTAAGGTCGTGCCTGTTTTAAAATGAATTTTTAGATTTAAAAATAGAAGATAGTGGTAGTTGCAAAAATGATTGGGTTTTATGGATTGGTGTTGGACTTGCGTATAGACTGATGATGAAACTTGATAACCAGTAGCGCTATACGTCGGTCTTCTTCATCTGCATAAGAAGACCAATGCATTGCACTACTTTAGACCTTTGTTGCCTATCTTTTGATGCAAGTGTGTCAAGGAATAAGTTCAAATCCATAACTCTGCATCGAAAGCTAGGCACACATTTTGGGTACGACATAAGGTCCATTATATTTCGTGAGGTCAATGTTTTATGTGTATATAATATATTTTTATGGATTGGTGTTGGACTTGCCTATGGACCGACAATTAAAACTTGATAACTAGTAGTCACTAGTAGGAAAAACCCTATAGGAAAGCACTTAGTAGTGGCGCCCCTTATTTGACCCGCGGTACTGCTACTTAGTAGCAGCGCGGGTTCAAACTCTGCACTACAGGTAAACGGTAGTAGTAGCGCAGGTACAGTAGGCACGCGCTACTATGAAGTGGACCCTACCGTGCCCCCCCGGACAGGCAGTAGTAGTAGCACAGGGTGTAAAACATGCGTTACTACTAAGTGGATAGCTGTAGCGCAGGTGGGACACCCCGCGCTACTACTATGGATAGACGAGGCCAGCTGGTGGGCGCTAGTTAGTAGTAGTGCATCTATCCCAGGCTGCGCTACAACTGCTGGGCGTAGTAGTAGCGCGGCTCCCGTGCCCCGCGCTACTACTAAGCGCAGCACCCACCTACCCCCATTCTCCCTCTCCCTCCCCCTTCCTCTAGCTAGCTCTTTCCTCACTTGCTTTCTTCTCTCTCCCTTCTCCCCATCTCTTGCCCTCCACCATCTCCATTAATGGCTAGCTAGGTACCACACTCTCCCCTTCCTCTCCTCACTTGCTTTCTTCTCTCTCTCCCCTTTGCCCCTCCACCATCTCCATTAATGGCTAGCTAGGTACATGCACTCCCCTCCTCTCTTCCTCGCTTTCTTCTCTCTCTCCCTTCTCCCCATATCTCTTGCCCCTCCACTCCATTAATGCATGGCTAGCTAGCTAGCTAGCTAGCTACTACTCACTAGCTCTCTCCCTCTCCAGTAGTTAGCCTTATTTCCTCCAAGTAGATCTACTACTTAATCACCTACCTCTCCACTCAGTAAATGAACTAAGCTAGCTACCTCCCTCATTAATGAAGGAGCATTAAATATCTTTGTCCAATTCGATCCCAAGTGACACCGGCCTCATCATTGTGCTCTCTCGAGATAGGTGTGTAAATAATATTGTTTTGCAATAATGGAATTTGTGTGTGTGTGATATGACAGAATTGTGCGTGACCATGATGAAATTGAATAATTGTGCACGACATGAGTTGCCTATGTTTTGCCAAAATGCCAATTTATTTCTGTTTTGGTGAATTTTGGGTAAACTCGATATGTCCTATTTTTAGGGAAGGTCATACCGAATTTTTGTATGACTTTGATGCATGGTTATAATTCTTTTGCTTATACCGCGCAGGCGATGAAGGTCAGTGGAAGGATCGTGGATAGATACTTGCGATCCACGGTGGCCGACATGTATCAAAATAAATGCAACGAGATAAAATGTCCGTGTCGAAGATGCAAAGAAGGAGTCTGGATTGACCCCTTTTTATCTGGCAGTTTGAAGGCGCACCTAGTCATGAATGGTTTCATGGATAGCTATACTCGGTGCATAAGTGAAGATGATGAGGACGTCGATGGGGCAGACAATAATGACATGGGGCCAGATGATGAGACGACCGACGGACATGAAAAAGTGGACGAACATGAAGAAGAGGCCGGACAAGAAGAAGAAGCTGAACATGGAGAAGACACGGACACTCCGCAGTCTTCGTCGCTACTACAGTCGTGCAGGACCCTCATGTTCGAGACCTGCTTCTCAAGAAGTCGACTAGTGACAGAGCTGCTTCTAGAGAGGAGGCCAAGCTGGCGCAACTGGAGTTAGACTCGAAGACTCCATTGTATGATGGTTGCGATCCCGAGGAGACCCACTTGAGTTTCACGCTCAATCTTCTGCAGACAAAGGCAAAAAAACAAATGGAGCGACACAAGACTCGATGCGCATTTGAAGTATCTACAGAAAGTTCTTCCCGCGGGGAACGTGTGTCCTACTAGTATCGAGGATACCAAGAAAATAGTTCACCCTCTTGATTTACCGCACATTAGATACCACGCATGCATCAACGATTGCATCATTTATCGGAACGAGCATGCGAAAAAAAACAACTGTCCAGTGTGCAATGCTTCTCGATACAAGAAGGCTGGAAAGAAAGCTCCACAAAAAGTTGTATGGTACTTTCCGCTCACTCCCCGTCTGCAGCGGTATTTCATAGATCCTAAGGAAGCAAAGCTCATGCGCTGGCACGCGGACTGGGTGAAGCCAAATGATGGAGATGATTCGAAGCTGAGACACCCCGCAGATGCTAGCCAATGGAGAGCATTAAACATTGAAGATCCAACTTTCGCTGAAGAACCAAGGAATCAAAGGACGGGTGCGAGTACTGATGGCATGAATCCGTTTGGCAACCAGAACACCAATCATAGCACATGGCCCGTGTTTGTATAGCTGTACAAGCCCCCCCCCCCCGGAAGTGCATGAAGATAAAGTACATACACATGAGTATGCTGATTCAAGGGCCGATACAACCGGGAAACAATATTAATCTGTATCTCCAGCTAATGAAGGAGGAGCTAGACACATTATTGGCAGGGGTCAGGACATGGGACGCCAGCACATGAGAATATTTCCCTATGAGAGCCGCGTTGATCACGACGGTGCACGACTTTCTTGGTAATGGATATGTCTCAGGCCAGGTGTGCCATGGACATTGCAGATGTTATGAAGTGCATGGATGATACAACGTATCTGCAACTACCGAAAGAACCCGGGTCTTCAAAAACCGTGTACATGGGGCATCAAAGATGGTTGAGAAGGATGACGTGTGGAGAAAGCATGGAGATCTGTTCAATGGTCAGGTTGAGAAGCGAGGATCTCCACGTAAGAGGAGTGCTGTCAAAATTGATACGTTGTTGAAAAATTGGGAAGAGTGCCCTGCGGCGGGAAAGAAGAAAAAGGTGCCGGAGCCGCTGCTGAACATATGGAAAATGAGGTCTGGTTTTTGGGACTTGCCGTATTGGCGCGTCCTCGACACACCTCATAGCCTTGATGTCATGCATATCATGAAGAATGTTACCGATAGCTTGCTTGGCACACTGATGAACATGCTGGAGAATACCAAAGATGGGCCGAAGGCAAGAAATGACTTGAACATTTTGGGTATCAGGAAAGATCTTCACGGAGAACCCCCTAAGTCGTCGGAGGAGACGGAGACAGAGATGGAAGACAGGGGCAAAAAAGTCAACAAGAAGGAATATTATTGCCACCCCTCTTGCTTCACCTTAATTCAGAAGGAGATCGATCAATTTTTCAAGTGCCTTGCCAGAATCAAAGTTAGTTCCGGTTACTCGAGGAAGATAAGCAGATATCTAGACACTAAGAGAAAAAGGTTCAGCGGGATGAAGTCTCATGACTGTCAGGTGATGATGATGCAGATACTCCCGGTTGCACTTAGAGAGATAATGGACAAGCACGTCCGTGATACGCTTATTATTCTCTGTAATTTTTTTGACGTGATCTCTCGAAAGTCGATCAGTGTGAAGCAACTCGGAAGGCTACAGGAAGAGATCATTGTCATACTATGTGAACTTGAGATGTACTTCCCGCCCGCATTTTTTGACGTTATGGTGCACCTGTGTGTCCATATTGTGGACGACATCATCGACCTTGGGCCGACATTCCTGCACAGCATGATGTCGTTCAAAAGGATGAATGGGGTCATCAAAGGATTCATTTGTAACAGGGCCCGTCCGGATGGAAGCATCGTCCAGGGCTATCTGACCGAAGAGTGCATCTCTATCTGCATGAATTATCTAGACGTCGAAAACCCTATTGGTTTACCCGTCAACAAGCACCTTGGCAGGCTATAAGGAGCAGGTCACAACACTGGCTGGAGGGAATTGCATGTGGACCACTCGGCTCGACGCATCGACTTTGACAGAGCAAACTTAGTAGTGCTACAACACCTACAAGTGCTAGATCCTTTGTTGACACTACACAAAGACATCATTGCAAAGAAGTACCGCGATCGGGGGCTACACAAGACGAACACTAAAGTCATTAGAGAGCACAACTCCTCTTTCTTGCGTTGGTTCAAAGAGCGAGTTCTGACTAATCCCCCTGAAAAGGGTTGTAGTGACGGAAAACTCATATACGCCTTAGCACATGGCCCCGCGTGCAACCTCGTGACTTATTAGGCATATGATATCAACGGATACACATTCTACACGGAGGCCAAAGATAAAAATAGTGATTACCAAAACTCAGGGGTGACAATGGAATCCATGACCGGTGACGAAAATGAAAGATACTACGGAGGGCTCGAAGATCTCTGGGAGCTTGACTACTCTGGAGAGTACAAGGTGGCGATGTTCCGTGTCAGATGGGCAAAGGGCATCGAAAGAGAAAACCGTTATTTCACTACCATGTCTATGCCCGATGCCAAGAGCGCTAGTGTGAACGTCACCACGAAAAATAAGCAATGGGTACTGGCCAAGCACGTATCCCAATGCTTATTCATAACCGACCTGAGCAATCCCAGTCATGTTGTCATGAGGAGAGGCAAAAGGAGCATCGTCGGAATGGATGGAGTCGCCAACGAGGAAGACTACGACCAGTGCGGCGACCTGATGAGGGAAGATGACGATGACAATGAAGCATACGTCAAAAGAAGAAGTAAGACTACATTACCTAAGAAAGATCATCTTCCGTTCAAAAGAAAAAGTCACGATGAGGGGCTAAATTATTCAATAGCGAACAAAAAAGGAAAGATGATCACTGTGAAATGTTGACGCTGAGAAACTATCATTTATGTATCTATTTTGTATATGCACTTAACCGTTATCGGTAAAATGATGTAATATATATTATTCACTAATATTGCTAAATATTGTGCATCAATCTAAGTTATATACATTGTTTCAACAATAAACAACCCTAACCCTAACCCGCGCTACAACTATAAACAAAATAAAAAGAAAGTAAAAAACTAAATAACTTAGCTATAGCGCGGGGTCACCTGACCCGCGCTACAACTAAGTTAGCTATAGCGCGGTGTTTGACCCCTGCACTACTGCTGAATTTCACTTAGTACAGGGGAGCAGCTCGCGAAACGGCACACACACCTCATTCCCCCGAGCCCCTCCTCGTCCACCGGCGCTACCGATCTCAAAATTTAGGGTTTGCTGGCACCGCCGGCCACAGGAGCGACCCCCCTCGCCAGCCAGGAGCTCCACCGTCGGCCAGCTGCTCTCCACTGGCGCGGCCCCTCGTCGACCACCGCGAACGGCCAACGCAGGAGCTTCACCGCCTCTATCTCTACCTCCCTTGCCAGCCAGCGAGCTCCGCTTCCTCCTCCGGTCCCCGACGCCGCCTCGCCCCCCATGGTTTGATCCCTCCCCCGCTCTCCCTCCCTCCTCCATGTCATGCTTCCCCGGACCCCTTGCTCGCTGCTCCTTGGTGGCGCGGTGCTGCGGTTTTGCCTGCTGATGGATCTGCCCATGCACGCAAGTTCGGCCAATCCGGCGATCCTCCGATCCGATCAGCGGTTAGTGATTTGGTCAGTCGCTGCGAAATGGCTGTAACTTCTTTAGTTGCTAGTCCAGCTAGTGGCTATTCCGCTGTTACATTGGGTGTTAAGCTTGATGCAGTGTGGTGCTAGTACAGAGTGTCAAAGTGGAACTGTTGTAGCTTTTTCCTTGGCGCGATGAGATTTGCTAGGCTACTGGTATATGAGTATGTATGTATATCTTGGCAACATGATTTTGTAGGGAATCTATGAGTTGCCTATGTTTTGCCAGAATGTTGATTAATTTCTGTTCCGCCAAATTTTGGGCACACGATATGTCCTATTTTTAGCAAAGGTCATGCCAAAATTTTCCATGGATTTCGGCATGACTTTTGAGGAAAAGTAGGACATATCTAGTGCCCTGAATTTGACGGAACGGAAATTAAACGACATTCCGGCAAAACATAGGCAACTCATAAATTTATCGGTCATCATTCATTTTATTAGTACTAAAATTAAACAAGCAAAACATAGGTAACATGTCGAACAACGAATAAGCCATGGGTTCTCAGTCCATCCCAGAAGACAACCGATACCTGCACTATCTCATGAGCCAGGAAGGGTCGCAGGGCCCCCTTCACATCTAGGAGGGTGGTGGTCGTGCCGACACCACTGATTACAACGAGACCACAGATGGTGGGGACGGGACCACAGATGGTGGCAACCGGACCACAGATGGTGGTAGCCAACCCAATAAGAAGAGGTTCCGGTCCGCAAATAAGCTCGGCACCGAAAGACTGGATGTCCATTTAGTGACCCCAGGCACCGGAGAGCCATCAAGTCCTAGGAAGGTCTCAGCGGGCTACGGTAACAACCTAGCATGCATCCTTCGAGACACCGTCTCAATCAATGAGACGAACATAAGGGAAGATGGGAAACGGCCTTTGCAAGCGCTCCTCCTTACAAAGTTGCACCAAAGATACAAGTTCCCCAACTTTAAACCCGATGTCGATCTGGTAACAGATCCGAACATGGATCTGATAAACAGAAAAGCCCTCAAAAACTTCAGCAAGAACTTGAGCGCGTGGAAACATAGGGTGAGAGAAGTGATGCGTGAAGAAGATGCAGACTACGCCACGATCCACGCGAAGTGGCCGACGATTATAGAAGAGGAGTTTGATATTTTCAAGGCTAACAGTGGTAACGCTATAACCCATTCTAGATCAGAATGGGGGGAAGGGTCTTCAGGCCAAGAACATCGGGGCCCACCACCTCGGAAGCCGTGGTTACATGGGGAAGGAGCCCGTGTGGGATAAGGAGGACGCGGAACTTGCACGTCAGCAGCAAGCAGACCCCTTCGAGGAATTCACCGACACGTAGGAACGTGCCTTTATTAGGGCCCGGTACAGAAAAGACAAGGACACCGGAGAATATGTCACGGACGCGACGACGAGGGAGTTCGTGAGAAAACTGGTAATTATTAATTTACCACCTTAGCTTCTAATCAAGTCAACTACGTTCTAGCTAGTAGTCACATTTCTGAATGGTTCACGCTCCTTGTGTAGCGTGAGCAAAAAAAGCTTCAATCTAAAAGCGACTCATCATCTCAGTCGTCGAACTACCCATGGGACACCCCTTTTAACCGGGCGTTAAACTTTGCCCTAGGAAAGCGGGAGAACGAGAAGCCACCATATGGCCGTGTAGTCGACGTTGGAGACGGTCCCACATGGAAGTACTACTATCATGAAGACACGGAGGTGCGAAAGCAGAGAAGGAAACTAGGATAAGTTTCTATCAAGTCACAACTCACGCAGGTGGTCGAAGAAGCCAAAACTGCGGCCGGAGAAGAAGCCAAAACTGTGACCAGAGAAGAAGCAAGAGCAGAATTTGCATCTTAGTGGTGTACCGTGCTTCCTGATCTTGTGAAGTAGATCAAACAAAATCCAGAAGGAGATTTTCCCATTCCTAGCTTCGTCGGGAGTAACTTGATGAACGGAGCAGTGGATAATCTACCTGCACCCGCACCCGCACCCGCCACTACCGCTCATAGCAGCCCCTCCTCCATTTCTTGCATGCTCGGCGGGGCGTCGACATTAGCTGAGCTCAACGCCCTCATGGTAATTATGCATCGCACGCTCATCAACAAATTTATTCTTCCTTTCCTTTTCCTTTCGGATCTCTGGTGCCGCACATGTTTTCGCAGGCCGACGAAACTCCATGCACCCTCCTATGCTCCATCAACGGTTAGTTGATGGATGTTGCAAAGGGTACAATAGTGAAGCTAGCAGATCACTTGTTCCAAGGCCAGCCGATGCCCCATGACGTGTACAGGGTTTCCGTGGCTCGTGTTTTATAGGGCCACGAGAGTTTGCCTCCTCTGCTTCGAACCGTGGCAGAGGATGATGAGAGCCCAGCATCCCGGGGACAAAGCAAGAGTTGGCCGATGCTGTGGCCGAAAATCCTAATTCGTGTGGAAGCCGGAAGCACACCAACGGCAACATCATTAGGGCCGAGGCCTATCCAAGGCAAGACCACTCCACCATTACCACCCTCTGTCATGGTGGGTCATAGCGGACGCGAAGAAGGAGGTCCAAGCATTCTGGTGGCTGATCATGTCGACCCCATGGATCAAGAAGATGACATGGAGGATGATGGAGGAATGGGTCAATATGATTCAGGCTATGACCGTGACCGTGATGATCCAGATACTGAAAGGCCTAATCTACCAGAGAAGGAATGTCCTCCTGTTGAGTGCAAGAAGTCTCTATTCAGGCAATCCTCCCAGGACACGCCTCCAGATGCCTGCATGATACGTCTCCAATGTATCTATAATTTATGAAGTATTCATGCCATATTTATATGAGTTCTACATGGTTTAGGTGCACTTTTATATGATTTTCATGAACTAACCTAGCAACCCAGTGCCCAGTGCCAGTTGCTGTTTTCTGCATGTTTTTGGTTTTCCAGAAAATCCATACCAAACGAAGTCCAAATGCAACAAAATTTTACGGTGATTTTTTATGGAAAATAAGAGACCCACGAAGCTTCGGAGGAGGACTAGACGAAGTCTAGGGGAGTCACGAGCTCACCTAGCACCCCACCCTAGGGCGCGCCGTCTGAGCTCCTGGGTCCCACGAGACCCCCCCGGCGTGAAATCAATGGTGAAAAATCCTATAAATATAGAAACCCCCGAAACTTAACCTCGATGAGTTTTTATGCCGCCGCAAGCCTCTGTCCTGAAGCGATCTCAATTGGAGCCCTGTTCCGGCACCCTGCCGGAGGGGGGAAGTGATCACCGGAGGCCATCTTCATCATCCCCACTGCTTCCATGATGAGGCGGGAGTAGTCCACCCTCGGGGCTGAGGGTATGTACCAGTAGCTATGTGTTTAATCTCTCTCTCTCTCTCTCTCGTGTTCTTGATCCAGCACGATCTTGATGTACCATGGGCTTTGTTAACATAGTCGGATCATATGGTGTTCTTCCCTCTCTTTGTCATGATGAATTGAGTCTTACCCTTTGAGGTTTCATTGTTATCGGATTGAATATTGGATTTGAGATCACTTGATGTATGTCTTGCATGTGGATACCCGTGGTGACAATGGGGTATTCTATTGAGTCACTTGATGTATGTTTTGGTAATCAACTTGCGGATTCCCGATGTGACATTGGGGTAATCTAGGCGCATAGGTTGATACACGTTTTCAGCCTACTTTCTCCTATAGAAACTTTGGGGTAATCTTTGACGTTATTTGTGTTGGATTGAATATTATGAATCTGAAATTGTTTGATGCATATCGAATAATTAACTCACGGATACTTGCGGTGACATTGGAGTATCTAGGTGACATTAGAGTTGATTGATGCGTATCATATGGTGTTATTGTGGTACGAACTCTAGGGCTGTTTGTGGCACTTATTGGGATGGCTCAATAGATTAATCGGAACGATAACTTTGAGGTGGTTTGCTACCTACAACAATTTCATCTTATGTTCTCCGCTATTGATAAGAACCTTGGATTGATTCTTCGTTGCACGTTGAGGGATTGTTATATGATTCAATTATGTTAGCACTGTTGAGAAATTACACTAGTGAAAGTATGAACCCTAGGCCTTGTTTCTAAGCATTGTAATACCGTTTGTGCTCACTTTCGTTACTTGCTACCTTGCTGTTTTTATATTTTCAGATTACAAAAACCTATATGTACTATCCATACTACACTTGTATCACCATCTCTTCGCTGAACTAGTGCACCTATACAATTTAACATTGTATTGGGTGTGTTGGGGACACAAGAGATTGCTTGTATTCGATTGCAGGGTTGTTTGAGAGAGGCCATCTTCATCCTACACCTCCCACGGATTGATAAACCTTAGGTCATCCACTTGAGGGAAATTTGCTGTTGTCCTACAAAACTCTGCGCTTGGAGGCCCAATAGAGTCTACAAGAATAAAGTTGCATAGTAGACATTAAGTTATTTCTGGCGCCGTTGCTGGGGAGGTGAGTGCTTGAAGGTATATCTTTAGATCTTACAATTGAATATTTTTGTTTCTTGTTTATTCACTAGTTTGGTTTATAAAAGAAAACTACAAAAAATGGAAATGAAGTACCATCAAATGCTTTACCTTTATGATGTCTTTCTTGAAAATATGGATTCCGATAATTGTGCTCAATTGTTAGAGGAAGAATTTAATAAAATCTTTAATGTGAGTCCTTTGAATGATAAGCATGATTTCAATGTTGTTAGTATTCTCTCTAAGAATATCCATAATGCTAATGATAATTGCACTAGCCATGATAAATTTTTTGAAAAAAGGGTTTCTTATAAGCATGTCAATTATTGTGGTGAGCATAGACCTTGTGAAAACTTGCCAATAAGGGATGATATATTTTGTAAGAAGCATAAATATCAAAAAACCCAATGGTTGCTCAAGATGCTAGATGATTATGCTAAAGAATTATGTTCTCTTCACCCCATTACTTGTGAACTTTGCAATGAAGGTGGTCATCTTAATTTTCAATGCATGCAATTTTATTATCAAATTGCGTTCAAATATTGTGATGACATGATCACCCTTGAATATTATAATGAACTTAGTCTATTTTTGGGGTATGAAGAAGTGACAAATAGAAATAATTGGTTTGAAGTATTAATTCCCACGAAAACTTTTGAACTTGATCTAAGGGTAATTTATATGTATTGTGTGGTAAATTGCAATGAGAATGCTTATCTTGCCAATTATATAAAGACAGGAAAACCAATAGGATATGAAAGGAACACTAATGAAAGGGAAGAGATTTCCCAATTCTCTCCTATTGTTTCTCATGATGAATCAAGTGACGAGGAGGAGCTTCCTATCCAACCAATCTCTTCAATAAGAAGCTCGGAAAAATTAATTAAACCCACACATAATGTGGTGAAGAAGAAGAGAAGAAGGAAAAGTAGAGGTAAGAAGGTACCTCTCCCAAATAATGTTGCTCCTATTATTGTTGTGCCTCATGAGAACGAATAAAAAATAATTGTGGAAGATGATACTATTAAGGATGATTTTGTTATGCCTATTACTTGTTGTGATAATTATGATTGGGAAGATAATGATACTTCCTATAATCTTGAAAATATTTTTGGGACCAACTTGGTAAATTATGATGATAGTAATTGTTATACTATTGGTGCTATTCATACTATTGATGATAAGAGTGATTATGCTAATGATATGCAAAACCACAAGCTTGGGGATGCAATGTTTGATGAGAATGACATGTTTGAGAATGTTTTTGCTGCAAATAATGTTTATCCTAAGCTTGGGGATGCTATGTTTGATGAAGATGATCTTTTTAGTCCCCCTACTTTTAATGATCAAATTTATTATGATGATCACATGCCTCCTATTTATGATTGCAATAATAATGGAAGTGGGTTTGGAAGAGTGTCAACTTTAGATGATAATTGTCCCACTATTTTGGAGGGTGTTAAATCTTATAATAATGATAAAAGTGGATTTGGAGAGGTTATGACTTTATTTAATGTTGAATCCACTACTTTGGAAGAGGTTTCAATTGATTATCATGAGAACAAAGTTACTACTTATGATGATTATTGTGATGATACTTATGTTATAAAAAGTAGTGATAATCATTCTTATAAAATTTGTCATAATTATGATTACCCTTTTTCTGAACATTACTCTTTTAATGTGGAAACAATTTATAGTATTCGAGTTTCATATGATACTCCCACTATCATGAATGAGAAGAAATTTGCTTATGAGAAGAGTAATAAAAATTCTATGCTTCGGGATCATGAAAAGAATGCTTTATGTGATACTTATATTGTTGAATTTGTTCATGAGGCTACTGAAAATTATTATGAGAGAGGGATATATGCTTATAGATATCTCAATAATATCAAGTTTCCTCTCTTTGCGTTGAAAATTTTGAATCTATGCTTGTTTTGCCTTCCTATGCTAGTTAATTCTTGCTCCAATAAATTGTTTGCTTATAAAATTCCTATGCATAGGAAGTGGGTTAAACTTAAATGTGCTTGCCATATGCTTCATGATGCTCCCATTATGTTTCAACTCTATACTTTTATGTGAGCATCATTGAAATCATCATGCCTAGCTAAAAAGGCATTAAAGAAAAGCGCTTGTTGGGAGACAACCCTATATTTACCCAGTTACTGTAGTAATCATGTTTTGTGTATTTTATTTCAATAATGTGCCAAGTAAAGCCTTTGGGATAGTGTGGATACTTGTTTATTCGATTCTGTGCAAAAACAGAAACTTTTGCGTCCGGTGTATGAATTTCCAGATTTTACTGGAGCATCAAAATATTCTGAAATTTTTACATAGTATTTCCATGCAAATTTCCTATGTCTTCCAAATTTTCCAGAATTTTTAGAGTTATAGAAGTATGTTTCTAGTTCAGATCATTGCAGACTGTTCTGTTTTTGACAGATTCTGTTTTCAATGCATAGTTTGCTTGTTTTATAGTTTCTATGGCTTATATTGGTCAATATAAATTGTAGAACTTATAGAGTACAGTAGGAATTATATGGGAACAATTATGAATCTTGTCTTGACAGTACCAAAGTGATGATTTATTCTTTATCATACTAACCTATCTCACGAAGTTTCATTAAGTTTTGTGTGATTGAAATTTTCAAGTTTTGGGTGAGATTTATGAGGAAAATAAGGAGTGGCAAGACCCTAACCTTGGGGATGCCCAAGGCACCCCAAGGTAATATTCAAGGAAGACTCAAGCGGCTAAGCTTGGGGATGCCCCGGAAGGCATCGCCTCTTTCGTCTTCAACATTATTGGTATACCTCACTCGGAACTATATTTTTATTCGTCACATGATATGTGTTTTACTGAGCGTCATTTTCTTTTAATTGGATTTGCTTGCTGTTATTTTAGATTCATGTTTTCTAACCTTTATTTCAATAAAAGTGTCAAGTGCAGCCTTTACCATGCTTAGTTTGCATGTTCAAGAGTTGCTGTTTCCAAACAGAAAGTTTTCTATTATTGCTTGAATATCCCTGAAAATTTAGAATGTGATAAAATCTTAACATTTTGACATAGTAAGATATGATAAATTTTCTACAGTTTGGTACTTTTTCAGAATTTTTGTGTTAAATAAGTATAAATTTTTATTCATCCTTTACAGACTGTTTTGTTTAGGCAAATTGCTGTTATAGTTGCATTGTTTGCATATGTTTGCTTGTTTAATGTTTCTATTAATGGATAGGAGTATTAAATATGCAGAGGCATTTAGTATGCAATGTTTAATTATAATTTTAGTAATTTGCTACAGTAGAGAATGCTAAGGTTTTGAATTGATTTATACTAACTTATCTCACGAGTTTTTGTTAAGTTTTGTGTGGATGGAGTTTTTAAGACTTAGGAGAACCAGTGATATGAGAGGAATTAAGGAGACACATGATACGTCTCCAACGTATCTATAATTTTTTATTGTTCCATGCTGTTATATTATCAATCTTGGATGTTTTTATAATCATTTACGGCAATTATATATCATTTTTGGACACTAACCTATTAACTTAGTGCCCAGTGCCAGTTGCTGTTTTCTGCGCTGTTTTTGTTTTACAGAAAATCAATACCAAACGAAGTCCAAATGTCACGAAATTTTTTGGAGATTTTTTATTGGACAAGATAAACACTAGAATCTTCGGGAGAGGGCTAGAAGACCCAGCAGGTGGCCACGAGCCACCAGGGCGCGCCTGGGGGGGGGGGGGGCTGGTGCCTCGTGGGCCCCCCTTTGCTCCGTATGACCTAATTCCACCACTATAAATTCAGGAAAAATCAGAAACCCTCAGGGGAGTCCACGAAATACTTTTTCCGCCGCCGCAAGTTTCTGTTCCAGAGAGATCCCATCTGGGGTCCTTCTCCGGTAATCTGCCGGAGGGGAAATCGATCACGGAGGGGTTCTACATCAACCTTGCTGCCCTTCCGATGATGCATGAGTAGTTTACCACAGACCTTCGGGTCCATAGGCAGTAGCTAGATGGCTTCTTCTCTCTTTTTGATCTTCAATACAATGTTCTCCTCGATGTTCTTGGAGTTCTATCCGATGTAATCACTTTTTGCGGTGTGTTTGTTGGGATCCGATGAATTGTGAGTTTATGATCAGATTATCCATGAAAATATTTGAGTCTTTTCTGATCTAATTTATGCATGATTATTATAGCCTCGTATTTCTTCTCCGATCTATTGATTTGGTTTGGCCAACTGAGTTGATTTATCTTGCCATGGGAAGAGGTGCTTTGTAATGGGTTCGATCTTGCGGTTCTCAATCCCAGTGACAGAAACGGACATGACACGTATGTATCATTGCTATTAAGGGTAAAAAGATGGGGTTTATTCATGCGTGAGTTTATCTTATCTACATCATGTCATCGTTCTTAAGGCGTTACTCCGTTCTTTATGGACTTAATACACTAGATGCATGCTGGATAGCGGTCGATGTGTGGAGTAATAGTAGTAGATGCAGCCAGGAGTCGGTCTACTTGTATTGGACGTGATGCCTATATACATGATCATTGCCTTGGATATCGTCATGATTATTTGCTTTTCTATCAATTGCCCAACAGTAATTTGTCTACCCACCGTATGTTATTTTCTTGAGAGAAGCCTCTAGTGAAACCTATGGCCCCCGGGTCTATCTAAATCATATTACTAAAACCCTATAAATATTGCTGCCATTTTCTTTTATTTTTATTTTTTTGTATTTTTGTTTCAATCTATCTATCTATCACATACAATTTAATCTTGCAATTGACCGCCGAGAGATTGACAACCTCTCGTTTGCGTTGGGTGCAAGGATTTGTTGTTTGTGTGCATGGGCTGCTAACGAGGTGTTGCGTGATTCTCCTACTGGTTCGATTACCTTGGTTTCATAACTGAGGGAAATACTTATCTCTACTGTGCTGCATCATCCCTTCCTCTTCGGGGAAATACCAACGCAAGCTACAAGTAGTAGGAAGAATTTCTGGCACCGTTGCCGGGGAGACATCATCAACATCTATCAAGTACCATCGCATAAACTCTCATCTCCTTGCATTTACTTTATTTGCATTTGCCTCTCGTTTTCATCTCCCCCACTTCTAAAACGTTTTTACAAAAATACAAAAATATTTTCCGTTTGCCTTTTTCTTGTTTGCTTGTTTGCTATCTTGTTTGCGTAGTCACGATGTCTCAAGAAAATACAAAATTGTGTGATTTTTCCAATACTAATAATAATGATTTTATTAGTACTCCGATTGCTCCTCCCGCCGCTAGTGCGGAGACTTGTGATATTAATGCCGCTTTGCTATATCTTGTCATGAAAGATCAATTTTCCAGTAGTCCTAATGAAGATGCCGCATCCCATCTTAGCAGTTTCATAGAATTGTGTGACATGCAAAAGAAAAAAGATGTGGATAATGATATTGTGAAATTAAAATTATTCCCATTCTCATTACGGGATCATGCAAAAATTTGGTTTTCATCTTTACCACGAAATAGTATCGATTCTTGGGATAGGTGTAAAGATGCTTTTATTACTAAGTATTTTCCTCCCGCGAAATTATTTCTCTTAGAAATCAAATTATGAATTTTAAGCAACTTGATCATGAACATGTTGCCCAATCTTGGGAGAGGGTGAAATTAATGATAAGAAATTGCCCTACTCATGGTTTAAATTTATGGATGATCATACAAAAAATTTATGCGGGATTGAATTTTGTTTCTAGAAATCTTTTAGATTCCGCCGCGGGTGGTACTTTTATGGAAATTACTTTGGGTGAAGCTACTAAATTGCTTGATAATATTATGGCTAATTATTCACAATGGCATACTGAAAGAACTCCTACTAGTAAAAAGGTGAATTCTATTGAAGAAATTAATACTTTGAGTGATAAAGTTGATGCGCTTATGAACTTGGTTGCTAGCAAAAATACTCCTATTGATCCTAATGATGTGCCTTTGTCCACTTTGATTGAGCAAAATAGTGATCCCGTAGATGTGAATTTTGTCTCGCGAAACAATTTTAATAATAATGCTTATAGAGGTAATTTCAACGCTAGACCGTTTCCTGGAAATTTCTCTAATAATTATGGCAATCCTTATGGTAATTCTTATAATAATAATAATAGGATGCCCTCTGATCTTGAAAGTAATATTAAAGAATTTATTAATGCTCAAAAAGTTTTCAACACTACGATAGAAGAAAAATTGAGTAAACTTGATGATATGTCTAGGAGCATTGATAGAATTATTCATGATGTGGAAAATCTTAAGAGTAAAATTTTGCCACCCAAAATTGATATTAGTGAATCAATTAAAGCTTTATATGTTTCCATGGATGAGAGTAAGAAAAGAACCGCCATGCTAAAAGCTAAACGAGAATTTTTAGAAAAAGCGATTCCTCCCGATTTTTATCGTAGTAATGATGAGGATATTAAAATGATTGGAGTTTCATCTATTGATACTTTGTTTAGCAATATAAAACTTGATGAAAAGGGGACTGAAGAAGAGTCAACTTTAGCTAAAGAGCGTCCCCATAATTCGGAGGGTGAAAATCTTGATAAGAAAATTGCTAAAAGTGGGTTTGGAGAGGTAAAAACTTTAAATAGCGATGTGCCCACTCTCTTGGATTACAAAGATTTTAATTATGATAATTGTTCTTTGATTGAGTGCATTTCTTTGTTACAATCCATGTTAAATTCACCCAACGCTTATGAGCAAAACAAGGCTTTTACTAAAGACATCATAGAAGCAATGATGAAAGCGTTAGAAGAAAAGTTAGAAATAGAAGTTTCAATTCCTAGAAAATTATATGATGAATGGGAACCCACCATTAAAGTTAAAATTAAAAATTATGAGTGCAATGCTTTATGTGATTTGGGTGCTAGCGTTTCCACAATTCCAAAATCTCTATGTGATGTGCTAGGTTTCACCAATATAGATGAATGTTCTCTTAATTTGCATCTTGCAGATTCTACTATTAAAAAGCCAATGGGTAGAATTAATGATGTCCTTATTCTTGCAAATATAAATTATGTGCCCGTTGATTTTATTGTTCTTGATATTGAATGCAATTCTTCTTGCCCCATAATACTTGGTAGACCGTTCTTACGAACTATAGGTGCCGTTATTGATATGAAAGAAGGGAATATAAAATTTCAATTTCCATTAAAAAAAGGTATGGAACATTTCCCTAGGAAAATAATTAAAGCACCATATGAATCAATTATGAGGGCCACTTATGGAATCAACTTGAAAGATGACAATACTTGAAATTATGCATTATGCCTACCTAGGGGCATAAAACAATAGCGCTGGTTGGGAGGCAACCCAATGAATAAAATAAAAAAAATTCTGTTATTGTGTGTTTTCACATTTATGCTACTGGTATGAATGTATTTTTGTGTTTTTAATTAGTGTTTGTGCCAAGTAAAGCCTGTGGGATGATTTGGAAGATAGTATAATTGATGCTGTTTGGAAAACAGAAAGTTTTGCGTCCAGTCCCCGAATTTTGTCTCTGTACTGGAGCCTCAAAAAAATCTGAAATTTTTACACAGTATTGGTATATGAATTTCCCACGTTTTACTAATTTTTCAGAATTTTTTCAGTCACAGAAGTATGGCTTTTAAATAGATTGCTACAAACTGTTCTGTTTTTGATGCACTACTTGCTTGTTTTGATGAATCTATGGATTGTATCCAGGGGTATAAGCCATGGTGAAGTTAGAGTACAGTAGGTATAATGCAAAAATAAAATATGAATGGGTTTGCAACAGTACTTAGAGTAGTGATTTATTTTGTTATACTAACGGATCTCACGAAGGTTTTGTTGAGTTTTGTGTGATTGAAGTTTTCAAGTTTTGGGTGAGATCACGATGGATGAAGGAATAAGGAGTAGCAAAAGCCTAAGCTTGGGGATGCCCGAGGCACCCCAAGGTAATATTCTAGGAAGACTCAAGCGTCTAAGCTTGGGGATGCCCCGGAAGGCATCCCCTCTTTCTTCTACCAACCATCGGTAATTTTACTTGGAGCTATATTTTTATTCGTCACATGATATGTGTTTTGCTTGGAGCGTCTTGTATTATATGAGTCTTTGCTTTGTTTGCTTTTTAGTTTGTCACAATCATCCTTGCTGAACACACCTATCTTGAGAGAGCCACACGTTATCATAATTTGTTAGAATACTCTATGTGCTTCACTTAAATTTTTTGAGCTAGGCAGTTGCTCTAGTGCTTCACTTAAATCTTTTTGAGCACGATGGTGGCTATATTTTGAAGAAATAAACTCTCATGCTTCACTTATATTATTTTGAGAGTTGATTAAAATTTTGAAGAAATAAACTCTCATGCTTCACTTATATTATTTTTAGAGTTGATTAAAATTTTGAAGAAATGAACTCTCATGCTTCACTTATATTATTTTGAGTGTTGATTAAAATTTTGAAGAAATGAATTCTCATGCTTCACTTATATTATTTTGAGAATTGATAAGATTGAAATTTTGAAGAAATATTTGCACTCTCATGCTTCACTTAAAACTTTTTGAGAGTTGATGATAGTAACGGTAATTTGCACAAGATATGAATTTGGTCCCAAAGTGATGAATATTCAAGAGGGATATAAATAAAACTTTCATATAGATCATTGGATATGATGAGTCTGATTCCTTGCAATAGTTTTGCGATATGGAAATGATAATATGTGAGTCATGTTAGTGAGTAATTGTGATTAAGTAAGAATATTAGTGTTAAGGTTTGTGATTCCCTATGCATGCACGTTAAGTCAATAGTTATGCAACTAAATTATATCCTACTTATGGTGCATTATTCGGTGTTAGTTATGTTCAATGCATGTTTATGACCGTTTTGGTTTTTTGGTTGGTTAATTCTCAATCTTTTGCTAGCATTCATTTGTACTAAGCGGAAATACTGCTTGTGCATCCAAAATCCTTAAACCCAAGTTGTGCCAAATGAGTCCACTATATCTACCTATATGCGATATTTCAATGCCGTTCCAAGTAAATTTGCGTGTGCCAACTCTAATTTTCAAAATAATTTTTCCGTTTTGTGTGCCCGTACCGCTCATGAAGCGGCAGGGGGTGGCCATTATTTTCCATGCTAGGTGTGTTATTCTCACGATGAGTGTTTATTCACTTGTCATTGCACGAGAGAGTGGCTGGTAATAGAGATGCCCAGTCCCACAATGAAATCAAAATTTATAACAACAAAATTCCTTGGAAAGTGTTGGTATGGAGGGCACCCGTGGATACGGCTAGCCATGGATTGTGAAAGAAATGGTGGAAAGGAAATAAACTTTACTTTCTGTTTGGGAACCGCCTATGATGTGTCTAGCATGGAAATATTGGGAATTCTCGGTCATTTTCGTTGACAGGAAAAGCATGCCTCTCAAAATATTTTTAGCTCTCTAATTTAAGCTTTGAGCTCTGGCACATTAGCAAATCTCTGCTTCCCTCTACGAAGGGCCTATCTATTTACTTTTATGCAATTTTTATTTTTACTTGAGTCTCCATCTTCTCTTATAAAGCACCAACTAGAGAGCACTATTGTCATACTTGTGCATTGTGTGTAGCTAATATTTGAGTGTGTTTTATGAATGGATCAATGATTAAGCATAATGGGCTAGGGATAACTTTCTTTAGCGTTGATATTTTGAAAGACATGGTTGCTTGTTAGCATGCTTGAGTATTTATATTTTCATGTCAAATTATGGACTATTGCTTTGAATCATTCAAGTCCAATGTCCATGCTACAAAAGAAAAGAATATGTGATGAATATGTTAGGCAGCATTCCACATCAAAAATTCTGTTTTTATCATTTACCTACTCGAGGACGAGCAGGAATTAAGCTTGGGGATGCTGATACGTCTCCAACGTATCTATAATTTTTTATTGTTCCATGCTGTTATATTATCAATCTTGGATGTTTTTATAATCATTTATAGCAATTATATATCATTTTTGGAGACTAACCTATTAACTTAGTGCCCAGTGCCAGTTGCTGTTTTCTGCCCTGTTTTTGTTTTACAGAAAATCAATACCAAACGAAGTCCAAATGCCACGAAACTTTTTGGAGATTTTTTATTGGACAAGATAAACACTAGAAGCTTCGGGAGAGGGCCAGAAGACCCAGGAGGTGGCCACGAGCCACCAGGGCGCGTCTGGGGGGCAGGCGCGCCCTGGTGCCTTGTGGGCCCCCCTTTGCTCCGTTTGACCTAATTCCACCACTATAAATTCAGGACAAATTAGAAACCCACAGGGGAGTCCACGAAATAATTTTTCCGCCAACGCAAGTTTATGTTCCAGAGAGATCCCATCTGGGGTCCTTCTCCGGTAATCTGCCGGAGGGGGAATCGATCACGGAGGGGTTCTACATCAACCTTGCTGCCCTTCTGATGATGCGTGAGTAGTTTACCACAGACCTTCGGGTCCATAGGCAGTAGCTAGATGGTTTCTTCTCTCTTTTTGATCTTCAATACAATGTTCTCCTCGATGTTCTTGGAGTTCTATCCGATGTAATCACTTTTTGTGGTGTGTTTGTTGGGATCCGATGAATTGTGAGTTTATGATCAGATTATCCATGAAAATATTTGAGTCTTTTCTGATCTATTTTATGCATGATTATTATAGCCTCGTATTTCTTCTCCGATCTATTGATTTGGTTTGGCCAACTGAGTTGATTTATCTTGCCATGGGAAGAGGTGCTTTGTAATGGGTTCGATCTTGCGGTTCTCAATCCCAGTGACAGAAACGGACATGACACGTATGTATCATTGCTATTAAGGGTAAAAAGATGGGGTTTATTCATGCGTGAGTTTATCTTGTCTACATCATGTCATCGTTCTTAAGGCGTTACTCCGTTCTTTATGGACTTAATACACTAGATGCATGTTGGATAGCGGTCGATGTGTGGAGTAATAGTAGTAGATGCAGCTAGGAGTCGGTCTACTTGTATTGGACGTGATGCCTATATACATGATCATTGCCTTGGATATCGTCATGATTATTTGCTTTTCTATCAATTGCCCAACAGTAATTTGTCTACCCACCGTATGCTATTTTCTTGAGAGAAGCCTCTAGTGAAACCTATGGCCCCCGGGTCTATCTAAATCATACTACTAAAACCCTATAAATATTGCTGCCATTTTCTTTTATTTATTTTATTTTTTATTTTTGTTTCAATCTATCTATCTATCACATACAATTTAATCTTACAATTGACCACCGAGAGATTGACAACCTCTCGTTTGCGTTGGGTGCAAGGATTTGTTGTTTGTGTGCATGTGCTGCTAATGAGGTGTTGCGTGATTCTCCTACTGGTTCGATAACCTTGGTTTCATAACTGAGGGAAATACTTATCTCTACTGTGCTGCATCATCCCTTCCTCTTCGGGGAAATACCAATGCAAGCTACAAGTAGCAACACAAGAGTTCAAGCTTGGGGATGCCCAAGGCTCCCCAAGTTAATATTCCAAGAAGTCTCAAGCATCTAAGCTTGAGGATGCCCCGGTAGGCATCCCACCTTTCTTCATCAACAACTATCAGTTAGTTCTGGTTGAGCCTAAGTTTCTATTTGTTCACATGATATGTGCTATCCTTGGTGTGTCCTTTTATTTCTGTTTTGTTTGCTATTTAATAAATTCCTTAGATCTGAAACTTTTGATTTGGAGAGAATCTTTACATAGCTACTTAATTGATTAACTGCTCTTTGTTCTTCACTTATATCTTTTGGAGTAGTTTGTCATTCACTCTTGTGCTTCACTTATATCCTAAGAGTGAATTGTTGAATGAATTGAATATCATAAATCTGAAATTATACATGTTCCATATGCTTAGTAGTAGTATCACATTAGGTTTAGAAAGTAAGATCTATTGAAATTTGACAATCACAATATTGGTCATACAAGCAATTCATGAAAGATTAGTATAAGGAAGAGTAATTTCACATACAAATATATTATCTTGGACATCTTTTATGATTGTGAATACCCATTAATTATTTTCAAACTTGATCAAATAAGTTGAAGTTGGACAAGGAAGACAACGTAATGAGTTATGTTTGGGTATATTTGCATAGAATTTATATTGTTATGGATCCTCCAACATGTGGTGCTTGTTTATAATCTTTGCTAGCCAAAAAAATGTGTACTAAGCGGGAATACTCCTTGTGCATCCAAAATCCTTGAGCCAAGTTTCTTCCATGAGTGTCCACCATACCTACCTATATACGGTATTACCCTACCGTTCCAAGTAAATTTGCATGTGCCACCTCTAAAATCTTCAAATGAACATCTATTTTGTGTGCCTGTACCGCTCATGGAGCGATGGGGCGGTCAATATCTTCCATGCTAAGTGGGTTATTCTCACGACGAGAGTTTATTCACTCGTCTTGCATGAGAGAGGCTGGTATTTGGGATGACCAGTCCCGGTAAACAAAAACAAAGAAAAATATAATAAAACAAACTCCCCCTGGAAAGTTGATTGTTTGGAGGGCACCTGAGGATTCGGCTAGCCAAGGATTGTGTCTGTATGGTTGTGGGGGAGTAAAACTTATCCTTTCTGCATGTGAGCCGCCAATGATGTGTTTAGCATGGAAGATGTTGAAATCCTTTGTCGTGACGTTGACAGGAAAAGCACACCTCTCGAATGAAACTATCTCTGTTTTAAGCAATGAGCCCTGGAACATTAGCAAATCCATGCTTCCCTCTGCGTAGGGCCTATCTATTTACTTTTCATCTTGAGTTAACTTCTTATTCCAACCTCAATTATTCTCCTCTTGGCAAGCATCATGTGGTGGGGAAAAATCCAGGCACATATATCCAGTCAAATATATTTGATCATGAATTATTATTGTTGACAATTATCTCTATGATAAGTAAGTTGGGAGGCAAAACATTACGCCCCTATCTTCCTCTGTGTTCGATGGATGCTATTTGTTCTAAAAATATGCTTTGAGTACTAGCAATCATAGAAGACTATATGATAATTGAGTATGTGGAGCTCTTACTTAGAAAATAATATGAATTGTAATTGTTTGGTGACTAAGAACATAGGTTGTTAAGTTTTAAGAGAGTGCATTGTTTAAACCATAACATGTGAATTGATTGCCACTTTATCATAATGAGTTTTATGAGAAAGAGTTGTTGTTTATGATGATAGGAAAAGTGATTGAAATTATCATTGATCAAATTTATGCACTATGCTGGCATTCACACTTCATAAATTATTTCTTTTATCATTTACCTACTCGAGGATGAGCAGGAATTAAGCTTGGGGATGCTGATACGTCTCCAACGTATCTATAATTTATGAAGTATTAATGCCATATTTATATGAGTTCTACATGGTTTTGGTGCACTTTTATATGATTTTCATGAACTAACCTATTAACCCAGTGCCCAGTGCCAGTTGTTGTTTTCTGCATGTTTCTGGTTTTCCAGAAAATCCATACCAAACGAAGTCCAAATGCAACAAAAATTTATGGTGATTTTTTATGGAAAATAAGAGACCCACGAAGCTTCGGAGGAGGACCAGACAAAGTCTAGGGGAGTCACGAGCTCACCTGGCGCCCCCCTAGGACGCGCCGTCTGAGCTCGTGGGTCCCACGGGACCCCCCCTGGCGTGAAATCAATGCTGAAAAATCCTATAAATATAGAAACCCTCGAAACTTAACCTAGATGACTTTTTCCACTGCCGCAAGCCTCTGTCCCGAAGCGATCTCAATCGGAGCCCTGTTCCGGCACCCTGCCGGAGGGGGGAAGTGATCACCGGAGGCCATCTTCATCATCCCCGTTGCTTCCATGATGAGGCGGGAGTAGTCCACCCTCGGGGCTGAGGGTATGTACCAGTAGCTATGTGTTTGAGCTCTCTCTCTCTCGTGTTCTTGATCTGGCATGATCTTGATGTACCATGGGCTTTGTTAACATAGTCGGATCATATTGTGTTCTTCTCTCTCTTTGTCGTGATGAATTGAGTCTTACCCTTTGAGGTTTCATTGTTATCAGATTGAATATTGGATTTGAGATCACTTGATGTATGTCTTGCATGTGGATACCCGTGGTGACAATGGGGTATTCTATTGAGTCACTTGATGTATGTTTTAGTAATCAACTTGCGGATTCCCGATGTGACATTGGGGTAATCTAGGCACATAGGTTGATACACGTTTTCATCCTACTTTCTCCGATAGAAACTTTGGGGTAATCTTTGACGTTCTTTGTGTTGGATTGAATATTATGAATCTGAAATTGTTTGATGCATATCGAATAATTAACTCACGGATACTTGTGGTGACAATTGAGTATCTAGGTGACATTAGAGTTGATTGATGCGTATCATATGGTGTTATTGTGGTACGATCTCTAGGGCTGTTTGTGGCACTGATACGGATGGCTCAATAGATTGATCGGAATGATAACTTTGAGGTGAATCTTGGATTGATTCTTCGTTGCACGTTGAGGGATTGTTATATGATTCAATTATGTTAGCACTGTTGAGAAATTACACTAGTGAAAGTATAAACCCTAGGCCTTGTTTCTAAGCATTGTAATACCGTTTCTGCTCACTTTTGTTACTTGCTACCTTGCTGTTTTTATATTTTCAGATTACAAAAACCTATATCTACTATCCATACTACACTTGTATCACCATCTCTTCGCTGAACTAGTGCACCTATACAATTTAACATTGTATTGGTTGTGTTGGGGACACAAGAGATTGCTTGTATTCGATTGCAGGGTTGTTTGAGAGAGACCATCTTCATCCTACACCTCCCACGGATTGATAAACCTTAGGTCATCCACTTGAGGGAAATTTGCGTAGTAGACATCACTGCACCCAGGATAAACCAGCCGAGCATCATGCAATACTGAGCCCGACCACAATTGGGGTGGCGGTTAAGGCGGCTATGGCAGCAGGCTCACTACTTGTGCCCGTGAAGAAGAAGCAAAGGAAGAGAATGAAGAAAGGCACTACTGCCAATGCTTCCAGCAGCCAGCCACCTCCCAAGGTGATCCGGGTTCAGGATAGGGTATCGACCCCAAATGCGCCGCTGCTCCATATCGCGGGTCAGCCGATTCTACCGCCAAATATGCTCGGCTACATAACTGGGGATTTCAGGAGACTGCATGGCCATGTGGTGTCGACAGAGATGAGTCTCCTCCAATCGGATGATCCAACATACCCGCTTTTCGCGGTTAAGGTGCCGAAGTACTCAGGCTTCGTCGACAGATCCCCCGAGGACATGTTCTTCCTGTGGTTTGATCACATCTTTGACATGTATCACATGAGGCGGCTCAATTTTACGTTCGTTCGCCTTTTTGCGCTCCATCTATCCTTCGTGGTCAGAAAAGAGCAAATCTCGGCCATCACGGTAGTGGACCCCTACTACATGTTTGAGAACTTCTTGAAGGCCGACCCTACAGAACGTGATGCTGCGAGGAAGTACATTGAAGACTTCATGGTGGCGAATAAGGACAAGGAAATGATTCCCGTGCCTTGTCATCCCACGTAAGTCATTCGCTAGCCACTATAACACATCCTTTCGTACATTTCAATCATTCCTTTGCACGTATGGAGGTTAATTTATTTTGTGCAGCGAGCACTGCATCCTTATCGTTCTGTACCCGCAAGTATCTCACGCTCTCTATTTGGACTCATCCAACAACACGCACAAGAAAGACTACACCCACATCAAGAGTGTTCTGGATGCCGCTCTCTTTGGCTTCAGCGTTAGGGGAGGCCACGTCAGGCACAAAAAACACAGGACGGGCGTCATGTGTTTCGGCCATAATACTAACTTCTACTGCATCAAGGAACCGGAAAACAGTACGAGGGATGCCTTCTACGTCATCCATCACATGCGGGAGTTCAGAAGAGATCAACAAAGACTTTGCATGCCAACTAGAGCCGATTCCCATGTCCTCGAATGGGCCGCAAACTTAGCATCCGAACCCGATGATAAACTCAGACTTGAGTTCTATCGCATCCAGTAGTCGCTTGCATCAATCATCAACAAAGATGTAGTCCCGGATGATGGGATGTTCTTCGGCGGCCCACAAACGCGGGATGACGTAGACACTCGCATAGAGCTACAGGGTGCTGACTTCACGCCTTTCACAAAGCTAGGTGACATTCTCCCATGGCCGAAGGCGACATGTAAGAAGTGATTGACGATGACGATGTCTGTTTAGTACTTTGTGTACGACGAACATTGAATTTGTGTATGATGAAACGTTGTGATGTAAAAGGTCTTCCTAAACTTGCATAGCACTCTAGTTTGGTATGATGAACTTCATTATGTTTAGTATGTTGCTTCTATTTGCTAACATTTTAACTCTTTCTCTTGGTGTTGCTTAAGTATTATGTTGCATATTATCTATAAATTTGCTTATGACGCATCTGTGTTAGGGATATAGATGAAGAAGTGGTATGCCGTGTACAGAGGGAGGGTTCCAGGAGTCTACGCCGAGTGGTCAGAGTGTCAGGCCCAAGTGAATGGCTTCAAGGGCAACAACCACAAAGGGTTTGAAAGTAAAAGCGAAGCGGAAGCTAGTTACTTGAAGTTTATGCTAGCGGGAGAGAGGTAGAAGAACCGGCTGAAGAACTACTTCATAATCCCTTTCTTGCTCATCATGATCGCTTTTCTGTTGTGTGTGATCATAGTTTAGATCGATGATGAAACATGTTTATGTGATCATATAGTTGTATTCGACACGTGTAATAACTTATATCACTATTTCGATGATGATGAGACATTGTTGTATCACTATGATGATGATGATGATGAGACATTGTTGTATCATATAGTTTCAATGCTGTATATGTTGGATTGTATAAAAACTTGTATAATTGCTCTATAAATACTGCGTAAATACGCAGAAGAAAAAAATAAATGTTGAAATTAATAGTAGTAGCGCACTGTTTAACGTAGTAGTAGCGCAGGGGACACGCTACTACTACATAGAAGTAACAGTAGCGCGGGGGGCACACACGCGCTACAGATAAGTAGTAGTAGCGCAGGTGGCCCCTGCGCTACTACTAACAGAAGTAGTAGTAGCGCGTTGTGACACCTGCGCTACTACTACCCTGTTAGCTGTGGCGCGGTAGTAGTAGTGCGGCCCCCTGCGCTACTACTAGCCTGTTAACCCGCGCCCTACTAGGCTTTTCCCTACTAGTGAGTGCTATAACTTGCTGTTCTTTATCTGTACAACGTACATGGGAAGTTCTGACAGATTTATAATTTTTTTGTAAGATTTTATCTCAAGTGCCCGCATTCGATTTGCTCTCCCTGTTCACATGGAGAGGCTCCCAACATTTCACATGAATCATCAGCGGCTCCTCGTATGTCAAAATATGAAGAGCATGGACTTGTTCCTTGTTAATTATTCATGTTTAGAAGAACCAGGAGTCTATGTTGATTCTGAGGGATTTTCTGAGTTTATCATTATGCTTGCAAGCCGAGTATGTCGAACGCCGACACTGAGATGAAAGTGGTACCGAAAGTTTAGTTAATGGAGTTAGAATTGCCCATCTATGTTGTACATATCACTACTTTAGACCTTTTTGACCTACTAAATGTGTCGTATCTTTCGATAAAAGTGTGTCGAGGAATAAGTTCACTTTCTTAACTCATGCATTGAAAGCCAGGCACACGTTTTGGGTAGGACATACGGTCCATAACTATCCAAAGGTCAACGTTTAATGGATTTTGTTCTTATTATTTTGAGGTCAACTTTCAATTTGCTCTCCCTGATACCAACGCTTTATTATTTGCTCTCTGTCTCCTTTCTCAAGAGTGCAATGGGCGGTTACGGTGGAACGAAGAATGAGGAACAATGGGAGGCTATGGCGGTGTTGTATTCGCGGGACGTCTGTAATTCAGCCTCGCTCCCTGAGGACCATGAGCTCCCTGAGGATGTTGACAATGACGTGGTGCCAAAGTGTGATCCCGATGCTGATATCCGTCACATGCAACGCAAGGTTGAAAAGTGTAAACACCGGCTAGATCATGCTCTTCGTGTGGGCAACGAAGGCAGTGACACTGGAAGGAGATTTTTGGGGTGCCCTTACGATGTTACTTAATTATTTGTCCAACTCAGTTTCCTACTTTGTATGTGGTTGAATACCTATCCACAAATGTGTAGTATTTTTTGTTTGTTTGTTGCAATTCATAGGATTCCGGTGCATGTGAATATGTCAAGTGGCTTGACAAAGAATGGGAGGGGAGGGCAAGAACTGTTATTAGGGAGCTTGCTACATAGAAGTTGATGCTGGAGCAGAAGGTAAGAGTTAAGGAGGCCGAGAATGAGAGATTCAAACTGGAGAAGAAGATTATATCTAGAATGCACAAGCGTCAGCTCAAATCTAAGGATTGGATGCTACTATGTGCTGTTATCATATTTGCTGGGTTGTACGCCATTGTATTTGCAGTAGTTGCGAACAATTAATGTAGCTACTGATCATATTAATTAATAATTTGTTTGATTTCGGAATGTAATGTACAATTGTGGTTCTTTATGGGAGTCATCATTGCTGGGTACGTTGCAGGCCATAATGCGGATTGATTAGGTCAAAACACTGCCATGGTGGCGTGCTGGTAGAGGCCCATGCCACTAGTATCCAATAATCAAAATCTCGGGATAAATCTTGATGTTTGCGATCTCTATCCCGCACTCCCTTTTATTTCATGCAAGTTTGCTCCCGGTCTTTAAATTCATAGTCTTGCATGTGTAGGGTGTTTTAGGCAACCGTAGCTAAAGTTAAAATTGGCCATAAATTTTTTTGACTAGTGGTTCTTTGTGATAGTTTATTCACCCCTCGTCTAGAGTCCAAACGATCATATAGGTGGCGACCGCAGAGCGAGGGTGGGGAGGGGGTCAGTCATGCAAGCTCCGGGCGGTGCTTTGGCCAGTGCGTTAGTGATCATTGTTAATGGTGGCAAGCTACGGCGGGCGTGGGTCGGTGGTGCAGTGCGCGGGCCGGGCGGAGTAGTGGTGCTGGAGCACGCAAGCTTGGTGTTCCGTTGGGCTTGGCCAAAGCACGCGGTGCGTGATGCGTTGAAAATGTATCTATTGCTTTTGAAATTTAATTGTATTTTAATTATAAGATTGATTGATTTGGAGGACTAACTTACTAATAATTGCAAGAAAGCCGTACTTCTTTGTAAACTGGCTATCTATCTATAATTTCAACAAAAGATAAAAAAAAATCAGGCGATGTCGGGACGAAGGATCCAAAAGACACAGATGGGGCGCCGGAGGGGGGGGAATTAGGGGGATGGCGCACCCCATGCTAGGTGCGCTAGGGCTGACGACCACCGCCCCTAGGTGCCCTTCGGCCAAGGATTTCCGAGTACAAGCCTGAAGTCCGATGATTTATTTCGCGATTATATGCTACTGCCACAGAAAGCACGGGTGCAAAGAAGAACATCATAAACAGATCCCATCTCCGGAGACTCTCCCGGAGGCAATTCTCCAACACTCTCCACCCAAATCATCCTTATGCTTCTCCCATGATGAAGTGTGAATAGTTCGCCCTAGGACTGCAGGTTTGTAGTTGTAGCTATGTAGTCATCTGTCTAGTTGTGCTTCAATATGTAAGATCAAATGTCCTTCCGTACATGATTATGGTCATCTATGTTATTGATGGTGACTTTTGTTTATGAACCGAATTCTCCCATGAATTGGTGTTATCTTGGTTGCAAGATTTATCTGTAGATGTATATTGGATCTCCGATGTACAGTCTCTTCGATGGTGGGGCATGCAGCGAAGGGAGGTATTGGTTAGACATGGAGACGCCATTGTCATAACACACTACTATCACGAGAAAATAGCTGTATCTATGTCCGGTCGATCGACCAGGTCACCTACCCGCCGGTGTACATATGCGTGTCCATGTGACTGCATGGACGGAAGCGCTGGCGTTGTGCAGAGCACTACTTCTACTTACGTGGCATTTCAATGGTCGAATGGTGCACTCCTACAGGATGCTTGTGTCTGGAGCGTGGAACCTAAATTTGACCCAAAAAAATTGGATAAGAAGAACATCAACGGCAGGGAGGAGCCACGAAACACCTTAAATTTGACTTTTTTTGGATAAGAAGAACATAAGACCAGTGCTCGCTTGGTTCGGAATGAAGACAACATATGCCAACATTACAGGTTCAAGTTGCAAATACGAAATGTAGGCAACACAATCTGCCAATACCAGAAGCCAAGCGGAGATTCAGACCAATACAGAAATTGTCAGAGTACATGCTTTTAGGATACATACACCAGCCATGGACTCAGGTTCAGCTCAGAAAATAACTATCTACGGAAGCAAAGAAAGCATTTGAAGTATTGAAAGGATAGTCAATCAAGTTTTACCGAAAGGAAAATGTAGACATTTTTTAAAAGGCTTCAACTAAACGAATGAATTTGAATTAAAGCAGCGCTGATCCACCAAGGAAAAGTTCCACAAAGGCTATCATGCTCCTTTTTTCTGAGACCCTGCTGCATTTTCGCTCCTACTTCCAAAGGATAAACAGGAGTACACAGGCACAGAATTGCCGTGCGTGCTATCACTTGGCACCAGTATATGCTTCCCCCCGGGATTGTGCTTCACCGGTCCTGATCTGTTCTGCATGTTGGTGTCTACCTTGTCCTAGCCCTCGCCTACAGCTCACCGGAGCTCTCTCTCTCTCTGTACCTTCGCTCAAACAATCAAGGGAAGAAGGAGAAAGATGGACACAGGAGGTTTCCGGTGCTCATACACCGCCGCACGAACGGCCTCGTATATTTTTCCCTCGAGCAACAACTCGAGCCGCACACCTGTTACAACGTCACCGTGCGGGTTTATACCCAGGGCCAGCGACCGGGCACGCACCCACGCTCCTGCTCCCTCGCGCCCACGATCCGCCCGCCTCGCTCGCGGCAACGACGCGCTCCAACGCGCAGCTCACGGCGGGCCTCCAACAGATCGTGCACGAGCTCCCCGCACGGCTCGCCAACAGACCAGGCCTACTACGACGCGTCCCGTGTACATGCACACGCACGCCCAAACGCTACCCACGCACGCACACACGCAACCCGCCGCGGACCCGACGCGTCCAACTCGTCCGGCGCGCGCCCATACACGCGCCCGACGCGTCCGATGCATCGCCGCGGCTTATTGCCCAACACATCACCTCCTAAGCCGCGGCTCAGAGCAGGCCGTCGTCCTCGACGCCGACGTCCGCCAACAGCGCGCGCTCCGCCGCCGGCTCCTTCCGCAGCTGGGGGCACTCCCTCTTGAAGTGGCCACGCTCGCCGCACTTGTAACAGCGGCCGCGCCTATTGCCACCGTTCCCCGACGCCACGCTCCTGCCGTCGTCGTCGACGTCCCGAGCACCACCGCGCTGCCGCTCCCGTGCTCGCCACTGCGCCGTCGTGTACATGAGCTGGCCGTCCGCCCGCTCGCCGCCCGCCTGTCCACGCCATCGCAGCCGCTCGTCGAAGGCCTTCAGGCGACCGAGCGCGTCCTCGAACGGCATGGTGGAGACGTCGCAAAACTGCTCGATTCCGGCCACCGCCGCGTACAAGCGATCCGGCACAGAATCGAGGAGCTTCTTCACCATCGCGGCGTCGTCCAGCGTCGACCCGAGTCCCGCGAATCGCGCCGCCATGCCGCCAAGCTTGCCGGCGAACCCATCCAGCGTGTCGCCCTCCGCCATGCGCAGCATCTCAAACTCCCCTCGAAGAGTGCCCAGCCGCGCCGCCCGGACTCGGTCCGCCCCGACGAACCTCGCCTTGAGGCTCGCCCACACTTCCGCCGCCGTCTTCTTGGACGCAACCTGCAGCAAAAGATCCTCAGAGAGCGCGCGAAACAGGTACGCCCTCGCCGCCTTGTCCTTCTTGGCGATCACGGCCGCCGCCGCGTCCTCCGGCGGTTCCACCGCCTCCCACAGCCCGGCAGCGTCCAGGTCCGCCTCCACCTTGATCGCCCACGTGGTGTAGTTGTCACCAGTGAGCAGTGGGACAGGCTGCGACAGCGTGCTCCCCGATCCGCAGCCGTACGGGACGAGCGCCATCGCCGGCGAGCTCCTCCGAACCCGACGCTCTGATGCCAAGTGTTGGTGTCTACCTTGTCCTAGCCCTCGCCTACAGCTCACCGGAGCTCTCTCTCTCTCTGTACCTTCGCTCAAACAATCAAGGGAAGAAGGAGAAAGATGGACACAGGAGGTTTCCGGTGCTCGTACACCGCCGCACGAACGGCCTCGTATATTTTTCCCTCGAGCAACAACTCGAGCCGCACACCTGTTACAACGTCACCGTGCGGGTTTATACCCAGGGCCAGCGACCGGGCACGCACCCACGCTCCTGCTCCCTCGCGCCCACGATCCGCCCGCCTCGCTCGCGGCAACGACGCGCTCCAACGCGCAGCTCACGGCGGGCCTCCAACAGATCGTGCACGAGCTCCCCGCACGGCTCGCCAACAGACCAGGCCTACTACGACGAGTCCCGTGTACATGCACACGCACGCCCAAACGCTACCCACGCACGCACACACGCAACCCGCCGCGGACCCGACGCGTCCAACTCCTCCGGCGCGCGCCCATACACGCGCCCGACGCGTCCGATGCATCGCCGCGGCTTATTGCCCAACACTGCACACAGCGACCACTAGGCGAAGCACTGGAATTGTCAGGAACAACTCTCCCCGTTCCATTCTATGGATTTCTGGACAAAAGGGCCACATCTCTTGAGCTGTTGGAAACTTCTTGAACCACCCGGCCTGGATGGCTGTGTGTATAACTCACAGAGTTAAGAGGGAAAACTGACGAGCTTGCCGAATGCACAGCATGTTGCCGAGGCAAATTGGCTTCCTGAGGCACATTGGCATGGAAAACTGAAGATGGTGTCCCATGATGTCTGGTTATAGGCAAAAAAGGTGCTGTCGGTGGTTCTTCCCCAATGGTAGGATCCGAGAAATAACGCCAAGGAGGCAGCGAATTCTGATGGAATGCTGCACTGCCATGATTGGGAAGAGGTGGATACCCCAATAGAAAAGGCTGATTGGTCTGCGAGTCTGAAAAATCCCCTTCCTTGTTTTCGTATGACAATCGATCTCCAGAAAATACATTAGCTGCAGGAAACGGGTGACTGGAATCATGTGGAGTTATGTATCCAGCATGTGCCTGACTTATGCTTGCATGATATGTTGAAGCTTGAATTGTACTGGTAAAATTTACTGCAACATTGGGGAAACTTTGAGCTTGTATAGAGAAAAAAGACTGTCCTTGTGGCAGGAACACATTTGTTTTAAGATAGTCATTGGTGGAGGTATCTGCATGTTTCTGTGCAGTCTGGGCAGACGATTCACATCTGGTAGTGCAAACTGCAAGATCTTTACCCATCAAACGAACTGTCTGTCCCGTAGAAGGACTACACTTGCGCTGCACATTCAACTCAGAACGACAATATAACTCCTTGCTGCCAGAGACATTACATTCACGAGATGGCCAGGAAGGAGATTTCCCGCCGGTAGAAAGCTGGGAGCCACCATGATTCAGATTGGTGGAGAACCAATTCTTGTGCTGCTGAAATGAGTCCTGAGATGTATGGTCTGGCAATGCACAGGGGGGCGTACTTGCAGTTTCAGTATCTTTTACTGAAACATTACCGCAACCACGACGAGTGTCACCGAGTTCTCTTAAGCTCAATGGAGGACCAACAACATCTATGTCAGAAACTTTGATTGCCTCACCATGGAAAAATGTGCCAGCCGATCTTGAACTCCTTATTCTTTCCAAGTCAGCAGGTGGTTGTCTTTCCAGTCTCTGTGAATCAAAAGACAAATTCATCCAGATTTCTCTGCCATCAAGCAATTCGGCATCAGAATTTAAAGTTTCATCATGTGTATGCTCAAGATTGGGCTCCTCTAAATTTGAATCATACATGCAGTCCAAATTAGCGCATTCCGGCAGTGCCATATTCAGATCAATCAATGGAGCAGACATCTCTTTCTGACTAGGCTCAACAGAGTCCTCATGATCGTAATGATTATTTGCTTCTTTAGTCTTAGTGAAGGCTTCCTTGGGCATATGAGAACTACGACTTTCTGCAGTGACGCATTTGTCTCCTTCAATAGACGTGGATGATGACGACGACGAGGATGACGATGAATAAGCCATATCATCCAAGGACAGCTTGCAGAGACTTTGTCGTTTGAGTAGCTCACAACTCTGCATCTTACTGCCAAGTACACCACCTGCTTCTGAGAATTTGACACAATTCGCTGATTTGTGGCGAAGTTCTATTACTTCCTTGCATTTTGAATTGCCATGTTTCTCTGTGGCCATGTTCACAGATATGTGCTTCGTGTACTTTAGAATGCCCTGCCTAGGGAGTGATTTTCCCATATCATGTGGTTTTCCCACTTTCTCAGCTTTATAATTGTCAATGCATTTTTGTGTGTCAGCCTTCTTCTTCTTCTTTGTATTATAGATCTTCCCCTGCTTCCATCTCCCAGATATCTTTTCTCTCTCTTCTCTACGATGTTGTGAAGCCTCTGGTTTCTGTGATGGGTGATTATCCAGTCCATCAGGCAAATTTGGATTTTCATGCGCTTCCTGCATAATTGTTCAGCATTATTTGAAACCATAAGATACATATATAACTGTGAGTACAAAAATAGATGTAAAACTGAACATCATACATCACATTTGCACATGTATACCATTTTCAAACAAATCATCAGGAAGGCAGAACACTCTAAACGGGAAAGGTTGGTTTGTTATTCTTCTTAATTTTGGATCATGGAAATTTAGCACAAGTGTGTTATAAACAAAGTCCGTTCATATTATATTAATTAAACTAAAAAACATAACTAAAAAATAAAATAAACTCTAGATCTACTGCGCATCGTCCTTGTCCTCGTCCTCGTCGCCGACGAGGTCGATGTAGTCTGGCGCCGACAATGGCCATGGCCATGCTGGTGCCGGTGGTCCTGCCGCCGGCGCGCGGTGGCTTAGCTGGCCCCTCCTGCTGCTCCTCCTGGCGCTCCTCCTCCGGCTCGGGCTTGCAAGGGATCGTGGAAGTGCACGCCCACGTCTGCCCGACTAGCCCTTGCAGTGGCCACAGTTCCGGCTCCGGCGGCGGGGCGGGCGCGGGGGCCTCCACCGCCAATGCGTCGAGCGCCAGTGGCAAGTCATGCCACACCGCGAGCTCGGCCAGCACGGAGGCCTCGAGGGCCTGCTTGAGGGCCTCGTCGTCCTCGGGCTCCTCCTCGTCCCACGGCGGCTCGGGCACTGGAGCACGCGCACATGGTGGCACTGGCGCACGCGCACACGCATGCGGTGGCGCTTGAGCACGCGTCCGCGTGAAGCACGAGTGGCGGCACTGGTCGTGCTCATCCTCGAACCACGTGTGCCAGTAGGGGGAGTCCTAGGTGAATGCCGGGTCGTGGACGAGGTCGTCGGGCTGTAGATCGCGACGGCGGCAGATCTCCGCCACTCGTGCAAGACCGGAGGCCGGAACGGACGACACTGAAACCCTTTTCGGATTCATGTCCCAGCCATTTGGCAGGTGCACGTCGGGCCAGGGCACTGGGTTGGCCGCCTCCCAGTACCTCTGGCACATCACGACGGGGACGTACCTGCGGTCGCGCACGGGCGGCGTAGCCCCCGGCGGTGTCACGGTGAACGGGGCCGTGCGGCACCGCCCCGAGGAGGAGCCGGCCTCGTGGTCATGCTTCCCAGGGGTCCACTTCCACGGCATTGCACCGGCGGTGGGCGGTGGCGGTGGACTATGGTTTTGACTGTTGGCGGCGGGGGAGCAGAGTAGGGAAGAGGAGTGGGCACGGATGGGCGCCCCCCGCACGCATGGCATTAAAAAGGACCAGCTCCTAATTGTTGGGTTTCTGCCGCATGGGCCCGGGGCGGACACCGAGCGGACGCATGTCACGTCCGTCTCCTGTCCGTGTGGACGCAAACCCGGCCCAAATTTGGGGCGGATTTGCGTCCCATGGACACAAAACGGACATAATAGCCAAATGCGTCGCCGCGTTGGGCCATAGTTTCTATCCACGTGGACCCAAACAGACACGAATTGACGAAATGCGTCCCGCTTTGGAGTTACCCTAACACTTTGTGTAACAATAAATATTTGATGTAGACATGGTTATCCTCTGTTGGAGAAGTGTCAACATCCATCTCGATGCGGGAAACTATTGATACAGACACGTGAGTAAGTGGACTTATAAGTGAATTCTAGACGAATATACATGAGGTGTATGGATCAAATATCCATAAGGATTATTTAATCGTCAGCTTGAATTTTGGACGTAATGATGAAATGTGAATAGTTGAATCTCCTATTGGACACAGTCATGGATTCATAGACCACTTATTCGTACACCAAATTGAACAGCTCTACATAATCAAGTACAATTGAATATACCGACACCATTTTGGAAATAACATGAAAAAACCAAACCATATTTTGCATTTATGCAACAACTAATAATATGCGTAGTTCAAAGGATAAAATTCATGGAACGTATGTCGGTCTATTCAATTACGCATATTTCTGAGCCATGTGAACGAATTCGATCTTAAGTGATGATATATACTACTAATTTACTACGCACTTATACAAATATTATAGGTTGCTCGCTCTACACTTCTGAGCCATGTGGAGGGATATTTTGTCTCCAGGTATCAGGAAAGAATTCCACTAAGAGTTTTCCTTAACCATGCATGACATCCTTTTGTTTCTAAATTTATTTATTATCTTTTCACTTGCTCCGTAAGTTTGTGGAAGCGTTTGTATGATGGTTAGGTCTTTCCTGACATTAGAACCTTCTATCATACTATCTTAAGAATGAAATATCAACAGTACACTACAAAGAACGCAATATATATACAAAAAGCAACAATCATAGATTCAATAAAAAGTATGCAAAGATGCACCAGCTCTTTAGATACATAGCGAGAATGCAAGTCTCTATTCATGTAATGATCCGATGTGTAGGCTTGTAGAAAACATATTATATCTAGCTATCGGTGCATCGAGTCTGAAAGTTGTGTTTTCTTGAGATAAAATTCTAATGGACATCCCCATCATGCTATGTAGTTGATTTGTTCGATCAAAAAGATCACATGTTATTAGAAAAATCATTCTTTTAATAAATATCTTATATGCCGATGATAATGACACCCTTAAACGACACACCAACCAAATTAACTTCTGACTTATGGTAATAAATGAATATCGATGCCCAATTTCAGCCAACATAGTGTTCAAAAAGTGCAAAACCAGCTTCAATACAACCCCAGATTTTAATTTAATATTTTTTTCATTAAGATGTGTGAAAGGAAGAATATATATATCAAAAAAGCTAAGAACAAAATTAAGATAAAATATATAAAAATAACATAATGTCTTAGCTAGCTTGTCGGTAGCTCTCAATACATAAATATTATTGTAGAACATAACAATAAATATTAATTGAAGAAAAGTAGCATCTTTGTGACCAAACTGCTCATAAAAGAATGTAACTGAGTGATATAAAATTTTAAAGATCAAATTCCCAATGTAATCCTTAGAGATCAAATAAGATGGATTACAAATCTTAAAAATGTGCAACACATGATGAGCCTTGTATATATGCATGTAAACAATATTGCGATCATTATCTCTATATTAAATGTTAATGCATTGTACAAGGGGGATTTCTTGAAACACTATATACCAGATGTGAAGAAATAAGGCTTATATTCCCACACACTTCAAACTTAGGTAGAAGTAAGCCTGGAACCTAGGTGCGTGGGTTTGTATCATGTCAACTCGCTAATTATTGGAATACTCCATAAGAGAGTACAAACAGCAGACCATGCATCATGTCTAACATATGGTGACACACTGACTGCGACACATTGGAAACTACCACCATCTTCTAACACACTGTCCTTTGCATGCTCAACGGCTTGTTGAAACATTTCCACACCGGCTATCATGCACATACACAGATTTTTTTTCGATCAACCAGCAGGAGCTCTGCCTTTTCATTAAGAAGAAGAAAATTGACCAGTTAATAAGGAAAATTGGCCGAAAACCTATACAACCGAGACACACAAACTAGCCCCGAGGTTGCGCTCCCATGAGTCGACGACTCTCACCCAAGCAACCAGAGTTGGCATCCTACCACACGACCCGGAGCTGCTGCTCCGGCACACAACCTCAACAACACACACACCGGCCACGAGGCCACGCACCACATGAGCCGACGAATCTTCAACCCATGCGACCGGACCCGACATCCAGCAACACCGAGGCGCGCTCAGGAGCCGCCGCTATGACATCCACACCAGCCCCGAGGCTGCACCCCAATGAGCCGACGGCTCTGCCACCTAAGCAACCAGAGCCGGCACCCCTCCACACGACCTGGAGCCGCTACTTCGGAAAACCAATCTTAGCAACACACACACCGGGCCCGAGGCCACGCACCACACGAGCCATTGAATCGGCCACCCAAGCGACCGAACCTGACACCCATCAACACCAAGGCGCTCTCTGGAGCCGCCACTCCGACTTGCACACCGACCCCGAGGTCGCGCACCTTCCAAGCCGAGAACGAAACCACGGGACGACACAAGTCACGGAAGCCTGACAGAAGACCGGACCTCCAAGGCGATGCCCCCATGGAGGAAGCGACGAGAACGACGCTGCCGCCTACTCCGACCTAAGCTGAAACATGAGTTTTCACCGAGAGACCACAAGATCCAAATGCCAAGGGAGGCGAAGGGGCTACATGACAACACCACCAAGGAGGGTAACAACATCCTAGGACTCCGCCATCACCGGCATCGACCGAGGTCGGTGCTAGGATTTCACCTGGAGTTCACCAAGCCCTATGCATTGCATCAAGTCCACCATCCGCCCGAGCCACGAAAGTTGTGTGACCCCTACAACTCGCCGCCGCCAACATCCACCACCACAGCCGGCAAACCACCATAGCACCACATTTCATCATGGCGGCCCCTAACCACCACCAAGCGTGAGCGCCGCTGACGCGGGGGCGCCGCCCCGGCATCCTTGAGCCCGGCCGACCGGAGCTGCCGTCATATGGGAAATTCAGAAGATGACTGCACAGAAGATATATCTGACACCCTTTCTTCTCAGAAGGACATGTTTTCCGCTACACACTTCGCAGACTCCTCCAGGATTCTCTCAGGGGATTTAGATCACTAGAAAAGTGGTTCATCACATAAGTAACTTGTGGGGGCGGCCGTGCGTACTTCAGATGCGTGCCTCCATGAAAGTAATCAAACGACAGCCATGGTCTTGGCCTGAACATCTTCCCCTTGTGTATGATCCACACTCGAAAAGATGGAGGCCATGGTTGCCACTGTAGTTCATCGGGCTGCAATTTTTCTTTGGAAAACACATGTGCGAGGATGTCCTCGATATTGTTGCACAACAGACCTGTCTGATCAGGGAAGGTGTCGATAATGGCCGTGGGCGATGAAGGTGTCACGGCTGGGTGGAGTACAGACATTAATGGGTTGATTGTTACCCTGAACTATGAGTTGTGGACACGAGAGAACGAGCAAGGCACTGAATTTTTGCGCTGCGTAAAACATTGCAGCTTTTCCGTTCTGTCTTCCTCTCTTTATTCTGCTGGAAAACAAAAGACGTGCCGCAGCTCAAGCCCCACTACCGAACGTGCCATCCCACGTCCCGAGCTCGAGCTAGGCGCCCTACAATGTCACTGGGGAGAACACAAACCGCGTCGTCCAGCCTAGATCTAACCAACTAAACAAAAAACGTTAACAGAAACGATCCAGAGAAAGGGCTGTCGTGGCAGCGAAAACGGGCTGCCATGGCAGCGGTTTTGGGCCTAAACACACTGCCATGGCAGCCAATTATCGCTGCCATGGCAGACTTTATTGCCTGCGCTCTGGAGACAGGGTTTAAGCCCACAATCTCCCCCTCAACCGTGTCGAAGGGGCTTGACGTCGATGATCGTCACCTTGCCGCGCAGTTCCTGGAAGCAAACGAGGCCGAGGGGCTTCGTCAGAATGTCTGCCCTCTGCTCGCCGGTTCCGATGAACTCCACGACCACCGTGCCCTTCTCGACACAATCACTAATGAAGTGATAGCACAGGTCGATATGCTTGCTGCGGTAGTGAAGCACTGGATTCTTGCAGAGCGAGATGGCAGATTTGTTGTCGATGTAGAGTGTCGCAGGGGCAGCGTCTCGATTCAGCAATTCACCAAAGAGACGTGCCAGCCAGATCCCCTGGCACGCCGCCGTGCCTACCGCAATGTACTCCAGCTCACACGAAGATGTGGTGACGACCTTTTGCTTCTGTTATTGCCAACTGACAAGACTGTTCCCGAGGAAGAACAACACGCCGGAGGTGCTCTTCCTAGAGTCCACATCGCCGGCGTGATCTGAGTGGCTGTAGCCAACCAGTGTCTCGCCGACGCCGCAGCGATACATGCATCCGTGCGTGAGTGTGCCAGTGATGTAGCGAAGCAGATGCTTGACGGCCACGACATGATTGCCGGCCGATGACTCCATGAACCGGCTGAGAAATCCAAAAGTGAAAGAAATGTCTGACCGAGTGTGCACGAGGTACCTGAGGCTGCCGATGATGCTGTGGTTGAAGGTCGCATCCACCGGCATTTTCCTTCCTCTCCTTTCTGAGCTTGCAACGGGCTTACATCGGGTTGAGCGTGAAATTGCAGTCCGCCATGCCTGCTTTCTCAAGCACCATACCGGCATAGGCGGCCTGGGTGATGGTCATGCGCCCGCGCTACTGGTTCACCTCCGGCCCGAGGTAGTATCGCAGCAGCCCGAGGTCTCTCATGTTGAAGAGCCGCTTCATTTCCTCCTTGAAGCGGTGCACCTCTCGCTACTAGGCTCTGACGATGCCCTGGTCCTCGACATAGACGTTGATGATGAGCAGCGTGTCCCCGGTCCCTCGCACATACACACCGTGCTCCGAGGCTCTGCGGGTGAAGACGAGCGATGCCAAGCTTGCGTCCAGCTTGACATTCCACGCCCTTGGTGCTTGATGAAGACCGTACAGGGCCTGCTATAGCTTGGACATGCTGCGCTCTTGTTCGTCGGCGATGAACCCCGGCGGTTGGGAGACATAGACCTCCTCCTCGAGGCCACCATTTAAGAATGCCAATTTGACGTCCATGTGGTGGACCTCCCAACCCCGGTGCACCGCTAGCGCGATGATCAGCCGCATAGACTCGAGCATAGCAACCGGCGCGAAGACCTCCTTGAAGTCTACTTCCTCGCGCTGCACGTACCCTTTTACGATGAGCCGGGTCTTGTGCTTGACGTTGACGCCGTTCTCGTCCTTTTTAATCTTGTATAAACCCACTTAAGGCCAATAGCCAGATGACCTGTAGGAAGTGTGGTTAGTGTCGAAGTGTTGTCGTCGTCGATTGACTACAGGTCATCCAGCATCTTGCGGCACCAGCAGTCCTTGAGCTCCGCCTCAGTGAACGTGGTCGGCTCCTCCCCGGCCAACAGATGCAGCACCTGGTCATCGAAGAGGTGCTCCGCCAGCTGCGGCGGTCCGGCAGGCACACCGAGAAGGTCGTCGATGCGGCGGTACCCGTGAGGGGCGCCGGTGCAGTCGTCGGTGTCGAACAAGTCCGACCGTGCCGTTGGTGGAGTCACGAACAGGTCGGGCACGACATCGCCCGTGATGTCTTGGGAGGCTGTGCTCAGGGTGCTGGTGCTCGGGGAGCGCGTGCTTGGGGTCCCTGATTCTGCTGCCATGGCAGCGATTCTGGTGTACACCGGGTACTCCAAGGTGAAGGAGTTGCTCGCTGGCAGCTCCCCGAGCGCCTCCTAGTTCCAGCGTGCCTCCTCATCGAAGACGACATCGTGGGACACGTGCACGCGCCTCAAGGTGGGGTCACACATCCTATAAGCCTTGGAACCCATCTCGTAGCTGATCAACACCATTGGGGGTGTTCCAGTCGTCGAGCTTCTTCAGCCGTGGGCGTGCCTTGTTGACATGCCCGACGCAGCTGAAGACATGGAGGAAGCATATGTTGGGCTTCACCCCGTACCACGCCTCGGCGTCATGCCGTCGACGCTCCGTGTGAAGGAGCGGTTGAGGATGAACATGGCCGTGAGCACACCCCTCCCCCCCCCAAAAAAAACATGCTCGGCACCTGCTCGGCCTTCAGCATGCACCATGCCATGCTGAGCACCGTATCATTCCACCTCCCGACGACGCCGTTCTTTTGCGGCGTGTACAGCACAGTGAGGTGATGCTGCACCCCATAGGTGCAGTGCTCATAGAAGGGAGCACCTACAGCTTGTGGCTGCACTCCACTTTTGCTGCGACCTAGAACTTGGCCATGGCGCGCTCCGCCTCATCCTTGGTGGCAAGAAGCACCGCCCACATGAAATGCTATGATCGTCGACGAGCAGCTGAATGTTGCGGCGTCCGCCCAGTGTCGCCGGCGTGATGAGCCATAGAGGTCGCCGTGGATACGCTCAAGAGGCTTCTCTGCCCTGTACCATGCCTTTTGTGGGAGCGTCAAGCAGCACTGCTTCTCGGCTAGGCACGCTTCATACAGCTCATCGGTGTGCTCGATATGCGGCAGTCCACGCACGAGGCCACCGCGCGCAATTCTCCGCATGCCATCAAAGTGCAGGTGTTCGAGCCGAGCATGTCGACGCCAGGCGTTGGAGACATGGCCCACGACGAGGCACACTGGATGAACGGGACGAAACGAGAGCTTGTACAGGCGATTAAGTGAACGTGTTACCTTGATGAGCAGACGGTTGAGCTGGTCGCGCATGGTGAGCACCCCGCGGCGGATGGCGATGTCAAACTAGTTCTCGTTGAGCTAGCCGAGGCTGACGACACTACTTTTGAGTGCCAGGATTAAGAAGACGTCCGTGAATGCTAGGTGGTCTCCTCCATCGACGGCGAAGACAACGGTGCCGTGGCCATGGATGTCAACGACCGAGCCGTCCATGAAATGAACCTTGCCGGATATCGAGCGGTCCAGCTCGGCGAACGCGTCGATCGAACCAGCCATGTGGTTCGTCGCGCCCATGTCGAGGAGTCAGACCTCGCCACGTTTGTCATCGTCATGCGTGGGTCTGATCACTGCTCTCTCCTCGTTGAGAAAAATGTGGCCACCCGTGTGTGCCAACGGCCCGACCATCCCCAGTGTCCTGATCAAAGCACCATCACCGATGGACGCTAGCCCTTCTGCATGGACTTGATGCAGGCCATCATCAGCCCTGGTTCCTCGTCTTCCTCGCCCTGAATGAGGTTCACCACCATGGCAGCCTCGTCGCGTTGCTTCTAGCAGCACCCGCGGGCCCAATGACCCTTCTGCACTTGCCCCGGTCGTCGTCGTTGCCGGGGCCGCGTGCCAGCCCGCCCTACTGCTGAGGCAGGACTGGTTTCCATCTACGGTGGCCACCACCACTACCGCGTCCGCGGCCACTGCCACTGCCCGAGGCGCTACCGTCTTGCAGTTATTTCTTCCTCGCCTCCCACTCCTCCTCAGTGAGAAGAAGCCGTCCACCACCGGCAATCTCCCGGCCATCATCCAGGCTGTCCTGGACCACCCTCAACCGGCCCGTGAGCTCCTAGATGGAGAGCGTGCGCAGATCGAGCAACGTCTCGATGGACATTACAACCTGTGCAAAGTGGGAGGGGACAACGAGTAGGAATTTTTGGACTACAATGGCATCATCGATGGTGTCGCCTAGGGAGCAGAGGGAGGTCGCGAGCCAGGTGACCCTGATGGCAAATTCGTCGAACCGTTCGCTGTCCCTGAAGGCGATGGATTCACACTCCGCCCGCAGCCGCTGCACGTACGGCTCACGCACGCGAACGCTTATGAGGCATTGGGTTTGGATAGCCGCCCATGCACCTTATGCGCTTGTCTTCCCCACGAGCATGCTATGCATCTTCGGTGGGGTGGGGCGGATCAGCGCCGCCATCGCCTACCGATCATCCTTCTGACGGACGGTGTCATCCTCGATGGCGTCCAGCAAGTATGCAGCCAGCAGGTTCACCTCCATCACCAGCGCCCAGTTGCTGTAGTTCATGCGGGTGAGCATCGGGAAGGAGAGGTTAGTTCCGCTGCCACCGCCAGTCTCGTGCACCACCTGCTGCACCACGATCTCGCCGCCACGGCACGTCCTGCTGCACCCGCAACTCGGTGAGCATCGGCGCTGCTGCGGCGGGGGTGTCTTGGAGCCGTGTGAAGGAGTTTGCTGCTGGCCTCCGCTGCTCGACATGGCCGCCGGATCGAGGCTCTGAGGCCAATTGTTACCTTGAACTAAGAGCTGTGGACATGAGAGAACGGGCAAGGCACTGAATTTTTGTGCTGCATAAAACGTTGCAGCTTTCTGCTCTTTCTTCCTCTCTTTATTCTGTTGGAAAACAAAAGACGTACCACACACGCCCAAGAAGCCTAGCAGGTTCACGCAAAGATTCTTCGTCACGTGCATCACGTCGATTGCAGAGCGGACCTCTAGGTCTTTCCAATAGGGTAGGTCCCAAAATATAGATTTCTTCTTCCACATGGGTGCGTGTCCGTCAGCGTCATTCGGAACAGATTGTCCGCCAGGACCCTTTCCAAAGATTACTTTTAAATCCTTGACCATATCAAGTATATCATCACCAGTACGGTGGCGAGGCTTCTTCCGATGATCTGCCTCACCTTTGAAATGCTTGTCTTTCTTTCTTAAGAGATGCTTGATCGGAAGAAATCGACGATGTCCCAGGTACACATTCTTCTTACATTTATCCAAATATATACTTTCGGTCTCATCTAAACAGTGCGTGCATGCGTGGTATCCCTTGTTTGTCTGTCCTGAAAGGTTGCTAAGGGCAGGCCAATCATTGATGGTTACAAACAGCAACGCTCGTAGGTCAAATTCCTGCTGTTTGTGCTCATCCCACACACGTACACCTTTTATGTCACACAGCTGTAAAAGTTCTTCAACTAATGGCCTTAGGTACACATCAATGTCGTTGCCGGGTTGCTTGGGGCCTTGGATGAGCACTGGCATCATAATGAACTTCCGCTTCATGCACAACCAAGGAGGAAGGTTATAGATACATAGAGTCACAGGCCAGGTGCTATGATTGCTGCTCTGCTCCCCAAAAGGATTAATGCCATCTGCACTTAAACCAAACCATACGTTCCTTGCGTCATCTGCAAAGTGCCGCCACTTTCTTTCGTTTTTTCTCCACTGCGACCCGTCAGCGGGTACTCTCAACTTCCCGTCTTTCTTACGGTCTTCTTTGTGCCATCTCATCAACTTGGCATGCTCTTTGTTTTGGAACAAACGTTTCAACCGTGGTATTATAGGAGCATACCACATCACCTTGGCAGGAATCCTCTTCCTGGGGCGCTCGCCCTCAACATCATCACCAGGGTCATCGCGGCTGATCTTATAGCGCAATGCACCGCATACCGGGCATGCATTCAGATTCTCGTACTCCTCACCGCGGTAGAGGATGCAGTCATTAGGGCATGCATGTATCTTCTGCACCTCTAATCCTAGAGGGCAGACAGCCTTCTTTGCTTCGTACGTACTGTCGGGCAATTCGTTGTCCTTTGGAAGCATCTTCTTTAACATTTTCAGCAACTTTTCAAATCCCTTGTCAGCTACACCATTCTCTGCCTTCCATTGCACAGTGTGGTACCCAGCTTTTTCTTGTCATCTTCGCAATTTGGGTACAACAATTTTTTGTGATCCTCTAACATGCGCTGCAACTTCAACTTCTCCTTTTCAATTTCGCAGTTTCTCTTTGCATCAGCAATGGCCCGACCAAGATCATCAGCGGGCTCATCTGATGCCTCTTCTTCAGCTTTTTCTTCTTCATTGTCTTCCCCCATTGTAGTAACATCGTATTCAGGGAACCCAGCATAGTTGTCATCATCCTCTTCTTCTTCATTCTCTTCCATTAGAACCCCTCTTTCTCCGTGCTTGGTCCAACAGTTATATCCGGACATGAAACCGGACGTAAACAGGTGGTCGTGAATGACTTTTGAGCTAGAGTAATTCCTATCATTCTTACAGACACCACATGGACAACACATAAAACCATTCCGCTTGTTTGCCTCAGCCGCACGCAAAAAACTATGCACGCCATTAATGAACTGGGGACAGCGTCGGTCATCGTACATCCATTGCCGACTCATCTTCATTACACAACACCGAAAAGACCAAATTAATACAAGTTCATACATAAAGTTCATACACACTTATTCTCATAAAACAACATAAAACTATCTAGCTAAAGCATTTAAATGCAACAACAAATGCGATCAAAATCGCAACTAAGGTAATAATTGATCCAACAGCATAATGATACCAAGCCTCTTTATTAACGGCATAGTTTCTAATCTTTCTAATCTTCAAGTGCATTGCATCCATCTTGATCTTGTGATCATCGACGACATCGGCAACATACAACTCCAATTTCGTCTTCTCTTCTTCAATTCTTTCAATTTTTCTTTCAAATACTCGTTTTCTTTTTCAACTAAATTTAACTTCTCGACAAGAGGGTCGGTTGCAATTTTCGGTTCACATACCTCCTAGATAAAAATATCTATGTCAACTTGATGGGCATAATTGTCATAAACGCGAAATGCAACAAATAGTTATAAAAGAGAATATATATACCACATCCGAATCATAAACCGGACGAGGGCCGACGGGGACGGATATCAAAGTCATGGCACTATGTATAACAAACAATCATACATGTAAGAAAATTATACAATTAACTATCTAAATCATACAAATAAGATTTTTTTATATAAAAAGGATAAGAACAAGAGGCTCACCAAGGTGGTGCCGGCGACGGGACGGTGCGGGCGATCGACGGTGGTTAGGACGGGAACGGGAAGGCACTAAGTAAACCACACCTACACATATGCAAACTAAGAAGTTAATTTGAGCTCAAATTGAATATAAATCAAATAAACTCCCACATAATTACTCCCAAACTAGAACCCACAAATCACTATACTTATAGAGCATTGCACGAGCTAATCTAGCAATGAGAGATGAAAGGATAAAGTTGCTAACCTTTGTGAACACTTGGATAGATGGGGTGCCTTCAAATCTTGACAAATCTTTGGCAAAAATGGAGGATGAGCTCGAGAGCAAGGGGAAGAACAGAGGAGAGAAAGGGGAAAATAGAGAGAATGGGCTCGGGCTGGACGAAGGGTTTATATAGGGACGTCTTTAGTCCCGGTTTGTATCACAAACCGGGACTATAGGGTCCACCTCTAGTCCCGGTTTGTGATACAAACCGGGACTAAAGGGGCTCGTGGGGCCCCAGCCTGACACCAGCCTGCCACCACCCCTTTAGTCCCGGTTTGTATCACAAACCGGGATTATAGGGTCCACCTCTAGTCCCGGTTTGTGACACAAACCGGGACTAAAGGGTCTCGTGGGGGCCCCAGCCTGACACCAGCCTGCCACCACCCCTTTAGTCCCGGTTTGTGATCGGTTTGTATCACAAACCGGGACTATAGGTACAAAATGAACCGGGACTAAAGATGCCCGTGCCACCCGACCACTCCTAGCCGTTGGAACCGGGACTAATGGTCACAGTAGTCCCGGGCCGTAATCAAACCGGGACTAAAGGGGCGGACGAAAGGTCTGTTTTCTACTAGTGAATTGTCACACACATTGATTCTTACCAACAATATCTATTACACTTACACCTAATGGGAGATTTCGAGCAAAATCCTATTATGTTTCCATAAGAAGTACATTTTAGCTACAATATTTTTATATATTTGAAATATTGTATTGATATTAACGTCGCTGTAAATTAAATCAAATAATAGTTGACTGCACGTGGAACCAATAACTAACAATAAAAATGTATTAAAACTACACAATATGCAGTAGTTCTAGGCGCGCACTTGCGCGGGTCACACCGCTAGTTTTTATAATAAGAACCAGAATAAAATAAGAACCAGAATATCCATTCGAAGTGGCCGATGGATACACTAATGAATACGACCAGAATAAAATAAGAACCCTTACAACAAGTTAGTACTACGAATCAACACTTGACATCGAATGGAACATCAGTGGAAATCACAAGCCCCCCATGCACGCATACATCCATGGCTTGAATGCATGCCTTCCTAGACTTGCTCGACGTGGGTTGCCTTGTCAACCTTCTCAGCGCCCCCCCTTGGTCTCGTCGCTGGTGCAGACCACGCCGTTGGCCCCCTCCTTCATCGCCGGCGGCGGCTCCACGGGGTAGTGTGTGTTAAGCTCGATGGCGGCCACCGGGCCGAGCTGATCGATGCTGACCACGTGCTCAGGCGCCTTGACGGCACCATCGTTGGACACGGGGGCGTCCACCTCCTTGGGCGCCGGTCTGGGCGTGGCGTTGCGGTAGAGGGCATAGAGTCCCATCTGGATCACCCAGAAGGCGAACCCAAGAATGTTGGGCAGCTGCAAATTAACACCAACAAATCAAATCAAAAGAACGGCAAGCGTCGGTTAGTAGCTTTGCTGGAAAATGTTAAGTGACGAATTGATTTTGTTTGTGTTGCTTACGGCGACGTATTTGACCTCGATGAGCAGTCCATAGAGGAACCAGACGACAGCGCTGACGGTGAGGGAGAAGGGCATGAACTCCACGCTCCGGGTGCGCACCACAAGACGCTTCATATGCAAGCAACGAGGCTAAGAGATCTACCAGGCCGGTCGATCGATTATAATCAATCAATGCAAACACATGAGGGGTGCTCACGATGACGCTGAGGGGCGCGACGAAGACGCTGACGGAGAAACTGACGCAGACCCATCCGAGCATGACCATGCGCTTCTCGCCCCCCGACAGAAGCAGGGTGAGGAGGACGATGAGGCCGAAGACGCCCACGTTCAGGAGAAGGAGGATCTTCCCCGTGAACAGCTGCATGCTCATTTTTTCATTTTCGTGTCAGCTACATGCATGCATGCACATGTCTCTCTCACATCGACCAATCGATGTATGTGCAGCTGAGGTGTACCTTGGCTTGCTTTGGCGCATAGGTGAGGTAGACAACGATGTAGATGGTCTCGATGAAACAGCCGGCAGAGTTAATGGTGATGAGGAGGCACTCGTCGGACTTGAGCAGCGCGTAGTAGATCCACAGCGTCGCGCTGAAGAGCGCCACCACGTACGGAACCGATTGGAAACCCTGGGTCGACTTGCTCTTGTAGATCCGGTAGAACGTCGGCCTGCACCATTCATTAATTTGTACGCAGTCAGACGAGAGAGACCAACGAGCAAGGCTAGGGAGAGACACACGTAAGACGGATCGATGTTAAGTTTACTGTGATCGAGAGGCTTACATTGGGGCCAGGTAGGTCATGAAGGAGATGACGTTGCCTGCAGGGAAGCAAAGTGGTACATACGACAGTTAGCCAGCGAGAACAAGGAGACACACAATCCCCAGTTAGCCAGCTTTCAATAATGGCTAGCCGCGGGACCCGTAACTTGTGTGCGTGATCCAGGCCGGTGAGGTACGTGTCACGCTACACCATAAGCAGAGATATATATTGGAGCCCTTTGGTTTACATCTTTAATTATTTTCCTTTTCTCCCTTTTTGTTTGCCACCACAGCGCAATGATGAATGAACTATACTTGTTGATATATACCTCTTTTAGTTTACACAAAGAATTAACGGTGGGGGCCCTGCAACAATATAAGGGGGGACAAAAGGGGAAGGATCACTACGTTGCAACAAGAGTAATCTTATCTTGGCAAGCTCTTGTTTGTGAAAACCAGCAACAATCAAATGCGTCCCATGGTGCAATCCGCACTAACTAGCTATATATGTATTTGCCTTGGATGCTCAGAATACTACCACAAGTCGCGAGGTAACACCCATGTGATTTTGGTGGTGCCGGTGACCTTTCTCCCTCGTCAATGACTTGCTCATGTGTGCGACGGCAAGCTTTTGATCGCTTTGGATTTTTCTTTTCTTTTTCATTCGCCTAGGCAAGCTTCGGTCTTGTATGACTTTGCTCTTTGCCGGTGTGATCATTTGTGTGTGTGTGTGTGTCAGTGTTGGCTGTGTGCATCTTAGTTATGCAGAGGTCAGGTGTGTGCTCATTGTGTTTGTATCCTCTTGATGCTTCATTTTGAGTAAATAAAAGCACCCTTTGTCGAAAAAAAGGTAACACCCATGGGTATGTTGACACAAGAATCTATTAGTTTTGGTAAACCATATTGAACAAAGATGAAAAGAAAATAAAGGGCAATAATATTAAAAGATAGAAGCTAATTAATTTGAGAAGCATCTATTGTGGTAAAGCATGTAGACACTATTAGAGATGCCCTGAGGGTCATGTAGACACTATTAGAGATGCCCTGAGGGTCCATTAGAAGATGCACTATTCAGCCGGTAAAGCATGCGAAGCAGCAACCTATAGAAGACAAGGACTAATTTGTAGATGTACGCAACAAACCTCGTAGTGCACTGGAAAGTACGTGAATAAAAGCACGCTGATGGCGTAAGGCCTGGCGGCTATCTGGAAAATCCGTTGGAACACCAACAGAGAGCAGATACCATTTCCCAAAAGGAAGACCAAAACCTGGCGAGCCGGACGACTCCAGCCGTTGTTTGCTCCTCCCAAGTTCTTACGTATGTCAATCATGATCATGAGGCCCTTCAATTAAATCGCATCGATCTATGGAACCATGGTCAAAGGCAGTCAAACCGTCAAAGCTATGATCTTGATTGAGTAAAAAAATCCATTAGAGTACGTTAAACACCTTCTTAATTTAAATTTAAATTAAGAAACTAGGATCATGATTGAGGCCCATTAATTAAATCGTATGTAGCCTCCTCCTTACGTACGTTAAACACCTTGTTAATTTAAATTTCTCCATTGGAGTACAAAACTATGCAGCATCGAAAGGAAAAAGGCTGTAGGAAAAGGCACATGATTTTTCCTCTTCCATCCGTAAATACAGGAGCCGGCAGAGTCCAAGATCTAGGATTATTATTAGCTAGCACGAGAAGCAAGCTGAATTAAGCAGCTTGTTTATGTGTGTCCCCGAAGCCTTCCAAGATTGATCATGCAAGCATGCAAAGCAAACGCCACTCACGGATTCGCAATACATACAGCTGGCACGTACGTGTTGTTTCAGCTGCCTCGTGCCTAACACGCTTAACGGCTTGGGGCCATATTCATGTATGTAACTGTGCAACACTACATACGCAAGTTTTTTTTTTTCACCCGTATTTCATATCAAAATAGCTCCAAAACGAGCAGATGTTTTACAGCAGAGACCAAGAGAAAGAGCAGAAGGAGAAGAACAGAGAGCTACAGGCAGATGTCATGGCAAGCCTGCAGAAGCAGCTACAGGCAGGGGCGCTGCTCACGGAAGGCCACCGCGTTGCGGTGCTTACACACGTTCCAACAGTAGAGTAGCATGAAGGTCGACGCCGAGGAGGTGGGGACCGCGGTGACGGAGTCATACGTACGTGTTACATTACATGTTTCACGCGCGCGCCAGATAATAACCTATGGAAGGTTATCATAAACATTGTGATAAGCCAAAAGGTTTGGATCCAACTGTCGTCTGCCCATTTGATGATTTACAGGAGCTAGAGTTGGACACTGGTCTCAGTCTCTTAGACGCATGTGATAGATGAATAGAACTATTGCTTATTGATTGATTTGGTGCAGCGTACATGGCTTTATATATTGGTACAAACCGACTTAGGCTAGGTATTACAAACCGACTAGACTAGGAAACGTGTGATCCAAGGAATAGTCTAACATCCCCCTGCAGTATCAACGGGAGGCTCGACGACGTTGAGACTGAAACGGATGTCTTGAAATGGCGTAGTAGCAAGTCCTTTGGTGAAGATGTCAGCAAATTGAGCCGTAGTAGGAACATGAAGCACCCGAACTTGTCCAAGAGCCACCTTCTCACGAACAAAGTGGATATCAATCTCAATGTGTTTGGTCCGTCGATGTTGAACAGGATTCCCAGACATGTAAACGGCTGAGATATTATCACAGTATACAATAGTAGCCTGCTCAATCGGTCGGTGCAGCTCCGAGAGCAACTGACGGAGCCAGATAGTATCAGCAACAGCATGTGCCACAGCACCGTACTCAGCTTCAGCGGACGAGCGGGAGACCGTAACCTGTCTTTTCGAGGACCAAGAAATCAAATTGTTACCGAGAAAAACACAAAATCCGGATGTGGATCTTCGAGTGTCTGGACAACCAGCCCAGTCTGCATCAGAGTATGCGGTGAGAGAATTAGGAGTAGAATTATTGATGTGAAGACCATGATTAAGAGTACCTTTCAAATACCTAAGAACACGTTTGACATGATTAAAATGAGGAAGCCGTGGATCATGCATATAGAGGCATGCTTGGTGAACAGCAAAGGAAATTTCAGGACGAGTGATAGTGAGATATTGGAGAGCACCGGTTAAACTATGATACAGAGTAGCATCAGAGAAAGGTTCACCGTCAGCTGAGAGTTTGAAACTAGTATCGACAGGAGTGCGAGAGGACTGACAGTCAAGCATACCAGCACGATTAAGAAGATCAAGAATATACTGACGTTGAGAAAGAAAAAGGCCAGAAGAATCACGAAGAACAGCAATGCCCAAAAAATGATGAAGAAGACCAAGATCAGTCATAGAGAATTCAGAACGAAGAAGAGTGATAATGTGATCTAAAAAAGTTTGAGAAGATGCTGTGAGAATGATATCATCTACATATAGAAGAAGGTAGGCAGTTTCGGAATTGTGATGGTACACAAAGAGAGAAGTATCAGAAAGCGAAGAAGTGAAACCTATCGTTTGTATGAAAGAAGAGAAACGTTGAAACCAGGCTCGTGGAGCTTGTTTGAGACTGTAAAGAGATTTTTGGAGAAGGCAGACATGATTTGGATAGGAAGGATTTTCAAAACCAAGAGGTTGTTGACAATACACGGTCTCTTGAAGAGAGCCATGGAGGAAAGCATTTTTGACATCTAGTTGGTGGATGGGCCATGCGGAGGAGACAGCGATGCTAAGAACGGTACGAATGGTGCTGGGCTTGACAACAGGAGAGAATGTTTCATCGTAATCAATGCCATGTTGTTGAGAGTAACCACGGCATACCCAGCGGGCTTTATAGCGTGAGAGGCTCCCATCAGAGTGAAATTTTTGGCGAAAGACCCATTTGCCAGAAATGATATTTGTATTGGAAGGGCGAGGAACTAACTGCCAAGTATTGTTCTCAATTAAAGCATTGTATTCTTCTTGCATGGCAGCAGCCCAATTCGGATCAAGGAGAGCAGTTTTGTAAGTTTTTGGGATGGAAGAGAGAGATATGGTAGCATGCAGGTTGAGGCGATCTCTTGGCTGACGAAAACCTGATTTGGCACGAGTACGCATGCCATGATCATTGATAGGGGCGACGGTAGGAACAGCACGAGCTGGTAGGATGGGAACAGGGGTGTCCGGCGCAACGGAAGATGCGGACGTAGGAGACGGGATCGACGGTTGGTTGGGATCGGTTTGCGGTGATGGTGGTGTTGTCGCGGTAGGGTTCTGGTTATGGTTGGGTTCGGATGCGGCATGGTGTCGGTGGTTTTCGTGCCGCGGCAGTGGGTCGTTGGTTGGGATGGGAGAAACAGCGGCTGGCGGGTTGGGTGGTGCTGCCGTGGCAGTATTTTCGGCAGGTTGGGCTGCCGTGACAGGAGTGTAGAGTTGGAAGGGACGGTGAGAAGAGGTGGTGGCCGGGGAAGTGACGATCGATGGTGTGTCGGTGCGTTGAGCAAAAGGAAAAATGTGTTCGGCGAACGTAACATGACGAGACACGTCTACCCGTCCAGTGTGTAAGTCAAGACAGCGATAACCTTTGTGTTCGTCGGAAAAACCAAGAAGGACACATGGGAGAGATCATGGAGAAAGTTTATTTTCGGAGGTAGCATAGGCATTTGGAAAGCAAAGACAGCCAAAAACACGAACATCGGAGTAATTAGGATGGCAAAGAAAAAGAGAATAATAGGGAGTGATGTTTGGATTGGTTTTGGAAGGGCGAACGTTGAGAAGAAAGGTGGCCGTATGGAGTGCTTCTGCCCAGAATTGGGATGGCATGGAGGACTGAACGAGAAGTGTACGAACAATGTCATTGAGGGTGCGAAGAGAACGCTCGGCTTTACCGTTTTGAGGAGAAGTGTAGGGACAAGAGAATCGAAGAAGAATGCCATGTTGTAAGAAGAAGTTACGATTTTTAAGGTTGTCAAACTCACGGCCGTTGTCACACTGAATAAAACGAATGGGGAGGAAGAAGTGGACAGAAACATAGCGCTGAAAATTTAGAAAAAGGGGGTGAACATCGGATTTGTTGCAGAGAGGAAAGGTCCATACAAAGTGAGTAAAATCATCTAGTATGACAAGATAGTATTTAAAACCAGAAACACTGGCAACGGGTGAGGTCCATAAATCGCAATGTATTAACTCAAAAGGATAAGTACTAGAAGAGCTAGAGGAGCTAAAGGGAAGACGCACATGTTTGCCTAACTGACAAGACTCGCAAAACGAAGAATTATGGGAATCTCGATTACATGGTATGGAAAATTCACTAAGCATAGAAGCTAAAACAGCAGGGTTGGGATGTCCTAAACGACGATGCCAAAGGTCGACGGAGGCCACCATGGATGTAGGAGGAGCGACGGCAGGGACACCATGAAGAGAGTAGAGTTCACCCACTAGTAGAAAACAGGGCTTTGATCCTGGCCAGATCAGAGCTTTAGACCCGGTCGAGTTACGAACTGGGACTAATGGGTGCATCAGTCCCGGTTCGAGCGGCCAGGGAGCCGGCCGGGCCTCGGCGGGCATCAGTCCCGGTTCCAGCTACCAACCGGGACTAAAGGTCCTGGCTCCTGGCGCAACCCCTTTAGTCCCGGTTGGTGTCTGGAACCGGGACTAAAGGTCTGTCTTCAGTCCCGGTTCTAGCCACGAACCGGGACTAATAAAATGCCTATATATACCCCGCCCCCGCCGCTCACTCCTCTATTTTTTGGCCGGCCAACGTGTGCAGTGTGTGTGCTACTCTCTGTTCTCACCTGTGACGCCCCCGACTTAATCGTGTACTAATCATACACGCAAGTGTACATGATCAAGCCTAAGGACTCACTTGATGATATCACAACACAACTCTAAACACAAATAAAATAATTCAAGTTTTATATTACAAGCCAGGGGCCTCGAGGGCTCGAATACAAAAGCTCGATGTCATACAAGCATCAGCGGAAGCATCAGGTATCTGAGTACAGACACAAAGTTAAACAGAATAGGCCTTTAAGAAGGCGGGGCAAAATAAAACACAGATCGAAAGGCGCAGGCCTCCTGCCTGGGTACCTCCTAACTACTCCTGGTCGTTGGAGGGCTCCTCGTAGTAGTAGTATCCAGTGGGGTAGTAGTGGTAGTAGTCGTCGTCGGCTGCTGGGATGGCTGGCTCCTGGGCTCCATCGTCTGGTCGCATCAATTGGGTATGGGGAAAAAGGAAAGCAAAGCAACCGTGAGTACTCATCCAAAGTACTCAGCAAGACTGACATCAGATCTATTCTACAATATGCATCATTATCAAAGGGAGGCTGTATATGTGGACTGAATTGCAGAAATGCCAGAATAGAAGGGAAAAGCCTAGTCCTATCGAAGACTAGCATCTTCAGGGTCTTGCAGCATTAGAAGAGTACAGATTAGTAAATAAGTATAGTAGTAGCAACAAGTAGCAAACATCGCCCGGAGATCCTTCCTCGACTCCCTGCGAGAAAGCAATCCCGGAGCCAATATATTCAACCCATTTCTAGTTGTAGAAGATCGGGATATTTTCCGAGCGTCCTGTTACCGTGGACACGGCTATTCGAATAGATATACTTCCCTGCAGGGGTGCACCAACTTACCCAACACGCTCGATCCCTCCGGCCGCACACCCTTGTTCCTGGTGATGCCCGGCCTCGGGTGATCGACACGTCGTAGCCCTACCTAGGCTCGACAGAGAGGCCAGCATGCCGGTCTACATCCTAAGCACTCAGGGGTCTTGGGCCCATCGCCCTTTGCACTCCTGCGCGTTGCGAACGCGGCCGGTGAGCAGTCCTAGCCCCCTTAATACAAGCGCAGGCTTTACCAGACCAACCCGGCGCGCGCCGCTCAACTGCTGACGTCTGAAGAGCTTCGGCTGACACCACGACGCCGAGTACCCATATTATTCCCACGTGCTGGTTAGCGCGAAAAAGGCCAGAGGCCTACTCAGATTAAATACCCTAACCCTTAGTGCATTAGGAGCGCGCGGTAACGAACAGAGACTCACGATCCTGTGACCCCGTCGCCCCGTCTCGAGGACTTACGGCAAGGGCTAGGAATGCCCGGCCGTGCCTCGTATTCATCTTGCGGGTACCCTCACGGTCAACCCGACTCCACATCACATCACTCGCGGGTACCCCTCGGGGCCGACCCGTCTTTATTCAGTAACAGAATTAAAGTGCAAGTAACTGTGTGTCCATATCATCAGGCAGGAATCCGAGGAATCACCCTCGTGAATTCCCACTCGATGATCCCGTCAAAGTGAATCCGGAGGAATCACCCTCGATGGTATTCACACTTGCGGGGTTACCGACAAAGCTTTATCGGAGGTGGGGAAAGAAGAATCACCCTCGGTAACCCACAACCGACTAGCTGTACTACAGAGGCATCATCGGGAGTGAGATAAGAGGTATCACCCTCGGCACTCGATGTTAGCTCTGCAGAGTCGAGCAACTTAGGGGTGTGTGGTGATGTGATGGTCACAGCCCGCCGATCACATCAATCGGGGCACATGTACTATAGCGGGGCAACTACAGCAAGGAAGAGGGGCCACAGATGGTTCACTACCATCCAATCTATACTAAGCAGTTTGGATAACAGGCAGGTATCAATAATAGTTACAAGGACAGGCTATGCAGCAGAATAGGATAAAACAAAGCAGTAGCAAATTCTAATGCAAGCAGGAGGGAGAGAGAATAGGTGATATAGGCATGCGTCAAGGGGGGTTGCTTGTCTGGTTGCTCTGCGGCAAAGGCGGGATCGTCAGTAGTGTCGTCAGTCTCCTGAGCTGCGTCGGTCTTGGGAGCTATCGGAAAGAAGAGGGGGGAAGAAACAATAAATAAAGGCAAATAATGCAACACAGATGCATGACATGATGGTATGCAGTGTTAGTGGTGACCTAATGCATTGCTACATGTCGCAGACGAATCGGGAAAATATCTGGGATATTTTCCCGGCGTTTAGGCTGGCTTCGGTATACTGAACCGGAGGGGATGGATCCATGTTTAGGTAGTTAGGAGTGTTGTACCAGCATTTTGACCGCGTATTCGGATTCGTTTCGTCGTTCTGAGCAACTTTCATGTACAAAGTTTTTCGATCCGAGCTACGGTTTAATTTCTACGAATTTTTAAAGATTTAAACAGTTTTCAGAAATTATTTAAATTAACAGATATAGCCAGAAATGGAATATGACGTCATCATGAGGTCATGCTTGCATCAGCAGTCGGCTGACCAGACTGACTGGTCAAACAGACAGGTGGGACCCACCTGTCAGCCTCTTGTAGCTAATCCGAATTAATTTTAAACTAAACAGAGGATTAAGGGGGGTGGACCCCATATGTCAGTGGCTGATTAGGGAATAGATTAATTTAAAAAACCAGATTAACCTAAACTAATACGCCGGGCCCACATGTCAGTGGCTGCGGGTAAACAGTAACCCGCGTTGACCCGGTCAACGCGGTCAAACCAGGGCGCCGGGGCCCACTGTCAGTCTCACTGGGCGGGCCCCGCGCGTGACACGTCGGCCGGTCGCCGGAAACGGCTCCGGCGAGCTCTCCGCGGCGGCGTTCTCGCCGGAGTGGCTCGGAATCGAGCTATAGGGCACCATTTTGCATGATTCCAACGGCGTTCGAACGGGCGGTTCATCCCGCGTCGATCTAGCGCGGTCTCGGGTGCGGGGGTGGTCGGAGACGAGCTCCACGACGACGACGGCGGCGGCGGCTTTCGGGCGGAATCGGGCTCGCGGCTGCGTTGCGCTTTCGCGCGCGTTTTTGGCCGCGTCCGAGCAAGTGCGAAGCGCCGCTTCCAACGGTGCTAGTGCGAGGCCACGGGGGCGACCAAGGCGGCCGGACGGCGAGGTCCCGCGGCGACCGGAGCTCGGCGTAGCGGCGAGGTGGCTAGGGCGAAGCACGCGGCGGCTTGGGGGAGAAGGGAGAGGGAGGAAAGGCTCACCGCGCGGCTACGAAAAGCCCGTGGGAGCTTAGGAGCGCAGAGGAGCTCGGGGTCGCCGGAGTTCACCGCGGCAGCCGGAGATGGAGGCGAGCTCGATTGCGCCGCTGTGGAGCTCCCCGGCTCCCGTAGTTGGTCGGGATGGATGTAGGGGAGACTGGCGGAGCTCCCGAGCTGCTCAGCTGGCCGCGGGGTCGACGGTGGACACGAATGGACGGAGGTGCGGCGGCGACGGCGTCGGGCAGAGAGGGGAAGGAGCGAGCGGCGAGCGCGTGAGGAGAGGGGAGAGAAGTGAGGGCGATGGCGGCCAGGGGGGACGAACGGGGCGCGGCTTAACCCCTGGCCCCAACCACTCCGTCGCGGTGGCTGGCTACGGCCGGCACCGTACGCGCCGAACACGGCGGAGACGACACGGCGGCGGGAGACGACACGGCGGCGGGAGCAGGTGAGGGAGGCCGCGGTGGGCTGGTTGGGCCGCGCCAGGTAAGCGACGGTAAGCCCTTTTCTCTTTTCCATTTTTGTTTTTCTGTTTTTATTTAATAACAGAGAAGGGGAAAGATTTATCTGGGCATCCAAATGATTTTAGAAAAAAGTGAGACTTGGCCCATAAAATCCAGCACATTTTTAGGCAGAGCCACAAATATTTTGGGAGGCAGATAATTCCATTTGCATTTTTCATAATTGAAATTGCAATTTATATTGCTGGAACAGCACTGGATTAAATGCTAATGATCATATTAGCAACATGGTGATGTTGTTTTTCTTAACAATAAATTGTTTTGGAATTTATGTTAAATGATGAACATTTTTCCAACAACTTTTGTGCAACTTCAAAATTCAGTTATGATTTGAATTTGAATTCAGTGGCAGAATTTGAAATGAGATATTAATCCAACTTGATTATCATTGCAAATCTCAGATGACTTGGCATTAATATGGTGGATTACTGTAGCTCATTACATAGGGGTGTTACAATTCTCCTCCTCTAAAAGAAATTCTCGTCCCGAGAATTCAGGAGGTAGAAGGAAACAAATCGGGGTATTCCTCCCGAAGACGATCCTCGCGTTCCCAAGTGGCTTCATCTTCAGTATGATTCGACCACTGCACTTTCAGGAACTTGGTAGTCTTCTGGCGGGTCCGACGTTCAGCTTGATCGAGAATGCGGATCGGATGCTCCTTATAAGAAAGATCATCTTGCAAATCAAGCATCTCATGATCCACTGCTCGGTGCGGAGATTCCTTGAAGCAACGGCGAAGTTGCGACACATGGAAGACGTCGTGGATGTGAGAGAATTGCGGCGGCAACTCCAATTTATAAGCCACTTGTCCACGTCTGGCGAGAATGCGGAAGGGGCCGATAAAGCGAGGAGCTAACTTGCCCTTGATTCCGAAGCGGTGAGTGCCCTTCATAGGAGATACACGCAAATAAGCTTGATCACCAGGTTGATAGATCAATCCCCAGCGTTTACGATCATAATTGCTCTTTTGGTGATCTTGAGCAGCTTTGAGATTTTCGCGAACAACACGGACTTGCTCTTCTGCGTGTTGGATAATATCCGGACCAATGAGCGGTCGTTCCCCAGTTTCTGACCAATTCAGAGGGGTTCGACACTTACGTCCATGTAACACTTCGAAGGGGGCCATTTTCAAACTTGCTTGATAGCTGTTGTTGTAAGAGAATTCGGCATACGGGAGAGATTCTTCCCACTTCTTGCCAAAAGAAATAACACAAGCTCGCAGCATATCTTCAAGTACTTGATTCACTCGTTCAACTTGGCCTTGGGACTGAGGGTGATAAGCTGTACTCCAGGTAATATGAGTTCCCATAGCTTCTTGGAAACTTTTCCAGAAGTGTGAGGTGAAGAGGCTGCCACGGTCTGAACTGATCTCCTTCGGAATACCGTGGAGTGATACAACCCTGGAGATATATAACTCTGCTAACTGACTAGCAGTGATCGTCTCCTTGACTGGCAGAAAGTGTGCAACTTTGGAGAGTTGGTCGACGACGACAAGAATAGCATCGTGACCCTTCTGTGACCTGGGAAGGCCAGTAATGAGATCCATTTGCACTTTATCCCATTTCCACAAGGGAATAGGAAGCGGTTGCAGAATTCCAGCAGGCTTCTGATGTTATGCTTTAACGCGACGACAAATGTCACATTCAGCAACATATCGGGCAATATCCTGCTTCATTCTAGACCACCAGTACCTTTGTCGGAGATCAAGATACATCTTGGTACTACCCGGATGAATAGACAGTGGTGTATCATGTGCCTCCTTCATGACCTTGTCAGTCATCAATTCGAACCGAGGTACCACAATGCGGTCTTTGAAGTACAAGGTTCCATCTTCAGCAAGCGAGAAATCCCTGTACTTTTCAAGGTGAAGATCCCTTTTCATGAGATCAACTTCAGCATCTTTAGCTTGTGCATGTTTAACAGCCTTCTCAAGATCTGGCTGTATAACAAGGGTATTAAGAGAACCCTGTGGAACAATGTGGAGGTTCAGTTGGCGCAATTCTTCATACAGACGAGGTTGAGCTCGCTGAACCGTGAGGTTGTTGCAATAGGATTTCCGGCTCAAGGCATCGGCCATCACATTAGCCTTGCCAGGGGTATAAGAAATACCACAGTCATAGTCCATAATTGTTTCCAACCATCGCTGTTGGCGGAGATTGAGATCCGGCTGAGTAAACAAATACTTCAGACTTTGATGATCGGTATAAATCTCACATCGGTTACCAAGAAGGTAATGGCGCCACAGCTTCAATGCATATATCACTGCAGCAAGTTCAAGATCATGCACTGGATAATTCTCTTCATGAGGACGCAACTGTCGTGAGGCATAAGCAATTACTCTGCGCTCTTGCATCAGGACACAGCCTAATCCTTGACGAGAGGCGTCGCAATAGATCACGAAATCCTTACGAGAATCCGGAGGAGCAAGCACTGGAGCAGAGGTGAGCTTGTCCTTGAGGGTCTGGAAACTTTCCTGACATTTATCTGTCCACTCAAACTTAACGCCTTTGTGAAGCAGATTAGTCAGTGGCTTGGCAATCTTTGAGAAGTTCTCGACAAAGCGACGACAATAACTGGCGAGGCCGAGAAAACTTCTAACTTGCTTGACATTCTTCGGGGGAGTCTAGTCAAGAATAGCCTGAACTCGTTCTGGGTTAACAGCGATTCCATCCTTGGAAATCACATGTCCAAGGTAGGTTACTTCAGACAACCAGAATTCACACTTGGAATACTTGGCGTATAACTGGTGCTCTCGAAGCTTCTCCAGAACCAATCGAAGATGTTCAGCGTGTTCTTCCTTATTCTTGCAATAAACCAGAATATCATCCAGATATACCACGACAAATTTGTTGAGGTAATCCATGAATATATAATTCATCAGGCGGGAGAACGTTGCTGGGGCATTTGTTAAGCCGAATGACATGACAGTGTACTCATAAGAGCCATAGCGAGTAACAAATGCAGTCTTGGGAATATCCTCTTCGCGGACACGGATCTGATGATAACCCAACCTCAAGTCGAGTTTAGAGAACACTGATGATCCAGCCAGTTGGTCATACAGGTCATTGATCCGAGGAAGTGGATACTTGTTCTGAATGGTGGCTTGGTTGATAGGCCGGTAATCTTGGACCAAACGGTTTGTACCATCTTTCTTCTTGACAAAGAGAGAAGGTGCTCCCCAGGTAGAGGAACTGGGGCGGATGAAACCTTTCTTAAGTGACTTGTCAATTTCTTCCTTGAGCTCGAGAAGTTCATGCGGAGGCATCTTATAAGGACGCTTCGCAATAGGAGTTGTGCCTGGTTTCAGGTCGATGACAAACTCGACATCTCTAACAGGGGGTACTCCTGGAAGTTCTTCCGGGAATACATCTTGGAAGTCGCGAACGACTGGAATGTTTTCGATCCCCTCTAGAGGTGATGCGTTCAACGCATTCAAGGCATAGATCTGAGCTTCGGCACTTTGCACAATATGAGCATGGTAATTCACTAGCTCATCTGATGGGTGCAGGAGGTGTACAACTTTGGTGGCACAATTGATCAAGGCAGTGTGAGCCTTCAACCAATCCATTCCCAGAATGAGGTCAATCTTGGAAGACTTCAAAATAATGGGAAAGGCACGAAACTCCAACCCTTCAATATCAATGGTGACATCGGGGCTGAACATGGAGGCTTGGCATTGGCCCGCGGGAGTGCTTACTGCTAACGGATGGTGCAACTTTTCATATGTAAAGCCATGCATGAATGCAAACTGTTCTGATATGAAAGAATGCGATGCTCCAGAATCAAATAAAACAGATGCAGGTACTGAATTAACAAAGAGAGTACCCATCACCGTTTCTGGTTGATCTTGAGCTTCAGCCATGTTGACATGATAAGACTGCCCACGACCATATGAAGGTTTGGCATTATAACTGCGAGGCTGATTAATACCATGGCCATTTCCACGGCCAGCAGGAGGAAGCACGAGCTGGTTCTGACTCTGAGAACAATCTCTGGCACGGTGACCTGGATGGCCACACTTGAAACAGAGTCCATTGTCAGGGCGTGGAGCAGGGGCTCGTAGCATAGGAGCTAGAGGTCTGAACTGCCTTGGAGGTGGAGGTGGCATACGCGGTGCAACATAGGATGGCCTCTGAACAGGTACGGCTGGACGGTACATGCTTTGAGGGATCCAAATGCGGCGCTTCTGGGAAGACGAGCCCGAAGATGAGCCCGCTTCGCGAGTGCGCTTCTGCGATTCCTTGTGCTCCCTCTGAGCGGTCTCCATTTGGATAGCACTGTTCACCAAGGTGGCGAAATCGGGGAAATTATGAACAGCAAGAGCAAGCTTGAGATCTGGGTGAAGTCCGTCACGGAACTTTTCCTGTCTGCGTGCATCAGTAGCAATGTCCTCTTGTGCATAGCGAGATAATTCCATAAATTCCCGCTGATAGGCTTCCACAGACTTAGTGCCCTGGGTGAGATTGCGGAACTCACGCTTCTTCCGGTCCATAACTCCTTGCGGAATATAACGGGCACGGAAGGCAGCCTTGAACTCCATCCAGGTGATGACTGTTCCAGGAGCTAAGGTCTGTCTGTGAGTGTCCCACCATTGTGCTGCGGGTCCCTTCAGGAAGTAGGAGGCGAAAGTAACATAGTTGGCAGGGGCCACATCCGCAGACTCCATCTCGAAAAAGATGTCGCGGAGCCAGTCGTCAGCATCAAGGGGCTGAACTGAGTTGCGGTAAATGGTCGGATTCAGACGCACAAATTCCTGCAAAGTGATTGCGGCAGGTTGCTGGTTCTGATTCTGATGCGGAAACTGGGCCATGATGCCTTGTATGAATTGACGGTTCACTTCGAACTGTTGCATCATTGCGGCCATGTAGTCGGGCGGTGGTGGCTGCTCGGGGGCACGACCACGACCACGACCACGAGCACCTGGCCTAACCATCCTGCTAAAATTCAACAGGGGGTAGTTTAGCAACGAGCATTTCAATTGTATGGATACCGTCATGAAGTAATATGCACAACAAAAGAGAGTGCAATAGATACGTCAACATAGTCATCATGACATACAGATCCACACATAGGCTCGGTTACACGCGGACAGCATAACGGCGTAAAATTAAGGAAAAAGACATACTAGGCGGCGCGCAGGCACGCGGTGAGGAATACACAACGAGACATAGCAAAGGCTACATCAACGTCGGAGAAACTATTGGAGCGAGGAATCTGCAAGGAACAACGCAGGGGATCCTCGATAAAAGGATCCTGCGGTCCGTGAATATTGTGCAGCAGAATCCTGGCCCTCATCTCGAAGAAAGGGGGATATATTCAGAACTCCGGGTGGATGTGATTACGAGAACCTAGTATTAGAGTTAGCAAAAATTCATTTAACCCGAAAAGAAGAGAGATCAGAGTCCCAGAGTATAGGTGAGAAATAAAAGATCCTAATACCACCCATTGGCGACGTGGGCCCGTAAGCCACACAGCCAAGTTAGTAAAATCGTTTTGCAAAGACTAGACTCAACTTCGGCCAAGGAGTTGGAAAGGGGGGATCCTACAGGCAGTCGGCTCTGATACCAACTTGTGACGCCCCCGACTTAATCGTGTACTAATCATACACGCAAGTGTACACGATCAAGCCTAAGGACTCACTTGATGATATCACAACACAACTCTAAACACAAATAAAATAATTCAAGCTTTATATTACAAGCCAGGGGCCTCGAGGGCTCGAATACAAAAGCTCGATGTCATACAAGCATCAGCGGAAGCATCAGGTATCTGAGTACAGACACAAAGTTAAACAGAATAGGCCTTTAAGAAGGCGGGGCAAAATAAAACACAGATCGAAAGGCGCAGGCCTCCTGCCTGGGTACCTCCTAACTACTCCTGGTCGTCGGAGGGCTCCTCGTAGTAGTAGTATCCAGCGGGGTAGTAGTGGTAGTAGTCGTCGTCGGCTGCTAGGATGGCTGGCTCCTGGGCTCCATCGTCTGGTCGCATCAATTGGGTATGGGGAAAAAGGAAAGCAAAGCAACCGTGAGTACTCATCCAAAGTACTCAGCAAGACTGACATCAGATCTATTCTACAATATGCATCATTATCAAAGGGAGGCTGTATATGTGGACTGAATTGCAGAAATGCCAGAATAGAAGGGAAAAGCCTAGTCCTATCGAAGACTAGCATCTTCAGGGTCTTGCAGCATTAGAAGAGTACAGATTAGTAAATAAGTATAGTAGTAGCAACAAGTAGCAAACATCGCCCGGAGATCCTTCCTCGACTCCCTGCGAGAAAGCAATCCCGGAGCCAATATATTCAACCCATTTCTAGTTGTAGAAGATCGGGATATTTTCCGAGCGTCCTGTTACCGTGGACACGGCTATTCGAATAGATATACTTCCCTGCAGGGGTGCACCAACTTACCCAACACGCTCGATCCCTCCGGCCGCACACCCTTGTTCCTGGTGATGCCCGGCCTCGGGTGATCGACACGTCGTAGCCCTACCTAGGCTCGACAGAGAGGCCAGCACGCCGGTCTACATCCTAAGCACTCAGGGGTCTTGGGCCCATCGCCCTTTGCACTCCTGCGCGTTGCGAACGCGGCCGGTGAGCAGTCCTAGCCCCCTTAATACAAGCGCAGGCTTTACCAGACCAACCCGGCGCGCACCGCTCAACTGCTGACGTCTGAAGAGCTTCGCCTGACACCACGACGCCGAGTACCCATATTATTCCCACGTGCTGGTTAGCGCGAAAAAGGCCAGAGGCCTACTCAGATTAAATACCCTAACCCTTAGTGCATTAGGAGCGCGCGGTAACGAACAGAGACTCACGATCCTGTGACCCCGTCGCCCCGTCTCGAGGACTTACGGCAAGGGCTAGGAATGCCCAGCCGTGCCTCGTATTCATCTTGCGGGTACCCTCACGGTCAACCCGACTCCACATCACATCACTCGCGGGTACCCCTCGGGGCCGACCCGTCTTTATTCAGTAACAGAATTAAAGTGCAAGTAACTGTGTGTCCATATCATCAGGCAGGAATCCGAGGAATCACCCTCGTGAATTCCCACTCGATGATCCCGTCAAAGTGAATCCGGAGGAATCACCCTCGATGGTATTCACACTTGCGGGGTTACCGACAAAGCTTTATCGGAGGTGGGGAAAGAAGAATCACCCTCGGTAACCCACAACCGACTAGCTGTACTACAGAGGCATCATCGGGAGTGAGATAAGAGGTATCACCCTCGGCACTCGATGTTAGCTCTGCAGAGTCGAGCAACTTAGGGGTGTGTGGTGATGTGATGGTCACAGCCCGCCGATCACATCAATCGGGGCACATGTACTATAGCGGGGCAACTACAGCAAGGAAGAGGGGCCACAGATGGTTCACTACCATCCAATCTATACTAAGCAGTTTGGATAACAGGCAGGTATCAATAATAGTTACAAGGACAGGCTATGCAGCAGAATAGGATAAAACAAAGCAGTAGCAAATTCTAATGCAAGCAGGAGGGAGAGAGAATAGGTGATATAGGCATGCGTCAAGGGGGGTTGCTTGCCTGGTTGCTCTGCGGCAAAGGCGGGATCGTCAGTAGTGTCGTCAGTCTCCTGAGCTGCGTCGGTCTTGGGAGCTATCGGAAAGAAGAGGGGGGAAGAAACAATAAATAAAGGCAAATAATGCAACACAGATGCATGACATGATGGTATGCAGTGTTAGTGGTGACCTATTGCATTGCTACATGTCGCAGACGAATCGGGAAAATATCTGGGATATTTTCCCGGCGTTTAGGCTGGCTTCGGTATACTGAACCGGAGGGGATGGATCCATGTTCAGGTAGTTAGGAGTGTTGTACCAGCATTTTGACCGCGTATTCGGATTCGTTTCGTCGTTCTGAGCAACTTTCATGTACAAAGTTTTTCGATCCGAGCTACGGTTTAATTTCTACGAATTTTTAAAGATTTAAACAGTTTTCAGAAATTAGTTAAATTAACAGATATAGCCAGAAATGGAATATGACGTCATCATGAGGTCATGCTTGCGTCAGCAGTCGGCTGACCAGACTGACTGGTCAAACAGACAGGTGGGACCCACCTGTCAGCCTCTGTTAGCTAATCCGAATTAATTTTAAACTAAACAGAGGATTAAGGGGGGTGGACCCCATATGTCAGTGGCTGATTAGGGAATAGATTAATTTTAAAAACCGGATTAACCTAAACTAATACGCCGGGCCCACATGTCAGTGGCTGCGGGTAAACAGTAACCCGCGTTGACCCGGTCAACGCGGTCAAACCAGGGCGCCGGGGCCCACTGTCAGTCTCACTGGGCGGGCCCCGCGCGTGACACGTCGGCCGGTCGCCGGAAACGGCTCCGGCGAGCTCTCCGCGGCGGCGTTCTCGCCGGAGTGGCTCGGAATCGAGCTATAGGGCACCATTTTGCATGATTCCAACGGCGTTCGAACGGGCGGTTCATCCCGCGTCGATCTAGCGCGGTCTCGGGTGCGGGGGTGGTCGGAGACGAGCTCCACGACGACGACGGCGGCGGCGGCTTTCGGGCGGAATCGGGCTCGCGGCTGCGTTGCGCTTTCGCGCGCGTTTTTGGCCGCGTCCGAGCAAGTGCGAAGCGCCGCTTCCAACGGTGCTAGTGCGAGGCCACGGGGGCGACCAAGGCGGCCGGACGGCGAGGTCCCGCGGCGACCGGAGCTCGGCGTAGCGGCGAGGTGGCTAGGGCGAAGCACGCGGTGGCTTGGGGGAGAAGGGAGAGGGAGGAAAGGCTCACCGCGCGGCTACGAAAAGCCCGTGGGAGCTTAGGAGCGCAGAGGAGCTCGGGGTCGCCGGAGTTCACCGCGGCAGCCGGAGATGGAGGCGAGCTCGATTGCGCCGCTGTGGAGCTCCCCGGCTCCCGTAGTTGGTCGGGATGGATGTAGGGGAGACTGGCGGAGCTCCCGAGCTGCTCAGCTGGCCGCGGGGTCGACGGTGGACACGAATGGACGGAGGTGCGGCGGCGACGGCGTCGGGCAGAGAGGGGAAGGAGCGAGCGGCGAGCGCGTGAGGAGAGGGGAGAGAAGTGAGGGCGATGGCGGCCAGGGGGGACGAACGGGGCGCGGCTTAACCCCTGGCCCCAACCACTCCGTCGCGGTGGCTGGCTACGGCCGGCACCGTACGCGCCGAACACGGCGGAGACGACACGGCGGCGGGAGACGACACGGCGGCGGGAGCAGGTGAGGGAGGCCGCGGTGGGCTGGTTGGGCCGCGCCAGGTAAGCGACGGTAAGCCCTTTTCTCTTTTCCATTTTTGTTTTTCTGTTTTTATTTAATAACAGAGAAGGGGAAAGATTTATCTGGGCATCCAAATGATTTTAGAAAAAAGTGAGACTTGGCCCATAAAATCCAGCACATTTTTAGGCAGAGCCACAAATATTTTGGGAGGCAGATAATTCCATTTGCATTTTTCATAATTGAAATTGCAATTTATATTGCTGGAACAGCACTGGATTAAATGCTAATGATCATATTAGCAACATGGTGATGTTGTTTTTCTTAACAATAAATTGTTTTGGAATTTATGTTAAATGATGAACATTTTTCCAACAACTTTTGTGCAACTTCAAAATTCAGTTATGATTTGAATTTGAATTCAGTGGCAGAATTTGAAATGAGATATTAATCCAACTTGATTATCATTGCAAATCTCAGATGACTTGGCATTAATATGGTGGATTACTGTAGCTCATTACATAGGGGTGTTACAATTCTCCTCCTCTAAAAGAAATTCTCGTCCCGAGAATTCAGGAGGTAGAAGGAAACAAATCGGGGTATTCCTCCCGAAGACGATCCTCGCGTTCCCAAGTGGCTTCATCTTCAGTATGATTCGACCACTGCACTTTCAGGAACTTGGTAGTCTTCTGGCGGGTCCGACGTTCAGCTTGATCGAGAATGCGGATCGGATGCTCCTTATAAGAAAGATCATCTTGCAAATCAAGCATCTCATGATCCACTGCTCGGTGCGGAGATTCCTTGAAGCAACGGCGAAGTTGCGACACATGGAAGACGTCGTGGATGTGAGAGAATTGCGGCGGCAACTCCAATTTATAAGCCACTTGTCCACGTCTGGCGAGAATGCGGAAGGGGCCGATAAAGCGAGGAGCTAACTTGCCCTTGATTCCGAAGCGGTGAGTGCCCTTCATAGGAGATACACGCAAATAAGCTTGATCACCAGGTTGATAGATCAATCCCCAGCGTTTACGATCATAATTGCTCTTTTGGCGATCTTGAGCAGCTTTGAGATTTTCGCGAACAACACGGACTTGCTCTTCTGCGTGTTGGATAATATCCGGACCAATGAGCGGTCGTTCCCCAGTTTCTGACCAATTCAGAGGGGTTCGACACTTACGTCCATGTAACACTTCGAAGGGGGCCATTTTCAAACTTGCTTGATAGCTGTTGTTGTAAGAGAATTCGGCATACGGGAGAGATTCTTCCCACTTCTTGCCAAAAGAAATAACACAAGCTCGCAGCATATCTTCAAGTACTTGATTCACTCGTTCAACTTGGCCTTGGGACTGAGGGTGATAAGCTGTACTCCAGGTAATATGAGTTCCCATAGCTTCTTGGAAACTTTTCCAGAAGTGTGAGGTGAAGAGGCTGCCACGGTCTGAACTGATCTCCTTCGGAATACCGTGGAGTGATACAACCCTGGAGATATATAACGCTGCTAACTGACTAGCAGTGATCGTCTCCTTGACTGGCAGAAAGTGTGCAACTTTGGAGAGTTGGTCGACGACGACAAGAATAGCATCGTGACCCTTCTGTGACCTGGGAAGGCCAGTAATGAGATCCATTTGCACTTTATCCCATTTCCACAAGGGAATAGGAAGCGGTTGCAGAATTCCAGCAGGCTTCTGATGTTATGCTTTAACGCGACGACAAATGTCACATTCAGCAACATATCGGGCAATATCCTGCTTCATTCTAGACCACCAGTACCTTTGTCGGAGATCAAGATACATCTTGGTACTACCCAGATGAATAGACAGTGGTGTATCATGTGCCTCCTTCATGACCTTGTCAGTCATCAATTCGAACCGAGGTACCACAATGCGGTCTTTGAAGTACAAGGTTCCATCTTCAGCAAGCGAGAAATCCCTGTACTTTTCAAGGTGAAGATCCCTTTTCATGAGATCAACTTCAGCATCTTTAGCTTGTGCATGTTTAACAGCCTTCTCAAGATCTGGCTGTATAACAAGGGTATTAAGAGAACCCTGTGGAACAATGTGGAGGTTCAGTTGGCGCAATTCTTCATACAGACGAGGTTGAGCTCGCTGAACCGTGAGGTTGTTGCAATAGGATTTCCGGCTCAAGGCATCGGCCATCACATTAGCCTTGCCAGGGGTATAAGAAATACCACAGTCATAGTCCATAATTGTTTCCAACCATCGCTGTTGGCGGAGATTGAGATCCGGCTGAGTAAACAAATACTTCAGACTTTGATGATCGGTATAAATCTCACATCGGTTACCAAGAAGGTAATGGCGCCACAGCTTCAATGCATATATCACTGCAGCAAGTTCAAGATCATGCACTGGATAATTCTCTTCATGAGGACGCAACTGTCGTGAGGCATAAGCAATTACTCTGCGCTCTTGCATCAGGACACAGCCTAATCCTTGACGAGAGGCGTCGCAATAGATCACGAAATCCTTACGAGAATCCGGAGGAGCAAGCACTGGAGCAGAGGTGAGCTTGTCCTTGAGGGTCTGGAAACTTTCCTGACATTTATCTGTCCACTCAAACTTAACGCCTTTGTGAAGCAGATTAGTCAGTGGCTTGGCAATCTTTGAGAAGTTCTCGACAAAGCGACGACAATAACTGGCGAGGCCGAGAAAACTTCTAACTTGCTTGACATTCTTCGGGGGAGTCTAGTCAAGAATAGCCTGAACTCGTTCTGGGTTAACAGCGATTCCATCCTTGGAAATCACATGTCCAAGGTAGGTTACTTCAGACAACCAGAATTCACACTTGGAATACTTGGCGTATAACTGGTGCTCTCGAAGCTTCTCCAGAACCAATCGAAGATGTTCAGCGTGTTCTTCCTTATTCTTGCAATAAACCAGAATATCATCCAGATATACCACGACAAATTTGTTGAGGTAATCCATGAATATATAATTCATCAGGCGGGAGAACGTTGCTGGGGCATTTGTTAAGCCGAATGACATGACAGTGTACTCATAAGAGCCATAGCGAGTAACAAATGCAGTCTTGGGAATATCCTCTTCGCGGACACGGATCTGATGATAACCCAACCTCAAGTCGAGTTTAGAGAACACTGATGATCCAGCCAGTTGGTCATACAGGTCATTGATCCGAGGAAGTGGATACTTGTTCTGAATGGTGGCTTGGTTGATAGGCCGGTAATCTTGGACCAAACGGTTTGTACCATCTTTCTTCTTGACAAAGAGAGAAGGTGCTCCCCAGGTAGAGGAACTGGGGCGGATGAAACCTTTCTTAAGTGACTTGTCAATTTCTTCCTTGAGCTCGAGAAGTTCATGCGGAGGCATCTTATAAGGACGCTTCGCAATAGGAGTTGTGCCTGGTTTCAGGTCGATGACAAACTCGACATCTCTAACAGGGGGTACTCCTGGAAGTTCTTCCGGGAATACATCTTGGAAGTCGCGAACGACTGGAATGTTTTCGATCCCCTCTAGAGGTGATGCGTTCAACGCATTCAAGGCATAGATCTGAGCTTCGGCACTTTGCACAATATGAGCATGGTAATTCACTAGCTCATCTGATGGGTGCAGGAGGTGTACAACTTTGGTGGCACAATTGATCAAGGCAGTGTGAGCCTTCAACCAATCCATTCCCAGAATGAGGTCAATCTTGGAAGACTTCAAAATAATGGGAAAGGCACGAAACTCCAACCCTTCAATATCAATGGTGACATCGGGGCTGAACATGGAGGCTTGGCATTGGCCCGCGGGAGTGCTTACTGCTAACGGATGGTGCAACTTTTCATATGTAAAGCCATGCATGAATGCAAACTGTTCTGATATGAAAGAATGCGATGCTCCAGAATCAAATAAAACAGATGCAGGTACTGAATTAACAAAGAGAGTACCCATCACCGTTTCTGGTTGATCTTGAGCTTCAGCCATGTTGACATGATAAGACTGCCCACGACCATATGAAGGTTTGGCATTATAACTGCGAGGCTGATTAATACCACGGCCATTTCCACGGCCAGCAGGAGGAAGCACGAGCTGGTTCTGACTCTGAGAACAATCTCTGGCACGGTGACCTGGATGGCCACACTTGAAACAGAGTCCATTGTCAGGGCGTGGAGCAGGGGCTCGTAGCATAGGAGCTAGAGGTCTGAACTGCCTTGGAGGTGGAGGTGGCATACGCGGTGCAACATAGGATGGCCTCTGAACAGGTACGGCTGGACGGTACATGCTTTGAGGGATCCAAATGCGGCGCTTCTGGGAAGACGAGCCCGAAGATGAGCCCGCTTCGCGAGTGCGCTTCTGCGATTCCTTGTGCTCCCTCTGAGCGGTCTCCATTTGGATAGCACTGTTCACCAAGGTGGCGAAATCGGGGAAATTATGAACAGCAAGAGCAAGCTTGAGATCTGGGTGAAGTCCGTCACGGAACTTTTCCTGTCTGCGTGCATCAGTAGCAATGTCCTCTTGTGCATAGCGAGATAATTCCATAAATTCCCGCTGATAGGCTTCCACAGACTTAGTGCCCTGGGTGAGATTGCGGAACTCACGCTTCTTCCGGTCCATAACTCCTTGCGGAATATAACGGGCACGGAAGGCAGCCTTGAACTCCATCCAGGTGATGACTGTTCCAGGAGCTAAGGTCTGTCTGTGAGTGTCCCACCATTGTGCTGCGGGTCCCTTCAGGAAGTAGGAGGCGAAAGTAACATAGTTGGCAGGGGCCACATCCGCAGACTCCATCTCGAAAAAGATGTCGCGGAGCCAGTCGTCAGCATCAAGGGGCTGAACTGAGTTGCGGTAAATGGTCGGATTCAGACGCACAAATTCCTGCAAAGTGATTGCGGCAGGTTGCTGGTTCTGATTCTGATGCGGAAACTGGGCCATGATGCCTTGTATGAATTGACGGTTCACTTCGAACTGTTGCATCATTGCGGCCATGTAGTCGGGCGGTGGTGGCTGCTCGGGGGCACGACCACGACCACGACCACGAGCACCTGGCCTAACCATCCTGCTAAAATTCAACAGGGGGTAGTTTAGCAACGAGCATTTCAATTGTATGGATACCGTCATGAAGTAATATGCACAACAAAAGAGAGTGCAATAGATACGTCAACATAGTCATCATGACATACAGATCCACACATAGGCTCGGTTACACGCGGACAGCATAACGGCGTAAAATTAAGGAAAAAGACATACTAGGCGGCGCGCAGGCACGCGGTGAGGAATACACAACGAGACATAGCAAAGGCTACATCAACGTCGGAGAAACTATTGGAGCGAGGAATCTGCAAGGAACAACGCAGGGGATCCTCGATAAAAGGATCCTGCGGTCCGTGAATATTGTGCAGCAGAATCCTGGCCCTCATCTCGAAGAAAGGGGGATATATTCAGAACTCCGGGTGGATGTGATTACGAGAACCTAGTGTTAGAGTTAGCAAAAATTCATTTAACCCGAAAAGAAGAGAGATCAGAGTCCCAGAGTATAGGTGAGAAATAAAAGATCCTAATACCACCCATTGGCGACGTGGGCCCGTAAGCCACACAGCCAAGTTAGTAAAATCGTTTTGCAAAGACTAGACTCAACTTCGGCCAAGGAGTTGGAAAGGGGGGATCCTACAGGCAGTCGGCTCTGATACCAACTTGTGACGCCCCCGACTTAATCGTGTACTAATCATACACGCAAGTGTACACGATCAAGCCTAAGGACTCACTTGATGATATCACAACACAACTCTAAACACAAATAAAATAATTCAAGCTTTATATTACAAGCCAGGGGCCTCGAGGGCTCGAATACAAAAGCTCGATGTCATACAAGCATCAGCGGAAGCATCAGGTATCTGAGTACAGACACAAAGTTAAACAGAATAGGCCTTTAAGAAGGCGGGGCAAAATAAAACACAGATCGAAAGGCGCAGGCCTCCTGCCTGGGTACCTCCTAACTACTCCTGGTCGTCGGAGGGCTCCTCGTAGTAGTAGTATCCAGCGGGGTAGTAGTGGTAGTAGTCGTCGTCGGCTGCTAGGATGGCTGGCTCCTGGGCTCCATCGTCTGGTCGCATCAATTGGGTATGGGGAAAAAGGAAAGCAAAGCAACCGTGAGTACTCATCCAAAGTACTCAGCAAGACTGACATCAGATCTATTCTACAATATGCATCATTATCAAAGGGAGGCTGTATATGTGGACTGAATTGCAGAAATGCCAGAATAGAAGGGAAAAGCCTAGTCCTATCGAAGACTAGCATCTTCAGGGTCTTGCAGCATTAGAAGAGTACAGATTAGTAAATAAGTATAGTAGTAGCAACAAGTAGCAAACATCGCCCGGAGATCCTTCCTCGACTCCCTGCGAGAAAGCAATCCCGGAGCCAATATATTCAACCCATTTCTAGTTGTAGAAGATCGGGGTATTTTCCGAGCGTCCTGTTACCGTGGACACGGCTATTCGAATAGATATACTTCCCTGCAGGGGTGCACCAACTTACCCAACACGCTCGATCCCTCCGGCCGCACACCCTTGTTCCTGGTGATGCCCGGCCTCGGGTGATCGACACGTCGTAGCCCTACCTAGGCTCGACAGAGAGGCCAGCACGCCGGTCTACATCCTAAGCACTCAGGGGTCTTGGGCCCATCGCCCTTTGCACTCCTGCGCGTTGCGAACGCGGCCGGTGAGCAGTCCTAGCCCCCTTAATACAAGCGCAGGCTTTACCAGACCAACCCGGCGCGCACCGCTCAACTGCTGACGTCTGAAGAGCTTCGCCTGACACCACGACGCCGAGTACCCATATTATTCCCACGTGCTGGTTAGCGCGAAAAAGGCCAGAGGCCTACTCAGATTAAATACCCTAACCCTGAGTGCATTAGGAGCGCACGGTAACGAACAGAGACTCACGATCCTGTGACCCCGTCGCCCCGTCTCGAGGACTTACGGCAAGGGCTAGGAATGCCCAGCCGTGCCTCGTATTCATCTTGCGGGTACCCTCACGGTCAACCCGACTCCACATCACATCACTCGCGGGTACCCCTCGGGGCCGACCCGTCTTTATTCAGTAACAGAATTAAAGTGCAAGTAACTGTGTGTCCATATCATCAGGCAGGAATCCGAGGAATCACCCTCGTGAATTCCCACTCGATGATCCCGTCAAAGTGAATCCGGAGGAATCACCCTCGATGGTATTCACACTTGCGGGGTTACCGACAAAGCTTTATCGGAGGTGGGGAAAGAAGAATCACCCTCGGTAACCCACAACCGACTAGCTGTACTACAGAGGCATCATCGGGAGTGAGATAAGAGGTATCACCCTCGGCACTCGATGTTAGCTCTGCAGAGTCGAGCAACTTAGGGGTGTGTGGTGATGTGATGGTCACAGCCCGCCGATCACATCAATCGGGGCACATGTACTATAGCGGGGCAACTACAGCAAGGAAGAGGGGCCACAGATGGTTCACTACCATCCAATCTATACTAAGCAGTTTGGATAACAGGCAGGTATCAATAATAGTTACAAGGACAGGCTATGCAGCAGAATAGGATAAAACAAAGCAGTAGCAAATTCTAATGCAAGCAGGAGGGAGAGAGAATAGGTGATATAGGCATGCGTCAAGGGGGGTTGCTTGCCTGGTTGCTCTGCGGCAAAGGCGGGATCGTCAGTAGTGTCGTCAGTCTCCTGAGCTGCGTCGGTCTTGGGAGCTATCGGAAAGAAGAGGGGGGAAGAAACAATAAATAAAGGCAAATAATGCAACACAGATGCATGACATGATGGTATGCAGTGTTAGTGGTGACCTAATGCATTGCTACATGTCGCAGACGAATCGGGAAAATATCTGGGATATTTTCCCGGCGTTTAGGCTGGCTTCGGTATACTGAACCGGAGGGGATGGATCCATGTTCAGGTAGTTAGGAGTGTTGTACCAGCATTTTGACCGCGTATTCGGATTCGTTTCGTCGTTCTGAGCAACTTTCATGTACAAAGTTTTTCGATCCGAGCTACGGTTTAATTTCTACGAATTTTTAAAGATTTAAACAGTTTTCAGAAATTAGTTAAATTAACAGATATAGCCAGAAATGGAATATGACGTCATCATGAGGTCATGCTTGCGTCAGCAGTCGGCTGACCAGACTGACTGGTCAAACAGACAGGTGGGACCCACCTGTCAGCCTCTGTTAGCTAATCCGAATTAATTTTAAACTAAACAGAGGATTAAGGGGGGTAGACCCCATATGTCAGTGGCTGATTAGGGAATAGATTAATTTTAAAAACCGGATTAACCTAAACTAATACGCCGGGCCCACATGTCAGTGGCTGCGGGTAAACAGTAACCCGCGTTGACCCGGTCAACGCGGTCAAACCAGGGCGCCGGGGCCCACTGTCAGTCTCACTGGGCGGGCCCCGCGCGTGACACGTCGGCCGGTCGCCGGAAACGGCTCCGGCGAGCTCTCCGCGGCGGCGTTCTCGCCGGAGTGGCTCGGAATCGAGCTATAGGGCACCATTTTGCATGATTCCAACGGCGTTCGAACGGGCGGTTCATCCCGCGTCGATCTAGCGCGGTCTCGGGTGCGGGGGTGGTCGGAGACGAGCTCCACGACGACGACGGCGGCGGCTTTCGGGCGGAATCGGGCTCGCGGCTGCGTTGCGCTTTCGCGCGCGTTTTTGGCCGCGTCCGAGCAAGTGCGAAGCGCCGCTTCCAACGGTGCTAGTGCGAGGCCACGGGGGCGACCAAGGCGGCCGGACGGCGAGGTCCCGCGGCGACCGGAGCTCGGCGTAGCGGCGAGGTGGCTAGGGCGAAGCACGCGGCGGCTTGGGGGAGAAGGGAGAGGGAGGAAAGGCTCACCGCGCGGCTACGAAAAGCCCATGGGAGCTTAGGAGCGCAGAGGAGCTCGGGGTCGCCGGAGTTCACCGCGGCAGCCGGAGATGGAGGCGAGCTCGATTGCGCCGCTGTGGAGCTCCCTGGCTCCCGTAGTTGGTCGGGATGGATGTAGGGGAGACTGGCGGAGCTCCCGAGCTGCTCAGCTGGCCGCGGGGTCGACGGTGGACACGAATGGACGGAGGTGCGGCGGCGACGGCGTCGGGCAGAGAGGGGAAGGAGCGAGCGGCGAGCGCGTGAGGAGAGGGGAGAGAAGTGAGGGCGATGGCGGCCAGGGGGGACGAACGGGGCGCGGCTTAACCCCTGGCCCCAACCACTCCGTCGCGGTGGCTGGCTACGGCCGGCACCGTACGCGCCGAACACGGCGGAGACGACACGGCGGCGGGAGACGACACGGCGGCGGGAGCAGGTGAGGGAGGCCGCGGTGGGCTGGTTGGGCCGCGCCAGGTAAGCGACGGTAAGCCCTTTTCTCTTTTCCATTTTTGTTTTTCTGTTTTTATTTAATAACAGAGAAGGGGAAAGATTTATCTGGGCATCCAAATGATTTTAGAAAAAAGTGAGACTTGGCCCATAAAATCCAGCACATTTTTAGGCAGAGCCACAAATATTTTGGGAGGCAGATAATTCCATTTGCATTTTTCATAATTGAAATTGCAATTTATATTGCTGGAACAGCACTGGATTAAATGCTAATGATCATATTAGCAACATGGTGATGTTGTTTTTCTTAACAATAAATTGTTTTGGAATTTATGTTAAATGATGAACATTTTTCCAACAACTTTTGTGCAACTTCAAAATTCAGTTATGATTTGAATTTGAATTCAGTGGCAGAATTTGAAATGAGATATTAATCCAACTTGATTATCATTGCAAATCTCAGATGACTTGGCATTAATATGGTGGATTACTGTAGCTCATTACATAGGGGTGTTACAATTCTCCTCCTCTAAAAGAAATTCTCGTCCCGAGAATTCAGGAGGTAGAAGGAAACAAATCGGGGTATTCCTCCCGAAGACGATCCTCGCGTTCCCAAGTGGCTTCATCTTCAGTATGATTCGACCACTGCACTTTCAGGAACTTGGTAGTCTTCTGGCGGGTCCGACGTTCAGCTTGATCGAGAATGCGGATCGGATGCTCCTTATAAGAAAGATCATCTTGCAAATCAAGCATCTCATGATCCACTGCTCGGTGCGGAGATTCCTTGAAGCAACGGCGAAGTTGCGACACATGGAAGACGTCGTGGATGTGAGAGAATTGCGGCGGCAACTCCAATTTATAAGCCACTTGTCCACGTCTGGCGAGAATGCGGAAGGGGCCGATAAAGCGAGGAGCTAACTTGCCCTTGATTCCGAAGCGGTGAGTGCCCTTCATAGGAGATACACGCAAATAAGCTTGATCACCAGGTTGATAGATCAATCCCCAGCGTTTACGATCATAATTGCTCTTTTGGCGATCTTGAGCAGCTTTGAGATTTTCGCGAACAACACGGACTTGCTCTTCTGCGTGTTGGATAATATCCGGACCAATGAGCGGTCGTTCCCCAGTTTCTGACCAATTCAGAGGGGTTCGACACTTACGTCCATGTAACACTTCGAAGGGGGCCATTTTCAAACTTGCTTGATAGCTGTTGTTGTAAGAGAATTCGGCATACGGGAGAGATTCTTCCCACTTCTTGCCAAAAGAAATAACACAAGCTCGCAGCATATCTTCAAGTACTTGATTCACTCGTTCAACTTGGCCTTGGGACTGAGGGTGATAAGCTGTACTCCAGGTAATATGAGTTCCCATAGCTTCTTGGAAACTTTTCCAGAAGTGTGAGGTGAAGAGGCTGCCATGGTCTGAACTGATCTCCTTCGGAATACCGTGGAGTGATACAACCCTGGAGATATATAACTCTGCTAACTGACTAGCAGTGATCGTCTCCTTGACTGGCAGAAAGTGTGCAACTTTGGAGAGTTGGTCGACGACGACAAGAATAGCATCGTGACCCTTCTGTGACCTGGGAAGGCCAGTAATGAGATCCATTTGCACTTTATCCCATTTCCACAAGGGAATAGGAAGCGGTTGCAGAATTCCAGCAGGCTTCTGATGTTATGCTTTAACGCGACGACAAATGTCACATTCAGCAACATATCGGGCAATATCCTGCTTCATTCTAGACCACCAGTACCTTTGTCGGAGATCAAGATACATCTTGGTACTACCCGGATGAATAGACAGTGGTGTATCATGTGCCTCCTTCATGACCTTGTCAGTCATCAATTCGAACCGAGGTACCACAATGCGGTCTTTGAAGTACAAGGTTCCATCTTCAGCAAGCGAGAAATCCCTGTACTTTTCAAGGTGAAGATCCCTTTTCATGAGATCAACTTCAGCATCTTTAGCTTGTGCATGTTTAACAGCCTTCTCAAGATCTGGCTGTATAACAAGGGTATTAAGAGAACCCTGTGGAACAATGTGGAGGTTCAGTTGGCGCAATTCTTCATACAGACGAGGTTGAGCTCGCTGAACCGTGAGGTTGTTGCAATAGGATTTCCGGCTCAAGGCATCGGCCATCACATTAGCCTTGCCAGGGGTATAAGAAATACCACAGTCATAGTCCATAATTGTTTCCAACCATCGCTGTTGGCGGAGATTGAGATCCGGCTGAGTAAACAAATACTTCAGACTTTGATGATCGGTATAAATCTCACATCGGTTACCAAGAAGGTAATGGCGCCACAGCTTCAATGCATATATCACTGCAGCAAGTTCAAGATCATGCACTGGATAATTCTCTTCATGAGGACGCAACTGTCGTGAGGCATAAGCAATTACTCTGCGCTCTTGCATCAGGACACAGCCTAATCCTTGACGAGAGGCGTCGCAATAGATCACGAAATCCTTACGAGAATCCGGAGGAGCAAGCACTGGAGCAGAGGTGAGCTTGTCCTTGAGGGTCTGGAAACTTTCCTGACATTTATCTGTCCACTCAAACTTAACGCCTTTGTGAAGCAGATTAGTCAGTGGCTTGGCAATCTTTGAGAAGTTCTCGACAAAGCGACGACAATAACTGGCGAGGCCGAGAAAACTTATAACTTGCTTGACATTCTTCGGGGGAGTCTAGTCAAGAATAGCCTGAACTCGTTCTGGGTTAACAGCGATTCCATCCTTGGAAATCACATGTCCAAGGTAGGTTACTTCAGACAACCAGAATTCACACTTGGAATACTTGGCGTATAACTGGTGCTCTCGAAGCTTCTCCAGAACCAATCGAAGATGTTCAGCGTGTTCTTCCTTATTCTTGCAATAAACCAGAATATCATCCAGATATACCACGACAAATTTGTTGAGGTAATCCATGAATATATAATTCATCAGGCGGGAGAACGTTGCTGGGGCATTTGTTAAGCCGAATGACATGACAGTGTACTCATAAGAGCCATAGCGAGTAACAAATGCAGTCTTGGGAATATCCTCTTCGCGGACACGGATCTGATGATAACCCAACCTCAAGTCGAGTTTAGAGAACACTGATGATCCAGCCAGTTGGTCATACAGGTCATTGATCCGAGGAAGTGGATACTTGTTCTGAATGGTGGCTTGGTTGATAGGCCGGTAATCTTGGACCAAACGGTTTGTACCATCTTTCTTCTTGACAAAGAGAGAAGGTGCTCCCCAGGTAGAGGAACTGGGGCGGATGAAACCTTTCTTAAGTGACTTGTCAATTTCTTCCTTGAGCTCGAGAAGTTCATGCGGAGGCATCTTATAAGGACGCTTCGCAATAGGAGTTGTGCCTGGTTTCAGGTCGATGACAAACTCGACATCTCTAACAGGGGGTACTCCTGGAAGTTCTTCCGGGAATACATCTTGGAAGTCGCGAACGACTGGAATGTTTTCGATCCCCTCTAGAGGTGATGCGTTCAACGCATTCAAGGCATAGATCTGAGCTTCGGCACTTTGCACAATATGAGCATGGTAATTCACTAGCTCATCTGATGGGTGCAGGAGGTGTACAACTTTGGTGGCACAATTGATCAAGGCAGTGTGAGCCTTCAACCAATCCATTCCCAGAATGAGGTCAATCTTGGAAGACTTCAAAATAATGGGAAAGGCACGAAACTCCAACCCTTCAATATCAATGGTGACATCGGGGCTGAACATGGAGGCTTGGCATTGGCCCGCGGGAGTGCTTACTGCTAACGGATGGTGCAACTTTTCATATGTAAAGCCATGCATGAATGCAAACTGTTCTGATATGAAAGAATGCGATGCTCCAGAATCAAATAAAACAGATGCAGGTACTGAATTAACAAAGAGAGTACCCATCACCGTTTCTGGTTGATCTTGAGCTTCAGCCATGTTGACATGATAAGACTGCCCACGACCATATGAAGGTTTGGCATTATAACTGCGAGGCTGATTAATACCACGGCCATTTCCACGGCCAGCAGGAGGAAGCACGAGCTGGTTCTGACTCTGAGAACAATCTCTGGCACGGTGACCTGGATGGCCACACTTGAAACAGAGTCCATTGTCAGGGCGTGGAGCAGGGGCTCGTAGCATAGGAGCTAGAGGTCTGAACTGCCTTGGAGGTGGAGGTGGCATACGCGGTGCAACATAGGATGGCCTCTGAACAGGTACGGCTGGACGGTACATGCTTTGAGGGATCCAAATGCGGCGCTTCTGGGAAGACGAGCCCGAAGATGAGCCCGCTTCGCGAGTGCGCTTCTGCGATTCCTTGTGCTCCCTCTGAGCGGTCTCCATTTGGATAGCACTGTTCACCAAGGTGGCGAAATCGGGGAAATTATGAACAGCAAGAGCAAGCTTGAGATCTGGGTGAAGTCCGTCACGGAACTTTTCCTGTCTGCGTGCATCAGTAGCAATGTCCTCTTGTGCATAGCGAGATAATTCCAGAAATTCCCGCTGATAGGCTTCCACAGACTTAGTGCCCTGGGTGAGATTGCGGAACTCACGCTTCTTCCGGTCCATAACTCCTTGCGGAATATAACGGGCACGGAAGGCAGCCTTGAACTCCATCCAGGTGATGACTGTTCCAGGAGCTAAGGTCTGTCTGTGAGTGTCCCACCATTGTGCTGCGGGTCCCTTCAGGAAGTAGGAGGCGAAAGTAACATAGTTGGCAGGGGCCACATCCGCAGACTCCATCTCGAAAAAGATGTCGCGGAGCCAGTCGTCAGCATCAAGGGGCTGAACTGAGTTGCGGTAAATGGTCGGATTCAGACGCACAAATTCCTGCAAAGTGATTGCGGCAGGTTGCTGGTTCTGATTCTGATGCGGAAACTGGGCCATGATGCCTTGTATGAATTGACGGTTCACTTCGAACTGTTGCATCATTGCGGCCATGTAGTCGGGCGGTGGTGGCTGCTCGGGGGCACGACCACGACCACGACCACGAGCACCTGGCCTAACCATCCTGCTAAAATTCAACAGGGGGTAGTTTAGCAACGAGCATTTCAATTGTATGGATACCGTCATGAAGTAATATGCACAACAAAAGAGAGTGCAATAGATACGTCAACATAGTCATCATGACATACAGATCCACACATAGGCTCGGTTACACGCGGACAGCATAACGGCGTAAAATTAAGGAAAAAGACATACTAGGCGGCGCGCAGGCACGCGGTGAGGAATACACAACGAGACATAGCAAAGGCTACATCAACGTCGGAGAAACTATTGGAGCGAGGAATCTGCAAGGAACAACGCAGGGGATCCTCGATAAAAGGATCCTGCGGTCCGTGAATATTGTGCAGCAGAATCCTGGCCCTCATCTCGAAGAAAGGGGGATATATTCAGAACTCCGGGTGGATGTGATTACGAGAACCTAGTGTTAGAGTTAGCAAAAATTCATTTAACCCGAAAAGAAGAGAGATCAGAGTCCCAGAGTATAGGTGAGAAATAAAAGATCCTAATACCACCCATTGGCGACGTGGGCCCGTAAGCCACACAGCCAAGTTAGTAAAATCGTTTTGCAAAGACTAGACTCAACTTCGGCCAAGGAGTTGGAAAGGGGGGATCCTACAGGCAGTCGGCTCTGATATCAACTTGTGACGCCCCCGACTTAATCGTGTACTAATCATACACGCAAGTGTACACGATCAAGCCTAAGGACTCACTTGATGATATCACAACACAACTCTAAACACAAATAAAATAATTCAAGCTTTATATTACAAGCCAGGGGCCTCGAGGGCTCGAATACAAAAGCTCGATGTCATACAAGCATCAGCGGAAGCATCAGGTATCTGAGTACAGACACAAAGTTAAACAGAATAGGCCTTTAAGAAGGCGGGGCAAAATAAAACACAGATCGAAAGGCGCAGGCCTCCTGCCTGGGTACCTCCTAACTACTCCTGGTCGTCGGAGGGCTCCTCGTAGTAGTAGTATCCAGCGGGGTAGTAGTGGTAGTAGTCGTCGTCGGCTGCTAGGATGGCTGGCTCCTGGGCTCCATCGTCTGGTCGCATCAATTGGGTATGGGGAAAAAGGAAAGCAAAGCAACCGTGAGTACTCATCCAAAGTACTCAGCAAGACTGACATCAGATCTATTCTACAATATGCATCATTATCAAAGGGAGGCTGTATATGTGGACTGAATTGCAGAAATGCCAGAATAGAAGGGAAAAGCCTAGTCCTATCGAAGACTAGCATCTTCAGGGTCTTGCAGCATTAGAAGAGTACAGATTAGTAAATAAGTATAGTAGTAGCAACAAGTAGCAAACATCGCCCGGAGATCCTTCCTCGACTCCCTGCGAGAAAGCAATCCCGGAGCCAATATATTCAACCCATTTCTAGTTGTAGAAGATCGGGATATTTTCCGAGCGTCCTGTTACCGTGGACACGGCTATTCGAATAGATATACTTCCCTGCAGGGGTGCACCAACTTACCCAACACGCTCGATCCCTCCGGCCGCACACCCTTGTTCCTGGTGATGCCCGGCCTCGGGTGATCGACACGTCGTAGCCCTACCTAGGCTCGACAGAGAGGCCAGCACGCCGGTCTACATCCTAAGCACTCAGGGGTCTTGGGCCCATCGCCCTTTGCACTCCTGCGCGTTGCGAACGCGGCCGGTGAGCAGTCCTAGCCCCCTTAATACAAGCGCAGGCTTTACCAGACCAACCCGGCGCGCGCCGCTCAACTGCTGACGTCTGAAGAGCTTCGCCTGACACCACGACGCCGAGTACCCATATTATTCCCACGTGCTGGTTAGCGCGAAAAAGGCCAGAGGCCTACTCAGATTAAATACCCTAACCCTTAGTGCATTAGGAGCGCGCGGTAACGAACAGAGACTCACGATCCTGTGACCCCGTCGCCCCGTCTCGAGGACTTACGGCAAGGGCTAGGAATGCCCAGCCGTGCCTCGTATTCATCTTGCGGGTACCCTCACGGTCAACCCGACTCCACATCACATCACTCGCGGGTACCCCTCGGGGCCGACCCGTCTTTATTCAGTAACAGAATTAAAGTGCAAGTAAGTGTGTGTCCATATCATCAGGCAGGAATCCGAGGAATCACCCTCGTGAATTCCCACTCGATGATCCCGTCAAAGTGAATCCGGAGGAATCACCCTCGATGGTATTCACACTTGCGGGGTTACCGACAAAGCTTTATCGGAGGTGGGGAAAGAAGAATCACCCTCGGTAACCCACAACCGACTAGCTGTACTACAGAGGCATCATCGGGAGTGAGATAAGAGGTATCACCCTCGGCACTCGATGTTAGCTCTGCAGAGTCGAGCAACTTAGGGGTGTGTGGTGATGTGATGGTCACAGCCCGCCGATCACATCAATCGGGGCACATGTACTATAGCGGGGCAACTACAGCAAGGAAGAGGGGCCACAGATGGTTCACTACCATCCAATCTATACTAAGCAGTTTGGATAACAGGCAGGTATCAATAATAGTTACAAGGACAGGCTATGCAGCAGAATAGGATAAAACAAAGCAGTAGCAAATTCTAATGCAAGCAGGAGGGAGAGAGAATAGGTGATATAGGCATGCGTCAAGGGGGGTTGCTTGCCTGGTTGCTCTGCGGCAAAGGCGGGATCGTCAGTAGTGTCGTCAGTCTCCTGAGCTGCGTCGGTCTCGGGAGCTATCGGAAAGAAGAGGGGGGAAGAAACAATAAATAAAGGCAAATAATGCAACACAGATGCATGACATGATGGTATGCAGTGTTAGTGGTGACCTAATGCATTGCTACATGTCGCAGACGAATCGGGAAAATATCTGGGATATTTTCCCGGCGTATAGGCTGGTTTCGGTATAGTGAACCGGAGGGGATGGATCCATGTTTAGGTAGTTAGGAGTGTTGTACCAGCATTTTGACCGCGTATTCGGATTCGTTTCGTCGTTCTGAGCAACTTTCATGTACAAAGTTTTTCGATCCGAGCTACGGTTTAATTTCTACGAATTTTTAAAGATTTAAACAGTTTTCTGAAATTATTTAAATTAACAGATATAGCCAGAAATGGAATATGACGTCATCATGAGGTCATGCTTGCGTCAGCAGTCGGCTGACCAGACTGACTGGTCAAACAGACAGGTGGGACCCACCTGTCAGCCTCTTGTAGCTAATCCGAATTAATTTTAAACTAAACAGAGGATTAAGGGGGGTAGACCCCATATGTCAGTGGCTGATTAGGGAATAGATTAATTTAAAAAACCGGATTAACCTAAACTAATACGCCGGGCCCACATGTCAGTGGCTACGGGTAAACAGTAACCCGCGTTGACCCGGTCAACGCGGTCAAACCAGGGCGCCGGGGCCCACTGTCAGTCTCACTGGGCGGGCCCCGCGCGTGACACGTCGGCCGGTCGCCGGAAACGGCTCCGGCGAGCTCTCCGCGGCGGCGTTCTCGCCGGAGTGGCTCGGAATCGAGCTATAGGGCACCATTTTGCATGATTCCAACGGCGTTCGAACGGGCGGTTCATCCCGCGTCGATCTAGCGCGGTCTCGGGTGCGGGGGTGGTCGGAGACGAGCTCCTCGACGACGACGGCGGCGGCGGCTTTCGGGCGGAATCTGGCTTGCGGCTGCGTTGCGCTTTCGCGCGCGTTTTTGGCCGCGTCGGAGCAAGTGCGAAGCGCCGCTTCCAACGGTTCTAGTGCGAGGCCACGGGGGCGACCAAGGCGGCCGGACGGCGAGGTCCCGCGGCGACCGGAGCTCGGCGTAGCGGCGAGGTGGCTAGGGCGAAGCACGTGGCGGCTTGGGGGAGAAGGGAGAGGGAGGAAAGGCTCACCGCGCGGCTACGAAAAGCCCGTGGGAGCTTAGGAGCGCAGAGGAGCTCGGGGTCGCCGGAGTTCACCGCGGCAGCCGGAGATGGAGGCGAGCTCGATTGCGCCGCTGTGGAGCTCCCCGGCTCCCGTAGTTTGTCGGGATGGATGTAGGGGAGACTGGCGGAGCTCCCGAGCTGCTCAGCTGGCCGCGGGGTCGACGGTGGACACGAATGGACGGAGGTGCGGCGGCGACGGCGTCGGGCAGAGAGGGGAAGGAGCGAGCGGCGAGCGCGTGAGGAGGGGGGGAGAGAAGTGAGGGCGATTGCGGCCAGGGGGGACGAACGGGGCGCGGCTTAACCCCTCGCCCCAACCACTCCGTCGCGGTGGCTGGCTACGGCCGGCGCCGTACGCGCCGAACGCGGCGGAGACGACACGGCGGCGGGAGCAGGTGAGGGAGGCCGCAGTGGGCTGGTTGGGCCGCGCCAGGTAAGCGACGGTAAGCCCTTTTCTCTTTTCCATTTTTGTTTTTCTGTTTTTATTTAATAACAGAGAAGGGGAAAGATTTATCTGGGCATCCAAATGATTTTAGAAAAAAGTGAGACTTGGCCCATAAAATCCAGCACATTTTTAGGCAGAGCCACAAATATTTTGGGAGGCAGATAATTCCATTTGCATTTTTCATAATTGAAATTGCAATTTATATTGCTGGAACAGCACTGGATTAAATGCTAATGATCATATTAGCAACATGGTGATGTTGTTTTTATTAACAATAAATTGTTTTGGAATTTAGGTTAAATGATGAACATTTTTCCAACAACTTTTGTGCAACTTCAAAATTCAGTTATGATTTGAATTTGAATTCAGTGGCAGAATTTGAAATGAGATATTAATCCAACTTGATTATCATTGCAAATCTCAGATGACTTGGCATTAATATGGTGGATTACTCTAGCTCATTACATAGGGGTGTTACATCACCTCCTATGCACATGAGGTGTTCGATGAAATGCCCGAGCAACACTTAAGCTTTCTCTCCTCTCCAAGCTCGACCTTGAAGCTCCATTTTGCCCAAGATTTTTCTTGGTTTGGCGGTGCACCAACTATCCAAGTGTTCTAAAAAGGTTAGCAACTTCATCCTCATCTCACACTACTAGTTTAGCTCATTTCAAATGCTCTAGAAGTAGTGTGGTTTGTGGGTTTTAGTGGAGGAGTGTATGCGTGAGTTCTTTTGATTTAGATGCACAATTTGAGCTGAAATTAACTTCGTAGAGTCTGCACATGTGTAGGGTGACGTCCCCGTCCCCGTCCTCACCGCCGTCGATCGCCCGCGCCGATCTCGTCGCCGGCACCACCGTGGTGAGCCTCTTGTTCTTATCTTCTTTTTAAAAGAAAAAAAATTCTTACTTGTATGATTTAGATAGATACTTGTATAATTTTCTTACTTTTATTATTGTTTGTTATTATATAGTGACATGACTTTGGTATCCGCCCCCGTCGGCCCTCGTCCTGTCTATGATTCGGATGTGGTATATTATCTTTTATTATGATTTGTTTCATTTAGTGTTTATGACAATTATGCCGACCAACGTGACATAGATGTTTTTATCTAGGAGGTATGTGAACCGGAAATTCCAACCGACCCTCTTGTCGAGAGGTTAAATTTAGTTGAAAAAGAAAACAATTACTTGAAGAAAAAATTGAAAAGAATTGAGGAGGAGAAGATGGAATTGGAGTTGCATGTTGCCGATGTCGTCGATGATCACAAGATCAAGATGGATGCAATGCGCTTGAAGATTAGAAAATATGCCATTCATAATGAGGCTTGGTATCATTATGCCGTTGGATCAATTGTTACCTTAGTTGCGATTATGATCGCATTTGTTGTTGTTTTTCATAGTTTCAATGTATGTTTTAATTAGATGCTCTAGAGAGCTATATGTTGTTCTTTGAGAACTATATATGTATGAACTTTATGTATTTATTTTTTTAGTAATAACATTTGATCACTACTGTACTTTGGTTTTAATGTGATGATGAACTTGTATTAATTTAGTCACTTCTCTATTCATGATGTTCTGTAATGGTTTTTGATACACTTAATTATATAATGCACGCAGATGAACCGGCAATGGATGTACGGTGACCGACGCACCTCCGAGTATCTTGAGGGCCTGCATAAATTTCTCGAAGTGGCTGAGGCAAACAAGCAGAATGGTTTTATGTATTGTCCATGCCTTGTCTGTGAGAATACGAAGGATTACTCTAACTTGAAACCCTTCACGTCCACCTGCTTGAGAAGGGTTTCATGCCACACTATAATGTTTGGACCAAGCACGGAGAAAGAGGGGTTATGATGGAAGACAACGAAGAAGAAGAGGATGATGACAACTATCCCCCTGAATACGGTGATACTGCAACGGGGGAAGCTGAAGATCAAGAGGAACCAGACGATGTGCCCGATGATGATCTTCGCCGGGTCATTGTTGATGCAAAGAGACAATGCCAAAGTGAAAAGGAGAAGTTGAAGTTCGATCGCATGTTAGAGGATCACAAAAAAGGGTTGTACCCAAACTGCGAAGATGACAACACAAAGCTCGGTACCACACTGGAATTGATGCAATGGAAGGCAGACAATGGTGTATCTGACAACGGATTTGGGAAGCTACTGAAAATAATGAAGAAGAAGCTTCCAAAGGATAACGAATTGCCCGACAATACGTACGAAGCAAAGAAGGTTCTATGCCCTCTAGGATTGGAGGTGCAGAAGATACATGCATGCCCTAATGACTGCATCCTCTACCGCGGTGAGTACGAGGATTTGAACGCACGCCCGGTATGCGGTGCATTGCGGTATAAGATCAGACGAGATGACCCTGGTGATGTTGAGGGCGAGCGCCCCAGGAAGAGGGTTCCTGCGAAGGTGATGTGGTATGCTCCTATAATACCACGGTTGAAACGTCCGTTCAGAAACAAAGAGCATGCCAAGTTGATGCGATGGCACAAAGAAGACCGTAAGAAAGACGGGAAGTTGAGAGCACCCGCTGACGGGTCGCAGTGGAGAAAAATCGAGAGAAGGTGGGGGGACTTTGCAGGTGACGCAAGGATCGTATGGTTTGGGTTAAGCGCAGATGGCATTAATCCTTTTGGGGAGCAGAACAACAATCATAGCACCTGGCCTGTGACTCTATGTATCGATAACCTTCCTCCTTGGTTGTGCATGAAGCGGAAGTTCATTATGATGCCAGTGCTCATCCAAGGCCCTAAGCAACCCGGCAACGACATTGATGTGTACCTAAGGCCATTAGTTGAAGAACTTTTACAGCTGTGGAATGGAAAAGGTGTACGTGTGTGGGATGAGCACAAACAGCAGGAATTTGACCTACATGCGTTGCTGTTTGTAACCATCAATGATTGGCCTGCTCTCAGTAACCTTTCAGGACACACAAACAAGGGATACCACGCATGCACGCACTGTTTAGATGACACCAAAAGTATATATTTGGAGAAATGCAGGAAGAATGTGTACCTGGGACATCGCCGATTTCTTCCGACCAACCATCAATGTCGAAAGAAAGGCAAGCATTTCAAAGGTGAGGCAGATCACCGGAAGAAGCCCGCCCTCCGTACTGGTGATCACATACTTGATATGGTCAAGGATTTACAAGTAATCTTTGGAAAGGGTCCTGGCGGACAATCTGTTCCGAATGACGCTGAGGGACGCGCACCCATGTGGAAGAAGAAATCTATATTTTGGGACCTACCCTATTGGAAAGACCTAGAGGTCCGCTCTGCAATCGACGTGATGCACGTGACGAAGAATCTTTGCGTGAACCTGCTAGGCTTCTTGGGCGTGTATGGGAAGACAAAAGATACACCAGAGGCACGGGAGGACCAGCAACGTGTGCGCGAAAAAGACGACATGCATCCAAAGCAGTATGAAGGTCCTGCCAGCTACGCTCTTACCAAAGAAGAGAAGGAAATCTTCTTTGAATGCCTGCTCAGTATGAAGGTCCCGTCTGGCTTCTCGTCCAATATAAAGGGAATAATAAATATCCCAGAGAAAAAGTTCCAGAACCTAAAGTCTCATGACTGCCACGTGATTATGACGCAACTGCTTCCGGTTGCATTGAGGGGGCTTCTACCGGAAAACGTTCGATTAGCCATTGTGAAGCTATGTGCATTCCTCAATGCAATCGCTCAGAAGGTAATCGATCCAGAAATCCTACCAAGGTTAAAGAACGATTTGGCGCAATGTCTTGTCAGTTTCGAGCTTGTGTTCCCACCATCCTTCTTCAATATCATGACGCACGTCCTAGTTCATCTAGTCGACGAGATTGCCATTCTGGGCCCTGTATTTCTACACAATATGTTCCCCTTTGAGAGGTTCATGGGAGTCTTAAAGAAATATGTTCGTAACCGTGCTAGGCCAGAAGGAAGCATCTCCACGGGCCATCAAACAGAGGAGGTCATTGGGTTTTGTGTTGACTTCATTCCTGACCTTAAGAAGATTGGTCTCCCTCAATCGCGGTATGAGGGGAGACTGACTGGGAAAGGCACGCTAGGAGCGGACTCAATAATATGTAGGGACGGGCATTCTTGGGCTCAAGCACACTACACAGTTCTACAGAATTCTACCTTGGTGACCCCGTATGTCAATGAACACAAGAATATTCTACGCTCCAAACACCCGGAACAGTGTGACGACTGGATTACATGTGAACACATCAGGACTTTCGGCAGTTGGTTGCAAACACATCTCATGGGTAACACCACTGTTGGAGATGAGCTGTGCTCGTTGGCCAGGACACCATCTTCGACTGTATTGACTTACAAAGGCTACGAGATAAATGGGAATACATTTTACACGATCGCCCAAGATCAAAAGAGCACCAACCAAAACAGTGGTGTCCGCTTTGACGCAGCAACCAACAGGGGAAAGGACACATATTATGGTTACATAGTGGACATATGGGAACTTGACTATGGACATGATTTTAAGGTCCCTTTGTTTCGGTGCAAATGGGTCAATCTGTCAGGAGGCGGGGTACAGGTAGACCCACAGTACGGAATGACAACAGTGGATCTCAACAATCTTGGGTACACAGACGAACCATTCGTCCTAGCCAATGATGTGGCGCAGGTTTTCTATGTGAAGGACATGTCTACCAAACCGAGAAAAAGAAAAGATAAGGAAGCGAATACATCATACGATGAGCCAAAGCGCCACATAGTTCTTTCAGGGAAAAGAGACATCGTGGGAGTGGAGGGCAAGACAGACATGTATGAAGATTATGAAAAGTTTCATGAAATTCCTCCCTTCAAAGTGAAGGCTGACCCAAGCACCCTGTTAAACGATGAAGATTATCCATGGTTACGGCGCAATAAGCAAGGGAAACACACGAAGAAAAAGTGAAGGAGGATACGATGATGGCTCTGATTACGCGAAGAAAAAATGAAATGTCTTTTGTAACAGACGAGTTTTCGTCCGAAACCCTGATACTTCGAAAGAGAACTTGTCCATTTTGTACACGAAGTGCATCCAGCTTTTGCCGTAACCCTCTCAACTTTTTAGCACATGCTATGTGGGTGAAATGATGATACCATGCCAACTTTCAACCTTTTCAGAGTTCATTTGTAGTGCTTTTCAATTTCAGGGTCATTTAGCTAAAAAAAAATCAGTAAATGCATGAAAAATACCAAATGAAGTCAGAAAGGGTTGAAAATTGATGATGTGGCTTTGAATGGTGCATGTTGAACGCACAAAAAGTCTGGAGTTGAAATAAGTTCAAAAAAATGAAATCCCTTTGTAACAGATGAGTTTTCGTCCGAAACCGTGATACTTCGAAAGAGATTGTCCATTTTGTACACGAAGTGCATCCAGTTTTTGCCGTAACCCTCTCAACTTTTTAGCACATGCTATGTGGGTGAAATGATGATACCATGCAAAAAGAATGAACTAAAAAGAATCAATTAAAATATTTTGTTATCATCAACTAAAACAAAACTATAATATTCTTCAATAGCAAAAAGAATTAACTAAAAAGCTTTTATAAACCTCTAGTTATTATCAAAATAATATTAACTTAAAATTATATAAAATTTATGCAACTAAAATTATCAAAGTATTTTTTGTTAAAAACTTTAATAGCAAAAAGAATTTTCATAAAGTATTTTATGTTAAAAACTTTAATAGCAAACTAAAATGACATAAAAAATAAAAAAATATTATCAAAATAATATTAACTTAAAATTATATAAAATTTATGCAACTAAAATTATCAAAGTATTTTTTGTTAAAAATTTTAATGGCAAAAACAATTTTCATACAGTACTTTATGTTAAAAACTTTAATAGCAAACTAAAATGACATAAAAAATAAAAAAATGCCGCCTACTGGGCCACCACGGCCTGCATACGACTAGAAACCCATCTGTACATGGGCCAGGATGCAGGCCCGCGGGCCCAACAGGCCCAACATGGCAGTGTCAAATGTTAGGCAAGTACTGCCTGCATAAGAGAGGAGCTCGAAAGCTCAGCCGCAGCGCGCCTTATAAACCAGTGTTGCCCTCTCTCAACTAGCGAGGTGGGACTAAAGTCCCACCACCCCGCGCCAGTGCCAGGACCAGGCCTTTGGTCCCGGTTGGTGGCACCAACCGGGACTAAAGGGTGCCTTTAGTCCCGGTTCGAGCCACCAACCGGGACCAAAGGCCTGTGCTTCCCGCCTTTTGGGCTGCTAAAATGCACCTTTAGTCCCGGTTGGTGGCTCCAACCAGGATTAAAGGGGGGCCTTTAGTCCCGGTTGGAGCCACCAACCGGGACTAAAGGTCTTTGTATATAACCGCGCACTTAGAAAATTTTCAAACACAATTCACTTCGATCCTCCTCTCCCCCGACGGCGCCGACGACCACCTCGACGCCGCCAGGCTGCCGGACCTCGCCGTCGACGCCCTGCCCTGCACCGACGCCCCTGCCCTGCCCCGACGCCGCCGCGCCCCTGCCCTGCCCCCGATGCCGCCGCGCCCCTGCCCTTCCCCGACGCCGCCGCGCCCCTGCCCTGCCCCCGACGCCGCCGCTCCACAGCTAGCCGGCCGGCCAGGTACTCCCTCCTCCCTCCCACCCCTCTCCTCCCTCCTTCCTCCTTGTATGTATAAAGTTGCCCCTGTTCAGAGAGTTGCAAGGTTTCATAGAGTTTGTTGAAATGTGTTTGCCATGTCCACAAGGTGTTTGTTCAAATGCTAGGGCTAGCTAGGGAACTTTGTTGTATGTGAAACTTGGCAGGCTGATGTCTCCTTGGATGTTAGAGATGATGGTCAAGTTGGTTTGATAAAAGGAAAAACTTGTTAGTGCAAGTTTTATTAGAATTTAGTTCTGGACAGAAATTACAGGGAATTTTTTGGTGGACTTGCAAGATGAAATTGGGGCTGCCCTTCTGGACTTAAGGGTTTAGTTGGAAGGACTATAAGATGCAAAAAATTCAGAATTATTTGAGCAAGGAAAAATAGGGTTGTAGTTCAATGCCAAGATTGGACCAAAATTGAAAAATGGAAGTTGTGCTCAAAATTTTCAAATGACCAAAGTGGCTTTTTGCATAAAAATGATCTATAGGCATCAGAGGACTTCTCAAAAAATTTGTGGCATTTGAAAAAAATTATTTGAAATAGTTCTAGTGCAACAGGGTCATTCTAGAGTTTGAAAATACTAATAAAAGAATTTTTTTGAGGCCAAATCATTATGAAAATAATTACTACTGATGTTTATAATATAATTAAAAGGATTGGGAGAAAAATTTAAAACCCACATTAAAAGGATTGGTGACAAATATACTTGGTCAATATTTTGTCTTTAGAGTTGATTTAGAGTTCATTTTGATGTTCATTGTGATGTATGAAAACTTGGCCAATATTTTGTCTTTAGAGTTTATTTAGAGTTCATTTTGATGTATGAAAACTTGGTCAATATTTTGTATTGTGGATGCCATGCCATGCTATTTTTCTCTAAGTTTGAAACTTGCTTTCAAATTGGTATCTAGCTAGCTACAATTTTTTTATCAGGTTATGGTGTTACATTCATGTCATGCCATTTGTTGCCATGCTAATTTTCACTCTCGGTGGAATTACAGGTTGTGGTGTTGCATCTCCGTGGAGTTGGTCACTTATCGTCCCTCCGCTGTTCAACAAAAGGTGTCAATTTGTTGTATATATGTTGAGTTTTGTTCATAGGATGATGGTTGGTTCATTTGTTGAGTTGTGTATTCATCTTGTGTATAAATCTTGTATTCATCTTGTGTATAAAGCTTGTATTCATCTTGTCGTTAAAACATGAGAGAGGGGGTCGTTAAAACATAACCCCGATAACTTTGATTTTCAGAAACTATGGACAGAGACTTAGAAAAAGAAGAGTTGTTGGGGGATATAATCCGCGACGGTCAATTAGACACCTTGTCGTTTCTCAACGACACCGATGGTCAGGAAAGAGAGGATGACGGCTCCGGTGATCCAATGGAGGTCCAAGGAGATCATGACGGCTCCGGTGACCGAATGGAGGAGGAAGGAGATCATGACGGCTCCGGTGACCGAACGGAGGAGGGAGCCATAACTGTTGCAAAGTCCGGCGAGGTATATATACATATATTAATTAAGCCTCTGCTGACTTGATGCATTAATTGTTTTGTATGTACATATATTAACGCTTCTTTCTTCTTTTAATTAGCCCTCCGGATCGAGCCAAACTTCCGTAAAGAGACGAGGCCCGAAGAAAAGGTTGCGCCTGGATGAAAGGTTCACGATCGAAGAAGTCGGTCGAGATGGCCAACCGATTGCTCCCAAGTGGAGCAGGGACACATTTATACATTAGTGCGGAGTTATTGTTAGGGACAGTGTCCCGATCAGCATCCAAGAATGGAATAAGAAGAAGGACCCTGAAGTTTCTTATGTCCAGGATAGACAGAAAGATGATCTTTGGACCTCGCTGATGACAAATTTCAGCCTACCGCCAGAGGCGGATCCGAATAAGGTCAAGGCATTTGCTCTTAAGAAGATGGGAGAACTATTCAAGAACTGGAAGAAAGATTTGAACAAAAAGTTTGTCGAGAAAGGCAGGACTCCAGAATTCACCGGTCCATATGAGAGGATAAAAGATCACTGGCCCGCATTTGTGGCCTACAAGAAATCGGACAAGGGCAAGCAAAGGTCAGCGATAAATAAGCTAAATGCTGCAAAGAAGAAGTATCACCATGTTACGGGGTCAGGTGGTTACAGCAAAGCCCGGCCTACGTGGGACAAAGCTGAGCAAGACCTGGTTGCTAAAGGGGTCCAACCAGCGACATTGCACTGGCCAGATCGGTCAAGGACTTGGTTCTTCGGGGTTGGGGGAACTTTGGACCCAGACACAGGGGAGTGTGTTTGGACGAAAGCTGAACTTGCAATACCCGTCAAGAAGCTTGAGGCAGCAATCAAGGCAGCGCAGGAAGGGACGCTCATTCCCGACAGAGAGAAGGACGAGCTGACAGAGGCCCTCGGGAATCCTGAACACCCTGGACGAACACGAGGCACATCAGGCTCCGTTCCGTGCTTGCATGGGTTTCCCGACAGCGGTGGTTATAGAAGCCGAGAGAGAAAGAAGAAAGAGGAAGCAAGCGAAATGCAGAAGCTCAGTGCAAGATTAGCGAAACTAGAGGAACTTGAGAGCCAGCGAGCTGCCGGCCAACTATCTCAGCGGCACGAAGATCCTTCCTTCGACACTGTCCCAGAAGCTACCCCACCATCTCAGCGGAGAAGCAGCGTGGCTTCCACGGAGCTCCTTCAGCTTGATTTCACGGCTCCTCACTACCCCGTTGATAGTATCACGGAGGCTGAACATTGTGTGCTAATGGCGAAATGCCAGAACCTGACCTTGAAGGCGGCGGTCGGCTCTGCTATACCTCCTCGAGCTGAGGGAACTTTCCATTGCCGTCCGATTCCACATGGCTATGCTATTGTCACGGTGGATGAAATAATGGAGGGATTTGAGGGGCTGGAGCTTGACTACCCTACAGGTGAAGGGGATAATCTTCTGGAAAATGCCTTAAGGACTACATGTCTATGGAGAAAGGAGTACATCAAGGTTCCAAACTGGACGCCGCCTCAGCAGACGCAGCCGGATCCTCAGCAGACTCCTCCTCACAGTCTAGCTGTGCTATCTCCGCTGCCTGAGTCGTCTCCGCCGCGTCATCCGTCTCCGCCGCCTCAGCGGACTCTAACGGAGGAGGCCCCTCAGCAGAATCCTCCCCCGCCTCAGCTGTCTCCGGCGCGTTAGCCGTCTCCGCCGCCGCAGCTGTCTCCGGCGCGTCAGCGGTCTCCGCCGCCTCAGCGGGCTCCGGCGCGTCAGCGGACTCCGCCGCCTCAGCAACAGCGGAAGAGAGCCGCCGCCGCTCCGGCGGCTAGCAGTACAAAAGGCGTGAAGAAAATCAAATTTGGTCCAAGCCTCAGGGTTCCTCCAAAGTTACCATATGAGAGGACTGACGAGGAAAACAAGGACATCAGTGTTGCCGAAGTGCAGGCCCATTTTGAACGGAAACGTCCACCTCCGAAGGAAAAAATAGATCCGGTGAAAGCGAAGCGCACTCTGGATGCCCTTAAGCGACCACAACCGCCTCCGCCGCAATCCAACTATGACCACTGTATTGAAAAGACATATGATGAAGCGCGGCGGTCGGGAAGTACTGCCAGTGCTTCAAGACGAAGAAGTGGGAAAACAATTCCCCAGCTCGGCGAACAGGAGAAGCAATCTTGCCCCCCGCTCAAGGTGTCTAGCGATATCGCTAATCATCCGGGGCTACTGCCCGGTACCACTCTTGGTGATTACGTGGGCGATGATGTACAGTTTGAAACGGCTGAGGTAGTAGAGATCTTTAGATACGAGCACGGGAAGCCTCTCGTCAAACCTGATCATCCTCCTCTAACAACGATGATGCAAAAATTGCATGAGTGGTACTTGGAAAGCTGCAGGAAGAATGGGTCCGATAGTTTGATGGTGAGAATTAAAGATGAGCACGACCTCATTGGAGTCGACCTGTTGCCTGTTGAATTTGTGGAGTTATTTCAGTTATTCAATCAAGAGGCCCTCGACAAACAAATCATGACTTGCTACTGTCTGTAAGTATTACTTCTGTAATTAAGTCTCTAGCTCAGCTCGTTCATTGCATGTATATATAATTATCCTCACTATATTATGCAGATTGAAGATCGTCGAATGCAAAAAAAGACGAATCTATGACATTGGGTTCATTAGCCCAAATAGCGTAAATGAATGGGCGGTACAAAACGAAGTTAAAGATACCGAGGAAAACTTGCTAAAAGCGTTCCTTCGACATCAAAACAAAAGGGAAATACTCTTTCCTTACAACTTCAAGTGAGTGTTACTGTCTTGTGCATATTCGGTTTCGCTTACTCGAGGTTAAGTACTGTAATTGATGAGTTATGCGTGCGCAGGTTCCACTATATTCTGCTATCCATTAAGCTTGACGGGGGAGTAGTAACTGTCTTAGACTCGAGACGTAAAGATCCCAAGGATTATGCGGACATGACTGCAATGCTCCAGAAGTAAGTTCAATCAATACCGGGACCATATCGGCAACTTTCGTTCATTTCCTGATATCAAGTAATCATTTTATTTGCCTGGCAGGGTTTGGAAACAGTTCACCGGAAAGGTTCCAGGTCTGAAGAACGAGCTGCGATTTACACACCCCAAAGTAAGTAGTACTAGCTAGTTTCGCGCATCTCTCATTGATTCTAGTTTCATCAATACCATTATCATGCTTGATTATCAGTTTGATTGAACTCTATTCTCGTAAAGTGGTTGTGGCAGGAAGGCGGGAATAATTTATGTGGATACTACGTTTGCGAGTACATTCGCCAGTCGACCACTGAGCGGGGCGTCTTGTCTGACAAACAATTTGAAGTACGTAAACAATATTCACAATTTTATTTTATTACCATCAATTGTGTTGAGTTTCATTCATATATATATGTATTGACCTCCTTCTTTAAATTAGATCTGGAAGATGCGGGATGAACTCCTACCACATGATCGCATACGAGCAATTCAAGAGGAATTGGCGGGATTCTTTCTTGACCACGTCATACCTGAAAAGGGAGAATACCATTCGGAAATTCAATGGGAGTTTGGCGCTTGATGATGTCAGGGATGTTATATTTTATATATGTAGTAGCGTCGGATAGATATACGAAAACTTGTTGTTCGACCAAGCACGGAGAAAGAGAGGTCACTTCTCTCTATATATGTTCATGACGATCTTGTGTAATTAATGGTTTCCTTCATTTGCTTACTAGCTAACGTCGAGTTCTCTCTATATGTAGTAGCTAGCGTCGACCAAGCACGGAGAAAGAGAGGTCACTTCTCTCTATTAGCTAGCTAACACAATATGAAACCCCTAAACCCTCGAAAACCCCTAAACACCCCCCCCCTTTCAAAAAAAAAACCCCAGCGCCTGCGAGCTGCTGACGCGTGGCTGCCTTTTGGTCCCGGTTGGTGTTACCAACCGGGACTAAAGGTCCTCCTGCCTGAGTGCTGCGCAGCGGCCACATGGAGACCCTTTAGTCCCGGTTGGTGTTACCAACCGGGACTAAAGGTCCTCCTGCCTGGCCGCCCCACAGTGGCCACGTGGAGCACCTTTGGTCCCGGTTCGTAGGCCAACCGGGACTAAAGGTTTAGGGCATTTGTCCTGATCGTTTTGTCCCGGTTCCAGAACCGGGACTAAAGGCCCTCTGGAACCGGGACTAATGCCCTGTTTTGTACTAGTGACCGGAGCTATTGAAGCGAGCGATCTCGGCCTTGGTCGGGTAATCCTTCACAGACAAACCAAATGGGTCAAACTCAACAGAAACTAGATTGTCTTGAGTAAGTTGGCAGACAGAAATTAAGTTTTTAATAAGAGCGGGAGCAACAAGAACATCTCGAAGAAGAAGTGGTTTAGTGGTAGAGGGAATGTGAGCCTGACCGACACAGTATATGGGAATAGATGAACCATCACCAAGAGTAATGGAAGGAAACGGAGAGGGAGTGCAAGAAGATAGCAAATTACTGGATGCAGACATATGACTAGAAGCACCAGAATCAAAAATCCAATCCGTACCTGAATTTCCGTGGGCAGCAAAATTGTTCATGGCCTGGAGAAAGGCGGCTTGATAGCAGCTCGGCGTTGCAGGTGAGGTTGGTGTTGGCAGCAGCGCCGGCGGATATGGCGGTGAAGGCAGGAGAGCCGGCGAGGGCGTGTAGTAGAGACCTCCGTCAACGGGGGAGGGCGAGGGAGCGCCGTATGGAGCATATGCTGGAGCGGCATGATATGCATTCGCCGGCTGTCGAGGGGTAAGAAACCCAGGGGCACCAGTATGCGGACGAAGGCCGGGTTGCCAGGCACCGGTATAGGCAGGTGGAGCGCCAAGGGGGGACAGGGCAGACCAAGGCATGGGCCACGCCTGGACAAGCCCTGTCCATGTATCTTGCGGAGGACGCCAGGATGGAGCCGCAGGTGGAGCACTCGGAGCCGTCGTAGGGTTTGGAGGCGGTAGTGTCGGAGGAGGCGCAGAGCGCGTCGAAGGCGGCTTGTAGATAGGGTTCTTGCCACGGTAGTTGGGACTTGGGCGCCAGCCTGGAGGTGGCTGCACAGACGGCGTCGTGGGCGGCGTGGCGGCAGGAGCCGGCATGGGAGGCGCTGATGGAGACGGCGTAGGAGGACGAGCCGCAGCATGGAAGACTTTTGGGCGAGAGTCCTTGCGATCTTGGGTTTCCGCCACGAGCTGCAGCATGGAGCGTACTTCGGCGAAGGTTGGAGGAGGCCGCATCATGGGGATGAAGGAGGCCTGCTTGTCGAAATCCTCGCTGAGCCCGACGACAATGATGTTGATGAGCTGCGAGTCGCTGACAGGATCGCCGAGTTCGCGAAGCTCGTCACCGATGGCCTTGACGCGCTGGCAGAAGAGGTTCACCGGGGCATCGCCTTGGGCCAGGTTACGAAGCTCGGTGTGCAGAGCATTTTTCCGAGCGTCACTATTGCTTTGAAAAAGTTGGCGAAGGGAGCTCCAGATGTTGGCGGCGGTGGCGCCGTCGTGATCAAGCATGTTGAAGATCTCGGTGGTGATGCGGGTGTAGAACCACTGAACAATTGCGAGATCGTCTTTCACCCATTGGGGATCATCAGGTCGAGGAAGACTGTTGGCGGTGACGTGAGACCGGAGATTGCAGCGTCCCAGGTGTAGATCAAAGAGGTGGCGCCAATGATAATAGTTGTGGGCAGCAAGGTCAAGAACGATGGGGATAAAGGGGCTAAAATCGGTGATGGTGTCGGCGAGCGACATTGGTGCCGCAAGGAGAGTAGTAGGAGGCATTGGAGGTGCTAGGGAAAGAGTAGAAGAAGAGGAGGCCGCCGCGGCGACGGCGTTGGCGATGTGAGCAGCCCGACGCTCAAAGTAGCCGGGCGGCGGCAGCGGTGGTGGGGTGGATGGAGCCATACCCTAAACCCTAGGATCGATATCTGATACCATGATAGATGAATAGTTCTATTCATCTAAACGGCCGTGAGTTTGACAACCTTAAAAATCGTAACTTCTTCTTACGACATGGCATTCTTCTTCGATTCTCTTGTCCCTACACTTCTCCTCAAAACGGTAAAGCCGAGCGTTCTCTTCGCACCCTCAATGACATTGTTCGTACACTTCTCGTTCAGTCCTCCATGCCATCCCAATTCTGGGCAGAAGCACTCCATACGGCCAACTTTCTTCTCAATGTTCGCCCTTCCAAAACCAATCCAAACATCACTCCCTATTATTCTCTTTTTCTTTGCCATCCTAATTACTCCGATGTTCGTGTTTTTGGCTGTCTTTGCTTTCCAAATGCCTATGCTACCTCCGAAAATAAACTTTCTCCACGATCTCTCCCCTGTGTCCTTCTTGATTTTTCCGACGAACACAAAGGTTATCGCTGTCTTGACTTACACACTGGACGGGTAGACGTGTCTCGTCATGTTACGTTCGCCGAACACATTTTTCCTTTTGCTCAACGCACCGACACACCATCGATCGTCACTTCCCCGGCCACCACCTCTTCTCACCGTCCCTTCCAACTCTACACTCCTGTCACGGCAGCCCAACCTGCCGAAAATACTGCCACGGCAGCACCACCCAACCCGCCAGCCGCTGTTTCTCCCATCCCAACCAACGACCCACTGCCGCGGCACGAAAACCACCGAAACCATGCCGCATCCGAACCCAACCATAACCAGAACCCTACCGCGACAACACCACCATCACCGCAAACCGATCCCAACCAACCGTCGATCCCGTCTCCTACGTCCGCATCTTCCGTTGCGCCGGACACCCCTGTTCCCATCCTACCAGCTCGTGCTGTTCCTACCGTCGCCCCTATCAATGATCATGGCATGCGTACTCGTGCCAAATCAGGTTTTCGTCAGCCAAGAGATCGCCTCAACCTGCATGCTACCATATCTCTCTCTTCCATCCCAAAAACTTACAAAACTGCTCTCCTTGATCCGAATTGGGCTGCTGCCATGCAAGAAGAATACAATGCTTTAATTGAGAACAATACTTGGCAGTTAGTTCCTCGCCCTTCCAATACAAATATCATTTCTGGCAAATGGGTCTTTCGCCAAAAATTTCACTCTGATGGGAGCCTCTCACGCTATAAAGCCCGCTGGGTATGCCGTGGTTACTCTCAACAACATGGCATTGATTACGATGAAACATTCTCTCCTGTTGTCAAGCCCAGCACCATTCGTACCGTTCTTAGCATCGCTGTCTCCTCCGCATGGCCCATCCACCAACTAGATGTCAAAAATGCTTTCCTCCATGGCTCTCTTCAAGAGACCGTGTATTGTCAACAACCTCTTGGTTTTGAAAATCCTTCCTATCCAAATCATGTCTGCCTTCTCCAAAAATCTCTTTACGGTCTCAAACAAGCTCCACGAGCCTGGTTTCAACGTTTCTCTTCTTTCATACAAACGATAGGTTTCACTTCTTCGCTTTCTGATACTTCTCTCTTTGTGTACCATCACAATTCCGAAACTGCCTACCTTCTTCTATATGTAGATGATATCATTCTCACAGCATCTTCTCAAACTTTTTTAGATCACATTATCACTCTTCTTCGTTCTGAATTCTCTATGACTGATCTTGGTCTTCTTCATCATTTTTTGGGCATTGCTGTTCTTCGTGATTCTTCTGGCCTTTTTCTTTCTCAACGTCAGTATATTCTTGATCTTCTTAATCGTGCTGGTATGCTTGACTGTCAGTCCTCTCGCACTCCTGTCGATACTAGTTTCAAACTCTCAGCTGACGGTGAACCTTTCTCTGATGCTACTCTGTATCATAGTTTAACCGGTGCTCTCCAATATCTCACTATCACTCGTCCTGAAATTTCCTTTGCTGTTCACCAAGCATGCCTCTATATGCATGATCCACGGCTTCCTCATTTTAATCATGTCAAACGTGTTCTTAGGTATTTGAAAGGTACTCTTAATCATGGTCTTCACATCAATAATTCTACTCCTAATTCTCTCACCGCATACTCTGATGCAGACTGGGCTGGTTGTCCAGACACTCGAAGATCCACATCCGGATTTTGTGTTTTTCTCGGTAACAATTTGATTTCTTGGTCCTCGAAAAGACAGGTTACGGTCTCCCGCTCGTCCGCTGAAGCTGAGTACGGTGCTGTGGCACATGCTGTTGCTGATACTATCTGGCTCCGTCAGTTGCTCTCGGAGCTGCACCGACCGATTGAGCAGGCTACTATTGTATACTGTGATAATATCTCAGCCGTTTACATGTCTGGGAATCCTGTTCAACATCGACGGACCAAACACATTGAGATTGATATCCACTTTGTTCGTGAGAAGGTGGCTCTTGGACAAGTTCGGGTGCTTCATGTTCCTACTACGGCTCAATTTGCTGACATCTTCACCAAAGGACTTGCTACTACGCCATTTCAAGACATCCGTTTCAGTCTCAACGTCGTCGAGCCTCCCGTTGATACTGCAGGGGGATGTTAGACTATTCCTTGGATCACACGTTTCCTAGTCTAGTCGGTTTGTAATACCTAGCCTAAGTCGGTTTGTACCAATATATAAAGCCATGTACGCTGCACCAAATCAATCAATAAGCAATAGTTCTATTCATCTATCACATGCGTCTAAGAGACTGAGACCAGTGTCCAACTCTAGCTCCTGTAAATCATCAAATGGGCAGACGACAGTTGGATCCAAACCTTTTGGCTTATCACAATGTTTATGATAACCTTCCATAGGTTATTATCTGGCGCGCGCGTGAAACATGTAATGTAACACGTACGTATGACTCCGTCACCGCGGTCCCCACCTCCTCGGCGTCGACCTTCATGCTACTCTACTGTTGGAACGTGTGTAAGCACCGCAACGCGGTGGCCTTCCGTGAGCAGCGCCCCTGCCTGTAGCTGCTTCTGCAGGCTTGCCATGACATCTGCCTGTAGCTCTCTGTTCTTCTCCTTCTGCTCTTTCTCTTGGTCTCTGCTGTAAAACATCTGCTCGTTTTGGAGCTATTTTGATATGAAATACGGGTGAAAAAAAAAAAACTTGCGTATGTAGTGTTGCACAGTTACATACATGAATATGGCCCCAAGCCGTTAAGCGTGTTAGGCACGAGGCAGCTGAAACAACACGTACGTGCCAGCTGTATGTATTGCGAATCCGTGAGTGGCGTTTGCTTTGCATGCTTGCATGATCAATCTTGGAAGGCTTCGGGGACACACATAAACAAGCTGCTTAATTCAGCTTGCTTCTCGTGCTAGCTAATAATAATCCTAGATCTTGGACTCTGCCGGCTCCTGTATTTACGGATGGAAGAGGAAAAATCATGTGCCTTTTCCTACAGCCTTTTTCCTTTCGATGCTGCATAGTTTTGTACTCCAATGGAGAAATTTAAATTAACAAGGTGTTTAACGTACGTAAGGAGGAGGCTACATACGATTTAATTAATGGGCCTCAATCATGATCCTAGTTTCTTAATTTAAATTTAAATTAAGAAGGTGTTTAACGTACTCTAATGGATTTTTTTACTCAATCAAGATCATAGCTTTGACGGTTTGACTGCCTTTGACCATGGTTCCATAGATCGATGCGATTTAATTGAAGGGCCTCATGATCATGATTGACATACGTAAGAACTTGGGAGGAGCAAACAACGGCTGGAGTCGTCCGGCTCGCCAGGTTTTGGTCTTCCTTTTGGGAAATGGTATCTGCTCTCTGTTGGTGTTCCAACGGATTTTCCAGATAGCCGCCAGGCCTTACGCCATCAGCGTGCTTTTATTCACGTACTTTCCAGTGCACTACGAGGTTTGTTGCGTACATCTACAAATTAGTCCTTGTCTTCTATAGGTTGCTGCTTCGCATGCTTTACCGGCTGAATAGTGCATCTTCTAATGGACCCTCAGGGCATCTCTAATAGTGTCTACATGACGCAGCCTGTAGTACTTGAACCAACAACCCATGCATAAGATCCAAGGTGAAAAGAGAGAGCAAGCTTTCATATACTCTTACCTTCTATTGGACAACCTAAGATAGTACGTATCTATTGGACTACTTATATGATACATTGTTGGTTGATGACATGGACATTTTTACGTACGAGCTTATGAACATATTGTTGGAGATGCTCATATGGCTGAGTTCTCAACCTATGAGGTGTTGCCAACTTGCAACACATAGGCATTTCACGCCTTTTATTTATTTGCTGCGTGATACGTGTTTCGTGAGGCTTCATGTGCATTGCTGTCACATTTCGGAAAATATCCAAATAAAATCCATCATGTGTTCAAGCTTCAAAGTGGAGTTTAAAAAATGTTTCTCTTAACATCAAAATTATTTTTGAAGAAATTATATCATGGTTTCGAACTATTTTGGAACTTTTTTTTCTTCTTCTTATTATTATTATTTTGCGAGAGGAAACTTTGTTGTTCTTAAACTAGTTTTAAACATGTTGCATATAATTCCCTAATTGTTTTTGGAAATTCACTATGGTTTTAAATTGGCCATGAACGAACAAAATAAAGAAGAGAGATGGAGAGAGATACTCCCTCCTTTTTTAGTTTATAAGGCATATTTATTTTGTCTTTTGTCAAACCCTTTTAAGTTTAACCAGAGTTATAGAAAAATAATATGAACATCTATAATTAATACCAAATTAATATATCAGTGCTCATCAAGGACGAAGTCGGGCAATTTCGTTTAGCATTTAGCATGACCTAAAACCTTCGACTCACGGGTCATTTTTTAAAATTCTCGTAATTATGCACATTTGCTCCCTTGCTTAATAGAGCGGCAGTGCTCCTCACAAAAAAGGAATTTTATCATACATACGTAATAGCTACATCATTTGAGTTTAGCAATCAACATCTCGTTCATGTGTGAGGCTGAGACCAAAAACACCCTTATGTAAGACGAATTTGCCAAATGATTACCACGTTAGTGTCCACGGTAGCAAAATCATCTCAGAGTCTTGACTACTCTAAACTAAATGCCTCTTTGATTCACAGGATTTTCAAAACACAGTAATAGAAAAAACACAGGATTGGAGTGGCATGTCCTCTTGAATCCAATTTGGATTACTGGAAACTATATGAATTTGGATCAATGAGTGTTTGTCGCCACATGAAAAACAAAGGAATTGTAGCAAGGGATTGAGTGGATGTAATTTTTCCTCCAAAATAAAGTGCAACCGATTCTTTAGAGAAAATTCCTATGGATTCCAATCCTGTGAATCAAATGACATACGTAGAAAAATTCCTAGGGATCATAATCCTCCAAAAATCCTATGAAATTCCTTTGAATCAAAGGATCCCTTAGAAGTTTATGGTTTGGGACATAAGTGGTTTTGTTGGAATAATGAGCAATTTTTAAAGAAGTTTAATCCTAAAATCAATATGACACACTAGTAGAAAACAGGGCTTTGGTCCTGGCCAGATCAGAGCATTAGTCGCAGTCGTGTTACGAACCGGGACTAATGGGAGCATCAGTCCCGGTTCGAGAGGCTAGGACGCCGGCCGGGCCTCGGCAGGCATTAGTCCCGGTTCGGCTGGGACCTTTAGTCCCTGTTCCATCCACCAACCGGGACTAAAGGGGTTGCTGCCCTTTAGTGTCTGGAACCGGGACTAAAGGGTAGGCCATTAGTCCCGGTTTTAGACACAAACCGGGACTAAAGTTTTGCCTATATATATCCACGCCCCCCCATCTCCTCTGTTTTTTGGCCGTGGAAGGGTGGAGGTGTGGGCTACTCAGTTTTTTGCCTATATATGCACATGAGGTGTTCGATGAAATGCCGGAGCCACACTTAAGCTTTCTCCTCTGTTCTTCCTCCAAGCTCGACCTCCAAGCTCCATTTTCCCCAAGATTTGTCTAGGTTTGGCGGTGCACCAACTATCCAAGTGTTCTAAAAAGGTTAGCAACTTCATCCTTTCATCTCTCACTGCTAGTTTAGCTCATTTCAAATCCTCTAGAAGTAGTGTGGTTTGTGGGTTTTAGTGGAGGAGTGTATGTGTGAGTTTATTTGATTTAGATGCACAATTTGAGCTCAAATTAACTTCTTAGTTTGCACATGTGTAGGGTGCCGTCCCGTCCCCGTCCCCGTCCTCACCGCCGTCGATCGCCCGCGCCGATCTCGTCGCCGGCACCACCGTGGTGAGCCTCTTGTTCTTATCTTTTTTTTTACTTGTATTATTTATATAGCTACTTGTATGATTTATATATCTACTTGTATAATTTATATAGCTACTTGTATAATTTTCTTACTTGTATTATTGTTTGTTATTATATAGTGCCATGGTTTTGGTATCCGCCCCCATCGGCTCTCGTCTAGTCTATGATTCGGATGTGATATATTATCTTTTATAACTATTTGTTTCATTTAGTGTTTATGACAATTATGCCGACCAACTTGACATAGATGTCTCTATCTAGGAGGTATGTGAACCGGAAATTCCAACCGACCCTCTTGTCGGAGAGGTTAAATTTAGTTGAAAAAGAAAACAATTATTTGAAAGAAAAATTGAAAAGAGTTGAAGAAGAGAAGATGAAATTGGAGTTGCATGTTGCCGATGTTGTCAATCTACACAAGATCCAGATGGATGCAATACGCTTGAAGATTAGAAAGATTAGAAAATATGCCATTGATAACGAGGCTTGGTATCATTACGCTGTTGGATCAATTGTTACCTTAGTTGCGATTTTGATCGCATTTGTTGTTTCATTTAAATGTTTTACATAGTTGTATGTTAGTTTCAATGTATGTTTTAATTAGATGCTCTAGAGAGCTGTATGTTGTTCTATGAGAACTATGTATGAACTTTATGTATTTATTTTTTCAGTAATAACATTTGATCACTACTGTACTTTGGTTTTAATGTGATGATGAACTTGTATTAATTTGGTCATTTCTCTATTCATGATGTTCTGTAATTGTTTTTGATATACTTAATTATATAATGCACGCAGATGAACCGGCAATGGATGTACGGTGACCGACGCACCTCCGACTACATTACGGGCCTGCATAATTTTCTCGATGTGGCTGAGGCAAACAAGCAGAATGGTTTTATGTATTGTCCATGTACTGTCTGTGAGAATACGAAGGATTACTCTGACTCGAAAACCCTTCACTTCCACCTGCTTGAGAAGGGTTTCATGCCACACTATAATGTTTGGACCAAGCACGGAGAAAGAGGGGTTATGATGGAAGACAACGAAGAAGAAGAGGATGATGACAACTATCCTATGTTCCCTGAATACAGTGATACTGCAACGGGGGAAGCTGAAGATCAAGAGGCACCAGATGTGCCCGATGATGATCTTCGCCGGATCATTGTTGATGCACAGAGAGGATGCGAAAGTGAAAGGGAGAAGTTGAAGTTCGATCGCATGTTAGAGGATCACAAAAAAGGGTTGTACCCAAATTGCGAAGATGGCAACACAAAGCTCGGTACCGCACTGGAATTGCTGCAATGGAAGGCAGAGAATGGTGTATCTGACAAGGGATTTGGGAAGCTACTGAAAATAATGAAGAAGAAGCTTCCAAAGGATAACGAATTGCCTGACAGTACGTACGAAGCAAAGAAGGTTCTCTGCCCTCTACGATTAGAGATGCAGAAGATACATGCATGCCCTAATGACTGCATCCTCTACCGCGGTGAGGAGTACGAGAATTTGAATGCATGCCCGGTATGCGGTGCATTGCGGTATAAGATCAGACGAGATGACCCTGGTGATGTTGAGGGCGAGCGCCCCAGGAAGAGGGTTCCTGCCAAGGTGATGTGGTATGCTCCTATAATACCACAGTTGAAACGTCTGTTCAGAAACAAAGAGCATGCCAAGTTGTTGCGATGGCACAAAGAAGACCGTAAGAAAGACGGGAAGTTGAGAGTACCCGCTGATGGGCCGCAGTGGAGAAAAATCGAGAGAAAGTGGCCAGACTTTGCAGGTGACGCAAGGAACTTATGGTTTGGTTTAAGTGCAGATGGCATTAATTCTTTTGGGGAGCAGAGCAACAATCATAGCACCTGGCCCGTGACTCTATGTATCTATAACCTTCGTCCTTGGTTGTGCATGAAGCGGAAGTTCATTATGATGCCAGTGCTCATCCAAGGCCCTAAGCAACCCGGCAACGACATTGATGTGTACCTAAGGCCATTAGTTGAAGAACTTTTACAGCTGTGGGTTAAAAAAGGTGTACGTGTGTGGGATGAGCACAAACAGCAAGAATTTGACCTACGAGCGTTGCTGTTTGTAACCATCAATGATTGGCCTGCTCTTAGTAACCTTTCAGGACAGACAAACAAGGGATACAACGCATGCACGCACTGTTTACATGAGACTGAAAGTATATATTTGGACAAATGCAAGAAGAATGTGTACCTGGGACATCGTCGATTTCTTCCGACCAAGCATGCCTTAAGAAAGAAAGGCAAGCATTTCAAAGGTGAGGCAGATCACTGGAAGAAGCCTGTCCTCCGTACTGGTGATGATATACTTGATATGGTCAAGGATTTACAAGTAATCTTTGGAAAGGGTCCTGGTGGACAATCTGTTCCGAATGACGCTGACGGACACGCACCCATGTGGAAGAAGAAATCTATATTTTGGGACCTACCCTATTGGAAAGACCTAGAGGTCCGCTCTGCAATCGACGTGATGCACGTGACGAAGAATCTTTGCGTGAACCTGCTAGGCTTCTTGGGCGTGTATGGGAAGACAAAAGATACACCGGAGGCATGGGAGGACCAGCAACGTATGAACGAAAAAGACGGCATGCATCCAAAGCAGTATCAAGGTCCTGCCAGCTACGCTCTTACCAAAGCAGAGAAGGAAATCTTTTTTGAATGCCTGCTCAGTATCAAGGTCCCGTCTGGCTTCTCGTCGAATATAAAGGGAATAATAAATATGGCAGAGAAAAAATTCCAAAACCTAAAGTCTCATGACTGCCACGTGATTATGACGCAACTGCTTCCGGTTGCATTGAGGGGGCTTCTACCAGAAAATGTTCGATTAGCCATTGTGAAGCTATGTGCATTCCTCAATGCAATTTCTCAGAAGGTAATCGATCTAGAAATCCTACCAAGGTTACAGAATGATTTGGTCCAATGTCTTGTCAGTTTCGAGTTGGTGTTCCCACCATCCTTCTTCAATATTATGACGCACGTCCTAGTTCACCTAGTCGACGAGATTGCAATTCTGGGTCCTGTATTTCTACACAATATGTTCCCCTTTGAGAGGTTCATGGGAGTCTTAAAGAAATATGTTCGTAACCGTGCTAGGCCAGAAGGAAGCATCTCCACGGGCCATCAAACAGAGGAGGTCATTGAGTTTTGTGTTGACTTTATTCCTGACCTTAAGCCGATTGGTGTTCCTGAATCGCGGCATGAGGGGAGACTGGGTGGAAAAGGCACGCTAGGACCAAACTCAATAATATGTAGGGACGGGCATTCTTGGGCGCAAGCACACTACACAGTTCTACAGAATTCTACCTTGGTGGCCCCGTATATCAATGAACACAAGAATATTCTACGCTCCAAACACCCGGAGCAGTCTGACGACTGGATTACACGTGAACACATGGGGACTTTCGGCGGTTGGTTGCAAACACATCTCATGGGTAACACCACTATTGGAGATGACCTGTACTTCCTGGCCAGGACACCATCTTTGACTGTATTGACTTTCCAAGGGTACGAGATAAATGGGAATACATTTTACACGATCGCCCAAGATAAAAAGAGCACCAACCAAAACAGTGGTGTCCGCTTTGATGCAGCAAACACCAATAGGGCAAAGGACACATATTATGGTTACATAGAGGACATATGGGAACTTGACTATGGACGTGAATTTAAGGTCCCTTTGTTTCGGTGCAAATGGGTCAATCTGTCAGGAGGCGGGGTACAGGTAGACCCACAGTACGGAATGACAACAGTGGATCTCAACAATCTTGGGTACACAGACGAACCATTCATCCTAGCCAATGATGTGGCGCAGGTTTTCTATGTGAAGGACATGTCTACCAGACCGAGAAAAAGAAAAGATAAGGAAGCAAATACATCGTACGATGAGCCAAAGCGCCACATAGTTCTTTCAGGGAAAAGAAACATCGTGGGAGTGGAGGACAAGACAGAGAAGATTATGAAAAGTTTCCTGAAATTTCTCCCTTCAGAGTGAAGACTGACCCAAGCATCCTGTTAAATGATGAAGATTATCCATGGTTACGGCGCAATAAGCAAGGGACACACGCGAAGAAATAGTTTTATACCCCAAGATCCCACTCTGGGATGTGAGCGGCTTCACCGCCATCACTTTCTCTCTAGTGTGAGTTTCCGGACTTATAGCTGGAAAGTGCCACTTCGGACAAACCGGAGGGAATCTTTGTAAGAGCTAGCTATGGCATTTTGGCATTTGAAACATGATTTTAGAATAATTATTTATTAAGTTATGAAATTTCAATTATTCCTATCCTTTCAGTCCCATGTTTTGCAAGGTTGATCATACGCGGTTAGTCCCGGTTGGTGGCTCCATATAAAATAACAAGGTTAATATAGACATGGCTTAAACGTCTTGACATAGATAAATACAGCAGAAGTATCGGAGATGATAAGAGAGAAACGTTGTATGACATAAAGTTGGAGGTACTATGTGGTTTCTCTGATCGGAGATGATAAGAGAGAAACGTTGTCTGACATAAAGAAAATATAACATTATTAGGTTAACAAAAAATACTATGAATCTTCTAGAAGATTCATAGTAAGGGTCTATCTCCTTCACATAGGGAACATTGGTGTCGGCTTTTTTTGAATCACTATGTGTCTATGCATCAAAATAAATTAGGTTAACAAAAAGTATCGGAATTTATGGTGAATATGTTGCGGCAATGGTACATATGAAAATAACTTGATAGAACTAGCTATTTTGTCATTATCTGATGAAAATCTATATCATGAAATAAAGTTATATAAAATTCTAGTTATGATCAACTAAAACAAAACTATAATATTCTTCAATAGCAAAAAGAATCAACTAAAAAGCTTTTATAAAACTCTAGTTATGATCAAAATAATATTACTTAAAATTATATAAAAATGAGGTACATACCTCCGACTTTACCTCAAGCCTGCTCCTCTCTATAAAATTGACATAACATATGCAAAAAATAACATAAAAAATAAAAAATAAAATTGACATAACATATGGAAAAAATAACATAAAAAATAAAAAAACATAACATATGCAAAAAATTAAAATTGCCATAACATAAAAAATAACATAAAAAATAAAAAGACATAACATATGCAAAAAATTAAAATTGCCATAACATAAAAAATAAAAAGACATAACATGTGCCATATATTTTATAGTGGTTATGAAAGAATTTTAAAATTGACATAACATATGCAAAAAATAACATAAAAAATAAAAAAACATAACATATGCAAAAAAATAAAATTGCCATAACATAAAAAATAAAAAGACATAACATGTGCCATATATTTTATAGTGGTTATGAAAGAATATTAAAATTGACATAACATATGCAAAAAATAACATAAAAAATAAAAAAATACCCGCCTACTAGCAGACACCACGGCCTGCATACGACTAGAAACCCAACTATATATGGGCCAGGATGCAGGCCCGCGGGGCTAGTAGGCCCAACAGGGCAGAGGTTAGGCAATTAACTGCCTGCTTTAGAGAGGAGCTTGGGAGAGAGATCGCAGCCGCGTATATAAACCGGTGCGATCTCCTCTCGCTTGGCGAGGTGGGACTAAACTTTCACCACCCCACGGCTGTGCCACCCTTTAGTCCCGGTTGGTGGCTAGGACCGGGACTAAAGGCCCCCCCTTTAATCCCGGTCCGAGCCACCAACCGGGACTAAAGGCCTGGATTTCCCGCCCCTTGGGCTGCTGAAAACGAGCTTTAGTCCCGCTTGGTGCCTCGCACCAGGACTAAAGGGGGGCCTTTAGTCCCGGTTGGAGCCACCAACCGGGACTAAAGCGCTGTGTATATAAGCACAACTTAGAAAATTTGCCCCCAAACCTTCTTCTTCCTCCCCAATCTTCCTTCTCTCTGCCCGACGCCGCCGAACACCACCACCACGCCGCCAGGCTGCCGCGACGCCCTGCCCCGACGCCCTCGCCGCGCCCTCCCCCGACGCCCTCGCCCCGCCCTACCCCGGCGCGCGCCCTCGCCGCGCCCTGCCCCGACGCCGCCGCTCCTCGCCGACGCCCTCGCCGACGCCCTGCCCCGACGCCCCTGCTCCTCGCCTCCTCGCTGTGAGCGCGTCGCCCCGATCCCCTCCTCCTCCTCGCTGTGAGCTAGCTAGCTAGCCTCTCTTTTTTCCATTTTTTTTCATTTTTTGGTACTGTTAGATTCATGGATGCATATGTTGATGTTGATGTTGATGTTGCTAAAGGATGAGATGTTGATGTCAGATGTTGCTATGTGACACTTAGTTTCTAAAATAGTTATGTGAGATATTGATGATCTTGCTATGTGACACTTAGTTTCTAAAATAGTTTCTGAAATAGATTCATTAGCTTTTTTTTTCAATTTGAGATGTTGTTAAATAGCTATGTGAGATGTGCTCCAAAATTGAGATATGATGAGTGGTTACTAAAACAAATTGAAGAACAAATTTTTTGCATTAGAGTTCTTTTTGTCTTTTTTGTATGTTTTAATGCAAGCATCTTTTGGGCAATGTTTGAACATGAAGTAGGAGCATTTTGATGTCATCTTGCTGGTAGATTTTAGTTCATGCCATGTTAGGACCTGTAGTGAGTGCTACAAGCTTGTAAACTTGCTATCTATTCATTTCTGCCATGCCATGCTATTTTTCTCTAAGTCTGAAACTGGCAGTATTAATACTTTGCATTTTGCCTTGAGGTTTGCAACAAATCTGTGCATCTTTGGATCATGATCAGTAAGGGTGTTTTGTTGAGGGTAATTAGTACATGCTTGCCATGCTCTTTGTTGCCATGAAAAACTGCTGTAGCATACATTTTACTTGCCTCAAAGGTTGCATCATGAATCTGCAAATATCACTAAGTCTGAAAATCTGTTAATACTTGTCAACTTGATCATGATGATTGCCATTGATCTAGGGGTCATTTGAATTAGTTCAGTAAGCATGTTTTGCCATGTGTTACATCTCCGTGGAATTACAGGTTGTGGTGTTGCATCTCCGTGGAGTTGGTCCCTGATCGTCCCTCCGCTGTTCGACAAAAGGTGTCCATTTGTTGTATGTTGAGTTTTGTTCATAGGATGATGGTTGGTTCATTTGTTGAGTTGTGTATTCATCTTGTGTATAAATCTTGTATTCATCTTGTGTATAAATCTTGTACAAATATCGTCGTAACTTCGACATGAGGGGGAGGGGGGGGGGTCGTTAAAACATAACCCCGATAACTTTGATTTTGAGGCATATGAAAACCTGATTTGCACGTCGGACATGCATGAGAGAGGCGGTCCGCAAAGTATCCTCTCCCGAAAGATAGGACGACTCATCAGATATGATTCTAGATAATGTCCAATGCCTCATATCGTGAACATAGTTATATTGGATAATTGATCTTCATATAAATGAAGCATAAAAGTTTAGCAATCACTTACAAATTTTCATGTTGTTCATTGACTTCGACATGAGGGGGGGGGGTCGTTAAAACATAACCCCGATAATTTCGGTATAACTTCGACATGAGGGGGGAGGGGGTCGTTAAAACATAACCCCGACAATCCACTAATCCATTGCTCATATGCATATGATTCCTTGTTGTGATTAGGTCTATGTTTGCCACTAATCCATCTCTCATGGTTGTATATTGCCATGTTGTAATATTTGCAGAAACTATGGAACGCGACAGAGACTTAGAACAAGAAGAGGCGTTGGTGGAAATAATCCGCGACGGAGATGATGATATCATCACCTCACAGTTTCTCAACGACTCCGATGGTGAGGGAAGAGAAGATGACGGCTCCGGTGATCGAATGGAGGAGGGAGAAGATGACGGCTCCGCCGGTGTTGGAGCCTTAACTGTTGCAAAGTCCGGCGAGGTATATATATTAATTAAGCTTCTGCTGACTAGATGCATTAATTGTTTTGTATGTACATATATTAACGCTTCTTTCTTCTTTTAGCCCTCCGGATCGAGCCAAACTTCTATAAGGAGACGAGGCCCGAAGAAAAGATTGGGCGAGAATGAAAGGTTCACGATCGAAGAAGTCGATCCAGATGGCAAACCGACTGTTCCCAAGCGGACCCAAGACCGATTTATACATCAGTGCGGAGTTGTTGTTAGGGACAGCGTCCCGATCAGCATCCAAGAATGGAATAAGAAGAAGGACGATGGAGTTTCTTATGTCGACGATAGATGCAAAGATGAGCTTTGGAACTCCCTCATGATAAATTTCAGTCTACCGCCAGAGGAGGATCCAAATAACCCAGTTATACAGCGAAAAGTCAAAAAATGGGCTCTTAAGAAGATGGCAGAACAATTCAATAACTGGAAGAAAAGATTGAACGAACAGTTTGTCGAGAAAGACGAGACTCCAGAATTCACCGGTCAATATGCGAAGATAAAAGATCACTGGCCCGCATTTGTGGCGTACAAGAAATCGGAGAAAGCTAAGAACAGGTCACAGACAAATAAGCTAAATGCTGCAAAGAAGCTGTATCACCATGTTACGGGGTCAGGTGGCTACAAGGTTGCCCGGCCTACGTGGGACAAAGCTGAGAACGACCTGCTTGCTAAAGGGATCCAACCAGCGACATTGAACTGGCCCGAACGGGCAAGGACTTGGTTCTTTAGGCATGGGGGAACTTTGGACCCAGAAACAGGGAAGTGTGTTTACACGAAAGAACAACTTGTAACACCCGTCATAAAGATTCAGGAAGCAATCAAGGACGTGCAGGAAGGGAGGTTCCATCCCGACAGAGAGAAGGACGAGCTGTCACGCGCCCTCGGGAATCCTGAACACCCTGGACGAACACGAGGCACATCAGGCTCCGTTCCGTGGGTGCATGGGTTTCCTGACAGCACTGGTTATAGAAGCCGAGAGAGAAAGAAGAAAGGGAATGCAAACCGGATGTAGAAGGTAGAAGAAAGATTAGCGTTGCAGGAGAAGAAACTAGAGGCACTTACCAGTCAGTGAGCTACCGGCCCACCATCTCAGCAGCACGAAGATCCTTCATTCGATACTGCCCACGAAGCTACCCCACCATCTCAGCGGAAAAGCAGCATGGCTTCCACGGAGCTCGTTCGGCCTGATATCACGGCTCCTCGCTACCCCGTGGATGATATCACGGAGAGGGAACACTGTGAGCTAATGGCGAAATGCAGCAACCTAACCTTGAAGGTGGCGGTCGGCTATGTCTTACCTCCTAGACCTGATGGAACTTTCCATTGCAATCCGATTCCAGATGGCTATGCTATTGTCGGGGTGGATGAAGTTACCAATGGATTCGAGGGGCTGGACCTTGAGTACCCTACAGGTGAAGGGGAGACTCATCTGGTAGATGCCGTAAGGACTACCATTCTATGAAGAAAGGAAAACATCGTGCTTCCACAATGGACGCCACGTCAGCACACTCCGCCGCCTCAGCTGTCTCCGCCGCGTCATCGAACTCCGCCGGAGGAGGCCCCTCAGCAGAATCCTCCGCCGCCTCAGCTGTCTCCGCCGCCTCAGCGGACTCCGCCTCCTCCGCCGCCTCAGCAACGGCGGAAGAGACCCGCCGCCGCTCCGGCGGCTAGCAGTACAACAACGAAGAAATCCAGAGCAGGTCCAAGCGTCAAGAAGGCTCCTGCCAAGTTACCATACGACATGACTGAGGAGGAAAACAACGAGATCGTGGCTACCGATGTGAAACGCCAGCTTGCACCGAAACGTCCAGATCCAAAGGAGAAAATAGATTCGGTAAAAGCGAAGCGCTGTCTGGATGCCCTTAAGCGACCACCACCTCCTCCGCTGCTCTCACACTCCGCTATATTGTAAAGACATTTCATGAAGCGAAAAGGTCGGGAAGTACTAGCAGTGCTGCAAGAAGTGGGAAAACAATTCCCCAGCTCGGCGAACAGGAAAAACAATCGTGCCCCCCGCTCAAGGTGTTTCCCGATATCGCTAATGATCCGGGGGTAGCGGCCGCTCATCCTGGTTACACTCTTGGTGATTACTTAGGCGATGAGGAACAGTTCGAAATGGCTGAGGTAGCCTTTAGATACGAGCACGGGAAGCCTCTCGTCAGACCTGAGCAGCTCCCGCATCTATCAACGATGATGCGAACATTGCATGACTGGTACTTGAAAGCCTGCAAGGAAGGGACCGACAGTATCTTAGTGGGAATTAAAGATGAGCACTACTTCAATGGAGTCGGGGCGTTGTACATTGAATTTGAAGAATTATTTCAGTTATACAATCAAGACGCCCTCGACAAAACTATCGTCAGTTGCTATTGTCTGTAAGTATTTTTTTCTGTAATTAAGTCTCTAGCTCAGCTCGTTCATTGCATGTATAATTATCCTCACACTATATTATGCAGATTGAAGATCCGCGAATGCAGAGGAAAAATCTATGACATTGGGTTCATTAACCCAAATACCGTAAATGAATATACGGTACAAAAAAACCCCGATGATACAGAGAAAAACTTGCTAAAGGCATTACTTGGACAACAAAACAAAAGGGAAATACTATTTCCTTACAACTTCCAGTGAGTGTTACTGTCTTGTGCACATTCTGTTTCGCTTACTCGAGGTTAAGTGTAATTGATGAGTTATGCGTGCGCAGGTTCCACTTTATTCTGCTAGCCATTCAGCTTGACGCGGGACTAGTAATTGTCTTGGACTCGAGACGTAAAGAGGCTAAGGAGTGGGCGGACATGAGTCAAATGCTCCAGAAGTAAGTTCAATCATTATCGCACCATATCGGCAACTTTCGTTCATTTCCTGATATCAAGTAATCATTTTCTTTGCCGGGCAGGGTTTGGAAAAAGTTCACCAACCAGGTTAGGGGTGAATGGAAAAAGGAGCTGCGATTTTCACACCCCAAAGTAAGTACTATTAGCTAGTTCCGCGCATCTCTCATTGATTCTAGTTTCAATACCATTATCATGCTTGATTATCATTTTGATTGAACTCTATTCTGGTAAAGTGCTTGTGGCAGGCACCCGGGAATAATTTATGTGGATACTACGTTTGCGAGTTCATTCGCCACAAGACCTCTGAGCGGGGCAGATCTTCAGAACAATTTGAAGTACGTAAACAATATTCACATTTTTATTTTATTACCATCAATTGTGTTGAGTTTCATTCATATATATATATATATATATTGACCCTATTTAAATTAGATATGGCGGAAGTGGGACGAACTCCTACCAACTGATCGCATACGAGCAATTCAAGAGGAATTGGCGGGATTCTTTGTTGACCATGTCATACCTACAGACGGAGAATACCATCGGGATTGGCAATGCGATTTTGGTAATTAGATATTAGGGATCGTAAGAGATGTTATATTGTATATATGCATGAACGTGTACTATATGTAGTAGCGTCGAATAGATATACGAAAACTTGTTGTTCGACCAAGCACGGAGAAAGAGAGGTCACTTCTCTCTATATATTGATCATGACGATGTTGTGTAATGGTTCCTTCATTGCTATATGTAGTAGCTAGCGTCGAGTTGAAAGAAAAGTATAAAATAAAAATGAAAACCCTAAATGCAAAGGAATTGAATGGTAAACACAAAAAGAAAAGGGGAAACACAATATGAAACCCCTAAACCCTCCAAAACCCCTAAACCCCTCTTTCAAAAAAAAAAAAAAAAATACCCCAGCGCCTGGCAGGTGCTGACGCGTGGCTGCCTTCTAGTCCCGGTTGGTGTTACCGACCGGGACTAGAGGTCCTCCTGCCTGGGCGCCCACAGCGGCCACGTGAAGCTACTTTAGTCCCGGTTCGTAACCCAACCGGGACTAAAAGTGGGGGCCTTTAGTCCCGATTGTTTAGTCCCGGTTGCAGAATAGATACTAAAGGCCCTCTGGAACCGGGACTGATGCCCTGTTTTCTACTAGTGACAAGAGTGCTAGCAAAACTGATTACATATGAGAGACTAGACAATCATGTTTGTACCAAGGAATACATAACATATTTTGCATGTGAAGGAAACACAAACACCAACAACGAGATGATCAGCACACGGTCGCTTACCCGCGTCCTTGTCCCTGGTGCTCATTGTGGTGAAAAGGTCCAAGCCACAATGGTTCGATCGTAGAAGTGGTCGATTGGCAAAGAGATCGAAGATGTAGTAGACGATCGATGAAGAGCTAGTAGATGAAGTAGTCGATCAAGCGAACAGTTGCGCCGAGACGCTCCCCAAAGACTTGTTTCTCATGCTATAATTAGAAGTCGAACAACTCACCTTATATGTTTGTCTCTCCTCCTCCAATAGCAACGTGGGACTAAACTTTTTGCACATGCCATGTAAGTCAAATGGGCCGTTGACCTTATGTAACTTTTTCGCTTGGCTTGATTCTCTTACGCAACTTTTTCCTGCAGTCGTTAACCTCGTGTAAATATTTGTTGTACATTATTTCACTAATATAAAATATACTGTAGTGGCCTTCCATACTGTTTTCCTGTAAAAAAAGTCAAATGGACCTTTGAGATTTTCCAGGATTTTATTAATTAAATGGGCTTTTGTCCCAAAAAATCTGATAGGTTTAGCTAAAACTTCTGATCGGGCAGTATATATCAAGTCGCTGTAAAAAACATTTTGAACTGAAAACAGCAGGACAGGATCCTACTGTGTAATTTTATTATGTAAAATATTTACATAAGCACCCGCAAAAATATATTTACATAAGAAAAATTGTACAAGAAAATAAAAATCCAAATGAAGTTGTAACCAGTCTTCAAAGGATTGGGAATGTATGCGGTTTGCTCTATGGATAACCATGGTAAGATCTCCCTTCGTGCCCTGTCTCCAGCTTTGAAATGATGGCCTTTCATTCCTGAAAATCATTCCATTCCTTGCCATCCAGATGTTCAAGCAACACGTAACTATGATGTCTATAGCATATGGTTTTTGGATTGCTTGTTGGGTGAAGATGATTCCAGCAAGAATAGCGATACCTCTGTGCTTTCTTAGAGCAATTACTTGCCAACATTGTTGTGCAAAAGCGCAGTCCCAGAAGAGATGCATATGAGTCTCATGCGCTTCTTCTTGACGGAGAACACAGTTGTAAGTGGGCATATGAAAGGTTGTTCTCTGCAGTAGATTCCGAGTATTAACTCTATCATGAAGAATAAGCTAACCAAAGATTTTATGATTTAGTTGATGTGCACTTTTCCAGATCCACTGAAATTGAGAAGGAGCTTCAGGTTCAAGCTTTAGGGTTTGATACATCTTCACTGGAGAGAAGAAGGTGGAATTCCAGCCATATGACCACTGTTCTTCAGATTCATGTGGTCATGCAAAGCAGTGATCCGTGTGAGGCAGTTTGATGTCACATACTTACCTGAAAGGGCCCTTTCATTTCGTTTTTAACTAGCCAGATATTTTTTTATTATGTTTGGGGTGCTTTGTACTTCTAGTGAACCTTTATAATAGGAAAAAGTTGCTACTACTCGACCATCCGTTGCTTCCTCTCAGAATAGGTTAATTGAAGGGATTAATTAGCGGTTCGGATGGCTCCGACGTGCGTCCAAAAGGTCAAACGTAAGAAACTTCTATGTTGCTTCTGCAGGCAGACATCGAGTAGCATCTGGACTGTATTAGTTTGTTGGCTGAACCGTGAAAAACAATTGCTTTGGCATGTCACTAACAAACTGAGAACTCAGCTAAAACCGTAAAAGCACAACAACACGATGGTTTAGAACCGTCGTGATGATCATTACGGAAAGAACCGAACAATCGTTCGTGATGATCATTACGAAAATAACAGAATGCGTCCACAGGCGCCATAAAGGGATTGTAATTTCGGTATGAAAAATATTTCGGAACTCATAGAAATATCCAAATTTTTGAAAATGTGATTATTTGAAAAATTATTTCAGAATTATTACAAACTAATTTCATTTAATTTAGAAAATTTTGACAAAATTTGAATTTGATTTGAAACTAGTCTGACATTTTATGTCAAATTTTTTCCTGAAGTTTCATTTAAAGTTTTAACCCTGGCGCCATCAACGACCAAATGCGGTAGTATCAGGCGTCGTTGTGGTTAGATCACGCAGCGCCTTCCTCCATTGTTGCCGCCGGTTGCTCTCGGCTTACTCCTTCGTCGTCGCTGCCTTTGTCTCCTCCATTAGTCTTGGATGACTGCTTCTGTAGTAATGTAGGTCATACACCTCATATGTTATCCACCCTAAAAAAGAAAACTAAAATGGAAATTGCTAGCACTACAATTTATGAATCAACTTGAACGTATTATGTACAACTGCTAATTTCCTCGCACATTCGTTGGAAATTTTCCAGTTTTCCAAGGCAATTGAACTATGTGTTTTATAAAAATTGTTCCAAATCATGAAAGCATGAATGGTGGTAATATTTGATGATATGGTTGGTTCGCCGTATGCAAATCTAATTGCATCTTTGGCTCGTGAGAATTTTATAGAAATTTGAAAGGGCTAAAATTTAAATTTGAAGATAGTGAACCGAGATTTTTTGGCACTCTGAACCCAAATATGCATACGGCCAATAATTATTGCAGAGTGACGACTAAAAATGATGAAAACAAGAGATGACCTAAGAGATAATGATGACAACATACCAGCTCAAGAAATAAAGATGCACTGACTACAAAAATCGGCGCAACAAAGCAATTTGAGACTAAAGTTGGAGTTTTTGGCAAACATTCACAAAATGGAACATACATATAAAGAAATGCACACGAACAAGAAATCACAATACAAGACATTTAGACGCCACTCGCATATGTACTTACCAAGGTACGTCGGTCTTAATCTGGATATACGTTCACTTTCATCAAAGTTGTTCCACAATGATCCTAGCTATACACATCAAAGAAAGGGATTCCAATATGTGACGTATGAAGTCACTCTCAGAGGTTCAAACTTTCAAAAATATACAAAAAGATCAGTGGCTGCCCTACAAAAATTCAATAAAGGACAGGCATTGTGTCCTTATAATGGCATTAATTAAGATATTAACAAAAAGGAGTGGAAGATATGCCAATGTGAAGTGGCAAACTAAGATTAGGAGGTTGAGGAAAACCTTGAGAGGTTGGTGTATCAGTATAGAAGCTACACAGAAGAAAATAAAATAATCACTGAGAGGTGAATATGACTATCTTGACACTTTGTCTGAAACCCAGATTTTATTACCTGAAGAACAAGAGAAAATGAAAAACATTGTTATGGAGCTTAACTCCATTTGGAAAAATGAAGAGATTGGAGCAAGTCAAAGATCTAGAGAGAGGGGTATCTTGGAAGGGGATAAAAATACTACCTACTTCGAAGCTGTGGGAAACCAGAGGATGAGATTTTTTTCCCCCAGTTAGAAGGGCCTTGTGGCATGATAACTGAAACAATAGATTTTTTTCACCTTGCCTATGCTTTGTATGAGAAGCTATTGGGCAAGGAAGAGAAGCTAGATATTACTCTAGAGAGTTGTTTTTGGGATGAAGTGGATATGGTAGCTAAGGAGAAGAATGGGATGTTACAACAACCTTTTACTAAAGGTGAGATAAAAGAAGCAATGGTTGGATCTTATGCTAAGGGGGCACCTGGCCCTCATGGATTTTACTTTTTGTTTTGTCAAAAATTATTTGATCTAGTCAAACTAGAGTTGCTGGCCATGTTTAGAGACTTTGAGAATGGTACACTTGACTTTTCAGACTTAACTTTGCATTGTTAACCCTTATACCAAAAGAGCCTGATGCTATTTCTCTAAAGAAATATAGACCGATTGCTCTAACAAATTGTAGTTCTAAAATCTTTTCAAAAGCCTGTACTAATAGGTTGGGGGGGATGTGCTAACAAACTGATTGGTAGTAGCCAGATAGCCTTTATCAAAGGTAGATTTATCCTGGAGAGTGTTGTATCTGCGCATGAAATTTTCCATCACATGCATCATACAAAAGAGGAGGGCTTCCTGCTTAAGTTGGACTATGAAAAAGCAGATGATAGGGCGAATTAGGAGTTCTTGGACAAACTGTTGCAACAAAGAGGCTTTGGTGACACTTGGACATCCTGGATGAAGATGTTGATTCATTGTGGTTATGTTGGTGTTGGGATTAATGGTGAGAAGAGTAGCTACTTTGAAGTTAGAAAAGTCCTTAGACAGGGGGACCCTCTATCTCCTCTTCGATTTAATATGGTGGATGATGTCTTCTCAAAAAAGCTCCTTAGAGCTGCCCAAAATCATCTGATTTCTGACTTGTTGAGACATTTTACAGATGGGGGTGTCACCAGCTTACAATATGCTTATGACAGCTTGCTCTTCCTTCAGAACAACTTGGAGAATGCACTGAACATTAAATGGTTTCTTTCCCTGTTTGAGCAACTTTCTGGGATGAGCATTAATTTTGACAAATGTGATCTTGTTCCTATTAATATTGAGCAAGGGGAAATTCAAGAGGTGGCTCAGACCTTTTTTTTAATATATTTTTTAGAAAAGGAGGTTGAGACCCCTGGCATCTGCATCATTGTGATGCACATAGACAAATTTATTAAAGTACGAGTAGCAACATCTAGTACAATCCTATCATATGAGGGAGATAAAAGCAACAACCGGCGTAAAATAGGAATACATGCCTACACACATAGCCTATTATTAGACCGCCATCCAAACCAGTTGAATGTATCATGTGCTACCATCTCCCATCGGTTGCACCCAAATTGCATATGCTCCTGCGCTTCCGCATGCTGAAGTAAGGACCACGTACGGATCCATCCTGTAGCTCTAAAAGTTACCTGCAAAAAAATTGTATCTTCATTCTATCAAAACACAAATATTACGGAAATTCTTTAATGCCCAAAGAAAAGCACAAACTCCCACTCAGATATGCGCTTTAAGTTTAGGTCAAACCCCACCCAACCAGTTTCCGAACAAATTCGCCATGCTAGTAGGTGGAGGCAGGTTGAAGGCTACATGAATGGTACGCCATAGGAGGGTGACAAACCGGTAGGAAATAAAAAACGATGATTTGTTTCCTCTTGATCACAAAAACAACAAATTTTTACTCCCCTGCCACCTTCGCTTTGCCAAATTATCCTTCGTTAGGATGACCCCTTAATAAAGAAACCACATGATTTTTTTTATCTTGAGCGGAACCTTGGTTTTCCAAATATGATGCCTATGAAAAACATGTCCTATATTTATGAGGTCCGTATATATCGATTTAACAGAGAATACCCTAGAAGAAGTCAACCACCATCGGAAGGAAGCAGATTCATTGGTTGAGTTGACCGCCATCAACCTACGCACTAAATCGAGTCATGCAGTGCACTTATTCCTAATCAAAGCCCGCCTGAACTGGATATTCAATGGAGTTGTCCCTAATACTGTACTTACTAAAACCTCTTTTCATTGCAAAATATTGTATAGGGTCAGCTATTGTAAGGCCAATGGCGTATCCCCAGCCACGTATCCTCCCAAAATCGTGTAGTATGACCATCACCAACTATGAAGAGGCCTCTCCGAAAGAACGCCCCCTTTGCCCTCATCAAGCCCTTCCACAAGGGCGAGTCAGCTGATTGAGCCAAAACAAGAGACAAAGTCTTGGAGTGAAGGTATTTGTTGCGCAATAACTGCAGCCACACACCCTTCTCCTCTGCACAAGCTTATATAGCCATTTGCCAAAGCAAGCATTTGTTCTTAATTTTGAGGTCCTCAGTGACCAGACCCCCTTGATCTTTAGGCCTACATAGGCTATCCCACTTCGCTAAGCGGTACATTTTTTTTATGTTCGTTGCTCTACCAGAAGAATCTAGAGCGGTAGTAATCAAGTCTTTTTCGTACCCCCTTTTGGTATTTAAAATAATGAGAGCATGAACATAGGTAGGCTTGTGAGCACAGAATTTACTAGGACCAGCCATCCTCTGTAAGACATTAGTTTTCCTTTCCAACAAATGAACTTTGTTTCAAACTTGTCCTCAATGCACTTCCACTCTTTATTTGTAACCTTTCGAAAGTGAATATGCATCCCGAGATAGTTGAAATGAAGTTTACTGACCTCACATCTGAAAAGTTGTTTATAAAGATGATTTTCCACTTCGGCGAGTCCAAAGCAGAAAAGTTCATTTTTTTGTGGGAATTTATTTTAAGAATGGATAGTTGCTCAAAGAGGCATAGGATCAGTTTAATATTAACCGCCTTGTTCAAATCGTGTTCCATATATATGATAGTTTCATCCGCATATAGGATAATGGAACCCCACCCCCCCCCATCAACTAGGTGCGGATGAGACCACCCACATGGCCATCCTCCTTAGCCCTTGCTATGAGTTCCGCCAGCAGATCGGCAACAATATTGTAGAGTATTGGCGACATAGGACCCCCTTGCCGTAGCTCCTTCTGGGTTTGAAAGTAATGACCGATGTCGTCATTGGCTTTCACCCCAACACTACCACCCTGAAGACATGTCTCCACCTGTTTCCTTGAGGCAGGGTTGAAACCCTTCATTCGCATAGCTGGTTGTAATAAAATCCATTTGACTTTATCATAGGCTTTCTCAAAATCCATTTTAAAGATCACTTCGTCGAGTTTCTTAGAGTGCAGCTCATGAATAGTTTCATGCAAGACCACCACGCCCTCCAGGATGTGTCGTCCAGGCATGAACGTATTGGAAATATGCCCTAGAGGCAATAATAAAGTTGTTATTATCATATTTCCTTGTTCTTGACAAATATTTATTCTCCGTGCTATAATTGTATTGACTAGAAACTCAAATACATGTGTGGATACATAAACAGACATCGTGTCCCTAGTGAGCCTCTACTAGACTAGCTCGTTGATCAAAGATGGTTAAGGTTTCCTAACCATAGACATGAGTTGTCATTTGATAACGGGATCACATCATTAGGAGAATGATGTGATGGACAGAGCGAATCGTAAGCTTAGCATCTGATTGTATCACTTAGTTTAATTGCTACAGCTTTCTTCATGTCAAGTATCTGTTCCTTAGACCATGAGATCGTGCCACTCACTAATACCGGAAGAATACTTTGTGGGTTATCAAACGTCACTTCATAACTAGGTGATCATAAAGGTGCTCTACAGGTATCTCGGAAACTATTTGTTGGGTTGCATGGATCAAGATTGGGATTTGTCACTCCGTGTGACGGAGAGATATCTATGGGCCCTCTCGGTAATACAACATCATGAATAGCTTGCAAGCATGTGACTAATGTGTTTAGTCATGGGGATCTTGTATTACATAACTAGTAAAGAGAGTTGTCGGTAACGAGATTGAACTAGGTATGGTGATACCGATGATCGAATCTCGGGCAAGTAACATAACGCCGGACAAAGTGACTTGTATACGGGATTAACTGAATCCTTGACATCGTGGTTCAAACCGATAAAGATCTTCGTTGAATATGTGGGAGTCAATATGGGCATTTAGGTCCCGCTATTGATTATTGATCGGACAGGTGTCTCGGTCATGTCTGCATCTTCTCGAACCCGTAGGGTCACACACTTAACGTTCGGTTATGCAAGTGTAGTACTGGGATATTCATAATGTTGAGACCGAATATTGTTCGGAGTGTCAGATGAGATCCAGGACATCACGAGGAGCTCTGGAATGGTCCGGAGGTGAAGATTTATATATGGGAAGTGGTTTTTCAGGGTTCCAGAAAAGTTTGGGATTTTTCGGTATTTTACCGGGAGAAGGTTTCGGAGTGGGGCCCACCTAGATGGAGGGACCCACATGGACGTGGGTAGTGGGGCAAGGCCCCACACACCTGGTCTAGGCGCACCAAGATCCCCCCCCCCCAAAAAGGAATAGGATCATATCCCGAAGGGATAAGATCGAGATCCCTAAGAAATTTGGATAGTGATCGGCGGGGAAGGAATGGAGGGGATTTCTTTCCCCCCTTGGCCACTGGCCCTAGGGGCTTGGAGGATGAGCCAAGCCCCCTCCACCATGCCTATATATAGAGGGGAGGTGGAAAGGGGCAGTAGCCCATCCATCCGAAGGTACCTCCCCTCCCATCTCCCTCCATCTCCTCGCGTAGCGCTTGGTGAAGCCCTGCTGCAGTTCCGCTGCCACCACAACCACCACACCATTGTGCTGGCCTAGATCCCATCTACCTCTCCACCCTCCCTTGCTGGATTAACAAGGCGGAGACATGACCGAGCCGTACGTGTGCACATCTCGGAGGTGCCGTTCGTTCGGCGATGTATCAGATTGGATCGCAAAGGGAGTATGACTACGCCAACCATGATCTCTAGATCGTTAACACTTTCGATCTACAAGGGTATGTAGACACTCCCACTCTCGTTACTATCATCTCCATAGAATAGATCTTGGGTGATTCGTAGGATTTTTTTTTTATTTCCATGCAACGTTCCCCATCAGTGGCATCTTGAGCTAGGTCTATGCGTAGATGTTATGCACGAGTAGAACACAAATTGGTTGTGGGCATTGATGTTTAGATTGCTTACCTCCTTTGTTATTTTGGATTCGGCGGTATTGTGGGATGAAGCGGCTCGGACCAACTTTACTTGTCCTCGCACAAGAGACCGGTTCCACGATTGACATGCAACTTGTATTGCATAAAGTGGCTGGCGGGTGTCTGTCTCTCCCACTTTAGTTGAATCTAATTTGACAACGACGGTCCTTGTAGAAGGTGAAAAGGCAACTTGTATATCACCGTTGTGGCTTTGCGTAGGTAAGAACAGTTCTTATTCGTTGCCCATAGAAGCCACGTAAAATTTGCAACAACAAAGTAGAGGACGTCTAACTTTTTTTTGCAGGGCATGTGATTGATGTGGTATGGCCATGACGTGATTTGATATATGTGATGTATGAGATGACCATATTTTGTAATAAGTTCACGACTTGCATGTCGATGAGTACGGCAACTGGCAGGAGCCATAGGGTTGTCTTAATTTATTATATGACCTGCGTGTCAATCATTAAACGCCATGTAATTGCTTTTCTTTATCGCCATAAGTTAGCAATAGTTGTAGAAGCAATAGTTGGTGGAGACAACTACATGACGGCACCTTGAAGATGCTGGAGATCATGGTGCCATGCCGGTGATGATGGAGATCATGCAGGTGGTTTGGAGATGGTAATCAAAAGCACAAGAAGACAAAGGCCATATCATGTCACATATTGATTGCATGTGATGTTTGTCTTTTATGCATCTTATTTTGCTTAGAACGATGGTAGCATTATAAGATGATCCCTCCACTTAATATCAAGATAAAAGTGTTCTCCCTTAGTATGCACCGTTGCGAAAGTTCATCGTTTCGAAGCACCTCGTGATGATCGGGAGTGATAGACTCTACGTTCGCATACAACGGGTGTAAGCCAGTTTTACACATGCGGAAATACTTTGGTTAACTTGACGAGCCTAGCATGTACAGACATGGCCTCGGAACATGGAGAACCGAAAGGTTAAACATGAGTCATATGGATGATATGATCAACATGTAGATGTTCAGCATTGAACTACCCCATCTCATGTGATGATCCGACTTGGGTTAGTGAATTTGGATCATGTATCACTTAACAACCTGAGGGATGTTGATTTAAGTGGGAGTTCATTAGTAATTTGATTAATTGAACTAATTATCATGAACATAGTCTAAATGTCTTTGCAAATATGTTGTAGATCAATGGCTCGCGCTGTAGCTCCCCTGAATTTCAATGCGTTCCTAGAGAAAACTAAGCTGAAAGATGATGGAAGTAACTATGCGGACTGGGTCCGTAATCTGAGGAATATCCTCACTACTGCAGAGAAGGTTATGTCCTTGATGCACCGCTCCGTGCGCCACGCCCTCCGGCTGTGTCTGTAGATGTTGTGAACGTCTGGCAGGCATGTGTTGATGACTACTCAATAGTTCAGCGTGCCATGCTTTACGGATTAGAACCTGGGCTCCAAAAACATTTTGAGTACCACGGGGCATATGAGATGTTTGAGGAGCTGAAAATGGTGTTTCAGGCTCATGCCCGTGTGGAGAGGTATGACGCCTCAGACAAGTTCTTTAGGTGCAAGATGGATGAGAACAGCTCCGTTAGCGAGCATGTACTCAAAATGTCTGGGTACGCCAATCGCCTCAATCAGTTGGGTGTTCCTATTCCTGATGAAGTAGCAATTGATAGGGTTCTTCTGTCACTGTCACCAAGCTACAAGGGCTTTGTGATGAACTATAATATGCAAGGGATGGAGAAGACACTCCCTGAGCTTTTCGCGATGCTTAAAACCACAGAAGTAGAAATCAAGAAAGAGCATCAAGTGTTGATGGTCAAAAAGACCACCAGTTTCAAGAAGGATAAGGGAAAGAAAGGGCTCTTCAAGAAGAATGGCAAGCAAGTTGCCGCTCCAGTGAAGAAGCCCAAGGCTGGACCCAAACCTGAGACTGAGTGTTTCTATTGCAAGGGGAATGGTCACTGGAAGCGGAACTACCCTAAGTACTTGGCAGATAAGAAGGCTAGTAACGTCAACAAAGGTAGATATTAGATATACATGTCATTGATGTGTACCTTACTAGTGCTCGTAGTAGCGCCTGGGTATTTGATACTGGTTCGGTTGCTAATATTTGTAACTCGAAACAGGAGCTGCGAAATAAACGAAGGCTAGCTAAGGACGAGGTGAAGATGCGCGTTGGAAATGGTTCCAAGGTTGATGTGATCACCGTCGGCACGCTCCCTCTACGTCTACCTTTGGGAATAGTGTTAAACCTAAATAATTGTTATTTAGTGCCTGCGTTGAGCATGAACATTATATCTGGATCTTGTTTATTGCGAGACGGTTATTCATTTAAAATCTGAGAATAATGGTTGTTCTATTTATATTAGTAATATCTTTTATGGTCATGCACCCAATGTGAATGGTTTATTCTTGTTGAATCTCGATAGTAGTGATACACATGTTCATAATATTGATGCCAAAAGATGCAAAGTGAATGATGATAGTACCACTTACTTGTGGCACTGCCGCTTAGGTCATATTGGTGTAAAGCACGTGAAGAAACTCCATGCTGATGGACTTTTGGAATCACTTGACTTAGAATCATTTGAAACATGCGAACCTTGCCTCATGGGCAAGATGACTAAAACCCCGTTATCCGGTACAATGAAACGGGCAAGTGACTTGTTGGAAATAATACATACCTATGTATGCGGTCCAGTGAGTGTTGAAGCACACGGTTGATATCGTTATTTCCTGAACTTCACAGACGATTTGAGTAGATATGGGTATATTTACTTAATGAAACACAAGTCTAAAACATTTGAAAAGTTCAAGGAGTTTCAGAGTGAAGTAGAAAATCATCGCAACAAGATGATAAAATTTCTACGATCTGATGGTGGAGGTGAATATCTGAGTTACGAGTTTGGTATGCATTAAAGACAATGTGAAATTGTTTCACAACTCACGGCACCTAGAACACCACAGCGTAATGGTGTGTCCGAACCTTGTAATCGTACTCTATTGGATATGGTGCTTTATATGATGTCTCTTACCAATTTGCCACTATTGTTTTGGGGTTATGCATTAGAGACAGCCGCATTCACTTTAATTAGGGCACCGTCTAAATCTGTTGAAACGACACTGTATAATTATGGTTTGACAAGAAACCTAAGCTATCGTTTCTTAAAGTTTGGGGATGCGACGCTTATGTCAAGAGGCTTCAGCCTGATAAGCTCGAACCCAAAGCGAAGAAGTGCGTCTTCATAGGATACCCTAAAGAGACAATTGGGTATACCTTCTATCACAGATCCGAGGGCAAGATCTTTGTTGCCAAGAATGGATCCTTTCTAGAGAAGGGGTTTCTCTCGAAAGAAGTGAGTGGGAGCAAGGTAGAGCTTGATGAGGTAATCGTATCATCTCTCGAATTGGAAGGTAGCACAACATAGAAAGATGTTCCTGTGATGCCTACACCAACTAGAGAGGAAGCTAATGATGATGATCATGAAACTTTGAATCAAACAACTACTGAACTTCGTAGGTCAACCAGGACACGTACCGCCCCTGAATGGTACGGTAATCCTGTCTTGGACGTCATGTTGTTAGACAACGAACCTATGAACTATGAGGAAGCGATAATGAGCCTAGATTCTGACAAATGGCCAGAGGCCATGAAATCCGAGATAGGATCCATGTACGAAAACCAAGTATGGACTTTGGGGGACTTACCCGATGACCGAAAGGCCATTGAGAACAAATGGGTCTTTAAGAAGAAGACGGACGCTGATGGTAATGTCACCATTTATAAAGCTCGACTTATCGCAAAGTGTTTTCGACAAGTTCAAGGGGTTGACTACGATGAGACTTTCTCACCTGTAGCGATGCTAAAGTCTGTTAGGATTATGTTAGCAATTACTGCATTTTTCGATTATGAAATCTGGCAGATGGATGTCAAAACTGCGTTCCTTAAGGAAGAGTTGTATATGATGCAACCCGAAGGTTTTGTCAATCCTAAGGATGCTAATAAGGTATGCAAGCTCCAGCGATCCATTTATGGGCTGGTGCAAGCATCTCGGAGTTGGAATCTTCGCTTTGATGAGGTGATCAAAGGTTTTGGATTTATCCAAGCTTATGGAGAAGCTTGCATTTACAAGAAAGTGAGTGGGAGCTCTGTAGCATTTCTAATACTGTATGTGGATGACATATTATTGATTGGAAATGATATAGAATTTCTGAAAAGCATAAAGGGTTATTTGAATAAGAGTTTTTCAATGAAAAACCTCGGTGAAGCAGCTTACATATTGGGCATCAAGATCTATAGAGATAGATCAAGACGCCTAATAGGACTTTCACAGAGTACATACCTTATCAAGATTTTGAAGAAGTTCAAAATGGACCAGTCGAAGAAGGGGTTCTTGCCTATGTTGCAAGGTGTGAAGTTGAGTAAGACTCAATGCCCGACCACGGCAGAAGATAGAGAAAAGATGAGAGTCATCCCCTATGCCTCAGCCATAGGCTCCATCATGTATACCATTCTATGTACCAGACCTAATGTGTGCCTTGCCATAAGTGTGGCTGGTAGGTACCAGAGTGATCCAGGAGTGGAACACTGGACAGTGGTCAAAAATATTCTTAAGTACCTAAAGAGGACTAAGGAAATGTTTCTCGTTTATGGAGGTGATAAAGAACTCGTCGTAAAGGGTTACGTCGATGCTAGCTTTGGCGCTGATCCGGATGACTCAAAGTGTCAAACCGGATACGTATTTGTTTTGAATGGTGGAGCAGTCCGTTGGAGTAGCTCCAAGCAGAGCGTGGTAGGAGCATCTACATGTGAAGCGGAATATATAGCTGCTTCGGAAGTGGCGCAGTAAGGAGTCTAGATGAAGGAGTTCATGTCCAATTTAGGTGTGGTTCCTAGTGCATCGGATCCCATGACTATCTGTTGTGACAACACTGGCGCTATTGCCATTGCCAAGGAGCCAAGGTTTCACAAGAAAACCAAGCATATCAAATGCCGCTTCAACTCCATCTGTGATTACATCAAGGATGGAGACATAGAGATTTGCAAAGTACATACGGATCTGAATGTTGCAGACCCGTTGAGTAAACCTCTTCCACGAGCAAAACTTGATCAGCACCAGAACTCGATGGGTGTTAGATTCATTACAATGTAAACTAGATTATTGACTCTAGTGCAAGTGCGAGACTGTTGGAAATATGCCCTAGAGGCAATAATAAAGTTGTTGTTATTATATTTCCTTGTTCTTGATAAATATTTATTCTCCATGCTATAATTGTATTGACTGGAAACTCAAATACATGTGTGGATACATAAACAGACACTGTGTCCCTAGTGAGCCTCTACTAGACTAGCTCGTTGATCAAATATGGTTAAGGTTTCCAAACCATAGACATGAGTTGTCATTTGATAACGGGATCACATCATTAGGAGAATCATGTGATGGACAGACCCAATCATAAGCTTAGCATCTGATCGTATCACTTAGTTTCATTGCTACAGCTTTCTTCATGTCAAGTATATGTTCCTTAGACCATGAGATCGTGCCACACCCTAATACTGGAAGAATACTTTGTGGGTTATCAATCGTCACTTCGTAACTGAGTGATCATAAAGGTGCTCTATAGGTATCTCGGAAAGTATTTGTTGGGCTGCATGGATCGAGACTGGGATTTGTCACTCCGTGTGATGGAGAGATATCTCTGGGCCCTCTCGGTAATACAACATCATGAATAGCTTGCAAGCATGTGACTACTGTTTTTAGTGATGGGGATCTTGTATTACAGAATGAGTAAAGAGACTTGCCGGTAACGAGATTGAACTAGGTATGGCGATACCGACGATCGAATCTCGGGTAAGTAGCATATCACCGGACAAAGGGAATTGTATACGGGATTAACTGAATCCTTGACATCGTGGTTCAAACTGATAAAGATCTTCGTTGAATATGTGGGAGTCAATATGGGCATCCAGTTCCAACTATTGATTATTGATCAAAGAGGTGTCTCGGTCATGTCTGCATGTTCTCGAACCCGTAGGGTCACACACTTAACGTTCGGTAATGCTAGGGTAGTACTGGGATATTCATAATGGTGAGACCGAACATTGTTCGGAGTGTCGGATGAAATCCAGGACATCACGAGGAGCTCCAGAATGGTCCGGAGGTAAAGATTTATATATGGGAAGTGGTTGTTCAGCGTTCCGGAAAAGTTTGGGATTTTTCGGTATTGTACTGGCAAGGTTCTAGAAGGTTCCGGAGTGGGGCCCACCTACATGGAAGGACCCACATGGATGTGGGTAGTGGGGCAAGGCCCCACACACCTGGTCCAGGTGCACCAAGATCCCCCCCTAAAAGTAATAGGATCATATCCCGAAGGAATAAGGTCGAGATCCCTAAAAAAGGGGATAGTGATCGGTGGGGAAGGAAAGGAGGGGATTTCTTTCCCACCCCCCCTGGGCGCTGGCCCTAGGGGCTTGGAGGAGGGGCCAAGCCCCCTCCCCCATGCCTATATATAGAGGGAAGGTGCAAGGGGGCAGCAGCCCATCCATCCGAAGGCGCCTCCCCTCCCATCTCCCTCCATCTCCTCGCGTAGTGCTTGGCGAAGCCCTACTGCAGTTCCGCTGCCACCACCACCACCACGCCGTCGTGCTGGCCTAGATCTTATCTACCTCTCCACCCTTCCTTGCTGGATCAAGAAGGCGGAGGCGTCACCGAGCTGTACGTGTGCACATCTCGGAGGTGCCGTTCATTCGCCGCTGGATCGGATTGGATCGCGAAGGGATTACGACTATGCCAATCACGATCTCTAGATCGTTAACGCTTTCGGTCTACAAAGGTATGTAGACACTCCCCTCTCGTTGCTAGCATCTCCACAGAATAGATCTTGGGTGATTCATAGGAATCGTTTTTGTTTTCCATGCAACGTTCCCCATTGGAAAGCCTTTTGAGTAGGACGAACCACAGTGTGTGCTATCGTAGTTAGCCCATTTGTAACCACTTTGTTAAAAAAATTAAAAAAACATTAAGCAAATAGATTGGTCTAAATTGCTCAATCCGCACTGCATTGAATAAGTTCTCAAACAATGACATTAAGTCTCTTTTGATAGTTCCTCAGCATCTTTGGTAAAATTCCGCCAAGAACCCATTAGGCCCGGGTGCATTATTACTTTTCATTTGCGAGATGCCTCAAACACCTCCTCTTCCATAAAAATGAATTTTCGACACATCATTCTCTTCCGGGGAGAGCTGCGGGATATCCTGCATGGTGTCCTCATCCATCAACACGAAGATGGACACTATGGATCCGAACAATTGCCTGTAATAATTAGAAATATATGATTTGAGATTCTCTTGACCCACAATAGATCCCTCGTCCTGCTCTAACTGAACAATTTTCTTTTTTTGGTGTTTTCCATTGGAGATCAAATGGAATTTTTTAGTGTTATTGTCACCTTCCCTAACGTACCTCACTTTTGCACCTTGGGCCCATTTAATCTCCTCCTCAGACATGAGTTTAACCAAGTTATCTTTGAACTCCCTTTTGGCAGTGCATTCTGTCGGAGCTTGGGGAGCCGATTCTGCTTTGATGTCTAAAACATCAATAAGCTGCAGTAACCTTTCTTTTTCAATCTTGTAAATATTGCTAGCATTCTTAGCCCATCCATGCAGGAACTGTCTAAGATGTCGGATTTTATATTGCCACCTTTCTACATTCATGGCACCCCGATTTTCTTTTTCCCATTCTGCTGCAATCAAATCGATGAAGCCCTCCCTATCAAACCACGATAGCTCTAAAGAGAAAGGCGCTTTGCTAGCGGTCCTCGTTGAGCCGAGCCGCTGCGGCCGCCGAGTCGGCGTCGGGCGTGATGGGGGCTTGCAGACTCCGGATAGTCTCGCGGAGCGGGTCTGCCCGGCGATGAGGGGCCGCAGCCGCGGCAGCGGCGGCCGCGGCAGCCTTCTACTTGGCGCGCGTGGAGCCGGAACTGGTGCCGATTCTCAGCACCTCTGCGCGGACGCAGAGAGCCGCGACGTCGTCGGAGACGGCGCAGCCAACGGGGACAGGCGAGTCGGTGCAGCTGCGCACCTCGCTGGGGAACACGTCGGGAACGAGTGCGACGAAGACGCGCAGCGCGCCGAAGAGGACGACGAGGCAGCCTACGGGGCAGGCGGCGCTCGCGTCCGATACAGCGCCGCAGCCGGCCGGGTTGGCCGTGCGAGGCGCACGGACCAAAACCGTGCACGATGCGCTCGCCGGAGCTGGTGAAGGGCCTCGTCCGGAACTTGACTCCGGCCGGCGCCGCGAGCGGCCCCACGGTGGGCGCCAACTGTCGTGGTGTTCTCGCGGGGGGTGCCGCGTCACGGTAGATGCCATGAGATGGCTTGAGGTGAGGGCTAGGCTGCAGTGGAGATCCCGGACGGGTTTGGGCAACTGGACACGGTGGTTTACCCAGGTTCGGGGCCCTCCGTGGGAGGTAACACCCCTACTCCTTCATGTCTGATGTATATGTGGAGTATATGGTAGTACAGAGTTGCTCCTAGAGCTGTATTTAGAGGAGGAAGAAGGAGGCTGGGAGCGCTCCTCTTCTCTGCCTCGTGCGTGTCAGTGAGAGAGTGAGAGGGAACGAGAGGGAGTGGCCTGAGGCCGTTGGGCTGTGAGGCCTCCCCTGGTGCTCCTTATAAAGGGGAGCCCAGGGGACAAGGGGTGGCCCACATGCCCACTACACTATTGGGGGGACACAATACGTGTGAACAGTGCCGGCTGTCCGTCTACAGTGCCCGCCGCTCGTCTACAGTGCTCTACTGTAGAGCATGGCCGTCTCGTCCGCGCAGTCCGACGGGACGTTGTGGTTGACTTCGCCGGATTCCAGCCGGGTGGCTCAACCCGGATGGCTCAACCCGGCCAGGGTGAACAGTGCCTCAACCCGGATGGCTCAACCCGGCCAGGGTGAACAGTGCCTCAACCCGGATGGCTCAACCCGGCCAGGGTGAACAGTGCCTCAACCCGGATGGCCCAACCCGGCTAGGGTGAACAGTGCCTCAACCCGGTTGGTTCAACCCGGCCAGGGTGAACAGTGCCTCAACCCGGATGGCTCAACCCGGCCAGCGTGAACAGTGCCTCAACCCGGATGGGCCAACCCGGCCAGGGTGAACAGTGCCTCAACCCGGATGGCTCAACCCGGCCAGGGTGAACAGTGCCTCAACCCGGATGGCTCAACCCGGCCAGGGTGAACTGTGCCTCAACCCGGATGGCCCAACCCGGCCAGGGTGAACAGTGCCTCAACCCGGTTGGCTCAACCCGGCCAGGGTGAACAGTGCCTCAACCCGGATGGCTCAACCCGGCCAGGGTGAACAGTGCCTCAACCCGGATGGCTCAACCCGGCCAGGGTGAACAGTGCCTCAGCCCGGATGGCTCAACCCGGCCAGGGTGAACAGTGCCGGGATGAACAGTGCCAGGTTCCAGCATGCCAGGGGGCACTCCCCTGTCAAAGTTTTGAAGTGTCGTTTCGCCGTCTTGGGACTACCCGGGGGTCATCCCCCCGACACACAGCCCACTATCAGACGGCACCACTCTGCCCAGCTGTCGCCTCCGAGGAGAACGTGAGCCATTTCGAGCGTACAAGATTCCCCTCTAGGCCCCTCTTCCTTCCCTATTGCTAGCTACGCAAGCCCTGGCTACTTGCTTCCACCTATAACCTGGAATCCAAGTTGTTGGGCCCCCAATTGCATGGGTTTGTAGCAAGTGGTAACTCTCCACTCAGTTGAGAATGAATGTATCAATCCGTAGAGGTAACACCCCTAGTCTCAGTCAAGCAGCACTGCAAAACATATTAAGAACACACATGTGCCCCCAATGGTTCTAGTGAGGTTGTCAATCACACTAGCTTTGCTAGTTGTAACAAGCTATGAGCGTATAATGTCGTTGGAAGTATTTATATATTTTTGGAATAATTAATAGATGAAAATAAAAGTGCATATAAAAGTAAATTGGAGAGGTTTCTTTTGTGGAAAATTGGACCGGTGTTCATAGGTTCACTAGTAGCATCTCTCAAAGCAGTGTGATACATAAAGATAAGCATAGGTATGTATAACGAGTGATCAAATATTCACGTCAAATCATAACATATGTTGTGATCAAATTATATAGGAAGTGCGTCCATAATTCTACTAGACTGACACACGTCTCATCTAATAGCTAATACTCCAGCTAAGCTGATTGAAACCCTTGTATACACCCCGGTATTAAGTAATGAAACAGAGCATTGCGATAGGCATAATGACATACAGTTGAAAACAATTCCTCTCACCACCCACAATGTAGATGATAACAAGTCAAGTAACCTTTTTATCCTTAGTGAGGCAAATCAGTCTAAGATTTTCTGCTTTTAGTGTCACCGAAAGTACTTCACAAATTGGGATCTACTCCATCCAATGCACACCACTCCCTCTACGAATTTTCCATCTAAACTGGCCAATGATTAGACTAATGGATAGGAGTGAAATATACATCTATAACTCATCAAAGGAACATGAATAATAGGGACATAAAGTAATCATTCAGCACATAGCACAAAGATTTACCACAAGAATTACATCAGATGGATCACAATCATGTTAGGCGGCTAATGTAATCTTTGTATTGAAGCATGGGAGAGAGGATGCTACATAGCTACTGCTATAAACCCTGGACTACTCATGCTTCATCATGGGAGCAGCGGATATTGATGTTGATGATGAAGGCGAAGGATTCCCACTCCGGCGGGTTGCCGGAACAGGTGTCTAGATAAGTTGCGGCGGCAAAAATATTGCACAATAATTAGGTCGTCACTCAGGGGGTATAAGTGTGCATCCAGGAGGAAAGATCCAGCCGGGGGCGGCCTGTGGGGCCCACGTGGCCACCCCACACGGCCTCTATGGGGGCCCTTATGTGGCCCACGTGGCTCCCCTCTAACTCTCCTTTGGCAGGTGTCTTCTTGTAAAGTTACCCTTCGACGTATTTTATTATATATTTTATGGAGTTTCAGAAAATCCTAAAAGTAGAGACACGAAAACATGCATCTGACCATTCTAGCACTATATTAATGGATTATTCCAAATAAACATAAAACATTGCATGTTTTCATAAGAAAATTGCATCAAAACTTCAAAAATTATAGATACGTTTAGGATGTATCAATATCCTCAAGCTTAATCCATGCTCGTCCTTGATCTTGTAGGATGATAACCCAAAATATATTTTTTACAGTTTGAATGCTACCCTAACATAGAGCATGATCATTAAGTGTAATTCTCTTGTGTTGAAGCTAAAACAACAGGTAACAGATACACGGCAATTGTCAATAGTGAACAATTCTTAGCTACCTCAAAGCACATAGACAAATTTCCAAGTACCCTTCAACAATCAATGTGTCAAGCCAAGATTCCCAATGCCAAAGGTTTAAAAAATAATGTCAATATTATGTTGTGAACTAAAGCAATGATAGTCATAAACAAAAGAACTTATGCATAGGAAATCACATCGAAACACCAACGTGAGGCCTAACCAAGTACTATAGCAAGATTGTCTGTCAATGTTAGTCCACCACGCAACTAATAATCTAGAGAAACAGTGCAAGTCTACGCCTAACGCTTACAGGGAAAGTAGAATAATGATGGGGGTTGATAAGTCAAAAATGAAGAAAGTATTGCATGAGAAAGCCTTATAATCGATGTTAATGCAAGGAGTAGGGATTGTCATGCAACTAGAATACACCTAGAGCTATCAATATGTGGAAGCTCTCCTATGGACTAAGTCGGGGTGCATCCAACTTGCTTGCTCTTAAATAGCTAGAAATCTTGAGGAGGCTCATCATTGGAATATACAAACTAAGTTCTATAATGTAAGTTCCCCACAAGTATAAATGACAATATGAAGCTCATGAACTTTCTACTTTACAATTCATGAAGTAATTCTTCTATGAAGCACTTTTGTGTATACTAAAAAGGATAATGGTGTTGCTCCCTCTTTCTCTCTGACACACACACACACACCTTTTTCTTTTTCTTATTTTTTATTTGGCGCCTCCTTGGCACTTTTTTTTGTGACACCTCATTGGTGCATCTTTTATTTGATCTCTCTCTCTTTTTCTTTTGCTGGTAGAAGCAACACCTTACAATGATGATCAATACACTTTTTGACATACTTCTACTGAATGTAATCACAACTCATTCTCTGAACATGAGATAAACTTTATATGATGCTCTGGCAGTGTACCAGTATTACAAGATCTGGCATAGCATATGACAATGATGAACAATGGCTATTTTTGCCAATTAGCATGAATCTAGTCGTATGATCCAAGTAAAGCATATGATAATAAAAAACAAGTCTCTTGTGATGTAACATTTGTGCAATGATGATGATGGTGGTAGTGCATGGCAATATACTCAGAATGTCTATGGAAATGCCATGATAGGTAGGTATGGTGGACTGTTTGAGGAAGATATTTGGGCTCATGTGTAGGAGAACTGGAGGAAGATCTCACACGGGATTTGGACATACTAGTGAAGTATGCACCATGTCTCAATGTGAGAGTGGGCAATGCTGAGTACCAAAGAGGCTAGCAATTATGAAGGTAAAATGGAGGTGTAAAAACTCTGAACTTGCTTGAATCATAAAGTGCTCAAAAACTACATAAAATAATTCTGGCATCATATTGCATAAGACTCAAAAGCTAAGTAGCCCGAGGGGGAAGGTTGGTAGGATTTAACCATCTTGCCGCCCCGGCCAAACCAAAGATGCTTGGCAATTAGTAAAAGCCAAGAAAATAGTCTAATGCTAGTCAAGCCACCATTAGCGTCCAAACTTTTGTATTTAAGTGAAAGAAAGACAATTGCTTTAAATGGACAAGAACAACACCAACTATGTCAAGATGCAAGGTCCTTCGTCACAATGCAAATTAATAGCTTTTAAACTATTTTAAAACAAGTGCCAAGTATCCAATCCTCTATGTTGAAGATTTTAGTTATTGCTCTAGTTAAGTTGTTGTTATGACCTATGCAAGTCTTCATTTATGTTATAACCCATTAACAAGTCTACCATAGATATGACAATTAAGGTGACGCCATGTGTGTTCTACTCTCCAATAGATATAAGTGAAGCATGGAGAGTTAAAGTGTGTACCCCCTATGTACTCTACCAGATATAAAGCGAGGCACATAGAGTAAAACAATAGTAGCTATGTAAATCTCTCATTCCAATGGAATCTTTCAAATATGATAACGATCTTATTCAAAACAAAATAAAAATGATGCTCTAAGGTCTTACACATATTATGAAGGAAAAATAAAAAGATGGGATTAAAGAAGTCATACTGATAATGTTGTGGAAGAGAGGGGGATGCTTGGCATCCCCAAGCTTAGAGCTTCAGACCTTCTTGAATTTGTGTGGATCCATTGGCATCCCCAAGGTTGAATTCTTGCTAGTCCTTGCTTTCCCTCTTGTCGTCAAGTCTCCTCTAAATATTAAAAACTTTTCTCTTCACGAAACTTAGTCAGATATGTGAGTAGGTTAGTCCACAAAAGTAATTAATCCTATCATGTATGAGCTGTGCAAAAAGCATAATATATTCACTTATCAATAGCTACAGTATTTCCTGTAGCGACCCAGATCTGGTAGGATTCGAATCTCTATGCTTACCATGCTAGTCCCTAGATCGATTACTATCACACACAATACTCTATGAAATACCAAATAAATCACACACCATAAAATTATTAAAAAAAATTGAAAGGGGAAAGACCCCGGCCTCTGCATCATCATGATGCACACAGCCATCTTTATTAGAAGGAAATAACTAGGTCTAAAACGTACATAGTATCAACTAAAACGACAAAAAGAAAAAGAAAACACCACAAACGGTGGGTACAAAAGAAAGATTACATGACTTAACCACATAATCTATTAGTGGCATGCCAGCCAAACCGGTTGAATAACGCCTGTGAAACCATCTCCAGACTGTTGCACCCAAAGGCTATGAGCCCCCCAGCGTCCCCACGCTGATGTGATGACCACATACGGATCGATGTGGTGGCTTTGAAGATAACCTGCAAAAAGTTAATAGAGCGAGACCTGTTAAAGACACAGTCATTTCGGCAATTCCAAATTGCCCAAAGTAAGGCACAAACCCCTACACGGATATGACCCTTAAGCTTTTTGTTGACACCAACCAACCAGTTTCCAAACAAATTTGGGATACTTGTTGGGGATGGAAATTTATACGCAACATGAACCGTGCGCCAAATCAAAGCCGCAAAAGGGCAGGAAATAAAAACATGTTGAATTGTTTCTTCCTGATCACAAAAACAACACTTCTTACATCCATTCCAGTTTAGTTTTGCCAAATTATCTTTGGTGAGGATCACCTCCCTCTGAACAAACCACATAAAAACTTTTATCTTTAAAGGTACTTTGATTTTCCAAATATGCTTTGAACGGAACACAGGCCGCGTATTGATAAGATCTTCATACATAGACTTGACAGTAAACACCCCGTTGGTATTTAGTCTCCATCTAAAAAGGTCAGGAACATGAGATAGGTTGACCAACATCAACCTACGAACTAAATGGAGCCACTCCATCCATTTATCGCCAATCAAGGCCCTCCTGAATTGGATGTTCAGAGGTGCTGAACCAAGGACCGATTGAACTGTATCATCTTTCTTACGCACAATTTTATACAAAGATGAGTACTGAACCGCAAGCTAATTGTCCCCTAGCCAGGTATCTTCCCAGAAACTCGTGGATTGACCGTCACCAACTTCAAACGAACCTCTCATAAAGAAAGAAAACTTGATATTCATCAAGAACTTCCAAAATGGAGAGTCAGTTGGTTTCGCTTCCACCTGAGATAAGGTCTTCAAATATAAGTATTTATTGTGGAGGGGCCCTTGCCAGACCCCTTCCCCATTTTGTAACTTGAATAGCCATTTGCTAAGCAAGCACCTATTTTTAATTTCCAAGTTTTCAATACCCAATCCACTTTGGTCCTTAGGCCTACACAAGATATCCCATTTTGCCAGTCGATACTTCCATTTGTGCTCATCACATTGCCAGAAGAACCTAGACCGATAGAAATCAAGTCTCTTTAATACCCCTTTGGGTATTTAAAAAAAACACAACATAAACATTGGCAAACTGGTGAGAACCGCGTTGATAAAAGTTAGTCATGCCCCATATGACATGAGTTTACCCTTCTAACAACTCAGCTTTTTTTTTAAAATGGTCTGCAATAATTTTCCATTCTTTGTTAGTGAGCTTTCGATGATGAATGGGTATGCCAAGAAAAGTAACCGGGAGTGTGCCGACCTCACACCCGAATAACTGTCTATATTGGTATTCATTTTCTTTGGCTCTACCAAAGCAAAAAAGCTCACTCTTATGGAAGTTTATCTTGAGGCCAGAAAGTTGCTCAAAAAGACAAAGTATCAGTTTTATATTTGCTACCTTCTACAAATCATTCTCCATAAAAATAATTGTATCGTCGGCATATTGAAGAATAGACACGCCTCCCTGCACCAAGTGCGGGATGAGCCCACCAATCTGGCCATCCTCCTTAGCCCGTGCTATGAGGATGGCCAACATATCGGCTACGATGTTGAAAAGGATAGGAGACATAGGATCACCTTGTCTTAAACCTGTCAAGGCTGGAAAATAATAACCAATATCATCATTTACCTTGACCCCGACACTCCAACCCTGGACAAAAGATTGAACCTGTTGACGCCATTCGGCGGCGAACCCTTTCATACGCAGAGCTTGTTGAAGAAAAGGCCATTTGACTTTATGACACGCCTTTTCAAAATCAACCTTAAAGACAACTTCATCAAGTTTCTTTTTGTGAAGCTCATGGATAGTTTCGTGTAGAACGACCACACCCTCCAAGATGTTTTGTCCAGGCATGAAAGCAGTTTGAGTAGGGCGGACCACCGTATGAGCAATCAGGGAGAGCCTATTAGTACCCACTTTGGTGAATATTTTGAAGCTGACGTTCAGCAAACAAATATGTCTAAACTGCTCGATCCGAATGGCCTCGTCTTTCTTAGGAAGTAAAGTGATAATCCCAAAATTGATGCGAAACAAAGATAAATTGTCATTAAATAGATCCTCAAACGTGAGGAGGTCGCCTTTGATAGTCTCCCAACACTTTTGGTAGAATTCAGCAGGGAACCCATCCGGCCCCGAAGCTTTATTCCTTTCCATCTGTGAAATAGCGTCAAAAGTTTCCTTCTCTGAGAAAGGTGCTGTCAAAATAGCATTTTCCTCCGGAGAAAGTTAAGGTATATCCTCAGATATATCCTCATCCATCATTACGAAATTGGAGGTCGGATGCCCAAACAAACGTTTATAATAATTGGTAATATATGCCTTTAGCATATCTTGACCAACAATAGTTCCTTCATCTTGTTCTAGTTGATAAATTTTCTTTTTTCTACGCTTTCCATTTGCAATCAAATGGAAAAACTTATTATTATTGTCCACTTCACGAACAGATGTTACTTTAGCACGTCGAGACCATTATAACTCTTCCTCGTGCATAAGCTTGGCCAGAAACTCATCCGCCGCCCGCTTGGCAGCACGATCTGCCATGTAGAGTGGTGAAGATTCAGCTTTGATATCTAAAGCGTTAACAATATCCATCAGGTGTTCTTTTCCTTTTTTATATTCACCACTCAAATGCTTCGCCCAACCCCGAAGAAATTGTCTAAGATGACGTATCTTGAACTACCAACGTTCAATATTTGTTGCACCTCTCGTTTCCGTAGACCATTCTTGAGTCACTAAATCATGGAAACCTTCCCTCTCAAACCAATATGTTTCAAAAGAGAAGTCCGCTTTGTTCCCCAAATGAGCAGCCTCACCGGAGTCCAAAAGGAGAGGTGTATGATCAGAAATACTTCTCTGGAGAGCTCTAACAGTCACCAGAGGAAACTTTTCCTCCCACTCAACGCTCATCAAAACACGATCGAGCTTTTCATACATGGGAACCTCAAGATTATTAGCCCAGGTAAACTGTCGACCTGACAAAGCAATCTCTCTAAGGTCTAAGTTTTCAATAATCGCATTAATCATAAAAGGCCATCTAGCATCAAAATTATTATTGTTTTTCTTGTCCTAACGCCTAATGATATTAAAATCCCCACCCACCAAGATGGGTAGAGACTCAGACCCACATATTCTCACTAATTCCGATAGAAAGTCCGGCTTAAGCTCCGGTTGCGCAGCTCCATAAACCGCCACCAATGCCCATGAGAAGCCATCACTTCTCGAGCGCACATGAAACTTAACCTCGGAATCACCTACGTCCATATTAAGAACCTCGATAGTAGAATTGTTCACCCCAAGCAAGACACCGCCTGACCTCCCCCTTGGCGGTAGGCAGTACCAATCAAAATCGAAGCCCCCACATAGAAAGCTCAGAAACGGTGTCGAAAAGGTTGGCCGATCAGTCTCCATAAGAGCAATGAACTCTAAATTTTGCTCCCTAGAAGTGTCCAAAAGAATTTGTCTTTTAGCCAAGTCCCCAAGACCTCGCTATTCCAGAAAATTCCTCTCATTCGTCATGAAATTTCTTTTTAAATTTCAGACGCGCAGTACGACGCACCGCAGAGAGGTCAAATTCCCTCTTGGTACGCTTACAATAAACCTCGATCTCGACAGGCTTTGCCAAAAAATCCATATGATTTTCCAGAAAATTTGTCTCCTCTAGGATCAAATCCTTGCACAAATTTTGACTAAAAGAAATCGAAAGCCCGTGAGGATCATCATCCTAAATGGGGGTTTCAGCGGCTTTTTTCTTTAACATCATGAGAACTCTATCCGTCTCTAAATCTAACAACTCATTTACTGAAGAGGCAACTTCATGACCATTGCTACCCAAAGTAACCCCGAGTCTAGAAACTTTGTGGATAATATCATCTTCGGAAAACGAAAGAACTGAAAAACTTTTATTGAAATTCATACCTGAAGAAGTCTCAATGTCATGGAGTTTGGCGGCTCGCATAGCCCGGCCCATCTGGAGGTCATCAGCGTCCGGTTGCACTTGAATCCTAGCACTCGAGCGGCCAACCGAAGAAGGTCCGGGGATGCCACCAAAGGCCACCACCTCCCCATCAGAAGGCAACGGAGATACCGCCACCTGCGGCAACCGAACAGATGACGATGGTAGTAATTAGCATCGAAGGAGAACCAGAATGCCCCGCAAGACCATTGGTAACACCACCATCAGTGTAACTACCAGAAGGTATCAGCCCAGCCTGCCGTTGTGAGTAAGCAGCAAGACCATCCTGGCCTAACCGTGGTGCACACACAGCCGATTCATAGCCGGCCGGCTGTACGTACACTGTACCAGCTGGCTTCAGCTGCTGAGCAACCATACAAGTAGCAGGGGCACGCCGTTGTGCACGCACGGCCGAAGCAAGCCCGCCCGGCTGTGCGCTTACAGTAGCAGGCAGCTCCGGCTGTTGTACAGCCTTGCAAGCGGCTAGGCCAGTCCGCTGTGGACACTGACTGCACCCTTCTCCGGCTGCTGCACGAACACAGCCGCATCAAGGACCCTTCCACTGGTCTGGCAAATAGGAGCCTGCACTTCCTTCGCCTCAAGCTGAAGCGAACGCGCAGCCCAGGGCCTTCCCTGTATGGAAGCAGAGCTGGAGCGCGACCGAGATGAGCACAGCAGAGCAGGTGGATGCCCCAACGGACTGGATCCATGGGGGGGCAGCGGTGTGCCAAAAACTGTAGGCTCCCTGTTCAATGATGAAGCTTGCTTGCACGAATCAACTTGCGTCCCAGTCACACCGACTATAGACGACGAGCCCACTGCCGGCAAGGGATCGCCCTGTTCCCGCCCCACGAGCGAGACCAGCGAAGGCGTCGACACACCCATAGGCACTGGACACGCTGACGGCGAGACGAGCCGTAACGTAGATGGCTCTACATTAGTACGAGGTGAGATCACATCGGACGACCAGGAAGGCGAAGAAAGACGTGCCATAGTCTTGAACTTAGCCAACATCAGAGGAGCAGACAGTGAGCTAGACCTCGCCGCGTTGAGATCATCCTCCTGTGTCATCCTCCACCATCTATCATGGGACGAGAGGCACTCAGTTCCCACAGCCGAACTGAGAGTCGAGGGTTGCTCATCATCAGCTTGCTTGGTACTGTCGATGTTCTCTCCCGAGGAAGGCAAAAGAGAACTCATGGAATTACCCAAAGATGTAGCAATGGACGTGGTCGAGTCAGACGGTTTTGCACGCTTGTTACGGTCATCATCACCATCATGAGGTTCATCATCAGGTTTATCTTTATATTTGTCATCAGGATTATCATGCACATCATCATGGATCTGTTCATGGCCTTCAACTACAATCTTTAACTCAAACCCTTCATCATCATAAAACTAATCAGTGTCATCCGGAATTTTATCCACATTGAACACTCTTACACGAGCTCTTAGCACCCCATGTAGACGAGAATAAGGCATATCAAGCTCCTTCGTTTTGCCGATAAGATGACCAACATCCCAAATAGCAAAGAAATCATCAAAGGCTCTGGATGGAATACCATGGAATCTGACCCAAACATCCTCCAAACGCCAACCAACCACATCCCGGTTGACCCACTCCGCAAACTGGAGAGAGCAAGGACTATTAGGTGCCTTAAATATACCGAAAACAATCAACCATTGTAATTCAGCTTTATTAGGGAAAACAACCTTAAAAGACCCATCACCCAAATCAGTTGCCTCCCACTGAAACTCCTCTGGAACTAAACGACATAACTGAGAAATCACTTGATCCACAGTCATCATGCCATCAGTAACTCGAACCAAACCTGTTTTAGCATCCACAAACCGAGGCCGAATATTGGATGATCACTTAGATTCAAAGAGCATGAGATGGTGACTACATACACCATATGTCGTGATCATCGGCTTTGGCATAGAGAGCAGAGTACATGCATTTGAAGGGTGCCCAGATTGCCTACAACAATCACACAGGATCTCCTTGCAATCCGCCATGTGGTGCCCAAATAAGCCACAAGTGTAGCAAGCCGCCTTCTCTTTCTTCTTGGAAAGCTTGGGAGGACCATCAGCACCCTCCCCAGACAGACTTGAATGTGAAGCAGCAGCCGAAGTAAGAAGGACCTCCTCGGCCGGCAAGGTATACGATGAGGGCCCAACCGGCGCCCCCGACGCTGAGATAGCTACCACCGGCTGCACCACCGCCCCAGCCAAAGGAATCGCCGGCGTGGCCGCAGCAGCCACCCCTGCGTCTGCAATTGTAGGAGGGACCTGAGTGTTCACAGCAGCAACGCCGTTCCCATTGGGCGGCGGAGGGTCACGGCGAGGAGGTGGATCGCGGCTGCACCCCCGCGACCATTACCCTAAAATCTCTGACGCGGCTGTCTGAAGTTCCGACGAGATCGAGGCGGATCCCCGTAACCTTCGTCAAAATTTCCGAAATTAGCTTTTTCCTCAAATCCACCATTGAATCTGGATCCATCATAATAGCCTCAGCGACCATCGTCGTAATCAGCACGACCATCGTGAAAATAACCGGCATAACGCCGACCACCATCAGCACTAGATTCCGCACCGAAAAACTCCCCCTGAACAGCACGACCACCACCATTGTAGCCACTGTTTTCACCAAGGTAATTGCGAGAGTTGTTGTCGTATCGTCCATAGTTGCCACAGGGATAACGGCCACCATTACGGCCAGCCGACCTCTCATAGCCACAACCACCGCCACCGTAGTTAGCAGCATGGAAGCCGCCACCACCAGCGCCGCGAGCAAACGAGGCGTCGGCCGACAACGGAGGCACCGGCGGGGGCATCCCCCCTTGACCGCGAACCACAGCATGCTGATCAACACCTCTGCCTGCCATCACAACGTCACTGTATCTACGAGGATCGCCTGAGTACCAGACTGTAATCGCCTTCCCCCTGCAACAAAGTCGAGGACCTAGCCGCTCTCGACGAAGGAAAATACTATGTGATTTTCGGGAATCGCTGGGGGTTGCCAAATCAACACAAGAGATCAACGTGCGTGTAAGATTTCCATCAGACCATCCTGTGCCTGATGACCCACAAGTATAGGGGATCAATCGTAGTCCTTTCGATAAGTAAGAGTGTCGAACCCAACTAGGAGAAGAAGGAAATGACAAGCGGTTTTCAGCAAGGTATTTTCTGCAAGCACTGAAATTATCGATAACGAATAGTTTGATAGCAAGATAATTTGTAACAAGTGACAAGTAGCAATAGTGACAAAGAGTGCAGCAAGGTGACCCAATCCTTTTTATAGCAAAGGACAACCCGGAACGATCTCTTATAGTAAGCAAAGCATTCTCGAGGACACATGGGAATTTCATCTAGTGACTTTCATCACGTTGGTTTGATTCGTGTTCGCTACTTTGATAATTTGATATGTGGGTAGACCGGTGCTTGGGTGTTGTTCTTACTTGAACAAGCCTCCCACTTATGATTACCCCCTCTCGCAAGCATCCGCAACTACGAAAGAAGAATTAAGATAACTCTAAACATAGCATTAAACATATGGATCCAAATCAGCCCCTTACGGAATAGTGCATAAACTATGGTTTAAGCTTCTGTCACTCTAGCAACCCATCATCTAATTACTACTCCACAATGCATTCTCTTAGGCCCAAAGATGGTGAAGTATCATGTAGTCGACGTTCACATGACACCACTAAGAGAATAAACAACATATATATCATCAAAATAGCGAACGAATACCAAATTCACATGATTACTTATGACAAGACTTCTCCCATGTCCTCAAGAACAAAAATAATTACTCACAAATCATTTTCATGTCCAAGATCAGAGCGGTATTGAATAGCATAATAGATCTGAACATATAATCTTTCACCAAATAAACCAACTAGCATCAACTACAAGATGTAATCAACAGTATTAGCAACCCACATGTACCAATCTGAGGTTTTGAGACAAAGATTGAATACAAGAGATGAACTAGGTTTTGAGATGAGATGGTGCTGGTGAAGATGTTGATGAAGATTGGTCCTCCCATGATGAGAGGATCGTTGGTGATGTCGATGGCGACGATTTCCCCCTCCCGGAGGGAAGTATCCCCGGCAGAATCTCTCCGCCAGAGAGCAAAAGTGCTCCTGCCCAAGTTCCGCCTCGAGACGGCGGCGCACCGTCCCGAAAGTCTTCTCTATATTTTTTTCTAGGGCAAATGGACTTATATACCAGAAAATGGGGGCCAGAGGCTGGCCAGAGGCCCCACGAGCCACCAGGGCGCGCCTGGGGGGGTGGCGCGCCCTGGTGCCTCGTGGGCACCGGGGTGGCCCCCTCTGGTACTTCTTGGCTCCAGTATTTTTTATTTATTCCAAAACAAATCTCCGTAAAATTTTAGCTCATTTGAAGATGTGCAGAATAGGTATCTCTGACATAGCTTTTTCAGGTCCAAAATTCCAGCTGCCGGCAATCTCCCTCTTTGTGTAAATCTTGCATATTAAGAGAGAAAAGGCATTAGAATTGCTCCACAAAGTGTTATATTGATTAAAAACACTATGAATAACAGTAGGAAAACATGATGCAAAATGGACGTATCAACTCCCCCAAGCTTAGACCTCGCTTGTCCTCAAGCGAAAGCCGATATCGATAATCATGTCCACATGTTTAGAGAAAGAGGTGTCGATAAAAACAAAATACGGACATAGTAGCATCATGATCATTACTATAACAGCAATATTTATTATCATAATACTTCTCATGAGCAAGTAACAATTCATCACAACAATGAAGTATAAGGCATAAACTTTCTTGAAAACTAACAAACTATGTTCTCAGTCAACAATGCAATTGCAATTCATCATATTTTCAGGAAGGGTCTCATGTAGGAGCTTTTTAGCAAGTCCACATACTCAACCATCATATAGTCTTCTATGATTGCTAACACTACAACATATATATGGAGCAAAAAGTTTCAGCCAGACACATAAAAAGATAGGGTCTTATAATTCTGCCTCCCAATTTATTCACCTCAAGGGTGATGTCAACAATAATAACTCATGATCACTCATATCCAACTGGATATATATCCCTAGATCTTTCCCCACCACATGATGCATGCAAAATAGAAAAATAAAAAGGATGTAGAGGAGAACACTATTGACTCTTGCATAAAAAGTAAATACATAAAAGTAAAAGATAGGCCCTTCGCAGAGGGAAGCAGAGGTTGTCATGCGCTTTTTGTTGTTGGATGCACAAGCTCTTAATGCAAAGTAACGTCACTTTATATTGCCCCTTGTGATAGCAACCTTTATTATGCAGTCTGTCGCTTTTATTTCTTTACCATCACAAGTTCGTACAAAGCTTATTTTCCCTTACAATAAAAGTTCAAACATATTTAGAGGCAATTTTTATTGCTTTTTTGCACCGATGACAACTTACTTGAAGGATCTTATTCAATCCATAGGTAGATATAGTGGACTCTCATGACATAAAACTGGGTTTAAGGGTTTTGGATGCACAAGTAGTATCTCTACTTGGTGCGGATTTTTGGCTAGCAAAGATATTGAGCAAGCACCACATGTTGGAGGATCTATGACAATATAAATTTTATGTGAATATAAGCAAACACAACTCATTACGTTGTGTTCCTTGTCCAACGTCAACAATTTGGCATAAAATACTTAATGTGGCTCGCAATCATAAAAGATGTCCAAGATAGTGTATTTGCATGTGAATCTTCTCTTCCCTATTAATTTTTTCATGAATTGCATCATTGACCAATGCTATGTTTGTTAACTTTCAATAAATTTTACTACTTATACTTTACTTTATGTAATGTCATTACTTTCCATAAGATTAGCATATGATCTTTTTCATTATTTTCATTGCTAGGATTGAAACATAAAAGTAAAGAAGCAAAAACTCAAACTACTCTTTATTATATAAATCTCAACTCAATTACATAGATAGATAGATCACGAAACTAGCACTCGAAAATAGATCATACTAAACTTTTATTCAACTAGATCACGAAATAACTAAGTATCGAACTAAAAATAGGTAAAGATAATAAAAGTGATGGTGATACGATACCAGTGCGCCTCCCCCAAGTTTGGCACAAGCCAAAGGGAGTGCCCATGCCCATGTGCTCAAGTTTCCTTCTTCGGTGATGGTGGTGATGGTGAAGCGGCGGGCTTGTCCTTCATGACATTAATTAGGATCTCCTTTAGGCTCTGGATTTCCCGGAGCACATGATGTATCATCTCTGTATTCCTTTGGATTTCGGCCATAATATGCTTATTCTCTAGGCCCCAAGCATTCTTTCCTACATCACTTTCACTTGGATGAGAGATGTCCCAATTGGAGGGTATGTTCCTACGAGGAGCATTTTCGACCCCATAATTGTGAACCAAATTATGAAAATTGTTTCTATGTAACCTGTGTAAGGGCCTTCTAGGCGGAAGCCCGTCTTGAACCTCTGGAATCCCGTGGCTTGTAATGCTTCTCATGGCTTGATGAGGATTCGGGATTGTGGAGATACCGACAAGGGTGCCCCTCTCGGAAGCCGGAGGGTGGACCTCAAGCGAATCTCCATCACCCTCTTCCATGGTGACCTCTCCTTCTTCCTCCCTCCTAAGCTCCATCTGCAGCAACCAAGCGTCGTCTCCCACATTGTTGGAGGAAGAGGAAGACATGAGGCCTGGCGTCGAAATCCGACAGAAAACAGCACGAAACAAGAACAGAGGGGATTTCTGCGATACGGTGGTCAAAACGTTAGGGAGTATATATAAAGAATTTTTATCTTGCAAAACAAGTAATTCAGGAGAAAAACGGAGTCGGGAAGGCTCACGAGGGGCCCACGAGCCACCAGGGCGCGCCTGGGGGGGGGGGGGGGGGTGGCGCGCCCTGGTGCCTCGTGGGCACCAGGTGGGTCCCCTCGGCTGTTTCTTATTTTTTATTTTTTCTAATATTCCAAAATTGACAGAAAATATTTTTATGGAATTTTTGGAGTCGGTTTACTTACCGTATCACATACCTACCCCTTTTCAGGGTTCTGGAGCGTTCCGGAAGGTCTCTCTTATGTATTCCTCCGGTGTAATTGTTTCAATAATATTAGTTTCAACATTAATGGGGGTACCTGAAATATACTGCTTAATTCTTTGCCCATTCACCACTCTCGGATTAGTACCTTCGGAGTTATTTATTTTGATGGCTCCGGAGCGATAAACTTCTTCGATAATATATGGTCCTTCCCATTTAAAGAGAAGTTTTCCTGCAAAGACTCTCAAACGAGAATTGTACAATAGAACTTGCTCACCCACTTTAAATTCCCGTTTTTGAATTCTTCTATCATGCCATCTTTTAACTTTTTCTTTAAACGATTTGGCATTTTCATAAGCTTGGGTTCTGCATGTAACACCCCATGTAATTAAGCTACAGTGATCACCTTCTGATAATGCCAAGTCATCAAGCTAAATAGTGCTTGATCATCATTTGCATCATATCTCATTTCAAATTCCAATTCAAATAGAAATTCAAATTTAAAGTGAAAATAAAAGTTGTTCCAATTTGAAAACAAAAATGTTCATTAAATAGCAAATAATCCATAACTAATTATGTTAAGAAAAACAACATCACCTAAATTACCTAGATGACTCTAACATCATCAAAACAGTACCAAGCAGCAATATTTAATACCTCTTTATTTAATTAAAATTCAAATGAAATCATTTAGGATTCAAACCTTTTTAGTGAGATATATTGCCTAGTATTTAAATGGACAAGATTCATATTTTACAAAATTGCATTAGTGCTAGAAGATTTACAGAGCAGAAATAAAGAAACAGAAAACAGAAAAGAAAAACAAAGCAATAGAAAAGGCCGCTGCTATTGGGCTCTAGTCAACCGCGGCGGCCCAGCCCAGCAGCGCGGTCGCTTCCCACCTCCCGCACTGCTCACCCGCGCGCCCGACCGCACCCGTCGCCGGTCACCGTTCCCGCCGTGTCCACTCGTCGCGCGTCTCTACAGGGCGGCGGGGTGGATAAGACCACCACCGCAGCAGCCCTAGCCGCCCCCTCCAGATTTTTTTCCCCTCTCCCTCGCCCGTCTTCTTCCTCCCGCGCAACCGCCCGACGCCGTCGACCTGGCCGAGCTCGCCGGCGTGGCCACAGGCCTCCCCAGCGCCTGAGACCGAGCCCGTCCGCTTCGCCTGCCTCTTCTGCTTCTTCTCCGACCACGGGATCGAGCCGAGCGCCTCTCATTCGACCGGAACAAGCTCGCCTTCATCCTACAGCCGCCGTCGCCTCGCCGTCGATTTCGTCGCCGTTGAGCCCTCCCCGCGCACACGTTGCTCACCTGCAGGCTCACGGTGAGCCCGCGCTTCTTTCCCCTCCCTCTCGCGCGCGAATCCAATCCCGTAGCCGCCGTTGCCGTCGCCGCCGGAGCTTTCCTCCGCCGCGTAGCTCGCCGCCGTGGATGTAGTCGACGTCGTGGCCGTCCGAGCCCGTAGACGTGCTCAGCAAGTCCTTGCGGTTCCAATGCGACCCGCCACTCGCTTCCCCGTGCCCTGCAACGCCAGATCCGCCGTCGCCCGAAATGCTCCGCCGCCGACCTCGTCGCCGGCATCGATTCCGGCCGTCTTCGGTGACGGCACCGCCACCATCCGACGCGGCTCATTCGACTCGTTCGAACGAGCCCAGCCACGCTCCATTTGGACGTCGGTAGCGCATTTCCGGCGAGCTCCAGAGGACGCCGCCGCGTTTGCGCGTCGCCGGCGGCTAAACGCCGGTGGCCGCCGACGTGGCCAGCCTGGTCAACGCGCTAACCGCGTTAACCGCGTTGACCGCGTTGACCGTGGGTCCCTGGGCCCCGTTAACCGCGTTGACCGTGGTCAACGCGCTGACGTGGCAGCCTCTGCCACTGACGTGCGGGTCCCACCCGCTTAATTAGACTAATTAGGTTTTTAAATTAATCTAATTACTAATCTGACACTGACATATGGGCCCCACTAGCTAATTAGGATAATTAGTTAAATTAACCCCTGTTTAATTAAATGAGTCAGTGACAAGTGGGTCCCACTGGTCAGGATTGACTCTGGTCAGCCGGTTTGATCGCTGACGTCACTGTAACATCATGCTGACGTCACCATTGCACTGTTTCGGATAATTCGAATTTAATAATTTAATTAATTCCCGAAATTCCATAAAATGATTAAAACTTTGAAAAATCATATAAAATAAACAGTAACTCGGATGAAAATAATTTATATATGAAAAATGATCAGAAAAATATGAAGAATCCGAATATGTGGTCAAAATGCTTGACCTTCACTCCTATCTAGATGAACATGGGACTTTTTGCCCATATTCGATAGATGAATAGTGCATAACCCTAATGGAATAAATCCAAATAAATTCCTAAATTATCTAAAGCAGTTAGATAGGCATTTTATCACCTCTGCATATCATTTGGACATGTCATGCATCGCTGTTGCATTGTTGCCGTGAATTTATTGTTTCTTCCCCCTCCTTCTCTCCCGATAGACGCCGAGACCGCCGCCGACGCAGCTTTGTACGACTACGCTCCCGACGAGCATCCTTCAGACGACCAGCCCCTCTCAGCAGAGCTTCCAGGCAAGCAAAACCCCCTTGATCATAAGATATCGCCCATTCCTTCTCTCTTATGCTTGCATTAGAATTGCTTCCGTTGTTATTCCGATAGCTCCTATTCCAATGCATAGCCTGATTTTGTCGCCTGCTGTTTATATCTACCTGTTGTCCCATAATGCTTAGTTAGCTATGCTATTGATTCATCTGTGGCCCTTCACCCTTGTCTGTTTGCCATGCTTGATATCGGGCCGTGATCACTCTAGGTGATGATCACGGAAATGTTTACATATTGCAATACTTAAACTGTTAAAGTCGGGCTGGCCCCAAGGGTGCCCGCGAGAGAATAACATTAAAGATGGGTCGGCTCCAAGAGCACCCGCGCGTCATGTATTACCAAGACGGAGCGACAGGAACCCTATTCGTCTCTGCGAGTTACTAAACACGCCTAACGGATTTGGGTATTTGATCTGAGTAGGCCGCTGGCCTTATACGCACTACCACCACGTGGGATAATGGTTTAATGGGGCCCTCTACGTCGTATGTATCAGCCGAAAGTTCTTCAGATGTCACAGCTCAGAGATGCGAGTTGATCATTGGGGTGGGCTGGTTACGTCACTGTTGTATTCAGTGTAGCGCCTGGGCCCCGACCAGCCACGTAACGTGCAGGAGTGCGAAGGGCGATGGCCCAAGACCCCTTCATGCTTAGGATTTAGACCGGCGTGCTGACCTCTCTGCTGAGCATAGGTAGGATTGCGTCGTGTCGATCTCCCGAGGCCGGGCATTACCCAGCAAGTATGTCCGGCCAAATGTGATCGAGCGTGTTGGGTAACAGTAGTGCACCGCTGCAGGGAAGTTATCTATTCGAATAGCCGTGTCCACGGTAACAGGACGCTCGGAGTTGTATCTTGATCCGCTACAACTACAAATGGATACTGTTACAATATTAAACTGTTACTACTGCTCTCGGGATCACTTTCTCGCAGGGCAGTCGAGGAAGGATCTCAGGGCTTTACTAAAATATGATTGATATATATTATCTTGCTCTACTCTCTTCTGATGCTGCAAGATTGCTTCAAGATGCTAGTCTTCGATAGGCTATGCCTCTCCCCCTTTGTTCCGGCATTTCTGCAGTTTAGTCCAAAGATATAGCCCCATTCCTTTGATACCGATGCATATTTAGTATAGTTCTGATGTCAGTCTTGCGAGTACTTTGGATGAGTACTCACGGTTGCTTTGCTACTTCTTTTTCCCCATACCCGCTTGATGCAATCAGTCGATGGAGTTCCGGAGCCAGACGCCACCACAGGAGACTACTAGCAGGAGAGCCCCGGAGGCACGTACTACTGGGTTGAGCCAGCCGACCAGGAGTAATTCGGAGGCCCTAGGCAGGAGGCCTTCGCCTTTTCGATCAGTGTCGCTGGTTGTGCTAGCCTTCTTAAGGCAAAATTGACTAACTATGTCTGTACTCAGATATTATTTGTGTGTATGACTTATGTATTCGGGTCCTCGTGATCCCTGGTTTGTAATATGACGATTTATGTTTAAATTTGAGTTTAGAGTTGTGTTGTGATATCTTCCCGTGCCTCTCTGTTCTCGAGCGTGCACGTTTGCGTGTATGATTAGTGCACGGTCGAGCAGAGGGCGTCACAAGTTGGTATCAGAGCCGACTATCTGTAGGAAGCCCCCTTCCGATTCCTTGGCCGAAGTTGAGTCTAGTCTTTGAAAAACTATATTTTACTAACATGGCTGTGTGGCTTACGGGCCCACGTCTCCAATGGGTGGTATTAGGATCTTTTATTCCTCCTCTATACTCTGGGGTTCTACTTTCTCTTCTATTCGGGTTAAAATTTTACTAACTCTGACTCTAGGTTCTCGTGATCACATCCACCCGGAGCTTTGATTATCTGCTAATTACTTCCTTGAATGCACGATGCAAGAATTCACTCACTTTCTTTTGACAATCTTGAATTTCCTCTGTTTCAGATGGATCGCTTGTTTCTGCCGCGCCCTGCGACACAGCTTGTGCTTCGCAATTGGGCTCGTGATGCCCCTGGTTTTCCAGCTATCCTGATCGCCCTCCTGACCAGACTGGGCTACCGTTAGTACCCCGAGTACATTGTTTTCGAGGATTTCCGCGAGTTCAACCAGGAGCAGTACCATGCCGATGTTCGTATCTTTGACCAGCGGAACGACTCCGTCACTGAGTTGCACACTTTTCACGGTATCGGCGTGACGATTGATATGGCAGTCCATGACGCTGCCCATTCAGCTGTCGCACGTCTTCGTGGCGAGCATAGTCGCTTGGATGACTCCGAGTTCCGATACATCCCGTATGCCCCTACTGGAGATGATACCGGATACTACATAGCTGTCTGTGCCCCTTACGAGTGACGTCGAGATGACCCGTAGGTTTTGATTCAGTGCACTCAGGCTCTGGATCGCACTGCCCGGGCTCTTGCCGTCGAGTTGTTTGCACTCGAGCACGTCTCTACGATGCTATGACACAGTTGCTGCCAGCTGTTCGTGCAGGGATACATCCAGAGTACATCCTCTACCCGCGCAGGACTCAGATGCCGGCAGGTATTGATTGGCCTGCTGTTGGAGGTCACACACCCGCACATGGACCTCTTCTTCCAGTTCGAGATCGGGTTCTGCATCAGAGTGCTCACGGAGCGCAGGACCTTCCTGCCATGGACACTCATCGTCCGCACCTGCAGTTACCTGGTTTCAGTGGTTTTCCCCGATGTTAATGTAGCCTTTGCTATGTCTCAGTGTTGTACTCCTCACCGCGTGCCTGCGCGACGCCTAGCATGTCTAGTTGTTTAATTTCCGAACTTATGCTGTCCGTGTGTAACCGACTTTGTGTATGGATCTGTATGTCTTAATTGACTACTGTTATGTATCTATTGCACTACTTATTCATTGTCGTGTTACATCATGTTTGTCTCTAAACCCTTGCAGTTGTTTTTACTAAACTACCCCCTGTTAAATCTTTAGCAGGATGGTTAGACCAGGTGGTCATGGTCGTGGCCGTGCTCCCGAAGGGCCACCACCGCCAGACTATATGGCAGCTATGATGCAGCAATTCGAGCTGAACCGCCATTTCATGGTTGGGATCATGGCTCAGTTCCCACACCAGAATCAGATTGCTCAGAACCAGTAGCCTGCCGCCATAACTCCGCAGGAGTTTGTGCGTCTCAGCCCCACCGTGTTCCGCAACTCTGAACAGCCACTGGATGCTGATGACTGGCTTCGCGACATCACGTACAAGATGGAGTCTGCCAATGTCACCCCCGCCAACTTTGTCACCTTCGCGTCCTACTTCTTGAAGGGTGCCGCTGCTCAATGGTGGCACACCCACGGGAGTTCACTACCTATTGGGACAGTCATTACCTGGATCGAGTTCCAGACTGCTTTCCATGCCTGCTACATTCCTCAGGGAATCATGGACCAGAAGAAAAGGGAGTTTCGCAACCTCACTCAGGGCAGTAAGACTGTCGAAGCTTATCAGCGGGAATTCCTTAACCTATCCCGCTATGCTGAAGAAGACATTGCCACCGATGCACGCAGACAGGAGAAATTCCGCGATGGACTCCACCCAGACCTCAATCTTGCACTTGCTGTTCATGACTTCGCCGACTTCGCCACTCTGGTGAACAAGGCTATCCAGGTTGAGACCGCTCAGATGGAACATAGGGAATCAATCAAGCGCAATCGTGACATTGGCTCATCTTCGAGGTCAGGACAAAGGCGTAAGATCTGGATTCCCAATAGCATGTATCGTCCAACTGCCCCTGCGCTGAGGCCTTCTTATGCTGCACCTCGTCTGCCTCCTCCACCATCGAGGCAGCCAAGAACTCAAGCTACTCCACCACGTGCTGCTCCTCTTCGTCCCGAAGATGGTCTGTGTTTCAAGTGTCGCCGCCCAGGTCACCTCGCCAAGGACTGCCGCCAGAATCAGAATCAGTTGGCACTTCCTCCTAGTGGCCGTGTAAATGGCCGTGACAACAACCAGACCCGCAACTATAATACCGGGCCTGCTGCTTATGGTCGTGGACAAGCTTACCACGTCGATATTGAAGAAGTTCAGGATCAACCTGACACTGTGATGGGTACCCTTCTCGTTAACTTAGTACCCGCTTCAGTATTATTTGATTCAGGAGCATCGCATTCATTCATGACAGAAGCATTTGCATTAGCACATGACATTGCATTTCATAAGATGAACCTACCAATAGTTGTTCGTACCCCTGGAGGCCAGTGTCAAACCACCATGATGGCACACAATGTCACTGTTGAAATTGAAGGAATGGCTTTCCTTGTTTCACCCATCATCTTGAAAACTTCCACCATAGACCACATTCTGGGAATGGATTGGTTGAAAGCTCACATTGCTTCGATCAATTGTGCCACCAAAGTCGTCCAACTTCTTCATCCCTCCGACGAGATAATGAACTACACCGCCCGAGTTACCCGGAATGCTGAAGCTCAGATATATGCCCTGAATGCTTTGAACGCTTCACCTCTTGAGGGAATTGAGAACGTTCCAGTCGTTCGCGATTTTTCGGACGTCTTTCCAGAAGAACTTCCAGTAATACCCCCTGCTAGAGCCGTTGAGTTCGTCATCAACTGGAAACCAGGCACCACTCCTATTGCCAAGCGCCCATACAAGATGCCGCCGCATGAACTCCTTGAGCTTAAGGAGGACATCGACATGTCACTTAGAAAGGGTTTCATACGCCCCAGTTCTTCTGCTTGGGGAGCACCTTCTCTCTTTGTTAAGAAGAAGGATGGAACAAACCGATTGGTCCAGGACTATTGGCCTATGAACCAAGCAACAATCCAGAACAAATACCCACTTCCTCGGATCAACGATCTTTATGATCAACTTGCTGGATCCTCTGTGTTCTCTAAACTTGACTTAAGGTTGGGTTACCATCAGATACGAGTTCGAAAAGAGGATATTCCGAAGACCGCTTTCGTTACCCGTTATGGATCATACGAGTACACGGTTATGTCCTTTGGATTAACTAATGCTCCAGCAACCTTCTCTCGATTGATGAACTATATCTTCATGGACTACCTCGACAAGTTCGTCGTGGTTTATTTGGATGATATCCTTATATTTTCCAAGAATGAAGAAGAACACGCCGAACATCTTCGGCTTGTATTGGAGAAACTTCGAGAACACCAGCTGTATGCCAAGTTTTCCAAATGTGAATTCTGGTTATCTGAGGTGACATATCTTGGTCATGTGATTTCCAAAGACGGCATTGCTGTTAACCCAGAATGAGTTCAGGCTATTCTTGACTGGACTCCCCCGAAGAATGTTAAGTAAGTCAGAAGTTTTCTCGGTCTTGCTAGCTATTGTCGCCGTTTCGTCGAGAACTTCTCCAAGATTGCTAGGCCACTGACTGATTTGCTTCACAAAGGCAAGAAGTTTGAGTGGACAGAAAAGTGCCAAGAAAGTTTTCAGACACTTAAGGACAAGTTGACATCTGCCCCAGTGCTAGCTCCCCCTGATTCCCGCAAGGACTTTGTGATATATTGCGACGCATCCCATCAAGGATTAGGCTGTGCCCTAATGCAATAGCGCAAAGTGATTGCTTATGGCTCTCGTCAGTTGCATCCTAACGAAGATAAGTATCCAACACATGATCTCGAGTTAGCAACAGTTATCTATGCCCTGAAGCTGTGGTGACATTACCTTCTTGGTAATCGTTGCGAGATATACACGGACCACCAAAGTCTGAAGTATCTGTATACTCAACCAGACTTGAACCTCCGCCAGCAAAGATGGCTCGAGACAATAGCCGATTATGACATGGATATCTCTTATACCCCTGGCAAGGCTAATGTAATGGCCGATGCTTTGAGCCGCAAGTCTTATTGCAACAACCTCATGGTTCAGCAAGCACAACCCCTTCTTTATGAAGAGCTTCGCAAGTTAAACCTTCATATTGTTCCACAGGGTTATCTCAATACCCTGGTTGTTGAACCAGACCTCGAGTGCAACATCAAGACGAGGCAGAAATACTACTCCGAAGTCGAGAAGATTAAGAAATACCTCTCCAAGGGAAATTGTTCGTTCTTCCATGTTGATGATAATGGTGTCTTGTTCTTCAAAGGCCGCCTAGTGGTCCCCAGAAAGCATAATCTGGACTCTCGTTCGGATGTTATGAAAGAAGCACATGATACACCTTTGTCAATTCATCCCGGTAGCACCAAGATGTACCAAGACATTCGTCAACGGTACTGGTGACCTGATATGAAGCACAACATTGCTCGCTATGTTGCCGAGTGTGATGTTTGCCGTCGCATCAAGGCAGAACATCAAAGGCCTGCTGGAACTCTGCAACCACTTACTATTCCTGAATGGAAATGGGACAAAGTCAAAATGCATTTCATTACTGGTTTTCCCAGATCGCAGAAGGGTCATGATGCTATTTTTGTCGTCATTGACCGATTCTCCAAGGTTGCTCACTTTCTGCCAGTCAAGGAGACAATCCCTGCTAGTCAGTTAGCAGACTTATATGTTTCCAGAATCGTGTCACTTCATGGTATTCCGCTGGAGATCAGCTCAGACTGTGGCAGCCTCTTTACCTCAAGATTTTGGAACAGTTTCCAAGAAGCTATGGGAACTCATCTGTCCTTCAGCACCGCTTTTCACCCCCAGTCTCAGGGACAAGTTGAGCGAGTCAATCAAGTGCTTGAAGATATGCTTCGAGCTTGTGTCATCTCATTCGGTAAGAAATGGGAGGAATCTCTCCCATATGCTGAATTCTCATACAACAATAGCTATCTGGCTAGTTTAAAGATGGCACCATTTGAAGTTCTCTATGGACGTAAGTGCTGAACCCCTCTGAATTGGTCAGAAACTAGGGAACGGTCACTCGTTGGACCGGACATTATTCAACAAGCTAAAGAACAAGTCCGCATTGTCCGTGAACATTTGAAAGCTGCTCAGTCTCGTCAGAAGAGCAACAATGATCGAAAACACCAGGTAATGATCTATCAACCTGGCGAACAAGCTTACCTTCGTGTCACTCCGATGAAGGGCACTCACCGTTTTGGGATCAAAGGCAAGTTAGCTCCTCGCTACATTGGCCCGTTCCGTATTCTCGCAAGATGTGGAGAAGTGGCGTATCAATTGGAATTGCCGCCGAACCTTTCTCAAGTGCATGATGTCTTCCATGTATCGCAACTCCGTCGCTGCTTCAAAGATCCTATCCGAGCAGTGGATCATGAAATGCTTGAATTGCAAGAGGATCTTTCTTATCAAGAGTATCCGATCCGCATACTTGATCAAGCCGAACGTAGAACCCGTCAGAGGGCAATCAAGTTCCTTAAAGTTCAGCGGTCGAATCATTCTGAAGATGAAGCCACTTGGGAACGTGAAGATCGTCTTCGTGAAGAATACCCCACTCTCTTTCAGCCTACCTCTTAATTCTCGGGACGTGAATTTCTTTTAGAGGAGGAGAGTTGTAACACCCCATGTAATTAAGCTACAGTGATCACCTTCTGATAATGCCAAGTCATCATGCTTAATAGTGCTTGATCATCATTTGCATCATATCTCATTTCAAATTCCAATTCAAATAGAAATTCAAATTTAAAGTGAAAATAAAAGTTGTTCCAATTTGGAAACAAAAATGTTCATTAAATAGCAAATAATCCATAACTAATTATGTTAAGAAAAACAACATCACCTAAATTACCTACATGACTCTAACATCATCAAAACAGTACCAAACAGCAATATTTAATACCTCTTTATTTAATTAAAATTCAAATGAAATCATTTAGGCTTCAAACCTTTTTCTGACAGTGAGATATATTGCCTAGTATTTAAATAGACAAGATTCATATTTTACAAAATTGCATTAGTGCTAGAAGATTTACAGAGCAGAAATAAAGAAACAGAAAATAGAAAAGAAAAACAAAGAAATAGAAAATGCTGCTGCTACTGGGCTCTAGTCAACCGTGGCGGCCCGGCCCAGCAGCGCGGTCGCCTCCCACGTCCCGCACTACTCACCCGCACGCCCGAACGCACCTGTCGCCAGCCGCCGTTCCCGCCGCGTCCACTCGTCGTGCGTCGCTACAGGGCGGCGGGGTGGATAAGACCACCACCGCGGCAGCCCTAGCCGCCCCCTCCAGATCTTTTTCCCCTCTCCCTCGCCCGTCTTATTCCTCCCGCGCAACCGCCCGACGCCGTCGACCTGGCCGAGCTCGCCGGCGTGGCCACAGGCCTCCCCAGCGCCTGAGACCGAGCCCGTCCGCTTTGCCAGCCTCTTCTGCTTCTTCTCCGACCACGGGATCGAGCCGAGCGCCTATCATTCGACCGGAACAAGCTCGCCTTCATCCTACGGCCACCGTTGCCTCGCTGTCGATTTCGTCGCCGTTGAGCCCTCCCCGCGCACATGTTGCTCACCTGCAGGATCACGATGAGCCCGCGCTTCTTTCCCCTCCCTCTCGCGCGCGAATCCAACCCTGTAGCCACCGTTGCTGTCGCCGCCCGAGCTTTCCTCCGGCGCGTAGCTCGCCGCCGTCGATGTAGTCGACGTCGTGGCCATCCGAGCCCGTAGACGTGCTCAGCAAGTCCATGCGGTTCCAATGCGACCCGCCGCTCGCTTCCCCGTGCCCTGAAACGCCAGATCCGCCGTCGCCCGAAATGCTCCGCCGCTGACCTCGTCGCCGGCGTCGATTCCGGCCATCTCCAGTGACGGCACCGCCACCATCCGACGCGGCTCGTTCGACTCGTTCGAACGAGCCCAGCCACGTTCCATTTGGACGTCGGTAGCGCATTTTCGGCGAGCTCCAGAGGACGCCGCCGCGTTTGCGCGTCGCTGGCGGCTAAACGCCGGTGGCCGCCGACGTGGCCGGCCTGGGGGCCACCCAGGGTCACTGACCAGTGGGTCCCTGGGCCCCGTTGACCGCGTTGACCGTGGTCAACGCGCTGACGTGGCAGCCTCTGCCACTGACGTGCGGGTCCCACCCGCTTAATTAATCTAATTACAAATCTGACACTGACATATGGGCCCCACTAGCTAATTAGGATAATTAGTTAAATTAACACCTGTTTAATTAAATGAGTCACTGACCAGTGGGTCCCACTGGTCAGGATTGACTCTGGTCAGCCGGTTTTACCGCTGATATCACTGTGACGTCATGCTGACGTCATCATTGCACTGTTTCAGATAATTAGAATTTAATAATTTAATTAATTCCAGAAATTCCAGAAAATGATTAAAACTTTGAAAAATCATATAAAATAAACTGTAACTCGGATGAAAATAATTTATATATGAAAAATGATCAGAAAAATATGAAGAATCCAAATATGTGGTCAAAATGCTTGATCATCACTCCTATATAGATGAACATGGGACTTTTTGCCCATATTGGATAGATGAATAGTGCATAACCCTGATGGAATAAATCCAAATAAATTCCTAAATTATCTAAATCATTTAGATAGGCATTTTATCATCTTTGCATATCATTTAGACATGTCATGCATCGCCGTTGCATTGTTGCCGTGAATTTATTGTTTCTTCCCCCTCCTTCTCTCCCGATAGACGCCGAGACCGCCGCCGACGCAGCTGTGTACGACTACGCTCCCGACGAGCATCCTTCAGGCGACCAGCCCCTCTCAGCAGAGCTTCCAGGCAAGCAAAACCCCCTTGATCATAAGATATCGCCCATTCCTTCTCTCTTATGCTTGCATTAGAATTGCTTCCGTTGTTATTCCGATAGCTCCTCTTCCGATGCATAGCCTGATTTTGTCACCTGCTGTTTATATCTACCTGTTGTCCCATAATGCTTAGTTAGCTATGCTATTGATTCATCTGTGGCCCTTCACCCTTGTCCGTTTGCCATGCTTGATATCGGGCCGTGATCACTCTAGGTGATGATCACGGAAATGTTTACATATTGCAATACTTAAACTGTTAAAGTTGGGCTGGCCCCAAGGGTGCCCGCGAGAGAATAACATTAAAGATGGGTGGGCTCCAAGAGCACCCGTGCGTCATGTATTACCAAGACGGAGCGACAGGAACCCTGTTCGTCTCTGCGAGTTACTAAACACGCCTAACGGATTTGGGTATTTGATCTGAGTAGGCCGCTGGCCTTATACGCACTACCACCACGTGGGATAATGGTTTAATGGGGCCCTCTACGTCGTATGTATCAGCCAAAAGTTCTTCAGATGTCACAGCTCAGAGATGCGAGTTGATCATTGGGGTGGGCTGGTTACGTCACTGTTGTATTCAGTGTAGCGCCTGGGCCCCGACCAGCCACGTAACGTGCAGGAGTGCGAAGGGCGATGGCCCAAGACCCCTTCATGCTTAGGATTTAGACCGGCGTGCTGACCTCTCTGCTGAGCATAGGTAGGATTGCGTCGTGTCGATCTCCCGAGGCCGGGCATTACCCAGCAAGTATGTCCGGCCAAATGTGATCGAGCGTGTTGGGTAACAGTAGTGCACCGCTGCAGGGAAGTTATCTATTCGAATAGCCGTGTCCACGGTAACAGGACGCTCGGAGTTGTATCTTGATCCGCTACAACTACAAATGGATACTGTTACAATATTAAACTGTTACTACTGCTCTCGGGATCACTTTCTCGCAGGGCAGTCGAGGAAGGATCTCAGGGCTTTACTAAAATATGATTGATATATATTATCTTGCTCTACTCTCTTCTGATGCTGCAAGATTGCTTCAAGATGCTAGTCTTCGATAGGCTATGCCTCTCCCCCTTTGTTCCGGCATTTCTGCAGTTTAGTCCAAAGATATAGCCCCATTCCTTTGATACCGATGCATATTTAGTATAGTTCTGATGTCAGTCTTGCGAGTACTTTGGATGAGTACTCACGGTTGCTTTGCTACTTCTTTTTTCCCATACCCGCTTGATGCAATCAGTCGATGGAGTTCCGGAGCCAGACGCCACCACAGAAGACTACTACCAGGAGAGCCCCGGAGGCACGTACTACTGGGTTGAGCCAGCCGGCCAGGAGTAATTCGGAGGCCCTAGGGAGGAGGCCTTCGCCTTTTCGATCAGTGTCGCTGTTCGTGCTAGCCTTCTTAAGGCAGAATTGACTAACTATGTCTGTACTCAGATATTATTTGTGTGTATGACTTATGTATTCGGGTCCTCGTGACCCCTGGTTTGTAATTTGAAGATTTAAGTTTAAATTTGAGTTTAGAGTTGTGTTGTGATATCTTCCCGTGTGTCTCTGTTCTCGAGCGTGCACGTTTGCGTGTATGATTAGTGCATGGTCGAGCAGAGGGCGTCACACTCCATTCATCTAGTGAGATAATATCAAATAACCTCTTTTCACCGGCAAGTTTGAAATCATAATTGAGTTCTTTAATTGCCCAATATGCTTTATGTCCTAACTCACGAGGCAAATGACATGCTTTTCCATAAACCATTTTTTAAGGAGACATACCCATAGGATTTTTATAAGCAGTTCTATAAGCCCATAATGCATCGTCAAGTTTCTTAGACCTATTCTTTCTAGATCTATTGACGGTTTTTTGCAAAATTAATTTTATTTCTCTATTGCTCAATTCTACTTGGCCAGTAGATTGAGGGTGATAGGGAGATGCAATTCTATGGTTGCCATCATATTTAGCAAGCAATTTACGGAATGCACCATGAATAAAATGTGAACGACCATCAGTCATTAAATATCTAGGGACTCCGAATCTCGGGAAAATAACTTCTTTAAGCATTTTAATAGAGGTGTTATGACCAGCACTACTAGTTGGAACAGCTTCTACCCACTTAGTAACGTAATCAACAGCAACTAAAATATGAGTATACCCATTGGATTTAGGAAAAGGTCCCATATAATCAAATCCCCAAACATCAAACGGTTCAATAGCAAGTGAATAATTCATAGGCATTTCCTGACGTCTACCAACATTACCAATTCTTTGACATTCATCACAAGATAAGACAAACTTACGAGCATCCTTGAAAAGAGTAGGCCAATAAAAACCAGATTGTAATACCTTATGTGCAGTTCAGTCTCCCGCATGGTGTCCTCCGTAAGCCTCGGAATGACACTTCCGTAGGATTTGTTCCTGTTCATGCTCAGGTATACAACGTCTAATAATACCATCTATTCCTTCTTTATAAAGATGTGGGTCATCCCAAAAGTAATGTCTTAAATTATTTGCTACAATGTATTTAGCAACAATGTAATTAGCATAGTCTGCATACCAAGGAGTATTACGAGAAGCATTTATGATAGCTAATTGTTCATCAGGAAAATCATCATTAATAGGTAGTGGGTCATCAAGAACATTTTCCATTCTAGACAAATTATCTGCTACGGGATTCTCAGCTCCCTTTCTATCAATAATATGCAAGTCAAATTCTTGTAGCAATAGAACCCACCTAATGAGTCTAGGTTTAACATCTTTCTTTTCCATAAGATATTTAATAGCAGCATGATCAGTGTGAACAGTTACTTTAGAATCAACTATGTATGATCTGAATTTATCACATGCAAACACAACTGCTAGAAATTCTTTCTCAGTAGTAGCATAATTTCTTTGGGCACTGTCTAGAGTTTTACTAGCATAATGGATAACATTTAATTTCTTATCAACTCTCTGTCCTAGAACAGCACCAACAGCATAGTCACTAGCATCACACATAATTTCAAAAGGCAAGTTCCAATCAGGTGGTTGAACAATAGGTGCAATGGTTAAGGCTTTCTTAAGTGTTTCAAAGGCTTCTACACAATCATCATCAAAAACAAATGGAACACCTTTTTGCAAAAGATTGGTAAGAGGCCTAGAAATTTTAGAGAAGTCTTTAATAAATCTCCTATAGAAACCAGCATGACCTTGGAAACTTCTTATACCTTTAATATCTTTAGGACATGGCATTTTCTCAATAGCATGAACCTTAGCTTTATCAACTTCAATACCTCTTTCAGAAATTTTATGCCCCAAGACAATACCTTCATTCACCATAAAGTGGCACTTCTCCCAATTCAACACAATATTAGTTTCTTCACATGTCTGCAAAACTCAATCAAGGTTGCTTAAGCAATCATCAAAAGAAGTTCCGTAAACGGAAAAATCATCCATGAAAACCTCAACAATCTTTTCACAAAAGTCAGAGAATATAGCAGCCATACATCTTTGAAAGGTAGCAGGTGCATTGCATAAACCAAAAGGCATACGTCTATAAGCATAAGTTCCAAAAGGACAAGTAAAGGTGGTTTTCTCTTGATCGGGTTGTGATACAGGTATTTGAGAAAAACCAGAATAACCATCTAGGAAACAAAAGTGTGTATGCTTAGACAATCTTTCTAACATTTGATCAATAAAAGGTAAGGGGTAATGATCTTTTCTAGTGGCTTTGTATAATTTTCTAAAATCAATTACCATCCTATAACCAGTTACAATCCTTCACTACTGGAATCAGAGAATTTGCCATCAGTCCATTCTTTGTCGTCTGCTAGCGGACGGCAAAGAAGGTCTTTGCCGTCTGCTTCCACAAAGCAGACGGCAAAGAAAGGACTCATGGCAAAGAAATTTTTTGCCGTCAGTACACTCTCTGCCGTCTGTTAGCGGACGGCAAAGAGATTTTTTGCCGTCAGTACACTCTTTGCCGTCTGTTAGCGGACGGCAAAGAGCTAAAAGGCAGACGGCAAAGAGCTCAGCTGGGCCCCACTGGACCGTGCAGTTGGTTAGGTCAAATGGAATACATTTTGCCGTCTGCTAGCAAACGGCAAAGTGTCTTTAAGCAGACGGCAAATATTTGACTTAACTAACGGCCGCCCCCCACCCCTCCCCCTCTCTCTCTCTCTCTTTCATTCTCTCTCTCTCTCTCTCTGCCTCTCTCTCCCCGACGACCACCACGACCCCGCCGCCCTCACCACCCGCCGCCGCCCCGCCGCCCCACCACCCGCCGCCCGGCCGCTGCCGCCACCCCGGCGGCCCCGGATACACGGCGCCCCCGCCGCCCAGCTGCCTCCCTCCGGTGAGCATTGTTTTTTCTCTGTTTTTTTCCATTTAATTGCTGCTAGAAAGAACTAGTTATAATGAGGTTAATTAGTTAGAACTAGTTATTAGTTTAGAAAAGAATTAGGTTAATTAGTCATAATTAGAAGAAGAAGAAAAAAGATGAAAAAAAAGAAGAAGAAAAGAAGAATAAGTAGAAGAAGAGGGAAAAGGAAAAGAAGGAAGAAGAAGAAGAAGAAGAAGAGGAGGAGGAGGAGAAGAAAAGAAGAAGAAGAAGAAGAAGAAGAAGAAGAAGAAGAAGAAGAAGAAGAGGAAGAAGGAGAAGAAGAGGAAGAAGAAGAAGAAGAAGAAGAAGAAGAAGAAGAAGAAGAAGAAGAGGAGGAGAAGAAAAGAAGAAGAAGAAGAAAAACAGGAGAAGAGGAGAAGAAGAAGAGTAGAAGAAGAGGAAGAAGAAGAAAAAGAGGAGAAGAGGAGAAGAAGAGGAAAAACAGAAGAAGAGGAGAAGAAGAAGAAAAAGAGGAGAAGAAGAAGGAATAGAGGAGAAGAAGAATAAAATAGAAAAGTAATTATATATATATATAGATTTTTTATTGGGATTGAATATTCGTGTTGATCGGGTGGATTTAAATGTGCAGTTGTTTCGTCGCTGCGAGGGTCTGGTGTTCGACGACCTCGCCGTGTGTTCGACGAGCTCCCCTGCGTTCGTGGGTGAGCACAAATGACATCTCCTCCTCTCCCCTTAATTTGCTCTGTTCCGGTCTTCGTGCCGATGAAACTTGCTAGCTATAGGTGTCTTCAATCATCAGTATGCGTGACCAGTATGCGTCTCCCGTTTGAAAGGGTTGCCGTTATAAATATGCATGCATTTGCATATTTATAACCGTGATTCTTTCGAATTGTCCAACGTTATCCATGGACAGCCCGAGTATGTGTAGATTGGGTTCATTTTCCCATGCTCTGCTCCGGACCCGATGCAGAATTTCGTCAGTGCCTCCCTGTTGTTCTCCGGGTACACATCCTCTCTGTTTATTGCCGAGACGTGTATCAGGAGAACAGCGGGGAGGTGCTGCCGAAATTTTGCGTCGGATCCGGAGCAGAGCATGGGAAAACGAACCCAATCTACACATACTCGGGTGGGATTAGGACCTATCTTTACCTATTAGCGTGTAGGTTGCATGGACGTAACAAAAATTGACAAACTTCATTAACTGATGAATATATATGATGAATTATATATATATTTCTTGGGTGTTTAGTAGGTAGGCAAGATGAGTGATCGTGCGTGGATGTACACTGGTCACACTAGTCAGGAAGACATGAGCAATGAATGGTTAACAAAAACCAAGGGGTTTGTGAAAGCCGCATTTGCAAATGGCCAGAGAAAAACCTGGTGCCCCTGTGTTAGGTGCGACAACTTTTCTCAGAGGAAAGAGGATGAAATGGGTAAACACCTGCAGAAGTGGGGGTTTACGCCCGATTATACGGTGTGGACATTTCATGGAGAATCTGCCCAACGTACCAGAGCTGAGGTGGTTCGTCGTCGCACCGACGAGCATGGTACCGGGATCGAAGACATGGTGCAAGACTTTGATGACGCTCGGGATTCGGACGATGACATGGAGGAATCTGCACAGGCCTTCAATGAAATGTTGGAGTCTTCAAAACGTCCTCTCCACAAGCACACTGAGCTTTGTCAGCTGGATGCCATTGCACAAGTAATGGCTCTGAAGGCTCAATTCAACTTGGGCAGAGAATGCTACGACGCGATGATGACACTATTTGGACGTTTTCTACCTAAGGGCCATGTAATGCCTGCAAACCTGTACCAGTCGGACAAAATCCTCCATGCACTTAAGATGCCGTATGAGAAGATAGATGCCTGTGAGAAAGGATGTGCCTTATTTAGGCTTGAGTATGCGGACTTGAACTATTGTCCCATTTGCAACTCTTCCAGGTTTGTTGTGGTAGACAACGGTATGGGTGAGAAGAGGCAGACCAAAATCCCCGTTAATGTTCTTCGGTATCTGCCAATCGTACCAAGACTTCAATGTCTTTTCATGGTCGAAGAGTCGGCCAGACAGATGACATGGCACAAAATGGGCAAAAGAACCGAACTAGATGCAGATGGGAATCAGATGATGGTACACACATAGGATGGTTCTGCATGGAAGCACTTCGATGCATTACATGAGCAAAAAGCGGCAGATCCAAGGCATCCTCGTGTCTGCATCGGCACGGATGGGTTCAATCCGTTTGGTATGACGGCAACCCAATACAGTTGTTGGCCTGTATTTGTCATTCCACTCAATCTCCCCCCGGACAGATTATGCAAAGAAAGAACATTTTCCTGACGTTGATAATTCCAGGGCCCAACTATACGGGGAAGAATATGAATGTGTACATGCAGCCGCTTAAGGATGAATTGCAAGAAGCTTGGGATAATGGGTTCAAGACATACGACGCTGCTAGCAAACGAAACTTCATAATGCGTGTCTGGTACATGTACTCGATGCATGACTTGCCGGCGTATGCATTATTCGTTGGCTAGTATAAGCATGGAAGGTTCCCGTGCCCCACATGCAAGGCAGCTCTTCAGTTTCATTGGCTGCAGGCGGGTCGCAAGTATTCTTGCTTCGACTTTGAAAGCACATTAGCTCCCTTGTTGGTTTTGGTAATTCATAACAACATATATCTCATTGAACTAATGTCCATTCAAGATTAAGATTTCAGGATGTTCAATGATTGGCATGGCATGGACTAGAGAAGTGGACCCCTCAAAATGCTAAGGACAAGGATTGGCAAAGGATCAAGACTCTACATTTTTGGTTTAGTGATCCAAGATCACATTGAGTCCATAGGAAAGCCAATACTATTAAAAGGGGATGAGGTGTTGCTTAATAGTCTTTTTGCTCAAGTGCTTAGTGACAGTATTCCTAAACCCTCGACCACTCTCTCTACCCAAATATGTCCTAAACCCAAAGTCCAACTCGGCCCCACCGATATTTCCTACCCGGCCCCACCGAGTTCATCCAAGACTTAGCCACTGCCAAACCCTAACAAATCGGATCCACCGAAATGGATCTCGGTCCCACCGAGATGGCCTTGCCAACTCTTTGTAATCGTTTGCATTTACTTCGGTCTCACCGAGTTTGCAAATCGGTCTCACCGAGATGGCTTGCCAACTCTCTGTTGCCTTATTGCTTCACTTCGGTCCTACCGAGTTGATGCAATCGGTGCCACCGAGATGAGGATTGCCCTAGCCATTGCACTTCGGTCCATCCGAGATGTTCGTATCGGTCCCACCGAGATTCCTAAAGTTCATATCTTTTACACAGTTCGGTGCTACCGAGATTATCGTTTCGGTGCCACCGAGTTGGGTCAAAAGTGTGTAACGGTTGGATTTTGTGTGGAGGCTATATATACCCCTCCACCCCATCCTTCTTAGTAAGGAGAGCCATCAGAACGTGCCTACACTTCCACCATACATTTTTTGAGAGAGAACTATCTACTCATGTGTTGAGATCAAGCCATTCCATTCCTACCATTTGAATCTTGATTTCTAGCCTTTCCCAAGTTGCTTTCCACTCAAATCCCTCTTCCACCATAGCCAAATATGTGAGGAGTGTTTGAGTGCTGGGAAGACTATCATTTGAAGCACAAGAGCAAGGAGTTCATCAACAACACACCGTCTATTACCTTTTGGAGAGTGGTGTCTCCTAGATTGGTTAGGTGTCACTTGGGAGCCTCCAACCAGATGTGGAGTTGAACCAAGAAGTTTGTAAGGGCAAGGAGATCGCCTACTTCGTGAAGATCTACCCCGAGTGAGGCTAGTCCTTCGTGGACGTAAGCCATAGTGGAATAGACAAGGTTGCTTCTTCGTGGACCCTTCGTGGGTTGAGCCCTCCGTGGACTCACGCAGCCGTTACCCTTCGTGGGTTGAAGTCTCCATCAACGTGGACGTACGATAGCACCACCTATCGGAACCACGCCAAAAACCACCGTGTCTTCATTGCGTTTGAAATCTACAATCCCTCCTTTACATACATATGCAATTGCTTACATTCCGCTGCTATACTCTTAGAATTGCATGTGTAGGGTGATGCTTGACATGTACTATTGCTAAAATCTGCCCACAACTAAAATTGGGAAAAGGTTAGGTTTTATCTGGTCAAGTAGTCTAATCACCCCCCCTCTAGACATACTTTCGATCCTACAAGTGGTATCAGAGCTTTGGTCTCCGTAAGCCTTGATTTCCATAGCTTTGGTGATCATAGCCTTGGTTTCACAACCTAGGAGAGTATGGCGTCTAGTGAGGGTAACTATCACCGTAGAGGTCCATATTTTGATGGTACAAACTTTGCTAGTTGGAAACATAAGATGAAAATGCATATTCTTGGTCATAACCCCGCCGTTTGGGCTGTTGTTCATGTTGGCTTGCAAGGTGACTTCTTTGAGGATGGCAAGGAACCGGATCGTGAGGCAACCCCGGAAGAATTGAAGATGTTGCAATACAATGCTCAAGCTTGTGACATTCTATTCAACGGTTTATGTCCCGAGGAATTCAACAAAATCAGCCGCCTCGAGAATGCAAAGGAAATTTGGGATACTTTGGTTGATATGCATGAGGGTACCGAGTCTGTCAAGGAATCTAAGTTGGATGTGCTTCAAAGTCAACTTGACAAGTTCAAGATGAAGGATGGTGAAGGAGTCGCTGAGATGGACTCTAGGCTTGCTCTCATCACAAATGAGATTGCCGGCTTAGGAAGTGAAGAGATGACCGACAAATTCATCATCAAGAAGATACTTAGAGCTTTGGATGGAAAATATGATACCGTCTGCACATTGATCCAAATGATGCCGAATTACAAAGATCTCAAGCCCACGGAAGTCATTGGAAGGATTGTTGCTCATGAAATGTCACTCAAGGACAAAGAGGAGCTACACAACAAATCAAGTGGTGCTTACAAAGCCTCAGCCGATGCTCCAACAACTTCAAGTGACAAGCTAGTATCCAATGAAGAGATTAGCCTAATGGTGAAAAGGTTCAACAAGTTCTACAAGAACAAAGGGAAAGAGAGAAGCTCTAGCTCAAGACATTATGAGAGAAGATCATCAAGTCGTGACCGTAATTGTTACAATTGTGGGAAGCCCGGACACTACTCTAATGAGTGCACGGCTCCCTACAAGAAAAGAGACGAATCACCAAGAGGAAGATATAGAAGAGATGAATCACCTCATAAGGAGAGAAGGAGTAGAGATGATCATTATGGACGAAGACACTCTCGAAGAAGCAAGGATTCGGAGAGGAAGGACAAGTCATCAAGGAGCTACACAAGAAGAAGACATCAAGCTCATGTTGGTGAATGGGTTTTCGGCTCCGACTCCGACAACCACTCCGAGAGAAGTTATCACTCCAACTCCGACTATAGTCAAGATGAAGGTGTTGCCGGGCTTGCACTTGTGTCATCCAACTCCTATGATCTATTTGACTCACCAAATGAAGGAATTGGAAGATGCTTCATGGCAAAAGGCTAGTAATCATGATAGTCAAGAGGAAACGAGTGACAATGCTATGAAGGAGATTGAGCGCCTAACTAAAGAACTAAATGCTCTTAAGTTAGCTCATGAAACAACTCAAGAGGATCATAGAGAACTTCTAAGAACTCATGAGAAGCTACGCTTCGAGAAGCTAAATTTAGAGCAAGAGCATGAGTTTCTTAAAGCTATCAATGACGATCTTCGAAAGAAGAGTTCTTCATATCTTGCCAAGCGTTTACTCTTGTCTACCTTTATGCCACAAGTTAAATCTAAGCAAACTAGCAACAAGGGTAAAAATGGTTCTACCTCTAGTAGTAACAATAGCAATGCTAAATCCAATATTGTTGCTTCTAGTAGTTCTATTGATTCCACTAATGATTCACTTAGCCAAGTTACACTTGAGCAAGTATGCTATTGAAAGGAATTATAGAAAAAGGTGTCTACAAGAGCCTTGCCGGGAGTAAGCAATTTGAAGAAATTGTACGCAAGCAAGGAAGGCACCGGAAGAACCAAGGTGTTGGTTTTGAACGAAAGTTCAATGCCGATGGAGTTGAGTGGGAAGAAGGTCAATACCCCAAGACGAAGTTCGTTCCTCAACAAGAGAAGTATGATCCTACTTCCTTCAAAGGAACACAAGCTCAAGAAGTTCTTCCACCACAAGACCACAAGCTAAAAGGCAAGGACAAGCTTCAAGAAGAGATTGATTCATTTGAAGAAGCTCCTCAAGCCATGGTCAAGTGGGTTCCCAAGACTTCGTCAAGTTCTACTTCATCAAGTGCTACTACAACTCCAAGGATTCCCATCAAGTTGATGTGGGTCCAAAAGAAGAAGAACTAGAGAGTTCTTGAGGGTGACTCCGCCAACAAACTTCACTCATATTATTTATGGCAAGGACTTGTGCAACCAACTTCCACATTTTGCACTAGTTCATGGAGTCACAAACCCTCTTGTTGGTAAGGCAAGGGACAAGGTAATCAATGCATTCATGGACATCATCATATGTGTATTTCACTCTATGTCTATGGATATCCTTGTATGTTCCTTGTGTGGGACTAACCCATGTAGGTATTGAAAGCACAAAACTCCAAAGGATTGCTCCCAACTTTTGATGGTCTACATCAACATTGAGCATCCACATCTTCAACATCTACATGAAGTCATCGTCGACAAAACCCAAGGTTAGTTCATCCCTCTTAGGGGGGATATCACATCTAGGGGGAGCTTTGCTCTAAACAATTGAGCTAAAGCAACTCTAATGGTGTGAACACATTAATGCTTTGTGTAAAAGTGGTAACCCCACTTGTGCTTAAACGATGAGTATGACCTATGATCAAATGTTCTCATTTGGCTCCTAAGTCAATGTACTCATATATAGATGACCTAGTCATCGCCATTGCTTGATAGATGCTAGAATTGATTGTGCATGTTTGACACATATTTCATTTGCAATCTTATTGTGTGAGCATGTTGGTTTGCATGATTTCATCATTCGAGGACATCCATTTGTTGTTTTGTTTGTCTTGGTTTTTCTGGCCAAGTGGATGTACAAGAATGCCTAAGAACCTTCTCTAGCTATCTATGTTTTCTTGTCTCAAATTCTATTCTTGTTGCATCACAAAAATTGAACAAGTCTTTTTTGGACCCTCCGGGTGAGGAGCACTCGGAGCCACCGATCTGAAAGGGCTGAACCTCCAAAACCTTCTAATTGATTTCGGCCGAACCAACTCACTCCAACTCGGTCCAACCGAAATCACTTAGATTGATCTAGGTTTTCATCTCGGTGCTACCGAATTGAACCATTTCGGAGCCACCGATGTGCTATACTGCGTGCAGTTACACATATCGGTGCCACCGAGTTGTTCAACTCGGCGCCACCGACAGCGTACGGGTATATATATCGCGCGGACCGAACGGTTGAAATTTCTCGACCCCACTCGTTCCTGCTCCCCGTTGCTGCCGTCGCCCGCGTCTTCGGATTTTGCCGTCGTCTCCAGCGTGCCCTCGCCACAGGATTCCGTCGCCGTCAATGGTAATCTCCACCGCCGTTGCCGCTGTAGAGGATCTCCACCAAGTTAGGGTGAGATTCGATCCCTTTCGTGCTTCCTTTTTCAGATTCAATGCACGATAGGAATGCCATGTATCTTGCCATGAATGCAATACTTGTTCCACCAGATTAGTTCGTAAGAACAAGATTCGACCAAAAAATTTAGGGTTAGGTTTCCGCCGAATGCATCTCGGACCGACCGATTCGACATTTTCGGTACCACTGATTTGGTCTCTGGCCATAGCACTAGTACGTCTCGGTGCCACCGAGTTGTGCGAATCGGTGAGACCGAAAGTAATGTCTCGGTGAAACCCTAGCATCTCGGAGCCACCGAAACCCATCTCAGTCTGACCGAAGTGGCGTGCCAGGTCTCTATAGTGTGCTTCGGTGTCACCGAGATCATCAACTCGGTCCATCCGAACTGCATTCTGTGAAAACCTAGGACTAAAGTTTGAACTCATTTTTATGCAAAACAATCTGCTTTTTGTGATGACACATCTACTCTACCCATACCCATCTATTCACAGGGTCAGCTCAGCGAGATGTCTAGTGGCAGTGACAGTCAGAACAGGTCTAAACAGCAGGCAGAGATGAGTGAAGGGTCAAGCCATAATGAAAGTTTCTATGAGGGAGAGAGGAGCTCTCCAGATCTTCCTAAAGCTGCAACCAGAACAAGGAAGAAGAAAACCTCTGACAGTGAGGATGAGGATTTTGTTGCAAGTGAAGCTGTATCTAAGAAGAAAAGAGTTGTGCTTGCTAAGGAGTACAGCACCAAGCCTACATCTGTCAAAGAGAGAACAGCTGTAAGGAAAGTGCCAAAACAGTCCCTACAACTCACTCCTGAAAAGGCTAGTGAGGCAGCTGCAGGTGCTAAGAAGAAGAGGATAAGAAAGACTACTGCCCGTGTGATTGGCAGACCCTCCATGATGATTGATGAGGAGGAAGAGGAGGAGGATGAGCCAGCTGCTGCACCCCCTGCAAAAGCTCAGAAGCTCATGTCTGATGCAATCAAGACTGCTGCACCCTCCAAGTCTAAGCCTAAGGTGTCAGCACCCAAGAGGTCAACCAGAAACATATCAGCTTCAGAGAAGAACAAGGCCCCAGTGCCTGAGTCAACTGTTGATGAAGAGCCTCAAGTGCTCAGAAAGTTGAAGCCAAAGATTCCAGACCATGACAACGCACACCCAGTAGCAGAAAACATGATGCTAAGAAAGGACAAAGGACTGCGTCAGTGGAGACAGTCGGATCTCTATGCTATCAGGAGAAGGACAACGTGTGATTACCGCTTTCACACTCGAGAGCAACAGGACTTTTATGAGACAGTTTTGCTTGACAAGAAGCCCATATTCAGTGACATGAAGTGGGTGGACTGGGAATTCATTGATGAGAATGAGGATTATTTTCCCCATGTCCATGAGAGCTTCAGGATTGCAGGTGTTGATGAATTTGTTGGAAAGAAATTGACTAAGTGGAATGATGAGATGATCATGTAATTCTACTCAACTGCACATTTCTATCCAGATGGCAGAATAGTGTGGATGACTGAGGGTATTAGGTACCAGTCTACCATCTCTGAGTGGGCAAATATACTTGGTGCACCCAAGGAAGAGGATGATTATATGGACATATATGCCAAGCTCAAGATGGATCACAATTCCATGGCCAACATGTATACTGCAATTCCTCAGAAGGATTTAGAGACTCACAAACTTGGTTCCGTGAAGCATTTGCTACCAGGACTGGCCACCTCGAACACAATCTTGCGGTACACCATGTTACCCAAGTCAGGCGATGATAAGATGATTCGTGGCCACTCCATCAACTTGCTGCACTTATTTGATACTCCTTAGAAATTCAAGGTGATGAGCCTGATAGTAGAGACTATCAAGAGGACTGCAGCAGATCAGAAGAGATCGTGTGGATATGCTCCCCACATACAGTTATTGATCAATTCCAAGGTTGGAACCAGCACGTATCTTCTTGATCGCGAGCATTTGCCACTCCGTCCAGAGTTTGGACAACGTTATAGTGATGGATCCTTCGCATCCCACTTCTGCACAAGCTCAAGAGGAAATCCGCAAAGCCCAAGAAGCTAAAGCAGCTCAGGAGGCAGCAGCTCCCAATGCTCAAATAGTCAATCTCAAGACACCAAAGGATCAAATGCAATATCTGCTTGAAGCCACTCTGAGGATTGAGAGAAGTTTGGCCAACCTCACCCAGACCCAGGCTAGTTTTGAGCGGATCATTGAGACCAAATTTCATGATTTGGATGTCAAGGTGACTGAGATTCAAACCACAGTGGAACAGCTGCAAGGAGATGTAGATGCTGTCAAGCAAGCCAGATCAGATGACAGTGAAGATGAAAGACCGACCACAGAGCAGTTTCAGCAAGTGCCTAGGGCTACCAGGTCAGCTGCAGTGCCAGTAGTGGATTCACGGACCACAGTATCTGCACTAGCCGCCATAGCCACAGTGCCACCGCAGGTCTCAACTCCACCAGTCCAGCAGACATAGGTAGAAGAATTCGCGGACGCTCTCCTCTCCACGCCATCTACGCACACCAGAGCCACTAGCAGAAGAATGCCTTCAGGAGCTTCGGAGGACCGTGCCTAGAGCGCCGACTAGTCCTATACTATTCGATCTTTTTGGTACTTGTTGCCAAAGGGGGAGAATTTCTATAGATCATAGGCTTCGAGAGAGAGTGTTTTGGTTTTTCTTTCGAGAGTTCTTGCTACTTATTTGTTTGTGTTGCTACCTTTGTTATGTGTGTGCTTGCTATGCTACAGTGTCTGTGTGATACTTATGCCTGTAAGTTACCATGTCGATTGGTCATATTATGCCTATTGTCATATTCCATGTTTATCTCTACCATTATCTTGTATGATCAATTACTTATGTTGGTGATGCGTGCTTACCTTTCCAATCATATCATTTTGCGCGCTCCACCAAGATGTATGTGACATGGAAGAGTGACCCATGAGCCTAATCGATTGTGCATTTGCATTCAAACGTAATTTTTTAATAATGCACAAATTTAGGGGGAGCTCTTGCTTATCACATACTTCTCAAAGCGACGATGCATTTCATTAAGTTAATCATTTGTCGAAGCTTTGATCTATATGTTGTCATCAATTACCAAAAAGGGGGAGATTGAAAGCACATTTGCTCCCTTGGTGGTTTTGGTAATTCATAAGAACATATATCTCATTGAACTAATGTCCATTCAAGATTAAGATTTCAGGATGTTCAATGATTGGCATGGCATGGACTAGAGAAGTGGACCCCTCAAAATGCTAAGGACAAGGATTGGCAAAGGATCAAGACTCTACATTTTTGGTTTAGTGATCCAAGATCACATTGAGTCCATAGGAAAGCCAATACTATTAAAAGGGGATGAGGTGTTGCTTAATGGTCTTTTTGCTCAAGTGCTTAGTGACAGTATTCCTAAACCCTCAACCACTCTCTCTACCCAAATATGTCCTAAACCCAAAGTCCAACTCGGCCCCACCGATATTTCCTACCCGGCCCCACCGAGTTCATCCAAGACTTAGCCACTGCCAAACCCTAACAAATCGGATCCACCGAAATGGATCTCGGTCCCACCGAGATGGCCTTGCCAACTCTCTGTAATCGTTTGCATTTACTTCGGTCTCACCGAGATGGCTTGCCAACTCTCTGTTGCCTTATTGCTTCACTTCGGTCCTACCGAGTTGATGCAATCGGTGCCACCGAGATGAGGATTGCCCTAGCCATTGCACTTCGGTCCATCCGAGATGTTCGTATCGGTCCCACCGAGATTCCTAAAGTTCATATCTTTTACACAGTTCGGTGCTACCGAGATTATCGTTTCGGTGCCACCGAGTTGGGTCAAAAGTGTGTAACGGTTGGATTTTGTGTGGAGGCTATATATACCCCTCCACCCCATCCTTCTCAGTAAGGAGAGCCACCAGAACGTGCCTACACTTCCACCATACATTTTCTGAGAGAGAACTACCTACTCATGTGTTGAGATCAAGCCATTCCATTCCTACCATTTGAATCTTGATTTCTAGCCTTTCCCAAGTTGCTTTCCACTCAAATCCCTCTTCCACCATAGCCAAATCTGTGAGGAGTGTTTGAGTGCTGGGAAGACTATCATTTGAAGCACAAGAGCAAGGAGTTCATCAACAACACACCGTCTATTACCTTTTGGACAGTGGTGTCTCCTAGATTGGTTAGGTGTCACTTGGGAGCCTCCAACCAGATGTGGAATTGAACCAAGAAGTTTGTAAGGGCACGGAGATCGCCTACTTCATGAAGATCTACCCCGAGTGAGGCTAGTCCTTCGTGGACGTAAGCCATGGTGGAATAGACAAGGGAACTTCTTCGTGGACCCTTCGTGGGTGGAGCCCTCCGTGGACTCACGCAGCCGTTACCCTTCGTGGGTTGAAGTCTCCATCAACGTGGACGTACGATAGCACCACCTATCGGAACCACGCCAAAAACCACCGTGTCTTGATTGCGTTCGAAATCTCCAATCCCTCCTTTACATACATATGCAATTGCTTACATTCCGCTGCTATACTCTTAGAATTGCATGTGTAGGGTGATGCTTGACATGTACTATTGCTAAAATCTGCCCACAACTAAAATTGGGAAAAGGTTAGGTTTTATCTGGTCAAGTAGTCTAATCACCCCCCCTCTAGACATACTTTCGATCCTTCAGACTTGCATAGACAGTTCCTAGATCCTCGCCATAAGTTCAGAAAAGACAAGAAGAACTTCACCAAAGGTAGAGTTGTCAAAAACTCTGCACCACCTGCGTTGACTGGCCAACAGATCCTGGATCAGTTAAACGCTCTCGAGCCTGATCCAGAGCGTCCAGTGTATTTTAAGGGGTATAATTCGGAACACGCCTGGACTCACAAGACATGCTTGTGGGATCTGCCTTACTTCAAAGACCTCCTTCTTGCACACAACATCGACGTGATGCACACTGAAAAGAATATCGGCGAGGCCCTTTTTCGTACATTGTTCGGCATAGATGGGAAGTCAAAGGATAATACTAAGGATAGAGTCGATCTGCATACTCTATGTGATAGACCGTTACAAAACATGCGACAATCGAAAGGAAAGCAGAACTGGACGAAGCCAAAGGCCTGGTTCAATCTTGGAAGGCCAGCTATGAGGGAAATTATCTTGTGGGTGAAAATGCAGTTGATGTTCCCCGATGGGTATGCAGCGAATCTAGAGAGGGGAGCGAGTCTTGAAAAATTGAAAATATTTGGTCTCAAGAGTCATGATTGGCACATATGGCTTGAGCGGGTAATGCCGGTGATGTTGCGTGGCTTTATCCCTGAGGATGAATGGCTAGTACTGGCAGAGCTGAGCTATTTCTTCCGTGTTCTTTGTGCGAAAGAACTATCGCCTGCCGTGATAGATGACATGGAAAAGTTGGCGCCGGAGTTGCTCTGCAAGTTAGAGAAGATCTTTCCACCGGGCTTCTTTAATCCAATGCAGCATTTGATTTTACATCTCCCGATCGAGGCAAGATTGGGGGCCCGTGCAAAATCGTTGGTGCTATGCAACTGAGAGGATGAAGAAGACGCTTTGAGCAAAATGTAAAAATAAACGTAGAATTGAAGCATAGATGGCCGATGCATTCTTTACTGAGGAGGCGGCCAACTTCGTGACAGCACACTACGAAGCCAAAAATCGTCATTTGCATAATCCGAAGCCTCGGTACAATGCTGGCGACCCTAAAAAAGGTGGATCCAACCTCAGCCTATTCAAAGGGAAGCTCGCACCAGCCGGTGCTTCGAAAGCAATAGTGTTGGATGTCGAAGAATGGCGGACCATTTCGTTGTATATCTTCAACAACCTAACAGAAGTGCGGCCGTACATCGAGTAAGTTCTCGGTACATTGTTTCGCAACTTCTAATTCCTTTGAACTGCTCTTATTCCCGGATATTTGATACAGTCGATACGTCACCAAATTCTCGGATGGAGCGGTGATCCAATAGGATTCCATCGAAGAGTATGAGCTTCTGGCAAAGCATGGAGGTGGCTATCCCAGTTTCACCTCTTGGTTCAAACAAATGGTATTTACCATTAGTAGACCATTTCATTTCTTGGTCTAATTTGCGGCTAATGCAACAATCCTTTTGTATTAAACTTTTGTAGGCTAATTCAGAGTCTATGGACGCCGAATTGAGACAAGCCGCTAATGGTTTTGACTATAAGGTCTGTTCATTTGAGAAATACGACATCAACGGGTATCGCTTTCGTACCTTTGGCAAAGAGCTATCTATGGCCGACCGAAAATCTACAAATTGTGGTGTCTCTGCTATCGGCGAAGGAGGTACCGAGTATTATGGAAGAGTTGAAGCAATTTATGAACTTCTATTCTATTGTGAAAACCCACCGAACGTCGTAGTCTTCAAATGTTATTTGTTCCAGCCGAAGGAGACTAGAAGGACTCATGAACATATAGGGCTAGTCGAAATCAAACAAAGCACCCATTTAGATGTTCCCGATGTCTATATTACGGCTCAACAGGCGACCCAAGTTTTCTATCTACCGTGGTCCTGCCAAACTAATGCAAATCTGAATGGTTGGGATGTCGTTTATGAAGTGCCGCCACGTGTTAGACCACCTCCCCCCAATGAAGAGGATTATGAACCTCACATTAACCCAGACACATATGAAGGAGAATTCTTCCAAGAAACACGTCTTTCCAAAAAACGTTTCAAGAACCGCTCTACTTCACCCCAGAACATGGAAGTAGACAGCGACAGTGAATCCGACTTCACCCCTGAGCTGCAACAAGAAGAGGTTACTGCTGCGGATGACCTGTCAATGCTTGACCGATTACAGAAAGGCCTTCCACATGTTGATGCCACTGAACCCGATGAGCACGTCATTCATGACGACATGCGTGATAGTGATGATGATGATGCATCTATTGATCCCGAAGCATATATAGACGATCCAGACTATTAGTTTGTATGCATCCCAACTTAAATTATATACCTATTATTATTCATGTCATGTATTCAATTTTTTTATGTTGTACTAATTTCGTTTACTCTTTGTCATGGCAGGTGTTGAAAGATGGTGGGCACGGGTCCAGAGCGCTCCGCGGGTACTTCGTCGGCGGCCCGCGGGAGGGGTACTTCCATTCCACCCGTACCTCTCCGGAGAGCGTTGTTAGACAGATTGGGGACACCGGCGGGCGCTTCTTCGTCGGCGTCGTTGCCCACCGGGAGAGGAGGTCGGGGAGGGAAGAAGAGAGGAGGTAGATCAGGACGTGGCCGCGGGAGAGGTAGGCAGGCTGCTACGCCTTCCTCGCCCCCACCCCCAGCTGATTCACCCGAGCACATGACTGCTAGGGTGGACCCGTCTGAGGTGGAGGCTACGGGGACTCCGGACCACGAGCCTCGGGTCGACGGGCCTTCGGCCCACGAGACTCCGGTCCCAGAGGCTTCGACCCACGAGACTTCGGGCCACGAGACTTTGGACCAGGCTACGTCCCAGGAGACGTCCGGATGGGGTACCTGGCCGGATCCGCCTGAGGGGCCGAGTGGCCATGCTGATGGTGGCGGGGATGAGTGTACTGATAGTGAGGGCGAGGTGGTTGAGGGGGCCACCGTGTACCAGCGTGGTGGTACACGGCTCCCGCCCCTGCCGGCGACCCGCGAGCGGAGGCCGGTGATTAGGCCTGATGGGGAGAAGTAAGTGCATTTACTATTTTTGTACATTTTGCCTTCACGTTTCTTCAAATATCTAATGCGTTGGCTTGGTCATACTGCAGGGGTTGGGTACACGCCACTGACGTCCGCAGGCCCAACACCGTCCTTGGTGTGCTTTGCCGGCAAAATTTCCCGGGGTTTGTCACGTTGCCCGGTGAGGGTCAGCTTCCAGAGCTAGGATTGAGCTGGGAGCACTACTTGGCTGCCCCGGCCCCGCCGGAGGAGATGATCGACGGTGTCTTGTGCCACACGAGGGCCGAGATGGTGATTAGAAGCTTTTGGGTAATTTCTCCTTTACACAATTAAAAATTAACAATAGCTAGTTATTGTACTAATCAGTGTTGTCTCGTTTGATTGCAGACCTTCTACAGGTGTGAGGAGGGATACGAGGAGGACGCGGCAAAGGTTATCGATACCGAGTGCAAGCGCCTACTACAAAATTTACGGCACGAGGCTCGGCCGCAGGCTGTTCGAGACTACTACGCCAAGCGTGGTATTAAGAAGGACAAGCCGTCGTGTCGGGCTAAGTTTCTGAAGAAGGATCAGTACATGAAGGTAATTACCTATTCTTAAGGCATTGTACTTAGTTTCCTTGATTTGATTCGTAGGCGTAGTGCTCAAATTTCTCTTTACTAACTTAGGTGCCGCCGAGATGGTGTGCGGATAAGATAGATTGTTGGGAGGCATTGGTGGATGAGTGGTGCATAGGCCGCTGGCGAGCCGTCCACGACAATGCCAAGGACCGGTGTGCCCAAATGGTTGGTGTGCCACACCATCAAGGCAGCGCCAACTTATATCAGTTCGGGCGGAACTGGGTATGTGGTTTGCTTCATGATTCATGCAATTCATTCTTCATGCTAGCTTGAGCCCTTTACTAATACTTTGTTCCTCTCTTTTAGGCGTGACACAATAACACGGAGGTGCCTGAGGTGTACGACCTCTATGCCATGGCCCATACTGCCTCGTACAAGAAGGCCAAGGCATTCTCTGAGTCTGACCTCGATCATCCAGAGAATTTCACCAACATCTCCTCCCACCACATGCTCGTGAGGTACATCCAGGAGGGGAAGGCGAGGAAAGGGGAGGACTTTAACCCGAGCCTGAATCCTATTGATCCAGAGCTGGTGATGATATCTGGTGGCGGGAGGCCCCATGGCTCATTAGCCATTGGAGATGGACTGATACGTTGTCCTCTCACTCTCCTAGAGATCAAGGCGCGCCAAACGAGCTCCTGTCCCGAGATAAGGACTCGTCCACGGCCAGTCGATCTCGCCATCGAGGTTAGTTATACGGACTCAGATATCTTTCCTCCATTACATTGTGTGTGCGGCCATCGATGATTACAATGCTAACGAGGAGTGGTGTTGCAGGCTGCTCTTCAGAAAGAGAGAGCGACAACCCAGGCGCTTCTGGAGGAGAGGGACCGGGTGGCGGCGGAGAAGGAACTGCTGGCGGAGGAGAAGACGGCTAGGTTGTTGGAGGAGGAGAGGAATCGGAATGAGCTGGCTCACCGGGCCATGTACGAGCTCCTCGTGGTAAGTTTCTTCTGCATATTAGCCAAATCATGCACGTAATGTTCGTTTCATTACTAACTAATATGACTGACTTGTCAAAACCAAATGTGCAGTCTATGTGCGAGAAGACCAGTCGGACCCCTCCGCCGATGCCAGTCATTGCTCAGACGGGAACGGTGAGTTTCATTTGAATGGTCATTAGTTACTAGTCTTAACATTTGAGTGTCATCATGCTAACGAGACATTGCAAATGATCTTTGGTGCAGCATAACTCCTGAGCCGCATCGCACACCCCTTCTCCAGGGCAACCTTCTCCAGGTGATCGCGACTGCCAGAGCAACCCCGGTGCTTGACCTCCGTGATGACGACGACGGTAAGTTTTCTCTAATGTTTTGCTTAACAAATGCATACTTAGTTTCGTACATGCTAGTTAGCCCTAATATGCCACATATTTAGCTTATTTTCCCCAAAAAAGACATAATTAGCTTATTTAGTTCATTTATGACATAATTAGCTTATTTAGTTCATTTATGACATAATTAGCTTATTTAGTTCATTTATGACATAATTAGCTTAGTTAGGTAAAAAAATGGCATAATAATAACCTTGGTTATCTCATAAATGTCATATACTTACCTTATTTTCCTCCAAAATGACATAATAAGCTAAGTTAGCTCAATAATGACCTATACTTACCTAAGTTAGCTCAAAAATGACATAATTACCTAAGTTAGCACAAAAATGACCTATACTTACCTTATTTTCCTCCAAATTGACATAATAAGCTTAGTTAGCTCAAAAATGGCATAATTACCTAAGTTAGCTTAATAATGACCTATACTTACCTTATTTTCCTCCAAAATGACATAATAAGCTTAGTTAGCTCTAAAATGGCATAATTACCTAAGTTAGCTCTAAAATGACACAAATAAGGAATAAGAAGAAGAAAAACAAGGAAGAGGAGAAAAAGAAAGAATAGAAGAAGAAAGAGAAGAAAAAGAAAGAATAAAAGAAGAAGAATGAGAAGGAAAAGGATAAAAAGATAGAAGAGAAGAAAGATGAGAAAAAGAGAGAAGAAGAAGAAAATATATTCTTATTCTTCCTTTTTCTCTTATTTCTTTTTCTCCATCTTCTATTCCTTCTTATTCTTCTTCTTCTTCTTCTTCTTCTTCTTCTTCTTCTTCTACTTCTTCTTCTCTTTCTTCTTCTTCTTCTTCTTCTTCTTCTTCTTCTTCTTCTATTTCTTCTTCTTCTTCTTCTTCTTCTTCTTCTTCTTCTTCTTCTTCTAGTCTTCTTCTTCTTCTTCTTCTTCTTCTTCTTCTTCTTCTAACTTTCTTACTCCCATTTTTCCCTAACAAATGCATACTTAGCTTCGTACATGCTTGTTAGCCCTATTATGTCACATACTTAGCTTATTTTCCCCGAAAAAGACATACTTAGCTAATTATCCTCCAAAATGAGATAATTAGCTTATTTAGTTCATTTATGACATAATTAGCTTATTCATTTCAAAAACGGCATAATAACCTTGGTTAGCTCATAAATGTCATATACTTAGCTTATTTTCCTCCAAAATAACATAATTACCTAAGTTAGCTCTAAAATGACCTATACTTACCTAAGTTAGCTCAAAAATGGCATAATTACCTAGGTTAGCACAAAAATGACCTATACTTACCTTATTTTCCTCCAAATTGACATAATAAGCTTAGTTAGCTCAAAAATGGCATAATTACCTAAGTTAGCTCTAAAATGACACAAATAAGGAATAAGAAGAAGAAAAACAAGGAAGAGGAGAAAAAGAAAGAATAGAAGAAGAAAGAGAAGAAAAAGAAAGAATAAAAGAAGAAGAATGAGAAGGAAAAGGATAAAAAGATAGAAGAGAAGAAGAAAGATGAGAAAAAGAGAGAAGAAGAAGAAGAAAATATATTCTTATTCTTCCTTTTTCTCTTCTTTCTTTTTCTCCATCTTCTACTCCTTTTTCTTATTCTTTTTCTTCTTCTTTCTTTCTTTCTTTCTTCTTCTTCTTCTTCTTCTTCTTCTTCTTCTACTTCTTCTAGTCTTCTTCTTCTTCTTCTTCTTCTTCTTCTTCTAGTCTTCTTCTTCTTCTTCTTCTTCTTCTAGTCTTCTTCTTCTAGTCTTCTTCTTCTTCTTCTTCTCACTTTCTTACTCACATTTTTGCAGGTTTGATTCACTTCATGGAAGCAGGCATTGATGGACTTCTAGTGTTTAGTTTTTGTTTTGATTTGTATTGAAGAACAATGTCAAACTATGTATGTATATATGGATGAGCTCCGTGAAACTATGTATGTATTGGATCTTTTAATACCCTATGTGTTCTCTTCCATTCGATGGACTGCTAGATGTTGGATACATGGGCTATGCTTGAGGTTGAAACTATATATATCATATATGTCTTTTGAAAATGCAGGGATATAACAGAAAACAGACAAAACAGTAACAATACAGGCACTTTGCCGTCTGCCAGCCGACGGCAAAGACCTTTGCCGTCGGTAGGCGGACGGCAAAGGTGCCACGTGGCAGCAACCTGTTCAACCTGGGAGTATCAGGTCTGACCATTTGGTCATTCTGCCGTCTGCCAGCAGACGGCAAAGACCAGCCTGGCAGACGGCAAAGACTAAGCAGAAGTGACGGTTAGCCACGGGTCTGCTGACGTCATAGGGCTGACGGCAAAGTTTGCCGTCCGCCGGCAGACGGCAAAGTCTGCCGTTAGCCACCTAACGGGGCTAACCGCTATTCTTTGCCGTCCATGATCTTTGCCGTCAGCTTGGCCAGGAAAGCGGACGGCAAACTTCTTTGCCGTCAGCTGTTTTTACGCAGACGACAAACAAAGGCATTACCGTGACTTTCAGTGCCGGAAGTGTTTGCCGTCCGTGGCAGACGGCAAAGACGTTTGCCGTCGGTGGCCTGGTCCTTTGCCGTCTGCTATGGCAGACGGCAAATTAGCTGATTCCTGTAGTGCTTTGTGGAATAAGTTCATTTTTATCATTAGGAACAACGGTAATAGCTCCTTTCTTAGGGACACAATGAACGGGACTTACCCATCTACTATCAGCTATGGGATAGATTATACCTGCTTCCAGAAGCTTTAATATTTCAGTTCTTCCCACCTCTTTCATCTTAGGATTTAATCGTCGTTGGCGGTCGACAACCGTTTTAGCATCAGGCTCCATATTAATTTTGTGCTGACATAGAGTGGGACTAATGCCCTTAAGATCATCAAGAGTATATCCAATAGCAGCTCGGTGCTTCCTCAGAGTTTTTAGTAATCTCTTTTCTTCATGCGCTGAAAGGTTAGCACTAATAATAACAGGATATATCTTCTTTTCATCGAGGTAAGCATATTTCAATGTATCAGGCAATTGCTTTAATTCAAATACAGGGTCACCCTTAGGTGGAGGAGGACCTCCAAGAGTTTCAACAGGCAAATTATGTTTAAGGATAGGTGGTTGATCAAAGAACATCTTATCTATTTCATTTCTTTCATTCATATGCATATCATTTTCATGGTCTAGCAAATATTGTTCTAACAGATCAGTAGGAGGTACGGCAATAGAAGCAAGACCAATAATTTCATTTTTACTAGGCAATTCTTTATCATGAGGTTGTCTACGAAACTTGGAGAAATTAAACTCATGAGATGTACCACCGAAATCAACACTAACAATTTCCTTAGCGCAATCAATCTTAGCATTAACAGTGTTCAAGAAAGGTCTACCAAATATAATGGGACAAAAGTCATCTTGTGGAGAACCTAGGACTAGAAAATCAGTAGGATATTTTATTTTTCCACACAAGACTTCAACATCTCTAACGATCCCAAGCGGTGTAATGGTATCTCTGTTTGCAAGCTTAATAGTAACATCTATGTCCTCTATTTCAACAGGTGCAATATCATTCATAATTTCCTGATATAAGGTAAACGGAATAGCACTCACACTAGCACCCAAATCACATAAGCCATGATAACAATGATCTCCTATTTTAACAGAGACAACAGGCATGCCTACAACGGGTCTGTTTTTATCTTTAGGATCTGGTTTAGCAATTCTAGCTGCTTCATTACAGAAGTAAATAACATGCCCATCTATATTATCGACCAAGAGATCTTTAACCATAGCAACATTAGGTTCAACTTTAATTTGTTCAGATGGTCTAGGTGCTCTAATATTACTTTTCTTAACCACGGTTGAAACTTTAGCATGTTCCTTAATCCTAACAGGAAAAGGTGGTTTCTCAATATAAGTAGTAGGCACAACTGGATCAGCATGGTAAACAATTGTTTCTTCTTTAACACTAACGGGTTCTTCTTTTAATTCAATAGGTGGGTGATATTTAAACCACTTCTCCTTAGGGAGATCAACATGAGTAGCAAAGGATTCACAAAAGGAGGCTACTATTTCAGAGTCAAGTCCATATTTAGTGCTAAACTTGTGAAAAGCGTCGGTAGCCATAAAAGATTTAACACAATCAAACTCAAGTAGTATACCTGACTCATTATCATTGTCGAGTTCCCAATCTTCAGAGTTGCATTTAATTCTTTCTAGAAGATCCCATCTGAATTCAATAGTTTTCTTCATAAAGGAGCCAGTCGAAGAAGAATCGAGCATGGTTTGATTATCATGAGAAAGCCGAGCATAAAAATTCTGTAAGATAATTTTTCTTGAGAGCTCATGATTGGGGCATGTGTACATCATATACTTAAGCCACCCCCAAGCTTGAGCGATGCTTTCTCCTTCACGAGGCCAAAAATTATATATATAATTCCGATCACGATGAACCAAATGCATAGGATAAAATTTCGGATGGAATTCCAGTTTCAATCGGTTCCAGTCCCATGTATCAGTATCATCACATAGCCTATACCATGTCAATGCCTTTCCCTCCAAAGATAAAGGGAATACTTTCTTCTTAACTCCATCTCCGGATAAACCTGCAAGCTTAAACAATCCACAAATTTCATCCACATAGATCAAGTGCATATCAGGATGTACCGTTCCATCTCCTGCATAAGGATTAGCTAGCCGTTTCTCTATCATACCCGGAGGAATTTCATATGAAATATTTTCAGTAGGTGCAGTAGGTTGAGGAGCAACTATTTATGTTTCCGATAGAGGTGAAGATACCCCGAACAAATCCCTCAAAGGATTACTTTCCATAGTGACAAGTAACAGTAAATTTCAGCACGTAATATAAATGTTTCCTTACCAAATTCCACTCACCAAAGGCGCTTCACTCCCCGGCAACAGCGCCAGAAAAGAGTCTTGATGACCCACAGGTATAGGGGATCAATGGTAGTCCTTTTGATAAGTAAGAGTGTCGAACCCAACGAGGAGCAGAAGGAAATGACAAGCGGTTTTCAGCAACATATTTTCTGCAAGCACTGAAATTATCGGTAACGAGTAGTTTGATAGCAAGATAATTTGTAACAAGTGACAAGTAGCAATAGTAACAAAGAGTGCAGCAAGGTGGCCCAATCCTTTTTATAGCAAAGGACAAGCCGGAACAATGTCTTATAGTAAGCAAAGCGTTCTCGAGGACACATGGGAATTTCATCTAGTCACTTTCATCATGTTTGTTTGATTCGCGTTCGCTACTTTGATAATTTGATATGTGGGTGGACCAGTGCTTGGGTGCTGTTCTTACTTGAACAAGCCTCCCACTTATGATTACCCCCTCTCGCAAGCATCCGCAACTACGAAAGAAGAATTCAGATAACTCTAACCATAGCATTAAACATATGGATCCAAATCAGCCCCTTACGGAATAGCGCATAAACTAGGGTTTAAGCTTCTGTCACTCTAGCAACCCATAATCTAATTACTACTCCACAATGCATTCCCTTAGGCCCAAAGATTGTGAAGTGTCATGTAGTCGACGTTCACATGACACCACAAAGAGAATCAACAACATACATATCATCAAAATATCAAACGAATACCAAATTCACATGATTACTTATGACAAGACTTCTCCCATGTCCTCAAGAACAAAAGTAACTACTCACAAATCATTTTCATGTCCAAGATCAGAGGGGTATTGAATAGCATAATAGATCTGAACAAATAATCTTCCACCAAATAAACCAACTAGCATCAACTACAAGATGTAATCAACACTACTAGCAACCCACAGGTACCAATCTGAGGTTTTGAGACAAAGATTGCGTAGGGGAACGCGACAGAAAACAAAAAAATTCGGTACAGCGAGAACGCCCAGGACCACTATGGAGACTGCATACAGGGTTTGATCTGATGATTACCGACTCGTAGCGCAGCGGAAGTAGAGTCGATGTAGATCGTCGGTGCAGATCCCCGCAGCTAGGATTTACAACCTCCCAACCGCGAGGATGTACTCCCTCGTCAGACAGCCCTTCGGGAGGCGGTCGGACAGTCCCTCGGACGATGTCACGGACAGCCCTTCGGGAGGACCCTCGAAACTCGAACGGTAACTCGGACAGCCCTTCGGGAGGACCCTCGAACAGCCCCTCGGGCAAAAGATCGAAACTACGACCTCTCTACGAGGTTGCACACATACGGTGTCTGCTATCCGGCAGGGCTTCACTGTCCAGAACTAGTTCCTGCCGGAACCCAGACAGCCTTTCGGCTCTACGAAACTATTTCGTGGGAGGGAGAGAGAGAGCCATACAAAGCATGGCATGTGTATGAGAGCAAGGGATGAGTGTGGAGAGCACCTCTCCACCTCTATTTATAGGAAAGCCAAGGGGTAGGGATGGCACACAAAAAATACCAAAGTACCCCCACTTTATGTCACACAGAAAGAGAATAAAAGGTAAAAAAAATGGCATGTGGAGCTCCATGGAGGAGCTCCACCTTGGCCGGCCACCATCATGGGGGCTCCCCCAAGGGGGGTTCCTTAGTGCCTAAGTCTTTCTAGAATCCTTTTGGGAAAATCCCAAAAGGTGCCTTCCAAAAAATTAACCATAAAGTAATTTTCACTATTCACGGAACCAATTTTCCGCGACCGTTAAATCCAAAAATATTTCTGTGGGTCATAGAAAAATTCAAGTTCCCACACAAATGATTTTGGACGCGTTCTGAAACAATTCCAGATTAATGATTTTCATCTGCGAAAAGCAACCAAACCGGTTCCGGCAGCTCCGGAACATTTCCGGTTTTTATCCCAGAAAAATCCCAGAAGTTTCTAGAACAATTCTGGCACCCTCGAAGAATTTCCAGGCATGTGCCGAAACCAATTTGACTTAATGGCATACCCCGAAACAATTTTCAGTTTTACCGAAACTATTCTGGTGTTCTCTCCGCAACGTTTCCGTTGTCTCCGAAACTTTTCCGGTGACTTTCTCTCAGACTCCATGTCTAGAATTCAGCAGATAGATGACCCTTAAGCGTGTGACCCTATAGGTTCGGTGAAGTATAGACATGACCCGGAACACTTTTCGATCAATGATCAACATCGGAGCCGTGGACACCCATATTGACCTCTATACCCACACGAATGAATATTCGAGTGAACCTCCAGTTGCCGTGTGCTATTCCTGTTGCATCGCGATATGTTACAAACACCCGAGGTGATATTTTCTGCATCCCCGTGGATCAACAACTTGTCCACTATGCCAGTTACCTCGTTACCAGTTTTGTTCTCTTTTCTCGTTTCCGTGTTCCGGCATCCCTATGATCAAATCACCCTTTGTCTGGCCAGACGATGATGGATACCGTAACACCGAGAGGGCCCGAGAATATCTCTCCATCATCAGAGGAGCAAATCCCAATCTTGAGCTATCTCGTTCCTTGTCATACCTTTCCGTGAACCCGTAAGCCGCCGTAATAGCCACCCAGTTACGGATGACGTTTAACAAACCCCAAAGTTCACGAAGCAAGCACGAAGGAACTCGATACTCTCATGGTCTAAGGAATTATGCAAACATTAACTATCTCTGTGTTATTAACCATTAAATTGTGACGAAAGTATCTCATAGCATAACATCAATTCAGGTCGATTCAACACAAGTGTTCTGCTAACATTGTGCCCTCAAAATTGCCAGCATAGCCATGCCCATGATCAGGAAAATAGGATCATCATGCAATACTTGAGCCAGTCATAGAGGCATGACTAGGAATACATTTTTCTGTTTATTATACCACCCGTGCACATGAGTTTCCCTCCGAGCCTCGTGGTTATTGTAGACTCGAGAATCATTGCAGTTATAGCATGGAACATAAACATTCATTACAAACTTGGAGATACAAAATAACTGTTATTACTGCCTCTAGGGCATATCTCCTATAGACTCCCACTTGCACTAGAGTCATAATCTAGTTACATGGCTTCCCTAACACCAATGGCTATCCGGTGTTGCTCATGCTTTGCTCGTGGTAGAGGCTTTGTCATCGGGTCTGACACATTCAGATCCGTGTGAACTTTGCGTACTTTCACTAAACCCGCTTTGACATGATGTTGAATGAGTTTATATTTGCGTTCAATATGTCTTGTCTTATTGTGCAAACTTGGCTCCCTTGCCTGAGCCACGACGCCACTATTATCACAATAGATCTCCACCGGGTCCAGAGCACTAGGAACCACACCAAGGTCTTCAAGAAATTGCTTGATCCAGACCGCCTCCTTGGAGGCTTCTGAAGCTGCAACATATTCCGCCTCCGTCGTAGAATCCACCACAGTCTTTTGTTTGGAACTTTTCCAATCAACTGCGCCACCGTTCAAAATGAAAACATAGCCTGATTGAGATTTGAAGTCATCTGGGTCAGTCATGAAGCCTGCATCAGTGTAACCACTTACAATGAGCTCTTCATCACCTCCGTACACAAGGAGTAAATCCTTGGTCCTTCTGACAAACTTAAGAATACTTTTGACTTCGGCCCAGTGTTCCAGTCCTGGATCACTTTGGTACCGGCTGCTAACACTTAGCGCATAGGAAACATCCGGTCTTGTACATAGCATGGCATACACAATAGAACCAACAGCCGAGGCATATGGAACATCATTCATCTGTACTCGCTCATCAAGAGTCCGAGGACACTTATTCTTGCAAAGCACTATGACAGGTGACATGGGGAGTAGGCCTTTCTAGGAGTTCTCCATGTTGAACCTTTTCAACACCTTGTCAATGTACGTGCTTTGGCTAAGCGCTATCAGGCGTTTTGATCTATCTCTATAGATTCTGATGCCCAATACATATTCCGCTTCGCCTAAGTCTTTCATTGAAAAACTCTTCTTCAATGAGTCTTTTATTTCGCTAAGAAAATTCACGTCATTTCCAATCAACAATATGTCATCCACATACAAGATTAGAAATGCTTTTGCGCTCCCACTAAACATCTTGTAAGCACAAGATTCTTCGTCATTCCTGATGAAGCCAAACTCTTTGACTACTTCATCAAAACGAATGTTCCAGCTCCTTGATGCTTTCTTCAGACCATAAATGGCTTTCTGAAGCTTGCATACCTTTCTAGCATCCTTAGGATCGACAAAACCTTCTGGCTGTATCATGTATACATCCTCCTTGAGGTTTCCATTTAGGAAAGCCATTTTGACATCCATCTGCCATATTTCATAATCGTAATAAGCAGCAATTGCTAGTAATATCCGAACAGACCTAAGCATAGCTACGGGCGAGAAAGTCTCGTCGTAGTCCACTCCTGGAACTTGCGTGAACCCTTTCGCGACAAGTCTAGCTTTGTGGATAGTAATGTTGCCATCCGCGTCCGTCTTTCTTTTGAAAATCCATTTACAACCAATGGGTTTTACGCCATCTGGAAGTTCTTCCAAGTTCCAAACTTGGTTTTCGTACATGGATCCCATTTCGGATTTCATGGCCTTGTGCCATTCCCTTGAGCTGGGCCCCGCCATCGCTTCCTTGTAGTGCGCAGGTTCATCGTCTTCGAGAATGAAGATTTCATTATGAAACCACTCAGGTGGCTGGATAGCCCTACCTGATCTGCGCGGTTCAGTTACAACATTGTCTGAAGTTTCCGCATCACATGCGACAACTTCCGGCTCGGTTGTAGGGATAATTTGCGGAATTTCTTCTGGTTCCTTAGCCATAACAACGGTTGCCGAAGATTCACTAATCTCATCAAGCTGTACTATCCTCTGACTCAATTCTTTAGCGAGAAACTCTTTCTCGAGAAAGACTCCGTTTTTAGCGACAAACATTTTGCACTCGGAGGGTTGGTAGAAAGAATACCCAAGTGTTTCATTTGGATAACCTACAAAGTAACATTTGTCTGATCTGGGATCGAGTTTGCTTGGTTGTAAACGTTTTACATAAGTTTCACAATCCCAGATTTTGAGATGTGACAAATTGGGTTTCTTCCCAGGCCATAACTCGTATGGTGTCGTCACAACAGACTTAGACGGTGCTCTGTCTAATGTATAAGCGGCAGTGAGTAGTGCGTGACCCCAAAAAGATATTGGCAGATCTGTAAGAGACATCATCGACCTTACCATGTCTAACAGGGTTCGGTTACGTCTTTCCGACACTCCGTTTCGCTATGGAGTTCCGGGAGGCGTAAGCTATGAAACGATTCCATGGTCACTCAGATGTTGGCTAAACTCATGACTAAGGTATTCGCCCCCGCGATCAGACCGCAGAAACTTAATCCTTTTGTTACGATGATTTTCTACCTCATTCTGAAATTCTTTGAACTTTTCAAAGGTTTCCGACTTATGCTTCATCAAGTAGATATATCCATACCTACTCAAATCATCAGTAAAAGTCAGGAAGTAGAAATACCCACCCCGTGCAATTGTGCTCATTGGACCACATACATCACTATGTATTATTTCCAACAATTCACTCGCCCGTTCAGGATGACTCGTGAACGGCATCTTGGTCATTTTCCCCATCAAGCAAGCTTCACATGTGTCGAATGATTCAAAATCAAAGGACGGTAAAACTCCATCTTTATGGAGTCTTTGCATGCGTTTCTTTCCGATGTGGCCAAGCCGACAGTGCCACATGAAAGTGGTAGTGGTATCTGCCTTCTTAAGGCATTTAGCATTCACGTTAAAGACATCATTTCCACATTCAAGATTTAGTACGAAAAGGCCCCCAACAATGGGTGCAAATCCATAAAACGTATCCTTACAATAAAGTGAACAACCATTGTTCTCAGACTTCTACGAATACCCATCGTCTACTAAACATGATCCGGAGATAATGTTTCTACACAATACTGGAACAAAATAACAGTTATTTAGTTCTAAGATAAATCCTGAAGGGAGACGTAGAGGCATAATACCGACGGCTTGAGAGGCGATCCCAGCACCGTTCCTTACGCGCATCACGACTTCATTCTTTGCCAGCTTGCGCACCTTCTGAAGCCCCTGTATTGAGTTGCAAATGTGAGCAACCGATCCGGTATCAAATACCCAAGACATAGAATTTTTGCTAGCAAGCAAAACGTCAATGACATTAACTTGTATAACAATTATACCTTTTCCGGTTTTCCCGGACTTCTTATCTTCCAGATACTTCTTGCAGTTTCTCTTCCCGTGTCCAGTGCCTTTGCAGTGAAAACACACAGTTTCAGTCTTGGCTCCGCCCTTAGGCTTGCATTTCTTTTTGAAACTGGCAGTTTTGTTCACCAGCAACTTTTGCCGATTCTGCAGTCCTAACTCATTTGTTTTGAGCATCGCTTCATAAAGCGAGGTAAGGATCAAATCATTACCAGGTGTCTTTGGAAAGTTAATTCCCCTTTCAGCATAACTATCGTAACTGTTTGCTAGTCTGACACTATGCTCATCAACTAGAGATTTCTTATTTATATTGCATTCTTTCATAGCCTCAGTCATCTTATGAACTTTAGCCGAATCCCAATTGTGATACAGAACATCTAGTGCCTCGATAATCTCGAAGGTACTAAGCCGTTCAAAATGGTTCTGTAGCACAGGATCCATGCAAGATAACATAAGGTTTGTAACAACACTGAAATCATCCTTTCGTGAGTTAAACACGTTGATGATATCCAGAGCCATTTCTGGCATAGGGGAATCACCTAGAGGTTGATCAAGCACATAGTCTTTCTTAGCACTCTTGAGGACAATTCTCAGGGTACGGACCCAGTCCACATAGTTTTTCCAGTTTCAGCTAACTTCACTCTCTCTAACATCGGGACTAAGAAGAACGTGGTGTTGCGAGCCATTGGATCTTCAACGGTAAACACAAGTTTCACTTAGACTTTGTTCATAATGAAAATGCACTTAGTGAATAAACAGTTTTATTCTAAAGTGCGCTCCCACTCAAATCAATATCTCTCAAAATTGATTATGAGTGATTCAAGATCCACATTTCAATTCAACGCCATTGATGTGGACATCACTGATGACGAGAATTTCAATCGGTAGGCAAACTTCCCGATCACATCTCTATGTGACTTTTGTTCATCTTTCGATGGGTGTGTTCCGAGCACAGGACTATCCTGCCTGAACATCAAAGACAACCAAGTGATCTTGCTGCGAGGTCTGACCTCACCCGCCTCATTCCTCTCGATTCGTTCGTACCCATGTGGACATGGCGCACCCCGAAAAGATATGAATTTCAGACGGTGCTACACTTGGGTGAACACTAACTACTTTGATATTTTTAAGTGAGAGATCACCCTAATAAAAAGCAACTACCGCGCAATCAAGAAGGGTGCATCATAAGGGATAAACATCTCAGGCAATTCATAATAGCATGATATGGTATACCCTTTCTGACGGAGAAGTCTTTAATTTCTTCGTCTTCGGCATTTGCGTCGGTGTTCACCTTCACGAAGATTGCCACCACCTTGTCGATGCACCAGAAAATATTGCTATCTCTATAGCTAATAAAATAAGTGCATTACTTAAGGTTGACACGCAGGTCATTAAAGTGACAATCATATGGCTCCAGCCATCATGCCGAATCATGACACGCAGGTCATGTTAGTAAATTTACATCATATAGTCATCTCATACATAATCGAATTAGTATGAGCACTGCCATACCACATCACATGCACATTCTGCAAAACCATGTTAGACGCCTCTAATCGGTTTATGCAAAATTTTATTTTACGTGGTTTCTAAGGTTTTGACTTAAACCGCAGCTACCAACGTTTATCATCAAGTATGATTATTCAAGTCGCTAGATTAACATCGCGGGGTGTATGAAACACGAGATAATAAAATCTCGAGCCCCATACTAAACTTCGTCATACGCATGACCCCCGTGCAGATCATATCCGCATTGCCCTTTCGTCTGTGAAATTTCATCTTTCTTTTGACTATGATGGAACCCAAAGAACTGATAGCACTTTGTTGATCAATCAGGATCGCGGATTTCCAGAACTTTGTCAAATTTCACCATGCTGTCTTGAGATCAGAAATACGCAAATTCTAGGGAAGCAACAAGAACATCGGGTAACAGATTTCATCTGCTACCCGCATAAATAATTTTCAGCAATAGATCTCATCTACTACAAAATTATATTATGCAATACCCATACATCTCCATGTATTCTAGATCGTAACTTTCATCTACGCAAAGCACGGCTCTTGATGCCACTGTAGGGGAACACGGCAGAAAACAACAATTTTTGGTACAGCGAGCACGCCCAAGACCACTATGGAGACTGCATACAGGGTTTGATCTGATCATTACCGACTCGTAGCGCAGCGGAAGTAGAGTCGATGTAGATCGTCGGTGCAGGTCCCCGCAGCTAGGATTTACAACCTCCCAACCACGAGGATGTACTCCCTCGTCGGACAGCACTTCGGGAGGCGGTCGGACAGTCCCTCGGACGATGTCACGGACAGCCCTTTGGGAGGACCCTCGAAACTCGAACGGTAACTCGGACAGCCCTTCGGGAGGACCCTCAAACAGCCCCTCGGGCAAAAGATCGAAACTACGACCTCTCTACGGGGATGCACACATACGGTGTCAGCTATCCGGCAGGGCTTTGCCGTCCAGAACTAGTTCCTGCCGGAACCCAGACAGCCTTTCGGCTCTACGAAACTATTTCGTGGGAGGGAGAGAGAGAGCCAGACAAAGCATGGCATGTGTATGAGAGCAAGGGATGAGTGTGGAGAGCACCTCTCCACCTCTATTTATAGGAAAACCAAGGGGTAGGGATGGCACACAAAAAATACCAAAGTACCCCCACTTTATGTCACACATAAAGAGAATAAAAGGCAAAAAAGAATGGGATGTGGAGCTCCATGGAGGAGTTCCACTTTGGCCGGCCACCATCATGGGGCCCCCCCCCAATGGGGGCTCCTTAGTCCCTAAGACGTTCTAGAAGCCTTTTGGGAAAATCCCAAAAGGTGGCTTTCCAAAAAATTAACCATAAAGTGATTTTCACTATTCACGGAACCAATTTTCTGCGACCGTTAAATCCGAAAATATTTCTGTGGGTCTTAGAATAATTCTAGTACCCACACAAATAATTTTGGACGCGTTCCGAAACAATTCCGGATTAGTGATTTTCATCTGCGAAAAGCAACCAAACCGGTTCCAGCAGCTCCGGAACATTTCCGGTTTTTATCCCAGAAAAATCCCAGAAGTTTCCAGAACAATTCTGGCACCCTCCAAGAATTTCCAGGCGTGTGCCAAAACCAATTTGACTTAATGGCATACCCTGAAACAACTTTTCAGTTTTACCGAAACTATTCCGGTGTTCTCTCCGGAACGTTTCCGTTGTCTCCGAAACTTTTCCGGTGACTTTCTCTTAGACTCCCTGTCTAGAATTCAGCAGATAGATGACCCTTAAGCGTGTGACCCTATAGATTCGGTGAAGTATAGACATGACCCGGAACACTTTTCGATCAATGATCAACATCGGAGCCGTGGACACCCATATTGACCCCTATACCCACTCGAATGAATATTCGAGTGAACCTCCAGTTGCCGCGTGCTATTCCTGTTGCTTCGCGATATGTTACGAACACCCGAGGTGAGATTTTCTACATCCCCGTGGATCAACAACTTGTCCACTATGCCAGTTACCTCGTTACCGGTTTTGTTCTCTTTTCTCGTTTCCGTGTTCCGGCATCCCTATGATCAAATCACCCTTTGTCTGGCCAGACGATGATGGATACCGTAACACCGAGAGGGCCCAAGAATATCTCTCCATCGTCGGAGGAGCAAATCCCAATCTTGAGCTATCTCGTTCCTTGTCATACCTTTCCGTGAAACCGTAAGCCGCCGTAATAGGCACCCAGTTACGGATGACGTTTAACAAACCCCAAAGTTCACGAAGCAAGCACGAAGGACCTCGATACTCTCATGGTCTAAGGAATTATGCAAACATTAACTATCTCTGTGTTATTAACCATTAACTTGTGACGAAAGTATCTCATAGCATAACATCAATTCGGGTCGATTCAACACAAGTGTTCTGCTAACATTGTGCCCTCAAAATTGCCAGCATAGCCATGCCCATGATCAGGAAAACAGGATCGTCATGCAATACTTGAGCCAGTCATAGAGGCATGACTAGGAATACATTTTTCCGTTTATTATACCACATGTGCACATGAGTTTCCCTCCGAGCCTCGTGGTTATTTTAGACTCGAGAATCATTGCAGTTATAGCATGGAACATAAACATTCATTACAAACTTGGAGATACAAAATAACTGTTATTACTACCTCTAGGGCATATCTCCTACAGATTGAATACAAGAGATGAACTAGGGTTTGAGACGAGATGATGCTGGTGAAGATGTTGATGAAGATTGGTCCTCCCACGATGAGAGGATCGTTGGTGATGTCGATGGCGACGATTTCCCCGTCCCGGAGGGAAGTATCCCCGGCAGAATCTCTCCACCGAATAGCAAAAGTGCTCCTGCCCAAGTTCCGCCTCGAGATGGCGGCGCACCATCCCGAAAGTCTTCTCTATATTTTTTCTAGGGCAAATGGACTTATATACCAGAAAATGGGGGCCTGGGGCTGGCCATGGGCACCAGGAGCCACCATGGCGCGCCTGGGGGGGGGGTGTGGCGCGCCCTGGTGCCTCGTGGGCACCTGGGTGGCCCCCTCTGGTACTTCTTGGCTCCAATATTTTTTATTTATTCCAAAATAAATCTCCGTAAAATTTCAGCTCATTTGGAGATATGAAGAATAGGTATCTCTGACATAGCTTTTTCAGGAACAGAATTCCAGCTGCCGGCAATCTCCCTCTTTGTGTAAATCTTGCATATTAAGAGAGAAACGGCATTAGAATTGCTCCACAAAGTGTTATATTGATTAAAAACACTATAAATAACAGTAGGAAAACATGATGCAAAATGGACGTATCAGGGCCACACTCATCGATCCATGTTGGGCCATAGTTGGTGCAGAAGACTGGCCAGCCCGACAGACCGGTGGTTTTGAAATCGCCGGCCGACGGCCGCCTGCCTCGGTCGCATCCGACTCCGGCAAAGGCGTTGCCGCCAATCCAGGAATGAAGGGAGCCACCTACCTTGGACCCTGGACAACAGAACCCTGAACACGCGCAGCTGCATGCTGATCCTCACCGTTGTTCTTGCGGTGAATTACCTTTGTCCATGAACTGTCGAGCACGTCGGCCAGGGCAATCTCCTGTCGTCTTACTGCCAGTAAAGGACCACACTAAGGTTTCAAAGACCGCCTTGCCGCCACCCAATGAACCAGATCAGCCGCCATGGCTACACTAGATCCGCAAACACTGTCCCAACACTTCTCCTCCCATGCTGGATCAGACGCCGGGATCTTCAGAACCACCCCCACCGCCTCCGCCGAGTTCCCTGCGTAGCTAAGGTCGTTGGCCCAGAAGGAAGGGGAGGACATAGCGGCCGGACTGCCCTCCACGCCGCCAGGATCGTCATCGTCTTCCGAGTCGCCAGCGAGCGATCAAAATCGCCCCCCAACGGTCATCGCTTGTACACACCCTAACCCGTTTTCCATCATAAAATTATTACATCAAAGATCCAGACTTTAATTTTGTTCAAATTGCATAGCACATGGATATCTCAAATAAAAAGCAGAAATAAATAAGATAACTGGAGTCCCATCAAGGCCACTGGCAGATTGAGTGTAGACTCACGACCTAACGCAGCTCTTACTCTTCGTCAGAAAAGTCAGAAACATAAAAAGTTCAAGGTAAGTACATGGAATGTACTTGCAAGTCACAACCCAAAATTATAACAAACCTATCTTATATGCAAAGGCATGACCAGTGTAAAGTTCTTAGTTTTAATTTGCACAAAGCCAACTATAACTTACTTCTATTTACTAGTCAATTTTTAGTAATGATCTACAAATAGCATATGGTTGACTTGGGCAACTCCAATCAACCTAGTCTCTTAGTAGATTAATTCCCACTCAAATTATTAAAGGTGATAAGATCATACAATGGCTACACTACAAGTTGCTCAAATTGTCCATAACCGGGGACATGGCTAATCGACACTAGTACAGGAAAGCGTACAAGCGGCGTGCTGTTTTTGCTACTAATGGCGTGCCATCGGCACGCCACTAGTATCTCACTACTGGTAAGAGGTTATTACTGGCGTGCCGTTAGCAATCCACTAGTAACCCTTATACTAGCCGCGTGCCTTTTAACACGCACGCCACTAGTAATATGTTGGTGACCTGCCCTTCTACGAGAATGCCACTAATATAAGTAACACTAGTGGCGTGTCATTACAGACATACGCCACTAGTAAATTTTCGCAGCATTGAAAAATACTAATATAACGCTTACTAGTGGCGTGTCTACATGGGCGTACGCCACTAGTAACCGCCATACTAGTGGCTTGCCTGTGCTGTCACACGCCTGTAGTAACTATTTCCAGTATTTAAAAATTATATATACTACAATTATTAAATCCATTCAGCACATCTATTCTATACTAAAAGCAAAATACGGGCCAAAAATAAAGAAATATGCTAGAAAATCCCACAATAGACAGAAACGTCTGGCCATCAGTTTAACACTATGTAAAACTGTAACCATTAGATTTTCATAATATCTCTTTGACATTGAAGTTGAGATAAATAAGCCACCTATGCCATTATAGGGAAGAAAACGTTTCATGCACTAGCAGTAGGTTAACGTGATCCATGTCTTATGTTTCAAAAAAAAAGTGATCCATGTCTTCCTCTATTGAGATCGTGCTTTCCCATCTAAAAAAAGAGATTGTGCTTTCCTTTACTTTTGCCGCCACAGCTAGAACCTGGAGGTGATGTCGTTCTGCTTCTTTCTCATCTGCTGAAATTCTTGAGGAGGTTGCGTCCCTGAGGTACGTTTGTGTTTCTAATCTCGAGATACACGGAATTAGAATTCCTCTTCCGTCATCCAGTCTTAAGATCCGATCGACAAAAAATGAAACAAGTATCCTTGCACCGTTTCACGCATGGCGCAATAGCAGGAAACAAAGAGTGGCTGCGCAAACCCATGGTGAAAACACCCACTTACAGGCTCCCGGCCTAGGAGATCTGGAAGGTATGAGTTTGAGCTATTTATAGGCTAGGTGCGTGCTGAAGATTCACTTGATAGATGTAAAGAGGAAAAAAAATACTAGGTTTACCTTCTCAGATTAGCATACAAGTTGCATCTTCCAAATATTATTTGCGAGTAATTCTCTTGGGCGTGGGAGATGTAGGGCAGTGGAGAGATAAGTTTGTGCGAGATCGTTATGAAGCTATGTTCTTCAGATTACCTTGATGATTTATTATTAGGTTGATTATCTATGGTGTGCATAATGCTTCTTGTCCAATTTAAGGGCCCAAACCACATGATCCAGGGACCTACATAGGTAAGAACTGATTGCCAAGCGAATCCGCGACCTCCAGGTGACAGGTGTTGGTATCAACGATGAGCGAAGACAATTCAAGGAGAACGAGGAGCCACAAAGCTTAAAGCGTGTGTCCGATCTAACGATCTTAACTGTTAAGCCGACCATTGATGATGGTAACGGAAGGCAGGACAATAGAGTCAAACAATCTCTGCTATAAGGAGTTTGGCTATTCAAGGGTGACTCGCCTACTGAACATTAAATATAAAGGGTAATATCAAACTACAAGGTTACGCTGCGTTACCGATGAACAAGGCACATTCACTATTCAACATGACCTGAAACTCTCCGCGCCCACACTTTCTATGGAAGAAAAAAACAATTTATTTTTAGTTATTTACTTTTCTATTATTTAGTTGCAAGTACTTTATTTTAAATTGGATAGTTTTCACCTCTATCTGATCATCAACCATCACCACCACAATTCTGGCATATACAAAACTAGTTAGTTCACTCGAGACTTGCGAACCTTGAGTGTGACTGAAACACTCACAATAAAACTCGCATGTGCTCTTCATGGGGATGATACAAAAATCGGAAGTGTACTTCCACAAAATTATGCTTCAACCAACCCTGTGCACTTGCATGATGATACGTCCCCAATGTATCTATAATTTTTTATGTTTTCATGCTATTATATTATTAATCTTATATGCTTTATATGCAATTTTATATCATTTTTGGGAACTAACCTATTAACCTAGTGCCAAGTGCCAGTTGTTGTTTTCTGCTTATTTTTGGCTTTTCAAGAAATTCCTATCAAACGAAGTCCAAACGCTACGAAACTTTTTTGTGATTTTTTTGGACCAGAAGGGACCCTAGAAGCATTGGGGGGGGGGACCAGAAGCCAGACAAGGAGGTGACAAGGCAACAGGGCGCGCCCTGATGTCTTGTGGGCACCCTGTGGCTCCGATTGACCTAATTCCAACGCTATAAATTCCCATATATTCAGAACCCCCCAGAGAGCCAGACGAAACATGTTCTCCGCCGCCGCAAGTCTCTGTTCTTCCACGATCCTATGACGCCCCTGACTTAATCGTGCACTAATCATACACGCAAATGCACACGATCAAGCCTAAGGACTCACTTGAAGATATCACAACACAACTCTGCACAACTAAAAGTCATACAAGCTTTATCTTACAAGCCAGGGGCCTCGAGGGCTCGAATACATAAGCTTGAGTCATACAAGCATCAACAGAAGCATTAGATATCTGAGTACAGACATAAAAGTTAAACAGATATGCCTTAAGAAGGCTGGACAAAACAACGACATAAGATCGAAAAGGCGCAGGCCTCCTGCCTGGGTGCCTCCTATCTACTCCTGGTGGTCGGCGGTCTCCATGTAGTAGTACTCTGCACCAGAGGGGTAGTAGTAGTCGTCAACTGGGGCAGCTGGCTCCGGGGCACCGTCATCTGGTCGAAACAATCGGATATGGGGGAAAAGGGGAAGCAAAGCAACCATGAGTACTCATCCAAAGTACTCGCAAGACTTACATCAGAACTATTCTACTCATGCATCTATATCAAAGAAGGCTGTATCAGTGGACTGGACTGCAGCAATGCCAGAATGGAGAGAAAGGTCTAGCCTATCGAAGACTAGCATCTTCAGCTTCTTGCAGCATTAGAAGAGTGCAGATTAGTACATAAATATAGTAATAGCAACAAGTATAACAGTAGCCACGCCCAGAGATCTTTCCTCGACTCCCTGCGAGAAAGCGATCCCGGAGCTAACATATTCAAACCATTTCTAGTTGTAGAAGATTAGGATATTTTCTGAGCATGTTGTTACCGTGGACACGGCTATTCGAATAGATATACTTCCCTACAGGGGTGCACCAACTTACCCAACACACTCGATTAACTCTAGCCAGACACACTTACTCGGTCCATGCCCGGCCTCGGCTGATCGACACGTCGTAGCCCTACCTAGGTTCAACAGAGAGGCCAGCACGCCGGTCTACAACCTAAGTGCTCAGGGGTCTTGGGCCCATCGCCCTTTGCACTCCTGCGCGTTGCGTGGGCGGCCGGGAGCAGACCTAGCCCCCTTAATACAAGCATGGGCGTTCCCAGTCCAACCCGGCGCGCGCCGCTCAATCGCTGACGTCTGAAGAACTTCGGCTGATACATACGACGCCGAGTGCCCATACTATTCCCGCGTGGTGGTTAGTGCGAAAAGGCCAGAGGCCTACTCAGATCACATATCCTAACCCATTAGTGTGTTGGGAGCTCGCGGAAACGAGCAGAGACTCACGGTCATATGACCCCGTCGCCCCGTCTCGTGGACTTACGGCAAGGGCCAGGAATGCCCGGCCGTGCCACGTAATCATCACACGGGTACCCTCATGGTCAACCCGACTCCACATCTCTCGCAGGTACCCCTCGGGGCCGACCCGACTTTATTAGATATCTCTAGTAAAATCAAAGTAATCGTGTGTCCATAACATCAAGAAGGAATCCGAGGAATCACCCTCGTTGGATTCTCACTTGATGTATCCATCAAGGTGAACCCGGCGGAATCACCCCCGATGGTATTCACACTTGTGGGGTTGCACGACAGAAGCTTCATCGGAGGTGGTGAAAGAGGAATCACCCTCGGTAACCCACAACCGACTAGCTATACTACAGAGGCAACATCGGGAGTGAGATAAGAGGTATCACCCTCGGCACTCGTTGGTAACTCTGTAGAGTCGTACAACTTAGGAGGGTGTGCGGTGATGTGCTGGTCTCAGCCCGTCGATCACCTCGATCGGGGCACTGGTAACTAAGCGGGGCAACTAGGACAAGGAAGAGGGGCCACAGATGGATCACTAACAACCTATACTAAGCATTTAGTATAGCAGGTAAGGTATCAAGCAGTTTACAAAAATAGGCTATGCATCAGATTAGGTATTCGGATCAATAACTGTAGCAATTCTAATGCAAGCAAGAGGGAGAAAGAATAGGCAACATAGGCATGCTCAAGGGGGGTTGCTTGCCTGGAAGCTCTGCGGCAAAGGAGGAGGAGTCAACGGTGTAGTCGGACTCCGGAGCTGCGTCGGTCTCGGGGTCTACCGGATAAGAAGAGGGGGAAGAAACAATAAATAAAAGCAAACACAAGCAACACAGGTGCATGGCATGACGGTATGCAGTGCTGGTGGTGGCCTAATGCAAGGCTACACGCTAGGGATGGGGCGGGAAAATATCTGGGATATTTTCCCGGCCTTAGGCAGTTTTCAGTATACTGAACTGGAGGGGAAGGTTCCATGTTCTGATAATTAGGAGTGATGGTCAAGCATTTTGACCACATATTCGGATTCGTCTCATTTTTCTGATCAACTTTCATGTTGAAAACTTTTCGATCCGAGCTACGGTTGAATTTCTACGAATTTTGAAAGATTTAAACCCTTTTCTGAAATTCCTGGAATTAAATCTAATTAATATATTCGAATTATCCAGAACAGTACACATGTGACGTTAGCATGAGGTCAGTGTGACGTCAGCGGGTCAACCCCAGCTATCCCAGGTCAAACCTGACAGCTGGGTCCCACATGTCAGTGACAGAGAGCTAATTAGAGATTAAATTAAACTAACAGAGGTTAATTAGTAGGTGGGCCCCATATAATAGTGTCAGATTAGTAATTAGATTAATTTTAATTTATAAAACTAATTAACTTAGCGGTGGGGCCTGCCTGTCAGCGTCACTGTGCTGCCACGTCAGCGCGTTGACCATTCAACGCGGTCAACTGGGGCCCCTGGGCCCACTGGTCAGTGACCCAGGGAGCCCCACGTGGTAGCCACGTCGGCGGTTGCCGGCGTTTAAACGCCGGCGATGCGCAAACGCGGCGGAGCGCACGGGATATCGCCGGAAATCGGATACGGCGAGCCATTCGGCGCGCGGCTTGTCCCATTCGATCGACCAGAGCGAGGCGCGTCGACTGGTGGCGGTGGCGTCGCCGTAGTCAGACGGAATCGACGACGGCGAGCGGCGGAGGCGGCGGCGCTCTCGGGTGCTTCTCGGTAACGGTGATACAGCGCACATGCGAGGGGTTTAAGAGGCCAGGCCACACCTCTGGGGTGCCCCGAGCACAACGGCGTGCTCAGATGGCCACGACAGCGACGGGATCAACGGCGGCGAGCACGACATCAGAGCGGAGCTCCGGCAATGGCACCGCTGCGTACGGCGTGCTACGGGTGCAGAAAGGAGAAGCGGACGGGGAGAGGAGGGGTGGTGCTCACCGAGCGGGCTCACGAAGGCCCTCTGGGTGTTCGGGAGCGCAGCACGGCGGCGAATCGACGGTGACAGCAACGGCGACCGAGGAGGAAGGAGAGGACGCCGAGCTCGAAGCAGTGGTCCCCGGCTTGCGCGCGTGGACGGGGACGAGGTAGTCGACGGCGGCGAGGACGATGGACACGGTGACGCGGCTTGGGGACGACGGTGGCCGCGAGAACGACGGCAAGCGGCGGCGGGCGTGTATAGGTGAGGGAGAGAGAGACGAGCGAGCGAGGGAGAGAGGGGGAGAATGGCGGAGGGCGTCCAGGGGGGAGGGATGAGGCTCGGCCTTATCCTCTCCCGAGCCCTGTGGCGGCAGGTGTCGAGGAGCGGCCGGAGGAGCGCGTGGCATCCATGGAGCGGGCGACACGGCGGCGGGAGGTGAGAGAAAGGAGAGGTGGGCTGGGCCGTGCCACTGTGCACTTAGGCCCAGCTCACAGTAGCGGTTTAGGGCCTTTTCCATTTTTCCTTTTCTGTTTCTTTTTCCAGCCACTGTTTGCATTTAATTTTTGCCATCAAATGACTTTGCAAAATTATGATACTGGTCAAAACAAATACTAGGAAATATGGTGCACTGCCACAAAATGTTTGAAGCCCATTTGAATTCATTTGAATTTTGAATTACATTTAAAGGGGCCAAAATGGTGCCGTTGGCACTGTTTCCATGAAGATAGAGTCATCTAGGGAATTTAGGTGATGTTGTTTTCCTAAACATCATTTATTATTGAATATTTGCTAAATGATGAACTTTTTCTCAGGAGTTTTTGAACAACTTCAAATTTCACTTTGAATTTGAATTGAATTCAGTGGAGGAATTTAAAATGATATATTATTTCAACATGATCAAGCATTGCAAATCACAGAGAATTAGCATAATCATTATGGATCACTGTTGATCATTACAGAGGGGTGTTACAGATCCCATCTGGAGGCCTTCTCCGGTACTCTGCCGGAGGGGGGATAGATCATGGAGAGCCTCTTCATCACCCTTGCTGCCTCTCCGATGATGTGTGAGTAGTTCCCCACAGGACCTATGGGTCCATAGCAGTAGCTAGATGGCTCTCTCTCTCTCTCTCTCTCTTTGATCTTCAATACAATGTTCTCTTCGGAGTTCTATCCGATTGTTCCGATGTAATCTACTTTTGCGGTGTGTTTGTTGGGATCCGATGAATTGTGGGTTTATGATCAGATTATTCATTGAAAGTAATTGAGTTATTTATGAACCATATTATGTATGATTGTTATAGCTATGTAATGCTTTCCGATCTATGAGTTATCTTTGGCCAAGTTAATGAGTAGATCTTCAGTGGAAGAGTAGGTTCAATCTTGCGGTGTCCTGACCCAGTGACAGAAAGGGTAGCAAGGCATGTATTTGTATTGCTGCTACTAAGGGTAAAACGACGGGGTTTAATCATATTGCTGGGTTTTATTCTATCTACATTATGTCATCTTGCTTAAAGCGTTACTCCGTTTGTCATGAACTTAATACCATATATGCATGCTGGATAGCGGTCGATTGGTGGCACTACTAGGGAAAAGCCTATCAGTAGCGCGGGTTAAACGACTAGCAGTAGTGTGGGCACCCGCGCTACTGGTACGGCGCTACAGCTAACGTTTAGCAGTAGCGCGGGTACGCCCCCCCCCCCCCCCCGCTACTGCTATCCATATGTATCAGTAGCGTGTTTTACGTAACCTCGCTGCTGCTAAAAGTTGTAGCGCTGCTATTTAGAGCGGGCTACTGCTAAAGCCTCGCTACTGCAACACGCATTCCCCGCGCTACTGTTATTATTTTTTGATTTTTTTTTTCTGCAGCATATTTCCTCTGTATTTGTAGAGGTTTTATACAATAGTCTCTATCAAACATCATACACACAATAGTCTCATCATATCATACACATACAAATCTAATCATAGCATACACATACAAATAGTCTCATCAAATCATGTCATCATCATAATCATCATCCAACACAAATGATGTCTCTCGTCATCATCTCAAAATTGTGATACAAGTTATGACATGTCTCGAATACATGCAACTACGTCGTCATCCATCTAAACAATGATATAGAAGAGAAGAGTTATCACTATGAGTAAGAGCGGAATTATGCAGTCCATGAGGCGCCGGTTCTGATTCCTCTCTCGCGCTAGCGTGAACCTCAAGTAGCTAGCTTCTGCTTGTCTGCTACTGAACCCTTCATGGTTGCCGCCCGAGAACCGTGACCCTCGGGCCTGACACTCGGGCCACTCGTCGTACACTCCCGGAACCCTCCCTATGTACACGGCATAGCACTTCTTCGCCATCAAAGACCTATGTACCTGTTAGAGATGCATCTTCATCAAGCGAATTCAACAATAATATGCAACATAATATATTTGAGCAACACGAAAAGAAAGAGTTAGCTAATAGATGCAACATATAGTAAACATAATTAATCAATGCAGGTTCATCGTACCCAAACTAATTAACTAGATGTACGCAGGTCATCATACCCAAACTAACAAACTAGCGTTAAGCAAGTTCAGCAAGACCGTTGACATCACAAAGTTTCATCGCTACAGAAAGTACAAGTTCAACCGACACATCATCATCGACATTGTCAATCACTCGAAGTTCCATCCATCCATATCTGGGAGGATGCACCCTAGCTTCGTGAACGGCGTCACGTCCAAACATTGTAGGCCTATGCGAGTTCGGACGTCATCTCGCGATATAGGGCCGTGGTGGAACATCCCCTTCTCTTTGACGACTTCTTTCATGATGATCGTTGCAATGTCCTTTTGGATGCGAAAGAAGTCATCTCTAACTTTATAATCCGGTTCGTCTCCTAAGGATTCTGCCCATTTGTGGATATGTTCATCGTTTCTTGTTGTCATGCGAAGCTGTTGGTGATCCCTTCTGAACTCCATCATGAGATGGAGGAGGTAGAATCCATCGTTCTTGATTGTTGTCATTTGATGGATGGAGCAGAAGGTAGTTCTATGCGAGAAACCCGGCTTGCTCTTCCTTTGTTTCCTGATCTCGATGTGGCCACCCCTCGTGCTGAAGCCGTGGAGAGCATCATCCAGAATATCCATTATGTGGGTGTAGTCCTTCTTCTCGTAGTTTCTGGACGAGTCGAAATACACAGCGTGGGAGACTCGCGGGAAAAGAACGATAAGGACGGCGCGCCCGTTGCTGCGGGAAAAATAACACCTCAAATTAGTCTCCATATGAGCGAAGGAATGATTAAAATGTATGAAAGGGTTGTCCGGCAATGACTTACATTGGATGATAAGGCAGAAGAACTGTTTCCTTGTCCTTATTCGTTATCATGAAGTATTCGATGTACTCCCTAGCAGCTTTACGTTCAAAGTCGCCGAGACTCAAGAAGGACTCATGCATGTAGTATGGATCCGCCACCGAGATTTGCGAGATTTGTTCTCTCCTGATGATGAAGTTCACATGTAGTGCAAAAAGGCAGACGATCGTAAAATCGAGCCGCCTCGTGAGAAACATCTCAAAGATGTGATCAAACCACAGGAAGAACACCTCCTCGGGTTGTGTGTCGACGTAGCACTTGCCCTCAGGCACACGAACCGCGTAAAGCGGATATCCTGGATCCTCCGAGGAGAGAAGGCTTTTCTCTGTTGACAGCACATGGTCGTGCAGTCTCCTGAGATATCCTGATATGCCCTCTAGTGGTTTCGGCGGTAGGATCGGCTCGCCCGCGACATGGAACATCGCCGCACCTTTGACCGGTGCACGGTCTGCAAAATCGGTCGGCTGGCTGCTAGAAGCTTTGGCAGCTTTGGCGGCAGCAGAGCCTCTCGTCGGCGGTCTCTTCCTCTCCTTTTTCTTGGGTTGACCGTCCAGACCCTTCCTTACCCCCGCCACCAGTGTTGTCGGGCTAAGCACTTTACGACCCTCAGCTAGTTGACCATGCATTGAGGCGGCATCTGGAGGCATGTCCTGTGATGATTGCATTAAGAGAGACTTCTTGCAATCAACCCTAGGACGTTCCTGCCTGGGCACATCATCCATCTCCTCATCCGCATGCTCATAGCCCGAGTCACATGGCTGACTCATCATTTGTCCGTCGTCATAGGCGCCGGTATTGAGGAACCGAAGAGGGTTCTCCTCCATCTCATCATCCATTTCTTGTTCCATGGGGCCGACTTCATCATCCACTATTGGACCCCCTTCCTCGCGCCGTCCGCCGCTCTCACCAGGCACGAGATCAGGCGCTAGTAATTGCGTAGGCGGGGTGGTGTTCATACCTTGTTGATGTGATGTTGTCATTGGTGTGCCCTCGGCCGCCTCCACCCGAAGAAGATTCTTCGGCCACAGCAGCATCCAACCCTTGCATTGTCCAAGCTGCATCGGGGTCTCGTCCGCCTCTCCCCCGAGCCATATTGGAGGAGCCAAATCCTCGTGGCCCGCTTTGACACTCGGCAAGGAAACCGTTAAGGTGCGAACGGGGATCGGCTGGCCGTGGAACTAGCGTTCCTTGGGCTTCTGTATCGTCGCGGTTCCCACGTCCACCTTCGGGCCGTTGATCATGTACAGTATGGTGCACGGGGTTTCGTCGGCCTGCAAAGACATGTCTGTGGCGTTAGACATCCGAAAGGCAACGAAAGCAGAAGATTATAGATATGTTGGTGTGACGCGTAATTACCGTGAGGGCGTTGAGCTCAGCCAAAGTCGAAGCCCCGCCTCGCACGCCAGAGACGGAGGACGGGCTGCTATGAGTGGGTGCGGGACCTTGTGCGGTAGCGGCAGCAGGTGCTGGTGGTGCGATGGTCACCGAGTTGCTCCCGACGAAGCTGGGCATGGGAAAGTCTTCTGGGCCTTTGTCTGGGTTTTTCTTCGTCCAGTCGACAACAGCCGGAACCAAGGCATTAACCGAAGATACGAAGTCCACTCTGCAGGCAGCTACTGCTGCCTTGACTACCGCTTTGAGGACCTCAGATTTCATGACTTCCTGGGTCTTAGCTGATTTTTTGGCGACCGCAAGCGCCACCTTCTCATCGATGTTCACCTGACTAAACTTCCTTCTTTGCCTTTTGGCCTCCGGGTCCTCGTGGTAGTAGTACTTCCATGTGGCGCCGCCTCCGACGCCCTACACACGTCCATACTGCGGCCGCTTGCCCGGAGGGAGTCCCTTCAGTATGTTCAAGGACCGGTTGAGAGGGGTGTCCCACATGGGCCTCGCCGATGACTGAGATGACGAGTCGCTTTCGGCCGCAAGCTTGTGTTGATCTTTCTACAAAAGGAATGTTGACCATCTACAAATGTTACTACAATGTGTAGTTGAATTGATCAGAAGCTAATATAAGGTGGTAATTACTAGTATTCTCATCAACTTCCTCATTGGCTCGTCCGTGTAGAAAACCTTTTTTTCTTTGTCCCACTTGTACCGAGCCCTGATGAAGTCATGCTCCAGCGGGTCGGTGAACTCCGCCATAGGGTCTGGGATCCCTGCGGCTTCACGTTCCGCGTCCGCCTTATCCCATATGGGTTTCTTGCCAATGTAACCACGGCTTCCGAGGCGGTGGTTCCCAGTGTTCCTTAGCTGAAGCCCCTTGAATTTCTCGGACTTACGCTTGGCATCTTCAGTAGCGCAAGTTTCCTTGAATTTTTCGTAGTCCTCTTCCGAAAGTGTGGGATTTTCCACAAAAATCTTGGAGTAGGGTTCTTTCTTGTCAATCGATCGTTTCACCCTGACTTTCCAGGCGGACAATGCGCCGCTGAACTTCCCCATGGCGGCGTTGTTTATCTTCTTCATGGCATGATCTTCCCACGGAAGTTTGGTGTCATCCCGGCTGGGGAAATGGTATCTCTGGTGCAACTTCGTTAGGAGGAGGTGCTCCATATTTTTTGGTTTACTCCTTAAGTCCATGGCGTTGATGCTCGCAATGTCCCGTAGGATGCATCTGAGTTAGTTGCCGTAGTTCTTGCGAGCTTCCTCCGGCGCTATTGGCTCAAATTTGCCAGGGTGCACCTCTGTGACCACCAGTCTGCCGCTGCCAAGCTTGTTAGGACGTCGTGACCTCGTACTCTTCTGCTTCGGCCCCGGTGCTTCGGCCCCGCTCTCGGCGCCGGTGTCGGTGCCATCGGTGCCAGTGGTGGTGTCGGTGTCGGGGTCGGCGGCAGTACCACCGTCCGCTATGACAAGGGAGCCCTCCAAACCTTCGTCTGCCTGACGACACAAAAAGTCGAGGTAATTGTGTTCATGCTATAAGGGATCGTCGACCTCATGATGATCAGAAGCCCCGGCTTCCTCGTTGTTCGACATGTTTCCTACGTACGGTTAAGTTTGCTCGTTTAATTCTCAAACTATAATAAAATGAATAATGACATAAAAAAGGGCCTATGTTTTGCCGGAATGTTGATTCATTCCCGTTTCGGCAAATCCCGGGCACTCGATATGTCTTACTTTCTAGCACAAGTCATGCCGAAATTCACGGAAAATTTCGGCATGACCTTTGCTAAAGAGTGGACATATCGAGCACCTGAAATTCACCGGAACGGAAATGAATCAACATTTCGGCAAAACATAGGCCACTCGGAGTCATTCCCTGCAAATAAGAAAAGGCCACTTGGGCACAATCGAACCACTTCAATTTTGTATATAACAGGACCACTTCAAGAAAATATAGAACCTGAAGAAAATCCCCAAAAACTAAAACTGAGGTTCTATTAATAGAAAACAGAGAAAATTTGCCATAGCTAGCTAATTTGCCCTAGCTAATTATGATCTATTAATAGAAAACAGAGAAAATTTATGTCCTACCAAAATTTGCCCTCGCAAATTGAAAACAGAGAAAATTTATGTCCTAAAACAGAGATAAATTTCCTACTGTATAATAAGTTAACTGAATTTTCTATCCTAATAATTTTTTGGTGCTAATAACAATTATGTCCTAATAAAAGTTCAGTGAACTAACCCTAAAGCAAAATTCCTACTGTCTACAATTTGAAGCCTAGAACCCTAGAACTAAAATCCTCCTAATTGATGAAACACTAATTAACCTAATTAACCCTAGAACTAGCACAGAGAAGAGAGGGGGGGTAGAGAGAGGATGCTCACCGGAGGAGGGGTGGCGACGATTAGGAGGGGGTTGCAGCGGCGGAGGAGGGGCGGCGACGTCGGAGAGGGCTACAGCGGGCGGAGGAGGAGGCGGCGACAATGAGGAGGGGCAACCTCGGGTGGCGGCGGCCTCTGCTGCGGCGACCCCGGGTGACGGCGGCAGTGACGGCGGCAAGGGCTCAGGGCTCAGGCGACGGCGACGCAGGGGAGGAGCTCACGGAGGGCGGCGGCGGCGCGGATGAGGGGGGCACGGCGCGGAGGAGGAGGGGGCAACGGCCGGGAATGGGGGAATGGGGAGAGGGTGCGAGGCCTCCGTTGTAGTAAGTCAAACTTAGCAGTAGCGCGGGTCTGAATCCCGCGCTATAGCTAACTTAGCTATAGCGCAGGTCTGTACCCCGCGCTTCTACTAATAAGCATAGCAGTAGCGAGGGTTACGAACCCGCGCTATAGCTAAGATAGCTATAGCGCGGGATTCAGACCCGCGCTACTGATATCCTTTTTATTATTTTTCCTTTTTTCTTTTATTTTCATTTATTTATTCTTTTCTTTTTATTATTTTTCCTTTTTCCTTTCATTTTCTTTTCTATTCCTTTCCTTTTTCTTTTCATTTCCTCGCAGTCGACGGGAACGTGTCCTCCCAAACTGAGCGAATATCGCGGGAATTACCACGGTGGGAAGGGGATACAATGTATATAACTGAGGCGATATATTAGTGCATATATAATATATATTACATCATATGATCGATAACACGCGCGGTTTAGTGCGTATACAAAATAGATACATACATAAATGATAGTTTCTCAGCGTTGATGACGTTTAAGAGTGATCTTCTTTCCTTTCTTGTTCGCCGTCGAATAATTGAGCCCCTCATTGTGACTTTTCCTTTTCCATGGAGTACGATCTTTCTTAGGTAATGTAATCTTGCTTCTTCTTTTGACGTATGCTTCATCATCATCATCATCTTCCCTCATCGGGTCGTCGTACTGGTCGTAGTCTTCCACGTTGGCGACTCAATCCATTCCGATGATACTCCTTTTGCCTCTCCTCATGACAACACGGCTCGGATTGCTCGGGTCGGTTAGGAATAAGCATTGTGTCACGTGCTTAGCGTGTACCCATGGCTCATTTTTGGCGATGACGTTCACGGTAGCGCTCTTGGCGTCAGGTATGGACATGGTAGTGAAAAAACGGTTTTCTCTATGGATGGACTTAGCCCATCTGACACGGAACATCGTCGCACTGTGCAGTCCAGAGTAGTCAAGCTCCCAGATCTCTTCGACCCTTCCATAGAATCTTTCAGTTGCGCCATTGTTGCCGGTCATGCATTCCATCGTCATCCCTGAGTTCTGGTAATCACTGGTTATGTCTTTGGCCTCCGTGTAGAATGTGTATTCATTGATATCGTATGCCTGATAGGTCACGAGGTTGGGCGAGGGGCCATGTGCTAACGCGTATATGAGCAATCCGTCAGTAGAGCCCTCTTCCGAGGGATTAGCAAGAACATGCTGTTTGAACCAAGTCAAGAAAGTGAGGTTGTGCTCTCTAATAACTTCGGCGTCCATCTTTATGCAGTGTCACGAAAGGATCTACCACGTCTAGGTGCTGTAGCGCTACTAAGTTTGCTATGTCAAAGTTGTTGCGTCAACCCGAGTGGTCCACATGCAGTTCCCTCTGGCCGTTGGTATGACCTTCACCTCCGAGCCTCCCAAGGTGCTTGTTGACGGGCAAACCAACAACAGGGTCTCTGCTACTTGTAGCTTGCGTTGGTATTTTCCCCGAAAAGGAAGGGATAATGCAGCACAGTAGAGGTAAGTATTTCCCTCAGTTATGAAACCAAGGTTATCAATCCAGTATGAGAATCACACAACACCTCGTTAGCAGTACCTGCACACAAACAACAAATCCTTGCACCCAACGCAAACGAGGGGTTGTCAATCCCTCGGTGGTCAATTGCAAGATTAAATTGTATGGTGATAGATAGATAGATTAAACAAAAATACAAAATAAAATAAATAAAAAGAAAAGTGCAGCAAGGTATTTTTAGGGTTTTTAATATATGATTTAGATAGACCCGGGGGCCATAGTTTTCACTAGAGGCTTCTCTCAAGAAAATAGCATACAGTGGGTAGATAAATTACTGTTGGGCAATTGATAGAAAAGCAAATAATCATGACGATATCCAAGGCAATGATCATGTATATAGGCATCACGTCCTAGACAAGTAGACCGACTCCTGCCTGCATCTACTACTATTACTCCACACATCGACCGCTATCCATCATGCATCTAGTGTATTAAGTCCATAAAGAACGGAGTAACGCCTTAAGCAAGATGACATGATGTAGACAAAGTAAACACACGCATGAATAAACCCCATCTTTTTACCCTTAATAGCAACGATACATATGTGTCATGTCCCTTTCTGTCACTGGGATTGAGCACCGCAAGATCGAACCCATTACAAAGCACCTCTTCCCGTGGCAAGATAAATCAATCTAGTTGGCCAAACCAAATCAATAGATCGGAGAAGAAATACGAAGCTATAATAATCATGCACAAAAGAGATCAGAGAAGACTCAAATAATATTCATGGATAATCTGATCATAAACTCACAATTCATCGGATCCCAACAAACACACCGCAAAAAGTGATTACATCGGATAGAACTCCAAGAACATTGTATTGAAGATCAAAAAGAGAGAAGAAGCCATCTAGCTACTAACTATGGACCCGAAGGTCTGTGGTAAACTACTCACGCATCATCGGAAGGGCAGCAAGGTTGATGTAGAGCCCCTCCGTGATCGATGCCCCCTCCGGCGGAGTGCCGGAAAAGGCCCCCAGATGGGATCTCTCGAGAACAGAAGCTTGCGGCGGCGGAAAAAGTTTTTCATGGACTCCCTGTTGGTTTCCCGATTTTTAGGAATTTATAGTGGTGGAATTAGGTCAAAGAGGGAGAGGTGGGCCCACGAGGCACCAGGGCGGGCCTGCCCCCCCCCCCCCCGCCCTGGTGGCTCGTGGCCACCTCCTGGGGCTTCTGGCCTTCTCCCGAAGCTTCTAGTGTTGGTTATGTCTAGAAAAAAAATCTCCAAAAAGTTTCGTGGCATTTGGACTTCGTTTGGTATTGATATTCTGTAAAACCAAAAACAGGCAGAAAATAGCAACTGGCACTGGGCACTAAGTTAATAGGTTAGTCCCAAAAATGATATATAATTGCTGTAAATGTATATAAAAACATCCAAGATTGATAATATAACAGCATGGAACAATAAAAAATTATAGATACGTTGGAGACGTATCAGCATCCCCAAGCTTAATTCCTGCTCGTCCTCGAGTAGGTAAATGATAATAACAGAATTTTTGATGTGGAATGCTGCCTATCATATTCATCATACATTCTTTTCTTTTATAGCATGGACATATGGACTTGAATGATTCAAATCAATAGTCTATAGTTTGACATGAAGATATAAATACTCAAGCATACTAACAAGCAACCATGCTTTTCAAAATATCAACGCTAAAGAAAGTTATCCCTAGCCCATTATGCTCAATCATTGATCCATTCATGAAACACACTCCATATTAGCTACATCCAATGCACAAGTATGACAATAGTGCTCTCTAGTTGGTGCTTTATAAGAGAAGATGGAGACTCAAATAAATAAAAATTGCATAAAAGTAAATAGATAGGCCCTTCGCAGAGGGAAGCAGAGATTTGCTAATGTGCCAGAGCTCAAGGCTTAAATTAGAGAGATAAAAAATTTCGGAGGCATGCTTTTCCTGTCAACGAAAACGAACGAGAATTCCCAATATCTTTCATGCTAGATACATTATAGGCGGTTCCCAAACAGAAAATAAAGTTTATTCCTTTTCCACCATTCTTTCACAATCCATGGCTAGCCGTATCCATGGGTGCCCTCCATACTAACACTTTCCAAGGAATTTATTATTATCATCATATAAGATTTTTCATTTCATTTCATTTCGGGACTGGGCATCCCTATTACCTGCCACACTCTCGTGCAATGACAAGTGAATAAACACTCATCGTGAGAATAACCCACCTAGCATGGAAAATATTGGCCACCCCCTTCCGCCTCATGAGCGGTACGGGCACACAAAACAAAAAAATTATTTTGAAAATTAGAGTTGGCACACGCAAATTTACTTGGAACGGCATGGAAATACCGCATATAGGTAGATATGGTGGACTCATTTGGCACAACTTGGGTTTAAGGAGTTTGGATGCACAAGCAGTATTTCCGCTTAGTACAAATGAAGGCTAGCAAATAGATTGAGAAGCAACCAGCCAAAAAGCGAAAACGGTCATAAACATGCATTGAACATAACTAACATCGAATAATGCACCATAAGTAGGATATAATTTCGTTGCATAACTATTGACTTGATGTGCATGCATAGGGAATCACAAAACTTAACACTAATATTCTTACTAAATCACAATTACTCACTAACATGACTCACATGTCATCATCTCCATATCGCAAAACTATTGCAAGGAATCACACTTATCATGTCCAATGATCTATATGAAAGTTTTTATTATATCCCTCTTGAATATTCATCACTTTGGGACCAAATTCATATGTTGTGCAAATTACCATTACTATCATCAACTCTCAAAAAGATTTAAGTGAAGCATGAGAGTGCAAATATTTCTTCAAAATTTCAATCTTATCAACTCTCAAAATAATATAAGTGAAGCATGAGAGTTTATTTCTTCAAAATTTTAATCTTGTCAACTCTCAAAATAATATAAGTGAAGCATGAGAGTTCATTTCTTCAAAATATAGCCACCACCGCGCTCAAAAAGATTTAAGTGAAGCACTGGAGCAACTGCCTAGCTCAAAAAATTTAAGTGAAGCACATAGAGTATTCTAACAAATTATGATGAACGTGTGGCTCTCTCAAATTAGGTGTGTTCTGCAAGGATGATTGTGACAAACTAAAAAGCAAACAAAGCAAAGACTCAAATAATACAAGACGCTCCAAGTAAAACACATATCATGTGACGAATAAACATATAGCTCCAAGTAAAATTACCGATGGTTGGTAGAAGAAAGAGGGGATGCCTTCCGGGGCATCCCCAAGCTTAGACGCTTGAGTCTTCCTTGAACATTACCTTGGGGTGCCATGAGCATCGCCAAGCTTAGGCTCTTTCCACTCCTTATTCCTCCATCCATCGTGATCTCACCCAAAACTTGAAAACTTCAATCACAGAAAACTCAACAAAACCTTCGTGAGATCCGTTAGTATAACAAAATAAATCACTACTTTAAGTACTGTTGCAAACCCATTCATATTTTATTGTTGCATTATACCTCCTGTATTCTAACTTCTCCATGGCTTATACCCCCCGATACAATCCATAGTTTCATCAAAACAAGCAAGTAGTGCATCAAAAACAGAATCTGTCAAAAACAGAACAGTCTGTAGAAATATATTTAAAATCTATACTTCTGTAACTCCAAAAATTCTGAAAAATAAGGAAAACGTGGGCAATTCATATACCAATACTGTGTAAAAATTTCAGATTTTTCTGACGCTCCAGTACAGAACCAAAATTCCAGCACTGCACGCAAAACTTTCTGTTTTCCAAACAGCATCAATTATACTATCTTCCAAATCATCCTAAAGGCTTTACTTGGCACAAAAACTAATTAAAAACACAATCACAACAGTAGCATAATTGTGAAAACACACAATAAAAGAAACAAAAGGTAAAAAATTATTTTATTCATTGGGTTGCCTCCCAACAAGCACTATTGTTTTAAGCCCCTAGCTAGGCATCATGCATAGTTTCAAGTATTGTCATCTTTCTTCTTCTTATCCAAAGATGTATTTTTATCAGAGGGTTTTTCAAAGGTAATATGAAACACATCATCGATAGAAATTTTAGCATTAGCAAGTTGTCCATCTGTAAATCCCTCTTGATTACTGGCTACAATCCAAGAGTATTGTCTATTAACACTATTGAAAACTTGTTGGATTATATTCAAAGGAGGAACTTCCTTTTTAGTATTTTCATCAAAGATGTGGTCATTGCGGAACAAATATCTCAACAAGTAATCATTATTATCAAGGATCTCATCTATTACCGGTTTTTCACGGTTCATACCATAAAAATCAAAGATTTCCCTAGCTTCTCGCACTATGTGATCAAATTCATTCGTGAGGACAAGAGTGGCTATTTTCTTAGCTCTAGGATCTTTTATGACCAGTAGCTCATAAAGCAATCTTTGCAAAGTAGGATGGGTGTGAATAAATCTTCTTTCAAGTTTAAGAATAAGTGCGGAAATAGCATCGGCATAATTCTTAGTTTCTTTAAGTATAGGAGCATCATCAAAAGCCAAGGTCCCAATGCAATTAAAGAATTCTTGGATGAAATTTTTTCCTATAACATTACCATGTCCCAACACAAAAGTTTTAGCATCAAGATTGGTAGAACTTCCCATCTTAGGAGTTCTACCATCATCAGTTTCTGCCATGCCAAAATCACTCATGATAACAACTTCAAGCAAGCAAAGAAGCAAACAAGAAAAAGGCAAATGGAAAATATTTTTGTATTTTTGTAAAAACTTTTTAGAAGTAGGGGAGATGAAAACGACACGCAAATAAAATAAATGCAAGGAGATGAGATTTTATGCAAAGGTACTTGATAGATGTTGATGATGTCTCCCCGGCAACGGCGCCAGAAATTCTTCCTGCTACTTGTAGCTTGCGTTGGTATTTTCCCTGAAGAGGAAGGGATGATGCAGCACAGTAGAGGTAAGTATTTCCCTTAGTTATGAAACCAAGGTTATCAATCCAGTAGGAGAATGACGCAACACCTCATTAGCAGTACCTACACACAAACAATAAATCCTTGCACCCAACGCAAACGAGGGGTTGTCAATCCCTCGGCGGTCAATTGCAAGATTAAATTGTATGGTGATAGATAGATAGATTAAACAAAAATACAAAATAAAATAAATAAAATAAATAAAATAAAAGTGCAGCAAGGTATTTTTAGTGTTTTTAATATATGATTTAGATAGACCCGAGGGCCATAGTTTTCACTAGAGGCTTCTCTCAAGAAAATAGCATACGGTGGGTAGACAAATTACTGTTGGGCAATAGATAGAAAAGCAAATAATCATGACGATATCCAAGGCAATGATCATGTATATAGGCATCACGTCCGAGACAAGTAGACCGACTCCTGCCTGCATCTACTACTATTACTCCACACATCGACCGCTATCCAGCATGCATCTAGTGTATTAAGTCCATAAAGAACGGAGTAACGCCTTAAGCAAGATGACATGATGTAGACAAAGTAAACTCACGCATGAATAAACCCCATCTTTTAACCCTTAATAGCAACGATACATACGTGTCATGTCCCTTTCTGTCACTGGGATTGAGCACCGCAAGATCGAACCCATTACAAAGCACCTCTTCCCATGGCAAGATAAATCAATCTAGTTGGCCAAACCAAATCAATAGATCGGAGAAGAAATACGAAGCTATAATAATCATGCATAAAAGAGAACAAAGAAGACTCAAATAATATTCATGGATAATCTGATCATAAACTCACAATTCATCGGATCCCAACAAACATACCGCAACAAATGATTACATCAGATAGAACTCCAAGAACATCGTGGAGAACATTGTATTGAAGATCAAAAAGAGAGAAGAAGCCATCTAGCTACTAACTATGGACCCGAAGGTCTGTGGTAAACTACTCACGCATCATCGGAAGGGTAGCAAGGTTGATGTAGAGCCCCTCCGTGATCGAGGCCCCCTCCGGCGGAGTGCCGGAAAAGGCCCCCAGATGGGACCTCTCGAGAACAGAAGCTTGCGGCGGCAGAAAAAGTATTTCGTGGACTCCCCTGTTGGTTTCCAGATTTTTGGGAATTTATAGTGGTGGAATTAGGTCAAAAGAGGCAGAGGTGGGCCCGCGAGGCACCAGGGCGCGCCTGCCCCCCCCCCCCCAGGCGCGCCCCGGTGGTTCGTGGCCACCTCCTGGGGCTTCTGGCCTTCTCCCGAAGCTTCTAGTGTTGGTTATGTCCAGAAAAAAATCTCCAAAAAGTTTCGTGGCATTTGACTTCGTTTGGTATTTATATTCTGTAAAACCAAAAACAGGCAGAAAACAGCAACTGGCACTGGGCACTAAGTTAATAGGTTAGTCCCAAAAAATGATATATAATTGCTATAAATGTATATAAAAACATCCAAGATTGATAATATAACAGCATGGAACAATAAAAAATTATAGTTACGTTGGAGACGTATCAGTCTCCGACGCCTAGATAATTCTCGCAGAAGGAGATGCACTCTTGGGTTAGAAAGCCCTGGACGATGCTTCCATCCGGATGGGACATGTTACGAACAAATCCTTTGATGACCCCATTCATCCTCTCGAACGGCATCATGCTGTGCAGGAATGTCGGCCCGAGGTCGATGAGGTCATCCACAATGTGGACACACAGATGCACCATGACGTCAAAGAACGCGGGTGGGAAGTACATCTCAAGCTCATTTAGTATGACAACGATCTCTTCCTGTAGCCTTCGGAGTTGCTTCACACTGATCGACTTTCGAGAGATAACGTCGAAAAAGTTGCAGAGACCAGTAAGCGTGTCACGGACGTGCTGGTCCATTATCCCTCTAATGGCAACAGCGAGTATCCGCGTCATCATCACGTTACAGTCATGAGACTTCATCCCGCTGAACCTTTTCTTCTTCGTGTCTAGAAATCTGCTTATCTTCCCACAGTAACCGGAACTAACTTTGATTCCAGTAAGGAACTTGAATAATTGATCAATCTCCTTTGGACATAAGGTGAAGCAAGAAGGGGGGCAATATTGCTCTTCCTTCTTGTTGACTTTTTTGCCCCTGTCCCCCACCTTCGTCTCCATCTCCGTGTCCTCCGATGACTTTTTATGAGGCACGTGGACATCTGCCCTTATTTCCAAATCTTCCAAGTCTTTTCTTGCCTTCGGCCCATCCTTGGTCTTGTCCGGCAAGTTCATCAGTGTCCCAAGCAAACTCTCGAGGACATTCTTCATGATATGCATTTGATCAAGGCAATGAGGCGTGTCGAGTTTGGGCCAGTACTCCAAGTCCTAGGAAACTGACTTTGTTTTCCATACCTTCAGCAGTGGCTCTGGCGCTTTTTTCATCTTTCCCGGCGCGGGGCACTCTTCCAGTTTTTCAACAACTCATAGGTTTCGGCGCCGCTCCTCTTACGTGGAGGTCCTCGATGCTCAGCCTCACCATTGAATAGATCTCCATGGTTTCTCCATGGGTCATCCTTCTCGAGCCATCTTCGATGCCCCATGTACGCGATTTTCCCAGACCCGCCATCTTTCGTTAGCTGCTGAGACGTTGTATCATCCATGCACCGGGAGCATCCACAATATCCAAGGCACACCTGTCCTGCGACATATCCGTAACCGAGATAGTCGTGCACCGTCGTCATCAGAGCGGCTCTCATATAGAAATATTCTCCTTTGCTGGTGTCCCATGTCTTGACCAGTGTTTTCCATAACGTGTCTAACTCCTCTTTCAGTAGCCCCAGATATAGATTAATATTATTTCCCGGTTGTTTCGGCCCTTGAATCAGCATGCTCATGTCTATGTACTTTGTCTTCATGCACATCCAGTGGGGAGGTTGTACATCCATACAAACACGGGCCATGTGCTATGGTTGTTGTTCTGGTTGCCAAACGGATTCATGCCATCGGTACTCGCGCCAAGCACGATGTTCCTTGGATCTCCTATGAAATATCGATATTCGGCGTTGAATGCTCTCCACTGGCTTGCATCCGCGAGGTGTCTCAGCTTCGGATCATCTCCATCGTCGGCCTTCACCCTCTCGGCGTGCCAATGCATGAGCTTTGCTTCCTTAGGATCTACGAAATAACGTTGCAGACGGGGAGTGATCGGTAAGTACCATACAACTTTCTGAGGACATTTCTTTCCGGCCTTCTTGTATCGAGAAGCGTTGCACACCGAACAGCTGGTTTTTTCCGTGTGCTCCTTCCGATAAATGATGCTATCGTTGATGCATGCGTGGTATCTAATGTGCAGCAGATCAAGAGGGCACACGATTTTCTTGGCCTCATCGACACTAGTAGGACACAGGTTCCATGCGGGGAGAACCTTCTTTAGATACTTGAGAAGCTCACCGAGGCTTCTGTCGGTCAATTTGTTTTTAGCCTTTGTCTTTAAAAGTTCGAGCGTGAAACTCAAGCGGGTCATCTTTGGATCGCAACCACCATACAATGGAGTCTTCGAGTCTACCTCCAGTTGCTTCAGCTTGGACTCCTCTCTAGAAGCAACGCTGTCGCTAGTCGTCTTCTTGCGAAGTAGGTTTCGAATATGAGGGTCCCGCAGGATTGAACTTAGTAGCAAAGAATGCTGTGGCGTGTCCGTGGCTTCTCCGTCATGTCCGGCCTCTTCTCCGCCGCCATGTCCGGCCTCTTCTACGCCGCCATGTCCGGCCTCTTCTCCGCCACCATTATCGATCATCTCTTCGTCTGGTCCAATGTCATCATTGGCTGCCCCATCGACGTCATCATCTTCACTTATCCACCAAGTATAGCCATCCATGAAACCAGTCATGAGCAGGTGCGCTTTCAAACGACCTTCCTTAAAGGGGTCGAGCAAGACTCCTCCTTTGCATCTTCAACACGGACATAAAATCTCCTTCCGGTTATTTTCATACATGTCGTGCACCGCGGATCGCAACCATCTTTCCACCATCGTTCCACTGACCTTCATGATCGCCTGCGCGGTATAATTAATAAGCAAAAGGATTATAAACGCATCCATGCATGCATGCATCAAAGTCATACAAAAATTCGGCATGACCTTCCCTAAAAAAAGGACATATAGAGTTTGCCCAAAATTCGCCGAAACGGAAATAAATCGACATTTTGGCAAAACATAAGAAACTCTCATGTCACACACAATTCGGTAAATAAACATATAGGCGGCAACTCATTCCACACGCACAATTTCCAACATATCGCCCGATTTGGTTATATCGCACACATATTTTCCATTAATTCTTCCAAAGCACAATTTTTTACTCACCTAGCCATCTCGAGAGAGAAGCACGGTGACTAGATGGCTTTACTTCATTAAAGAATAGATCTATTTGGGGAGTTGATAGGTTCCACTTACTAAATGGATAGATCTAGCTAGTAGGGGAAGGAGATGGCTAGCTCTAACTAGTGGAGGGAGGAGAGAAAAGTGAGGAAGCTAAGAGAGAAAAGGGGTGCATTAATGGAGATGGTGGAGGGGGCATTAAAGTAGAGAGAAGAGAGGTAGGAGAAGGAAGAGAGAAGAAAGCTAGCTAATGGGGAAAGCAAGTGAGGGAGAAGAAGTGAGGGAGAGAGGAGGGGGGAGGGGGGAAAGGAGGTTGGAAAAGGTGGCAACTGCGTCTTAGCAGTAGCGCGGGTTGGCGCACGACGCTACTGCTAAGAGCAATAGCAGCAGCGCTGGTCTGCAAACCGTGCTACTGCTAAGCGGGGACCACCACATGCGCCAGTGTAGCCGTAGTTGCAGCGGTGGGTACCTGCCCGCACTACTGCTAATAGCAATAGCAGTAGCGTGTGTTCCCCAGCCCGCGCTGCTACTATTCATGGCCTCCTGGGTACGGTGGGGCCCACTTACCAGCAGCAATGTCACGTACACCCGTGCTACTGCTAAATTGATACCAGTAGCGCCTGTCCTTAGCCGGCGCTACTGCTAATTACCAGTAGAGCCGGCGTTTGCCCCTCGCTACTGTTAAGCCTCCACCTATAAGGTATTTCCTAGTAGTGTGGAGTAATAGTAGTAGGCAGGTAGGAGTCGGTCTACTTGCCACGGACGTAATGCCTATATACATGATCATGCCATGAATAACATGATAACTATGCGCTTTTCTATCAATTGTCCAACAGTAATTTGTTTACCCACCGTATGTTTCGTTCTTGAGAGAGATGCCTCTAGTGAAAGCTATGGCCCCCGGGTCCATCCAAATCATATTACAAAACCCTAGTTACCTTGCTGCAATTTATTTACTTTTATTTTACTTTGCAATTTATCTATCTAGAACTATCAGATTTAATCCTTGCAATTAACGAGTACAAGGGGATTGACAACCCTCTTGCCCGCGTTGGGTGCAAGCATTTGCTCTTCTTGTGTGTAGGCTCCTGTTGACCGTTGCTCGTGTGTTCTCCTACTGGTTCGATACACATTGGTTCTTAACCGAGGGAAATACTTTTCGCTACTACACTACATCACCCTTCCTCTTCAGGGAAATCCCAACGCATTCACAAGTAGCACATGACATCAAATTTGCATAAAATTAGCTTACAAACACGATCATCACAAAAAGAATGGAGTTTACAAGATATATAAATCAACAAATAAAATGAGTCATGTAACTCCCAAATCTCCCACACCCATGAAGCCAATCTAATATCTAACAATCCCCCTTTGGCATTAAGACCCCCAAAAGATTGGACAAATGTCCAACTAGACTATACAGCCGGAGCATCAATGGCGGCTGAAGATGAAGCTCTCAAACTCTCGTTGTCAATGGTGGCAGAGGGAGTCTTGAGGAAGCCCATTGCTTCCATGGTTGCTGCTGCTACTAAGGAGGTGTCATCTCTCTCATGAAGAATAGGAGTCCCATCACAGGAGAGAGTGGAGTCGACTGCTGAAAGGGTGGTGGAGAGCGATGCTCGATTAGTGAGTTAGTCCTCGTGGTGCATGTAGAGACCACAAACTGGTCACTATCTCCATCACTCAAAGAAGAATCTCCGGAGTCAACATCTATGCCAAGATCATCTTCTTCCTTGCCATCCTTGAAAGCCTTGTTGTCACTAGCAAGGGAAGATACCCTCTTATCAAGAGAAGCAAACTTATCATCCCCCTTCTTCTCAAAAGCTTCTTGGCGGCTAAGCAAGGTACCCAACGTCTTCTCAATGCGGCCAATAGAAGAAATGGTATAGGAGGGCTGCCCAGAAGTAGTCTTTGGAACAAGAGTGGTAGCAGCTTCCTAAGGAGCTGATGGTGCAGGGGCTGAAGAAGGTCATGGAGTAGCTATGGACCTAGATGGTACATCCTTCTTCTTAGCCATTTTCACTTTGGGGTGATATTCTTCAGGAGCAGCGAGTGGTACTTCATAGATCTCAAGGGTAGGAGTAAGCAAGGAACGCATCACCTCTAGCTCAAAGGTGCCTCCACCAACCTTGGAGCATTGATGTGTCTCTGAATGAACTTAACATAGAGGCAAGAGTGCTTGAGCTTGGCATGAGTCCTCTTGATCATCCCAAATATGAAATTCATCACATTAAAAGATTCACAACAATCAAGGTAGATGAGAAGATCAATAGCATAGGAACTTATGTGGGTTGAGTCTCTGACCTTGGGGAATAAAGTGTTCCTCAAGATGTTGTGGGCAGTGTAGAGGCCCGGGAGGAGATGATCCATGTGTCCTAAATCAACCCCTTGACCTTCCTTGAGGTCTTGCTTGTACATTATTTTAAGCTGTTTGGCTTCCATATTCCTCTCCTTGTACATGTAGATCTTATCCGAGAAAGTGTCACGGAGATCATGCAACCTAGCAAACTTTGTCATGTTGGATGTGTATCTTACACCATCCATCATCCATGTGTAAGACCAAAGATTCTTTGCATCCTCGGGATCAAACCATAGAGTGGAATAAAATTGAAGAATGAGCTCGTCACCCCAATCTTGCTTGAACTCAATCACAAGCTTATCAATGACGCATGCGGTGAAGCTTTGGTGCACGGCATTGAAATGATTCTTGTTTGCGTCAATATTTTCTCAATCGATGAATTTCATAGGAATAACCATGGGCTTATTATTGAGAAGCATGGTCTCATAGATGTCTTGTTCTTCCGAGCTTGGATCAGAACCTTGGGACTGATGTCTATCTTCTTGAGGCATATCGGTTGGTCTTCCTCCAATTAACAATACCTTTGTGCCTTCTCAATTTCATCTCTTCGTCAACGGGGTGCATGCGGTTCTTCTCGGGAACCATAGGATATACTCTCTTGGTTTGTCATCCCAAGGCCTTCAACTTGCTACCACCCTTCTTGGGTGTAGATGCAACACTAGAGGGTCTTGCCCTCAACGCCCTTGCATTTTGAGCTGCTAGCTTGAGCTCTCATGGTACTACCCATGAGCTTTCACTAGTAGAAAACAGGGCTTTCGTTCTAGCCGGAAAGGATCAATAGTCCCGGTCGCGTTACGAACCGGGACTAATGTGAGCATTAGTCCCGGTTCGAGCGGCTAGGACGCCGGACGGGGCTCGGCTAGCTTTAGTCCCGGGTCAAACGCAACCTTTAGTCCCGATTGGAGAAACCAACCGGGACTAAAGGGGCTGCGGCCGGTGCGAACCCCTTTAGTCCTGGTTGACCTTTAGTCCCAGTTGGAGACACCAACCGGGACTAAAGGGGTTGCGGCTTTAGTCCCGGTTGGTGTCTCCAACCGGAACTAAAGGTTAACCGGGACTAAAGGGGTTTTGAAAGTTTCTTTTCTGTTTTTCCATTTGTTTTCTGTTTTTAGTTTCTGTTTTAAATTGCTTATATCTTTTAGGATATTTGATGTTTTTGAGTGATTCTTTTTGAATTAGATTCAAAATTTTGTCTAGTTTCTGTTTGTGCCATTAGTTTTCAAATTTGAATGGTTTAAATTTGAATTTGTTCAAATTTTCTTCAAACCCTAGATTGTGAATAACTTGAGTTTCAAAATAGTTTTTAATTTAATTCTTTTTTCTCCTAGTCACATGTTAGATTGTTGTCACAGTAAGATTTATTTGGTTATTTTTAGAATAATTTAAATTAGGATTTTAATTAAAACAGTACTGTTTTGCTTATATAGTTGTTTTAGTCAGTTAATTGTTGTTTTTAATTATTTTTAGTTAGTTCTTTCTGTAGATTTTAACATGACTCTGGCTTAGTTAACCTTAGTTGTGACTCTGGCTGGGACGGTGCTAGCAGATGTAGTCGACGGTAGGATTGGATGGACACCAACCCGGACTAAAGGGGTTCTGAAATTTTCAAACTCTACCCCCCCCCCCCCCCCTCGTATCTTCATTTCAGTTTTGAAAAAAACAAAAGAACATGATAAAAACTTGAAAAATTAAAATCCTTCGAGATGTAGTTATGTTACTACATCTACTAGTTAGGAAAATTAAAAAACATAAATTTCGACATGTTTTGCAAAAAAGTGTTATGAAAAAGTAAAATGCCTATAACTTTTGCATACGATGTCGAAAAAAAACGTATAATATATCAAAATGTTCAGCACGAGAAGCCGGTTCCGATTTCAGCTGCCGTAGGCCGTTTTGCAAATTTTTAGAATCCTCAAATTCCGAAAGGAAAAAAAGCTATCCTCAAATTTAAGTTTTTTTGAATTTTTGGTCAAACTCTGTTCAAACTGTGGTCAAACTATGGTCAAACTACTTATTCAATAAATATTAGTGTTACTAAATAATTATTGTTTTTTAAAATAATAGTTTCAAACTCAAACGGTGAAACGTGTGACATCATGCTCAAGTTCAACTCCTAAAATCAAATAACAGCAGTTGCTGCAACTGGACAGACATTGTATATAGTGATTCAGCGATTCACCATTTTATACCTGAGCTAGTACCAGATCAAAAAATTATAACCATTTTATCAATGAATCCAGATCAGGCACTTGTGCTTAGCCAAACATAGAAAGCTCATTAGTTCTCATTCTAATCACATCACCAAGAAGCAATTGATTTCAGCATATGAGAAATAATTTTAAAAATTAATTTTATTTAAAAATAAATAAATGATGTCATATTTGGATTCCTCGCATTTTTCTGATAATAATGCATATATTATTTGTCGAATTTCTATTTACAGATTTAAAGATATTAATTATGCCATATTAAATGAATAAATGGCAAAAAAATGAATAAAATAATATTATTACTTAGTTTATTTTCATTGAAATTCAATATTATTATTACTTATTTTATTTTAATAATTGTTTGGAATTCAAAAAATTAAATCATGTGACATCAAGACCTAAGGGTTAATAGGATTGATAGCTTACTATTGTCAGGAAAACAACAAGTGCAGACTTGGAAACTACGGGAAATAGAACTGGAAAGTTAAGCGTGCTGGGGCTGGAGTAGTGAGAGGATGGGTGACCGGCTGGGAAGTTAGACGATTTGGAATGAATGCTCCACGCTGGAGCAGTGAGGAGGGGTGATTAGAGATTAAATTGTCAAATAATTCAAAGATTTGAAAATTGGAAAAAATTTCAAAAAAAAAAATTCAATTTTTTTTTTCTTTAGTCCCGGTTGGTGTTACCAACCGGGACTAAAGGTCCTCCAGCCCCGCTCCAGACAGCGGCCACGTGGAGGGCCTTTAGTCCCGGTTCGCAACACAACCGGGACTAAATGGGTGGGCCTTTAGTCCCGATTGTTCAGTCCCGGTTGCAGAACCGGGACTAAAGGCCCTCTGGAACCGGGACTAAAGGCCCGTTCTCTACTAATTTGAAGCTCAATCTCCCTATGGAATATCATCATCAGATCTATCAGAGTTGGATGATGGAGGGGTAGCAACCTTCTTTCCTTTAGTTGGCTTAGAGACCTTGGAAGTTTTGCCCTTGGCAACTTTCTTTACCACTTTGGTCATAGGGTTGATGGTTTTCGTCTTCGGTGCAGCCATCTTTGGAGAAGGAGGGGTTGGATCTTGGGCTTGGGAGCCCAAAGGAGTGGAAACCTCGTAGTGCACTGGAAAGTACCTGAATAAATGCACCCTGATGGCGTAAGACCTGGCGGCTATCTGTTACATGCACAATCAGGAAAATCCATTGGAACACCAATCAGAGAGCACATACCTTTTCCCAAAAGGAAAACCTAAGATTATGCTAGCATCGATCTATCGAACCGTGGTCAAAGGCAGTCAAAGCGTCAGAGCTTTATGCTAGCATGCAGCCTCCATCTTACGTACGTTAAGCACCATCTTAATTTAAATTTCTCAATTAGAGTACAAAACTATGCAGCATTGAATTGTAGGAAAAGGCACACGATTCTTCCTACTCCAACCGTAAGTACAGGAGGAGCCGGCACAGTCCAAGTCTCCAAGATCTAGGATTATTAGCTAGCACGAGAAGCAAGCTGAATTAAGAAGCCTTCCAAGATCGATCATGGAAGTAAGCAAAGGGCACTGACGTATGCGCACTTGTAACTACGTACAGCTGATATATACGTACGTGTTGTTTCTGCTGCCTGGTGCCTGACACGCTTAACTGCGTGGTGCCTGACACGCTTAGCCAGGATTAGAGGAGATAAGCACCCGATTCAATTAGATTAGGGGTTAATTATATCAAAATAAAGTAATCCACAACAACATATGCTCATATATTCTAGAAATTGACCGGAAGGTCTATATTTGGAATAGTTCCACATATGAGGCCTTACAATTTGGTATAACATCTACTGATCTGTATGTAATTTTTATTATTTTTGGAGTTTCGTTTACTCCCATGACAGATAATGAATAGATGGAAAGTTTTTCCGGCGACAAAACTTATATATCAAAATAAAGTCAGGAGGAATTTTATCCCAAAGCTTATAGTTTGGGGGTTAAACAAATTTATCTCCAGCCGCGCGCACGACGAAGCAGGAGGGGTGTCAGCACGATGGTGTGTATCTGCGCACGGAGGTGAGGCCGAAATCACTGTTCTGACCTTATTAGCAATCTTTGTCACAAATTGAACTCGACATGAAAGTATTTCACGATCTGACCCTTTTAGCAACGCCACGGCCCGCGGCGTTTCTGCCCAACTTAAAAACGCCGAGCTAGCTCACGTTGCTGCTCCACATGAAAACGCCGAGGTAGCTCGCGTTGGTTGTCCACATAGAAACGCCAACGGCTTTGGCGTTTCTGCCCTATACTGAAACGCCATTGGTTTTGGCGTTTCATACGTGGTAGTACTCCACAGCTCGATCGGCAGGAGCATGTATTGATTAGCGCAGACCGACCGGCGCCCTGCTGGATAAATAAAACTAGAGTAGATAGTAAAGCTGACGGCTGGAGGGTGCAGTATCTTATGCGCCCGGCCACAACTTTGTCGACTCACACGAGCAGATCCAGTTGATTCTGCTGCTATCATCCAAACGAACGCTACAAATCAAGTGCATGTCCCACCAGGAGGTGTCTTTCCGGTGCTATTAGTACAGCATGCCCCTTACTGTTACGTGAGCTAGGTGTGGGTAAATGCTCGATCGAAGGTGTCTTTCTGGTGCTATTAACTGGTTGGCCGTGGTCGGTGCACCGAGCTGTTCTTACTGGTGCATGTCCGCTGTAGCAGATTTTTGACAACGGTTACTGTAGCAGATTTTTGGGAATATATATACAGCGTGTGCTTGTTGGGAAGAAAAACAATGTAACGAGTTCAGCTCCATCGCATAGAAAAGGCAAATGTACTGTACCACAGGTCCACAGCACTAACATGCCCGCTGTATTTGGCATTCTGTAGCGTCATACGGTACCGCAGATGTAGCTTGTAGTACTACTCAATTAGCTCACCAGGTCTCGGACGCATGGTCAGCCAGCCACCGCTGCTCCTACCTTTTTCTGCATTTTGACTGCGCACTGAGCCGCTGACAATGACGCATGGGCAGCCAGCTACAGTGTATGTTTTCTAGTATTTCCCATACATTTGCCCGTGGAGACTTCACATACATTTGCCCCCCGTGGAGCATTTACCTACACCGAGCTCACGTAGCAGTAAGACCAGCTCGGTGCACCGACCACGGCCAACCAGTTAATAGCACCAGAAAGACACCTCCGATCGAGCTTTTACCCACACCCAGCTCACGTAACAGTAAGGGGCATGCTGTACTAATAGCACCAGAAAGACACCTCCTGGTGGGACATGCACTTAATTTGTAGCGTTCGTTTGGATGATAGCAGCAGAATCAACTGGATCTGCTCGTGTGAGTCGATAAAGTTGTGGCCGGGCGCATAAGATACTGCTCCCTCCGGCCGTCAGCTTTACTATCTACTCTAGTTTTATTTATCCAGCAGGGCTGCGGTCGGTCTGCGCTAATCAATACATGCTCGTGCCGATCGTACTATTATGAAACGCCAAAACGAATGGCGTTTCCGTATAGGGCAGAAACGCCAAAGCCCTTGGCGTTTCTATGTGGAGTACCAACGCGAGCTACCTCGGCGTTTTCATGTGGAGCAGCAACGTGAGCTAGCTTGGCGTTTCTAATTTGGGCAGAAACGCCGCGGGCTGTGGCGTTGCTAAAAAGGTCAGATCGTGAAATACTTTCATGTCGAGTTCAATTTGTGACAAAAATTGCTGATAAGGTCAGAACTGTGATTTTGGCCCGGAGGTGACGCCTCCACGAGCACGTGGGCCAGGTGGGCTCCACCACCAGCCTTGGTCGGCAACAAAAAACTCTTGTACGTGCATTGCATTGCATGCAGATCGGGTGGAGTGAATGCTCCAGATGCATGCATCATCACGTGGGAAGCCACACTAGAGATGAGGGCCAACCCGGATTCCTGCATCAACGCTGAGTGGATCTTCTGCACCAAGCTTGCTACATAGACCAGCCACACGAGCTGACCGGATCTTCATCATGCCGCGGAGGACCACGGTGGGGCGGCCGCCCTACCTGGATTTTTGCAACAAAAAAAGTTTATATAGGTATGCATCGCCGGCTGCTGATTGTTTTCGTGGACTCATCATTGCGTCGCGGCGAAAAAGGAGAAAGAAAGGACCGGTCTGGACTGCCTGGTGTTGTGGTGTAGCTGGGACGTGTTATTTGGGCATTGAGCCTGTGATCCCTGGACCACTGCTGCCTCGCTAGACTGGACCAAGTCCTCCCGCTGGGCGCTGGCCATCGATTAGCAATCCCAGTCAAGTCTCAACCGACCACAACGATAGCGCAGCGGACGCACGAACCAGGGGCGAGCCAAGCACGAAACGTAGCGCCAGGCAGCGGCGCCGGCTGCCAGACGAACGGCGGGTCGGCGGCTGAAGCGCGATGGCACAGCGCACGGGATCCAGGCTGCACGCGCGCATGACGGCGCAGTGGCATGGCGGCGTTGCGGGACTGCCGGTGGCGGATAGTCATGAAGGGGAAAGCGCCAAAGCGGGAAGATGGGCAAGAAAGGGAAAGCTATAAATTTCTGAATTTTTGCATTTTTGTACAACTATACATTGTGATTTGTGAATTTGTGATGCAGATTTTTCAGAGTTCTGCCAATGTTGTAAAATAGCTTGACAATCTACAATCTAGTGATCTTGGTGATATCACTAGTAGAAAAAGGGGAATCAGTCCCGGTTCCAGAGGGCCTTTAGTCCCGGTTCTGGAACCGGGACTAAGCATCCGGGACTAAAGGTCCTCACTTTTAGTCCCGGTTCTGTTACGAACCGGGACTAAAGGCCCTCCACGTGGCGATGTCTCGGGCGGGGGATGGAGGACCTTTACCAACCGGGACTAAAGGATCCACCTTTACTCCCGGTTGGTGTTACCAACCGGGACTAAAGGCTCCACGCGTCAACAGCTCGAGGCGCTAGGGTTTTTTTTTTTTTTTGAAAGGAGGGCTTTAGGGGTTTCATATTGTTTCTCCCTTTTCTTTTTTGTGTAGACGATTCAACTCGACGTTTGCTACTACATAAAGCAATGAAGAAACCATTACACAAATCGTCATGAATTAATATAGAGAGAAGTGACCTCTGTTTCTCCGTGCTTGGTCGAACAACATGTTTTCGTATATCTATTCGATGCTTCGTACTATGTCTAGTACACGTTCATGCATATATACAATGAATAACATCTCTTACGATCTCTAATATCTAATTACCAACATTCATCCTAATTTCTTCATGGTATTCTCCATTTTTAGCTATGACATGATCAAGGAGGAATCCCTCCAATTCCTCTTGAATTGCTCGTAGGCGATACTCTGGTAGGAGTCCGTCCCTCTTCCGTTCGATCTAATTTAAAGAAGGGGGTCAATATTTATATATATATATATATATGAATAAAACTCAACACAGTTGATGGTAATAAAATAAATTTGTGAATATTATTTACGTACTTCAAGTTTTTCTAATATTCTGCCCCAATCACAGGTCGTCTGGCGTATGAACTCGCAGACGTAGTATCCACAGAAGTTATTCCCGGATACCTGTTGAGGGCACTTTACGAGAATAGAGTTCAATCAAAATAATAATCAAGCATGATAGTGGTATTGAAACTAGAATCAAAGAGATGCGCGGGCCTAGCTAGTACTACTTACAGGGAGCATTTCATATCGCAGCTCCTCTTTCCAGGGACCCCTAACCGCCTTGGTGAACCTTGTCCAAACCCTGCCCGGCAAACAAAATGAATTAAAGAGTTATTAATTACTTGATATCAGGAAATGAACGATAGTTGCCGATATAGTGCGATAATGATTGAAATTACTTCTGGAGAATTTGTTGCAGGGGCGCCCACTTCGAAAGGTCTTTACGTAACGAGTCCATGACTTGTATTCGACTTTGGTCAAACTGTATGATGAGCAGAATAAAGTGGAAGCTGCACACATGTAGCTCATCAATTACACTTAACATCGAGTAAGCGAAACAAAATGATGTGTATGTACAAGACAGTATGTAACACTCACCCGAAGTTGTAAGGAAGTAGTATTTCTCTTTTGGTTTGTTGTTTCATAAACGCCCTTAGCAAGTAATCCTCTACATCCTTTTTGTTGTGTTGGACAGTAACTTCATGAACAATATTTGGGCTAACGAACCCAATGTCATAGATTTGGATTGGTCCTTTGTTGCATTCGAGGATCTTCTTTCTGCATAATAGACATATGGTGAGGATAATTATATACATGCAATAATGAACGAGCTGAGCTAATTACAGAAATGATACTTACAAACAATAGCAAGTGATGACAGTTTTGTCGATGTCTTTTAGATTGTATAACTGGAATAATTCTGAAAATTCAATGTAAATCGTCTCATTTTCATTGAATAAATGCTCATCTTTAACTCCTGCAGTGATATAGTTCTCCCCTCGCTTGCAGGCTTCCAAGTACCATTTATGCAATGCTCGCATCCTCGTTGGTAGATTCGGGAGCTCCTCAGGTCTGACGAGAGGCTTCCCGTGCTCGAATCTAAAGGCTACTACATCAGCCATTTCGGGTAACGGTATATGATCGGGTAAATAATCACCAGGATTAGTACCGGGCGCTACCCCCTCCGGAACATCTGCAGGGATATCGCTTGACACCTTGAGCGGGGGGCACGATTGGTTCTCCTGCTCGCCCAGTTGGGGAATTGTTTGTCGAATTTCTATTTACAGATTTAAAGATATTAATTATGCCATATTAAATGAATAAATGGCAAAAAAATGAATAAAATAATATTATTACTTAGTTTATTTTCATTGAAATTCAATATTATTATTACTTATTTTATTTTAATAATTGTTTGGAATTCAAAAAATTAAATCATGTGACATCAAGACCTAAGGGTTAATAGGATTGATAGCTTACTATTGTCAGGAAAACAACAAGTGCAGACTTGGAAACTACGGGAAATAGAACTGGAAAGTTAAGCGTGCTGGGGCTGGAGTAGTGAGAGGATGGGTGACCGGCTGGGAAGTTAGACGATTTGGAATGAATGCTCCACGCTGGAGCAGTGAGGAGGGGTGATTAGAGATTAAATTGTCAAATAATTCAAAGATTTGAAAATTGGAAAAAATTTCAAAAAAAAAATTTCAATTTTTTTTTTCTTTAGTCCCTCCAGCCCCGCTCCAGACAGCGGCCACGTGGAGGGCCTTTAGTCCCGGTTCGCAACACAACCGGGACTAAATGGGTGGGCCTTTAGTCCCGATTGTTCAGTCCCGGTTGCAGAACCGGGACTAAAGGCCCTCTGGAACCGGGACTAAAGGCCCGTTTTCTACTAATTTGAAGCTCAATCTCCCTATGGAATATCATCATCAGATCTATCAGAGTTGGATGATGGAGGGGTAGCAACCTTCTTTCCTTTAGTTGGCTTAGAGACCTTGGAAGTTTTGCCCTTGGCAACTTTCTTTACCACTTTGGTCATAGGGTTGATGGTTTTCGTCTTCGGTGCAGCCATCTTTGGAGAAGGAGGGGTTGGATCTTGGGCTTGGGAGCCCAAAGGAGTGGAAACCTCGTAGTGCACTGGAAAGTACCTGAATAAATGCACCCTGATGGCGTAAGACCTGGCGGCTATCTGTTACATGCACAATCAGGAAAATCCATTGGAACACCAATCAGAGAGCACATACCTTTTCCCAAAAGGAAAACCTAAGATTATGCTAGCATCGATCTATCGAACCGTGGTCAAAGGCAGTCAAAGCGTCAGAGCTTTATGCTAGCATGCAGCCTCCATCTTACGTACGTTAAGCACCATCTTAATTTAAATTTCTCAATTAGAGTACAAAACTATGCAGCATTGAATTGTAGGAAAAGGCACACGATTCTTCCTACTCCAACCGTAAGTACAGGAGGAGCCGGCACAGTCCAAGTCTCCAAGATCTAGGATTATTAGCTAGCACGAGAAGCAAGCTGAATTAAGAAGCCTTCCAAGATCGATCATGGAAGTAAGCAAAGGGCACTGACGTATGCGCACTTGTAACTACGTACAGCTGATATATACGTACGTGTTGTTTCTGCTGCCTGGTGCCTGACACGCTTAACTGCGTGGTGCCTGACACGCTTAGCCAGGATTAGAGGAGATAAGCACCCGATTCAATTAGATTAGGGGTTAATTATATCAAAATAAAGTAATCCACAACAACATATGCTCATATATTCTAGAAATTGACCGGAAGGTCTATATTTGGAATAGTTCCACATATGAGGCCTTACAATTTGGTATAACATCTACTGATCTGTATGTAATTTTTATTATTTTTGGAGTTTCGTTTACTCCCATGACAGATAATGAATAGATGGAAAGTTTTTCCGGCGACAAAACTTATATATCAAAATAAAGTCAGGAGGAATTTTATCCCAAAGCTTATAGTTTGGGGGTTAAACAAACTTATCTCCAGCCACGCGCACGACGAAGCAGGAGGGGTGTCAGCACGATGGTGTGTATCTGCGCACGGAGGTGAGGCCGAAATCACTGTTCTGACCTTATTAGCAATCTTTGTCACAAATTGAACTCGACATGAAAGTATTTCACGATCTGACCCTTTTAGCAACGCCACGGCCCGCGGCGTTTCTGCCCAACTTAAAAACGCCGAGCTAGCTCACGTTGCTGCTCCACATGAAAACGCCGAGGTAGCTCGCGTTGGTTCTCCACATAGAAACGCCAACGGCTTTGGCGTTTCTGCCCTATACTGAAACGCCATTGGTTTTGGCGTTTCATACGTGGTAGTACTCCACAGCTCGATCGGCAGGAGCATGTATTGATTAGCGCAGACCGACCGGCGCCCTGCTGGATAAATAAAACTAGAGTAGATAGTAAAGCTGACGGCTGGAGGGTGCAGTATCTTATGCGCCCGGCCACAACTTTGTCGACTCACACGAGCAGATCCAGTTGATTCTGCTGCTATCATCCAAACGAACGCTACAAATCAAGTGCATGTCCCACCAGGAGGTGTCTTTCTGGTGCTATTAGTACAGCATGCCCCTTACTGTTACGTGAGCTAGGTGTGGGTAAATGCTCGATCGAAGGTGTCTTTCTGGTGCTATTAACTGGTTGGCCGTGGTCGGTGCACCGAGCTGTTCTTACTGGTGCATGTCCGCTGTAGCAGATTTTTGACAACGGTTACTGTAGCAGATTTTTGGGAATATATATACAGCGTGTGCTTGTTGGGAAGAAAAACAATGTAACGAGTTCAGCTCCATCGCATAGAAAAGGCAAATGTACTGTACCACAGGTCCACAGCACTAACATGCCCGCTGTATTTGGCATTCTGTAGCTTCATACGGTACCGCAGATGTAGCTTGTAGTACTACTCAATTAGCTCACCAGGTCTCGGACGCATGGTCAGCCAGCCACCGCTGCTCCTACATTTTTCTGCATTTTGACTGCGCACTGAGCCGCTGACAATGACGCATGGGCAGCCAGCTACAGTGTATGTTTTCTAGTATTTCCCATACATTTGCCCGTGGAGACTTCACATACATTTGCCCCCCGTGGAGCATTTACCTACACCGAGCTCACGTAGCAGTAAGACCAGCTCGGTGCACCGACCACGGCCAACCAGTTAATAGCACCAGAAAGACACCTCCGATCGAGCTTTTATCCACACCCAGCTCACGTAACAGTAAGGGGCATGCTGTACTAATAGCACCAGAAAGACACCTCCTGGTGGGACATGCACTTAATTTGTAGCGTTCGTTTGGATGATAGCAGCAGAATCAACTGGATCTGCTCGTGTGAGTCGATAAAGTTGTGGCCGGGCGCATAAGATACTGCTCCCTCCGGCCGTCAGCTTTACTATCTACTCTAGTTTTATTTATCCAGCAGGGCTGCGGTCGGTCTGCGCTAATCAATACATGCTCGTGCCGATCGTACTATTATGAAACGCCAAAACGAATGGCGTTTCCGTATAGGGCAGAAACGCCAAAGCCCTTGGCGTTTCTATGTGGAGTACCAACGCGAGCTACCTCGGCGTTTTCATGTGGAGCAGCAACGTGAGCTAGCTTGGCGTTTCTAATTTGGGCAGAAACGCCGCGGGCTGTGGCGTTGCTAAAAAGGTCAGATCGTGAAATACTTTCATGTCGAGTTCAATTTGTGACAAAAATTGCTGATAAGGTCATAACTGTGATTTTGGCCCGGAGGTGACGCCTCCACGAGCACGTGGGCCAGGTGGGCTCCACCACCAGCCTTGGTCGGCAACAAAAAACTCTTGTACGTGCATTGCATTGCATGCAGATCGGGTGGAGTGAATGCTCCAGATGCATGCATCATCACGTGGGAAGCCACACTAGAGATGAGGGCCAACCCGGATTCCTGCATCAACTCTGAGTGGATCTTCTGCACCAAGCTTGCTACATAGACCAGCCACACGAGCTGACCGGATCTTCATCATGCCGCGGAGGACCACGGTGGGGCGGCCGCCCTACCTGGATTTTTGCAACAAAAAAAGTTTATATAGGTATGCATCGCCGGCTGCTGATTGTTTTCGTGGACTCATCATTGCGTCGCGGCGAAAAAGGAGAAAGAAAGGACCGGTCTGGACTGCCTGGTGTTGTGGTGTAGCTGGGACGTGTTATTTGGGCATTGAGCCTGTGATCCTTGGACCACTGCTGCCTCGCTAGACTGGACCAAGTCCTCCCGCTGGGCGCTGGCCATCGATTAGCAATCCCAGTCAAGTCTCAACCGACCACAACGATAGCGCAGCGGACGCACGAACCAGGGGCGAGCCAAGCACGAAACGTAGCGCCAGGCAGCGGCGCCGGCTGCCAGACGAACGGCGGGTCGGCGGCTGAAGCGCGATGGCACATCGCACGGGATCCAGGCTGCACGCGCGCATGACGGCGCAGTGGCATGGCGGCGTTGCGGGACTGCCGGTGGCGGATAGTCATGAAGGGGAAAGCGCCAAAGCGGGAAGATGGGCAAGAAAGGGAAAGCTATAAATTTCTGAATTTTTGCATTTTTGTACAACTATACATTGTGATTTGTAAATTTGTGATGCAGATTTTTCAGAGTTCTGCCAATGTTGTAAAATAGCTTGACAATCTACAATCTAGTGATCTTGGTGATATCACTAGTAGAAAAAGGGGAATCAGTCCCGGTTCCAGAGGGCCTTTAGTCCCGGTTCTGGAACCGGGACTAAGCATCCGGGACTAAAGGTCCTCACTTTTAGTCCCGGTTCTGTTACGAACCGGGACTAAAGGCCCTCCACGTGGCGATGTCTCGGGCGGGGGATGGAGGACCTTTACCAACCGGGACTAAAGGATCCACCTTTACTCCCGGTTGGTGTTACCAACCGGGACTAAAGGCTCCACCTTTACTCCCGGTTGGTGTTACCAACCGGGACTAAAGGCTCCACGCGTCAACAGCTCGAGGCGCTAGGGTTTTTTTTTTTTTTGAAAGGAGGGCTTTAGGGGTTTCATATTGTTTCTCCCTTTTCTTTTTTGTGTAGACGATTCAACTCGACGTTTGCTACTACATAAAGCAATGAAGAAACCATTACACAAATCGTCATGAATTAATATAGAGAGAAGTGACCTCTGTTTCTCCGTTCTTGGTCGAACAACATGTTTTCGTATATCTATTCGATGCTTCGTACTATGTCTAGTACACGTTCATGCATATATACAATGAATAACATCTCTTACGATCTGTAATATCTAATTACCAACATTCATCCTAATTTCTTCATGGTATTCTCCATTTTTAGCTATGACATGATCAAGGAGGAATCCCTCCAATTCCTCTTGAATTGCTCGTAGGCGATACTCTGGTAGGAATCCGTCCCTCTTCCGTTCGATCTAATTTAAAGAAGGGGGTCAATATTTATATATATATATATATATGAATAAAACTCAACACAGTTGATGGTAATAAAATAAATTTGTGAATATTATTTACGTACTTCAAGTTTTTCTAATATTCTGCCCCAATCACAGGTCGTCTGGCGTATGAACTCGCAGACGTAGTATCCACAGAAGTTATTCCCGGATACCTGTTGAGGGCACTTTACGAGAATAGAGTTCAATCAAAATAATAATCAAGCATGATAGTGGTATTGAAACTAGAATCAAAGAGATGCGCGGGCCTAGCTAGTACTACTTACAGGGAGCATTTCATATCGCAGCTCCTCTTTCCAGGGACCCCTAACCGCCTTGGTGAACCTTGTCCAAACCCTGCCCGGCAAACAAAATGAATTAAAGAGTTATTAATTACTTGATATCAGGAAATGAACGATAGTTGCCGATATAGTGCGATAATGATTGAAATTACTTCTGGAGAATTTGTTGCAGGGGCGCCCACTTCGAAAGGTCTTTACGTAACGAGTCCATGACTTGTATTCGACTTTGGTCAAACTGTATGATGAGCAGAATAAAGTGGAAGCTGCACACATGTAGCTCATCAATTACACTTAACATCGAGTAAGCGAAACAAAATGATGTGTATGTACAAGACAGTATGTAACACTCACCCGAAGTTGTAAGGAAGTAGTATTTCTCTTTTGGTTTGTTGTTTCATAAACGCCCTTAGCAAGTAATCCTCTACATCCTTTTTGTTGTGTTGGACAGTAACTTCATGAACAATATTTGGGCTAACGAACCCAATGTCATAGATTTGGATTGGTCCTTTGTTGCATTCGAGGATCTTCTTTCTGCATAATAGACATATGGTGAGGATAATTATATACATGCAATAATGAACGAGCTGAGCTAATTACAGAAATGATACTTACAAACAATAGCAAGTGATGATAGTTTTGTCGATGTCTTTTAGATTGTATAACTGGAATAATTCTGAAAATTCAATGTAAATCGTCTCATTTCCATTGAATAAATGCTCATCTTTAACTCCTGCAGTGATATAGTTCTCCCCTCGCTTGCAGGCTTCCAAGTACCATTTATGCAATGCTCGCATCCTCGTTGGTAGATTCGGGAGCTCCTCAGGTCTGACGAGAGGCTTCCCGTGCTCGAATCTAAAGGCTACTACATCAGCCATTTCGGGTAACGGTATATGATCGGGTAAATAATCACCAGGATTAGTACCGGGCGCTACCCCCTCCGGAACATCTGCAGGGATATCGCTTGACACCTTGAGCGGGGGGCACGATTGGTTCTCCTGCTCGCCCAGTTGGGGAATTGTTTGTCGAATTTCTATTTACAGATTTAAAGATATTAATTATGCCATATTAAATGAATAAATGGCAAAAAAATGAATAAAATAATATTATTACTTAGTTTATTTTCATTGAAATTCAATATTATTATTACTTATTTTATTTTAATAATTGTTTGGAATTCAAAAAATTAAATCATGTGACATCAAGACCTAAGGGTTAATAGGATTGATAGCTTACTATTGTCAGGAAAACAACAAGTGCAGACTTGGAAACTACGGGAAATAGAACTGGAAAGTTAAGCGTGCTGGGGCTGGAGTAGTGAGAGGATGGGTGACCGGCTGGGAAGTTAGACGATTTGGAATGAATGCTCTACGCTGGAGCAGTGAGGAGGGGTGATTAGAGATTAAATTGTCAAATAATTCAAAGATTTGAAAATTGGAAAAAAATTCAAAAAAAAAAATTCATTTTTTTTTTCTTTAGTCCCGGTTGGTGTTACCAACCGGGACTAAAGGTCCTCCAGCCCCGCTCCAGACAGCGGCCACGTGGAGGGCCTTTAGTCCCGGTTCGCAACACAACCGGGAATAAATGGGTGGGCCTTTAGTCCCGATTGTTCAGTCCCGGTTGCAGAACCGGGACTAAAGGCCCTCTGGAACCGGGACTAAAGGCCCGTTTTCTACTAATTTGAAGCTCAATCTCCCTATGGAATATCATCATCAGATCTATCAGAGTTGGATGATGGAGGGGTAGCAACCTTCTTTCCTTTAGTTGGCTTAGAGACCTTGGAAGTTTTGCCCTTGGCAACTTTCTTTACCACTTTGGTCATAGGGTTGATGGTTTTCGTCTTCGGTGCAGCCATCTTTGGAGAAGGAGGGGTTGGATCTTAGGCTTGGGAGCCCAAAGGAGTGGAAACCTCGTAGTGCACTGGAAAGTACCTGAATAAATGCACCCTGATGGCGTAAGACCTGGCGGCTATCTGTTACATGCACAATCAGGAAAATCCATTGGAACACCAATCAGAGAGCACATACCTTTTCCCAAAAGGAAAACCTAAGATTATGCTAGCATCGATCTATCGAACCGTGGTCAAAGGCAGTCAAAGCGTCAGAGCTTTATGCTAGCATGCAGCCTCCATCTTACGTACGTTAAGCACCATCTTAATTTAAATTTCTCAATTAGAGTACAAAACTATGCAGCATTGAATTGTAGGAAAAGGCACACGATTCTTCCTACTCCAACCGTAAGTACAGGAGGAGCCGGCACAGTCCAAGTCTCCAAGATCTAGGATTATTAGCTAGCACGAGAAGCAAGCTGAAGTAAGAAGCCTTCCAAGATCGATCATGGAAGTAAGCAAAGGGCACTGACGTATGCGCACTTGTAACTACGTACAGCTGATATATACGTACGTGTTGTTTCTGCTGCCTGGTGCCTGACACGCTTAACTGCGTGGTGCCTGACACGCTTAGCCAGGATTAGAGGAGATAAGCACCCGATTCAATTAGATTAGGGGTTAATTATATCAAAATAAAGTAATCCACAACAACATATGCTCATATATTCTAGAAATTGACCGGAAGGTCTATATTTGGAATAGTTCCACATATGAGGCCTTACAATTTGGTATAACATCTACTGATCTGTATGTAATTTTTATTATTTTTGGAGTTTCGTTTACTCCCATGACAGATAATTAATAGATGGAAAGTTTTTCCGGCGACAAAACTTATATATCAAAATAAAGTCAGGAGGAATTTTATCCCAAAGCTTATAGTTTGGGGGTTAAACAAACTTATCTCCAGCCGCGCGCACGACGAAGCAGGAGGGGTGTCAGCACGATGGTGTGTATCTGCGCACGGAGGTGAGGCCGAAATCACTGTTCTGACCTTATTAGCAATCTTTGTCACAAATTGAACTCGACATGAAAGTATTTCACGATCTGACCCTTTTAGCAACGCCACGGCCCGCGGCGTTTCTGTCCAACTTAAAAACGCCGAGCTAGCTCACGTTGCTGCTCCACATGAAAACGCCGAGGTAGCTCGCGTTGGTTCTCCACATAGAAACGCCAACGGCTTTGGCGTTTCTGCCCTATACTGAAACGCCATTGGTTTTGGCGTTTCATACGTGGTAGTACTCCACAGCTCGATCGGCAGGAGCATGTATTGATTAGCGCAGACCGACCGGCGCCCTGCTGGATAAATAAAACTAGAGTAGATAGTAAAGCTGACGGCTGGAGGGTGCAGTATCTTATGCGCCCGGCCACAACTTTGTCGACTCACACGAGCAGATCCAGTTGATTCTGCTGCTATCATCCAAACGAACGCTACAAATCAAGTGCATGTCCCACCAGGAGGTGTCTTTCCGGTGCTATTAGTACAGCATGCCCCTTACTGTTACGTGAGCTAGGTGTGGGTAAATGCTCGATCGAAGGTGTCTTTCTGGTGCTATTAACTGGTTGGCCGTGGTCGGTGCACCGAGCTGTTCTTACTGGTGCATGTCCGCTGTAGCAGATTTTTGACAACGGTTACTGTAGCAGATTTTTGGGAATATATATACAGCGTGTGCTTGTTGGGAAGAAAAACAATGTAACGAGTTCAGCTCCATCGCATAGAAAAGGCAAATGTACTGTACCACAGGTCCACAGCACTAACATGCCCGCTGTATTTGGCATTCTGTAGCGTCATACGGTATCGCAGATGTAGCTTGTAGTACTACTCAATTAGCTCACCAGGTCTCGGACGCATGGTCAGCCAGCCACCGCTGCTCCTACCTTTTTCTGCATTTTGACTGCGCACTGAGCCGCTGACAATGACGCATGGGCAGCCAGCTACAGTGTATGTTTTCTAGTATTTCCCATACATTTGCCCGTGGAGACTTCACATACATTTGCCCCCCGTGGAGCATTTACCTACACCGAGCTCACGTAGCAGTAAGACCAGCTCGGTGCACCGACCACGGCCAACCAGTTAATAGCACCAGAAAGACACCTCCGATCGAGCTTTTACCCACACCCAGCTCACGTAACAGTAAGGGGCATGCTGTACTAATAGCACCAGAAAGACACCTCCTGGTGGGACATGCACTTAATTTGTAGCGTTCGTTTGGATGATAGCAGTAGAATCAACTGGATCTGCTCGTGTGAGTCGATAAAGTTGTGGCCGGGCGCATAAGATACTGCTCCCTCCGGCCGTCAGCTTTACTATCTACTCTAGTTTTATTTATCCAGCAGGGCTGCGGTCGGTCTGCGCTAATCAATACATGCTCGTGCCGATCGTACTATTATGAAACGCCAAAACGAATGGTGTTTCCGTATAGGGCAGAAACGCCAAAGCCCTTGGCGTTTCTATGTGGCGTACCAACGCGAGCTACCTCGGCGTTTTCATGTGGAGCAGCAACGTGAGCTAGCTTGGCGTTTCTAATTTGGGCAGAAACGCCGCGGGCTGTGGCGTTGCTAAAAAGGTCAGATCGTGAAATACTTTCATGTCGAGTTCAATTTGTGACAAAAATTGCTGATAAGGTCAGAACTGTGATTTTGGCCCGGAGGTGACGCCTCCACGAGCACGTGGGCCAGGTGGGCTCCACCACCAGCCTTGGTCGGCAACAAAAAACTCTTGTACGTGCATTGCATTGCATGCAGATCGGGTGGAGTGAATGCTCCGGATGCATGCATCATCACGTGGGAAGCCACACTAGAGATGAGGGCCAACCCGGATTCCTACATCAACTCTGAGTGGATCTTCTGCACCAAACTTGCTACATAGACCAGCCACACGAGCTGACCGGATCTTCATCATGCCGCGGAGGACCACGGTGGGGCGGCCGCCCTACCTGGATTTTTGCAACAAAAAAAGTTTATATAGGTATGCATCGCCGGCTGCTGATTGTTTTCGTGGACTCATCATTGCGTCGCGGCGAAAAAGGAGAAAGAAAGGACCGGTCTGGACTGCCTGGTGTTGTGGTGTAGCTGGGACGTGTTATTTGGGCATTGAGCCTGTGATCCCTGGACCACTGCTGCCTCGCTAGACTGGACCAAGTCCTCCCGCTGGGCGCTGGCCATCGATTAGCAATCCCAGTCAAGTCTCAACCGACCACAACGATAGCGCAGCGGACGCACGAACCAGGGGCGAGCCAAGCACGAAACGTAGCGCCAGGCAGCGGCGCCGGCTGCCAGACGAACGGCGGGTCGGCGGCTGAAGCGCGATGGCACAGCGCACGGGATCCAGGCTGCACGCGCGCATGACGGCGCAGTGGCATGGCGGCGTTGCGGGACTGCCGGTGGCAGATAGTCATGAAGGGGAAAGCGCCAAAGCGGGAAGATGGGCAAGAAAGGGAAAGCTATAAATTTCTGAATTTTTGCATTTTTGTACAACTATACATTGTGATTTGTGAATTTGTGATGCAGATTTTTCAGAGTTCTGCCAATGTTGTAAAATAGCTTGACAATCTACAATCTAGTGATCTTGGTGATATCACTAGTAGAAAAAGGGGAATCAGTCCCGGTTCCAGAGGGCCTTTAGTCCCGGTTCTGGAACCGGGACTAAGCATCCGGGACTAAAGGTCCTCACTTTTAGTCCCGGTTCTGTTACGAACCGGGACTAAAGGCCCTCCACGTGGCGATGTCTCGGGCGGGGGATGGAGGACCTTTACCAACCGGGACTAAAGGATCCACCTTTACTCCCGGTTGGTGTTACCAACCGGGACTAAAGGCTCCACGCGTCAACAGCTCGAGGCGCTAGGGTTTTTTTTTTTTTGAAAGGAGGGCTTTAGGGGTTTCATATTGTTTCTCCCTTTTCTTTTTTGTGTAGACGATTCAACTCGACGTTTGCTACTACATAAAGCAATGAAGAAACCATTACACAAATCGTCATGAATTAATATAGAGAGAAGTGACCTCTGTTTCTCCGTGCTTGGTCGAACAACATGTTTTCGTATATCTATTCGATGCTTCGTACTATGTCTAGTACACGTTCATGCATATATACAATGAATAACATCTCTTACGATCTCTAATATCTAATTACCAACATTCATCCTAATTTCTTCATGGTATTCTCCATTTTTAGCTATGACATGATCAAGGAGGAATCCCTCCAATTCCTCTTGAATTGCTCGTAGGCGATACTCTGGTAGGAGTCCGTCCCTCTTCCGTTCGATCTAATTTAAAGAAGGGGGTCAATATATATATATATATATATATATATATATGAATAAAACTCAACACAGTTGATGGTAATAAAATAAATTTGTAAATATTATTTACGTACTTCAAGTTTTTCTAATATTCTGCCCCAATCACAGGTCGTCTGGCGTATGAACTCGCAGACGTAGTATCCACAGAAGTTATTCCCGGATACCTGTTGAGGGCACTTTACGAGAATAGAGTTCAATCAAAATAATAATCAAGCATGATAGTGGTATTGAAACTAGAATCAAAGAGATGCGCGGGCCTAGCTAGTACTACTTACAGGGAGCATTTCATATCGCAGCTCCTCTTTCCAGGGACCCCTAACCGCCTTGGTGAACCTTGTCCAAACCCTGCCCGGCAAACAAAATGAATTAAAGAGTTATTAATTACTTGATATCAGGAAATGAACGATAGTTGCCGATATAGTGCGATAATGATTGAAATTACTTCTGGAGAATTTGTTGCAGGGGCGCCCACTTCGAAAGGTCTTTACGTAACGAGTCCATGACTTGTATTCGACTTTGGTCAAACTGTATGATGAGCAGAATAAAGTGGAAGCTGCACACATGTAGCTCATCAATTACACTTAACATCGAGTAAGCGAAACAAAATGATGTGTATGTACAAGACAGTATGTAACACTCACCCGAAGTTGTAAGGAAGTAGTATTTCTCTTTTGGTTTGTTGTTTCATAAACGCCCTTAGCAAGTAATCCTCTACATCCTTTTTGTTGTGTTGGACAGTAACTTCATGAACAATATTTGGGCTAACGAACCCAATGTCATAGATTTGGATTGGTCCTTTGTTGCATTCGAGGATCTTCTTTCTGCATAATAGACATATGGTGAGGATAATTATATACATGCAATAATGAACGAGCTGAGCTAATTACAGAAATGATACTTACAAACAATAGCAAGTGATGATAGTTTTGTCGATGTCTTTTAGATTGTATAACTGGAATAATTCTGAAAATTCAATGTAAATCGTCTCATTTCCATTGAATAAATGCTCATCTTTAACTCCTGCAGTGATATAGTTCTCCCCTCGCTTGCAGGCTTCCAAGTACCATTTATGCAATGCTCGCATCCTCGTTGGTAGATTCGGGAGCTCCTCAGGTCTGACGAGAGGCTTCCCGTGCTCGAATCTAAAGGCTACTACATCAGCCATTTCGGGTAACGGTATATGATCGGGTAAATAATCACCAGGATTAGTACCGGGCGCTACCCCCTCCGGAACATCTGCAGGGATATCGCTTGACACCTTGAGCGGGGGGCACGATTGGTTCTCCTGCTCGCCCAGTTGGGGAATTGTTTGTCGAATTTCTATTTACAGATTTAAAGATATTAATTATGCCATATTAAATGAATAAATGGCAAAAAAATGAATAAAATAATATTATTACTTAGTTTATTTTCATTGAAATTCAATATTATTATTACTTATTTTATTTTAATAATTGTTTGGAATTCAAAAAATTAAATCATGTGACATCAAGACCTAAGGGTTAATAGGATTGATAGCTTACTATTGTCAGGAAAACAACAAGTGCAGACTTGGAAACTACGGGAAATAGAACTGGAAAGTTAAGCGTGCTGGGGCTGGAGTAGTGAGAGGATGGGTGACCGGCTGGGAAGTTAGACGATTTGGAATGAATGCTCCACGCTGGAGCAGTGAGGAGGGGTGATTAGAGATTAAATTGTCAAATAATTCAAAGATTTGAAAATTGGAAAAAATTTCAAAAAAAAAAATTCAATTTTTTTTTTCTTTAGTCCCGGTTGGTGTTACCAACCGGGACTAAAGGTCCTCCAGCCCCGCTCCAGACAGCGGCCACGTGGAGGGCCTTTAGTCCCGGTTCGCAACACAACCGGGACTAAATGGGTGGGCCTTTAGTCCCGATTGTTCAGTCCCGGTTGCAGAACCGGGACTAAAGGCCCTCTGGAACCGGGACTAAAGGCCCTCTGGAACCGGGACTAAAGGCCCGTTTTCTACTAATTTGAAGCTCAATCTCCCTATGGAATATCATCATCAGATCTATCAGAGTTGGATGATGGAGGGGTAGCAACCTTCTTTCCTTTAGTTGGCTTAGAGACCTTGGAAGTTTTGCCCTTGGCAACTTTCTTTACCACTTTGGTCATAGGGTTGATGGTTTTCGTCTTCGGTGCAGCCATCTTTGGAGAAGGAGGGGTTGGATCTTGGGCTTGGGAGCCCAAAGGAGTGGAAACCTCGTAGTGCACTGGAAAGTACCTGAATAAATGCACCCTGATGGCGTAAGACCTGGCGGCTATCTGTTACATGCACAATCAGGAAAATCCATTGGAACACCAATCAGAGAGCACATACCTTTTCCCAAAAGGAAAACCTAAGATTATGCTAGCATCGATCTATCGAACCGTGGTCAAAGGCAGTCAAAGCGTCAGAGCTTTATGCTAGCATGCAGCCTCCATCTTACGTACGTTAAGCACCATCTTAATTTAAATTTCTCAATTAGAGTACAAAACTATGCAGCATTGAATTGTAGGAAAAGGCACACGATTCTTCCTACTCCAACCGTAAGTACAGGAGGAGCCGGCACAGTCCAAGTCTCCAAGATCTAGGATTATTAGCTAGCACGAGAAGCAAGCTGAATTAAGAAGCCTTCCAAGATCGATCATGGAAGTAAGCAAAGGGCACTGACGTATGCGCACTTGTAACTACGTACAGCTGATATATACGTACGTGTTGTTTCTGCTGCCTGGTGCCTGACACGCTTAACTGCGTGGTGCCTGACACGCTTAGCCAGGATTAGAGGAGATAAGCACCCGATTCAATTAGATTAGGGGTTAATTATATCAAAATAAAGTAATCCACAACAACATATGCTCATATATTCTAGAAATTGACCGGAAGGTCTATATTTGGAATAGTTCCACATATGAGGCCTTACAATTTGGTATAACATCTACTGATCTGTATGTAATTTTTATTATTTTTGGAGTTTCGTTTACTCCCATGACAGATAATGAATAGATGGAAAGTTTTTCCGGCGACAAAACTTATATATCAAAATAAAGTCAGGAGGAATTTTATCCCAAAGCTTATAGTTTGGGGGTTAAACAAACTTATCTCCAGCCGCGCGCACGACGAAGCAGGAGGGGTGTCAGCACGATGGTGTGTATCTGCGCACGGAGGTGAGGCCGAAATCACTGTTCTGACCTTATTAGCAATCTTTGTCACAAATTGAACTCGACATGAAAGTATTTCACGATCTGACCCTTTTAGCAACGCCACGGCCCGCGGCGTTTCTGCCCAACTTAAAAACGCCGAGCTAGCTCACGTTGCTGCTCCACATGAAAACGCCGAGGTAGCTCGCGTTGGTTCTCCACATAGAAACGCCAACGGCTTTGGCGTTTCTGCCCTATACTGAAACGCCATTGGTTTTGGCGTTTCATACGTGGTAGTACTCCACAGCTCGATCGGCAGGAGCATGTATTGATTAGCGCAGACCGACCGGCGCCCTGCTGGATAAATAAAACTAGAGTAGATAGTAAAGCTGACGGCTGGAGGGTGCAGTATCTTATGCGCCCGGCCACAACTTTGTCGACTCACACGAGCAGATCCAGTTGATTCTGCTGCTATCATCCAAACGAACGCTACAAATCAAGTGCATGTCCCACCAGGAGGTGTCTTTCTGGTGCTATTAGTACAGCATGCCCCTTACTGTTACGTGAGCTAGGTGTGGGTAAATGCTCGATCGAAGGTGTCTTTCTGGTGCTATTAACTGGTTGGCCGTGGTCGGTGCACCGAGCTGTTCTTACTGGTGCATGTCCGCTGTAGCAGATTTTTGACAACGGTTACTGTAGCAGATTTTTGGGAATATATATACAGCGTGTGCTTGTTGGGAAGAAAAACAATGTAACGAGTTCAGCTCCATCACATAGAAAAGGCAAATGTACTGTACCACAGGTCCACAGCACTAACATGCCCGCTGTATTTGGCATTCTGTAGCGTCATACGGTACCGCAGATGTAGCTTGTAGTACTACTCAATTAGCTCACCAGGTCTCGGACGCATGGTCAGCCAGCCACCGCTGCTCCTACCTTTTTCTGCATTTTGACTGCGCACTGAGCCGCTGACAATGACGCATGGGTAGCCAGCTACAGTGTATGTTTTCTAGTATTTCCCATACATTTGCCCGTGGAGACTTCACATACATTTGCCCCCCGTGGAGCATTTACCTACACCGAGCTCACGTAGCAGTAAGACCAGCTCGGTGCACCGACCACGGCCAACCAGTTAATAGCACCAGAAAGACACCTCCGATCGAGCTTTTACCCACACCCAGCTCACGTAACAGTAAGGGGCATGCTGTACTAATAGCACCAGAAAGACACCTCCTGGTGGGACATGCACTTAATTTGTAGCGTTCGTTTGGATGATAGCAGCAGAATCAACTGGATCTGCTCGTGTGAGTCGATAAAGTTGTGGCCGGGCGCATAAGATACTGCTCCCTCCGGCCGTCAGCTTTACTATCTACTCTAGTTTTATTTATCCAGCAGGGCTGCGGTCGGTCTGCGCTAATCAATACATGCTCGTGCCGATCGTACTATTATGAAACGCCAAAACGAATGGCGTTTCCGTATAGGGCAGAAACGCCAAAGCCCTTGGCGTTTCTATGTGGAGTACCAACGCGAGCTACCTCGGCGTTTTCATGTGGAGCAGCAACGTGAGCTAGCTTGGCGTTTCTAATTTGGGCAGAAACGCCGCGGGCTGTGGCGTTGCTAAAAAGGTCAGATCGTGAAATACTTTCATGTCGAGTTCAATTTGTGACAAAAATTGCTGATAAGGTCAGAACTGTGATTTTGGCCCGGAGGTGACGCCTCCACGAGCACGTGGGCCAGGTGGGCTCCACCACCAGCCTTGGTCGGCAACAAAAAACTCTTGTACGTGCATTGCATTGCATGCAGATCGGGTGGAGTGAATGCTCCAGATGCATGCATCATCACGTGGGAAGCCACACTAGAGATGAGGGCCAACCCGGATTCCTGCATCAACTCTGAGTGGATCTTCTGCACCAAGCTTGCTACATAGACCAGCCACACGAGCTGACCGGATCTTCCTCATGCCGCGGAGGACCACGGTGGGGCAGCCGCCCTACCTGGATTTTTGCAACAAAAAAAGTTTATATAGGTATGCATCGCCGGCTGCTGATTGTTTTCGTGGACTCATCATTGCGTCGCGGCGAAAAAGGAGAAAGAAAGGACCGGTCTGGACTGCCTGGTGTTGTGGTGTAGCTGGGACGTGTTATTTGGGCATTGAGCCTGTGATCCCTGGACCACTGCTGCCTCGCTAGACTGGACCAAGTCCTCCCGCTGGGCGCTGGCCATCGATTAGCAATCCCAGTCAAGTCTCAACCGACCACAACGATAGCGCAGCGGACGCACGAACCAGGGGCGAGCCAAGCACGAAACGTAGCGCCAGGCAGCGGCGCCGGCTGCCAGACGAACGGCGGGTCGGCGGCTGAAGCGCGATGGCACAGCGCACGGGATCCAGGCTGCACGCGCGCATGACGGCGCAGTGGCATGGCGGCGTTGCGGGACTGCCGGTGGCAGATAGTCATGAAGGGGAAAGCGCCAAAGCGGGAAGATGGGCAAGAAAGGGAAAGCTATAAATTTCTGAATTTTTGCATTTTTGTACAACTATACATTGTGATTTGTGAATTTGTGATGCAGATTTTTCAGAGTTCTGCCAATGTTGTAAAATAGCTTGACAATCTACAATCTAGTGATCTTGGTGATATCACTAGTAGAAAAAGGGGAATCAGTCCCGGTTCCAGAGGGCCTTTAGTCCCGGTTCTGGAACCGGGACTAAGCATCCGGGACTAAAGGTCCTCACTTTTAGTCCCGGTTCTGTTACGAACCGGGACTAAAGGCCCTCCACGTGGCGATGTCTCGGGCGGGGGATGGAGGACCTTTACCAACCGGGACTAAAGGATCCACCTTTACTCCCGGTTGGTGTTACCAACCGGGACTAAAGGCTCCACGCGTCAACAGCTCGAGGCGCTAGGGTTTTTTTTTTTTTTTGAAAGGAGGGCTTTAGGGGTTTCATATTGTTTCTCCCTTTTCTTTTTTGTGTAGACGATTCAACTCGACGTTTGCTACTACATAAAGCAATGAAGAAACCATTACACAAATCGTCATGAATTAATATAGAGAGAAGTGACCTCTGTTTCTCCGTGCTTGGTCGAACAACATGTTTTCGTATATCTATTCGATGCTTCGTACTATGTCTAGTACACGTTCATGCATATATACAATGAATAACATCTCTTACGATCTCTAATATCTAATTACCAACATTCATCCTAATTTCTTCATGGTATTCTCCATTTTTAGCTATGACATGATCAAGGAGGAATCCCTCCAATTCCTCTTGAATTGCTCGTAGGCGATACTCTGGTAGGAGTCCGTCCCTCTTCCGTTCGATCTAATTTAAAGAAGGGGGTCAATATATATATATATATATATATATATATATGAATAAAACTCAACACAGTTGATGGTAATAAAATAAATTTGTAAATATTATTTACGTACTTCAAGTTTTTCTAATATTCTGCCCCAATCACAGGTCGTCTGGCGTATGAACTCGCAGACGTAGTATCCACAGAAGTTATTCCCGGATACCTGTTGAGGGCACTTTACGAGAATAGAGTTCAATCAAAATAATAATCAAGCATGATAGTGGTATTGAAACTAGAATCAAAGAGATGCGCGGGCCTAGCTAGTACTACTTACAGGGAGCATTTCATATCGCAGCTCCTCTTTCCAGGGACCCCTAACCGCCTTGGTGAACCTTGTCCAAACCCTGCCCGGCAAACAAAATGAATTAAAGAGTTATTAATTACTTGATATCAGGAAATGAACGATAGTTGCCGATATAGTGCGATAATGATTGAAATTACTTCTGGAGAATTTGTTGCAGGGGCGCCCACTTCGAAAGGTCTTTACGTAACGAGTCCATGACTTGTATTCGACTTTGGTCAAACTGTATGATGAGCAGAATAAAGTGGAAGCTGCACACATGTAGCTCATCAATTACACTTAACATCGAGTAAGCGAAACAAAATGATGTGTATGTACAAGACAGTATGTAACACTCACCCGAAGTTGTAAGGAAGTAGTATTTCTCTTTTGGTTTGTTGTTTCATAAACGCCCTTAGCAAGTAATCCTCTACATCCTTTTTGTTGTGTTGGATAGTAACTTCATGAACAATATTTGGGCTAACGAACCCAATGTCATAGATTTGGATTGGTCCTTTGTTGCATTCGAGGATCTTCTTTCTGCATAATAGACATATGGTGAGGATAATTATATACATGCAATAATGAACGAGCTGAGCTAATTACAGAAATGATACTTACAAACAATAGCAAGTGATGATAGTTTTGTCGATGTCTTTTAGATTGTATAACTGGAATAATTCTGAAAATTCAATGTAAATCGTCTCATTTCCATTGAATAAATGCTCATCTTTAACTCCTGCAGTGATATAGTTCTCCCCTCGCTTGCAGGCTTCCAAGTACCATTTATGCAATGCTCGCATCCTCGTTGGTAGATTCGGGAGCTCCTCAGGTCTGACGAGAGGCTTCCCGTGCTCGAATCTAAAGGCTACTACATCAGCCATTTCGGGTAACGGTATATGATCGGGTAAATAATCACCAGGATTAGTACCGGGCGCTACCCCCTCCGGAACATCTGCAGGGATATCGCTTGACACCTTGAGCGGGGGGCACGATTGGTTCTCCTGCTCGCCCAGTTGGGGAATTGTTTTTTTCCCTTGATATGCATTACCGCTGCTTCCCGACCGCTTGTGTGGATCTGCAAATGACTTTACAATCTCACGGTCATAGTCTGATAGCAACTTAGGCGGTGGTTTTTCAAGATTTTTCAGCGTACGCCTCGCTTTTTTCGGATCGATTCTCTCCTTTGGAGGTGGACGTTTCGGTGCAAAATGGGCCTTCACTTCGGCCATTGAGATTGCCTTGTTTTCCTCTTCAGGCCTATCATATGTTCTCTGTGGAGGAGGCTTGAGGTTTGGACCATATTGAAACCTCTTCCCTCCTGTTGTTGTACTGCTAGCCGCCGGAGCGGCGGCGGCTCTCTTCCGCTGCTGTTGCTGACGCGGCGGAGGAGGCGGAGACGACTGAGGCAGCGGAGACGGCTGACGCCCCGGAGGTGGCGGAGACGGCAGACGCGCCGGAGACGGCTGAGTCTGCTGATGAGGGGCCTCCTCCGGCTCATGAGTATGCTGAGGCGGCGTGAAGTAAGGAAGCTTGATGTGTGACTTTCTCCATAAACAGGTAGTCCTTAAGGCATTTTCCAGAGAACCCTCGCCTTCACCTGTAGGATGATCAAGCTGCAGGCTCCCAAATCCGGGCGTTATTTCATCCACCATGACAACAGCATAGCCATCTGGAATCGGAGCGCAATGGAAAGTTGCATCAGGTCGAGGATGGTGGACAGAGCCTTTCGCCACCTCCAAGCTCAGGTTTCCGCAATCCGCCAACAGCACACAATGTTCATTCTCCGTGATACCATCCACGGGGTAGCGGCGAGCCGTGATATCAGGCTGAACGTGCTCCGTGGAAGCCACGCTGCTTCTCCGCTGAGATGGTGGGGTAGCTTCCAATGAAGGATCGTGCTGCTGAGATGGTGGGACAATCGCGAGGGCTCGCTGGCTAACTGATGCCTCCTCTAGTGCCGCTAATCTTTGTTCCATCTGTTGTAATTTGCTTGCTTCCTCTTTCTTCTTTCGCCCTCGGCTTCTATAAGTGTCTCTGCTGTCGCGAAACCCATGCACCCACGGAACGGAGCCTGGTGTGCCTCGTGTTCGTCCAGGTTGTTCAGGATTCCCGAGGGCCTTTGTCAGCACGTCCTTCTCTCTGTCGGGATGGAATATCCCTTCCTCCACTTCCTTGATTGCTTCCTCAATCTTTTTCATGGGTATTGCAAGTTTAGGATCCGCGTAAACAACCTCCCCTGTTTCTGGGTCCAAAGCTCCCCCATTCCCGAATACCCAAGTCCTTACCCGATCTGGCCAGTTCCGTGACACTGGTTCGACCCCTTTAGCAAGTAGGTCGTTCTCCATTTTTTCCCACTTAGGCTCGGCTTGGCTGTAGCCACCTGACCCCGTAACATGGTGATACTGCTTCTTTGCAGCATTCAGCTTATTTTGCTCTGACGTTTTCCGCGCCTTCTCGGATTTCTTGTAGGCCACAAATGCGGGCCACTGATCTCTTATCTTCTCATATATACCGGTGAAATCTGGAGTCTTGTTTTGCTGGACAAACTGCGTGTTCAAATTTTTCTTCCAGTTCTTGAACAGTTCTGCCATCTTCTTTAGAGCGTACGCCTTGACCTTTGGCTCTATAACTGGTGGGGTTGTCGGATCCTCCTCTGGCGGTAGGATGAAATTTGTCAGCAGTGAGCTCAAAAGATATTCGTTTTGTCTATCCTGGACAAAAGTAACTGAAGGGTTGTCCTTATTCTTATTCCATTGCTCGATGGTGATCGGGATGCTATCCCTAACCAGTACTCCGCACTGATATGTAAAGGCGTCTTTGGTCCGCTTGGGAAGAATCGGTTGGCCAGCTGGAGAGATTACGTCGATCGTGTACCTTTCATCCTTGTCCAACCTTTTCTTCCCGCCTCGTCTCCTTGTTGACGAAGTTTGGCTCGTTCCGGAGGGCTCGATTTTTCTCCACTGCGACCCGTCAGCGGGTGCTCTCAACTTCCCGTCTTTCTTACGGTCTTCCTTGTGCCATCGCATCAACTTGGCATGCTCTTTGTTTCTGAACAGACGTTTCAGCCGTGGTATTATAGGAGCATACCACATCACCTTGGCAGGAACCCTCTTCCTGGGGCGCTCGCCCTCAATATCACCAGGGTCATCTCGTCTGATCTTATACCGCAATGCATCGCATACCGGGCATGCGTTCAAATCCTCGTACTCACCGCGGTAGAGGATGCAGTCATTAGGGCATGCATGTATCTTCTGCACCTCCAATCCTAGAGGGCAGAGAACCTTCTTTGCTTCGTACGTACTGCCGGGCAATTCGTTATCCTTTGGAAGCTTCTTCTTCATTATTTTCAGTAGCGTTCCAAATCCCTTGTCAGATACACCATTGTCTGCCTTCCATTGCAGCAATTCCAGTGTGGTACCGAGCTTTGTGTTGTCATCTTCGCAATTTGGGTACAACCCTTTTTTATGATCCTCTAACATGCGCTCGAACTTCAACTTTTCCCTTTCACTTTCGCATCCTCTCTGTGCATCAACAATGACCCGACGAAGATCATCATCGGGCACATCGTCTGGTGCCTCTTGATGTTCAGCTTCCCCCGTTGCAGTATCACCGTATTCAGGGGGATAGTTGTCATCATCCTCTTCTTCTTCGTTGTCTTCCATCATAACCCCTCTTTCTCCGTGCTTGGTCCAAACATTATAGTGTGGCATGAAACCCTTCTCAATCAGGTGGATGTGAAGGGTTATCGAGTCAGAGTGAGACTTCGTATTCCGACAGACAGTACATGGACAATACATAAAACCATTATGCTTGTTTGCCTCAGCCACTTCGAGAAAATTATGCATACCATCAATGTACTCGGAGGTGCGTCGGTCACCGTACATCCATTGCCGGTTCATCTGCGTGCATTATATAATTAAGTGCATCAAAAACCATTATAGAACATCATGAATAGAGAAGTGACCAAATTAATACAAGTTCATCATCACATTAAAACCAAAGTACTGTAGTGATCAAATGTTATTACTGAAAAAATAAATACATAAAGTTCATACATATATAGTTCTCATAGAACAACATATAGCTCTCTAGAGCATCTAATTAAAACATACATTGAAACTATGAAAAACAACAACAAATGCGATCATAATCGCAACTAAGGTAACAATTGATCCAACGGCATAATGATACCAAGCCTCATTATGAATGGCATATTTTCTAATCTTTCTAATCTTCAAGCGCATTGCATCCATCTTGATCTTGTCATCATCGACGACATCGGCAATATGCAACTCCAATTCCATCTTCTCCTCCTCAATTCTTTTCAATTTTTTCTTCAAGTAATTGTTTTCTTTTTCAACTAAATTTAACCTCTCGACAAGAGGGTCGGTTGGAATTTCCGGTTCACATACCTCCTAGATAAAAACATCTATGTCACGTTGGTCGGCATAATTGTCATAAACACTAAATGAAACAAATCATAATAAAAGATAATATACCACATCCGAATCATAGACAGGACGAGGGCCGACGGGGGCGGATACCAAAGTCATGGCACTATATAATAACAAACAATAATAAAAGTAAGAAAATTATACAAGTATCTATCTAAATCATACAAGTAAGATTTTTTTCTTTTAAAAAGAAGATAAGAACAAGAGGCTCACCACGGTGGTGCCGGCGACGAGATCGGCGCGGGCGATCGACGGCGGTGAGGACGGGGACGGGGACGGCACCCTACACATGTGCAGACTCTAAGAAGTTAATTTCAGCTCAAATTGTGCATCTAAATCAAAAGAACTCACGCATACACTCCTCCACTAAAACCCACAAACCACAGTACTTCTAGAGCATTTGAAATGAGCTAAACTAGTAGTGAGAGATGAGGATGAAGTTGCTAACCTTTTTTGAACACTTGGATAGTTGGTGCACCGCCAAACCTAGAGAAATCTTCGGCAAAATGGAGCTTGGAGGTCGAGCTTGCAGAGCAGAGAAAGCTTAAGTGTTGCTCGGGCATTTCATCGAACACCTCATGTGCATAGGAGTGAGAACAGAGAGTAGCACACACCCTGCACACGCTGGCCGGCCAAAAAACAGAGGAGTGAGCGGCGGGGGCGGGGTATATATATAGGCATTTTATTAGTCCCGGTTCGTGGCTAGAACCGGGACTGAAGACAGACCTTTAGTCCCGGTTCTAGCCACAAACCGGGACTAAAGGGGTTGCGCCAGGAGCCAGGACCTTTAGTCCCGGTTCGTGGCTGGAACCGGGACTAAAGATACAGACCTTTAGTCCCGGTTCCAGACACGAACCGGGACTAAAGGGGTTGCGCCAGGAGCCAGGACCTTTAGTCCCGGTTCGTAGCTGGAACCGGGACTAAAGATCCCAGACGAACTGGGACTGATGCCCGCCGAGGCCCGGCCGGCTCCCTGGCCGCTCGAACCGGGACTGATGCACCCATTAGTCCCGGTTCGTAACTCGACCGGGTCTAAAGCTCTGATCTGGCCAGGATCTATGCCCTGTTTTGTACTAGTGTATTTTCGTGTTAACAGTGTATTGTGAGTTACTTGGTAGTGGCAGTAGCTGGTGAAAGTGGAAATGTTATCGCACAACAATGGCCATTGCCTAGATCTTCTAGACACCATTACAGCTTCATTATCAGTATGTTTCTAGGCTGTTCTTCTTTTTAAATATGTTTATATTTTCCATTAAATTTGGTGATTCTATTTAGTATCATATAAAAGTATTACTGCGTATGGACTACTTTGGTTTTGCACCATACTTTCTTTTATTGTTTAGAGTCTGCCCCACCGTAATTTTTTTTCGTCATCTGTCACTCATCATGTGCACGCGTAGAGTCCACACCGACAGCACCCACGTACGTGCATCGTGTCTCAGATTAAGGGAGGGCGAACTTCCGACGCAGACGACACCGAGCACTGCACCTGCACACGTCTGCATCAACCTTCATCGAGCCGAGCTATACCGAACCTCTCCATCAAGCTGTACGACTACATCACACCCGACAACAAAAAAACATCGTTGAGCATATCTACGATAAGCGACATCAATATGCACCATCCACACGAAAGGCTGGTGTGGAACGAAATGCAATTCTCCATCGACTTCTACGGCACGGCATCGGCACATTTACACCACAAGGGACGCCTTCAAGTGACGCATCATTGTGGACACGCCGTTGTTTCGCCATCGTAGACACTACCCGGCCAAGGTCTTCATCAACATCTTCGTCAATGCACTGCAACCGCCTCATACACAAGATGGGCATCTCCAACAAGAAGCGTCATCGACGGCGGCAAGGACCGCGTCATGATGACGGCATCAACCGCGTCATCCACTACGGGACAACTGCATCGAGGTGGCGTCACTATAGTGATGACCCCCTTCACGGCCACACGGTCCTAGCAAAACCGATGTGTGCTCGATGGGTTTCTTCCGGTCCTGGTAAAACCAATGGCCTCATCGCCGACAACACCATCTGACATCTGCAAGGTGCATCATCCATGGCTGCAGCTCCGTCATCTACAGCATAGCGCATCTTTTTTGCCCCTGCGGCTACGTGCGGGCACTTCGACTACGATGACTACTAACATCGACCACGACTACCTCGACTACGGCTACACCGTCATCATGATCAGCGACCTCGACATCGACATCAAGGGATACGTCTGCAGCTACTCATTGGCAACAACTCCAAGCAACATCGTCCGCCTTGTCACTAGCATCCACGACACTCCCGCTGTGACTGCGGGAGGGAATAGAGGAGAAGTAGGGAAGGCACCAGAATGGGACATAGTCACCTCCCTAGGTGCCGACCCCATCAGCCATCATAGACGTAGTTGATGATGGCAAAGTGAAGATGACAACACAAGCGCGAGACTTCAAATTCAGTCGCAATCGTCCGCTTTGCTCTCGCCATGACTAAGGGAGAATGTTACCAGTATTAACGTGTATGGTAGAGATATAATTTGTTTAAATCTACAATGACTTGCCTTGTACGCCAAACCTCTCTCCTCACGTTGTATCTTATATATACCCCCACGAGGGTCAGATCAATACAACAAAACGCACAACACCGAGATTTGTTAACGAGGTTCACCTAACACCGGTTAAATCCCCGGGCATCACTACGGGCGCTCCTCCCCGTTGATACCTCTACAATTCCTCACACCGGCCACCCGGGCGCCGAAACATGCCGCCAGGTCCCCCTGTGCGCCTGTGCTATTATGTTGGCATAGGTTACATCATGTGTCTACCCCCACATTATATAGGAGAACCAGGATACTCGGCCGGGATAGCAGAGGCTCCCGGATCCCATCTGGATCGGGTTGGGTGAATCGGACCCGACAGGCAGAAGCTCTGGCCCAGTCCATGGGGACGGCGTGCTAGCCTCCAGGCCAGGAAACCCTAGGTCCCCGCACGCCCAAGCTGGCGGCGGCGGCGCCGTCGGATCCCGAGTGCTCACCACACCAGGCCTCCCGCTGATCCCTGACGGCATGCCTACCTGCGAAAGCCACCAACGAGGACGCCGGACCTGCGGTCGTCCAAGAGGAAGGCCTCGACGGTCGTCGTGGGAGCCACCTGCTCCCACGGCAATCGCACCGTAGCAAGCATTCACAGCTAGCGCCGGCCAAAAGGAAGGCCTCGGAGCATTCCATGGGGGGAGGGATGGAAGCCCGACGCCCAGCCATCTGGTGCGAAGGTTGTCCGCCGCCTTGACATCTTCCGGCGGGAATGCACCTCGGCGACCGCCAGGAAATCGCCCAGCGATATTAGCCACGGGCGCCCGTGGAAGGGCTCCCCCTCCGGGAGCGCGGCCACTTCGGCCTCCTCGACCTCATCTGCCCTGAGCCAGCCACGAGGCGGCCACGACAACTGGGACGGCGAGCTGCCGGTGAGAGCTCCTATCTCGTCAGCGGAGGGAGGAGGGGGCCCCGGGTCGCCACCCGAGTCGCCCGGACGCAAGAGAACAACCATTGGATATCTCCTCATATTTCAGTTCCTATAAGTTTTTCGAGAGGAATACAAGGAAAAAATTCGATCCAGCTGTTGTCTAGTAACTCGATCGAAACTTCAAAAAAAGCAGAAATGATGTGGAAAAGATGAAGATTTACCAACTTCATGAGTATGTGACACACAAAAAATGTGAGCATAATCAATATTTGTGTATGGGTCCACCATATTTATATTGTTATGCAAATTGAACGGTTCTGGTTTTTCAATATTAAAGATTTATTAGATCAAGGGCTCATATTTTCTGATTAATGTGAAATTTTCTAACTATTTCTCTTGCTCCTGGTTCACCGTATCTTACTTTTATATATAACTAGGAAACATGCCCGTGCGTTGCTACGGGGTGGAGGGGGAGTGGTTAGTGCATTTTTTTCTCGACTTTGAAGCACATTCTCCAAGAGTTCAGTTACTAACTCAAAGGATTTTTGAAGTAAGAGCGTGACGTTGTAGATTAGACCGTCAATATATAGTCACAATGCATATCTCACCTGTAAATTAACCATCGTGCTGATAAAAAAATAATACATGCAACACTTATGTTGAGTTACTGATATCACACAATAAAAATGTCGTATACTTCGCCTAGCGTCTAAGAATGTTGTGTGTGTGCTAACCATGAAGTCCTTGTCGTATAGATGTACCAACTTCCTATTCTGTCGCGATATATGCAGGATTCTCCATTGCAATTGAATCTTTGCTTAGTGTGTTGCGCCTCAATTCACGGTTAGCTGTAATTTGCTCTATTCTAGCTTTCTTTTGTTCTGATTGCATATTTGCGTATTTCTGCCTTTCTCATGCGCACTTTTTTATCTTCTGTGTTGGCTCCATGTTTGCATATTTCTTCTTCCCTTGTGTGTATTTTTTTTGCAACTGGGTTGAATTTTTAATTCTTTTGTTTGGTTGATAGGCTTCATGATGCTTTTTCAGTTTTTCTTCACTGGTCATTCGTGCATACCGCTCTCTATCTTCTTTCCTTCTTTGTTCCTTGGCATCCTATGACTCGAGATTGCCATCCAAATTGCTTGCCTGCATGAGAGTTTTGTATACTACATGAAGCTGTTGCTGATTAAATAACGGATATAAAATTTGCATCATAAATAGAGCATATGTAGCTACTTATAAATAAATCTAATTACGCTGGACATAAGCATAAGAATATATGTGTTGTTTGCATACTAGAGTATCATGTTTTTTTCTTGAAGCAATTTAAAAAGCAGAAAAATAATATTAAAGTAAGAGCATTGCTATATTCATCATGTTTGTCGTCCGACTTCAGTGCGACGTTGTAGATCATTCTGTCGATGGCTAGTGACAAAGCATACCACATCGGTAGATTAACCATTGCACTGACATCAGAAATTAAAAATGTCATATATGCAGCACTTCCAAAGTAATTTTATGTGGATGCAATTGTTCTTGTTTCTCCATAGCATCAATATTTCGGTCAAAAGGATGTATAAGGTGGTTGCCTCGTTCCTCCGTACCACCTTCAACATAACCATCTTCACCTTCAACATAACCATCTTCAGGAACTTCTATAAAAAAAAAACAACTTCCCCAGGGACATCGGGAACAACAACTTTATTGAGAACAATTAAAGACTTTGTGGCCATGACATGTAAATGCCTGTGTTTTGTGCTGATGATTTATTATGCACTCGTATAAACCGGAATTAGCAGCGCCAGGAGATAATCTATGTATTTGCTTCATTGGGCGTTCAGGCATATATGTTTCCGCCGTGTGTGTCTTACCTATGTAGTCAGTTAAAAACACAAACAGATGCAAATCTTCAATAAGAAGAAAATAATGTAAAACCAGACCCGGCATGTGTATGTAGATTCGGAGAAGCAACCAAATGCATGCACGGCAAGAAGCAAACGATTTTTTTAACATAGTACAGACACAAGCGCTCATATATACGCGCATACACTCACCCCTATGAATGCACAAACGCACACCCTACCCCCATGAGCACCTCCGAGAGACTGAGTCGGCATATCATGCGATCAATGCGAGCACCAGGACTTGAACCCTGGTGGGCTGGGGATACCACTGCGAGAAAATGGTTTGATGGGTAAAGGAGCGTGTCCCTCCTGAGTTATTTATATTACCAAATATAGCTAATCTACAACTCACAAAAAAAAGAGCTAATTAATCTCGTGTCCCTCCTATTCGGTGAGTGCTCCCGCGTGCACCCCAGCCCGCTCGGGCATCCTTTGCAAGGCAACCATATCCAACTGTAGACAAACCCGTCTCGATCGGGCAACGCGTGTCGTCTGGCCCCACGCACCGCTGTTCTCATCCTCGTCCTCGTCTCAGCCGCTCACTACTGACCTCCAACCTTATCGTCTCAGCCGTTCTCACCCTCGTCTCTCCGCGGCAAAAATGACAAAATTGACTAGAGGACGAAAAGAATTCATAAACTGAACTGTGTGGAAAAAATTTCACCCAGCTGACCCTTTTGTGCAGCGCCCGACTCTCAGGCGCTGCACGCCTGGCCAGCGTGGACAACTGGGCCCCGCACCGAGCAGTGCAGCGTCTTGGTGCTAGGCGCTACACATTACTCTTAGGCGCTGCACATTCTGTTAGGGTTAGGGCTATGGGAGAGGCTGGCCCCCCTCCCCCCACACATCCCAATCCCCAACCCCACACCCTCTCTCCCTCTCTCTCCCCCTCCTCCTTCTTTCTCAAAATCTTGCAAATCTGAAGATTTTCTCCGTGGATTTCAAACCCAATCCCTCCCTCAAGGTAATATCCTCCGATCCCGTGGTTTTCATCCAAGAAATGCTCACATTTGCTCAATTTTTGCTAGGTTTAGGCAAACCCTAGTTCTTCATGGATTTTGCAATTTGTATGGAGATATGAGATGATTGTTTGATATTTTGCTAGGGTTAGGCTTCTTAGTATGTTAGGGTTAGGGCTATGGTTCTTGTTATGTTGGGGTTGGGGTTATGGTTGTTGTTAAGTTGGGATTGGGGTTATTGTTTGATATCTATGTTAGGGCTATGGATTTTGAGTTAATATTGGCATGCCTACTTATGAAATATATTTTTCATTGTGTTGTTTTAATTCTTTTAGGGATGGGAAGAACATGTGTTTATGTTCATCATGTGGACAAAGACACCTTTTTTAAAGGTAATATTGAACCGGACCCGGATGAGCTTGACATGGTGTTTGAGAGTACTCCTAGCTATGCCGAGGTCTTGGAACAAGTTAGGAAAGATTTGAATTGGATGGACCCAAGTGATATCGTTGAGTTGGAGGGAAGGTATAATGTGGGTTTTGGAATGCACATCCGTTGGAAGACCATGCGTGTGAACTCCGAGCAACGTTGGGTTGCATACAAGGAGACGGTGGCCGAATCACTAGACAAGACTCTTGAGTTATTTGCTACGAAGAAGGTTGAGTCTAGTTTGCATTTGGACTTGAACCGGACCGCCTCCCCGTTGGTTGCTAGTAGTCCCCCACCCATGAAGCAACATGAAATGAGTGAACCTCCTTTGACTCAACAAGTGAGGCCAACATTGAGCCCGATTTCAAACAACAATGTGGGTGATGACAATGAAGTTTTGCAAGAGGAGAATGATGAGTATGAGGACGATGACAATGAAGTTGATCTCCATGACAACAATGTGGGTGATCTCGACAAATATCATGTGCAAGAGACAATGGACCATTCCATCCCTTATTCCCGTGGCTATGCATCGGAGTCGGATGACGAAGGTCCCGATGAAGAACTTGATGAGGAGGGGTTCACGGTGAAGGAGGCCGAAGCTTTCGAGAAGGTATTCGGGCGGGATCATCAGACACCATTGTTCAAGGATGTTAGTCTCGCGGATGAAGCCGTGGTGGACGGTGGCAAAGGTGTATGTCTTGGAGTTAGGCCATCTTCTCACCGGGATTTGTAAGACGGCAAGACCGGGATTTCTCCCGGGTAGAAATTCGAAACCTTGTTGGAATTGAAGATGTGGCTCGACAACTACTCGGTCACGCATTATCGTCCACACAAGGTGATTCACTCGGACGTCAATGTGCGTTACACGGTTGCATGTGAGACTGACCGATGTCCATGGATTGTGCGTGCAAGACCATGGAAAGGAGGACCCACTTGGCACGTAGTTAGTTGTGTACCAAGTCACATGTGCCGAGGCAAGAAGGTGGATGGCAAGATTGTGTCCCAAGACCATAGACAACTCACGTCCGAGTTCATCGCTTACAGGCTTTCCAACACAATATCCACACTGCCAATCATGATCATTCAGAGCGTCATGGACCTTGTGAAAGCCATCTTTCATTATAAGGTGAAATACGGCAAGGCATGGAAGGCGAAGCAAGCCGCATTCAAGATGTTATATGGTAATTGGGATGAAGCATATAACCGAATCCCTAGGTTGTTGTTTGCTATGGCCGCCACTAACCCAGGCATGGTTCATGTGGTCGAGCCTCATGGGCAAAAAACAACGATTCACGACGGAAGGACCGTGCGAGTATTTGGCCGTGCATTTTGGGCGTTCGAGCAATGCATGAGGGCTTTCGAACACTGTCGGCCGGTCATCGCCGTTGATGGCACGTTCTTGACCGGACAATACAAGGGCACCTTGTTGGTTGCAATATCAAGTGATGCTAATAACCGGGTATTGCCTTTGGCTTTTGCTTTGGTTGAGGTGGAGAACAATGATAACTGGGAGTGGTTCTTGCGTCTTTTGAGAACCAAGGTATTACCGGCTCAAAGGGAAATTTGTGTCATATCGGATCGCCATCAAGGAATTCTTAATGCGGTGGACATTGACATTCCCGGGCATGCTCCGTTGCACCATCGATGGTGCATGAGGCACTTTTGTTCAAACTTCTATAGGGCATGTGGCCTTAAGGAGTTGGCCGATGATCTTCAAGATTGTTGTCTCGCTTTCTCCGACAAGCGGTTCGCTAACTTGTACAACAAATTGGTCACACACAAAAAACTTGATCCCGGGGGTCTTGACTTTCTCAATAGGAACATTCAAGAAAGGAATAGGTGGGCACGTGCTTTTGATGAAGATGGCCGGAGGTATGGTCAAATGACAAGCAACATGGCCGAATGCTTCAATAGGGTGCTCAAGGGTGTACGTGCATTACCCGTGACGGCAATAGTTTAATACACATTCGACAAGATGAATGCGTACTTTCTAAAGCACTCAATGGAAATGGATAAGCAGATTGCGGGTGAGAACAAGAAGAAGTACACGTACAAGTTCCCACCAAAGATTGATGAATGGTTGGAATTTCAATCACGGAAGGCGGACTCCCAAGAAGCTATATTATATAAGGACGACGATTGGTTGTTCGAAGTGAAAGAGCCAAGAGGAACCACAAACGATGGCCGCCAACACGAAGGACGGTCTTTCAAGGTCTCCCTAACACGGTGTGATTGTTCTTGCCAGAGGCCATTGTTGCTTCATCTCCCATGCTCGCACTTGTATACCGCAGCTCGCGTTAGGAGTGTGGACGTCAATCACCCGCTCACCGTGAGGGAGTCCGAGTTCTCAATCATGATGGTTAAGAATACATGGGCTCCACGATTTCACCCATACTTCGACCAATCACAATGGCCGGAGTACCATGGAGTTCAACTATGGCCCGATCCGGAATTGAAGGTCGTTAAACGGGGAAAACGTAAGACAAAGCGTTTTAGAGGTGACATGGACGGATGGGGCCATGGTGGCGGTCGAGAATCGGGCAACGGCCAATTCCAAGAGCCTCGTGAAAGATCCCGTTGTGGTGACTACAAAGGTTGGGGACACAACACAAGAACTTGTACCAAACCAAGAAAGAGATCAAATAAAAATGATGCAAACACAAGCCAACAAGGAGATACACAAGTTCCTAGCCAACGAGGGCCAAGCCAAGCAAATAGTAGTGAACATGGTCATACGCAACAAGGGCCAAGCCAAGCAAGTGGTAGCCAACCAAGTGCTAGTCAACAAGTGCCAAACCAACCAAGTAGTAGCCAACAAGGGCCAAGCCAATGAGGAACTAGGCAACAAAGAGGGAGGCAACTAGGTCTTACAAGAGGCCATGGTGGTGGTAGAGGCCGTGGTGGTGGTCTTGGACTTGGCGGTGGTAGAGGCCGTGGTGGTGGACTTGGCCTTGGTGGTGGTCTCAGCCAAGGTGGTGGTAGAGGAATGTTTGAATACCTAGATAGACCTTTTCCGTACGTGGCTTACTACCTATTTTGTTGCAGTATACATGTTTTTCATACTTTGTTCTTGTCCTTACTAACTATTACTTTGTTATTTACATGTTTTTTAATATGTTCTTCTTGTCCTTACTAACTATTATGTTCTAATTTTTATAGGTATGGCGGCTTCTCAACCCAACAAACCAACAATGAAGGGGGTGGAGGAGAAGGATGGGGAAGGTGAGATGGCGGGGTGGTGGGAGAAGGCTGCGAGGAAGCTGAGAGAGGAGGATGCAGCCGCATTAGAGAAGAAGAAGCAACATGAGTTTGAAGAGAAGATGAAGGAAAAAGAGAGAGGGATATTTGAGGAGATCACGAGCAGGGACAAGTTGAGGATTGCATGTGAGAAGGCAGCTGCGCAACGGCAAAAGGATTTTGAAGAAAAATGCAAGAAACTTTGGGCTTTTGAGAAGGAAGAGAAAGAGAGAGAGCATAAGCTATTCATAGAGAAGGTGGTTCATGAGTCTCATCTCATAAGGAAAAGGGAGGAGGAAGAAGGAGAGGAGAGGAAGAAGAAGAAGAAGGCAAAGGGACCTTTCTCGACACAATAGAGCAATGTGACCTTGTTGTGTACAACGCTATGATCTTCGATTTGGTTGTCGACCAAAGTTTGTAGTATTATGTGCTATCACTCTTCTATGTGTACTTCCATGTCCGCCAACCTCCTCTATGTGTTCTAGTATGTCCTATGGACTCCTCCATGTGCTATGACTTTTTTAAGTCTACTACGATGTGCTATGACTCCTCTATGTCTACTAATATGTGGTATGGACTACTCTATGTGTATTTATGCTATGTGTTGTGGACTAATCTATGTGTATTTATGCTATGTGCTTCTTCATATAGGATTTCAACCTCAAAATGTATTTTTTTTCAGTTTTCTAAAAAAGCCAACCGTGCAGCGCCTGAGGGCTAGGCACTGCACTACATAGTGTGACGCCTAGGAGTCAGGCGTCACACTATGTAGTGCAGCGCTTGAGGCAAAGGCGTTGCACACACACTTAGACAAATATTTGGAAGAAAACCTACTGGAACTTGTCTGTTGCTTATATCCACGTTTGCAACGCCTAGGTGTCAGGCGCTGCACTACACAGTGTGACGCCTGACACCTAGGCGTTGCACATCTGGATATCAGCAACAGAAAGGTTCCAGTAGGTTTTCCACCAATTTTTTGTCTAACTGTGGGTGCAACGCCTTTGGCTCAGGCGTTGCACTACAAAGTGTGACGCCTGGCTCCTAGGCGTTGCACTGTGTAGTGCAGCACCTGAGTCAAAGGCGTTACTCTTCTGTTCACTGCAGAAACAGCAGATTTGCTGTTCATTTCTTTTTCATCCAATATTTGTATTGATAATATATAACATGGATCTAACATAAAGCAATTTGGTCATACATTGACAATTTGAACATCACTTCAAGTTCAACATCACTTCAAACAGAAGTAGCACATTACTAAGAGTTCATCAACATCATCTCAACATCTTACATAACCTCACAAGTTCATCAACCGAATAAAATGACGACAAGTTCAGTTTGTTACAAGTTCAACAAAGAAGTTCACAAAAAAACGGACGGCTAGGTCTAAATGTTAGCAGATAGGTGGTTGCCTCCTTCCACAAACTCCATGCCCTCATCTGCAGATACTGTCCACTCCCTCAATCCGTTGCCGGCGGTGGTGAGCGGTATGGCAAGGGATCCACCGGCTACTGGGGCGGCGGGGTACGGGTAGGCATCAGACCTATGACGCAATCCCATCTCTCTGCACGACTACGATCTATTGACTTCGCTTCCTGCTTTGCCCAATGGACGAACGCTACTGTCGGCTCGGATGGATGCGGCATCCTGCGCTTCTCCTCCATGTTGCCTCGACCAAATTCTTCGGGCGAGATTCAGCAATTCTCAATCTGCACGATCCTTGCACACCCGAGCATGTCTCCTGGCGACGGAATTCAGATCTGACCCCTCTTCCACCTCCTCCTCTGCTTCCTTCCACTCCCTCACGCACAGCGTCCATGAGAGAGCATCGTCTCTGATCCGCATCGCCCGCTCCCTCCATCGCTGCGCCCTGGTCTCCGCTTGGGCCTCCGCCGAGAGCGAATCGAGCGGCTGCAGGACATATGGAAACGCCTGGTAAACCAGAGGCAGCGGGAATCGGTACCCCCTCCCCTCCCCCAATGGCACCCCGGTAGATCTGGAGGCGTGGGCTATGGGGAGGGGTATGCGGGAAGGAGATGCTCGGAGAAGCGGCGGCGGTGGCGGTGGCGGCTGCGTAAGACAAACAATCAAAGCATAGCAATAAGCATCACAAAACACATATGCATCCAAAACAATATAAGGTTCCATAATGGTTTCATCTCACTCATCTCAAAAACATCTCAACATGCAGGGTTCCGGAATGAAAGCGTCCTTGTCAATACAAATCTAGGATTTCATCTCCCTCATCTAAAAAAACATCAACACAAACTAGGTTTTCACTATGTATAGGGTTCATCTCAACAATCTAGGTTTTCACTATGGAAGCATATATTGTCAATACAAATCAACTAAACTAGGGTTACAAAATGGTTACAAATCATCTACAAATCCTAGATCCCACAAATCTATTTCAAAATTTACATGCAAATTTCTAATCCAACCAAATAAGGGTTCCACAAATCTGAAAAATACGTAACATTTTCTGGATATAAAGAAGGGGATCGGAGGAGAATACCTTCTAGGATGGATTGGTGAAGAAATGCACGCAACAAATCGTCAGATCTGAGGATTTTGGGAGAGAGGATTAAGAGGGGGAGTGGAGGAAGCCGCCGCCGCGCTCTGTTCTGTAACTGGAAGGAATGGGGTGGGGTGGGGGGAGGGCCAGCGCGCGACAGTTATTACAAAGTCATAGTGTAGCGCCTAAGAGCTAGGCGCTGCACACAACTGTGCAACGCCTACCTCAAAGGCGTTGCACTGTACAGTGCAGCGCCTAGTACCTAGGCGTTGCACGCAGACTTAGCGAATTTTTTGCCTCCAAACTGGCTGAAAAGTTTCTGTGGTCCCCTGCAAAAAATTCGCTAAGTGTGGGTGTGGCACCTGAGATCTAGGCGCTGCACTGCATAGTGCAACGCCTAACATCCAGGGGTTGCACTGTAAGGTGCAGCGCTTAGGTCCTAGGCATTGCACTCACACTATGTACTGCAGAAACTAAACTGCTCCTGTTATACGTTTTCATTCAATATTACTATAATTTCATAAACTAAACTGCTAAAATGAAGCAATCAGGATCAACATTATGAAAAATTCAACATCACTTAAACTTAAACATCCCTTGAACTTAAACATCCCTTGAACTTAAACAAAGTCAACAAGTTCAACATTGCTACAAGTTCATCGACATAACAAGTTCAACAAAGTAAACAAGTTCAACAAAGACAAATGTTCACAAAGAAACCGACGACTAGTTCTATTTCGTAAGAAAACGACGGCGACTAGTTCGTTCAGCGCGTTGTATTGCCGCCTCTTCCCCTCTTGCTGGTTATCTTCTTCCTCCTGGGACGAGCAGCCGGCTCCGGTGCCTCCTCCTCCTCATCGTTCACATCATCATTCTCCAAGCTCGCCATCCGCGAGCTCCCAGCGAGCGCCCTCTTGCCTCTAGTGTTGTAGTCTTCGGGCGTGTAGCGTTTGAATCCCTTCCTAGGCTTCAACATGTATTGTGAACGAACTTGATAGTCTTGCAATGTCGTGTCATCGTCAACCTATCGTACAAGCAAATGATATGGTCAAGAACGTGCGTCATAACGAAATGACCAATGCATCAAAGATATGAATATGTGCTATTGTCGTACCTCTTGGGTGACCACACCCTCATCCTCCAAATGAGCTGTCGAGGTAGTCCCATCCTCCAGATGAGCCCCATGGTCAGATGGTGTAGCGGACCTTGACAGCTCTGGTTCTGAATATTCGGGGTCACGACAACCGATAAGGTTGGCCAACCACCTTAACCTTTGGCCCTGACGCTGTAAAATGGACAAGTGAATGAGATATCCAACTTTGCTACATATGTAACATGAACAACTTAATGAGATATGTACCTTCATGAATGATCGAAGTGCACCTTCCTCATTGCCTTGTCCAACCGGGGTTGTGTCCAGAATATTCTAGGTCTCATCAGCTGCTTTCTTGATCTGCTTGTGCTGTTTATGGGAATGAAATAAACATGCTAGGCAAGTAAAGTTATGTAATAGGGCTAACGAGAACGCGAAGAGGGGAACACTTTACCACCAAGTTGATCACTGGAGCATGAGGGACTTGGGTGCCTTCCCTAACATATTTGTTGTATTCAGTCTGGGCTAGCTCATCAAAGACGGTGGGTTCTTCCAAAATCTCATCATCATAAGCCGGCTTCAATATCTCCACACGAGTATTTGCAAGATACCATTTAAGGTAGTTGTTGAAGGCGAGCGGGTAGTGCTCACGAAGCTGCGATCCTGCAGTCGACTGAGCTCGCTCCACACTTAGCTCGAACATGGTGACATACTTCTTATGATGTTTGTCCCAGTCCTTGATCTTTCGCTACTTTTTCCTATCCAACCTACATGTTAACAAACCAAATTTTAGGACCATAAAAATGACTTGAAGATGCTAAGTGCACAAGGGTCATTCCCTGTTACCTGTGAAGCATTTTGTCCGTGTCCTCCCATTCCGGCGGGTGACCCTGGAACAGACCAAACTGGCGGAACACACGATGTGGCATGTGAAGCTCAACCGCCCAGTTGCATATGAGCGGGCACCGCATAAGCCAAAGATGCCTATCCCGCAAGCACATCGGATTCAGGATGAATTCTCGTGCATCACCTAGTCTATCCTTGGCGCCATATGGCTCCCATTCCACCTGGAACATAGCACAACAATGCAACATTGATATCGAGTTTTCATAAAAGCACGAGAATGAGTGATGTAATGTCAATGTTTACCTGCTCAGCCGTAATCGTGTCCAACTCGTTGGTGTACTGCCTATACATGAGAGTGACATCGCTCGTCATCTCGGATACCACATCCCACTTGTAAGCCCAAGTGGGGAGCCGTAGTTCGTCCTCTTTGTCATCCCATTCATTGAACTTGACGTCCTTCGGGCGTCCGACCGGCAGGCGCTCCCAGCTCCATACCGAGAGTACAAGCATACAACCACCAATACATCCGTCCTTCGAGATCCTACAGCAAGCATCGTCCAACTGCACATAAAGGAAAACATGGTTCACTCAAGAGCAAGATTGCATTCATAATGTAGAAATGAAGTGAAAAACAAACAACTGACTACCTGTTGGTACAAGTAGGCCAGTGCCGCCGAACCCCAACTCCATTTGTTGTCGAAGACGGTCAACGCCTTAAGCCACATCCATGGAGCGTTCTTGCCAGTGGCGTCGGCAAACAAAGTCCTGGAGATAACGTACCACATGTAGACACGAGCATATATCTGGATGACATCATCATTAGCACCTTGAGGGCAATGCGCAAAGATTGCTACAATCCACGTGAAAGGAGCTCCGGCTGGGACTCTCTCCTTCTTCTTCTCTCCCTCTTCTACCTGAGCCACTGGAGGAGCCATACCGATAAGGGCCTCCATCTACTGGCACCACCCATCAGAATCGGTGCTCACACAGAGAGGCTTCCCCTCGATAGGAAGACCGGTGATCAAGGCGACATCCTAGAGCGTCCCGGTCATCTCCCCGGTCCGAAGATGGAAACTATGCGTCTCCGTCCTCCACCGATCAACAAGCGCGGTGATTGCTGCAGCATTCAGGTTCGGCGTCGACCGGTTGGCCAGCTGAATGAAAGGGAGGAGTCATGTCTGCCTGATGTACGGTGTGTACCGCTCATCGTAAGGCATGATAGCACCAAAGACCCCGTGAGACCGAATCTTCAGAGGTTGAAGGAACTGCAAACACGCAAATCAGATGATTACATATAGGCATGCCTATTTGAACTAGATACATATATCAAAATACCAACTACTATGATTATTACCTGTTTCTTCTCCGACATCATGTAGGCCCGGTGTTGAACGTCATAGTAATCTTCGAGAAGCCAAACCATCCTACAATATTGAAACAGTAAACATACTTGACAAAAGTAAAACACTTCCTATTCATGACTTCAATGCGAGCATTTTTCATGTATACATAATGAAACACTCGGTACTAAAAGAAATTTAAACACTACAGTTCAAATGTGACTTCCTAAAACACTTCCTATGTGACTTCTTTTCCATATATACTCAACAACAAAACATGCGCAAACTACGGTTAAATACTAATGTAATACTCAACAATAATGCTCAACAACCAAATATGACTTCCTATGTGACTTCTTTTCCATATATACGTAAAAATTTGTATGGAACCGACATGGACAATACAAATCAACAACATTAGGGTTCCAAAAAGATTGCATATCATCTCGAAATCCTAAATCACACAACACTATTTCAATGTATCATATAAATTTCTAATCCAACCAAATCAAGGGTTTCACCCTAACTTGCAAACAAATCTGAAAACAAAGTGAACTATTTTATGGATACAAAGAAGGGGATCGGAGGAATTTACCTTGTACGAGGAATGAGGAACTAAATCCACGGCCCAAACCTTCAGATCGGAAGAATTTTGGAGAGGGGATAGAGAGGGGGAGAGCAGATGGCCGCCGCCGCTCTCCTCTGTTCGGTTACTGGAACGAACTAATGGGGGGTTCGGATGGGGGTGGTGGGCTGCGGCGGTTTAAGTCATTGTGCAGCGCCTAAGAGCTAGGCGCTGCACATGGTAGTGTAGCGCCTAGCACCAAGGCGCTGCACTGCTCGGTGCGGGGCCCAGCTGTACCATGCTGGCCAGGCGTGCAGCGCCTGAGAGTCAGGCGCTGCACAGTGGAGTGCAGTGCCTGACTGTCGGGCGCTGGACAAAAGGGTCAGCTGGGTGAAATTTTTTCAAACACAGTTCAGTTTGTGAATTCTTTTCGTCCTCAGGTCAATTTTGTCGTTTTTGCCTCTCTCCCCCACGCCTTCTTCTCCCGCATCCCCGATTCCCTTCCTATCTTTTCTCCCCATCTCTCTGTCTACCACGCAGCACACTCCCTCAACGGCGCCGCTGCTTCTAAGCCCCCCCGCAGCTCGATCCAGATCGGACGAGGCCACCACCGAGCCTCCCCTCCCTGCGACTGGCACTGCCACCCTCTCGCTCGCCTCCATGTGTGTGAGGACAATGATGACAGCGCCACCATCGACCGTCTCGGGCCTGTCCCTCGCTTCGCTCGCGTGGGCCGCACTACGCGTGGGCCACCGCACGGGCAAGCCGGCCCTCGCCGGCGGGAGTGCTGGTGCTGCGGGGCCACTCGCCGGAAGTATCTGTTTCTACGACGGCGACCGAGACTCCTCTTTGCGCTTTTCAAGGGCCTCCTGCCGATTATTTTGTATTCCCAAGGTTTGCCATCTGAGTCAATTGTAAATCGGGATTCTTCGTGGAAGCATCCGATGTTGCGGATTGTAACCTCCTATTATTGGAGAGTTTATTTGTTCCTTGAATCCCTCTTCCCACTTGCGGGATTAATTTCTTTGCTCTGTTTCCGTCCTTTGCTTGTTGACTTCATGCAGCAAGGCCTCCGATGTATAAAAGATGATGGGATTGGGTGGAAAGGAGCGAGGTGGGACTATTATGTCATTGGTTTGATCCTCAAATAGGAATTTTTCGCTGCTTCCTAAATCATAGTTTTCACGCGGGTGACAGCTCACAGCGGCGCGTGCTCAGCGGCTGGATAAGAGGGTAAATAAAGGACCGCATGTTGAATACTAACAAACGCAGGGGGTTTCATGCAAAATTAGCGTTGACGCGGGTTGAATTCTTAGAAACAGAGGGACTTTTTTGCAAAACTGTAGACGACGTACGACCAGAAGCGATAGCCGCTTTATTATTAGGTAAAGAATAGAAGATTGTTTCAGTCGTAGAGTTGTGTTGTGATATCTGTTGTTTCCAGACTCACGACGTGCATGATGTGTGTATGATTATAAAGTGCATGTTGTGAGTAGGGTCTTGGAATCTTTGATATGCATTTGCGACCGGTTGGTCAAATACAGGGTGAACCGGCTCATCCTATGAGTTGGGAATTCACGACCCAACCCCTCAAGGACAAGTGTGGGAACACTAGATCCCCCATCGGATGGTTTATTCTCGATGTGGGAATGCTAGACCATTGTTCCGGGCTCTCCGGGAGTATATGGTGAAGATGGACCAACCCGTTAGGGTTGTTGTTGTCCGAACGCGAATCTCGACTTCCTGTATAATCTTGTACAGCTAGATTTGTATACGTTAAATCTCAGGTCCCGACAATTTAGTTGTTCAAGCTGGTCTGAAATTGATTGATAGCTTAGTAGGGAAGCTTGGAGACAGCATACAATACATTAAAGCTTCTTCCAGTCGGATTTTCATGTTCTATGATACTGTTGAATCAATTTACCAGGTGAATGTCACAAGGAAACTTAGAGTTGATATGCCTGTCCGTTGGAATTCAACCTATGCAATGCTTGAGAATTCTTTATAATTCAAATATGTCTTTGTATGGTTTGCTAGACCAGATAGGATCTTCAAATCACATTTCTTACCAACTCCTGATGAATGGGATAAGCTAGCCACCATGCATAGTTTTTTGAAGACTTTCTATGATGTGACATTAGGTTTTTCTGGCACAAAATATCCCACTTCGAATCTGTACTTCAAGTGTGTTTTCATGGTGCATATACACTTACAGGAGGCCCATGCTGCTGGGAAAAAGTTCATAGCCCTAATGTTGGGTGATATGAAAGAGAAGTTTGATAAATATTGGACTGATTATAGTGTGTTTCTATCATGTGCTGATATTCTTGCTCCGTGCTATAAGCTGCAGTTTATTAGTTATTGCTACCACACACTCTATGACCCCATTGAAGCCAAGCATCTAATTGATGAAGTTAAAACTACTCTGGTCAATCTCTTCAATGAGTATAAAGGGTTTGCTATTAGTAATCCTTCTTCCGATAGGGCTGGTCCTAGCACTAGTGGAGGTGGGGCTGATATGTTCAATGATTACGAGTCTTTCATGAGCACTAGCCAAACACATGAAGAGAAGTCACAATTGGAGTTGTACTTGGAGGAACCACCTAGGCAGTTGAATGAGGATTGGGACATTCTCGAGTATTGGAGTAGGTCATCTTTGAGATATCCCGAGCTAGCATCAACGGCTTGTGATATTCTTGATGTTCCCGTGTTGAGCGTTGCTTCCGAGTCAGCGTTTAGTATGAGCCGAAAAGTGACTACGCCTAACTGGTCTTCCCTTAAGCCAAAGACCATGGAAGCTATCATGTGTGTTGGGGATATCTCCTCGGCATTATAGACCCGGCAGGAGGATAACCCAGCCATAGAGCTTAAGGCTCAGTGGGTTATCTCGTTGCAGGGCCTTGGAGACACCCAGTGGGCCGGCTCAACGGAGGCCCGGTATGAAGAGGTGGCTCAATGTGTGGGCCGGCTCACGGAGGAAGAAGTACAAGGAAGATTGCCTTAGAGAACAAGACAAGTAGGGTAAGAGTAGGATACGGGTTAAGATTACAACCCGGACTCTCATGTAAACCTAGGGTTCAACCCTATTATATAAAGGGGAACGCCTAGGACAGAAAGACTAAGTTGTAATCCCTCGAAAGCTAGGTTAGCGAATTCGCATCCTTGTAATTGAGATCCAGAGCAATATCAATCAAGCAGGAAGTAGGCTTTTACCTCGATAGTGAGGGGCCGAACCTGGGTAAACTCGTGTCTCTCTTTTCCGATCAACCCCGTTCAAGCTTCCACCAAGCGGCGATGGCCTCACCACTAATTCCTTGCACGAGGGCATCTGCCGTGACAAAACCATGACAATGTGTCTACAAGATTGGTATCAAACAAAGTGGCAAGGTACTAATTTGCAATTTAATTTGCTACTCATTTTGTCATGTTGCTACAGTTTGGCTAATTGCTATTTACTATAATTTGCATTGCTGAATGTCATATATAGTTGACACTATAGCAGCGGAAAAGGAAAGGGAAGGGCAAGCATAATCTGAAAATGCCCATCCTAAAGATGATGATCAACACTCTTCGGATTCTGAATGTAACTACTAACTACTATATTCAATGCCAAGCATCTATTGTTTGTCATTATGTTTATCTTCTTTGTACTAACTAAATTTCATACCCAAAATATTGTTTAGAAAATCTTGTATCTGGAGCAGGTCATGGATGCGTGCCATTGAAGTTGGAGGCTTGGAGCAGGGCATGTGAAGGTTTGGAAGTTTGATGGCTGATGTGTGTGATGCTACTATTTTAGCTATTTTGCTTATGTAATGTGGCTGCTCAAGGCTTGGAGCTGGTCACGTGATGGCTGTGAACTTGAAGCACGTTCTATTTATTTGTGTTGTTTGTTGGACTTGGTCACTTGAACTTTGAATTGGAACATGGCAGCTCGACTTTGAAGTAGGTTATGTAATCGTAATGTAATGTGACTTGTGATTATGAGATAACAATTATCCTTTTGTGTGTTGCACTTGGAACATATGCTGTTGCTATCATACATGTTTGCTGAGTTTTCATGTTGTTGTTGAGTTGTTCAAAGATTGCTGATTACATGCTGCTGCTTGCTGACTACATACTAATGTTCAGCGTTTTTTGCTGATTGCATGTTGTTGCATGCTAACTTCTAACTTGTAAGATACATGCTGGTGCTCAACATTATTGGCACCAAGGTCGGGCCTCGGGCTTCGGGCTTTACTGTCTACGTCCCTGGTGCGCACCACTGCCCTCCATGGTGCACCGCCGCTGTCAGGAGGTCGCGCGGGTGGGGTGAGGCAGCTAGGTTAGATAGGAGGGGCGGAGTGGTGTGTGTGGTTGTGCGTGTGTGGTGTGCGCTGCCGGCTGGCCTCTTTTGCTCGGTTGGGTGGATCGGGCCATCAGGGGAGGCCAAGCAGGCTGTTAGTGGGCTGCTGGTGCTAGGCCTCTCCTGGCCAATTTGCTGCAACGGGCATCTAACACACTAATTTGCTAATTGGCATGTCGCATGCGCCAGCCGAGGAAATCAACCAGGCGTGTGCCTTAGAAAATAGTATCACAACACACACATATGAATACTATAGGGTTTCACAAGGCTCTTATGGCAATTCTTAAATGCAATATCATCATAAGTGCCCAAAATAACTTATCATACTATAGTGGAAGACATTAACATGGGTGAAAGGATCGGTATGGTCGACTAGAAGGGGGGGTTGAATAGGCGACTAACAATTTTTAACACCTTAAGCAATTTTAGGCACAACAATAAAATACGTTGTCTAGATATGCTACTAGGTGGACAACATATATGACAAGAACAACGAGCAACACAAGCTAGCAAGAGTAAAACACAAGGCGGAAGCTAGCAACAAGTAAAGGAACGAGATAACCGCAAGTGGAGACAATGAATATGAGAATGTGTTTCTGAAGTTCCCTCCTTTGGGGGAGGTACGTCTCCGTTGGAGGGTAGTGGAGGCACAATGCTCCCCAAGCTTCTCAAGGATTCACCCTATTCTCCTGATGCCCTCGCACAATGCAATGTGACATGAAGCCACTAGCGGTGCCCTTGAAGGCGGCAACCGAAACCTTTACAAACAAGGTTGGGGCTCTCTCCACAACTTAATTGGAGGCTCCCATCACCACCACGAAGCTTCACCATAATGGATTGTGACTCCTAGGTGACCTCTTCTGTCTAGGGTGCCCAAACACCTAAGAGTAACAAGATCCACAAGAAATGTATGGAGGAATCAAATTTCCTTTAGTGGAAGTGTAGATCTAGGTGTCCTCCCTCAATCCCTAGCAAATCAACAAGTTTGGTTGGCTAAAGAAGGAGATCAGGCAAGAATAAGCTCGGGGCAACAATGGAGGAGAGAGAGAGAGAGGTAAGAGGTAGGTGGGAGGAGGAAGAACCCCCTCCTTATATAGTGTCCCTCCAAATCCAACCGTTATTTGCAGAAATGCCCAAGGGCGGTACAACCGCTGGGGGCAGTGGTACAACCGCCCTAGGCAGGAATGCATGGCTGCAGCACTGGGGCGGTACAACCGCCCGGCCTACCGGTTGTAGCGGCTATTACAAGAATAGCTGGAACTACCGTTCCGCAACCGCCCTTGTACCGCTCATCAACCGAGAGAAATCACCCTTAGAGCGGTGTTCTAAGCAGTACTTGGGCCGGTAGAACAGCCCAGAAGACGGCCTAGAGTGGCCGCTAATCCAGGGTGGTACAACTGCTCGGGACACCGGTTGTACTGGTTATTTAACAAATAGCCGGAACAACCGGGCAGCCACCGCTGGGTTACCGCAGCCATACCCGAGGGAATCACCCTTCGGGCAGTGGTTGACCCGGTACATTGGCTGATAGTACCGCTTGCACATGGAGCGGTACAACCGCCTTTGTCCACGGCACAATCGCCGAGGCAGTGTCTTTAGTGACCACTCATCAAGGGGGCGGTACAACCGCAGACACCTGCGGTACAACCGCAGACACCTGCGGTACAATCGCTCTGGAGGTGTTTTTCTGCATAGGTTAGATAGGAGGCTTTCTCCTCGAAATGGAAGGCTATATGTTGGGAACAATAAGAGATTGTGTACGTTAATGATTCCACCGTACCTTCTGATGCGGACCCCCTCTTAATAGTACAGATTTCCTACAACCAAAGAAATAAAATGCATTGGAAATGTCGTCTTCGCTCTTTTCCATCCGGAGGGGTGCCCAACCGTCTTGTGCCATAATATGTGTACCTGAGTAGCTTAGGCACACGGTTAGTCCGCAAATTGCATTGTCATCAACACCAGAACACTTAAGACAGCAAATGCCCTTTCAATCTTCCCCTTTTTGGTGATTGATGACAATACAACAATTTGCACAACTGGTCTAGAAAATATAGATGGGCTCCCCATAGATGTAAGCACTATTTTGAATTTGCTTTTGGAATGCAAAGTGCTTACACTAGGATCTACGCTCCCCCTAGATTTTATAGACCAACAATAGGTTGCAAAAGAATTGAATATACACTAATTATGCATTTGCAACAATATGAAGTGGAGCAACATATAAGGGCACAAATAACAACATGGCTCCACAAACATAAACGACATGAAAAAGATAGATAATATGGGGTAGCATGTCTCACACCACGCATAATAAGAGTCTCCAAGTCAAATAAGTTATCAACACAAAGCAAATAGTTCAAATGAAAGGAGTCACAAGCGAGCAATAACTACCAAGAAAACAAGCTCGTGACTCCCACCCATGCAAATCCCTGACATCCTAATAAGATCTCTTTCCCCCTTTGGCATCAAGACACCAAAAACGGAAAGAGCGATGCAATTGCCCCTGACGATCAGTCGTCCTCGTCGGACTCCTCAGGGTCATCCATGTCCTCATCCTCATCACCAGCTGCAGTGCTCTCGAAGAAAGGGGAGCGCTCACGGTCAACAGGAGTAGAAGGGCCTGCATCTGAATCATCATCATCTGTCCATCTGCTCTAGGTGGAGATCCACTGATCCTCAGGAGTAATGACCTTCTATGACCCGCTGGCAACATCAATGCTCATGTGTCTCATCATCTGAATTTGGCGACGATGAGCAAGCTTCTCATCCGTGGTAAATCAGGGCTCATTGTGCCTCTTCCTCTTGAGCTTCTTGGACTCATGGACAATAAGATTATTGGGAGAAGTCAAAGCCTCTCCAAGCCTACGAGCCTCCGACATATATAGCGTTCAGAAAAGCCATGACAAATGGAGCATAAGCAGGTACCTTGCAGTACATTACCACAGCAAACATCTCCTCCCACAGCCAGTTAGATATGTTAATAGGAATACCCTTGCCCTTCTCACAGTGGGTAGCCAGCATCAAGTCTACCAAGTAACCATGGATCTGGTCCTGATTTCCCACCTTGGGAATAAGCACATTTCTGTAAATGCGATGCATGATATCATAAAGAGTGATAAGATTAGAGAAGTCACCCAGCTTGCCTCTCCCTGCAAGATACAAGGGAGACAAAACCTTCTTCTCACTGGGGTGAGCCAGATCATGAGGACGAATACCACCAGTGCCCTGAATCCCAGTATCACCATACCCTAGCACATTGCAGAACGCACTCCAGGGGACCTAAAAGAACTTATCACGAGTGATCCACGAGATGGTGCAAGCATCATCCCGACCAAAGTCCATAGTGGCATAAAACTGGGCCACAAGCTGAGGGTCAAAATCACAGTTAACCACCATGATCTTCAACAGATCAAACTCCTCACAGAGTGGCAGAGCTTCACCAAAGTAATCTGCATTGTCGCGCATGTGCTGGATGTCAATGGACCACTGCTTAGTGATATTGTTCTTGTGCATATCATAGATCTCAGCAACAATCCTCTCCTACATTTCATTCCAGAACTTAGAATAGTCCACCTGGGGTTCCGTGGGATTTCATATGGGTTAGCTGAATAGAATCTTCCCCACTCCTTAATAGTCCACTTGTGCATAGGCCTAGTCAAATGCTGCTTGGCATGCACAGACTTCTGATGACGGGTAGCATTGGTAGGCATGGTCACTTCTTCATTTGCTGGCTTCTTGCCCTGTCTCGCACACTTCTTGGTGTTTTTACAAGGACCACTGCGAGAACTTGAGCTACCTGCAAGTGTCGGGGTATGATGATCTATGGGACCGGCGACGGCCCCTTTGAGGTTCGGCGGTGGGGATCAACGATGCACAAAGAGCAGATCCAACAATCAACACAAGGTATTTATCCCAGGTTCGGGCCACTGTGAGGTGTAAAACCCTACTCCTGCTTTGGTGGATTAATTGGTGTATGAGCTCAAGTTACAAGGAGCGCAGCTTGCCGGCAAGAATGTGCGGGAAGTGCAGCTACACGCGTGAGCGGAGTGTCCAACCCCTTCTACTGTTGCCATGGGCCTCTTTTTATAGATGGAAGGGGCTACCACAGTGGCAAAACAGTAATTACACAAGGGAAGTAGTGGCTACAGTACTATCATACCTAATCCTGACAGTATAAGACCAGAGCATTTAATGCTCCAGGAGGTGTCACGCTAACGAAGCTTGCCGGCAAAGGTTGTCTCTCTTCCTGTGCCGTTCGCTACTTTGATAATTTGATATGTGGATGGACCTGTGCTTGGGTGTTGTCCTTACTTGAACAAGCCTCCCACTTATGATTAACCCCTCTCGCAAGCATCCGCACTACGAAAGAAGAATTAAGATAAATCTAACCATAGCATTAAACATATGGATCCAAATCAGCCCCTTATGGAATAGCGCATAAACTAGGGTTTAAGCTTCTGTCACTCTAGCAACCCATCATCTCATTACTACTCCACAATGCATTCCCTTATGCCCAAAGATGGTGAAGTGCCATGTAGTTGACATTCACATGACACCACTAAGAGAATCAACAACATACATATCATCAAAATATCGAACGAATACCAAATTCACATGATTACTTATGACAAGACTTCTCCCATGTCCTCAAGAACAAAATTAACTACTCACAAATCATATTCATGTTCATGATCAGAGGGGTATTGAATTGCATAATGGATCTGAACATATAATCTTCCACCAACTAGCATCAACTAGAAGATGCAATCAACACTACTAGCAACCCACAGGTACCAATCTGAGGTTTTGAGACAAAGATTGAATACAAGAGATGAACTAGGCTTTGGGATGAGATGGTGCTGGTGAAGATGTTGATGAAGATTGGTCCTCCCACGATGAGAGGATCGTTGGTGCTGACGATGGCTTCGATTTTCCCCTCCTGGAGGGAAGTATCCCCGGCAGAATCTCTCCGCCGGAGAGCAAAAGTGCTCCTGCCCAAGTTCCGCCTCGAGACGGCGGCGCCCCGTCCCAAAAGTCTTCTCCTTATTTTTTTCTAGGTAAAATGGGCTTATATACCAGAAAATGGGCACCGGAGGCTGGCCAGGGGCCCCACGAGCCACCAGGGCGCGCCTGAGGGGGGGTGGCGCGCCCTGGTGCCTCATGGGCACCTGGGTGGCCCCCTCTGGTACTTCTTTTCTCCAGTATTTTTTATTTATTCCAAAATAAATCTCCGTGAAATTTCAGCTCATTTGGAGATGTGCAGAATAGGTATCTCTGACATTGCTTTTTCAGGTCCAGAATTCCAGCTGCCGGTAATCTCCCACCTTATGTAAATCTTGCATATTAAGAGAGAAAAGGCATTAGAATTGCTCCACAAAGTGTTATATTGATCAAAAAGACTATAAATAACAGTAGTAAAACATTATGCGAAACGGACGTATCATCTCCCCCAAGCTTAGACCTCGCTTGTCCTCAAGCGAAAGCCGATATCGATAATCATGTCCACATGTTTAGAGAGAGAGGTGTCGATAAAAACAAAATACAGACATTGTAGCATCATGATCATTATTATAACATCAATACTCATTATCATAGAAGTTCCCATGAGCAAGTAACAATTCATCACAACAACGAAGTATAAGATATAAACTTTCTTGAAAACTAACAAACTATGTTCTTAGTCAACAATGCAATCACAATTCATCATATTTTTAGGGAGGGTCTCATGTAGGTGCTTGTTAGCAAGTCCACATACTCAACCATCATTTAGTCTTCTATGATTGCTAACACTCACAACATATATATGGAGCAAAAAGTTTCAGCCAGACATATAGAAAGATAGGGGCTTATAATTTCGCCTCCCAACTTATTCACCTCAAGGGTAATGTCAACAATAATAACTCATGATCACTCATATCCAACTGGATATATGTGCCTAGATCTTTCCCCACCACATGATGCTTGTAAAAGAGAAAAATAAAAAGGAATGGAGGAGAACACTATTGACTCTTGCATAAAAAGTAAATACATAAAAGTAAAAGATAGGCCCTTCGCGGAGGGAAGCAGAGGTTGTCATGCGCTTTTTGTTGTTGGATGTACAAGCTCTTAATGCAAAGGAACGTCACTTTATATTGCCCCTTGTGATAGCAACCTTTATTATGTAGTCTGTCACTTTTATTTCTTTACCATCACAAGTTCGTACAAAGCTTATTTTCCCTTACAATAAAAGTTCATACATATTTAGAGGCAATTTTTATTGCTTTTTGCACCGATGACAACTTACTTGATGAATCTTATTCAATCCATAGGTAGATATAGTGGACTCTCATGACATGAAACTGGTTTTAAGGGTTTTGGATGCACAAGTAGTATCTCTACTTGGTGCGGATTTTTGGTTAGCAAAGAGATTGAGCAAGCACCACATGTTGGAGGATCCATGACAATATAACTTCTATGTGAATATAAGCAAACATAATTCATTACGTTGTCTTCCTTGTCCAACGTCAACAATTTGACATAAAATACTCAATGGGGGCTCACAATCATAAAAGATATCCAAGATAGTGTATTTGCATGTGAATCTTCTCTTCCCATATTAATTTTTTCATGAATTGCATCATTGACCAAAGCTATGCTTGTTAACTTTCAATAAATTTTACCACTTATACTTTTCTTTATGTAATTTCATTACTTTCCATAAGATTAGCATATGATCTTTTTCATTTTTTTCATTGCTAGGATTGAAACATAAAAGTAAAGAAGCAAAAACTCATACTACTCTTTATTATATAACTCTCAACTCAATTACATAGATAGATAGATCACGAAACTAGCACTCGAAAATAGATCATACTAAACATTTATTCAACTAAATCACGAAATAACTAAGGATCGAAATAAAAATAGGTAAAGATGATAAAAGTCATGGTGATACGATACCGGGGCGCCTCCCCCAAGCTTGGCACAAGCCAAGGCGAGTGCCCATACCCATGTACTCAAGTTTCTTTCTTCGGTGATGATGGTGATGATGAAGTGGCGAGCTTGTCCTTCAGCTTTAGCAGATACTCCAATTTACGGTTGATACTCCGAAGGGCGATGCTTTGCTCTTCCAACAAAATAACTTCACGGGTGAGAGATGTATTCTAAGCACAAACTGTTTCAAAGACTCTTAGGGCTTCAATTATAGATGGGGAGAGATGATCATAGAGGGGTTGAAGGATATCTCCCTTCTCTACGGTCTCCTCCATGGGAATTGCTTGCCCTCCTTCTGGAGCCTGGGTTCCCGCAACTTCCTCGACCTTGTCCTCCTTGCCATCGTCTTCCTCTCCCGACGACCACTCATAGTAAACCTCACTGTAGCGTCGTTTGCCCGGCGATGGTTGCACAATACGGTGCTTGGTACGGAGCTTTTGGGGAGCCATGCGATCTAGATCTGTCAGAAAAATAGCATGAAACAAGAACAGAGGAGATTTCCGCGATACGGTGATCAAAACGTCTGGGAGTATATATAAAGAATTTTTATCTTGCAAAACAAGTATTCCAGAAGAAAACGGAGTCGGGAAGGCTCACGAGGGGCCCACGAGCCACCAGGGCGCGCCTGGGGGGTTGGCGAGCCCTGGTGTCTCGTGGACACCTGGTGGGTCCCCTCGGCTGTCTCTTATTTTGTATTTTTTCTAATATTCCAAAATTTACAGAAATAATTTTTATGGAATTTTTGGAGTCGGTTTACTTACCGTATCACATACCTACCCCTTTTTAGGGTTCTGGAGCGTTCCGGAAGGACTCTTTAATGTGCTCTTCCAGTGTAATTATTTCAATAATATTAGTATCAACATTAATAGGAGTACCTGAAATATAGTGCTTAATTCTTTGCCCATTCACCACTCTTGGATTATTGCCTTCGGAGTTGTTTATTTTGATGGCTCCGGAGCGATAAACTTCTTCGATGATATACGGTCCTTCCCATTTAGAGAGAAGTTTTCCTGCAAAGAATCTCAAACGAGAATTGTATAATAGAACATGATCACCTACTTTGAATTCCCGTTTTTGAATTCTTTTGTCATGCCACCTTTTAACTTTCTCTTTAAACAACTTAGCATTATCATAGGCTTGGGTTCTCCATTCATCCAACGAGCTAATATCAAATAACCTTTTTTCACCGGCAAGTTTAAAATCGTAATTGAGTTCTTTAATTGCCCAATACGCTTTATGTTCTAATTCAAGAGGTAAATGACATGCTTTTCCATAAACCATTTTATACGGAGACATATCCATAGGATTTTTTTATGCAGTTCTGTAAGCCCATAATGCATCATCAAGTTTCTTAGACCAATTCTTCCTGGATCTATTAACGGTCTTTTGCAAAATCAATTTTATTTCTCTATTGCTCAATTCGACTTGACCACTAGATTGAGGGTGATAGGGAGATGCAATTCTATGGTTGACATCATATTTAGCAAGCAATTTACTGAATGCACCATGAATAAAATGTGAACCACCATCAGTCATTAAATATCTAGGGACTCTGAACATCGGAAAAATAACTTCTTTAAGCATTTTAATAGAAGTGTTATGATCAGCACTACTAGTTGGAATAGCTTCTACCCACTTAGTAACGTAACCAACAGTAACTAAAATGTGTGTATACCCATTTGAGGAAGGAAAATGTCCCATATAATCAAATACCCTAACATCAAATGGTTCAATAACAAGTGAATAATTCATAGGCATTTCCTGACGTCTACTAATATTACCAATTCTTTGACATTCATCACAAGATAAGACAAACTTACGAGCCTCCTTGAAAAGAGTAGGCTAATAAAAACCAGATTGTAATACCTTGTGTGCAGTTCTGTCTCCCGCATGGTGTCCTCCGTAAGCCTCGGAATGACACTTCCGTAGGATTTGTTCCTATTCATGCTCAGGTATACAACATCTAATAATACCATCTACTCCTTCTTTATAAAGATGTGGGTCATCCCAGAAGTAATGTCTAAAATCAAAGAAGAACTTTTTATTTTGTTGGTATGTGAAACTAGGTGGTATAAATTTAGCAACAATATAATTAGCATAGTCTGCATACCAATGAGTAGTACGAGAAGCATTTATGACAGCTAATTGTTCATCAGGAAAGTCATCATTAATAGGAAGTGGGTCATCAAGAACATTTTCCATTCTAGACAAATTATTAGCTACGGGATTCTCAGCTCCCTTTCTATCAATAATATGCAAGTCAAATTCTTGTAGCAGAAGAACCCATCTAATAAGTCTAGGTTTAGCATCTTTCTTTTCCATAAGGTACTTAATAGCAGCATGATCGGTGTGAACAATTACTTTAGAATCAACTATGTAAGATCTGAATTTATCACATGCAAACACAACTGCTAGGAATTCTTTCTCAGTAGTAGCATAATTTCTTTGAGCACTGTTTAGAGTTTTACTAGCATAATGGATAACATTTAATTTCTTATCAACTCTCTGTCCTAGAACAGTACCAACAGCATAATCACTAGCATCACACATAATTTCAAAAGGCAAGTTCCAATCAGGTAGTTGAACAATAGGTGCAGAGGTTAAGGCTTTCTTAAGTGTTTCGAAGGCTTCCACACAATCATCATCAAAAACAAATGGAACATCTTTTTGCAAAAGATTAGTAAGAGGCCTAGAAATTTTAGAGAAGTCTTTAATAAACCTCCTATAGAAACCAGCATGACCAAGGAAACTTCTTATACCTCTAATATCAATTTCATCAACCTTAGCTTTATCAACTTCAATACCTCTTTCAGAAATTTTATGCCCCAAGACAATACCTTCATTTACCATAAAGTGGCACTTCTCCCAATTCAAGACAAGATTAGTTTGTTCACATCTCTGCAAAACTCGATCAAGGTTGCTTAAGCAATCATCAAAAGAAGTTCCGTAAACGAAAAAATCATCCATGAAAACCTCAACAATCTTTTCACAAAAGTCAGAGAATACAGCAGTCATACATCTTTGAAAGGTAGCAGGTGCATTGCATAAACCAAAAGGCATACGTCTATAAGCATAAGTTCCAAAGGGACAAGTAAAGGTGGTTTTCTCTTGGTCGGCTTGTGATACAGGTATTTGAGAGAAATCAGAATATCCATCAAGAAAGCAGAAGTGTGTATGCTTAGATAATCTTTCTAACATTTGATCAATAAAAGGTAAGGGGTAATGATCTTTTCTAGTGGCTTTGTTTAATTTTCTAAAATCAATTACCACCCTATAACCGGTTACAATTCTTTGTGGAATGAGTTCATTTTTATCGTTAGGAACAACAGTAATGCCTCCTTTCTTAGGGACACAATGAACTGGACTTACTCTTCTACTATCAGCTATGGGATAGATTATACCTGCTTCTAGAAGCTTTAATATTTCAGTTCTTACCACCTCCCTCATCTTAGGATTTAATCGTCGTTGGTGGTCGACAACTGGTTTAGCATCAGGCTCCATATTAATTTTGTGCTGACATAGAGTGGGACTAATGCCCTTAAGATCATCAAGAGTATATCCAATAGAAGCACGGTGCTTCCTCAGAGTTTTTAGTAACCTCTTTTCTTCATGCTCTGAAAGGTTAGCACTAATAATAACAGGATATATCTTTTTTTCATCTAGATAAGAATATTTCAATGTATCAGGCAATTGTTTCAGTTCAAATATAGGGTCACCCCTAGGTGGAGGAGGACCTCCAAGAGTTTCAACAGGCAAATTATGTTTAAGTATAGGTGGTTGATCAAAGAACATCTTATCTATTTCATTTCTCTCATTCATGTGCATATCATTTTCATGGTCTAGCAAATATTGTTCTAACGGATCAGTAGGAGCTACGGCAATAGAAGCAAGACCAATAATTTCATCTTTACTAGGCAATTCTTTATCATGAGGTTGTCTACTAAACTTAGAGAAATTAAACTCATGAGATGTACCACCAAAGTTAACACTAACAGTTTCTTTAGCGCAATCAATCTTAGCATTAATAGTGTTCAAGAAAGGTCTACCAAATATAATTGGACAAAAATTATCTTGTGGAGAACCGAGGACTAGAAAATCAGTAGGGTATTTTATTTTTCCACACAAGACTTCAAAATCTCTTACGATCCCAAGTGGCGTAATGGTGTCTCTGTTTGCAAGCTTAATAGTAACATCAATGTCCTCTATTTCAATAGGTGCAATATCATTCATAATTTCTTGATATAAGGTAAACGGAATAGCACTCACACTAGCACCCAAATCACATAAGCCATGATAACAATGATCTCCTATTTTAACAGAGACGACGGGAATGCCTACTACAGGTCTGTTTTTTTCTTTAGGATCTGGTTTAGCAATTCTAGCTGCTTCATCACAGAAGTAAATAGCATGCCCATCTATATTATCGACCAAGAGATCCTTGACCATAGCAACATTAGGTTCAACTTTAATTTGTTCCAAGGGTCTAGGTGTTCTAATATTACTTTTGTTAATCATAGTTGAAACTTTAGCATGTTCCTTAATCCTAACAGGAAAAGGTGGTTTCTCAATATAAGCAGTAGGCACAACTGGATCAACATGGTAAACAATTGTTTCTTCTTTAACACTAACGGGTTCCTCAATCTTTTCTTTAACAGGGGGATGATATTTAAACCACTTCTCCTTTGGGAGATCAACATGAGTTGCAAAGGATTCACAAAAGGAGGCTACTATCTTAGAGTCAAGTCCATATTTAGTGCTAAACTTATGAAAAGCATCGGTATCCATAAAAGATTTAACACAATCGAACTCAAGTATTATACCTGACTCATTACCTTTGTGGAGTTCCCAATCTTCAGAGTTATGTTTAATTCTTTCCAGAAGATCCCATCTGAATTCAATAGTTTTCTTCATAAAGGAGCCAGTCGAAGAATAATCGAGCTTGGTTCGATCATCATGAGAAAGCCGAGCATAAAAATTCTGTAAGATAATTTCTCTTGAGAGCTCATGATTGGGGCATGTGTACATCATGTACTTAAGCCTCCCCCAAGCTTGAGCGATGCTTTCTCCTTCACGAGGCCAAAAATTATATATATAATTCCGAGCACGATGAACCAGATGCATAGGATAAAACTTTTGATGAAATTCCAATTTCAATCGATTCCAATCCCACGTTCCAATATCATCACATAGCCTATACCATGTCAATGCCTTTCCCTTCAAAGATAAAGGGAAAACCTTCTTCTTAACTTCATCTCCGGGTAAACCTGCAGGCTTAAATAATTCACAAACTTCATCCACATAGATTAAGTGCATATCATGATGTATTGTTCCATCTCCTGCATAAGGATTAGCTAGCAGTTTCTCTATCATACCCGAAGGAATCTCTTAATAAATATTTTCAGTAGGTGTAGTAGGTTGAGGAGCAGCTCTTTGTGCTTCCTGTCGAGGTGATGATACCCCGAATAAACCCCTCAAAGGATTACTTTCCATAGTGACAAGTGACAGTAAATTTCAGCACGTAATATAAATATTTCCTTACCAAATTCCACTCACCAAAGGCGCTTCACTCCCCGGCAACAGCGCGCCAGAAAAGAGTTTTGATGACCCACAAGTATAGGGGATCAATCGTAGTCCTTTCGATAAGTAAGAGTGTCGAACCCAACGAGGAGCAGAAGGAAATGACAAGCGGTTTTCAGCAAGGTATTTTCTGCAAGCATTGAAATTATCGGTAACGAGTCGTTTCATAGCAAGATAATTTGTAACACGTAACAAGTAGTAAAGGTAACAAAGAGTGCAGCAAGGTGGCCCAATCGTTTTTGTAGCAAAGGACAAGCCGGAACGATCTCTTATAATAAGCTAAACGTTCTCGAGGACACATGGGAATTTCATTTAGTCACTTTCATCATGTTGGTTTGATTCGCGTTCGCTACTTTGATAATTTGATATGTGGATGGACTGGTGCTTGGGTGCTGTCCTTACTTGAACAAGCCACCCACTTATGATTAACCCCTCTCGCATGCATCCGCAACTACGAAAGAAGAATTAAGATAAATCTAACCATAGCATTAAACATATGGATCCAAATCAGCCCCTTATGGAATAGCGCATAAACTAGGGTTTAAGCTTCTGTCACTCTAGCAACCCATCATCTAATTACTACTCCACAATGCATTCCCTTATGCCCAAAGATGGTGAAGTGCCATGTAGTCGACGTTCACATGACACCACTAAGAGAATCAACAACATACATATCATCAAAATATCGAACGAATACCAAATTCACATGATTACTTATGACAAGACTTCTCCCATGTCCTCAAGCACAAAAGTAACTACTCACAAATCATATTCATGTTCGAGATCAGAGGGGTATTGAATTGCATAATGGATCTGAACATATAATCTTCCACCAACTAGCATCAACTACAAGATGTAATCAACACTACTAGCAACCCACAGGTACCAATCTGAGGTTTTGAGACAAAGATTGAATACAAGAGATGAACTAGGGTTTGAGATGAGTTGGTGCTGGTGAAGATGTTGATGAAGATTGGTCATCCCACGATGAGAGGATCATTGGTGTTGACGATGGCTTCGATTCCCCCCTCCCGGAGGGAAGTATCCCCGGCGGAATCTCACCCCCGGAGAGCAAAAGTGCTCCTGCCCAAGTTCCGCCTCGAGACGGTGGCGCCCCATCCCAAAAGTCATCTCCTTATTTTTTTTCTAGGGCAAATGGGCTTATATACTAGAAAATGGGCACCGGAGGCTGGCCAGGGGCCCCACGAGCCACCAGGGCGCGCCTGGGGCGGGTAGCGCGCCCTGGTGCCTCGTGGGCACCTGGGTGGCCCCCTCTGGTACTTCTTTTCTCCAGTATTTTTTATTTATTCCAAAATAAATCTTCGTGAAATTTCAGCTCATTTGGAGATGTGCAGAATAGGTATCTCTGACATAGCTTTTTCAGGTCCAGAATTCCAGCTGCCGGCAATCTCCCTCCTTTTGTAAATCTTGCATATTAAGAGAGAAAAGGCATTAGAATTGCTCCACAAAGTGTTATATTGATCAAAAACACTATAAATAACAGTAGTAAAACATGAAGCGAAATGGACGTATCATGGAGCGGTGGAGCGGTGGAAGTGAGCTTGCTGGCACGGAGCTTGCCGGGTCTCCACTTGCCGGTATGTAGCTTGCCGGCAACTAGGACCTGAATCTTCAGTACTATATTAGTACTTCTCGATCATCTGTCTGGAGGTCTTCTTCATGGTTTTGTCAACCAAGTCTTGAGTCTCCTCTGGCAAGCCCTGCCGCCAGGAAGGCTACAACTGCCTGTGCCCAAGTCAGGGTACTAAGGCACCCATGTCTTGGTACACCGACAGGAGTCCTCGGGCCTCGACCACACATGCATGCGAGGCGTCGTTGGGCTAGGCCCAAACAGTGCACAGGCATGCGTGGCAGAGGATTACCGCTACAATATTCTCTTTTACCACGTCCCCACGATGCGCATTAAATGCAGACGCGGGAGAGGTGGAACGAATCGGACGCTGGAGGTAGTGCGCCTGCAAAGTGTAGCCACATTGGACAGTAAAGAGCGAGCCCCTGCGCCTTCCCCATAAAAAGGGAACCGTGAGGGGCGCTGGTCATTTACCCACTTCTTCCAATCTAGCCACCCGCCGTCGTCTTCTTCCTCGCGCAAAAATAGAGTGCGCCATCTTTTTCCGCCGCCGTGCCGCGCCCCCACTTGCTTCCAGATCCGCCCTCCCATAAAGCAATCATGGCACCCAAGAAAAGCCAAGATAGGCCGGAGAAGGCGGTTGACCCGAACGCAGAGGCAAGGAAGGAGGAAATGGCGGTGCTGCGGAGGAAAAATGTCGTCTTCGAGCCGGTGCTCAAGGAGAATGACTTGGTGGAGCGGTACTCGATCATGTGGGGGAAGTGTTGGGGAACGTTGCATGGGAAACAAAAAATTTCCTACGGTCACCAAGATCAATCTAGGAGATGAACATCTACGAGAGGAGAGATTGCATCTACATACCCTTATAGATCGCTAAGCGGAAGCGTTAAGAAACGCGGTTGATGTAGTCGAACGTCTTCGCGATCCAATCACGATCCGTCCACGAACTCCCGATCAAGTGCCGAACGGACGGCACCTCTGAGTTTAGCACACGTGCCGCTCGGCGGCATCCTCACCTTCTTGATCCAGCAAGCGAGAGAGAGAGGGGGTAGATGAGATCGGGACCAACACGACGGTATGGTGGTGGTGGTGGCAGCGGAATTCCGGCAGGGCTTCGCCAAGCGCGTACCGGTGAAACGTGGGAGGAGTTGGGAGAGGTAACGGGCAAGGGTCAAGGGGTGGCTGCCCCCAACGCCTCCCCACCTTTATATAGGCATGGAGGGGCTGGTGGCTTGCCCTCCAAGGCCCTAGGGTCGTTGGCCAAAGGGGGAGGAAGGAAATCCCTCCTTTCCTTCCCCACCGATCGCTATCCCTTTTTAGGGATCCTGATCTTATCCCTTTGGGATATGATACTATTCCTTTTAAGGGAGGATCTTGGTGCGCCTAGCCCAGGTTTGTGGGGACTTTCCCCACTACCCACGTTCATGTGGGTCCCCCATGCAGGTGGGCCCCACTCCGGAACCTTCTAGAACCTTCCCGGTACAATACCGAAAAAACTCGAACTTTTTTCGGAACCCGATAACAACTTTCCATATATGAATCTTTACCTCCGGACTATTCCAGAGCTCCTCGTGATGTCCCGGATCCCATCCAGGACTCCGAACAACCTTCGGACTTTCCACTATTAATATCTCAATACTACCGTAGCGCTACCGAACGTTAAGCGTGCGACCCTACGGGTTCGGGAATATGCAGACATGACCGAGACTCCTCTCCGGTCAATAACCAATAGCGGGACCTGGATGCCCATATTGGTTCCTACAAATTCAACGAAGATCTTTATCGGTTAAACCACGATGTCAAGGATTCAGTCAATCCCGTATGCAATTCCCTTTGTCCGGCGATATGTTACTTGCCCGAGATTCGATCGTCGGTATCTCCATACCTAGTTCAATCTCGTTACCGGCAAGTCTCTTTACTCGTTCTGTAATACAAGATCCCATGGCTAATTCTTTAGTCAAATTGCTTGCAAGCTCATTGTGATGCTGTATTACCGAGTGGGCCCTGAGATACCTCTCCGTCATACGGAGTGACAAATCCCAGTCTTGATCCATGCCAACTCAATAGACACCCTCGGAGATACCTGTAGTGCATCTTTATAGTCACCCGATTATGTTGCGACGTTTGATACACACAAGGTACTCCTCCGGTGTCAGTGAGTTGCATGATCTCATGGTCATAGGAACAGATACTTGACATGCGAAAACGATAGCAATAAACTTGACACGATCATATGCTACGTTCATAGTTTGGGTCTTGTCCATCACATCATTCTCCTAATGATGTGATCCCGTTATCAAATGACAACTCATGTCTATGACCAGGAAACCATGGCCATCTTTGATAAACGAGCTAGTCCGGTAGAGGCTCACTAGGGACATGTTGTTGTCTACGTATCCACACATGTATTTGTGTTTCCAACCAATACAATTATAGCATGGATAATAAACGATTATCATGAACAAGGAAATATAATAATAACCATTTTATTATTGCCTCTAGGGCATATTTCAACAGTCTCCCACTTGCACTAGAGTCAATAATCTAGCATTACATGGTTATGAATCTAACACCCATAGAGTTTTGGTGTTGATCATGTTTTGCCCGTGGAAGAGGTTTAGTCAACGGATCTGCAACATTCAGATCCGTGTGCACTGTGCAAATGTTTATGTCCTCCTCCTTGATCGCATCGCGGATGGAATTGAAGCGTCGCTTTATGAGTCTGGTCCTCTTGTGAAACCTTGGTTCCTTGGCTAGAGCAATGGCACCAGTGTTGTCACAGAACGGAGTCATCGGGTCCAGTGCACTGGGCACAACTCCAAGATCTGTCATGAACTGCTTCATCCCGACACCTTCGCTGCCTCCGAGGCAGCTATGTACTCCGCTTCGCATGTAGAATCAGCTACCACGCTTTGCTTGGAACTGCACCAGCTTACCGCTCCCCCATTTAGAATATATACGTAACCAGTTTGAGACTTAGAGTCATCTGGATCAGTGTCAAAGCTTGCATCGACGTAACCCTTTACGACGAGCTCTTGATCACCTCCATAAACGAGAAATATTTCCTTTGTCCTTTTCAGGTACTTCAGGATATTCTTGACCGCTGTCCAGTGTTCCACTCCTGGATCACTTTGAAACTTTCCGGCCATACTTATGGCAAGGCTGACATCTGGTCTTGTGCACAGCATCGCATACATGAAAGAGCCTATGGCAGAAACATAGGTGATGACACTCATCTCTTCTCTATCCTCTGTAGTCGCTGGGCATTGAGTCTTACTCAACTTCACACCTTGCAAAACATGCAAGAACCCCTTCTTGGACTGATCCATTTTGAACTTCTTCAAAACTTTATCAAGGTATGTGCTCTGTGAAAGTCCTAATAAGCGTCTTGATCTATCTCTATAGATCTTGATGCCTAATATCAAAGCAGCTTCTCCTAGGTCCTTCATTGAAAAACTCATGTTCAAATATTCCTTCACGCTTTCCAAAAGTTCTATATTGTTTCCAATCAGCAATATGTCATCCACATATAATATTAGAAACGCTATAGAGCTCCCACTCACTTTCTTGTAAATACAAGCTTCTCCGTAAACTTGTATAAACCCAAACGCTTTGATCACCTCATCAAAGTGAAGATTCCAACTCCGAGACGCTTGCACCAGTCCATAAATGGATCGCTGGAGTTTGCAAACTTTGTCAGCATTCTCTAGATCGACAAAACCTTCTGGTTGCATCATATACAACTCTTCCTTAAGAAAACCATTAAGGAACGCTGTTTTGACATCCATCTGCCAAATTTCATAATCAAAAAATGCAGCTATTGCTAACATGATTCTGATGGACTTAAGCATCGCTACGGGTGAGAAAGTCTCATCGTAGTCAACTCCTTGAACTTGTGAAAAACCCTTTGCCACAAGTCGAGCTTTATAGACGGTGACATTACCGTCTGCGTCCGTCTTCTTCTTGAAGATCCATTTATTCTGAATGGCCTTTCGCCCTTCAGGTAATACTTCCAAAGTCCATACTTTGTTTTCATACATGGATCCCATCTCAGATTTCATGGCCTCTAACGATTTGTCGGAATCTGGGCCCACCATCGCTTCTCCATAGCTCGTAGGTTCATCGTTGTCCGACAACATGACATTCAAGACAGGGTTACCGTACCACTCAGGAGCAGTACGTATCCTTGTCGACGTACGAGGTTCGATAGCAACTTGATCCGAAGCTTCATGATCACCATCATCAGCTTCCTCTTCAACTGACATAGATTCCACCGAAACATCTTTCTGCGCAGTGCTACTCTCTGGTTGAAGTAAAGGTTCAACAACCTCATCAAGTTCTATCTTCCTCCCACTCAATTCTTTCGAGAGAAACTCTTTCTCGAGAAAGGACCCGTTCTTAGCGACAAACACTTTGCCTTCGGATCTGAGATAGAAGGTATACCCAACCGTCTCTTTTGGGTATCCTATGAAGACGCATTTGTCCGCTTTGGGTTCAAGCTTTTCTGGCTGAAGCCTTTTGACATAAGCATTGCATCCCCAAACTTTAAGAAACGACAGCTTAGGTTTCTTGCCAAACCATAGTTCATACGGTGTCGTCTCTATGGACTTAGATGGGGCCCTATTTAAAGTGAATGTAGCTGTCTCTAACGCATAACCCCAAAATGATAGTGGCAGATCGGCAAGAGACATCATAGAACGCACCATATCCAATAAGGTTCGATTACGACGTTCGGACACACCATTACGCTGTGGTGTTCCAGGTGGCGTCAACTGTGAAACAATTGCACATTGTCTTAAGTGACTGCCAAACTCATAACTCAGATATTCTCCCCCTCGATCAGATCATAGGAATTTGATTTTCTTGTTACGATGATTATCAACTTCACTTTGAAATTGCTTGAACTTTTCAAACGTTTCAGACTTGTGTTTCATTAAGTAAATATACCCATATCTACTCAAATCGTCGGTGAAGGTGAGAAAATAAAGATATCCACCACGGGCCTCAATGCTCATCGGACCGCACACATCAGTATGTATGATTTCCAACAAGTCACTTGCCCGTTCCATTGTTCCGGAGAACGGGGTCTTAGTCATCTTGCCCATGAGGCATGGTTCGCATGTGTCAAGTGATTCAAAACAAGTGACTCCAAAAGTCCATCAGCATGGAGTTTCTTCATGCGTTTTACACCAATATGACCTAAGCGGCAGTGCCACAAGAAAGTGGTACTATCATTATCAACTCTACATCTTTTGGCATCAATGCTATGAACATGTGTATCATCACTATCGAGATTCAATAAGAATAAACCCCTCACAATGGGTGCATGACCATAAAAGATATTACCCATATAAATAGAACAACCATTATTCTCTGATTTAAATGAGTAACCGTCTCGCATTAAACAAGATCCAGAAATAATGTTCATGCTCAACGTAGGCACTAAATAACAATTATTCAGGTTCATCACTAATCCCGATGGTAATCGAAGAGCGAGCGTGCCGACGGCGATCACATCAACCTTGGAACCATTTCCCATGCACATCGTCACTTCGTCCTTCGCTAGCCTCCGTCTATTCCGCAGTTCCTGCTTTGAGTTGCAAATGTGAGCAACCGCACCGGTATCAAATACCCAGGCACTACAACGAGAGTTGGTAAGGTACACATCAATAACATGTATATCATATATACCTTGTTTGGCATTGGCCCCCTTCTTGTCGGCCAGATACTTGGGGCAATTCCGCTTCCAGTGGCCAGTTCCCTTGCAATAGAAGCACTCAGTTTCCGGCTAGGGTCCAGCCTTGGGTTTCTTCACGGGAGGGGCAACTACTTTGCCACTCTTCTTGGAGTTTCCCTTCTTGCCCTTGCCATTCTTCTTGAAACTAGTGGTTTTATTGACCATCAACACTTGATGCTCCTTTTGGATGTCTGACTCAGCGACTTTCAGCATCGCAAATAGCTCGGCGACTGACTTGTTCATCCCTTGCATGTTATAGTTCAACACAAAGCTCTTGTAGCTAGGTGGTAGCGATTGAAGAACTCTGTCAGTGACCTCCTCTGGCGGGAGCACAACTCCCAACTCAGCCAGACGGTTGTAATACCCAGACATTTTGAGTATGTGTTCACTGACAGACCCGTTCTCCTCCATCTTGCAAGCATAGAACTTATCGGAGGTCTCATACCTCTCGATCCGGGCATTCTTCTCAAAAATAAACTTCAACTCCTAGAACATCTCATATGCTCCATGACGTTCAAAACGCCTTTGAAGTCCCGGTTCTAAGCCATACAACATGGCGCATTGAACTATTGAGTAGTCATCAACACGCGCCTGCCAGGCGTTCATAACGTCCACAGACGCTGGAGGGGGTTGCTCACCAAGCGGTGCATCAAGGACATAAGCCTTCTGGGCAGCCATGAGGATAATCCTCAGATTACGGGCCCAGTCTACAAAGTTACTTCCATCATCTTTCAGCTTGGCTTTCTCTAGGAACGCATTGAAATTCAGGGAAGCTACTGCGCGAGCCATTGATCTACAACATAAATTTGCAAAGACAACTTAGACTATTGTTCAAGATAATGAGTTTAGTTTACTTAAAAACTCCCACTCAAGTCAACATCCCTCCGGTCGTCCGAGTGTAACATGATCCAAATTCACCAACCCAAGTCCGATCATCACGTGAGATGAGGTGGTTTCAATGGTGAACATCTCCATGTCGATCATATCTACTATATGACTCATGTTCGACCTTTCGGTCTCTTGTGTTCCGAGGCCATGTCTATACATGCTAGGCTCGTCAAGTTTAACCCAAGTGTTCCGCATGTGCAAAACTAGCTTGCACCCGTTGTATGTGAACGTAGAGTCTATCACACCCGATCATCACGTGGTGCTTCGAAACGACGAACTTTCGCAACGGTGCACACTTGGGGAGAACACAATTTTATCTTGAAATTTTAGAGAGGGATCACCTTATAATGCTACCGTTGTCCTAAGCAAAATAAGATGCATAAAAAGATTAACATCACATGCAAATCATAAGTGACATGATATGGCCGTGAACTTGTGCTTTTGATCTCCATTTCCAAAGCACCGGCATGATTTCCATCGTCACCGGCATGACACCATGATCTCCATCATCGCGTCGCCATCGGGGTTGTCACGCCAACCATGCTTCTACTACTATTGCCACCGTTTAGCGATAAAGTAAGGCATTACATAGCGCTTAATGATTGACACGCAGGTCATACAACAATTAAAGACAACCCTATGGCTCCTGCCGGTTGCCGTATTCATCGACATGCAAGCCGAGATAAACTATTACAAAATATGATCATCTCATACATCAAATATATTTCATCATGTCATTGGCCATATCATATCACAACATACCCTGCAAAAACAAGTTAGACGTCCTCTAATTTGTTGTTGCATGTTTTACGTGGCTGCTATGGGTATCTAGCAAGAACGATTCTTACCTACGCAAAACCACAACGGTGATATGCAAGTTGCTATTTAACCTTCTACAAGGACCGCCTTCGTCGAATCTGATTCAACTAAGGTGGGAGAGACAGACACCCGCCAGCCATCTTATGCAACAAAGTCGCATGTCAGTCGATGGAACCGGTCTCATGTACGTGGACATGTAAAGTTGGTCCGGGCCGCTTCATCCCACAATACCGCTGAATCAAGAAAAGACTAAGGAAGGAAGCAATCTGAATATCAACGCCCACAAACTCCTTTGTGTTCTACTCGTGATGTCATCTACGCAAAGACCTAGCTCAGATGCCACTGTTGGGGAACGTTGCATGGGAAACAAAAAATTTCCTACGCTCACCAAGATCAATCTAGGAGATGAACATCTACGAGAGGAGAAATTGCATCTACATACCCTTGTAGATTGCTAAGCGGAAGCGTTAAGAAACATGGTTGATGTAGTCGAACGTCTTCGCGATCCAATCACGATCCGTCCACGAACTCCCGATCAAGTGCCGAACGGACGGCACCTCCGAGTTTAGCACACGTGCCGCTCGGCGGCGTCCTCTCCTTCTTGATCCAGCAAGCGAGAGAGAGGGGGTAGATGAGATCAGGACCAACACGACGGTATGGTGGTGGTGGTGGCAGCGGAATTCCGGCAGGGCTTCGCCAAGCGCGTACCGGTGAAACATGGGAGGAGTTGGGAGAGGTAACGGGCAAGGGTCAAGGAGTGGCTGCCCCCAACGCCTCTCCACCTTTATATAAGCGTGGAGGGGGCTGGTGGCTTGCCCTCCAAGGCCCTAGGGTCGTTGGCCAAAGGGGGAGGAAGGAAATCCCTCCTTTCCTTCCCCACCGATCGCTATCCCTTTTTAGGGATCCTGATCTTATCCCTTTGGGATATGATACTATTCCTTTTAAGGGAGGATCTTGGTGCGCCTAGACCAGGGTTGTGGGGACTTTCCCCACTACCCACGTTCATGTGGGTCCCCCATGCAGGTGGGCCCCACTCCGGAACCTTCTAGAACCTTCCCGGTACAATACCGAAAAAACTCGAACTTTTTTCGGAACCCGATAACAACTTTCCATATATGAATCTTTACCTCCGGACTATTCCGGAGCTCCTCGTGATGTCCCGGATCCCATCCGGGACTCCGAACAACCTTTGGACTTTCCACTATTAATATCTCAATACTACCCTAGCGCTACCGAACGTTAAGCGTGCGACCCTACGGGTTCGGGAATATGCAGACATGACCGAGACTCCTCTCCGGTCAATAACCAATAGCGGGACCTGGATGCCCATATTGGTTCCTACATATTCAATGAAGATCTTTATCGGTTGAACCACGATGTCAAGGATTCAGTCAATCCCGTATGCAATTCCCTTTGTCCGGTGATATGTTACTTGCCCGAGATTCGATCGTCGGTATCTCCATACCTAGTTCAATGTCGTTACCGGCAAGTGTCTTTACTCGTTCCGTAATACAAGATCCCGTGGCTAATTCTTTAGTCACATTGCTTGCAAGCTCATTGTGATGCTGTATTACTGAGTGGGCCCTGAGATACCTCAACGTCATACGGAGTGACAAATCCCAGTCTTGATCCATGCCAACTCAACAGACACCCTCGGAGATACCTGTAGAGCATCTTTATAGTCACCCAGTTACGTTGCGACGTTTGATACACACAAGGTACTCCTCCGGTGTTAGTGAGTTGCATGATCTCATGGTCATAGGAATAGATACTTGACATGCGAAAACGATAGCAATAAACTTGACACGATCATATGCTACGTTCATAGTTTGGGTCTTGTCCATCACATCATTCTCCTAATGATGTGATCCCGTTATCAAATGACAACTCATGTCTATGACCAGGAAACCATGGCCATCTTTGATCAACGAGCTAGTCCGGTAGAGGCTCACTAGGGACATGTTGTTGTCTACGTATCCACACATGTATTTGTGTTTCCAACCAATACAATTATAGCATGGATAATAAACAATTATCATGAACAAGGAAATATAATAATAACCATTTTATTATTGCCTCTAGGGCATATTTCCAACAGGAAGAAGACGGATGCTCACCCAGCTCCACACGTTCTTCCCAGGTCCGTCAAAGCTGGCAAGGACAAGTATCCCTTCTTTGTCGCATACTTTAATTGCGGACTTGTCCCCCCTTTCTCTGATTTCTTCTCTGAGATCATGTGCACCTATGGTTTTGGTCTCTTAGACTTCACACCAAATGGCATGACCTGTATGGTTGTCTTTGCACATATTTGCGAAAATTTTGTTGGAGTAGTGCCCAATGTAGCTCTATTCCGCCACTACTTCACCCCACGTATCGAAGCAGATGCCCTTTCCGGTGGTATCACTTGGATTCCCAAGGACAAGGAAGCATATCTTGGCGGGCAACTCCACTTGAAATGGAATGAATGGCGTGGGGAATGGTGCTAGATTAAGGATGATCACTTCCCTGATTTTTGTAAGTACAAAATGGCAATGGTGAAGCGCGGCAAGGACTGGAGCCATCTTGACGCAAATGACAATAAGCTTGCAATTGCCATCACTCGCATTCTCCGTCTCAAAGCTGCCGGCCTCACCATTGAGATGGTGGGCGCTGATTTCCTTCATCGCCGCATTGCTCCCCTTCAGAACAAAGGAAGACCTGCCTGGGATTTCAAGAACGCGGCCGATATCATGCGAGTGCGGACCGGGCTTCACGCCAACTTGACATTACTGCAACACACAGTCCTCTGCCACTAGCTCTTCCGCGTCACCGGCAACTTCAAGCTGCCGGCAAGTGTGGTACCTTTGTGCAACAACTCTGCCAAGGATGCCATCATTGCAATGCTCATGGCGTCGAAGGATCTTGGCAAGCACCGCCTGAGGACACGGTGAGCGAATGGTTTGATACTCTGGTGGAGAGAGCTATCAGGGAGGAGAAAGACTTCATCCGTGACACCACTGATGAAGATTTGCCGCATATTGCCGAGAAGGCGGCAAAAGCAAGAATGGTTGAAGGTGCCAGCGGCTCCGGATCCGCGGCAGCCAATGTTGACGAGGGAGAATGCGCCGGAGAGCGCGTAGAAGAAGAAGAGCATGCCGAAGAGCACGGAGATGATGCAGAGCATACCGATGAGCCTGACACAGAGGATGACAAAGAGGAAGAACCTCCCGCTCCTCCTGCCCGAATGAAGACCGCAATTGCGAAGAAACCCGAGAAGAAGAAGGCAGCGCACGGTGCGTCGACAAGCGAGGAGCTTGCCGGTGCAAAGGCAGCCGCCAAAGCTCCTCGGGCGCAGCCTACTCGGCGTCAACCAGCCCGCGGCACATCTTCCCGGCAACCCACTCCGTCAACCACGGAAGAGGCAGAAGCTTCACAGCCCCCAGCCTCTTCGGGGACAAAGCGTGCCAGAGCGCCACCACCACCACCTACAACTTCCGGTGCTGGGGACGGTGTGCGTTATGATCTGTCCATTCTTATAGAAAGTGAAGAGGAGGAAGGGTAAGTATTTCCAACTATCTTCATTAATTTTTGATCTCTTGTTATAGCTGATCTGATTTGCTTGATTTGTCTTGACTTGATTCTATAGAGACGAGGAGACGCTGGCGGAGAGGGTGGCAAAAAAGGCCAAGACCACGACAGGGGGCGAGCCATCGGCAAGCATGGCACCGGACACGGATGTCGTGGTTACCAGCCCCCAGCGTAGCCCCCAGCTCGAAACCACCATGCAATATCCTCTTGCAAGCTCCGGTGAGGACGTTCCTGTCCCTGGTACCGACAAGGAGGCGGAAGGAGAGCACCACGATGGGGAACACCCAGAAGTAGATCCCTTGGTGACGCCTCCGTCAACCACCGTCCCTGAGGGCAGCTCTCCGGCAAGGGCCTCCACTGATGATCCTGTCCGCACTATGGGCGTGCCGGCAAGCGGAGTTGCCGGCAACCAAGCGACGACAACCGAGGTTGTCGGAGAAGAGCACATCTCTTCTCGACAGACACATGCAGGTAATCCTCTTACTTTTGAGCATTTCCTTTCGGTTGTTGTTTCTTTCTTTTATGTCTTCTTGAACTTGGTCTTGAAGTTGAATTTTCTTTTGCTCTTTGCCTCTTCCTTGCAGATCCAGCTCCACCCGAAGAAGAGGATATCACTGTAGATGTGGAAGGAATTGCAAAGAGCGCCACTGATGAGGCCGCCAAAATTTCTGCAAATGAGGCTGCTATACTTGACGCTGAAGAGATCAGGAAAGCTACCAAAGAAGCTGACAGAACTTCCGGCAGCACATCTGTCTCTGTTTGCAGCGGATGTCGAGATGGGAGAGGCTGACAATGAAGGGCCAACCGCTAACATCCATCCCAGTACATCTGAAGCTCACCCAACAATGCATCTCTTGGAGCCCCTCAATCAGAGGTCAGAGTCTGAAGTTCCCGGCTCATCTAGCGCCGGGAAAATTGCCTTTGATGATATCTTGGCGGGAGTTATCATCCATCTGTCTTACAATGCCGAAGAGCCAGACATCTCCAAAGACAGTGCTGCCGATTTCGCCTTCCTGAGAACCATGGCAGCCGGCCTCAAGGATGTGCAAGAGCGTTATGGTAGGCGCTGGGATAAACTCCAAGCACAGCAGCAAGCCGTGGAGTTAGCTGAACGGAAGCTGAACGAGAAAGTTGAAGAAGCCCGCCAATGGTATGAGGACAAAGTCCAGGACATCAAAGGCCGAGAAGATAAGCTCGCCACTGCAAGAAATGAAGCAATGGCCCTGGACGGCAAGCTGGCTGAGCTCAAAGTGCAACTCGACGCGAGAGAGAAGGATCTTGCCACCAGAGAAGAAGTGCTTGCCGACAAGCTTCGCGGCAAGGATGAGGAAGTCCAAACCCTTGTTGCGCAGTGGACCCAGGAACTAGAGCAAAGCCACAAGGAGGCCATCGAAGCTCTAGCACTGGATCACGCCGGCAGGCTTAAGGAAGCCATCAATGCCGCGGAAGCCGGTGAAGCCGTCAAGGTGAACTTGGAGGCCAAGGTGAAAAAGCTCAAGGAAGATCTTGCCGCTAGTAGCAAGGAGGTCTTGGCATTCATGGAAGATGCGCAGAAAGCAGTTCACACCTTGGCGGAACTGCAAACGTCGCTATCAACCAAGGCCAAGGAGCTCACTACCGCCAACAACGCCAATGCTGATCTCAAGCTGAAGCTAGCCACTTTGGAGGAGACCCTTGAAGGCGCAAAGGCCCGGGAAAGAATCTTGACGGAGGATCTTGAAAAAGAAAAAGCCCTGCTTGTCGATGCAGTGAACTCATTCAACGAGCTCAAAATAGCTTTCAGCTCTGGACCACCCATCTTGGTGAGATTGCAGAGGATCTCAGTGTGCAGCTAGCAAGTATGGGCATGCAAAGCTGGAGCTTTACCGTCAGCAGCAAGGAGGCTGCCAGCGTCAGGTTGAACCTCTTCTTCGAGAACCTTGTTACTGCGCTGAAGAAGCACCACGAAGAGCGATCTGCCAACTTTGCTAGTGAATCCCGTAAGCTTTGCCGGGACGTCCTTTTCAAGTTTCTTGTCAAGATCATGCATCGCAACCCTGGAATTGATATCTCAAAGGTCTTCAAGAGCTTGCCGAAGGGAACCGACACTAGAGCCGCCGAAGAGATCGTCGCGTCAATTGCCGACAAGGTTAATGAGATCCCCAGGACTGAAGGCCAGCTCAAGAAGTAGCTTCTCCGCAATTTCTTCCCGCAAATGTAGTTCATGTAAAAGACAATTCATCTTAAGTTAGAACTACATTTTGCTTTTGATGTAATATAACTTATGCTTTTAGATGAATGTATGCCGTCCTCCTCGTTTGATTCTGCCTTTGTATGTTCCTATACCCTACAATTACTGGAAACTTGCCGGTGCGCACACTCTTGCCGCGAGCGCTTGAGGAACGGGTCCTTAGCAGCCTGCCGGAAGTGCCGCTGCCGGCAAGATCACACTTGGCGGTCTCGATGCAGCTATTTAAGTTGCTGAGCGGACTCGAAACAAAGTAAGAGCGCAATTGATTGCGACAAGGTTCCTTCACATGCAGGTTTTCCATACAAAGGCTAAACATCGTTCAAGGAAAGGTAGCAACTACAACAAAGAATTCAATTCAAAGTTTTTCAACTTAGCTTTTCTTTGTTGTACTTCTTGTTGTAAATGATAACTTGAACGTCACTTGTGGTATCCATACCGCCACTCCCCCCGGGAAACTTGTACACGAGGAACTCTTCTGTCCTTCGAGAAAAAGAAAGAACAGAAAAGAGGGGGTCGGAAACCTTGACGGTTCGTTAAACATTTCATACAAGGGATATGTAATACAACATCATATATAACATATATAAATATGTATTTGACAAAGGTTGTGAAACACTTAGCTTTATTTCATTATGCACAGGGTCTGCGCCTGGCTTTGTACAAAGGATTACATGCCTTGCCAGCCAACTTGTACAAAAGAGGTTGCCGGGCGGCCCGGCAACCGCGCCTCATTGGTAGAACTTGCGAAGATGCTCAATGTTCCATGAGTTTTGCACCGGGGTGCCATCCTCGGTCTCCAGACGGACTGAGCCAGGTCTGGTGACTTGTACTACCCGATAAGGGCCTTCCCACTTCGGTGTCAACTTGTTTGATCCTTTCGCGGACTGGATCCGACGAAGAACAAGGTCACCTTTCTCAAGGCTCCGGGGATGAACTTTGGGGCTGTGGTAGCGGCGCAAAGCTTGCTGATAGAGTGTGGCACGCATAGCAGCCCGAAGATGATCTTCCTCAAGGAGCATCGCATCATCTTGCCACATCTGCTCTTGCTCAGCTTCGTTAAAAGCTTGCACTCGAGGTGACCCGTATGTGAGTTCCGTGGGGAGCACCGCTTCTGCACCATAGACTAGGGAGAAGGGCGTCTCGCTGGTAGCTCGATTTGGTGTCGTTCTGAGTGACCAAAGAACAGCCGGCAACTCATCAACCCAGCACCTTCTGCACTTGTGTAGCTTGTTGAAAGTTCTTGTCTTGAGCCCACGCAGCACTTCAGCATTCGCCCTCTCCGCTTGACCGTTACTTCTTGGGTGAGCAACAGATGCAAAACAGATCTTGCTTCCAAGGTCTTGGCAGTACTGCATGAAGGTGCGGCTCGTGAACTGTGTGCCGTTGTCGGTAATGATCCTGTTAGGGATACCAAAACGGCAAACTAATCCTTTGAAGAACTTGACGACTGACTGTGCTGTCACCTTCCTCACTAGCTCTACTTCAGGCCACTTTGTGAACTTATCGATTGCAACATACAAGAACTCAAAGCCCCCGGTAGCACGGGGAAAAGGGTCCAAGATGTCGAGCCCCCAGACCGAGAAGGGCCAGGGGGGAGGGATCGTTTGAAAGGCTTGAGCTGGTTGATGTGTGTTCTTGGAATGGAACTGACACGCTTCACATGTTGTTACTAGTGCAGTTGCATCCTGGAGAGTAGTGGGCCAATAGAAGCCTTGCCGGAAAACCTTGCCGACAAGAGCCCTTGATCCTATGTGAGAACCACACATGCCTCCATGTATCTCCGCCAACAGCTTCTGTCCATCTTCCCGGCAAATGCACTTCAATTTCACCCCATTTGGTCTCTTTCTGTGCAGAATGTTGTCAACAAACTGGTACATAGTCGACTGATGGGCTACTTTCTCAGCTTCTTCTTGCTCTTCGGGAAGTTCTCCTATTTGAAGGAAACGGACGATCTGTTGTACCCATGTCGGAGCTTGAGGCTCGACGACAAGGACTAAAGGCATCTCTTCTGCTGCGGGAGCGCTTGTCTCGACGGCAAGAATCTGCGGTCCTGCCGGAGCTAGCTGCTCACCGGCAAGCATTGTGTTGTTTCCGGCAGCTTCTTTCCTGGCGGCTACTAGGAGCTCTGCCAGAAACTACTCGCCAGTGTTTAACTTCCTTCTCTTGGCTAGCCTCATTGATGGCGTAACAGATGGTTGAGTCAGATGGAGCACAGAAGTTCCTGGTTCCACAGGTAATCTCTTGGCAGCACGCTTTGACAGGTCATCAGCAATGTTGTTTTCGGCACAAGGAATGTGTTCTATTTGTAGACCATCAAAGTGCTCTTCCAACTTCCTCACTTCATCTACATAAGCTTCCATCAATGGGCTCTGATAATCTTTGTTGACCTGCTTCACAACAAGCTGCGAGTCGCCTCTGACGATCAACTTTCTGATACCAAGGTCTACTGCGATCCTTAGACCGGCAAGCAGTCCTTCGTAATCAGGAGTGTTGTTGGTAGCTTTCTCCCTGGGAAAGTGCATCTGAACCACATACTTGAGGTGCTCTCCGGTGGGTGCGACAAGCAGCACTCCGACACCGGCGCCTTGTAACAAAAAGGCACCGTCAAAGTACATGATCCAGTCTTCTGTTGTTTCTTTGCTGGGGAGAGAGGTCCCTGGAACTTCTTCGTCCTGCGTTGGTGTCCATTCTGCAATGAACTCCGCTAAGGCTCTGCTCTGAATTGTCGAAGTGCTTTCAAACTTCAAGTCAAAGCTTGACAGCTCCAATGCCCACTCCACTATCCTGCCGGTGGCATCTGGATTTCTCAAAATGCACTGCAATGAAAAGCGAGTGACGACGGTGATCTGATGTGCTTGAAAGTAATGGCGCAGCTTCCTTGAGGCCATGAGGAGGCCAAAGAGCAACTTTTGCACACCAGAATACCTTGACCTAGCACCCTGCAAAAGGGAACTGACAAAATAAACTGGGCGCTGCACCATTTTCTTCTTCAGCACAACTTGTTGTTCTGTCTCATTTGCTTGCGCTGAACTAGATTTGTCGGCACCCGACCTTGCCGGAGAAGATTCCGGTTTATCGGCTTGCGGCTCTGCGGCTACTGCTTCTTCGTCATCAGCTTCCCTCTCTGCCACTAATGCAGCACTAACCACTTGATTTGTTACCGCCAAGTATAGCAGCAACGGTTCTTGTGGCTTAGGCGCAACTAGTGTTGGCGGAGAGGAGAGGTACCTCTTCAAATCTTGCAGCGCAGCCTCTGCTTTCGGAGTTCATTTCATGGGACCTGCCTTTTTCAAAAATTTGAAAAACGGCAAGGCGCGCTCAACGCACTTGGAGATGAACCTGCTCAATGCAGCAACACAGCCAGCAAGACGTCGCCCATCCTTTACGCACTTGGGTGCTTCAATTTGCTCAATTGCTTTGATCTTATCGGGATTGGCTTCAATTCCACGTTGAGATACAAAGAACCCGAGAAGCTTGCCTGATGGAATTCCAAACACACACTTCTCAGGATTGAGCTTCAAATTAATCTTGCGCAAGTTTGCAAATGTTTCTTCTAAGTCTTGAATAAGAGTTGATTTGTCCTCATCTTGACCACTATATCAGCCATATAGGCTTCCACATTTCTATGCAGCTGAGGCACAAAACCAATCTGGACTACTCTTGCAAATGTTGATCCTGCACTTTTCAGTCCGAAAGGCATGCGTATGATGCAATATGTGCCACATGGAGTGATAAATGCAGTTTTCTCCTCATCTTCCTTGGCCATAAAAATTTGGTGATAACCAGAGTAGGCGTCAAGAAAAGAGAGAAGATCATAGCCGGCAGTGGAGTCTACAATTTGAGCAATCCGCGGCAAGGGAAAAGGGTCTTTTGGACAAGCTTTATTGATATCTGTATAGTCAATACAAAGCCTCCATTTTCCATTTGCTTTACGAACGACCACTGGATTTTCTAACCAAGTTGGGTGTAGCACTCCTCTGACCAAGCCTGCCGCTTCTAGCTTCTTAATCTCTCCGGCAATGAACTCTTGCCGTTCCAAAGCTTGCTTCCTGACTTTCTGTTTGACGGGTCTTGCGTGGTGACAGACAGCAAGGTGGTGCTCAATCACCTCCCTGGGAACACCGGGGATGTCAGATGGTTGCCATGCAAACACATCGACATTCGCCCACAGGAAGGTTACGAGCGCGCTTTCCTATTTGCTGTTAAGAGTGGCACTTATGGTGAAAGTGCCACTCGTGCCATCCTCTCTTGCAGCCACTTGTTTCGTTCTAGGTGCAGATGCTTTGCTTTTCTTGCTCTTGCCGGCAGAGCTCTCTGGTATGTCCTCAACAGGTGTGCTGCACTCTGCAGTGCGCTTCCCGGAGTCCTTACTGGAGGTCTTGCCGGTCTTCTTGTTTTTCTTCTGCGGTGCGCTTCCCGGAGACAATTCATCTTCCCGGAGACACCGTTTGTGCTCACTTTTGTTACTTGCTACCTTGCTGTTTTTATATTTTTAGATTACAAAAACCTATATGTACTATCCATATTACACTTTTATCACCATCTCTTCGCCGAACTAGTGCACCTATACAATTTACCATTGTATTGGGTGTGTTGGGGACACAAGAGATTTCTTGTATTTGGTTGCAGGGTTGTTTGAGAGATGCCATCTTCAACCTACGCCTCCCACGGATTGATAAACCTTAGGTCATTCACTTGAGGGAAAATTGCTACTGTCCTACAAAACTCTGCGCTTGGAGGCCAACACGAGTCTACAAGAATAAGTTGCGTAGTAGACATCAAGCTCTTTTCTGGCGCCGTTGACGGGGAGGTTAGTGCTTGAAGGTATATCTTTAGATCTTGCAATCGAATCTTTTAGTTTCTTGTTTTATCACTAGTTTGGTTTATAAAAGAAAACTACAAAAAAATGGAATTGAGGTTGCCTCATATTATTCGTCTTTATCATGTCTTTCTTGAAAATGATGGAGCGGAAAATTGTGCTCAATTGATAGAAGAAGAATTCAATAAAATGTTTGGCATAAAATCTTTGAATGATGAGCATGATTGCAATGTTGTTAGTATGAATTCTATGAATATCCAAAATACGAATGATGATTGCACTAGTCATGACAAAAATGTTTCTTATAAGCATGTCAATTTTTGTGGAGTGCATAAAGTTTGTGAAGACATGCCTTATAGGGATTATAGATTTTGTAAGAAGCATAAACATGATAGAACCAATTTTTTTCTCAAAGTGATAGATGAATTTGCTACAAAATTATGCTCTTTTCATCCCATTACTTGTGAACTTTGCAATAAAGTTGGTCACCTTAATTTTCAATGCATACTTTTTCATGATCGAATCATGGCTAAATATTGTAATAACTTGATAGCCCTTGAACTATATAATGAGCTTTATCTATTTTTGGGGTGTGAAGAATTGACACATAAAAATAGTTGGTTTCAAGTATTCATTCTCACAGACAACATTGAAACTAATCTAGAGGAAATCTATATGTTTCGTGTGGTAAATTGCACTGAGAATGCTTATATTGCCAACTACAGAAAGATGGGAAAACCAATAGAATATAAAAGGAACACTAATGAAAGGGTAAAGATTTCCACTTTCCCTCCTATTGTCTCTCATGATGAAATAGGTGACGAGGAGGAACTTCCCATTCAACCAATCTCATCAATAAGAAGCTCGGAAAAATTGATTAACCCCACACATGATGTGGTGAAGAAGAAGAAAAGAAGAAAAATTAGAGGTAAAAAGGTATCTCTCCCAAATAATGTTGCTCCTATTATTGGTGTGCCTCATGAGAATGAATCAAAAACAATTGTGGAAGATGATACACTTGATGATGATATTGCTTCTTTGTCTTATGGCACAATGTCTGAAGGAATTGTTGAGGATGATTTTGTTATGCCTATTACTCATTATGATGATTATGATTGGGAAAATAATGATACTTCTTATAATCTTGAAAATATTTTTGGCACCAACTTAGAAAATTGTGATGATAATAATTGTTATACTATTGGTGCTATTTATACTATTAACGATGAGAGTGATTAAGTTTATGATATGCCAAGCCACAAGCTAGCTTGGGGATGCTATGTTTGATGAAAATGACATGTTTGAGAATTTATTTGCTGCAATTAATGTTTGTCCCAAGCTTGGGGATGCTATGCTTAATGAAGATGATCTTTTTAGTCCCCCTACTTTGAATGATCAAATTTGTTATGATGATTGCATGCCTCCTACTTATGATGATTATTGTGATGATACTTATGTTATAAAAAGTAGTGATGATTATATTTAAAAAACTTGTCATAATTATGATTACCCTTTTAATGAACATTACTCTTTTAATGTGGAAACAATTTATAGTATTCGAGTTTCATACGATACTCCTACTCCTATTGATGAGAAGAAATGTGCTTATGTGGAGAGTAATAAAAATTCTATGCTTGTGGATCATGAAAAGAATACTTTATGTGATAGCTATATTGATGAATCCATTCATGATGCTACTGAAAATTGTTATGAGAGAGGAACATATGATTCATGATGCTCCCGTTATGTTTCAATTCTTTATTTCTATGTGAGCATCATTGAAATCATCATGCCTAGCTAAAAGGCATTAAAGAAAAGGCTTGTTGGGAGACAACCCAATATTTTTACCTACTATTTTTGTGTGTCCACATGATTAAGCTACTGTAGTAATCATGTTTTATATGTTTTCTTTCAATAATGTGCCAAGTAAAGCCTTCGGGATAGTGTGGATGCTTGTTGATTTGATTCTGTGCAAAAGCAGAAACATTTGCGTCCAGTGCTGGAATTTCTATTCTGTACTGGAGCGTGAAAAAATTCTGATATTTTTACACAGTAGTGGGTTACAAATTGTTTACGTTGTCCTAATTTTTTTAAATCGCTCTCTACATGCTGTTCTGTTTTTGACAGATTCTGTTTTCGGTGCATAGTTTGCTTGTTTTAGTGTTTCCGTAGCTTATATTGGTCAATATAAATTGTGGAAATGATAGAATACAGTAGGCATTATGTGAGAACAATTATGAATCTTGTCTTGACAGTAGCTAAGTGGATGATTTATTTTTATCATACTAACCTATCTCACAAGTTCCGTTAAGTTTTGTGTGATTGAAGTTTTCAAGTTTTGGGTGAGATATCGATATGAGGAGAATAAGGAGTGGCAAGACCCTAAGCTTGGGGATGCCCAAGGCACCCCAAGGTAATATTCAAGGAAGACCCAAGCAACTAAGCTTGGGTTTCGTCTTCAACACTATCGGTAACCTCACTTGGAGCTATATTTTTATTCGTCACATAATACGAGTTTTGCTTGGAGCGTCATTTTCTTCTGTTGAGATTTGCTTGCTGCTATCAATAATCATGTTTTGTATCTTTTAGTTCAATAAAATGCCAATTATAGCCTTTACCATGCTCAGTTTGCAAGTTCATGTGTTGCTGTTTGAAAACAGAAAGTTTTCTCTTATGTCCAGAATATTCCTGAATAGTCAGAACTACAGAAAAATCTGAAATTTTTACACAGTAAGAATTCATGAGTTCTCTGTCACGTGGTAATTTTTCAGAATTTTTTAAGTTAGGGAAGTATGGATTCTTATTCCCCTTTTACAGACTGTTCTGTTTTGGCAGATTGCTGTTATAGTTGCATTGTTTGCATATGTTTGCGTGTTTAATGTTTCTATTTGTGGATAGGAGTATTAAATATGAAGAGGCATTTAGTATGCAATGTTTAATTATAATTTTTGTGATTTCCTACAGTAGAGAATGTTAAGGTTTTGAGTTGATTTATACTAACTTATCTCACGAGTTCTTGTTGAGTTTTGTGTGGATGAAGTTTTTAAGATTTAGGGAAACCATTATATGAGAGGAATTAAGGAGACACAAAAGCTCAAGCTTGGGGATCCCCAAGGCATCCCAAATTAATATTTCAAGAAGTCTCAAGCATCTAAGCTTGGGGATGCCCCGGTAGGCATCTCACCTTTCTTCATCAATAATTATCGGTCAGTTTTGGTTGAGCCTAAGTTTTTGTTTCTTCACATGATATGTGCTATTCTTGGAATGTCATTTAATTTTGTTTTTCTTGCTGTTTGAATAAAATAATAAGATCTGAAATTTTCAAATGAGAGAGAGTCCTCACATAGCTACCTATTTGCTTAACTACCCATTTGATCTTCACTTATATCTTTTTGGAGTAGTTTGTCATTTACTCTTGTGCTTCACTTATATCCTAAGAGTAAATTGTTGAATGAATTGAATATCATAAAATTGAAATTATATGTGCTTCATATGCTTGTATCATGCCTAGTAGTAATTTCACATTTGGTTTAGAAAGTGAAATCTATTGAAGCTTGACAATCACAATATTGGTCATACAAGCAATTCATGAATGATTAATATAAGGAAGAGAACTTTCACATATAAATATATTATCTTGGACATTTTTTATGATTGTGAATACCCATTAATTATTTTCAAACTTGAGCAAATTAGTTGAAGTTGGACAAGGAAGACAACGTAATGAGTTATGTTTGGGTATATTTGCATAGAAGTTATATTGTTATGGATCCTCCAACATGTGGTGCTTGCTTAGGATCTTTTGCTAGCCAAAAATTTGTACTAAGTAGAGATACTACTTGTGCATCCAAAAACCCTTAAACCCAGTTTCTTCCCATGAGTGTCCACCATATCTACCTATGGATTGAATAAGATCCTTCAAGTAAGTTGTCATCGATGCAAAAAGCAATAAAAATTGCTCCTAAAATATGTATGATCTTTTATTGCAAGGGAAAATAAGCGTTGTACGAACTTGTGATGATAAAGAAATAAAAGCAACGGACTACATAATAAAGGTTGCAATCACAAGGGGCAATATAACATGACATTCCTTTGCATTAAGAGCTTGTGCATCCAAAAACAAAAAGCGCATGACAACCTCTGCTTCCCTCTGCGAAGGGCCAATCTTTTACTTTTATGTATTTACTTTTATGAATTTACCTTTGTGCAAGAGTCAATAAGTATTCATTCTCATTTCAACCTTAATTATTCTCTAGTTGGCAAGCATCATGTGGTGGGGAAAGATCCAGACACATATGGCCAGTCAAATATATTTGATCATGAATTATTATTGTTGACAATTATCTCTATGATAAATAAGTTGGGAGGCGAAACATTAAGCCCCTATATTTCTCTGTGTTCGATGGATGCCATTTGTTCTAAAAATATGCTTTGAGTACTAGCAATCATAGAAGACTATATGATAATTGAGTATGTGGAGCTCTTACTTAGACTTTGTTGAAATTAAGTTGAATTGCAATTGTTTGGTGACTAAGAACATAGGTTGTTAAGTTTCAAGAGATTGCATTGTTTGAACCATAACATGTGAATTGATTGCTACTTTATCATGATGAGTTTTATGAGAAAGAGTTGCTGTTATGATGCTAGGAAAAGTGATTGAAATTATCATTGATCAAACTTATGCACTATGCTAGCATTCACACTTCATAAATTATTTCTTTTATCATTTACCTACTCGAGGACGAGCAGGAATTAAGCTTGGGGATGCTGATACGTCTCCAACGTATCTATAATTTATAAAGTATTCATGCCATGTTTATTATAGTTTTGTATGATTTTGGTGCACTTTTATATGATTTTTATGGACTAACATATTGACCTAGTGCCCAGTGCCAGTTGCTATTTTCTGCATGTTTTTGGTTTTCCATAAAATCCGTATCAAATGAAGTCCAAATGCAGCGAAACTTTTTGACGATTTTTTCAGGAAGGAAACAGACCCAGGATGCTTCGGAGGAGCAGCAGAAGAGCCATAGGGGCCCCACGAGCCACCTGGGCGCCAGCCCCCCGCAGGCACGCCCTGGTGCCTCGTGGGCCCCCTGTGGCACCTCTTTGCGTGATTCCAACGCTGAAAAATCATATATATTCAGAAACCCCCGAAAGTTAACCTAGATGAGTTTTTACGCCGCCCCAAGCCTCTGTACCTCCACGATCTAATCTACAGCCTTTTTCCGGCACCCTGCCGAAGGGGGGAATCATCACCGGAGGCCATCTTCATCATCCCAGCGGTCTCCATGACGAGGAGGGAGTAGTTCACCCTCGGGGCTGAGGGTATGTACTAGTAGCTATGTGTTTGATCTCTCTCTCTCTCGTGTTCTTGATATGGCTGGATCTTGATGTATCACGAGCTTTGTTAATATAGTTGGATCATATGGTGTTTCTTCCCTCGCTATCTTTGTTGTGATGAATCGAATCTTTTCCCTTTGAGGTTTCGTTATTGTCGAATTGAATATTCAGATTTGAGAACACTTGATGTATGTCTTGCATATGAATACCCGTGGTGACAATGGGGTATTATATTGATTCACTTGATATATGTTTTGGCACTCAACTCGCGGATTCCCGAGGTGACATGGGGGTAATCTATGCATAGGGGTTGATGCACGTTTTCATTATCTTTAGTCCGATTGAAACTTTGGGGTGCTCCTTGAAGTTCTTTGTGTGGATTGAATATTATGATTATGAAGTTGTTTGATGCATATCGTATAATCAACTCACGGATACTTGTGGTGACATTGGAGTATCTAGGTGAAATTAGAGTTGGTTGATGTGTATCATATGGTGTTATTTTAGTACGAGCTCTAGGGCTGTTTGTGACACTTATAGGAATGGCTCAATAGATTGATCGGAAAGGATAACTTTGAAGTGGTTTCGTACCCTACAAACAATTTATATCTTATGTTCTCCGCTAATAGGAATTTGGGAGTGATTCTTTATCGCATGTTGAGGGATGATTATATGATCCAATTATGTTAGCATTGTTGAGAGATTGCACTAGTGAAAGTATGAACCCTAGGCCTTGTTTTTTAGCATTGCAATACCGTTTGTGCTCACTTTTGTTACCTGCTACCTTGCTGTTTTTATATTTTCTAATTACAAAAACCTATATCTACTGTCCATACTACACTTTTATCACCATCTCTTCGCCAAACTAGTGCACCTATACAATTTACCATTGTATTGGGTGTGTTGGGGACACAAGAGATTTCCTCTATTTGGTTGCAGGGTTGTTTGAGAGATACCATCTTCAACCTACGCGTCCCACGGATTGATAAACCTTAGGTCATCCACTTGAGGGAAAATTACTACTGTCCTACAAAACTCTGCGCTTGGAGGCCCAACGAGAGTCTACAAGAATAAGTTGTGTGGTAGACATCAATGCCCACAAGGGTCCCCCTACCATGGCCGAACGAAGGGGGCTGCGCCTAAGTGGGCCTCCCCCTTCACAACATTTCTCCACCATTTGTGGGGGCGTCCCCCACCATGGGGGGCCCCCTAACAAGCTTCCACCAAAAGGGGGCGCCACCCAAAATAGCCCCCCCCCCCCACGAAAAGAGGGAAGACGTCCCCCCCCCCCCCCCCCCCCGCGTGGGAACATTCCGTTGGGGCTGTCCAGAAAATTCCGGAAGGTCACGAAACTTTCCCGGCACCCTACAAAAAATTTTGGATGCTTTCCGAAACATTTCCAGCTTGATGGTTTACTCCGAAACATTTCCGGTTTCAACAAAACACTTCCGGTTTTCTCTCCGAAACTTTTTCAGTGTCTCCGAAACTTTTCCGGTGACTTTCTCTCAGACATCTAACTTGGAACTCAGCAGATAGATGACCCCTAAGTGTGTGACCCTGTAGGTTTGGTGAAGTATAGACATGACCGGAACACTTTCCGATCAATGTTCAATAGTGGAACCATGGACATCCATATTGACCCCTATACCCACACGAATGAATATTCGAGTGAACCTTTAGTTACCATGTGCTATTTCTGTTGCTTCACGATATGTTACGAAAACCCAGGGTGATATTTAATGGCATCCCCATGAATCAACAACTTGTTCACTATGTCAGTTTTCTCGTTACCGGTTTCGTCCTCTTTTCTCGTTTCTATCTTCTGGCATCCCCGTGATCAAATCACGTTGTGTCTAGCCAGACGATGATGGATACTATCACAATGAGAGGGATCTGAGAATATCTCTCCTTCGATGGAGGTGCAAATCCCAGCCTTGAGCTATCAAGTTCCTTGTCATAATTTTCATGAACCCGTAAGCTGCCGTAATAGCCGCCCTATTACAGGTGACGTTTAACAAACCCCAAAGTTCATGAAGCAAGTATGAAGGAACCTGATACTCTCATGGTCTAAGGAATTATGCAAATGTTTAACTTTATTGTGTTATCAACCATTAACTTGTGATGAAAATATCTCATAGTAATAACAATCAATCTGGGTCTGTTCAACACAAATGTTCTTCTAACATTGTGTTCTCAAAGTTGCCAGCATGCTCATGCCCATGATCAGGGAAACAGAACCATCATGCAACACTTGATCCAGTCTTAGAGGCGAGACTAGGAATCTATTTTACCATTTATTATTCCACACATGCGCATGAGTTTCCCTCCGAGCGTGTTGGATATACAGACTCTAGAACCATTGCAATTATAGCACAGAACATAAACAGTAATTACGAACTCGGAGATAAATAATAACTTTTATTATTGCCTCTAGGGCATATCTCCTATAAGTTCCTTCTCTACGTTGCTTGATTTTGAATCCAAGAAATAACTTCAACTCTCCCATCATAGACATCACAAACTTCTCGGTCATTAGTGCGGCGAACTCGTCATTGAAAGCTTTGTTAGGAGAACCAAAGATACTATCATCAACATATAGTTGGCATATGAACAAATCCCCTTTCACCCTCTTAGTAAAAAGAGTGGGATCAATTTTCCCAATTTCAAACCCACGATCTTCTAACAACTCGGTAAGGTGCTCATACCATGCACGTGGGGCTTGTTTAAGGCCATAGAGTGCCTTATCGAGTTTATAGATGTGATTGGGGAACTTGGGATCCTCGAACCCCGGGGGTTATTTGACATACACCAACTCATTAAGGAACCATGAAGAAATGCACTCTTCACATCCATTTGTTGCAACCTGAAATCATGATGAGATGCATATGCAGGCAACATGCGAATAGATTGAAGGTGAGCGATGGGAGCGAAAGTTTCACCGTAATCGACACCCTCGACTTGGGAGAAACCTTGAGCTACCAATCTGGCCTTGTTGCGAATCACTATCACATGTGCATCTTGCCTGTTCTTGAAGATCCACTTGGTCCCTATGACATTATGATGCTCCTTTGGCCATTCCACCAATGAACATACTTTGTTGCACTCGAAGTTGTTGAGTTCTTCATGCACGGCTTCTGGCCAATCCGGGTCCTCGAGCGCCTCATATACCTTTTGGGGTTCAACACAAGAAACAAACGTGTGATGCTCACAATTAGTTAATTGTTTATGAGTAGTTACCCCTTTTCTTAAGCTTCCTAGGACATTCTCCAATATGTGTTCATCACATTCTAGCATGGAAGCAATCTTGGCGGCACGATGCTCTCGTTGCTCCTCAAGGGATTCTTTAGGTACTTCATCTTGAAAGACTTGAGCGTCGTCTTGAGCTTGCTCACGGTCATGAAATTGATCTTGGGCATCACTTGGTGCATCATCACCACCATTGAGTTGATTTTTCCCTTGATCTTCTCCACTTGTAGAAGGGCCTTCACCTTGTTCTATCGATGCTTGTGGATCTTGTGTCGGTGATGGTTCCACATGCGTGGAACATTGTTGTGACACCCTGGTTTTCGCTCCTTGTTTTTTTTCCTTCGCGGGATTTGACTCCCGTCTTTTTTTCGGTGTTATTGGATTTTCTCTCGCCTTCGGGTATATGAAGATGGTCATTTAGCCTTGCCTTCCCTATCCAACCAGAGATTCTCTCCGATTCAACCTTGCCACCCAAGATATTTTCTCAAGATTTTGCCACCGAAATCCTACTCTCCGGTCTACCGAAAGGGAAACCTTAATTCCTTCCGTTACAAAGGAACCCCAATGTCCTTTGATCTGTTGCCTCCCAAACTCTTCCCAGTGATCATCCCATATCTATAAACCCTGGATATGCAAAAATATTGCCAAGTCGTTTGCAATATTTTTCATTTAAAATTAATTCCTTTTTCCGCTGTTTAAAGGAATTAAATCCTGGAAAATATCTATCCATCTTCAAAGTTCATGAAAACTTGTGGAGATATTATTTGTGATCATATTGAGCTCCAATAAAAATATTGGCCATAATTAAATAGGGGAAATTGCCTTTTCCTATTTAAAGCCAATATTGCAATTTGGGCACTTTCCAAAGGAACTACCATTTTGGTAGCCAGGAAAAATCCCAAATAATTTGTAGAGCTTCACCTATCCATATATTCACCATTTCCATCAAGATCCCAAGTTCCACAGATCCAATTTTGAGAGCATCATACAATTCTTGTTTCTGGACCTATTTTGAGGTTGTGAAGCAACTGTACTTTATATTGCTTCAAAAATCCTCAAATTAATCCAGGACCTCATATTCTATATATGATGTGAGTATACAAAAATTCACATCATTTTATCTAGCCAATTTCTCCCAAAAATTCCATCAAATTTCTGTCCAGATTCAAGCTCTGTGAAGCAAGTACCATTTTGGCATTTCCAATTGAGCTGAAATTTTCCCAGTACATTCATACTTCCAAATCATCACCCTACACCAAAATTCAGCTCATTTAACCAAGCCATATGAGTGCAGCTTCAAAGTCAAGTTTCTGGATCAGATTATGCTTTGTGAAGGAAGTGTATGCAAAACTTGTCCAAATGGCCTAAAATTTGGCAAGAAGCTACTCCTTCCTACCCCATCTTATTTTGACAACATTTCAAGCTCACCCACTAAGCCATTTCACCTCAGCTTGGTCCCCAAGATTCTAACCAGAAACTGTTCTGGATCCTTTCGATCACTCTAGAGCCATCCTGGTCCATCCAGTGACCAACCTCATCTATTTGAGTAGTGAGGGAGCTGTTTGACAAGGTTGGACAGCCAGGAGAGTGCCAGAGATTGTAGTGCACGTGGTGACCGCGTAGAAGCAGGCAGAAACGGTGCTCTGCGGCACTGTTCTCGTCGTGCAGGTCACTCCGGCCAGCTCCGGCGTGTCCCGGCATGTCAAACGACTCCACGGCCATCCTCATTTGCTCGCTCCGGCCGGGCTATAAATAGCCAGCCCGAGCCCTCTCGAGCTCACCCACTCCCTCTCCTTCCTCCCAGTAGCCACTTCGCCCAGTCAATGGAGCTCGAGGAGCTCCCCTCGCTTCCCTCTGCCACGTTAGCCACCGTCAACCCCCTGCTTAAATTCGAGCACCACGACCGTCTCCAGCTCCGCCCGAACCCCTTCCCGAACGCGCCGTCCTCCGGCGAGTCCGCCCCGCCGCTTGGCCGCCCCGGAAGACCCCCTGGTCGCCGGAACCCCATCGGGGCCGAATCTCTGCAGCGCTGCGCCGCCGCATCTCCAGCCTTCTCCGGCCGCCGTGCTACCAACCCCCGGATGAGGCGCTCGCCGGCGTACCCATTCGTGGCCTCGGCCGCCCTGGAGAGCCACCGGAGTGCCGGACCCGCGTTCCTGTCGCCATGTCGGGGCAGAGGAGAGGAGGAAGAAGGAGAGAAGGAGGGACGAGAGAGAAGGCCGTGTGGCCCGGCTGTAAGTGACTCCGCCGGCGGGCCCCGCAACTTAAGTGGAAGGGCATTTCACAAAATACGTTTTCAGATCAGAGAAAGCGTACTCAAGCTCTGCTTTAGGCAGTATTGCGTTTTCTCTGCTCGAAAGCGCATTCACATGAAAGGCGCTTCCTCTCTCCAGCCGGCTGCCGAAATAGTTATTTAATGGACGTTCGTCCGTTAAGGCCAGAAATGGACAGTTTCTGTTTATTTCTCTGCCTAAACAACGAACGGCCGTTTCTTCTCAACCGTGACTCCGATTGAGGTGAATCCAAAGCCCACGTCTTCAGTTCGTCGAGCCCGTTCCGATGGTATCATTTTCATAATGTTTTCACACCGTGAAAATGACCATTTTGCCCTTGCCCTTCTATCAGCCCCTCCGAGAGAGAATCTTTTCCGGTGAATTTTTCCGCGAGGTGATCGCACTTCTCCCCGGAGTATTCCTCCACCCCCAGGCAAGCCGACCATCTGATATATGCCCTGAAGCATTGCTCTGTGCTATTCTTGCGTGTTTAATTAATGATTATGCCTGTGTTAGAATTAATTAAACTTCTTATAATTTATATTCACTGTTTACATTACTTGTTAATGTTTATTATTACCGCACTAGTGACTCGTATATGATATTGTATGGAGATAGGTTGTTATGTTTTCATAATTGTTACATCATGCATGGTTACTGTTACTGCAATATTATGAAATGTGACTTAATAATAACAACAACCTCCTCCGTCGACTGGATCGAGTCATAGTGTCACCTGTCCGGACTCATCAGAGCAACCACATTTGCCGGTATGGGACGGCCTTGACTTTGTCTGACTGCGTGCTCTTCTGTCGGTACCACCAAACTAGGGAGGGTTATGCGTGCGTGCTGCCCTGATCAGGTAGACGACGATATCCTGTGAGCCCAGTTGAGTTATTTGCGCGCGGTCCCCGTTTGGGACAGTTTAGTTGGCCACGACGGTGGCAGGTGTCACGGGGTGACACAGGGGCCACCCAGGACATGACCCTGGGAGGGTATGATTGTCGGTGGTACGATGGAAGAGTCACGGGTTAGGCAGGTTTCGTTGGAGCAGCACCGGTCCACCCGAATGGGAACATGTACTGAAGTACGAGGCCGGGCGCTCAATGGTGTGGGTAAAGTGCGCAATCTCTGCAGAGTGTAAATCTATTCGAATAGCCGCGTCCTCGCTCATGGACAGTTCGTGTAGGCCCCTATTTGGTCTGTGTCGAGTCTGGAGGAACAAACTATATAATGTTGTTGCTAAAACTGAACCAGAGAAGGGTAAGGCATGTCAGACTTGCAGTGCAGATGCATGGACATCAGATGATGTCAAAGGTTTGAATGCTAGCCATGAGATGGCTATGAGATGAGTGGTCAGGTGACCGCAAAGCTTGGATCAGATTTGGATCGTGAGCATATTCGAAGTTCGGATCATTTACCTGATATACTTTACTTTACTGCATTTACTTCAGTAATTATCATGCTAGATAATCCTGCTATGACATGATAATTAATGTTGCTAGATAATTAACCTTGCTAGATAATCCTGCCATAACATAATAGTTAATACTATTAAGATATTAAGTGCATGCTTGAATGCCATGGATTGCATTGCTTGCTGTATATGTTGGTTTGGTTTATTTGCGAGTACATTCAAAAGTACTCAGCGGCCTTCAATGTGGCCGGGTTCACCTAAGGATTCGTCGACCCCCTAGCGAGGAGCCGGAGTGTTTGCGGGCTAGAAGAGTAACCCAGTCAGATCCCTGTGGATTGGAGCGGCACCAGGACCATGCTGCCTTAGTAGAGCTTTTCCGCTGCCATCACCCTTGTAGCATATCATGTAAGACTTTTATATCCATTAATAGAAAAGCTTGTGTTCATGATACTTGTTGTAAAAGCGCATGCCAGAGTGATCTCCTGGGCTGGTATGTGCGGTGACCGTCTGACTACAGTGGTATTCAGGCGGGGCGCCACAACGGATGGTATCAGAGCCAGGCTGACTGTAGGTTACCCTAGCCAGATTTCATTGCCTCTTGACCAGTAGAAAGCCCAGATGGATTTCAGCCATCTTTGCCAAACCGGCACGGCTACTATTGATCATAAGGCTACCCCCTAGGTTTTGGCTCCATCAGACCCCAACTCTCGTGGCCTTTGCCTCCGGTGGGAAATGTCCGCACCAGGCAACGACCCGTGAGCCCTGAACCCCTAGGTAAACCAGATATCCCTACCTTGCTTGCTAGCCATGGCCTTTCTCTTCTCAAATCTAGTTTCCTTTGGGGAAACGCTTATGAATTCCATCTTTTCCCTGACAACCCTAGATCGCTGACTAAGCCACTTTGGCTATGGTCGTGCGTCGAGTTTGATGTTCCCTAAGGAAGTAGTAGGAGCTTGACACCAATTGCTACTAGGAGCATTGTGTAGTTTTGCTTCTAAATCCTTGGAGGTGCATCGAGTGCGCTATACTAGTTATACTAGTGGATCTTTGGCCACATGTGTAAGGTCCGCAAAATTTGAGCTTTATTTGCTTTTTGGTTTTTCGCGGTTTTGCTTCTTTTGTCGATCCCGTTCTGCTGCTTCGACTGGATCCATCCGCAAGAGCTGCCAAAGAAGACCAGCATACAACTTGGATAATACCCAATAATCCAAATTCAGTAAGAGTCAAGCCAAGCTAACTGCCCGATATTCAGAACCTTATCACCGGATCTGTCAAGAATAGAGGATGGGCCATAAGTAGAATCTGCGTGCAACTGACAAGGCCAGAATATACCTAAGGGAGTTTGTCTCAGAACAAAATCACACCTAAGGAATAGCCAGATGAGCTATCAGGAATGGGCACCAGTAAGAGCAAATTATTTGGTCCTCGACACAAGGATTATTTTCAGCCAGTGGGGTGAACCCTGAGTCTTTTCTTAATGGACTCAAGAATCATTTATTACCCACCGAAGACATATTTCAATAATGTGAAGGTGCCGAGAGCAACAACAAACTCTGGTATGTGGATACAAATTTCAAAGCATACTTTGGAAATCCTTAGGGCATATACAAATTTTCTGGGCATGATGAACAAGGTCTGCGAGAAATATGGATGAGTTCATGGCTGCCCAGAATCAATGAGGATTCCAAATACCCGGGAGCTCAGCTGAACCGAATGAAATTATCCGTCAACTGCTCACTACCGACAACCCTCGGATTGAATGCAAAGGGCATTCCAAATTAATTACCAACATGAAGTCTATATCAGTTGTGCAACCTTTACAACAGCAACAATCAGATCAGCAGAAGGATAAGTTGTGTGCATGACCAACAGGATATCTTCAGACAAGGTATGGCCTATACCAAGTTTTGGGCTCCGCTATGGGTAAATTCCGGATACTCTAGAAGGAAGCGAGAATTGGCCACAGGTCCGACCGCATATTACAGTGAAAGGCCTTGGGCATAAGCAACTCAACCTTCCTCCGCAAGCTATCGAGAGGAGCTTACGACGCAAGACTCCCAACCGTCCTCGCTACGCCACTTGGCGAGAAAGGCTTCTGGAGTACGACACTCCAATCTTCCTCAGCCCGCTACCGCGGAAAGCTTCTGGCATAAGGCACCTGACCTTCTGCAGTAAGCCACATGAGGGAAACCTTCCGAGGCATGACACCCAGCCTTCTTCGGCACGCTACCCTGGCAGAAGCTTCGAGCATAAGGAATTCAACCTTCTTCAGCACGCCAACGTGCCCACAACAATCTTGTCAGAAGCATGAACTAGTTCGGACACACATCCACCTCAGAACTCAGTGGTTATGAAAGGATTTACCCTACCCCTGCATATGTTGTGAGCATGCAGTCCAATGGATTAGTTCATGCAAGCCACTCGTACACAGGAATGACTGTGTTCAGAGAAACATCGACCCCATAGTTCAAAGAAGAATATGAGCACAGCAGTCCCTACGAGATATGCAAGAGTAAGTTATGAGTACAAGCCCAGCAAGCTGGGATATGGCCAAGGAGCCGTGTTGGCAGGTCATGACAGGTTCCCCAAAAAGGAACCCCCAAGAACAATGAAGTTTCAGACAAACCACCTTGACGATGGTCAATAAAATAAGGCTTCACAGACAAGGTAATATTACCAATTCTTGTCAGACTCTTGCATATGCGGCCACAACAATGCAGCCAGCATGCCATACTCATCATGAATATGGGCCAAGATAGGAGATTACCGTCTATGATTACTTTGAGATCGTGCCCGACATGTCAGTTGGGAATCACCTGAGAACGAAGTCAGAATGCAAGAGACAGGAGGAAACACCTCGTATGGAACCCAGAGCCAGACTGAGTATTCTGACAAGGCAAAAGAGAGCCACTCCTAGCCACTTCAGGCCATACGAGCACGTGAGTCCGGTAACCAGAAAGAATGCCTCGCCCTTGGCAGTCAGTGCACGAAGTATCGCAATAAAACCCGAAGCAGCTAGTCCCAGGCCATGGAAACCAGACTATTTGTCGATACTCGGAGCTACCCACCAACCCCAGCCAACAAACTACCAGCACAAAGGGTTTGCCTGACAGGAAAGAGAAGGATTCAATGCAGCTGTCTGGAAAAGACAGCACCTGAGCCATCAAGAGAGGCAGTTAAAAGGACCAGCAAAACAAATGAAGACAAGATAGCTGATGGATCCAAGTCGCACACAGGTAAGCCCCCTTCATCGGGAGGTAAGACCGGAAATCTCGAGGACGAGATTTTCTTAAGGGGGGTAGGTTTGTGACACCCTGGTTTTCGCTCCTTGTCTTTTTTCCTTCGCGGGATTTGACTCCCGTCTTTTTTTTGGTGTTATTGGATTTTCTCTCGCCTTCGGGTATTTGAAGATGGTCATTTAGCCTTGCCTTCCCTATCCAACCAGAGATTCTGTCCGATTCAACCTTGCCACCCAAGATATTTTCTCAAGATTTTGCCACCGAAATCCTACTCTCCGGTCTACCGGAAGGGAAACCCTAATTCCTTCCGTTACAAAGGAACCCCAATGTCCTTTGATCTGTTGCCTCCCAAACTCTTCCCAGTGATCATCCCATATCTATAAACCCTGGATATGCCAAAATATTGCCAAGTCATTTGCAATATTTTTCATTTAAAATTAATTCCTTTTTCCGCTGTTTAAAGGAATTAAATCCAGGAAAATATCTATCCATCTCCAAAGTTCATGAAAACTTGTGGAGATATTATTTGTGATCATATTGAGCTCCCATAAAAATATTGGCCATAATTAAATAGGGGAAATTGCCTTTTCCTATTTAAAGCCAATATTGCAATTTGGGCACTTTCCAAAGGAACTACCATTTTGGTAGCCAGGAAAAATCCCAAATAATTGGTGGAGCTTCTCCTATCCATATATTCACCATTTCCATCAAGATCTCAAGTTCCACAGATCCAATTTTGAGAGCATCATCCAATTCTTGTTTCTGGACCTATTTTGAGGTTGTGAAGCAACTGTATTTTATATTGCTTCAAAAATCCTCAAATTAATCCAGGACCTCATATTCTATATATGATCTTAGTATGCAAAAATTCACATCATTTTATCTAGCCAATTTCTCCCAAAAATTCCATCAAGTTTCTGTCCAGATTCAAGCTCTGTGAAGGAAGTACCATTTTGGTATTTCCAATTGAGCTGAAATTTTCCCAGTACCTTCATACTTCCAAATCATCACCCTACACCAAAATTCAGATCATTTAACCAAGCCATATGAGTGCAGCTTCAAAGTCAAGTTTCTGGATCAGATTATGCTTTGTGAAGTAAGTGTATGCAAAACTTGTCCAAATGGCCTAAAATTTGGCAAGAAGCTACTCCTTCCTACCCCATCTTATTTTTACAACATTTCAACCTCACCCACTAAGCCATTTCACCTCAGCTTGGTCCCCAAGATTCTGACCAGAAACTGTTCTGGATCCTTTCGATCACTCTAGAGCCATCCTGGTCCATCCAGTGACCAACCTCATCTATTTGAGCAGTGAGGGAGCTGTTTGACAAGGTTGGACAGGCAGGAGAGTGCCAGAGATTGTAGTGCATGTGGTGACCACGTAGACAGCAGGCAGAAACGGTGCTCTGCGGCACTGTTCTCGTCGTGCAGCTCACTCCGGCCAGCTCCGGCATGTCCCGGCATGTCAAACGACTCCGCGGCCATCCTCATCTGCTCGCTCCGGCCGGGCTATAAATAGCCAGCCCGAGCCCTCTCGAGCTCACCTACTCCCTCTCCTTCCTCCCAGTAGCCACTTCGCCCAGTCAATGGAGCTCGAGGAGCTCCCCTCGCTTCCCTCTGCCACCTTAGCCGCCGCCAACCCCCTGCTTAAATTCGAGCACCACTGCCGTCTCCAGCTCCGCCCAAACCCCTTCCCGAACGCGCCGTCCTCCGGCGAGTCCGCCCCGCCGCTTGGCCGCCCCAGAAGACCCCCTGGTCGCCGGAACCCCATCGGGGCCGAATCTCTACTGCGCTGCGCCGCTGCATCTCCTGCCTTCTCCGGCCGCCGTGCTACCAACCCTCGGATGAGGCGCTCGCCGGCGTACCCATTCGTGGCCTCGGCCGCCCTGGAGAGCCACCGGAGTGCCGGAGCCTCTCGCCGGAGCCGCGTTCCTGTCGCCATGTCGGGGCAGAGGAGAGGAGGAAGAAGGAGAGAAGGAGGGAGGAGAGAGAAGGCCGTGGGGCCCGGCTGTAAGTGACTCCGCCGGCGGGCCCCGCAACTTAAGTGGAAGCGCATTTCACAAAATACGTTTTCAGATCAGAGAAAGCGTACTCAAGCTCTGCTTTAGGCAGTATTGCGTTTTCTCTGCTCGAAAGCGCATTCACAGAAAGGCGCTTCCTCTCTCCAGCCGGCTGCCGAAATAGTTATTTAACGGACGTTCGTCCGTTAAGTCCAGAAATGGACAGTTTCTGTTTATTTCTCTGCCTAAACAACGAACGGCCGTTTCTTCTCAACCGTGACTCCGATTGAGGTGAATCCAAAGCCCACGTCTTGAGTTCGTCGAGCCCGTTCGGATGGTATCATTTTCATAATGTTTCACACTGTGAAAATGACCATTTTGCCCTTGCCCTTCTATCAGCCCCTCCGAGGGAGAATCTTTTCCGGCGAATTTTTCCGCGAGGTGATCGCACTTCTCCCCAGAGTATTCCTCCACCCCCAGGCAAGCCGACCATCTGATATATGCCCTGAAGCATTGGTCTGTGCTATTCTTGCGTGTTTAATTAATGATTATGCCTGTGTTAGAATTAATTAAACTTCTGATAATTTATATTCACTGTTTACATTACTTGTTAATGTTTATTATTACCGCACTAGTGACTCGTATATGATATTGTATGGAGATAGGTTGTTATGTTTTCATAATTGTTACATCATGCATGGTTACTGTTACTGCAATATTATGAAATGTGACTTAATAATGACAACAACCTCCTCCGTCGACTGGATCGAGTCATAGTGTCACCTGTCCGGACTCATCAGTGCAACCACATTTGCCGGTATGGGACGGCCTTGACTTTGTCTGACTGGGTGCTCTTCTATCGGTACCACCAAACTAGGGAGGGTTATGCGTGCGTGCTGGCCTGATCAGGTAGACGGCGATAATCCTGTGAGCCCAGTTGAGTTATTTGCGCGCGGTCCCCGTTTGGGACAGTTTAGTTGGCCACGACGATGGAAGGTGTCACGGGGTGACACAGGGGCCACCCAGGACATGACCCTGGGAGGGTATGATTGTCGGTGGTACGATGGAAGAGTCACGGGTTAGGCAGGTTTCGTTGGAGCAGCACCGGTCCACCCGAATGGGAACATGTACTGAAGTACGAGGCCGGGCGCTCCATGGTGTGGGTAAAGTGCGCAACCTCTGCAGAGTGTAAATCTATTCGAATAGCCGCGTCCTTGGTCATGGACAGTTCATGTAGGCCCCTATTTGGTCTGTGTCGAGTCTGGAGGAACAAACTATATAATGTTGTTGCTAAAACTGAACCAGAGAAGGGTAAGGCATGTCAGACTTGCAGTGCAGATGCATGGACATCAGATGATGTCAAAGGTTTGAATGCTAGCCATGAGATGGCTATGAGATGAGTGGTCAGGTGACCGCAAAGCTTGGATCAGATTTGGATTGTGAGCATATTCGAAGTTCGGATCATTTACCTGATATACTTTACTTTACTGCATTTACTTCAGTAATTATCATGCTAGATAATCCTGCTATGACATGATAATTAATGTTTCTAGATAATTAACCTTGCTAGATAATCCTGCCATAACATAATAGTTAATACTATTAAGATATTAAGTGCATGCTTGAATGCCATGGATTGCATTGCTTGGTGTATATGTTGGTTTGGTTTGCTTGCGAGTACATTCAAAAGTACTCAGCGGCCTTCAATGTGGCCGGGTTCACCTAAGGATTCGTCGACCCCCTAGCGAGGAGCCGGAGTGTTCGCGGGCTAGAAGAGTAACCCAGTCAGATCCCTGTGGATTGGAGCCGCACCAGGACCATGCTGCCTTAGATAGAGTTTTTCCGCTGCCATCACCCTTGTAGCATATCATGTAAGACTTTTATATCAATTAATAGAAAAGCTTGTGTTCATGATACTTGTTGTAAAAGCGCATGCCAGAGTGATCTCCTGGGCTGGTATGTGCGGTGACCGTCTGACTACAGTGGTATTCAGGCGGGGCGCCACAACGGATGGTATCAGAGCCAGGCTGACTGTAGGTTACCCTAGCCAGATTTCATTGCCTCTTGACCAGTAGAAAGCCCAGATGGATTTCAGCCATCTTTGCCAAACCGGCATGGCTACTATTGATCATAAGGCAACCCCCTAGGTTTTGGCTCCATCAGACCCCAACTCTCGTGGCCTTTGCCTCCGGTCGGAAATGTCCACACCAGGCAACGACCCGTGAACCCTGAACCCCTAGGGCTGGTGGGCCGCCCTCTACTCGTCGATGGAAGGCCGGATTGTGGGCGACCCCGTGTATCAGAAGGAAACCTCCGAAGACTTGGCGTCTCCTCCAAGGAATAATTGGCGTGGCTGGCATGTTTATCCCTTGACGGTAACCGACTATATGTAACCCTAGGACCCTCTGGTGTCTATATAAACATGAGGGTTTAGTCCGTAGAGGATCATCATATCCATTGCCTAGGGTTTAGCCCATTCGATCTCGACGTAGATCAACTCTGTAACCTTCATACAATCACATCAATACAATCTAGCAGGACGTAGGGTATTACCTCTTCGAGAGGGCCCGAACCTGGGTAAATCGCCGTCTCTACGTTCCCTGTTACCCATTGATTCCTAGACCCATAGTTTGGATCCCCTACCCGAGATCTGCCAGTTTTGGTACCGACATTGGTGCTTTCATTGAGAGTTCCGCCGTGGGTCACCAAGGATCAATGGCTCGCCTTCTCATCAGCGATGGAATCCGCAGCGGGGACATCTTCGTTCCCGGGCAGCTCTTCGCGTTCGGCAGCATTGTGCTGCACGCCGATCCGACCGGTCACTTGGACCAGGTCGGTAGCTTCGCCCCAGAGCAGGAAATCAGGTTCGGCGGCCTTGAGTACGTCGCCGATGCTCGGGGGGATCTGGTCCTTACTGGGTTCTCGGCTTTATCCGGGGGGCCTACAGATCCCGAGGCCTTGACCTCGGATTCCCTCTCCATCCCTATCTCCGGGCCGGACCTCAGTTCGGATCTGGCCTTGAGCTCAGATCCAACCCCAGCGCTAGAAAACCAAGAGTCACCCTTGGCCGGACACCTTCACAGTATTGGCGCGCCAGAGCTCAACTCCGACGGATGCCCGAACGTGAATCCGGTTGACCTCTCGTTTTTAAGCGAGATATTAGATCGGATCCAGAGGATGAATATCGCGGATGGCCCGTCCTCGGACCAGGAGCAGGTCGGACAGGAGGCCAGCCGCGAGGAATTTTGCCTCCCACCCACCACCCACTTGGTAGCCACTGTCGAAGATTTAACCGACATGCTGGACTATGCCTCCGAGGAGGCTGACGACATGGACGAGGATATCGACGTCCCGCCCTACACAGATCCCGCCCTTGCCACTTCCAATACCGGAAAGTGGACCGCCACCTCCACCTATGACGTTTACATGGTCGACACCCCCAGGAAGGACGGCGACACAACCAAAAAGGACGGCGACGATCCCGCGAAGAACTGCCCAGACGCCGACGACGGCGAGCCAGAGGGCGGGGAAAGGGCAAGGAAAATCACACAGACACGAACGGCACCGGAGATAACGAGACTCCGGACAACTTGGGGGAGCTCGGCGATAACACGCCCGAGCAACGACCCGACGCCCCTGAAGGGGACGAGAACCAGGGTGACCCCGAGGACCCCGACGATTCCGAGGACGGCAATTACCTCCCTCCGTCCGAAGAGGAAGATAGCCTCGGACCCGAAGACTTTATCGTCCCAGCTGAGGATCCCCTGGAGCAAGAGAAATTCAAGCGGCAACTCATCGCCACTGCCCGAAGCTTGAAGAGGAAACAACAACAGCTAAAAGCCGAGCAGGATACGCTCAACGACAGATGGACGATGGTCTTAGCTGCCGAAGAAGGCCTTGACGATCAACGTCAGGGCCAATACAAGAGTTACTCACGGCGGCGCCTACTCCCAGAATTTGAGGATGAGGCCTTCGAGCCCATGCCTCCCAGACGAACTTACGCAAACTAGCCCGACCGCCCCCCTCGAGGACGAGATAGGCCGGCTGCGGAAACCGAACTCCCACCCGCACCCCCTCGAGGACAGGACAGGGCGGCCGGAGAAGCCGAATACCCACCCGCGCCCCCTCGAGGATGGGATAGGGCGGCCGGAGAAGCCGAGTACCCACCTGCACCTCCTCGCCGAGAAGGCAAAGACCCGGTTCAACCGGACGACCAATACGATCTGTGCCATGACCTGAACGCATGAGGGATCCAGTCGAGATCCATCTATGGATCCACAGGATACGCACCTGCCGGACAGGACGGATACCAAGCCTGGCGCGACCGAAACGACAGAGCTCGGGAGCAGCACCGTGCCCGGATGATAACCGATCTCCGGCGTGATGTGGCCCGGGCCAGGGGCGCCGCACACCCAATGTGTTTCACTAACGAGGTGATGCAGCATCAGTTCCCCGAGGGGTTCAAACCCGTGAATATAGAATCCTACGATGGGACAACTGACCCAGCCGTGTGGATTGAGGATTTTCTCCTCCACATTCACATGGCCCGAGGAGATGATCTCCACGCTATGAAATACCTATCGTTGAAACTCAAGGGACCAGCAAGGCATTGGCTGAACAGCCTACCCGAAAACTCCATCGGGAGCTGGGAAGAGCTGGAGGATGCATTCCGAGCTAACTTTCAAGGCACCTACGTTCGGCCACCGGACACCGATGACCTGAGCCATGTTATTCAGCAGCCCGGGGAATTAGCCCGGCAATTCTAGAACCGGTTTTTGACGAAGAAAAACCAGATCGTCGACTGTCCGGATGCCGAAGCGATTGCGGCATTCAAACACAGTATTCGGGACGAGTGGCTCGCCCGCCAGCTCGCAACTCAAGGGACGAGTGGCTTTTGCACGGGTGAGGATAGCTGGTTGGCTCGTCGAAGCAACCACCCCGAAGACCCCGGCACTTCAGAGGCTCGGGACGGGAACGGAAAACCCCGGCACAATAGGAATAATAAGCGCCGGCACTCAAACAACGGCGGTGAAGCCGATGACACAGCAGTAAACGCCGGATTCAGCGGCTCGAAATCGGGGCCGCGGAAAAAACCCTCTAAAGGGAACCGGGACGGCCCGTCTGCGCTGGATAGAATATTGGATAGGCCCTGCCAGATTCACGGCACCCCTGACAAGCGAGCAAACCACACCAACCGTAACTGTTGGGTAATTAAACAGGCCGGCAAAGTCACAGCCGAAGAACAGGGCAAGGTCCCCCGCAGCGAGGACGACGACGAACCTTGCAGGCCGAACAACGAAGGCCAAAAAGAGTTCCCTCCAGAGGTCAAAACCGTGAACATGATCTATGTCACGCATATACCAAAGAAGGAGCGGAAACGCGCACTTCGGGATGTCTACGCCTTAGAGCCGGTAGCCCCGAAATTCAACCCGTGGTCGGCTTGCCCGATCACTTTCGACCGTCGAGACCATCCGACCAGTATACGCCATGGAGGAACGGCGGCTCTGGTGCTCGACCCCATCATGGACGGATTTCACCTCACCAGAGTCCTTATGGATGGAGGCAGCAGCCTCAATCTGATTTACTCAGATACAGTGAAGAAAATGGGGATTGACCCGTCAAGAATCAAACCCAGCAACACCACCTTTAAAGGTGTAATCCCAGGTGTCGAGGCACGCTGCTCGGGATCCGTGACATTGGAAGTTGTCTTTGGCTCACCCGATAACTTCCGCAGCGAGGACTTGATCTTCGATATTGTCCCCTTCCGCAGCGGTTACCACGCACTCCTCGGCCGGACTGCGTTCGCCCGCTTCAATGTCGTCCCGCACTATGCATACCTGAAGCTCAAGATGCCAGGACCAAAGGGCGTTATTACCATCAACGGTGACACCGAGCGCTCGCTCCGAACAGAGGAACACACGGCGGCTCTGGCCGCCGAAGTCCAAGCCGCCGAAGAGACGTTGCAATCCCAGTCTACTGCCAAGACACTGGACGCACGCAAGCGCTCCTGAGCTGCAGCCTCAGTCCTAGAGCACCCCCATGCTCACCACAAATAGGGGTACGCGCCCCACAGCATGGCCCACCTAGTCGCGACATACGTACCTCGAGTGCACAATTTCGCGCTCAAAATTCCATGGGTAGTTGTGGGGACAGATGACACAAAGACTGGGAGCCCGGTTCGACCGAGCAATGGCCTGCATATGTCTTCAAGTCAACATCGACAACGGGCACCATCTAGGGCCCGATCAGCGTCAAACTGATATACCACGGTGACTTCTCAAAACCCTTTTCCAAGGGCTCGTCCGCCGAACATTACTACTCCCGCCGAACATACAATCGACAGCTTCGCTCACACGGAAGCTTCTTGAAGAGCAAAGGCGCAGACGTGCAGCAGGGCCTAGTAGGGACGTCAAACCACTCATGAAGGCCCTGTGTAAACCTTTACTCTAACGTATTCATTTCTTCAAAAGTATCTATCAAAGTTACTTCGGCAATCCGGATTGTACGGTTGGACGTCACATATTCAAAGGAAATAAAGACCAATTTTTCTATGGTACTTGTGCAGTCATTCGCGTTGCATATTCCTTTCCACTTTTTAAGCCGAAGTGAACTATTACGATACGTCCCTTTTTTGTAACCGGCTAATAGACCGGGGGCTCGAACATAAATCTTGCCTCTAACTTTATTCTGGCACTTATTTCTATTTTATGTGCTCGGCGTCGTGGATATTGCCCTATATGAATCAGTTCCGAATTGCGACTTTGGTCAATAGTTGGGTTGCCCGGCTCCTGTGTTTACCCTCTTATGTTCTGCACTGTTGGGCTAAGAGGGTAAAGGGAGAACCACTGCGATTGTACTTCTAGCTAGCCTGGTTAAGTACCTCAGTGGAGAAAGCCGAAAACTGACTATCCCAATAAGCGATAACTGGTCGGCGATCCGATGACTTGTGTTAAACTAAAATCGTTGGCGGTTAGTCCGTGTTAAACGAAGGGTTCTTTGTTACAGAAACCATGTGATGATGGTATCAACCACGGCTTGTCCGAATATCACAACACTGGGGGCTCGTCACCAGCCCCCACAGTCAAGCTCCTCTGGCTAAGTGAAAGCACTAAAACCGCATAGTCTGATTGCCTGGTTTTCCGTACATACAACCGCCTCCGGGCACCGAGACGTCGGCTAAGGGTTCAAGTATTACGAGAAAACACCCCATGCAGTATCTGCAAGGGGGCTGAAGCGGACGACTGGTAACTTTCAGTTTACAAACGGCCGCACAGGAGTCAAAATTAACATAAGCAGGCACTCTATTCATAGCCAAACAACTTGCATTACAATCAAACAAAAATTTCAAACCCTTAGTTACAAGGAAACTAAATCTACTCATACATTACCTATTTTGAGCACTGGGCTTCTACTGCCCGAGCACCATCCATCACGATGGGAAAGTATTGCTCGGGGCGCCTATGCTCCTTCCCTGGCGGCGGAGGTCCGGTGGCCATCTCGGCTGGCTTTATCTTCGGCCAATGTACCATTGTTTTGCCGAAGGCCATCCGAGCCCCCTCAATGCATGTGGAGCACTTCCAGGCGTCGATCCGGGAGTTGGCGTCGTACAGCCTCTGCACCAGACCGAAGTAGCTGCTCGGCAGCGGCTCCGACGGTCATAGCTTGACGCTGAGGTCCTTCATCACCGGCTCCACCATCCGATGCAGCTCCATCAGCTGCTTTATTTGATTATTGAGGAGGGGAGGGTGTTCGGGCGCTTGAAATTGCGCCCAGAATAACCTCTGCTCGGCCCGACCCTCTTGGGCGGCGAAGAACCTCGCCGCATCAGCCGCACTCTTCGGGAGGTCCGCAAAGGCGCCTGCGAAACGCCACACCCGCGTGAGCAAAGCAAACCTGTTATCACACAAAGACACTCTGCAGCAAATATGGCTTACCATATGCAATGAGCTTCACTTGGCGGAGTTCCTCCTGGTAGCCGCGCGCCTCCGTCCGCGCTTCCTTGGCCACCGACCCCAGTGAGGTTAGCTCGGCGGCCTGCTCTTTATTCTTCTGCTCGAGAGCCTCACATTTTGTGACTGCATCCGCGAGCTCTTGTTGCACTTCCGCCACTCTGGCTTCGTGCTTCTGACTAGCGGTTTTCACCGAAGTCAGTTCGGCAGCCGCTTGTTCGGCCGCCGACCTCTGCTCCACCGCTTCCAGCTGAGCCGTCCTCAGCGCGGCCTTGAGGTTCTCGACCTCCACGGTGGTAGCTGTAGTCATACCAGTTGATTCCGTTTAGGCTATTTTAAACCTTACTTAACAAAAATGCAACGGCTGTAAGTAAATACTGCAGTCCGTACTTGCCTTGCGCCTCGTCGAACCTATTGTTCACCAGGCTGAGGTCGTCCTCGGAGCTTTTGAGCTTCCGATTCAGCTCGGCCAACTCCTCGGTGTTGGCAGCTGCTGCTGAAGACGACGCCTGCGCAACACTCTACGCACATTAGTATCCGAGATATTAATTCCTGATCCTCTGACCGGCTTTGATTCAGCCAGCCAGAGTCTCGGGGGCTACTGTGTATGAGGCTATACATCTATACAAAAGAAATTCTTTAAGGGAAAACATTACTTGGCTCACCTTGAAGCCTGTAAGAAGGCCGTTGAAGGCCTCCTTCAGTCCGTGATCTACAGACCGAAGACTTTGCAACACCGCGCCCATAAGGGCACGGTGCTCCTCAGCGATAGAGGAGCTGGTTAAAGAATCCTCCATCTCGTCCGACCACCCAGTCGACGCCCGCTCTGGGGCAGGCGGGGGTGGCAGACGCACTTCGGCTTCCTCCCTCTCGAAGACCGGAGTGTCCGACTCCGGCCGCCTGGACGACTCCAGAGCCGCCCTCGGAGAAAGCTCGGGTCGACCGACCTCCTCCTCTTCATCTGCCGGAGGGATCCTCCCCTCCTGGTCTTCGGCGGCCGAGGTATTGGCCTCGGCCATAATGGTGTCGCCCCCTCCCCCTGTGTGCGGCACGGGAGGGGCCCTCCTTGATAGGACCTCGTTGGCCTCCTCGACGATTGGGGGAGGCGAGGCGCGCGATTCAGTCCCACTCTCCACCAGCGCAACCGGTGGAGAGTCCCCCTCCGAGACTCGGTCGGTGGGAAAGTCGCGCATCGGGCTGCGATGTTAAAAGTAAAGGAGTGATTAATATCAAGTCTAGTTCGGCCAGTGACACTCGAATGGATCTCGGAACGCGTACCTTTGAGCCCGCGGCTTGGCCCTGGGGATTCTCTGAGGAACCTCTTCGGAGGACTCAGAGTCCTCGGCAGAAGCCGAGCTATCGCCAGACAAGGCCACCTTGGCCTTGCACGGTCTTTTGGGGGCGGGTTGAGGCAGCTCCTCCTCGACGTCTTCGGACGCCGCCCTTTTCCCTGTTCGGGAGGAATCATCTTCCTCCCCTTCTCCCTGCTCCTTCTCCTCCTGTACGGAGGGAGCATGAGTGTCCCCGGATCTAGTGTCCGGGGGTCCTCGTGAATGGAGGCCCTCTCTGGCCTCCTTCTTCTGATCCTTCTTCTTTTCCTTCCTCTCCGGCGCCTCGTACGGCTCCACGGCCAACATGGCCGTCAGTAGGGGTGTCCTGGGCGCCTCTGGCAGCGGCGCCGGACTGTTGATCCGCTCGGCCTTCTTCAGCCAGTTCTGCGGACGAGAAGTGAAAAGGCTAGGTACCTTATCAAAAGGGAATAGTTCGGGTATAAGTACAAAATTATTCATACCTCCCGTGGGGGATTTGCGGCGTCGAGTCCGATGTCTTCCTCCTCGGCCGGCCAGTCCTTCTGCGGCTTGAACAGCACCCTCCACAGCTGAGCGTGGGAGGTGCGGAAGAAGTTGCGCACGGTGGCCGGGTCTTCGGACTTGTAGGCCCACATGGGGGAGGCCCTGTCCTAGCATGGGAGGATTCGGCGGCCGAGCATGATCTGGATCACGTTGGGCAGCTCGACGCCCTGCTCTATCATCTTGGCGATCCGGCTCTACAGCTGCGCTACCTCCTTGCTCACCCCCCAGTCGAGGCCCTTCTTGGTCCACGAGACCAGCCTCGTAGGGGGTCCAGATCGGAAGGCCGGAATCGCCCCCCAATCCACGCTCCTTGGCTCGGTGATGTAGAACCATTCCTTTTGCCATACCTTGAAGGTCTCGATGAAGGTGCCCTTTGGCCACTCCACTCGGGGGAGCTTGCTGACCATCGCGCCCCCACAGTCCGCCTGCTGGCCATCGACGATCTTCGGCTTGATGTTGAAGAACTTCAGCCACAGGCCGAAGTGTGGCCGGATCCGGAGAAAGGCCTCGCAGATGATGACGAAGGCCGAGATGTGAAGGAAGGAGTTCGGCGCGAGGTCGTGGAAGTCCTGTCCGTAGAAGAACATGAGGCCCCTGACGAAGGGGTGGAGGGGAAAGCCCAGACCTCGAATGAAGTGGGGCAGGAATACCACCCGCTCGCCCTGTCGCGGCCTGGGGATGACCTGGTCGGCCTCTGGGGCTCGGTGGGCGACATTGCCGGGAAGATAGCCCGCGCCCTTTAGCTCCAGGATGGCGCTTTCAGTGACGACGGATGCCTCCCACTTGCCTTTGGACCCGGATCCCGCCATTGCTGGATTGGAACTGGCGGCCGGAGAGGTTCTTGGATGGGAAAATGGATCTGGGCGCTGGAGCTCAGAGATGGAGAAGGCAGCGGCAAGGGCAGGAGTGAGAGCGTGTAAAGGAAATGGAGATCACTCCCCCTTTTATGGGCTGTAAAACCCACGGTACTTTTACTGCGCCGCAGTCCTCGCCATTTCCCCATGTAACCGTGCCATTATGCGTGCGTGGGATGAGGCGGATTATTGATCATATCCCTTAAAACCAGGGCACGATCTCCATATCGGTGGGACGTCCCAATGAAAAAACCGCCTTGAACCGCGAATCGAGTTTTTCATAAAACAACTCGTGGTCGTGGCGCACTGTGACCCTTCGGTAAAAAGTTGTCAGAAGGGGGTACTGTTCATACTGAGTTGACTGGCCTTCAAGGCTAAGTTATCGATACCCCTTGGCGACCGAAGTATATTTCGTTGCGGGCGTGGCCAGGCAACACATAAAGACTCGACTCGGAAGGAGATGCAGGCCGGTCATTAATTCCATAGAAGGAAGGGAACTGGTCCACAAAGCCGATGGTGTTCGGCGTCTACCTCGGCTTCGAAGACTAGTTCGGGGGCTACTGAGGGTGTCCCGGACTAGGGGGTACTCGGGCTGCCGGCCTATCTCTCGTAGGCCGGGCTGGTGGGCGGCCCTCTACTCGTCGATGGAAGGCCGGATTGTGGGCGACCCCGTGTATCAGAAGGAAACCTCCGAAGACTTGGTGTCTCCTCCAAGGAATAATTGGCGTGGCTGGCATGTTTATCCCTTGATGGTAACCGACTATATGTAACCCTAGGACCCTCTGGTGTCTATATAAACCAGAGGGTTTAGTCCGTAGAGGATCATCATATCCATTGCCTAGGGTTTAGCCCATCCGATCTCGAGGTAGATCACCTCTGTAACCTTAATACAATCACATCAATACAATCTAGTAGGACATAGGGTATTACCTCTTCGAGAGGGCCCGAACCTGGGTAAATCGCCGTCTCTACGTTCCCTGTTACCCATTGATTCCTAGACCCATAGTTCGGATCCCCTACCCGAGATCTGCCTGTTTTGGTACCGACAAAGCCCATGAGTGCAAGTAGACGAACGGAAAGTAAATTGTATGCAAGGGTCTCAACAAGCATGACCTTCTCAACGGACAGGTCCAGTGAGATGACCCCCTTGCCAAGACCCAATACCTTTGACATTGAAGCATGACCAAATTGGACATGGGTGGACATAGATGCATCGGGATGAATGTCCACCACCATGTCCTTGCTTCCGGTCATATAATTTGTCGCTTCACTATCAAGCAACCATGACACTCCACCGGAAGCAAACTCCTACATAAGATCAATGCTTGGTTTTAGGTACCCATTCGTGAATGGGTCCTTTGATGTTAGTAACAAGGGTCTTAGGAACCCAAATAGACCATTCAATGTATTCATAAGGAGACCCAACAAATTTCACATAAACATGCCCATCACTAGCCTGGCATAAAACATAAGAAGGGTTAAAATCGCCGGCATGATCGGGATGAGTGGTTTTGCCCCTCATGGCATTACCACCCACACCCTTGTTCTTCTTCTCCTTAGGAGCACTCACTCCCTCCTTCACAAATATATCTTTGAGAGGGAGTGATTTCTTGGTCTTGCTCTTATTCTTTGACTTGGGTAAAAATCCAAGTTCCTCCTTAGTCACAACTTCCTTTTGATTGCTCAAAAGTTTGTTGAGGTTCTTCTCACCTTGTATGCATGACACAAGGCCTTTCTCAAGATGCTCCTTCAACTTAGTGTTCTCATCAACAACATGAACATGCTCACAACAAGGGTTAGTTGCACGAGCACTATCAATGAAAACAAAAGGAGGACAAGTTGTGATCTCCTTAGTTAGCTTCACTTGGAGTTGATCATGAGACTCCTTGACCGTAGCATGAACACTCTTCAAGGTCTTGTGAGCCTTGTCAAGTATCTCAAACTCCTCTTTGAGTCTAGCATGGCCAACCCCAAGTTCAACATTTTTAGATTTAAGCACTTTAGCAAGAACTTGTGCATGATCATGACCTTTCTTTAATTTAGCAAGATCTAAGTTTTGTGACTCCTCAAGACTCTAAGACCTTGCTCTTCCTCTAGAGCAAGAGAAAGATCAGCAATCTCATCGGCATACTCACGACTATGCCCTTCCATCTTAGTGATGGTCTCCTCATGAGATTCGACAAGATCATGAGCTTCACCTAGTTGTTCCAAGAGATCAACAAAGTGCTTCTTAGTCTCACCTTTGAGCTTGGCCATGAACTTGTCAAACTCATTTTCTTCTTCCTCTGGCACCTACAAACCATCTCCCACACAATCAATCAAAGATGGGTTAATTGTAATTATAGACTTGGTGGAAGGTATTACCTTTGATGCCTTGGCCATGAGGCACTTGTGGGTAGTGATGGTGTTCTCGTTGGGGGAGTCGAAGAGAGATGCCGATGGAGAGGAAGTGGTGGCAATGGCTACAGAGGCCGTTGCAACCGCTGCACCGCTTGGTTCTTCATCATCATCGGAGTAGTACTCTTCTTGTACCACCAACACCTTGTGAGGCTTCCTCTTCGCAAAGTTGTTGTTCTTGCTTGGGTAAGACTTGGTCTTCTCCTTGCAGATAAGCTTGCCTCCATTATCTTCCCTCTTCTCATAAGGACACTCCAAGATGAGGTGACTCACATTCCCACAATTGTAACAAGTCCTAACGCGTAGGCCCTTTTGCTTGAACCGACTAGAGCTGTGCCTTGAGTTGTTGGACTTGATGTTCCACTTGATGCCCCAAAATTGTGTTGACGCAAGAGCCATGTGCTTGTGATAAGCATATTTGGTATCCTCGGGGCAGCTCTCCTCCTCTTATTCTTCTTCCTCTTCTTGGGCCACCTTGGCCTTCAATGCAAGGTTGGGCTTCTTCATCCTATGGATACGAGCAAGTGCATTGTCGGTGGTTTTGTTCAAGATGTTCATGATGATGAATTCATCCAACATGTCATTGGAGAACAAGGAGTGAAAGTCCGGTCTTTGGCGGATCACGGAAGACATGCTTTTGTTGTAAGGCATGATCGCCTTAAGAAACTTGCGCTTGACCCAATTGTTATCCGTGTCCTTGCTCCCATTGTCTCGAAGAGAAACCGCAAGAGCCGTCAACGTCTGTTATAGATCATGAGGATCTTCATCTTCATTCATGACAAACTCATTGGCTTCATCAAGAATGACTTCAAAGTTGGAGCGTTGAATGCTCGAGCTTCCCTTGTACAAAGAGTTGATGTGCTCCCATGCATCTTTGGTAGGCACAAATGGACGAATGTGGGGAAGCTCTTCGGGGGGCAAGGCCTCTTGGAGAATGAACAAGTCGGAAGCGTTGAGTTGCTTGTCCACTTCTTCTCTTGGTGTCAAGTTTCTTGGATCATACGGATGACAGCCTTCTTCAACGATCCTCCAAAGTTGCATAGAGGAGCTGTTGATATGAGACTTAATTCGAAAAACCCAGTTAGCGAAGTTAGTCAAATCAAGCTTAGGAGGAGGGCCATGATGCGAGATATGAGGCAAGGGAACCAGACTACCATAGGTCGTAGGAGGGGTAACCTTGGCATGGATTCCCGACCCAATTTTCTCTTAGGAAGGATTGGACCCCAAGCCAATAGTTGCATCCTTGGCGGAGTCGACGTCCACACCCGAGGAGGAAGCATCAACTACCTTCTCGGGAATGGTGACGGTGGTTGGTAAGCCCGATAGGAATTCTTTCGACAACTCTTTGACCTCAACAAGAATTGATGATTTAAGTGAGTCCATGGACCCATTCAAAACATCTCGAGTGATAACCGTGTTGTCCACGACGGGAGCAACCACTTGTTGAGGTGGAACTTGTTGTTGTTGTTGTTGGTGAGCATTAACAACCCCATCATCATCGGCCATACTCTTCAGGTGGTAAAGCCCCTGAAAAAGAGACGAGGCTCTGATACCAATTGAAAGGATCGGTATGGTCGACTAGAAGGGGGGGTTGAATAGGCGACTAACAATTTTTAACACCTTAAGAAATTTTAGGCTCAACAATAAAATAGGTTGTCCAGAAATGCAACTAGGTGGACAACCTATATGACAAGCACAATGAGCCACACAAGCTAGCAAGAGTAAAACACAAGGCGGAAGCTAGCAACAAGTAAAGAAACAAGATAACCGCAAGTGGAGACGATGAAGATGAGGATGTGTTTCCGAAGTTCCCTCCATTGTGGGAGGTACGTCTCCGTTGGAGGGGTGTGGCGGCACAATGCTCCCCAAGAGTCCCAAGGACTCACCCTATTCTCCTCACGCCCTTGCACAATGCAAGGTGTCGCGAATCCACTAGTGGTGGCCTTGAATGCGGCAATCGGAACCTTTACAAACAAGGTTGGGGCTCTCTGCACAACTTAATTGGAGGCTCCCAACACCACCACGAAGCTTCACCACAATGGATTGTGGCTCTGAGGTGACTTCTTCCGTCTAGGGTGCCCAAACACCCAAGAGTAACAAGATCCACAAGAAATGTATGGAGGAATCAAATTTCCTTTGGTGGAAGTGTAGATCTAGGTCTCCTACCTCAATCTCTAGCAAATCAACAAGTTTGGTTGGCTAGAGAAGGAGATCGGGATAGAATAAGCTTGAGGCAACAATGGAGGAGAGAGAGAGGTAACAGGTAGGTGGGAGGAGGAAGAATGGCCTCCTTATATAGTGTCCCTCCAAATCTAACCGTTATGTGCTGAAATGCACAGGGGCAGTACAACCGTTGGGGGCAGCGGTACAACCGCCCAAGCACTACTAGGAAAGGGCTTATAGGTGAACCCTAATGAGTGGCAGGTGGTGTAGGTCATGTCTACTACACAACTTATTCTTGTAGACTCGTGTTGGGCCTCCAACCACAGAGTTTTGTAGGACAGTAGCAATTTTCTCTCAAGTGGATGACCTAAGGTTTATCAATCCATGGGAGGCGTAGGATGAAGATGGTCTCTCTCAAACAACCCTGCAACCAAATAACAAAGAGTCTCTTGTGTCCCCAACACACCCAATACAATGGTAAATTGTATAGGTGCACTAGTTCGGCGAAGAGATGGTGATACAAGTGTAGTATGGATAGTAGATATAGGTTTTTGTAGTGTGAACAATAAAAAACAGCAAGGTAGGAAGTAACAAAAGTGAGCATAAACAGTATTGCAATGCTTAGAAACAAGGCCTAGGGTTCATACTTTCGCTAGTGCAATCTCTCAACAATGCTAATATAATTGGATCATATAACCATCCCTCAACGTGCGATAAAGAATCACTTCCAAGTTCCTATTAGCGGAGAACATAAGATAGAAATTGTTTGTAGGGTACGAAACCACCTCAAAGTTATCCTTTCTGATCGATCTATTGAGCTATTCCTAAAAGTGTCACAAACAGCCCTAGAGTTCGTACTAAAATAACACCATATGATACACATCAACCAACACTAATGTCACCGGGATACTCCAATGTCACCACAAGTATCCATGAGTTGATTATACGATATGCATCAAACAACTTCATAATCATAATATTCAATCCACACAAAGAACTTCAAGGAGCACCCCAAAGTTTTTATCGGAGAAAAGATAATGAAAACGTGCATCAACCCCTATGCATAGATTACCCCAATGTCACCTCGGGAATCCGCGAGTTGAGTGCCAAAACATATATCAAGTGAATCAATATAATACCCCATTGTCACCACGGGTATTCATATGCAAGACATACATCAAGTGTTCTCAAATCTGAAGTATTCAATCCGACAATAACGAAACCTCAAAGGGAAAATATTCGATTCATCACAACAAGGATAGAGAGGGAAGAAACACCATATGATCCAACTATATTAACAAAGCTCGCGATACATCAAGATCGTGCCATATCAAGAACACGAGAGAGAGAGAGAGATCAAACACATAGCTACTGGTACATACCCTCAGCCCCGAGGGTGAACTACTCCCTCCTCGTCGTGGAGACCTCCAGGATGATGAAGATGGCCTCCGGTGATGATCTCCCCCCTCCGGCAGGGTGCCGGAAAAGGGCTCCAGATGGGCTCTCCTTGGTACAGAGGCTTGCGGCGGCGTAAAAACTCATCTAGGTTAACTTTCAGGGGTTTCTGAATATATATGATTTTTCAGCGTTGGAATCACGCAAAGAGGTGCCACAGGGGGCGCACGAGGCACCAGGGCACGCCTGGGGGGGAGGGGGCAGGCGCGCCCAGGTGGCTCGTGGGGCCCCTGTGGCTCTTTTGCTGCTCCTCCGAAGCTTCCTGGGTCTGTTTCCTTCCAGAAAAAATCGTCAAAAAGTTTCGCTGCATTTGGACTTCATTTGATATGGATTTTCTGGAAAACCAAAAACAAGCAGAAAACAGCAACTGACACTGGGCACTAGGTCAATATGTTAGTCCATAAAAATCATATAAAACTGCACCAAAATCATACAAAACTATAATAAACATGGCATGAATACTTCATAAATTATAGATACGTTGGAGTCGTATCAGCATCCCCAAGCTTAATTCCTGCTCGTCCTCGAATAGGTAAATGATAAAAGAAATAATTTATGAAGTGTGCATGCTAGCATAGTGCATAAGTTTGATCAATGATAATTTCAATCACTTTTCCTAGCATCATAACAGCAACTCTTTCTCATAAAACTCATCATGATAAAGTAGCAATCAATTCACATGTTATGGTTCAAACAATGCAATCTCTTGAAACTTAACAACCTATGTTCTTAGTCACCAAACAATTGCAATTCAACTTAATTTCAACAAAGTCTAAGTAAGAGCTCCACATACTCAATTATCATATAGTCTTCTATGATTGCTAGTACTCAAAGCATATTTTTAGAACAAATAGCATCCATCGAACACAGAGAAAGATAGGGGCTTAGTGTTTCGCCTCCCAACTTATTTATCATAGAGATAATTGTCAACAATAATAATTCATGATCAAATATATTTGACTGGCCATATGTGCCTGGATCTTTCCCCACCACATGATGCTTGCCAACTAGAGAATAATTAAGGTTGAAATGAGAATGAATACTTATTGACTCTTGCATAAAGGTAAATACATAAAAGTAAAAGATAGGCCCTTCGCAGAGGGAAGCAGAGGTTGTCATGCGCTTTTTATTTTTGGATGCACAAGCCCTTAATGCAAACGAACGTCACGTTATATTGCCCCTTGTGATAGCAACCTTTATTATGCTGTCCATCACTTTTATTTCTTTACCATCACAAGTTCGTCGCTTATTTTCCCTTACAATAAAAGATCATACATATTTTAGGAGCAATTTTTATTGCTTTTTGCACCGATGACAACTTACTTGAAGGATCTTATTCAATCCATAGGTAGGTATGGTGGACACTCATGGCAAGAAACTGGGTTTAAGGGTTTTTGGATGCACAAGTAGTACCTCTACTTAGTACGAATTTTTGGCTAGCAAAAGATCCTAAGCAAGCACCACATGTTGGAGGATCCATAAAAATATAACTTCTATGCAAATATACCCAAACATAACTCATTACGTTGTCTTCCTTGTCCAACTTCAACTAATTTGCTCAAGTTTGAAAATAATTAATGGGTATTCACAATCATAAAAGATGTCCAAGATAAAAAAATTTATATGTTAAAGTTCTCTTCCTTATACTAATCATTCATGAATTGCTTGTATGACCAATATTGTGATTGTCAAGCTTCAATAGATTTCACTTTCTAAACCCAATGTGAAGCTACTACTAGGCATGATACAAGCATATGAAGCTCATATTATTTCAACTTCATGATATTTAATTTATTCAACAATTAAGTAGCTATGTGAAGACTCTCTCTCTCTCAATAAAGATTTCAGATCTTGAAAATTTTATTCAAATAGCAAAGAAAACAAAAAAAAATGACAATCCAAGAATAGCACATCTCATGTGAAGAAGCAAAAATTTAGGCTCAACCAAGACTAACCGATAATTGTTGATGAAGAAAGGTGGGATGCCTACCGGGGCATCCCCAAGCTTAGATGCTTGAGACTTCTTGAAATATTATATTGGGATACCTTGGGCATCCCCAAGCTTGGGCTTTTGTGTCTCCTTAATTCCTCTCATATCACGGTTTCCCTAAATCTTAAATACTTCATCCACACAAAACACAACAAGAACTCGTGAGATAAGTTAGTATAAATCAACTCAAAACCTTAACATTCCCTACTGTAGAAAATTACTAAAATTATAATTAAACATTGCATACTAAATGCCTCTGCATATTTAATACTCCTATCCACAAATAGAAACATTAAACAAGCAAACATATGCAAACAATGCAACCATAACAGCAATCTGCCAAAACAGAACAGTCTGTAAAGGGTGAATAAGAATCCATACTTCCCTAACTCCAAAAATTAGGAAAAATTACCACGTGACAGAGAACTCATGCATGCTTACTGTGTAAAAATTTCAAATTTTTATCATGTTCTGATTATTCAGGAATATTCTGGACATAATAGAAAACTTTCTGTTTTCAAACAGCAACACATGAACTTGCAAACTGAGCATGGTAAAGGCTATAATTGGCATTTTATTGAACTAAAAGATACAAAACATGATTATTGATAACATAAAGCAAATATCAACCGAAGAAAATAATGCTCCAAGGAAAACTCATATTATGTGACGAATAAAAATATAGCTCCAAGTGAGGTTACGGATAATGTTGAAGACGAAAGAGGGGATGCCTTCCGGGGCATCCCCAAGCTTAGTTGCTTGGTTCTTCCTTGAATATTACCTTGGGGTACCTTGGGAATCCCCAAGCTTAGGGTCTTGCCGCTCCTTATTCTCCTCATATCGATATCTCACCCAAAACTTGAAAACTTCAATCACACAAAACTTAACGGAACTTCGTGAGATAGGTTAGTATGATAAAAATAAATCATCCACTTAGCTACTGTCAAGACAAGATTCATAATTGTTCTCACATAATGCCTACTGTATTCTATCATTTCCACAATTTATATTGCTCAATATAAGCTATGGAAACACTAAAACAAGCAAACTATGCACCGAAAACAGAATCTGTCAAAAACAGAACAGCATGTAGTGAGCGATTTAAAAACCATACTTCTGTACCTCCAAAAATTCTGAAAAATTAGGATGACGTAACAGATTTGTAACCCAATGCGCTGTAAAAATTTCAGAATTTTCTCACGCACCAGTACAGAAAAGAAATTCCAGCACTGGACACAAAAGTTTCTGTTTTTGCACAGAATCGAATCAACAAGTATCCACACTATCCCAAAGGCTTTACTTGGCACATTATTGAAAGAAAACATATAAAACATGATTACCACAGTAGCTTAATCATGTGAACACACAAAAACAGAAGGTATAAGTATTGGGTTGTCTCCCAACAAGCGCTTTTCTTTAATGCCTTTTTAGCTAGGCATGATGATTTCAATGATGCTCACATAAAAGTAAAGAATTGAAACACAAAGAGAGCATCATGAAGCATATGACAAGCACATTTAAGCCTAACCAGCATAGGGATTTTGTGAGCAAAAAATTTATGGGAGCAAGAATCAACTAGCATTGGAAGGCAAAACAAGCATAACTTCAAAACTTTCAACACATAGAGAGGAAACTTGATATTATTGCAACACCGACAAGCATATGATCCTCTCTCATAATAATTTTCAGTAGCATCATGAATGAATTCAACAATATAGCTATCACATAAAGCATTCTTTTCATGATCCACAAGCATAGAAATTTTACTAGTCTCCACATAAGCAATTTTCTTCTCATTCATAATAGTGGGAGCGAACTCAACAAAATAACTATCATGAGATACTTGATTGGCATAATCCAATTGAAAATTAAAATCATGATGACAAGTTTCATATTTATCATTATTCGTTATAGCATACATGCCATCACAATAATCATCATAGATAAGAGGCATGCAATCATCATAATAAATTTTCTCATCAAAACTTGGGTGACTAAAAATATCATCTTCACCAAACATAGCATCCCCAAGCTTATGGCTTTGCATATCATTAGCATCAGGGATATTCAAAAAATTCTTACTAGCAACATTGCAATCATGCTCATCATTCAAACATTTTATGCCAAACATTTTATTGAATTCTTCTTCTATCAATTGAGCACAATTTTCCGCTCCATCATTTCCAAGAAAGACATTATAAAGACGAATAATATGAGGCAACCTCAATTCCATTTTTTTGTAGTTTTCTTTTTATAAAACCAAACTAGTGATAAACAAGAAACTAAAAGATTCGATTGCAAGATCTAAAGATATACCTTCAAGCACTCACCTCCCCGGCAACGTCGCCAGAAAAGAGCTTGATGTCTACTACACAACTTATTCTTGTAGACTCATGTTGGGCCTCCAAGCGCAGAGTTTTGTAGGACAGTAGCAATTTTCCCTCAAGTGGATGACCAAAGGTTTATCAATCCATGGGAGGCGTAGGATGAAGATTGTCTCTCTCAAACAACCCTGCAACCAAATAACAAAGAGTCTCTTGTGTCCCCAACACACCCAATACAATGGTAAATTGTATAGGTGCACTAGTTCGGCGAAGAGATGGTGATACAAGTGTAGTATGAATAGTAGATATAGGTTTTTGTAGTGCGAATAATAAAAAATAGCTAGGTAGCAAGTAACAAAAGTGAGCATAAACGGTATTGCAATGCTTAGAAACAAGTCCTAGGGTTCATACTTTCACTAGTGCAATCTCTCAACAATGCTAATATAATTGGATCATATAACCATCCCTCAACGTGCGATAAAGAATCACTCCCAAGTTCCTATTAGCAGAGAACATAAGATTGAAATTGTTTGTAGGGAATGAAACCACCTCAAAGTTATCCTTTCCGATCGATCTATTGAGCTATTCCTATAAGTGTCACAAACAGCCCTAGAGTTCGTACTAAAATAACACCATATGATACACATCAACCAACTCTAATGTCACCTAGATACTCCAATGTCACCACAAGTATCCGTGAGTTGATTATACGATATGCATCAAACAACTTCATAATCATAATATTCAATCCACACAAAGAACTTCAAGGAGCACCCCAAAGTTTCTATCGGAGAAAAGATAATGAAAACGTGCATCAACCCCTATGCATAGATTACCCCAATGTCACCTCGGGAATCCGCGAGTTGAGTGCCAAAACATATATCAAGTGAATCAATATAATACCCCATTGTCACCAGGGTATTCATATGCAAGACATACATCAAGTGTTCTCAAATCTGAAGTATTCAATCCGACAATAACGAAACCTCAAAGGGAAATGATTCGATTCATCACAACAAGGATAGAGAGGGAAGAAACACCATATGATCCAAGTATATTAACAAAGCTCGCGATACATCAAGATCGTGCCATATCAAAAACACGAGAGAGAGAGGGAGATCAAACACATAGCTACTAGTACATACCCTCAGCCCCGAGGGTGAACTACTCCCTCCTCGTCATGGAGACCACCGGGATGATGAAGATAGCCTCCGGTGATGATCTCCCCCCTCCGGCAGGGTGCCGGAAAAGGGCTCCAGATGCGATCTCCTTGGTACAGAGGGTTGTGGCGGCGTAAAAACTCATCTAGGTTAACTTTCGGTGGTTTCTGAATATATATGATTTTTCAGCGTTGGAATCACGCAAAGAGGTGCCACAGGGGGCCCTCGAGGCACCAGGGCGCGCCTAGGGGGGCAGGCGCGCCCAGGTGGCTCGTGGGGCCCCTGTGGCTCTTTTGCTGCTCCTCCGAAGCTTCCTGGGTCTGTTTCCTTCCAGAAAAAATCGTCAAAAAGTTTCGCTGCATTTGGACTTCATTTGATATGGATTTTCTGGAAAACCAAAAACAAGCAGAAAATAGCAACTGGCACTGGGCACTAGGTCAATATGTTAGTCCATAAAAATCATATAAAACTGCACCAATATCATACAAAACTATAATAAACATGGCATGGATACTTCATAAATTATAGATACATTGGAGACGTATCATAGGGCACCCGCCACTTCTAATTTCGAAAGCAAGCAGTGGCGAGCGCCAAATCCTGCCCGCCAGCGCTACGCAAGTAGCTGTGGCAGGCGGCCAAGATAACCCGCCACAGCTGTGCGTTTTCTAATTCGTGCCCGGCTGGCAAGCTACTATGGCGGGCACCGACGGTTGCCCGCCACAGTTCACTTCCACATCTGTGGCGGGCGGCGTCTTGGACCTGCCAGAACAATATTTGGGCACCCATGCGCCAAACGTTTTCAAATATTTTCAGATAGGGAGTGGCGGGTTCTGGCAGTCCCTCGCCACAGCTATATTTGGTCACGTTGCCACCTCCCACACTTATATTGGGGTGGCGGGCTACTCCGTGCGCCCGTCACTGCTACACACGACCTTACCTACCCCCCGCGCGGCAGTCGGATCTCATTCTAAACGCAAACTCTTTCTCCCTCGATCCTCTCTCGCCGCCGCCAGCGTTTGACTGATAAGAGAGGGATCCAGAAGAACGCCTATCATGTAATGAAGGTGAATAAAACAACAACTTAAAGAGAAAGGAAGTGTCCAAAGGGTGTCGGTAAAACTACACGCCTAGGAAGTTCGGGACTAACGCCACTCTTAAGTTGGGTGCTTCTTCTGAGAGTAGGAGAAATATTGAAAGTAAAACTGTTAGAAGTATAAAGTCAAAAAGAGAGAAGACTAGAATGTCCAACTCATGTATGAATGTCATACAAGTTGTAGATGTATAGATGGCAGGTTAAAGAAATAGTTCTTGGGGATTGTGATTAAACAGTTAGTCACTGATTCTTCAGTATTGTGATTAAAATTTGATCACAGGAATACCCGTTCGATTGCATTCTGTTGCAACTCGATGCAATAACTACTACGGCCTAAAAGACTTGCCAGAAACGAGGTTCAGATACGCGCTGGGAACATAGTAAAATTTACTACACCTTCCATCGGCATATTACCTCTGCATTTATTTTCATAATTCATTTTAGAGTTTTGTTCACTCTAGCTTATTGCATAATGTTTGTTGCAAGAAGGTTATTCATGAGAGAACAATTGTTCTTCGATGTTTTGAATAACACAAGGGCCATACTTTCATTAAGAATGAGATGTATGTTATGAATATTGATAATATTATAATACATCCGTGACACTGATGCTAAATGTCACAAGACTAAAAGAATACTACATATGTGTGGCACTCTATTTGGTCACATTGGAGAAACCCGCATGGAGAAATTCCATAATGATGAATTTTGAAGTCATTTGATTATGAATCATCTGACACTTGCAACTTTCGTCCGAAAAGTGAAGTGACTGAAATACTATTCACAGCTCATAAGGAATGAGCAACGAACTTATTGGTGATCATACATTTTGATGTATGTAGTCTGATAAATGTTGTTGCTAGCAGTGGATTTGTCTATCTTCAGTAATGACTAAAGTAGATATATGGATATTTACTTTATGAGACGTAAGTCTGGATCTTTTGAAATCATTCAAAAGGTTTTCAAAACAAAGTAGAAATTATTGTAACAAGAAAAAATATGTTTCTGCAATTAGATTGCGGAAATGAATATTTGAGTTACAAGTTTAGCGAATGTCTGATGAGTTGTGAAAAGAGTATCATAACTTACACCTCCTGAAACACCACAGTGAGTGGAATGTCCGTGATTATGTAATCAAACCATTTATGACATGGTAAGATCAAAGATGACATAAATCAATTTGCTATTATCCCTTTTAAAGTAATGTTTTAGAGACTGTGGCTTTTACACTGAAAAGAGCGCCATCAGATCTGTTGAAATGACGCCATGGTATGGTACACCCAACCATGTTATGTATTTTCTTAACATTTGGAATATGGGGCTTGTATAAAATATTTATAAAACTATTCCAAATCAGACAAGTACTACTTTGTATGTTATCCCAAATTATTGGGAATTCCTCCATCACTATACCAAGGCAAAAGGTTTGCCACAAAGAACGGTATGATTTTGAAAAAAATGATTCTTGCAAAAAGGTGAGTGGGAGGACATTGCAACTCGACGAGATAACAGTATCTTCGTCATCAGGTCAAAAGGAAAGAAACCTTGGAAGAAATTCTAGAGTTTCCTACTGCGACTGATACGGAAGCCTCTACATGAGACGTATGGACTTCGGTCGAACTTGCAGCTGAACCACGTAGGCAAAAGTCGTGCAAACCTCTCAGGTGCGCAAACGAGATATTGTTGTAAGACAATAGTATACTTACGATACACAAGAAAGCGTTGATGAGCCCTGACTCCAGGATTGGCTAAATACCAATATAATCCGAGATAGTATCCATATAAATGATTCAAGATTAGATCTTGATAAACCCTTCAGAAGACTTAGAGTCTAATGAACATTAATGGAACTAAAAACTGATGCGGATAAAAATGTTTTATCCATAAAGCTCGACTTGTTGCAATAACAAATTTAAGGAGTTGACTACGATGAGATTGTCTCACCGTAGCGATGCTTAAAGTCAGTTCAGATTAAACTAGCAATTAATACATATTTCAAACATGAGATATGATACATGGATGCCAAAAGAATTTCCATGAGATGGAAATACAACCTAGGACTTGCATGCGATATAGTCCAAAGTATTTTGTCATTCCAGAGGATGCTAGTGAATGTGCAAACTTCAGAGTTCCAGCAATGGACAGAAGAGAGCATAATGGAGTTGGAATCTTCATTTTGATGAAATAGTCAAAAGAGTTTGATTTCATCAATGGATAGCGAAGATGCTTGTGGTTAGAAGAAAGTAAGTGGGAGCATAATAATATTTCTAAAACCTTGTGTTCTTGACACATTGTTATTCGGAAATAAATATAAATTTCTTGACACGAATTAGGACTTCATTGAGAAATAGTTTTTCGATGAAGAGCTTGGGCTAGGAACTCTCGATATTAGGCATCATTATCTATGGAGATCAAATTGCCTAATAGGGCTAAGCCAAAATACATATTGACAAGATGGTAAAACAGTTCAGCGTAAGAACGCCAATGAGTGATTCTTGCCGAAGTCACATGGAAAGAGTTTTGCAAGACTCGGTGTCCTAAAACACTGATGAGTAAAATACATGATGGAGATTCCGCACACTTTTGTGTTTGGATTGATAATGTATTCCATGGTATGTAAAACAACCAGATATATCTGGTACTCCCAAGCAGTTGCGAGTATAGATACCAAAGTGATCAAAGTACTGATCATGGGACAATAGTGAAAAATGTCGTTGAGTACTAAAGTAGCACAGATGACATGTTTTCTCGCAAGCGGAGATTATGAAGTGCTCGTTGTAAGTAGTTACATCGATACAGTCTTCATCAATGCTCCATGCGATTTTTGATTTAAGTTAAGGGTTTTGTGTAATACACGATATGATGACACGGTAAGTTGGAATTGTTCCAAACAGGTTACTGTGGCGAATTCTATAACAAAGGCTAAGTATATTGATGCTTTATAAGCAACAAAGAAGATGTTGAATTATATAGTTCATTCATGAAGTTAGTATGGTTCCGAGATGGCTTTGGTCAATGAGACACTATTGTAGATAGTTGCTCCATAGCTCAGTCTGAGGAATCAAGGTTTGACCAGTGATTCACATATATACAAAGCCAAGTCCACACAAAATATAAGTTGTCAGTTCCGTGGGAAGGGAGTATACCACAAGCGAAGCATTTTTTTACACCGATATGCCATAGGTGTAAAGTGCATTAGCATTAACTAGATTATTGACTCTAGTGCAAGTGGGAGTCTGTAGGAGATATGCCCTAGAGGTAATAATAAATGTTATTATTATCTCCTTGTTCATAATTGTGTTTATATTCCGTGCTATAACTGCTATGGTTCTCGAGCCTACAATAACCACGAGGCTTGGAAGAAAACTCATATGCACGTGTGGAATAATAAACGGTGAAATGTATTCCTAGTCTGGCCTCTAAGACTAACTGAAGTATTGCATGATGTTCACATTTTCCTGATCATGGGCATGTCTATGTCAAGCAACTTTTGAGGGCACAATGTTAGGAGAACACTTGTGTTGAATCGACCCGATTGATGTTATGCTATGAGATACATTCGTCACAAGTTAATGGTTAATAACACAGAGAAAATTAACGATTGCATAATTCCTTAGACCATGAGAGTATCGAGTCCTTCGTACTTGCTTCGTGAACTTTGGCGTTTGTTAAACGTCATCTGTAACAGGGTGGCTATTACGGTGGCTTACGGGTTCACGGAAAAGTATGACAAGTAACTTGATAGCTCAAGATTGGGATTTGCTCCTCCGACGATGGAGAGATATTCTTTGGGCCCTCTCGGTGTTACGGTATCCATCATCGTCTGGCTAGACATAATGTGATTTGATCACAGGGATGCCGGAACGCGGAAACAAGATAGGAGAACAAAACCGGTAATGAAGTAACTGGCATAGTGGACAAAAGTTGTTGATCCACAGGGATGCCGATAAATCTCACCTCGGGTATTTATAACATATCATGAAGCAACAGAAATAGCACACGGCAACTGGAGGTTCACTCGAATATTTATTCGTGTGGGTATACGGGTCAATATGGGTGTCCACGGTTCCGCTATTGATCATTGATCGGAAAGTGTTCCGGTCATGTCTATACTTCACCGAACCTATAGAGTCACACACTTAAGGGCCATCTATCTGCTGAATACTAGACAAGGAATCTGAGAGAAAGTCACCGGAAAAGCTTCGGAGACGACGGAAAAGTTTCGGAGAGAAAACCGGAAGTGTTTCGGAGCTACCGAAATTGATTCGGAGAAAAACAAAAATGTTTCGGAATAAAACCATCATACCGGAAATGTTTCGGAGAGTGTCCAGAATAATATTGGAGGGTGCCGGAAATGTTCTGATCCCTTCCGGAATTTTTCAAAAGAAATAGTCACGGAAAACATCTTGTCCCAGTGTGAGGGACAAGATCCCAAGATACGTGGGGGCTGTTTTTGGGCTGTTTTGGGGGCGCCCCCTTTAGGGGGCAGCCCCCACAAATGGTGGAGCTGCTTGGGAGGGGGGGGGGGGCATGTTGGGGCACCATGGATAAGGGAACATGTTTTCCCCTTGTTTGGTCGGAACATGTTTTTCTTGTTTGGTGGGTGCATGTTTTGTGGGCTGAAATTTCAGCCCCCCTCCACCCTTTCCACCCCTATATAAGGAGGAGGAGACGAGTTCTCCAACTCACTCCAACTCTCTCACCAAATGGCATACATGATCTGTCTTTCTTCTCTCCCTCCCACGAAATAATTTCGTAGAGCTGAAAGATTGTCTGGGTTCCGGTGGGAACTACTTCTGGACGGCGAAGCCCTGCCGGATAGCTGACACCATATGTGTACAACCCCGTAGAGAGATCGTAGGTTCGATCTTTTGCCTGAGGGGCTGTTCGAGGGTCCTCCCGAAGGGCTGTCCGTGACACTGTCTGAGGGACTGTCCGACTGCCTACCCAAGGGCTGTCCGAGGGACTGTCCGAGGAGCGGACGAGGGAGTACATCCTCGCGGTTGGGAAATTGTAAATTCTAACTGCGGGGATCTGCACCGACGATTTTCATCGACTCTATTTCCGCTACGCTACGAGTCGGTAACGATCAGATAAAAAACCTTGTATGCGATCTTCATAGTTGTCCTGGGCTGGTGCGTAGGTCAATTTTTTTTTATTTCTGTCGCGTTACCCTACAGTTGCTGCCACCCCTCCTGGTACGGATTTATGTTTGGAAAACCTATGCCCGAAAAATGGGACGAGCCCATCTCCCGGCACAATCAATGCACGAGCACGACTTAGTGTGACCTTTTCTTCTTCTCCCTAGGTGACATTCCGCATCAACCCACCGAGAAAGATGGTTGTGCCAGCTAAACCTACGCTCCCGGCCACTCGGAAGAAGGTCCAGGCCGCCGTTGCCAAGGGTGTCGAGCTGCGGGCCCTCCACGCCTCTGTCCGCTGGCGCGGCGTGCTGAATCCAGGTGCCGGAGTGTACGCCAACATGAGCCCAGCCAGCATCAGCCTCCCGCCGGCCGCGTCCTCCGCGCGCTCATGGACAGCGGCGACGTCCAGTGCAGACGAGGAGTATCCCGTGTTTATTCCGGCGAGCACTGCAAGCTCTGAACCGCAAATGTTTACCGTGACGAGGCCGCCCTGGCTTAGTTCTCAGGTTCCATCCCGTAATATGCATTGCCGGTGGCAGCACAATCACACTGGCATAGCGTCCTCCCCTGCAGCTGAGTCTCAACGCTGCTACCTCGGAGACGATTGGCGTGCCGCTGCTGCGGTGCTCCGCCTCTATGATTTGCCGGCGATTCTATTTGCCAGGAGGTGCGCGCACATATTTTGCCTTGCCTATGATCAGAATTTGGATCACAATATAGATCATTAAGTTCTCTTCTGCAGCCCTTGGGTATTGTTGTTATGTGCTTCAATACAGAAGTACGGTTCATTGCTACATGGGCCAAAGTCAGGGAAACATGATAAGTTGCATGTAGATAAAGTTCAGAATAATAGAACTGCAAATTTGGACACGGTGAGCTTGTATGCTCGACATGGTGAGCTCCAAAATTTTGTGAACTAGCGTTTCCAATAGTTCAGGGCTCCTACTTTACTACCAGTATTTAGGTGGGTGGTCTGTGTTTTAAATTTCTAATACAAGTAATACACTTCAGGAAGTTCTATCTATCCCTTGTACGTGCTGCTAATATCAGAGGAGCGGCCGAGAAGCTCGGGCATGGCTGAATGGAGCGGATCCAGACGTCGGCTGTGAGGAACATCTCCGCCCATGCGCTGGCCCAGGGCCACCGCCGCCACCTACCGCTCCGAGATCTTGTGGTCACCGGCTCACCGCCATTGCCACCCGCTGCTTCACGATGCCGCTATGGCGGCCACCACCGCGAGGAATGTCCGAGAAGCTAATCTTCATTTTATTATTGTCCGCCAGATTATTTTCAGTTCAACAACCATCATACTATTTCATATTCTATGACAAACCATTTAATTTCAAGAAACAGAAAGAGGTCTAATCGACAACAATTCTATTACCGTCATTTATCAAATTTCATATTCGCCGGCCGTCGCCTCCGTGGAGGCTCCTGCGACACATCAACAACAAAAGGACCGAGTGTGGAGGAGCCAAATCGAGCGGGTGCTGCAGGGCAGACAACTTCAAATCATCAGGGGAGAGCGTGACACCACAGCTCCTACGCGTAGGGGAATCGACCCCTGAAGAGAGAGAGAAGAGAGGCTCGTGCAGTGCAGGCTGAATCAGGAATAAAAAAATTCAGTAAAACAGGTGGGAGGGGGACGATAAAAAAATCGGTGGGGTATCCCTTTGGTCGGTGGGAGTCGTGGGTACCAACGAGGACTACTACGGACTATCATTAAATAATAGATTGCCGTTTAATAATAAAGAGAGAGATTATAGACATGTGATTGATTTATTTCCATAAATGTTGCCTTGCGTTATCAAACATTGATTCCTTTCCATAGATTTGGTCTTTAAAGATTGATTAGAGATCACCGTGATTGATTTATTTCCATAACGACATTATATTACTAAATATACCTAAGATCGATTTGCATGATTTGCGTAGATTTGGCAGATAAAAAACGGATTAAGTAAATCGGTGGGCTAAAAACCGGTTTAAATAAATTGGTGGGATAGAAAAAATCGGCGGGGGAGGTTTAACTGAAATGGAGGCGACGCTACCAACTCACCATGGCGTACATGCCCGTTCCAATTCTGATAGTATGCCGACCACAAAATAATAGGTTGGTCAAAAAAAAAAGAATCGGAAAAAAGGAAACCAAAAAACAAAACTTAGAAAAATGAAAAATAAAAACGGGCGCACTCATCAAATGGGCCGGCCAACTTTGAATCTTTGATTGTAGTTGATGTTTTGGTAAGATTTGATTTGATTTGGGTATGAGTAGTGGAAAGTAAGGAATGTTTGGATTTATTTGAGATTTTGTTAATATTTGATTTAAACGATTTAATGCATGACATTGTGTTGGGAAAGTGCCGATTTGATAGAGTTAATGCATGCGTAAAATGGGCTGGCCCAACTTGGCTGCGCTTCAGCGAAAGGTCGCATGTATGACGCTCGCGGGCGTAATATAGGGTTTGCATTGGGGTTGGTGGGAGTGAGGCGAGACTACCATTTCCCCCTTTAGGAGTAGAGATCCCCTCGTCCTCGCGCTCAACTCACGGCCTTGCCGCCATCGCCGTCGTATTCGCACTACACCAACGGTCCTGCTGCCGTCGCTACCGTCCTCGCGCTCCGCCAGACATCCAGCAGCTGTCCTCGCGCTCAGGATCCACCCCCCACCCCCTATACCCGTCGTCCAGCCCCCAACCTCGTCCGTCATCTCCCTCGCGCTTCTCCCCTGCCGCCGCCGCCCCCCCCCCCCCCCCCCCCCCTCGGCCCTGCCACGAGCTCTCCATCCATGCTCCCCGTCCCTGCTGCCACTGGTAGAGATCCATCATGATTATTCGTTTAACATTTGATATGGGTGAACTCTTTATCTCCAGTTTTCTAGGTGAGTTGGCGGCTTGGTCAAAAGGAAGCTCCTGGAGGTGCATAACCTCTGAGAATTTTTTACATGAAGCACTTTTGATTGTCAATATGTATTTCTAAGTTATATAGTGCAAACGATTGAGTTGGCTTCAACTTGCTGTAACATCATGTAGTTTCTGATGTTTCATTGTTTAATTTTGGGTTGACGGGCTTGGTGCTGCAGGAGCGGGTGTACATGATGGTGAGCTTGCAGGGCAGCGAGTACGTGGTACTACCTGGCACCAGGACGATGAGGTGGGCGAGCGAAGGGTGCCGAGGTGGACCCCGAGTCCGGTCAGCGTTTAAGGAGGCACATTCCAATTTTATTCTCCATCACTTTTGAATTGCATTGTCATCTACACTAGATATTTATGAATAACAGTGTCTACGTTTGATATAATTTTTTTATGTGAGTACGGTGTTGTTTTCCTTCTGCATGGATATGGCAGTTCATGTTTCTTTTTATTTTTTTGCTTACACAAATTTATAGCAATATCATTATCTGTGATACAACAGGCTACCAATACACCATTTTTTTTACCAATTTTAAAGCAAATGTACCGTTATGCTGGTAATAATCTATGGGTTATGATTACATTAGCATTCAACATATACTCATCTTCCTCTGCATCCACATACCTTCAACTACTTGAAGCTGCATACGGTTTCCAGAGGGGAGAATTGCAAGTTCCGATCACATTCAAACCTTAGAGGCACCTTCTCATAGTGCCTCACACCGCATTGTTTGGACATGTGAATTCAAATGGTAGAGTCAGCCGCCTCGGTGCAATGGCTAAATAGTTTCAGAATTCAGACTTTCAGTGTACTTTTATGAGATGTTTGTGTTCATTCTGGTTGATGGCACAATATTTGTTCATTTGACAAGTTCATTCATTATACTAACCAAGGACATAACTTGCAGACCTTTGCCCTTTACTTTATGATTTGATTTATGGGAAGCCGAGTTATCTATATCGAACACATTTTTCTTTTTTTGCAGGATGGTTGATACATGTCTACGCATTTTGTCAGAGCAATTTGTAGTGGAAGAAGCAGCCTCGAACTGATAAGGCTACGGTTATTTCTATGAAGTAACGGTTATTGTTGTAGATAAAGTATGACAAGAAGGCAACTAATGTACCAGGAGGTGCAGGTACTACAACATACCAGATACATTAAGTTTATTGTTTCTCTCTCAGAAATATACATAGATCATTTTGAGCCTCGACTAGAGTGCCAGATTTCTGCCTGAACTTATAGCATTACTAGATAACGTTTTGTATCTTGTTGATAAAACTGAACTCCACATACTGCGGTTCATAATTAAAAATATGAAAATCAGACAACATCATCTGAAGTGCACATACATTGCTTAGGAGTTAACATACATAGATCAGTTTGGTGTTATCACTTTGATGGTCACAATCTAAAGATCTCATGGCATAAACTGAATTTCACATACTACAGTTTTTTTGGTCTGAAGTTGTACATTTTAGTTCTACTTCATCAGATAACGTACAAACACAATTATTTGTACAATTATTTTCAAACTTTGAAGATCACATCAGCTTACTTCGTGTTAGAACAAATACAACTTCACATTTGCTGATCCTACTACAGTTTCTTGATGGAAATATGCCCTAGAGGCAATAATAAAGTTGTTATTATTTTATATTTCCTTGTTCATGATAAAGGTTTATTATTCATGCTAGAATTGTATTGACCGGAAACTTAAATACATGTGTGAATACATAAACAAATACCGTGTCCCTAGTGAGCCTCTACTAGACTAGCTCGTTGATCAAAGATGGTTAAGGTTTCCTAACCATAGACATGAGTTGTCATTTGATAACGGGATCACATCATTAGGAGAATGATGTGATGGACAAGACCCATCCGTTAGCTTAGCATATGATCGTTCTGTTTATTGCTACTGCTTTCTTGAATGTCAAATACATGTTCCTCAGACCATGAGATCATGCAACTCCCGGATATCGGAGGAATACCTTATGTGCTATCAAACGTCACAACGTAACTGGGTGATCATAAAGATGCTCTACAGGTATCTCCGAAGGTGTCCGTTGAGTTGGCATGGATCGAGACTGGGATTTGTCACTCCGTGTTTCGGAGAGGTATCTCTGGGCCCTCTCGGTAATGCACATCATAAGAACCTTGCAAGCAAAGTGACTAAGGAGTTAGTTACGGGATGATGTATTACGGAACGAGTAAAGAGACTTGCCAGTAACGAGATTGAACTAGGTATGGAGATACCAACGATCGAATCTCGGGCAAGTAACATACCGACGGACAAAGGGAATTACGTATGTTGTCATTGCGGTTCGACCGATAAGATCTTCGTGGAATATGTAGGAACCAATATGGGCATCCAGGTTCCGCTATTGGTTATTGACCGGAGAGGCGTCTCGGTCATGTCTACATCATTCCCGAACCCGTAGGGTCCGCACGCTTAACGTTCGTTGACGATATAGTGTTATATGAGTTATGTGAATTGGTAACCGAATGTTGTTCGGAGTCCCGGATGTGATCCCGGACGTCACGAGGAGTCTCGGAATGGTCGAGAGGTAAAGATTTATATATGGGAAGTCATATTTTCGGTTCCGGAAAAAGGTGCAGTTTTTTCGGTATTGTACCGGGAAGCTTCCAGAAGGTTCCGGAGGATTCTGGGGGGGTCCGGAAGTCCACAAGTGGGTCCACCACGTCTCAAGGGCTGGCATGGGCTAAGGCGAGGCGCCCTGGCCTTATTGGGCCAGTCGCACAAAGTCCTCAAAAGCCCACGCAGCTATGGAAGGAAAAAGGGAGAGTCCTAGTAGGAATAGGATTGGACTTTGGAGTGCAAGTCCACGTGTGTACTATTCACGGTTACTGTTCACGTGGCACTATTCCTTCTACTCCAAGCCCCTACACATATATAAATAGAGGAGAGGGGGCGCCCCAAAAGAGGACACAACATTGTCTTAGCCGTGTGCGGCGCCCCCCACCACAGTTCCGTCCCTCGGTCATATTTTCGTAGTGCTTGGGCGAAGCCCTGCGGAGATAGCATCACCATCACCGTCACCACGCCGTCGTGCTGCCGGAACTCATCCACTACCTCGCCGTCTTGCTGGATCAAGAAGTCGAGGACGTCACCGAGCTGAACGTGTGCTGAACGCGGAGGTGCCGTACGTTCGGTGCTCGGTCGGTTGGATCGTGAAGTTGTTCGACGACATCAACCGCGTTGTTCTAACGCTTCCGCTTACGGTCTACGAGGGTACGTAGACACACTCCCCCTCTCGTAGCTATGCATCTCCATGGATAGATCTTGCGTGTGCGTAGAAATTTTTTGTTTTCCATGCAACGTTCCCCAACAGTGGCATCATGAGCCAGGTCTATGCGTAGATGATGTGCACGAGTAGAACACAAAGAGTTGCGGGCGGTGATCGTCATACTGCTTACCACCAACGTCTTATTTTGATTCGGCGGTATTGTAAGATGAAGCGGCCCGGACCAACCTTACATGTCCACGTACATGAGACCGGTTCCACCGACAGACATGCAACTTGTTTTGCATAAAGGTGGCTGGCGGGTGTCTGTTTCTCCTACTTTAGTTGAATCGAATTTGACTACGGCCGGTCCTTGAAGAAGGTTAAAACAGCAAACTTGATAATTCACCGTTGTGGTTGTTTTTCCGTAGGTAAGAACGGTTCTTGCTAGAAACCCGTAGTAGCCACGTAAAACTTGCAACAACAAAGTAGAGGACGTCTAACTTGTTTTTGCAGGGTATGCTGTGATGTGATATGGTCAAGACATGATGTGATATACGTTGTTGTATGAGATGATCATGTTTTGTAATTTATCGGCAACCGGCAGGAGCCTTATGGTTGTCTCTTTATTGTATGAAATGCAAGCGCCATGTAATTGCTTTACTTTATCGCTATGCGTTAGCAATAGTTGTAGAAGCAATAGTTGGCGAGACGACCACGACGCAACGATGGAGATCAAGGTGTCGAGCCGGTGACGATGGAGATCATGACGGTGCTTTGGAGATGGAGATCAAAAGCACAAGATGATGATGGCCATATCATATCACATATTTTGATTACATGTGATGTTTATCCTTTATGCATCTTATTTTGCTTAGAACAACGGTAGCATTATAAGATGATCCCTTCACTAAATTTCAAGATAAAAGTGTTCTCCCTAAGTATGCACCATTGCTAAAGTTCGTCGTTTCGAAGCACCTCGTGATGATCGGGTGTGATAGATTCTATGTTCACATACAACGGGTGTAAGCCAGTTTTACACAAGCAGAATACTTGGGTTAAACTTGACGATCCTAGCATGTACAGACATGGTCTCGGAACACTGGAGACCGAAAGGTCGAACATGAGTCTAGTAGATATGATCAACATGGAGATGTTCACCATTGATGACTATCCCATCTCACGTGATGATCGGACATGGGCTAGTTGATTTGGATCATGTATCACTTAGTTAACTTGAGGGATGTTAATTTAAGTGGGAGTTCATTAGTAATTTGATTAATTGAACTTAATTTATCATGAACTTAGTCTTGATAGTTTCTTTGCATATCTATGTTGTAGATAAATGGCCCGTGCTACTGTTCCGTTGAATTTTAATGCGTTCCTAGAGAAAGCTAAGTTGAAAGATGATGGTAGCAACTACACGGACTGGGTCCGTAACTTGAGGATTATCCTCATTGCTGCACAGAAGAATTATGTCCTTGATGCACCGCTACGTGATGGACCTGCTGCAGGAGCTGCTGCAGACGTTGTGAACGCCTGGCAGGCTCGATCTGATGACTACTCGATAGTTCAGTGTGCCATGCTCTACGGCTTAGAACCGGGACTACAAAAGCGTTTTGAACGCCACGGAGCATATGAGATGTTCCAAGAGCTGAAATTGATATTTCAAGCTAATGCCCGGGTTGAGAGATATGAAGTCTCCAACAAGTTCTTCAGCTGTAAGATGGAGGAGAACAGTTCTGTCAGTGAACACATACTCAGAATGTCTGGGTACCACAACCACTTGACTCAGCTGGGAATTGATCTTCCGGTTGAGAGTGTTATTGACAGAGTTCTTCAGTCACTGCCACCAAGCTATAAAGGCTTCGTGATGAACTATAATATGCAAGGGATGGAGAAGACAATTCCCGAGCTCTTCGCGATGCTGAAATCGGCGAAGGTAGAAATCAAGAAGGAGCATCAAGTGTTGATGGTTAACAAGACCACTAGTTTCAAGAAAAAGGGCAAGGGAAAGAAGGGGAACTTCAAGAAGAACGGCAAGCAAGTTGCCGCTCCCACGAAGAAACCCAAAGCTGGACCCAAGCCTGAAACTGGGTGCTTCTACTGCAAAGGGACTGGTCACTGGAAGCGGAACTGCCCCAAGTATTTGGCGGATAAGAAGGATGGCAAAGTGAGAAAAGGTATATTTGATATACATGTTATTGATGTGTTCCTTACTAATGCTCGCAGTAGCGCCTGGGTATTTGATACTGGTTCGGTTGCTCATATTTGTAACTCGAAACAGGAGCTACAGAATAAGCGAAGATTGGCTAAGGACGAGGTGACGATGCGCGTCGGGAATGGTTCCAAGGTTGATGTGATTGCCGTCGGCACGCTACCTCTACATCTACCTTCGGGATTAGTTTTAGACCTCAATAATTATTATTTGGTGCCAGCGTTGAGCATGAACATTATATCTGGATCTTGTTTATTGCGAGACGGTTATTCATTTAAGTCAGAGAATAATGGTTGTTCTATTTATATGAGTAACATCTTTTATGGTCACCCACCTTTTGTGAATGGTCTGTTCTTGTTGAATCTCGATCGTAGTAATACACATATTCATAATATTGATGCCAAAAGATGCAAAGTTGATAATGATAGTGCAACATACTTGTGGCACTGCCGTTTAGGTCATATTGGTGTAAAGCGCATGAAGAAACTACATGCGGATGGACTTTTGGAATCTCTTGATTATGAATCATTTGATACTTGCGAACCATGCCTCATGGGCAAGATGACTAAAACTCCGTTCTCCGGAACAATGGAGCGAGCTACTGATTTGTTCGAAATAATACATACCGATGTATGCGGTCCGATGAATGTTGAAGCACGCGGCGGGTATCGTTATTTTCTAACCTTCACAGATGATTTGAGTAGATATGGGTATATCTACTTGATGAAACACAAGTCTGAAACATTTGAAAAGTTCAAAGTATTTCAGAGTGAAGTAGAGAATCATCGTAACAAGAAAATAAAGTTTCTACGATCTGATCGCGGAGGCGAATATTTGAGTTACAAGTTTGGCCTTCATTTAAGAAAATGTGGAATTGTTTCACAACTCACGCCACCTGGAACACCACAGCGTAATGGTGTGTCCGAACGTCGTAACCGTACTTTATTGGATATGGTGCGTTCTATGATGTCTCTTACCGATTTGCCACTATCGTTTTGGGGTTATGCATTAGAGACAGCTGCATTCACGTTAAAGAGGGCACCGTCTAAATCCGTTGAGACGACACCGTATGAACTATGGTTTGACAAGAAACCTAAGCTGTCGTTTTTTAAAGTTTGGGGATGCGATGCTTATGTGAAAAAGCTTCAACCTGATAAGCTCGAACCCAAAGCGGAGAAGTGCGTCTTTATAGGATACCCTAAAGAAACAATTGGGTACACCTTCTACCACAGATCCGAAGGCAAGATCTTTGTTGCCAAGAATGGGTCCTTTCTAGAGAAGGAGTTTCTCTCGAAAGAAGTGAGTGGGAGGAAAGTAGAACTTGATGAGGTAATTGTACCTTCTCTCGAATTGGAAAGTAGCTCATCAGAGAAAACCGTTCCCGTGATGCCTACACCAATAAGAGAGGAAGATAATGATAAAGATCATGAAACTTCAGATCAAGTTACTACTGAACTTCGTAGGTCGACCAGAGTACGTTCCGCACTAGAGTGATACGGTAATCCTGTTCTGAAAGTTATGTTGTTAGACAACGGCGAACCTATGAACTATGAAGAAGCTATGATGAGCCCGGATTCTGACAAATGGCTTGAGGCCATGAAATCTGAGATAGGGTCCATGTATGAGAACAAAGTGTGGACTTTGGTGGATTTGCCCGATGATCGGCAAGCCATTGAGAATAAATGGATTTTTAAGAGGAAGACAGATGCTGATGGTAATATCACTGTCTACAAAGCTCGACTTGTCGCGAAAGGTTTTTCGACAAGTTCAAGGGGTTGACTACGATGAGACTTTCTCACCTGTAGCGATGCTTAAGTCTGTCCGAATCATGTTAGCAATTGCCGCATTTTATGATTATGAAATCTGGCAAATGGATGTCAAAACTGCATTCCTTAATGGATTTCTCAAAGAAGAGTTGTATATGATGCAACCAGAAGGTTTTGTCGATCCTAAGGGTGCTAACAAAGTGTGAAAGCTCCAGCGATCCATCTATGGATTGGTGCAAGCATCTCGGAGTTGGAATATACGCTTTGATGAGGTGATCAAAGCATATGGTTTTGTACAAACATACGGTGAAGCCTGTATTTACAAGAAAGTGAGTGGGAGCTCTGTAGCATTTCTAATATTATATGTGGATGACATATTGTTGATTGGAAATGATATAGAATTTCTGGATGGCATAAAGGGATACTTGAATAAGAATTTTTCAATGAAAGACCTCGGTGAAGCTGCTTATATATTGGGCATCAAGATCTATAGGGATAGATCAAGACGCTTGATAGGACTTTTACAAAGCACATACCTTGACAAAGTTTTGAAGAAGTTCAAAATGGATCAGTCAAAGAAAGGGTTCTTGCCTGTCTTGCAAGGTGTGAAGTTGAGTCAGACTCAATGCGCGACCACGGCAGAAGATATAGAGAAAATGAAAGTCATTCCCTATGCCTCAGCCATAGGTTCTATTATGTATGCCATGCTGTGTACCAGACCTGATGTGTGCCTTGCCATAAGTTTGGCAGGGAGGTACCAGAGTAATCCAGGAGTGGATCACTGGACAGCGGTCAAGAATATCCTGAAGTACCACCAAGGACATGTTTCTCGTTTATGGAGGTGACGAAGAGCTCGTCGTAAAGGGTTACGTTGATGCAAGCTTCGACACTGATCCGGATGACTCTAAGTCACAAACCGGATACATATTTATATTAAATGGTGGAGCTGTCAGTTGGTGCAGTTCCAAGCAGAGCGTCGTGGCGGGATCTACGTGTGAAGCGGAATACATAGCTGCTTCGGAAGCAGCACATGAAGGAGTCTTGATGAAGGAGTTCATATCCGATCTAGGTGTAATACCTAGTGCATCGGGTCCAATGACAATCTTTTGTGCCAACACTGGAGCAATTGCCATAGCCAAGGAGCCCAGGTTTCACAAGAAGACCAAACACATCAAGAGACGCTTCAACTCCATTCGTGAATATGTCAAGGATGGAGACATAGAAATTTGCAAAGTACACACGGATCTGAATGTGGCAGACCCGTTGACTAAGCCTCTTCCACGAGCAAAACATGATCAGCACCAAGACTCCATGGGTGTTAGATTCATTACTATGTAATCTAGATTATTGACTCTAGTGCAAGTGGGAGACTGATGGAAATATGCCCTAGAGGCAATAATAAAGTTGTTATTATTTTATATTTCCTTGTTCATGATAAAGGTTTATTATTCATGCTAGAATTGTATTGACCGGAAACTTAAATACATGTGTGAATACATAAACAAATACCGTGTCCCTAGTGAGCCTTTACTAGACTAGCTCGTTGATCAAAGATGGTTAAGGTTTCCTAACCATAGACATGAGTTGTCATTTGATAACGGGATCACATCATTAGGAGATTGATGTGATGGACAAGACCCATCCGTTAGCTTAGCATATGATCGTTCTGTTTATTGCTACTGCTTTCTTGAATGTCAAATACATGTTCCTCAGACCATGAGATCATGCAACTCCCGGATATCGGAGGAATACCTTGTGTGCTATCAAACGTCACAACGTAACTGGGTGATCATAAAGATGCTCTACAGGTATCTCCGAAGGTGTCCGTTGAGTTGGCATGGATCGAGACTGGGATTTGTCACTCCGTGTTTCGGAGAGGTATCTCTGGGCCCTCTCGGTAATGCACATCATAAGAAGCTTGCAAGCAAAGTGACTAAGGAGTTAGTTACGGGATGATGTATTACGGAACGAGTAAAGAGACTTGCCGGCAACGAGATTGAACTAGGTATGGAGATACCGACGATCGAATCTCGGGCAAGTAACATACCGACGGACAAAGGGAATTACGTATGTTGTCATTGCGGTTCGACCGATAAGATCGTCGTGGAATATGTAGGAACCAATATGGGCATCTAGGTTCCGCTATTGGTTATTGACCGGAGAGGCGTCTCGGTCATGTCTACATCATTCCCGAACCCGTAGGGTCCGCACGCTTAACGTTCGCTGACGATATAGTGTTATATGAGTTATGTGAATTGGTAACAGAATGTTGTTCGGAGTCCCGGATGAGATCCCGGACGTCACGAGGAGTCTCGGAATGGTCGAGAGGTAAAGATTTATATATGGGAAGTCATATTTTGGGTTCCGGAAAAAGGTGCAGTTTTTTCGGTATTGTACCGGGAAGCTTCCAGAAGGTTCCGGAGGATTCCGGAGGGGTCCGGAAGTCCACAAGTGGGTCCACCACGTCCCAAGGGCTGGCATGGGCTAAGGGAAGGCGCCCTGGCCTTATTGGGCCAGGCGCACAAAGTCCTCAAAAGCCCACACAGCTAGGGAAGGAAAAAGGGAGAGTCCTAGTAGGAATAGGATTGGACTTTGGAGTCCAAGTCCACGTGTGTACGATTCACGGTTACTGTTCACGTGGCACTATTCCTTCTACTCCAAGCCCCTAGACATATATAAATAGAGGAGAGGGGGCGCCCCAAAAGAGGACACAACATTGTCTTAACCGTGTGCGGCGCCCCCCTCCACAGTTCCGTCCCTCGGTCATATTTTCGTAGTGCTTGGGCAAAGCCCTGCGGAGATAGCATCACCATCACCGTCACCACGCCGTCGTGCTGCCGGAACTCATCCACTACCTCGCCGTCTTGCGAGATCAAGAAGTCGAGGACGTCACCGAGCTGAACGTGTGCTGAACGCGGAGGTGCCGTACGTTCGGTGCTCGGTCGGTTGGATCGTGAAGTTGTTCAACGTCATCAACCGCGTTGTTCTAACGCTTCCGCTTACGGTCTACGAGGGTACGTAGACACACTCCCCCTCTCGTAGCTATGCATCTCCATGGATAGATCTTGCGTGTGCGTAGAAAATTTTTGTTTTCCATGCAACGTTCCCCAACATTTCTTGCATGTAATATGTTGAATAAAATTTGTAGATATGCCTGCCATGGCAAAATGCTTATTCTATGTATATGCAGTTATGTCTGCATGATGATTCCTTTTAGCATTTTATAAATATTTTACCGCATGTATGACAGAACTATGTTATGTGTGTTATGGACATATGTCATAAATAGTTAATTCTTGTGCTTCTCTTGGCTGCCAATCTCCCTATGAGCTTCGAAGAACTTGAGCTGACTGCACTTTCTACAAAATTCTTGTGGAGTATTTTCAGGTAATCAGCCACCTAGTACGCATGGATGTGATGACTTTGGAGTGTTATGGAGCATTTGGCTGTCTGCAGTATTTTGGACCAGCCAACTTAATTGTAATCATGAATCTTATGTGTGTTCTAGACCATTTGGTGCTTAAGTGTTATGGAGTAGAAATCTTGTGCTCATGGATGTGACTCAAGTGTTTTGGACCATTTAGTGTTTCAACTATTTTAGACCAGCAAATAGGGGTCCTTTAATGTGACTTGTGTTTTCTGGATGGTTGCCAAGATGGCCAAACTTTGCTTTGTGAAGATTGACTTGTGTTTGAACCTGTGATCAATATATATATATATATATATGTATTTTTGTTACCATATTATCAATGATTGTGCAATATGTGTTCATCTTGATCCTGTACATCCCTAACCAGACATGTGGATAACGGTTTGTGGATAACGGTTGAGCATTGTATAGCATTTGAATCGGAGCAGTATCCAATTGTTGTTTTGGTTGTACACCATCTTACCAACAATTTATATGTCGGCAAAAACATTCCAACGGAGAAAGTGTCGGCAGAAGTACACCCCTAACCAGACAAACCATGTGTCGGCAATGCTAAAGACCTATTTAGACAGACTAAGTGTCGGCATAGGTAGGGTGTACGTTGACTTACCATCTGTCGGCATAGGTAGGGTGTACACGGACAGACCATGTGTCGACGTATGTAGGGTGTACATTGACACATTATCTGTCGGTGTAGGTAGGGTATTTGCTGACAAAAAAAGTGTCCGCAAGTGAACTTCTATCAGCAATACCTATCCCCACAGCAAGTCCTCTGACTGTTTTATCTTGTGTCAGCATATTTGTTAGCTACAAGTTATCTGTCGGCAAAGGTACCCTATGCCAACAGATTGATGTGTCGCCAAAACTTGACCGTGGTGTAGTGTCACCCATGTCTGAAAACTACACCCTCCGTCCCATAATATAAGATCATTTTGCAAGCTAAAACGGCTTGCAAAACAATCTTATATTATGGGACGGAGGGAATATCTCGCTAGGGTGCGGCATGCAAGGGTGTGTGCCCGATTTTACTCCACTTTTTAGAAGTTGGATAGCATTAGTCTAGCCATGGTGGGAGTAACTTAGCTAGTAACATGACGGACCTGAAAGCAAATTTGTTTATGTGGCAGGTAGTTAATGAGGAGAGAGATGTTTGGGGTAACATAATATGTTACCGTAACATAATGCACCGCGAGGCAAAATGACTCTACATCTAAATAAATGAAGGCTTGCATGATACGACACATATGTTACTACACATTATGAAGGTACTAACTTAGACTAGTAACATACTTCCCACTATGACCAGCCTTAAGGGTTTTTATGAGTTATGCCACTAGTTGTGCCCCAATACTCAGTGTTGCCATTAGAAGATACATCTGCTCAAAAATGCCATCGTTGCATGAGATGCTTTCTCAAAAATGACATTAGACACCTAAAAAATGCAATTGTTTCATTAGATGTTTGCTCAAAAATGCCATTAAACATCATTATTGTCAGGTCACACCCGTTGAACATGTTATATGACCAGAATACCCCTAGACCGGCATGTCAGCTCTCTCTATCTCACAATGATAAGTGTGGGCCCCACTTGTCAGGAGTAAGCAAGCGAATTTTAGAGGAAAATAAGAATGCTGTTGGGGATCGAGTGGGACCCACAGTTTATCTTAGTCACATAGAGGGAGAACTGACATGTTGCTCCATGTGTATTTTTGTCATATAACATGAGTTGATAGTAATGGTGTCTAGTGGCATTTTTGAGCATGCGCCTAATGGAGCGATGACATTTTTGAGGAGTTGAAACTCCTAGTGACAAAACTGAGTAGTGGGACATAACTAGTGGCATAAATGATAAAAACCTGAGTATTAAAGGGTATTCCATAACCATAGCAAAAACATGGGAGTTACGCAAAAAAAGAAAGGTTGACTGGATGGATATTTTTCCTCTAAAATGTAAATGGAGGGCAACGAATTCCATAGAAAAAAACTACTGGTAAGGATGGCAAGTAAAATCGAATTCTAGAAAATTCTCAAGGATGATATCCGATCGAGCAACACATACGAATTCTAGAGTGTTCTCAGATCCTATCCGATCGAGCAACACGTACGATCCGCCTGTCCCTGTCCCTGCGCGTGATACGGATGAGCAACACGTACGATCCTCCAGCTCGTGTTACGGATGTTTAACAACGTGTTGCATTAGGGGTCTCTCGTTCCTTCTCCTCTCTTCTCTACTATTCGAGAGAGGCGGTACACAGGGCGTCTTGAGCCCGGCCTGATCCCGGACCTTTGCCGCCGGCGACTTCGGTCGGGAAGGAGATGGGAGAGGGGATCGGTGCTCTGTTGTAGATAGTAGTACTAGCTTTGATGTTTCCTTAGAGGATTTGGGCTTTATGCCGGAGACTGGCGCTATGCCGATGGAGTGCAATCCGTTGTCGCTCGCGTGCAGCGACTGGTGGTCTACTCTGGGGAGGCGAGTGGTTTCCCCTCATGCACTCGCTCAGGTTGTCCAGTGGCACCAGCACGGGACTCCGCCGGTTCGCAGCCGCAACGCGAGGCCTGGTGGCCGCAGCTCGTGGAGGGAGGAGCGTGTCCGCCGCGCCGGACATGGAGCCCCCGCCCCAACGAGACGACATGCACAACACCATAGAGTATTGCTACTTAGTTGATCACGTTATATCCCTTGCAAATTGCATGCTGGCGTTTTAATTAAAAATTGGGTTGGTTGGTTGGTCCGTGGTGTAGGGACGTGATGACCCACTCGTTCGGGGTGGCCTACTCGACGAGGTCGGACGAGGAAGGCTTCCGCGGGGTCTACGCGAGGGACGACGACCGGCCGGCGTTCAACCGTCCAGCGGCCGAGGCGCATCCGATCCATCCTCCTCCTGGTTTTTTTTTTTTTGAGTAATATCCATCCTCCTCCTGGTCCTTTTTGTTTATTAATCAACTTGGGCTAACCTAAGCGATATGATGGAGTTAACTGTGTTTTGCCTAATAATAACTGAGCTGTACTTTTTGTCTCAAGACACTGACGCCTCGCGGGTGAAGGAGGAAGAGAAGGCGCGCCGTCTCAAGGACGATAAGCGCGCCAGCTAGAACTGCATCCTTTGCAGCGATACATGTAAAGCTATATTTTAAGGAGCTTATCTATGTTGGTAATAATCTTGTGCTGTGTCGGCAAGCTAGTAAAATAACAAGGCATGCTTCCCAGCCTGTCTGTCTGTGAGCACGTGTGCAGTTAGCACGAGCCGTAAAAGCAAGAGATGAGTTGTAAAGTGATAGTGCTATGTAGAAGCTTGAATTTTTCTTTAGGTCGGTTTATTAGTAAGTCAGTTGTGAAGTCCTATATATAATGGACTCGAGTCTCTCCTTGTAAAAAAAATGGGATAAGCATATTTTTCGTCCTCGAATTCTCGCGAAAGTATAGAAATCGTCCCTCAACTTCAAAATCAACAAAACTCAGTCTCTCAACTATTTAAACCGGATAGTTTTTAACTCTGAAGGTGGTTTTGGTCCGGCGTGAACAGCAACTAGGTGAACAGTAAAATAGAATAAAGTAGCAAAAAAATCTAAAAGTTCTGAAATTTTATGGCATCAAAGATACTCGGTTGCGCAAGGTGCGTGCAAAATTTCGTGCTGTTTGGTCATTCGAGGCGCTCATGGAAAAAAAAAGGTAAATCTGCTCTAGGGTGAACAGTAAATTCGAAAAATATATAACAAGTCGGCATAGCAAATCTGCTCTAGGATGTTACAATAAGAACTACCAGTGTTCCTTCATCGCAATGTTTCGCTCGCTGCCTACCCATCAGTCGGAGGAGTCCAGTGTCGGAGCACGAGCTCCCCCTGCGGCCGAGAAGGCGGGTCCCAGTCGGACGATGGAGCAGATTGTCCCGCCGTGTCCCAAGGGGGACCTGGTGCTGTCGGTGGAAGAGATTGACGTAGGCCGCGTACCATCACCTCCGCCGGGGCTTCCACATGGACTTCCAGCCACTTCGAGTCTGCTAAATGGACCGCTGGAAGCCAGGCGAAGTCCTGTGGGAGATCGATGACGTCCAGGAGTCGAAAGAGTGGGAGGAGGCAGTGAACATCATCACTCAACTCGGTGACCAGCTCCCGGAGTTGTTGAAGACCCTGAAGAAGGGTTTCGACACCCTGAAGGGCAGCACCAACCTAGTAAATGGCAGGCTACAGCCGTTGGTGCAGGTATGTTTTTTGTCCTTGTATTTCCTTCTCTTTTTTATATGACACGCGTGCGCGGATAGTGCACTCACTTGGGTGTAGCCCTCGAACCTCTGGCCTACTCGTGGAGCCGGGCGGAGGTTCTTTGTTAGCTTGTACATTACACACCAGGGGCACCATAAGTGCACCTAGTGGGTGTAGCCCTCGGGCCTCCACTCGGTTCATGGACCGAGTGGAGGGTCTTGATGATTTGTTCCCAAGCAGCTGACTTCTTTTGTCATTTTGCATAATCTAACCAAGAGGTCTAGGGATAAGACAGAATTCCTCCTAGACAAACTCCCCTTCTTCGACCGATTCGGCCAGCGCAAAATCGAGTGAGATAACCTGAAGGCCACGCTCTAGATGGCATAGGAGCAAGTGGTCTCGAGGGAGGCCTATGTCGCGTCCTTGAAGAAGGACATCTGCAGCGAGGCTTCCCGGGCTCAAGGTAATGAGCACGAACTTCATTGGTCATCTTTGCTTTTGCTATACCGATATGTTGTAACATTTTTGCAGCTGCTCAAAACGAGGCCTCCAAGCTCAAGAAGGAGCTTGAAGGCAAGACGGAGACCCCGACAAATATGAGGGGACTCAATAAACCCGGACGAAGGGAGTATATAACACTATAAAACAGTTTATAATCATATTTTGAAGAGTTTTGTTTCGGTACACTCGCCCTAGAAAAGTTTACAGATTTCGATGCAGATTAAAGGTGAAGATTAGAAGTTACACCTTCAATAAAAAAATAGATTGTTCTGATCTCTTGTTTTATGCATTGGAGAATAGGGATTAGAATTAGTTGATCATGAATGTATGAGAATATCCTTTTTAGTAACTTTAAGATTTGTGTAAACTTTTAATGAGGGTGTACCGAAGCAAAGCTCTATTTTGAAACAGAACCAACGTTTACATGCTCCCACCATTTTGCGGTATTGTACGCAGGTTTAGATGCGTGGAGCATCGTGCGCCCACCATTTTGCACCTACCTCCATCTCCTACGTACGGTCGCTATCACATGATGCGGTCCGGCGAACGATGGTGCCACGTCGCCAGCCACACGAATTATAAAGGAAAAACAATTCCGTCGCCGTCGGCAGTAGTAAATGGGACGTGGGCCTCTCGCGCACGGCACCGACGCCAGCAAGACATTAGATCGACGCCAGCCTCCGTTTCCAACGCCCACCCCTTTTCCTCGCCTTCCGGTCTACTCCTCGTCCTCTCCCAAGACACCGAGCTCGTCGAGGGAGCGCGTCGACGTCGCATCCATGGCCGCCGCTGCGTTCTCCATCAGGTTGGTCCGCCTCGTTTCGTCGTTTTATGGTGGCCAGTGTGCGCGTTTTTCTTCCTGATCTCCGTTTGTGATTTATCCAAAGGGGGCACGCGGCGAGCATGAGGGGCCAGGCGGCAGAGGAGGGGCGGCGTCCCTTGGGCGTCGAGGATATCCCGCCTATCAAGGCCCCGAGGTTCCGGTGGTGGGCGGACGAGCTAGCCTCCGCCGTGCCTGCTGCGGCGTCCCCGAGGAAGTCGAAGCCGCCGAAGAAGAGGTCCATCTCTGACCTCTTCGAGGCGGAGCCCCCCGCTGGTGATAGCCGATGCAACGAGCAAACGGAGGTGGGCGGCGACGAGGCGCTGTTCACGATCGTGAGGCGGGCCATGGAAGAGAAGAAACGGAAGATGAGACTGCAAGCGGACGAGGCGGCGGCGGCAGCTGCGCCGGAGAGCAGCCGAGGGCGAGAGCAGCCGAGGGGAATTTCGCAGCCAGAAAGGTACGTGGTCCAGCCCAGCCCAACTCTGCATGTCTGTCAATGCAATGATGTCGTCTGCTACTTTTTTTTAGGGGAAAACGGTCGGCCTTTATTGAATATCAATAGTTCTTTTTTTTTTCTGAACAATCAAGCGCGGTGAGGATCCCCACCTGAATGCAATACTCGTCTGCTACTTCTTTTTAGGGGAAAACGGTCGGCCTTTATTGAATATCAATAGTACTTTTTTTTTAAACAATCAAGCGCCGCGGCATTACTCAAAGGGTCATGAAGGCAAGTTTACAAGATTGCGCTAGCGCGCGAGGAGAGGTATTGTCGCCCTGACATGGCGGCAACCTTCCGAATCAGGTCCTTAAACCTATGAATCCATAGAGTGAAGTCGGAAATAATAGCTATGGTTACAGTCGACATATGAAACTTGTTATGGAAAACCCGAGCGTTCCGCAAATCCCAGATCTTCCAGAGGATGGTGAGGGCGGCTGAAGGCCAAATGTCGTTGTCATGGCTGGGAGGGGTGGCCACATCCCAGGTCTGGTCAATGGAGGTGGGAGGAAGTAAGTCAAGATCCGACCAGACCTGGACCACATGAGGGCATAGAAAAATGATATGCATCGCATCCTCGAGGTGACCGTCACATCTGGGGCAAATCGTGTCGTGGATGATGGTCTTGCAGAAGAGGTTCGCTTTGGAGTTGAGGCGGTCCTTCAATAGAAGTCAGCCAAAGAGCTGGACCTTGATGGGCACCATGTACGCCCAGATGATGAGGGCCTTGGCGTCGTCATTCGCATCGGGGGAGAGCAGACGGTAAGCGTTCCTGGAGGAGAAGTGAGGCCCATGGGTTAGGCAACCTTTCGTCGTCGGCGTCGTTGTGATCGAAATCCTGCAACAAAGACAACACAACATCCAGCTCGGCAGAGGCAAAAACAGTAAGGCGGTTCCGTAGGTTAGTCAACAAGCCATCCTGCATAATTTGTGAGACCATAACAGTAGGGTTAAGGGAGTGGGAATGTAGGTGTGGGAAGGCTGTAGCTAGGGGTTATGTGAGAATCCAAGTATCGTTCCCAAAAAAGGTGGAGAGGCCATTGTTTGTATGGACAAAGGAGAATTTTTGGAGGGTGGGTAGCTGGTGGTTTACAGTTTTCCATATGAAGGTGGGGTGAGAGGTTTTATCGGCAATAGCAGTGGAGTAGCGTTTGTGGTACCTGTGGATCCAAGGCAAATCCGGGGATTGTAACAGTTTGTAAGCAAATTTCTTGAGAAGGCAGTTATTTTGAAGTAGCAAGTTTTTTATGTCAAGACCACCATTTTTTTTAGGTTTACAAACATTTTTCCAAGCAATGAGACACTGGGCTCCCGTACAAGTTTCTTCCGTAGCCAAAAGAAAGCCCAACGAATTGCATCAATCTCTTTCAAAACTTTTTTTGGGAGGCGGAAGACAGACATGAAGTAAACCGCGAGTGAGTCGTGGATGGAGGAGAGAAGTGTGAGCCTGGAAGCTCGAGAGAGTAAACGAGCGGCCCAGCTAGAGAGGTACTTGTAGAAGTTCTGAGTGATCAGCTGAAAAACGGATGGCGGGAGTTTAAGGTGGGAGAGAGGGGAACCAAGGTAGGTTTGGAGGAATGATGAAACGGGGCACCCAAGGGTGGTGGCAATGATGTTAGACGTGTCTGGGTCGGAGTGGAGAGGGACAAAAGTAATTTTGTGGAAGTTGATGGATAAACCTGTGGCTAGGGCGAAATTGCCGAGGATGGTTTTGAGTTGGGAAGCGGCATCGGCAGAGGCATGCACGAGGATTAACGTTTCATCAGCGTATTGAAGCACCGAGGGGGGTAGATCGGGATAGATAGGGTGGAGGAGCAGCCCATCCCCATGTGCGTGAAGGATCATGCGTTGGAGGAGGTCGGCAACAATGATGAAGAGGTAGGGCGATAGGGGGTCACGTTGTCGAAGGCCATTCTTGTAGTCAATCCACGATCCATGCACGCCATTGAGCAGGACCGCAGTTTTACCAGATGAGAGGAGGTTCCGGATCAAAGAGCACCATCTAGCAGGAAAACCTCTATGGGATGGTATAAGGAGCAGGGAGTCCCAGGAGATAGAATCGATGGCTTTGCAGAAATCAAGCTTGAGGACCATGGTAGGAGCCTTTCTGGAGTGATAGCAGCTTAGGAGGTCGGCGGCATAGATCTTGATGACTCCAGCCAGGGGCGGTAACCACTTTGATGCAGCAGGGCCTGTTCGTCCTGTAGCTAGCTTCTGATCCTGCGTAATCTGTGAGAGATCCGAGATATAACTCTGCACAAAACCAATAATTGTGATTGGACTTTGAAAGATATTTTCATGCAATGCCTTCCGTCTCGCCACCCAAATTGCCCAAAATGTGACCGAAACCCTGATAAAACCATCTTGGCTGAGAGTATCGCTCAAGGGAAAGAGCCATTCCTTCGCGTCCGGACAGATGGAAGCACACATATGCTCTGTCAGTTCCTCATCCGATAATGCGTAGATGCACCGTGACATTGTGCAATCAAGGAGGGCATGCCTCCAAGTATCTTTGGCTGCATGGCATATGCCACATACACCGGTCATCGCCATGTTAAAATGTTCCAAGACTGCTCCAGTTGGGACCGAATTTTTTGCAAGACGCCACGCAAAGACTCAAATTTTTATCCTACTTTCACTTTCCACAACTTCCGTCATGAGCCTTCAGATTTGCTACTACTAGAACTCAGGTTGCCTTCTAGCCAATCCTCTCTCTGCTTCTTCGTTCTTACTAACATCCTGTAAGCTGATCGCACAGTGAAGACCCCTGACATTTCATGGTGCCATGCCCAGAAGTCATCATGTGATCCCTTGCTCAGCGGGATTTCTTTTATGACATCAACATCTAGAGGAAGGAAATGTTGCTGCAGCTTATTGACATCCCATTCTCTCTCCACTGTTATGAGTTCCGATACCCGGACAGGAGGTGCATTCGATATTGCAGCAAACGGCCGTAGCCTCTCCGTCCTAGGTAGCCAGTGATCTCGCCACACAAAAGTTATTTAACCATTGCCAATCCTCTTAATTAGACCAGTTTTGAGGACATCTCTGCCTTCGAGAACGATCCGCCAAATCTGAAATGGTTGTGTACCAAGTTCTGCTGATAAAATATCACCTTCAGGGTAGTATACAACTCTTATAACCCGTGCACTCAATGAATCTGGTGCATCCAGTAGTCGCCACGCCTGTTTAGCTAGTAGTGACAGGTTGAAAAGCTCCATATCCTTAGAATCCAGTCCTCCCATATGTTTTGGCATAGTCAAGGTGTCCCATGAAACCCAATGTGGCTTTCGTTTTCCTTCTTTACTTCCCCACTAGAACCTCCTTATTAGAGAATCCAGGTGCTCACACAGACACCTTAGTAGTTTAAAACATGCCATAGAGTACGTTGGAACGGCCCGTGCAACAGACTTAATTAAAATCTCTTTACCACCAGCGGAGAGGATCAACTCCATCCAACCTTGAATCTTGCTCCAAACTCTATCCTTTAGATATTTGAAAGCTCCATTATTAGACTTCCACACATCTGTGGCATGCCCAGGTATTTTTCAGAAAGGGGCTCATTTGATACATGCAACACATTCTTCATAGAATCATGAATACTGTTTGCAAATAAAACATGATTGACCGGGGGTGCTGCAGGCGCCACAAGGATGCCTGACAAATTTACCGATGTCCCCTGCTCCTCTTAAGGAGTGGCCGATGTAACTTCCTCCGCACAGAGGTCCCAATGCCGCTGAAAGAAATGCGCTGGAAAACCATCGGCACCGGGAGCCTTTGTAGGGTACATCTGAAATAATGCGAGTTTTACCTCAGCAGCAGTATATTCTGCATCCAGCTTCCTATTCATTTCGGTTGTTACTCTCCTTGGTACCGCATCACGCACCTCGTCCATCCCTGACGTGCCTTCAGACATGTCCAGTGTATGGTTAAACTCTATGGCCATTGCCTTCATAGCTTCGTGATCACCAATGAAGGATCCATCAACACGTTTTAATTGGACGATGCGGTTCTTCTTTCTTCTTCTACTCGCATATTGATGGAAAATATTTGTGTTACTGTCCCCAGCCGAAAGCCACTGGATCCCAGACCTTTCTTTCCACATTAATTGTTTCCAGCGATTTAACTCTGTAATCTGGTCTTTAACAGCCACCTCCTCCTTTGTAGAACCTATCCGCATAGGATCTGCTCGTAGGTGCTCAAGCTTTGCCATGAGATCGCGAGTTTGCTTTCTAACCAGACTAAACACAGTCGAGTTCCATCCCTGCAGCGCCCCCGCGGAGGTAGGCTGACGCTTGTCTTGCAGGTCATGCATGTTCGCTGCCTTCTCTTTATCTATCTAGCCACTGCTGTTCTAGGAACGTTGTGAAACCGTCATGGGTTTCCCACATTGTCTCGTAACGGAATTTAGCACTTCTCGTCCCACCTGCCCGAGCTGGTTCCTCCATTAGCAATAACAACGGACAATGATTAGACTGGGCAGCCGTAAGGTGGCACACTGAGGCAAGCAGGAACCGCGCTCACCAAGAGGTCGACGGAAGGGCTCTGTCCAATCTGACCCTAGTAAACGTGTTGCCGCGTACTGTCTTCTCAAAAGTCCAATCCAGTCCCAAGAAACCCAAGTCTGTCGCTTAGACCTCACACATCCACAGCCTCTCGGGACGCAAGCATCTCTTTGGTATCGCGCTCGCCAACCCCTTTATGTTCATCTTGATGAAGAACCTCATTATAATCTCCAATGCACACCCACGGAAGCGGGGACTCAGTGCGGAAGAACCTCAACAAATCCCAAGTTTTATGTCTTTCTTTTGTCCGTGCTTCTCCATAAATGCATGTCAGACGCCATGGCTCTAAGACCACCATATCAATGTGATACCGAGAAAAATGAATTAATTCCATACAAATATTATTGTTCCAGTACATGCCTAAACCTCCACTCCTACCATCACTAGTAACAACATAGCAATGATCAAACCCGAATCTATGCTTCAGTATTTCCACTCGGATACCTGCTACCTGGGTTTCAAATACACATAACACCGAGGGGGCAAACTGCCTCGTAATATTACGAAGAACTCTAAATGTCGCGCGGTTGCCAATCCCGCGACAGTTCCAACATATGCTATTCAGTGTGCCTGGCGGTACTCCACACAGGAGCCCACCAATCTTGCATCATCGGTCTTCGTTTTAGCGGGCGAAGTCCCGTGTTTGGCCTTCTTCCTTTCACGCGGCATCACATACCCTGGGGGACACTGGCGGACCGTAGTGGGGACCAAACCGGGCCACGGCCCAGCCTTTTTTCTGGATTTGCTCTTAGGATTTGCTATGACTTTGGCCCAATAACAGCAGATGGCCCACTCAGCAAGCTGTTGGCCCGTCCTTGGCCCGTTCTTCACTTTGTTCCACGGTCCGCCACTGCTGGGGGAAGGGGTGGAATCGGCACCGTCCCACCCGGTGGCACCTCCTTGTTCATGTCACCCCTAGCACCTTCAGTTTGTGTAGTCGCCACCCCCTAATTCCCAACCTGTCCACTGCTCAAGCTGAGCTTCTTCCTTACTGCCTCTGACTTGTTTTTCTGGTGCTCCTTTCCCCCAGCCGGATCTTGCTTGAGTGGGATGGACGCCGTATCAGCTAGATCATCTCCTGCTTCCTCATACAGGCCAGCATCCCTGGATGTACGCTTTCTCGGAATGCCACCCATGTTCTCACCACGACCAAAGTTCCTTCCCCGACATCGCGTACCCCTAGCAGGTCCACCACCTCTAGCACGTGGTGCAGCACCACCTCGGCCAGCGCCTTGGCCACCCCACATGTTCCTCTGGGTTGCTGCCATCCACTTCCCACATTCAATCTCCTCAGGTGCATGCACGCCGTCACCACATTCCTGTTAGCTTAAACCTGATTGTAGTTAGTGAAATGTGAACACTGTCTTGTGATTGTGGGCATGTCGGCTTGCAGCCTGTTGCAAGCCGGACTATGTGTGTGTGAAAAGTGCACATGAGTTGTGTGCTAGAGTGTGCAGGAGAGAGTCAAATTGGTTTTGACTTGGTCCTGGTGCATGCATGGCGCTGGACTAGAAGAGGTGGCAGCCTAGTTGTGTCCAGCAGCATGTCCGCATGTGGGTAGTACATGAGTTGTATTTGTCTTGCTGTAGGGGAAGTGAACCAGCTATGCCGGTTGTGGTGAGGCGGTTCACAAGTCCTATAAAAGGACTAGCAGATCATCCTTGTTATCTATTGCATAGGTTGCAATCCAAGCATCGGTTGCTAAGTAATAAAAGAGGCATTGGTTGCCCAGAACAAGAACTCTCTTGTGTGTGTCTGTCCACCAGGTGAGCAAGAGAGGTGTGTCCAAAGGGCCTGTGTCCAACAATTCCTCCATGTTATGACCCAAGATACCACAAACTTAACAGAAATAACCAATTTTCTTGTACTTCACATGCAAGAGGATCCTCTCTTTACCATTCAAGTTCAAAGGCGCAAAACGAACAAGTGGTTTATCCACCTCAAGCTTCGCCCTCACCCGCACATAGTTTCCTTCAAACAGCCTAGCGGGATTCATCTCCACACTTGCACCTATCCAATTCTTTGAGCTAGCTGATCCCCAATAGCCTGGGACCGATACAGATCTGGGATATCATGTATCCGTGCCCATACCTGAACACGCTTGAGCTTCCCAGCTTCCCGCGTTTGGGTTACCTTTCCCGTCATATTCCTCGATGACCACCATGAGACCCTGGAAGATCCAGGGGCCCTGAAACATCACCTTTTTCCAGTCACCGAGACAAAACATCTTGGTCACGAAGAGATTATCATCAACCTCCTGTATCTCCGGCTCATAGGCCAACCCCCAGGCAAATTTCACCGTGTCCTTAAAGGTGTCAGCACTGAAGATCTTCCTCGTGTTTAACCTCGCAACCGCAAGCCATCTTGCCGTCTTAGACAGCTCTGAGATCTCCTCTTCCCCGACAAAGACATCATCGAGCTCTACTTCCTTCAGCTTCATGTTTTTCATTGCAGCTTCACCTTTGCCCTTCTTGTTGCCCCGCGCCGAAGTGCCAGAACCCCTCGATGATGACAACGACATGTTGACGATCCAATCTCGCTTGCAGGAATCCACAGGGAGCCCAAGGCCGGGTAAAAGGATGAGGCCTTCCCCTTGATCAGCCCGAGCCCGCGCAGGTAGTTAGGTGAGAACAGGACGTAAGCAATGGTCGGAGAAGACTCAACGTCGACGGATTAGAGAAGCCCTAGCCACCTAAGGTACATGCACCTTTTTTTTTCTCAAGCTGCCGATAGAGAGAACCATGGACCGATATCGTCTGCTATTATTCCTATGTTTTTTATCCTGATTTTGTTTTACTTTTGATCTGCTCGGGAGGGATGGAACATTTGGTCAGATTATGGTTGCTTTGCTTGGCAGTATGCGGATGGCTAAATGCTTTGTAGCTCCCTGAGGAATCGGAAAATATTATTAGATTTGGTTGTCTTATGGCAGATAATTTGTTTGCTCTTTGTGCATGCATATTGGGGGGCAATTAGTTGTAGCTTTACACGGGGCCGTCCCATCTCCTGGCAGGATATTTTATGTAAGGTTTGATAGTGCCGAACCCATTTGCTAATCTGAACTAGGCCTAGCTAGTTCGTCTTCAAGGTTCTGGGGGCACTCGATAATTGCTGGCAGGTGCACGATGATTTTCTGGTTAAAGCTACTCATATAAGTGGTGAAGTTAGAACGATCATTGTGTTTCCTTTCTTGGCATCGTTACATTTGTTACCCCGTTACTGTTTGGTATCTGTAGATATTGTTATTTCATGCTTAATTTGTCCACACTGATCATCAGTCCCGAGTCACGCGTTGCACGGGACATTCATATGAGGATTTGTGCAGATTTTAGGGAACTTGCTGAGATGTATACAGTATACCTACAGTTGCTCATACATTTAATTAAGACCAATAAACAGTATGAGTCGGATAGAGTATGATGACCAGCTACCAGTAGTGCTTGTTACTCGAGACAGGCTAGTTGTTACTGCAGCATCTACATCCCATAGTACATGGTGCATCATGTTGCCTTTTTCTTACACCATGCACGGTGAGTTGTGAGCTACTTACATTTCAGCCTTGTGGACCCATGCACGAGAATTTATCATAGGAAACGGACGTGCAGCAGGCGTTTTACCAGATGGATATCTTTTGCCTTTTTCTCTTGGATAGGAAACTTCTTCTGTGAATCTATGTATGCGCATGATAGCTAGTGTGGAAATGTTTCAATAGGCCGTTGAGCATGCATAGGCTAGTGTTTAGATGATGGTGGTAGTTTCCAATGTGTCGTAGTCAGCTGTTACCATATGTTAGACATGATGCATGGTCTGCTGTTTGTACCCTCTTCTGGAGTATTCTAATAATTAGCGAGTTGACATGATGCAAATCCACGCACCTAGGTTCCAGACTTACTTCTACCCAAGTTTAAAGTGTGTGGGAATATAAGCCTTATTTCTCCACATCTGATATATAGTGTTTGAAGTTTTCTGCCTTGTTTGTTGCATTAACATTTAATATCGAGCTAACAATCGTAATATTGTTAGACCCACAGTACATGCATACACGCACATCATGTGTTGCACACTTTTAAGATTTTGTAATCCATCTTATTTGGTCTCTAAGTATTACATTGGGAATTTGATCTTTAAATTTTTAGTTGTTGCATAAATGCAAAATATGGTTTGGTTTTTGTATATTATTTCCACAATGGTGTCGGTCTATTCAATTGGACTTGATTATGTAGAGCTGTTCAATTTGGTGTATGAATAAGTCGTCTATGAATCCATGACTATGTGTCCAGTAGAAGATTCCACTATTCACATTTCATCATTACGTCCAAAATTCAAGCTGACGATTAAATAATCATTATGGATATTTTATCCATTATGGATATTTTATCCATATACCTTGTGTATATTCATCTACAATTCACTTATTAGTCCACTAACTCACGTGTCTGTATCAATAGTTTCCAGCATCGAAATGGATGTTGACACTTCTCCAACAGAGGATAACCATGTCTACATCAAACATTTATTGTTGCACAGTATTAGAGGCTTAGAGCCATGTTAGGCATCCATTACAGCACCTATATATATATGTGTATGTATGTATCACTGTGTTACAGTCAATGTTACGCTACTATGAACTTAAAGCTATATTTTTCCTAAACATTGGTGATGAAATCCGAGGTTTATCACCTAGCTGCAAGCCTGCAAGACCAGCTGATTTCTTTATAACACACTTGTGCTAAATTTCCATGATCCAAAATTAAGAGCATCTCCAACAGACGCGCGCTTGCGCGGCGCGCTAAAAAACTTTTACAGCGCCGAAATAGCGATTTCGCGCGCGGGAGGGGTTGGTTGCTTTTCCAGGCGCTGTAAATTTTAGCGCGGGGGAGCTGGCGCAGCAAATACCCCGCGCGCGGGAGCTGGCGCAACAAATACACCGCGCGCGATGCCGTTTTCCTCCGCGCGCTGAACAAGTTTACCGCGCGCGCGATTATTGCGCGGCTGCTGGAGCGCCCGTTTCGGCCCCGCGCGCGCAATAAAGCGGTTTTTTCCAGCATGCGGCTAAGATAGCGCGCCTGTTGGAGATGCTCTAAGAAGAATAACAAGCTATATTCAACCTTTCCCATCCAGTGCGTTCTGCCTTCCTGATGATTTGTTTGAAAATGGTATACTTGTGCAAATGTGATGTATGATGTTCAGTTATGTATGTATCTTATGGTACTCACAGTTATTTTTGTACTCACAGTTATATTTGTATCTTATGGTTTCAAATAATGCTGCTCAATTATGTAGGAAGGACATGAAAATCCAAATTTGCCTGATGGATTGGATACTCGCCCATCACAGAAACCTGAGGCTTCACAACGTCGCAGAAAAGTGAGAGAAAAGATATCTGGGAGAAGGAAGCAGGGGAAGATCAATAATACAAAGAAGAAGAAGGGTGACACACAAAACTGCATTCACAATTATAAAGCTGACAAAGTGCGAAAACCACATGATCTGGGAAAATCACTCCCTAGGCAGGGCATTATAAAGTACACAAAAGACACACCTGTGAACATGGCCAAGGAGAAACATGGCAATTCAAAATGCAAGGAAGTAATAGAACTTTGCCGCAAATCAGTGAAGCATGTCAAATTCTCAGAAGCAGATGGTGTACTTGGCAGTAAGATGCAGAGTTGTCAACTAGCCAAACGACGAAGTCTTTGCAAGCTGTCCTCGGATGCTATGGCTTCTTCATCGTCATCCTCGTCGTCATCATCATCCGCGTCTATTGAAGGAGACAAATGTGTAACTGCAGAAAGTAGTAGTTCTCATATGCCCAGGGAAGCCTTCACTAAGACTGAAGAAGCAAATAAGCATTACGATCATGAAGACTCTGGTGAGCCTGGTGACAAGGAGATGTCTGCTCCATTGATTGATCTGAATATGGCACCACCGGAATGTGCTGATTTGGACTGCACGTATGATTCAAATTTAGAGGTGCCCAATCTTGTGCATACACATGATGGAACTTTAAATTCTGATGCCGAATTGCTTGATGGCAGAGAAGACTGGACGAATTTGTCTTTTGACTCACACAGACTGGAAAGCCAACCACCTGCTGCTGACTTGGAAGGAATAAGTAGTTCAAGATCGGCAGGCACATTTTTGCATGGTGAGGCAATCAAAGTTTCTGACATAGATGCTGTTGGTCCTCCATTGAGCTTAAGAGAACTCGGTGAGACTTGTCGTGGTTGCTGTAATGTTTCAGCAAAAGATACTGTGACTACAAGTACGTCCCCTTGTGCATTGCCAGACCATGCATTACAGGACTCATTACAGCAGCACAAGAATTGGTTCTCCACCAATCTGAATCATGGTGGCTCCCAGCTTTCTACCGGCGGGAAATCTCCTTCCTGGCCATCTCGTGAATGTAATGTCTCAGGCAGCAAGGAGTTATATTGTCGTTCTGAGTTGAACGTGCAGCTCAAGTGTAGTCCTTCTACGGGACAGACAGTTCGTTTGATGGGTAAAGATCTTGCAGTTTGCACTACCAGAGGTGAATCGTCTGCCCAGACTGCACAGAAACATGCAGGTACCTCCACCAATGACTATCTTAAATCAAATGTGTTCTTGCCACAAGGACAGTCTTTTTTCTCTATACCAGCTCAAAGTTTCCCCAATGTTGCAGTAAATTTTACCAGTACAATTCAAGCTTCAACATATCATGCAAGCATAAGTCAAGCACATGTTGGATACATAACTCCACATGATTCCAGTCACCCGTTTCCTGCAACTAATGTATTTTGTGGAGATCGACTGTCATACGAAAACAAGGAAGGGGATTTTTCAAACTCGCAGACCAACCAGCCTTTTCTATTGGGGTGTCCACCTCTTCCCAATCATGGCAGTGCAGCACTCCATCAGAATTCGCCGCCTCCTTGGCGTTATTTCTCGGATCCTACCATTGGGGAAGAACCACCGACAGCACCATTTTTGCCTATAACCAGACAGCATGGGACACCATCTTCAGTTTTCCATGCCAATGTGCCTCAGGAAGCCAATTAGCCTCGGCAACATGCTGTGCATTCGGCAAGCTCATCAAGTTTCCCTCTTAACTCTGTGAGTCATACACACAGCCATCCAGGCCGGTTGGTTCAAGAAGTTTCCAACAGCTCAAGAGACGTGGCCCTTTTGTCCAGAAATCCAGAGAATGGAACGGGGAGAGTTGTTCCTGACAATTCCAGTGCTTCGCCTAGTGGTCGCTGTGTGCAGAACAGATCAGGACCGGTGAAGCTCAATCCCGGGGCGAAGCATATACTGGTGCCAAGTGATAGCACGCACGGCAATTCTGTGCCTGTGTACTCCTGTTTATCCTTTGGAAGTAGGAGCGAAAATGCAGCAGGGTCTCAGAAAAAAGGAGCATGATAGCCTTTGTTGAACTTTTACTTGGTGGATCAGCGCTGCTTTAATTCAAATTCATTCGTTTAGTTGAAGCCTTTTAAAAATGTCTACATTTTCCTTTCGGTAAAACTTGATTGACTATCCTTTCAATACTTCAAACGCTTTCTTTGCTTCCGTAGATAGTTATTTTCTGAGCTAAACCTGAATCCATGGCTAGTGTATGTATCCTAAAAGCATGTACTCAGACAATTTCTGTATTGATCTGAATCTCCGCTTGGCTTCTGGTATTGGCAGATTGTGTTACCAACATTTTGTATTCGCAACTTTACCTGTAATGTTGGCATATGTTGGCTTCATTCTGAACCAAACGAGCACTGGTCTTATGTTCTTCTTAACCAAAAAAAAGTCAAATTTAAGGTGTTTCGTGGCTCCTCCCTTCTGTTGATGTTCTTCTTATCCAAATTTTTTTTTGTCAAATTTAAGTTCCACGCTCTAGAGACACGCATCCTGTAGGAGTGCACCATTCGACCATTGAAATGCCACGTAAGTAGAATAGTGCTCTGCACAACACCAGCGCTTCCGTCCATCCAGGCACGTGGACACGCATATGTACACCGGCGGGTAGGTGACCTGGTCGATCGACCGGACATAGATACAGCTATTTTCTCGTGATAGTAGTGTGTTATGACCATGGCGTCTCCATGTCTAACCAATACCTCCCTTCGTTGCATGCCCCACCATCGAAGAGACTGTACATCGGAGATCCAATATACATCTACAGATAAATCTTGCAACCAAGACAACACCAATTCATGGGAGAATTCGGTTCATAAACAAAAGTTGACCATCAATAACATAGATTACCATAATCATGTACGGAAGGGCATTTGATCTTACATATTGAAGCACAACGAGACAGATGACTACATAGCTACAACTACAAACCTGCAGTCCTAGGGCGAACTATTCACACTTCATCATGGGAGAAGCATAAGGATGATTTGGATGGAGAGTGATGGAGAATTGCCCCCGGGAGAGCCTGAGATGGGATCTGTTTATGAGGTTCTTCTTTGCACCCATGCTTTCTGTGGCAGTAGCATATAATCGCGAAATAAATCATCGGACATCAGGCTTGTACTGGGAATAGGGGCGGTGCTCATCAGCCCTAGCGCACTTAGCATGGGGTGCGCCATCCCCCTAATTCTCCCCCCACCGGTGCCCCATCAGTGTCTTTTGGATCCTTCGTCCTGACATTGTCTGGTTTTTTTTAGATTTTTTATCTTTTCTTGAAATTACAGATAGATAGCCACTTTACAAAGAAGTACAGCTTTCTTACAGTTATTAGTGAGTTGGTCCTCAAAATCAATCTATTTTATAATTAAAACACAATTAAATTTCAAAAGCAATAGATACATTTTCAACGCATCACACACCGCGTGCTTTGGCCAAGCCCAACGCAATACCATGCTTGCGTGCTCCACCACCACTACTCCGCCCAGCCCGCGCACTACACCACCGACCCACGCCCGCCCTAACTCGCCACCATTAACAATGATCGCCGACGCACCGGCCAAAGCACCACCCGGAACTTGTCATGACTGACCCCCTCCGCACCCTCGCTCTGCGGTCGCCGCCCATATGATCGTTTGGACTCTAGAGGAGGGGTAAATAAACTATCAGAAAGAACCACTAGTCAAAAAAAATTATGGCCAATTTTAACTTTAAGCTACGGTTGCCTAATACACCCTACACATGCAGGACTATGAATTTAAAGACCAGGAGCAAACTTGCATGAAATAAAAGGGAGTGCGGGATAGAGATCGCAAACATCAAGATTTATCCCGAGATTTTGATTATTGGTGCAATCCTACTCCTCGTTGGTGGAGGTTCCAACACAAGGTCCTAAGACACGAAGTCTCGCCAAATGACCACTATGGTCCACCACAAAGATCTAGGATTCAAAGTCCCAGGGCACATACAACACATTGGCCCACCTATCGCACCCTGGCCACCACTTAGGAAGAATCACTCGGTGTAAATCTTCACACAAAGTAGGCGATATCCTTGCCTTCACAAACTTCATGGTTCCTTCACACCTTGAAGGCTCCCAAGCACACCTAGCCAATCTAGGAGACGAACACCCTCCAAAAATAACAAGAACTTGGGTTGCTTGGTGATGAATCCCTTGCTCGTGCTCCACAAGATAATCTCCTCCACTCCGAAGCTCTCATAGGATCACTACTACATGAAAGCCTACTAGTGGCGTGCCAACAATTACTATTAGTGGCGTGTAGGGGACACGCCACTAGTATCACGTCACTCGCAAGTGGAAACTAGTGGCGTGTGAACCACACGCCACTGCTAACTCACATACAAGTGCGTGTGACCAGTAGCGCACGCCACTAGTACTTAATGTACTAGTGGCTTGCCCTAGATAGAACACGCCACTAGTAAATTAGGTACTAGTAGCATGGGCCTCTACCAGTACGCCACTAGTAACTATCTACAATTTTTTGAGAACGCTACCATGGCAACGTTTTGACCTAATCAATCCGCATTGTGGCCTACAACGTACCTAGCAATGATGACTCCCGTAAAGAACCACAATTGTACATTACATTCTGAAATCAGACAAATTATTAATTAATATGATCAGTAGCTACATTAATTATTCCCAACTACTGCAAATACAATGGCGTACAACCCAACAAATATGAAAACAGCACATAGTAGCATCCCATCCTTGGACTTGAGCTGATGCTTCTGCATTCTAGATATAATCTTCTTCTCCAGTTTGAATCTCTCATTCTCGGCCTCCATAACTCTTATCTTCTACTCCAGCATCAACTTCTATGTAGCAAGCTCCCTAATAACAGTTCTTGCCCTCCCCTCCCATTCTTTGTCAAGCCACTTAACACATTCACATGCACCGGAATCCTATGAATTGCAACAAACAAACAAAAAATACTAGACATTTGTGGATAGGTATTCAACCACATACAAAGTAGGAAACTGAGATGGACGAATAATTAAGTAACCTCGTAAGGGCACCCCAAAAACCTCCTCCTAGTGTCACTGCCTTCGTTGCCCACAAGAAGAGCAAGATATTAGCATTGCACGCGACGGATATCAGCATCGGGCTCACAGTTTGGCAGCATGTCATTGTCAACATCCTCAGGGAGCTCATGGTCCTCAGGGAGCGAGGCAGAATTGCAGATGTTCCACGAATACAACAATGCCATAGCCTCCTATTGTTCCTCATTCTTCGTTCCACTGTAACCACCCATTGCACTCTTGAGAAAGGAGACAGAGAGCAAATAATAAAGTGTTGGTATCAGGGAGAGCAAATTGAAAGTTGACCACAAAAAGATAAGAACAAAATCCATAAAACGTTGACCTTAGGAAAATTATGGACCTTATGTCCTACCCAAAATGTGTGCCTGGCTTTCAATGCATGATTAAGAAATTGAACTTATTCCTCGACACACTTGCATCGAAAGATACGACATGTTTAGTAGGTTAAAAAGGTCTAATGTAGTGATATACATTGCTCTTCTTCATATGTAGAACATAGATGGGCAATTCTAACTCCATTAACTAAACTTTCGATACCAGTTTCATCTCAGTGTCGGCATTTGACATACTCGGCTTGCAAGCATAATGATAAACTCAGAAAATCCCTCAGAATCATCATAGACTCCTGGTTCTTCTAAAGATGAATATTTAACAAGGAACAAGTCCATGCTCTTCATATTTTTACATACGAGGAACCGCTGATGATTCATGTGAAACGTTGGGAGCCTCTCCATGTGAACAGGGAGAGCAAATCGAATGCGAGCACTTGAGATAAAGTCTTACAATTTTTTTAGTAATCTGTCAGAACTTCCCATCTACGTTGTACAGATAAAGAAGAGCAACGTATAGCATTACTAGTTATCAAGTTTTAATCATCGGTCCATAGGCAAGTCCAACACCAATCCATAAAAATATATTATATACCCATAAAACATTGACCTCACGAAATATAATGGACCTTATATCGTACCCAAAACGTGTGCCTAACTTTCGACGCAGATTTATGGATTTGAACTTATTCCTCGACACACTTGCATCAAAAGATAGGCAAAAGTATAGTAGGTCACAAAGGTCGAAAGTAGTGCAACGCATTGGTCTTCTTATACAGATGAAGAACACCGATGTATAGCGCGCAAGTCCAACACCAATCCATAAAACAATGACTTTTTTGCAACTATCACTATCTTCTATTTTTTAAATCTAAAAATTCATTTAAAAAAAGGCATGACCTTAGCTAAATATGACACAAATTGAGTGTTGATAACCCACAAGTGTAGGGTATCTATTGTAGCTCTTTTCGATAAGTAAGAGTGTCAAACCCAACGAGGAGTAGAAGGAATTGGTCAATAGAAATCAACGAGGATTCACTGTAAAACTGCAGAGATAGTTTGATAGCTTGTTTGATAACAATGATAGTTGCAAGAATGTAAATGATAACAAAAGTGCAATGGTGCAGCAAGTGGCCGAATCCTAAATTGTGCTAAGGACAAGCCGGTTGTATTAGTTATAGGGATCAAATCACTTTTGAAACAAAAGGTAACTTGGTGCTAAAATTATAAATCTTTTTGGAATTTTTGATAGTTTTGTAAAACAAAAGGACTAAAAAGGATAAAACATTACAACTAAGAAAGATATAAAACAAGGAAGATAATAAAAGTGATACAGAACCTATTGCAAAATTTATGCCTCCCCGGCAACAGCGCCAGAAACTTGTTGATTGCAAGTTGATAGGAAGTAATTTTTTTAACAGAACACGTACGTCGCTGGCAATGGCGCCAGAAACTTGCTTTCTTGCTGGTGGCAAGTTGTTGGGCTCCCAAGTGGAGGAGTTTGCAGTACGTAGCAAGTTTCCCTCGGTGAGAAACCAGGGTATCAATCCATTGAGGAAATGGTATTTTACAATTGGGTAAGTTTCTGTAACACAAATAAAAATTCACTTGTGTCCCCAACAGAGCTAACAAGGGTGTCAACGTTGCTTGTCTTGTTAGTTGCACTTGGTAATTAAAAGATAATCATGTGAAAAGGTGCACAATGAAATATTTCATGCTCATGCCAAACATATGGATGTGTTGAATCTACATAGGCAATACTTCCAAATACTATTAGACCAAGATACCCTCTACTTCTTATAGCTAAATAGCTCGTCCATAGATCAAGATTCTCTCTGCATCATCTGGAATTTAAGTGCAAACATAGGTATTTGCTTTAAGCAAGATGGCATACTATTGTTTATGGGATTCCAACGAACCCTCTAATAAAACGTAACCCTTAGTGGCAACAATTCAATACAAGCGTTTTCACTTTCTGTCACTGCAGTAGTTTACTTGCAAGATTGAACCCAACTAATGCACACCTCCCCCACTAATGATTACCGATCTAAACTGGCCAAGAGTAAACAAGCAACTGGACAGAAATATACATCTTTAGATCAAACATAAAGGCATCCATAAATATGAACATAAAGAAATAATTCATCACATGATCAACATCACCGCTAGAAGGTACATCAGATTAACCATAATCATGTAGGGCAACTCATATGGCTATTGTATTGAACATCAAAGTGGAGAGATTACATCTTGGCTACTATTATGAACCCGTAGTCCAGGGGTGGACTACTCACAACTCATCTTGGGGTGCGAGGATCGATGTCGATGATGATGGAGATGGCTTCCCCCTTCGGCAGAGTACCACAACATCGGTGAAAATGAAGATCGCCTCTGAAATGCGATGTGGCGGCGGCGGAAAAATGGACAATAAATTGCAGTAGGGTTTTGTGTTATATATATCTGGCATCGGAGCCACCCGGGGGGCCCTACCGTGCGTAGCCCTCCCCCCCCCCTTGGCGGCCCAGGGCCCGGGATGCCTACACCAGGCACCTAGGCACTGGTGGCCTCTCCTGGTGTTGTTCCTTGGCCTCCTGGTCCTCTTCTGGTACAAAACCACCTCTCCTATTTTTCTTTTATTTTTTGGGGGCTTTTCGTATGGTGATTTCCTGAAATTCCAAAAATAGCAAAAAATAGAAACTGGCACTGGGCACTTGATTAATATGTTAGTCCAATAAAATTGATAAAAAGTATTCCCAAAGTGTATGGAATTGATTAAAAACTAGCATGAATCATACAAAAAATTATGGATACGTTTGAGACGTATCAGCATCACAAAGCTTAATCCATGCTCCTCCTCGAGCATGAAGATGATAACAAAGATAAAGTTTGGAGATGAAGGCTACCTATCGTGAACTTGATTAATTGATGTAACACTTACGGTGAGTCTAAGTCAATAATAAAGATGTTTGGCAAAGGTTTATATTAACAATCTTCAACCATCTCAATGCATACAAAAGGCGTTCCCACATATTCTTTGATAATAAAATGCATCAAGTCAAAATCACCAATGCCAAAGGTTTAGACAGAATCTCAATATTTATTGGGAACACAATGATAATCATCTATCCTAAGTATTTATACATGGCAATCACTTCAAGGTTAACCCTCATTACAAGACCGAATACAATCACTGGTTGCATGTTTGCTCTATTTCACAATCTTCACAAATTCAGAATTTGAGCACAAGTATGAGCTTGTGCCCTAATCATGGATAAGAGAACATAATGTTGGGGTTTAAAGAAGTGAAAAATAAAGAAAGTCTTGCACCAAAGCGGCTGGCCGTTTGGACAAGAGAAGACCTTATGATCGATATTAATGCAAGGAGTAGGGATTGCCATGGAACTAGGATGCACATAGAGCTATATATGAATGAAAGCTCTCATATGGACTAATGGGGGTGCATCCAGCTCGCTTGCTCATGAATACCTAGAGCCAGAGCCAAAGGGCCGAACCACTGGACCACATGGGCCTAATAGGCCAGAGCATTAATGTATTTTATTTTCCTTTTAGAATTTCCTGTAAATAAATAATAATTAATTTTCCAAACTAGATGAATTTTTCAAAAATCATAATGACTTCTAAAAATTCGCCAAAAATAGGTGAGGCCCTAGAATAAAATAGGTGATTTATAAATAGCTAAATTAAATATGTCAAGGTGAGAGTAAATAACAAAAAAAGTAAAACCACCAAAAATATATAACATAACCAAAAAGGGTATTTGGGGAGAAAAACCATAGCATATTGTGCATAATAGCATGCCTGCCACATTTTTGGATAATAGTCCTTATCGGACTATGCTCGTTCAGGACCCGGGGCTCAAGCATTTCCAGAAGCCTCGAGTTATAGTACCTCTTAGTCATGAGGCAAGTTCATACCTTGTTCATATCCGTCGATTACACTTTATCAAAGCTTCTGCTATTTATCATATCTTTTCTTTGTATAAATCAAAGTTATGATGCAAAAACTATAAATTGTGGTGGGCGGTGGAACCCAGGATGTTAGACGGTGGTAGAGTTCCATTGCACCGGGCTTAAGAACCGAAATCAATAAACATTCTAGCACCATATAGATAGCGCTGACCACAGAACCTGGTATGAGACGGGCGAGTTAATAGTGCCTTCTTAATGTTGTACTCACCTTGCACAGGTTATCGCCAGGGGCCGTAAATCCCTTCGTTTAGGGGGTCGTAAATCCCCATCGGCTAGGGGAGCCATGGCAGAGGGCTGTAAATCCTTGATCACTAGGGGGGGGCGTAAATCCCTATCGTTCACTGGGCCGTATAAACCATACCTGTAGCTGACATTGGGCGACTGAGGGAATACCTCAAGAGCCAGAGGCAGGGGGTACGATAGCTGGGAAGGGCAAAAAGACTCGGATCTTAGGCCTGACCACACATCACATATGTGATGGGTTACGAACCCAGCACAAGGGCTAAGTTAATCGCTCATGGGTAAAGTAGCCCACCTCTCCAGAGTGTATTGAATTGTGGCTTGTCACTCCCTGATCTAGGCAAGATCTGCAAATGCGCCGGGAAAGGAGCCATCGGAGGTTCTAACAACCTGTGAAGTCTGATGATCACATGAATTAATAAAACTTGAATTCTACAAGATATTTGCAAAGTGCATCACTGTGACCCTTTGGTCTCAGTAGTAGTGTTAGAAGCATACACCACTCATTTGCTACAGATGAACTTATTGAGTACCTCCTGTACTCAACCCCTACATAAATTCTTTTCTCCAGGCTCTAAATATTTGGAGCAGATGCAGGATGATCCTGAAGCAGCCAGGGAGTACTTCTATGAGGAGTCAGGCAGAGTCGAAGGCGTCGACTACGTCATAGCTTATGGAGTCGACAATGGAGAGGGGGAGCCAGATCAGCAAGCATAGACTAGTCGTAGGAAGAATCTTTGTACTGTAGCAGTGACCTAGACCGGAATAAACAATCATAGTGTGATAGTGGTACCTTGTCCTCTGGTACTAGTAATTTGGACCCGCTATGTTTCTATTGTATAACTCAGAGGGATATAAGGTTAATGGGATGGTGTCTCATGGGCGTTATATCAAAGACTGGCACACTACACCATGAAGTTGTGTGCAGGGTCGTCGCAGGGTGATGGCACGGTTGAAATTGCCCGTCGTAGGGTTTGCCGGGCCGATTTGGATGGCGTCAGCCAGGGCCGTGGCCGCGACGTGGTTTTGGGCGGGGGTGTGGTAGATGCGGGTACAGTTGACCTCGCTACCCATGACGGAGTTGCGAGCCTCCCGAGCCCGGGCCGCCATGGCTTTAGCCTCGGCCGCGGTGGTGTGCTTAGGCCGGTGACGCCAGTTGTAGTCCATGGTTCGCTGCCGCTCCTTCTCCCGGGCCTTGTCATTGTCCCGGTCTATCTCCAAGCGAGCCTGCTCGGCATCGAGGGCCTTGCGGGCCACCTCCAGGGACTTTTCGGCATCATATTCACTAGTGAACTGCGTGCAAGGGATGACCAGGCTCACCGCGGTGGCCGGGTTCGCCGGGTTGCCCGCAGCACCACCGTTGGGGGTGCCGTGGGTTGGATCTCTTAGACATCTACCACGGAGGGACTCCAGGATGGGCAAGAGCGATTCCACATTGGTGACGAGCAAGGAGACCGGCTCGCCGTGATGACTAGGTGATGATGATCCCAGGGGCTGCCTGGGCGCTGGCTCTTCCGTCGGGCGAGGTGCCGGGTCGTGAAGCTGCAACCTGCTGAATCGCTCAGCGATAAAATTTTAGGCTTCCGAAGGAGAGAGCCTGTCCCTTAGGGAGGGTGACGGCGTTGGGAAGACGCCCGGCCACATTGGCGACAATGTTCAGCAAGCCAAAGCGGATGCTCTGCCCGGAATGAGAACACCGGTAACGATGATTGGTCCCATCTCGATCCGATCCCCAGCAAGTGCCGCCCCTACCTAGCATGCCAACTGTCGGGGAAAAATCCAGCTAGTACTCATGTTGGGGTCTATGGCGTAGCAGGATGCCCAGATGGGATTCACACGAGGCAAGCTTTACCCAGGTCCGGGCCCTCACGATCGAGGTAACACCTTACTCCTGCTTCTGATGGGTATATAAATCTTGCCTCGTATGAGATCTAGGGTTTTGGTGTACAATGGTGGATCGCAAGGATCGCGTAAGTATGAAGGTGTTGAAGAGAGCCACCCGGATGCCCTAGCCTTGCCTTATATAGGGGGCCAAGGCTAGGGTTTACACGTTTGCCGGGTTGGTTATGAACTAGCCTAATCCTGTGGGATTGCACCAGATTTTCTAGATCGATAGTCTTGTAAGTCAAGCTGTGTGCGCCGTAGTGTGCGTCGTGTGCCGAGTTATGATCTTGGGCCATCTAGTGGCTAACGGCTCGACTCCTGGCCTCACTTGGTACACCCTGGGGGCATGGCATCGTCAACGACCGTTGCACACCCCCACACCCCCCCCCACACCACCCACCCACACACATACACCACCGCTCGCTACGGTCAATGCTGCACAGGGCAACCGTCGACTATGGCCATCGCACTAACTCATCTAGGCCGTCGCCCCGACGTACCGCCCCCTCTGGACACGTCAACTGAGCCGACAACCTTGCTAAATCCAATAGACGCACGAACCCATTGTATCCTCTAAAAGTGAAAAATGGCTTAATTCACTGGAAACTCTTAGATTTGTACAGAACTAGCATCGTGATCCTAGCAGCAAATCAACTCTGCCAGGAGCTTTTACCTCCTCACCTTAACCCTGCCCGGCCGCGCCAGCTTCCCCGCCTGCATCGGCTTCTTGTCGCCGTTGTTCCCCTTGTCCGCCGCGCCCGGCGGCGGCAGCAGCGATGGCCTCTCGTCGACCTTCGGCTTCTTGACCGGCTTAGCGACCTCCGCGGCTGATCTCCACTATCTCGTAGCAGTGGCGCATCCGGCCTCGTGGTGCAGTCGCTCCTCCTCCTCTTGGGAGGCCGACGTCCCCGTTGATGCCGCCGCCTTCCGTTTCTCCGTCGTCTTGTTAGTCACCGCGTGGGCGTGGACGTGGGCTTTTGCCGGCTCCCACAGGCACCAGTTGCACCTCCTGTAAGCCGTGGCCCTCGGGTACAGATCGCTGCAGTATCTATACACATAAACACACGCCCAGATCGCTTAATTATCTGGTGCTTCCATACATGCATGCACGCACGCACGCTGGCCGTCGCACCAGAAATCTAACGCGGGCACGTTCACTCCCTATAAGCGTCCTAGAATCCTCATGTGTCCTAAACAAATCCCTGCACTAAAAAAGTCTTCACTTTCGTGCATGCGCGTGTTTTGCTGATGTGCCGTGCAAGAAATGACAAAAAAGGCACGCAGCCAAGACTTGAAGACCTGGACTTTGTTTACTCCTTCAGGTCTTCCTTGGGCACTAAGGGACGTTAGACATAGCTATCTTGGTTACCCCACCCCACGTCGGCGTCATCTTATCGACACAAGCAGTGTGAACTGGTTCATTGCTTGATCTGATCCCGCGTCGGGGGGTTAGCTCATGATCTCTAGTATCACGCCTAGTCGAAGTCTACGAATCCCTTTCGAAAGCGTCTAGGAGCACTTGTTAATTCTTTCGTCAGCTCGGAAAATACGGCAAGACGGCCACGAAGCTGGTGTGTAACCCCATTGGCATCCTGTACATTCTACGTCCTCCCTCTTTTGGATCCTCCAAACCTGACATTCCCCGCCCCAAAAAAAAGGGGACACATCCCAGAAGAAGATCATGCGTAGGCCAGCCACGGCGAGAATGTGCTGAAGCCTACGTGAAATGGGAACCCGAATCTCAGTTACGTCTTGCAGCGTGCACATGCCAGCATCTGAATTATACTACTCCCATAAGCTGATGCCAAAGTGTGAGTACCAGCTTCAGATAAATTATCCCAGAACGAATACATGAACTACATGAGCTTCAGACAAATAAATAAAACTACAGATTTTTTTTGACAATACACAAACATTTAAATATTGTATGAACACTTTAAAAATTACTTAATTTTTCTAAAAGGGATGAACACTTTTTAAATATAATAAACATTTCTTTATAAATATGTGAATATTTTTTATTTACATGAATATTTAAAAAAATGTGTTGAACATTGTTTAGTTACATGGATATTTTTATAAAGTACAAAACATTTAAAAAAATACATGAACATTTTTCTAAAAAATCATGACCATTTTTAATTGCGTTGAACTGTTTTTAATCACCTGAACATTTTCTGAAAATATGATAATTTCTTTAAATACGTGAACACTTTCTTTAAACAAATAAATAATTTCTAAAATACATAACACCTTTTAAAAATACTTGAACAATTTTTCAAAGATTACGGAACATTTTTTTTATACTACATGAAATATTTTTACATACACACATGAACATTTGTGTTTTGCAACGTGCGACCGAAATTTTCGCATAACTTATTTTCAAAATTAATATGTTTTGACCGATTTTTTTAAGAAAAAACTATATCTTTGTAATGGGCCGTACTGATTGGGGCCCGAATTTAGCGCCGGCCGTGGGCAAGCACCGAACCCCGCTCGCAGTAAGCGTCATATAGACGTGCCCCACCAGGCACAACCGCATAAACATGTGGGGGTAGACTAGAATAGGATCTGCCCTTTAGGTGAGATCGTAGGATCAACCCAAAAAATTAATATTTAGACAATCCAAAAAATTCTGTAATTATTTGACAACATACCTACCGTGTATGTCTACAACTCCAAAAATATGAGATTGTCACTAGCTGCCACTCAAATATGAGATTGAAGGCCACATTCACCTACGTGAGCTTGAGTGCTTAACTTTAGCGCACCATAGTTACCTTTTGAAGTACATCCCTAAACTCCAGCCGATGACAAACCAAAAAGAGGACGTTAGAAGGGTCTTTTAAACAAAAACCTTGAAAATCAGATCTATCCCATTATAAATACTCCAAAACAAAGCCGCTACGCCAATTGCCATATGGGATCGGCATTTACCTCCCAGCAATCGCACACATCATTAATAGACACTAGCATAATACCCGTGCGTTGCCACGGGACAACAAACATATAGAAATTGATCAATGATGAAAGTGTATTTGGTCAAAGGGTCATTAATTATTCCTTTCAGATTTTGACCACGATACCTGTACAAGGTTCTTAGATTTATTTGCTCAAAAAATGTTCAGCTAAGTCGACAATGGATATAATGCCCACATCTTAATCTTCGATAAAAAATCACGAAGGTAAGAAACACCTATATCTGTTGATAAAACTACAAAAAATAATCAGTTTGATTGAAACTTCATTGTATCAATTCCTGAACGTTCAACACTTCAAAAAGACACTAATACAAACTTTAACAAATGAAAATTTGACCCATGTGTCCATAAGAAGCGGCTCAGACTGACGAACTTCTTGACCAATATCATTCTGATTCAGGGCATATCGTTAGCTCCTCCCTAACTGATTCAACCTTGGTGTCTTCTCGTATTCTAGTAGACCAAACAAAAAAATCTACAGAATGTATTCTCACTACCACCGCCAGCGACTCGGGAGTCAAATATGTTACATATACATGTATAGGGTAAACACAGTGAGTCGGGGTACCACAACATGCCCATATTCCCATCGCATCAACGAAGGTAAGGCGGCAAAAAATTATGGCCTCGTCTCCGGCTCCGCCCTACTGTCTGTGTTTGACACGAGAAAAATCTATTTGCTCCGTCAGAAGGGAAGAGAAGGAGTTTGATTTCTCTCATGCGCCGGGGAAAAGAAAAGTGTGCGGGCGTGCCAGTGTACCGTAGTACACAAAGAAAAATGGTACGGGAAACAAGTATTTCATTAGTCTCATTGGATAAACAAAATTACAAGATCTCATAAAAAAAATGAGTGCGCTCCGTGGCCTACTAGCGCGGCCAGCCTGACTGTGGCGATGTGTGATCTCCTGGTTCCTGAGGCCTCGGAAGGCTCCCGGTTAATTACTCCCGCGTGTTGCTCCGCGAGATACCTCCGATTAAGCTGTGTGGTTGTCTCGTCGCCTTCGCTTCGCATTCTCCATGCATGATGATGATGGTGTGTGTGGGGTGTGGGCAGCGGCAAAGCCCGTGTCCTCGTCGGTACACGCGCCGCTCAAAACGTGGCTTTGTGCTAGCCACGTCCGCCCTCGCCGTCGCGCCCCGTCGGTCTTGACAGCGTTGATGTAGTCGGTGTTGGAGTAGCATGGACATAGCTATGCTCGAACTTCTTGACGATCGGTAGCGGCCTCGTCGGGGTATGCAAGGAGTTCGCCTCGCGGGAGTACACTAGTAGAAAACAGGGCTTTGGTTCAAGCTCGATCTACACATTAGTCCCGGTTCGAGCGGCTAGGGCGCCGGTCGGGGCTCGGCAGGCAGCAGTCCCGGTTCAAATGAGACCTTTAGTCCCGGTTGGAGACACCAACCGGGACTAAAGGGGTGCGATGCCCTTTAGTCCCGGTTGGTGTCTCCAACCGGGACTAAAGGTCTGTCTTCAGTCCCGGTTTTAGACACCAACCGGGACTAAAAAAATGCCTATATATATTCTCGCCCCTGCCCGCCCTCTCCTCTGTTTTTGGCTCATAGAAGGTGGGAGGTGTGTGCTACTTTGTTCTCCCTTCGTATGCACATGAGGTGTTCGATGAAATGCCTGAGAGCATGAGTTCACACAAAATAAACATGATATGAGGTGCCCGAGCCACACTTAAGCTTTCTCCTCTTTCTTCTCCTCTGTTCTTCCTCCAAGCCCGTCCCCGTCCCCGTCCTCACCGCCGTCGATCGCCCGCGCCGATCTCGTCGCCGGCACCACCGTGGTGAGCCTCTTGTTCTTATCTTTTTTTAAAAAGAAAAAATTCTTACTTGTATGATTTAGATAGCTACTTGTATAATTTTCTTACTTGTATTATTGTTTGTTATTATATAGTGCCATGGTTTTGATATCCGCCCCCGTCGGCTCTCATCCGGTCTATGATTCGGATGTGGTATATTATCTTTTATAATTATTTGTTTCATTTAGTGTTTATGACAATTATGCCGACCAACTTGACATAGATGTTTTTATCTAGGAGGTATGTGAACCGGAAATTCCAACCGACCCTCTTGTCGAGAGGTTAAATTTAGTTGAAAAAGAAAACAATTATTTGAAAGAAAAATTGAAAAGAATTGAAGAAGAGAAGATGAAATTGGAGTTGCATGTTGCTGATGTCGTCGATCTACACAAGATCCAGATGGATGCAATGCGCTTGAAGATTAGAAAGATTAGAAAATATGCCATTGATAAAGAGGCTTGGTATCATTATGCTGTTGGATCAATTGTTACCTTAGTTGCGATTTTGATCACATTTGTTGTTGCATTTAAATGTTTTACATAGTTGTATGTTGTTTTATGAGAACTATGTATGAACTTTATGTATTTATTTTTGCAGTAATAACATTTGATCAGTACTGTACTTTGGTTTTAATGTGATGACGAACTTGTATTAATTTGGTCATTTCTCTATTCATGATGTTCTGTAATGGTTTTTGATATACTTAATTATATAATGCAGATGAACCGGCAATGGATGTACGGTGACCGACGCACTTCCGAGTACATTACGGGCCTGCATAATTTTATCGATGTGGCTGAGGCAAACAGTCAGAATGGTTTTATGTATTCTCCATGTGTTGTCTGTGAGAATACGAAGGATTACTCTTCCTCGAAAACCCTTCACTTCCACCTGCTTAAGAAGGGTTTCATGCCCCACTATAATTGTTGGACCAAGCACGGAGAAATAGGGGTTATGATGGAAGACAATGAAGAAGAAGAGGATGATGACAACTATCCTATGTTCCCTGAATACGGTGATACTGCAACGGGGGAAGCTGAAGAACAAGAGGCACCAGATGTGCCCGCTGATGATCTTCGCCGGGTCATTGTTGATGCACAGAGAGAATGCGAAAGTGAAAGGGAGAAGTTGAAGTTCGATCGCATGTTAGAGGATCACAAAAAACGGTTGTACCCAAATTGCGAAGATGGCAACACAAAGCTCGGTACCACACTGAAATTGCTGCAATGGAAGGCAGAGAATGGTTTATCTGACAAGGCATTTGAGAAGTTACTGAAAATAATGAAGAAGAAGCTTCCAAAGGATAACGAATTGCCTGACAGTACGTACGAAGCAAAGAAGGTTCTCTGCCCTCTAGGATTAGAGGTGCAGAAGATACATGCATGCCCTAATGACTGCATCCTCTATCGCGGTGAGGAGTACGAGAATTTGAATGCATGCCAGGTATGCGGTGCATTGCGGTATAAGATCAGACGAGATGACCCTGGTGATGTTGAGGGCGTGCGCCCCAAGAAGAGGGTTCCTGCCAAGGTGATGTGGTATGCTCCTATAATACCATGGTTGAAACGTCTGTTCAGAAACAAAGAGCATGCCAAGTTGTTGCGATAGCACAAAGAAGACCGTAAGAAAGACGGGATGTTGAGAGTACCCGCTGATGGGTCACAGTGGAGAAAAATCGAGAGAAAGTGGCCGGAGTTTGCAGATGACGCAAGAAACTTATGGTTTGGTATAAGTGCAGATGGCATTAATCCTTTTGGGGAGCAGAGCAGCAATCATAGCACCTGGCCTGTGACTCTATGTATCTATAATCTTCCTCCTTGGTTGTGCATGAAGCGGAAGTTCATTATGATGCCAGTGCTCATCCAAGGCCCTAAGCAACCCGGCAACGACATTGATGTGTACCTAAGGCCATTAGTTGAAGAACTTTTACAGCTGTGGGATATCAAAGGTGTACGTGTGTGGGATGAGCACAAACAGCTGGAATTTGACCTACGAGCGTTGCTGTTTGTAACCATCAATGATTGGCCTGCTCTTAGTAACCTTTCAGGACAGACAAATAAGGGATACAATGCATGCACGCACTGTTTAGATGAGACTGAAAGTATATATTTGGACAAATGTAAGAAGAATGTGTACCTGGGACATCGTCGATTTCTTCCAACCAAGCATGCCTTAAGAAAGAAAGGCAAGCATTTCAAAGGTGAGGCAGATCACCGGAAGAAGCCTGTCCCCCCTACTGGTGATGATATATTTGATATGGTCAAGGATTTAAAAGCAATCTTTGGAAAGGGTCCTGGCGGACAATCTGTTCTGAATGACGCTGATGGACACGCACCCATGTGGAAGAAGAAATCTATATTTTGGGAGCTACCCTATTGGAAAGTCCTAGAGGTCCGCTCTGCAATCGACGTGATGCACGTGACGAAGAATCTTTGCGTGAACCTGCTAGGCTTTTTGGGCGTGTATGGGAAGACAAAAGATACACCGGAGGCACGGGAGGACCAGCAACGTATGAACGAAAAAGACGGCATGCCTCCAAAACAGTATCAAGGTCCTGCCAGCTACGCTCTTACCAAAGCAGAGAAGGAAATCTTTTTTGAATGCCTGCTCAGTATCAAGGTCCCGTCTGGTTTCTCGTCGAATATAAAGGGAATAATAAATATGGCAGAGAAAAAATTCCAGAACCTAAAGTCTCATGACTGCCACGTGATTATGACGCAATTGCTTCCGGTTGCATTGTGGGGGCTTCTACCAGAAAATGTTCGATTAACCATTGTGAAGCTATGTGCATTCCTCAATGCAATTTCTCAGAAGGCAGAAATCCTACCAAGGTTACAGAATGATTTGGTCCAATGTCTTGTCAGTTTCGAGTTGGTGTTCCCACCATCCTTCTTCAATATTATGACGCACGTCCTAGTTCACCTAGTCGACGAGATTGCCATTCTGGGTCCTGTATTTCTACACAATATGTTCCCCTTTGAGAGGTTCATGGAAGTCTTAAAGAAATACGTTCATAACCGTGCCAGGCCAGAAGGAAGCATCTCCAAGGGCCATGAAACAGAGGAGGTTATTGAGTTTTGTGTTGACTTTATTCCTGACCTTAAGCCGATTGGTGTTCCTCAATCGCGGCATGAGGGGAGACTGAGTGGAAAAGGCACGCTAGCACCGAAAGCAATAATATGTAGGGACGGGCATTCTTGGGTGCAAGCACACTATACAGTTCTACAAAATTCTACCTTGGTGGCCCCGTATATCAATGAACACAAGAATATTGTACGCTCCCAACACCCGGGGCAGTCTGACGACTGGATTACATGTGCACACATGTCGACTTTCAGCGGTTAATTGCAAACACATCTCATGAGTAACAACACTGTTGGAGATGAGTTGTACTTGTTGGCCAGGACACCATCTTCGACTGTATTGACTTTTCAAGGGTACGAGATAAATGGGAATACATTTTACACGATCGCCCAAGATAAAAAGAGCACCAAACAAAACAGTGGTGTCCGCTTTGATGCAGCAAACACCAATAGGGCAAAGGACACATATTATGGTTACATAGAGGAGATATGGGAACTTGACTATGGACGTGATTTTAAGGTCCCTTTGTTTCGGTGCAAATGGGTCAATCTGACAGGAGGCGGGGTACAGGTAGACCCGCAGTACGGAATGACAACAGTGGATCTCAACAATCTTGGGTACACAGATGAACCATTCGTCCTAGCCAATGATGTGGCGCAGGTTTTCTATGTGAAGGACATGTCTACCAAACCGAGAAAAAGAAAAGATAAGGAAGCAAATACATCATACGATAGGCCAAAGCGCCACATAGTTCTTTCAGGGAAAAGAAACATCGTGGGAGTGGAGGACAAGACAGACATGTCAGAAGATTATGAAAAGTTTCATGAAATTCCTCCCTTCACAGTGAAGACTGACCCAAGCATCCTGTTAAATGATGAAGATTATCCATGGTTACGGCGCAATAAGCAAGGGACACATGCGAAGAAAAAGTTTTAGCTGGAAAGTGCCACTTCGGACAAACCGGAGGGAATCTTTGTAAGAGCTAGCTAGGGCATTTTGGCATTTGAAACTTGATTTTAGAATAATTATTTATTAAGTTATGAAATTTCAATTATTCCTATCCTTTTAGTATTTTAATTATACAGAGGAGTTAATCAATGCAATTATGTCCAAACAAAATATGAATGTCTTCTGAGCATTCCAGATAAGTCGCTTGAGGTTGACAGGCATAGGCCATACACACCCTCACCAGTTGTAGTGATTTCAGTCCCAAGTTTTTGCAAGGTTGATCATACGTGGTTAGTCCCGGTTGGTGGCTCCATATAAAATAACAAGGTTAATATAGACATGGCTTAAACGTCTTGACATAGCTGAATACAGCAGAAGCATCGGAGATGATAAGAGAGAAACGTTGTATGACATAAAGTTGGAGGTCCAGATGAGGAGTTCTCTGGTTGCTTTCTGGTGAAACTGAGGACAACATATCAGATGGCCATTCTCGAGAATAGTCTATTGTTTTGGCATATCTCATGAACATCCAGGCACCTTTATATTATCTTACATCAGGAGTACAAACCCACATCATGAGTATGTTGGGTTATACTCAAAGGGCTTTAGATTCCGGAAGAAAGATTTTGACAGCATTGATCGCCTTGTGTCATATTTTCAAAAACATATTGACAAACCTGATGCTGGCCCTTCAATGCGAAATGTTGCGGCAATGGTACCTATGAAAAATAACTTGATAGAACTACTTGTCACTATCTGATGAAAATCTATATCATCAAATGAAGTTATATAAAATTCTAGTTATGATCAACTAAAACAAAACTATAATATTCTTCAATAGCAAAAAGAATCAACTAAAAAGCTTTTATAAAACTCTAGTTATGATCAAAATAATATTAACTTAAAATTATATAAAATCTATGCAACTAAAATTTTCATAAAGTATTTTTAGTTAAAAACTTTAATAGCAAAAAGAATTAAATCAAAACTAGGCATGTATGCTACTGTTTTTGAATCTGTTTAAAAGAAAACTAAAACTAAAATATCCTAAAAAGGTCTAAAACCAAAAATAGGAAAAACAGATTTAGTCCCGGTTGGTGCCCCCAACCGGGACTAAAGGGCTACCTTTAGTCCCGGTCCGAGCCACCAACCGGGACTAAAGGCCTGGGTTTCGCGCCCTTTGGGCTGCTGAAATTTAGCTTTAGTCCCGGTTGGTGGCTCGGACCGGGACTAAAGGTAGGCCTTTAGTCCTGGTTGGGGGCACCAACCGGGACTAAAGCTGTGGGTATTTAACCGCGCTTTGTCCCTCCTTCCTCTCCACTCCAACCCCCGACGCCGAACCACACCACGACGCAGCCAGGCTGCCGGAGATCGCCGTCGCCTCCGAGCCGTCCCCGAGCCCGCTGACCGTCGCCGGACCTCCTCGCTTCCTCCCCGAGCATCGCCGCCCCCGAGCCCGCTCCTCATCGCCGCCCCCGAGCCCGTCCTCGTCGCCGCGCGCCTCCGAGCCGTCCTCGTCGCCGCCCCGAGCCCGTCCTCGTCGCCACCTCCGAGCCGTCCTCGTCGCCGCCTCCGAGCCGTCCCCGAGCCCGCTCCTCGTCGCCGCCCCCGAGCCCGTCCTCGTCGCCGCCCCCGAGCCCGTCCTCGTCGTCGCCGCCCCCACTCGCCGGACCTCCTCGATCGCCCTCCTCCCCGAGCCTCGCCGCCCCCGCCCCCGGCAACGCCGCCCCCGCTGTGTGAGCCGCCGCCGTTCAATTCCCCTCGATCGGGCTTATATATTTTTGTGACATAGAAATTTTTGTAACATGTACGTACGTATGTGTTTGCATTGATCACCGCGGGTTTATATAGTTGATTGCACTTTGGAGTACTTAGTTGAGTCCAACATCAATATTAGTGAATGATTGAGTAATTGCGGAATTATTATTACCGATCGCCGGAGGAGTCCTCGACGATCGCCGGAGGAGACCCAGACAATCGCCGGAGGAGTCGTCCCCGACGATCGCCGGTGAGGAGTCCCCGACGATCGCCGGAGGAGTCCCCGACGATTGCCGGTGACGAGTCCCCGACGATCGCCGGAGGAGTCCCCGACGATCGCCGGAGGGTTACCTAACATGCAACTGATAAAACTTGCCATTTTGTTATATAAAATTTAGGATTTGAAGTATGGATACTGTTAACTACTGTTTGTTAGGTGGATGGATGCATGGATGAATTTTTTTTAGATGGATGCACGGATGTTGCTAGATTCATAGATGGATGTATGGATGGAATGTTGGTCAAATTTTTTTGAAACTTATTTTGTAAAATATTGATGAATGGATGTTGGTCAAGTTAATGATGGATGGATGGATGGATGTTGATCAAGTTAGTGTTAGGTCATGTTGATTCATAAGATACATTATTTGCCATTTTGTAATTTGAGAAGATATTTTTGGAGCTATTTTTGTCATGCGAATATGTAGTAAATAATTGATGAAGCTTATTTTGCAATTTGAGATGTTGTTAAAAGCTATATGATATGTGATGGTCTAAATTTTTAAATCGGTGCAATTTACAGATTTGTGGTGTTGCATCTCTGAGGAGTGTTTATCGACGTCGGAGCTGTTGGTCCCCGATCTTCCCTCCGCTGATCAACTACTTCCTCTATAGCCGAGGGTGAGCTACGAATCCCCCTTCACCTCCTCTTCTTTTTTTTTGTCACTAGAAAAATTCAATGATATTTATTTGAAAAAAGTTAATCACTTAGATGTGTATAAAATGTTTTAGATGTATACAAAAATGTACAATGTGTATGAATAAAAATTGGTATTAAAACATATATTATAAAAAATGTGAATCATGTATTTGATAGGTGTATAAAAAATATAGACATGTGGTGAGAGAAAAAAAAATAAAGAAATCGAATGCAAACAATGAAATAAAGGCGAGCCGGAGCAACGTCTCACAATGAACGAGAAATAGACCTGATTTGTTTTCATAGGAATTTGTTCTCGGCGACGATGCCGGGCCCGCATCCTCGTCGTCGACTCGGCGGCGACAACCAGTTTGAGAGGCGCCATGTCCGGGACTGGGCTCCGCCGGGCTGGCACTGGGAGGTGCTACCTTCCGGGGCGCGCAGCTTGGTGAGGAATCGGGGTCTCGTCGTCGACCCGGAGCTTCTTTGGTGGCGGTCGCATGGGCCACTATCGGTGCAGAGGGAGCCGGCCCCCGAGAGGGTGGTACGTCGCCGTGTCAGGGAGGAGGACGAGCACGTCCGTCGCTACATGGTTGCATTGGACGACAGCTTCTCCAATACCTGGCAGTTTCTTTAGGGATCTCACCCGAGCTATGATCCTGTGATGGTTCCTTCTCTTTGGGTGTTCACCGCCCGCGGCTCAGGAACCGTGAGTCGACGTCCAGTTTGATTGGGCGAGATGTTTAGTGATATTATGTGATATTATTGTCGCATTAACTGGATTATTCGAGATGTATTAGTGATATTATATGACAATATTATTGCATTAACTGCACTATTCGAGATGTATTAGTGATATTATGTGAATTTGTTTTAATAATGTGATTTTTTTAATCGAGATGCAAATAGACATGGAAATGTGATTTTTTTAATAATTTGTTTATAGCATTGAAATAACTTGCAAGTCTTTGCAGAAACTATGGAACACGACAGAGACTTAGAACAAGAAGAGATGTTGGGGGAAATAATCCGCGACGGAGATGATGATATCACCTCACAGTTTCTCAACGACGACTCCGATGGTGAGGGAAGAGAAGATGACGGCTCCGGTGATCGAATGGAGGGAGAAGATGACGGCTCCGGCGGTGTTGGAGCCTTAACTGTTGCAAAGTCCGGCGAGGTATATTAATTAAGCCTCTGCTGACTAGATGCATTAATTGATTTGTATGTACATATATTAACGCTTCTTTCTTCTTTTAGCCCTCCGAATCGAGCCAAACTTCTATAAAGAGACGAGGCCCGAAGAAAAGGTTGGGCGAGAATGAAAGGTTCACGATCGAAGAACTCGCTGCAGATGGCAAACCGACTGCTCCCAAGCGGACCGCAGACCGATTTATAAGTCAGTGCGGAGTTGTTGTTAGGGACAGCATCCCGATCAGCATTCAAGAATGGAATAAGCCAAAGGCGGATGGAGTTTCTTATGTCGACGATAGATCCAAAGATGAGCTTTGGAATACGCTCATGACAAATTTCACCCTACCGCCAGAGGTGGAGCAAAAAGTCAAGGCGTGGGCTCTTAAGAAGATGGCCCAACAATTCAACAACTGGATGAAAAGGTTGCACGAAAAGTATGTCCTGAAAGGGAAGACTCCAACATTCACCGGAGCAGCTGAGAAGTTAAAAGATCACTGGCCCGCATTTGTGGAGTACAAGACATCGGAGGCAGGTAAGAAAAGGTCAAATATAAATAAGCAAAATGCTGCAAAGAAGGAATATCACCACGTTACGTGGTCAGGTGGCTACAAGGCTGCCCGGCCTAAGTGAGAGAAAGTTGAGAACGACCTGCTTGATAAAGGGATCCATCCAGAGACATTGGACTGGACCGAATGGGCAAGGACTTGGTTCTTCGGTCATGGGGGAACTTTGAACCCAAAAACAGGGAAGTGTGTTTGTACGAAAGCTCAACTAGCAACACCCGTCAAAGCCATTCAAGCTGCAATGAAGGACGTGCAGGAGGGGAAGTTCCATCCCGACAGAGAGAAGGACGAGCTGACACGCGCCCTCGGGAATCCTGAACACCCTGGACGAACACGAGGCACATCAGGCTTCGTTCCGTGGAAGGTTGGGTTTCCCGACAGCAGTGACTCATACAGAAGCCGAGGGAGAAAGAGGAAACAGGATGCAGACCGGCTGCAGAAGGTAGAAGAAATAGTAGCGTTGTAGCAGAAGCAAATAGAGGCACTTACCAGCTAGCGAGCTACCGGCCCATCATCTCAGCGGCACGAAGATCCTTCATTCGATACTGCCCACGGAGCTACCCCACCATCTCAGCGGAAAAGCAGCATGGCTTCCACGGAGCTCGTTCGGCCTGATATCACGGCTCCTCGCTACCCCATGGATGATATCACGGAGAGGGAACATTGTGATCTACATGCGAAATGCATGAACATAACCTTGAAGGTGGCGGTCGGCTATGCCTTACCTCGTGTACCTGATGGAACTTACCATTGCTCTCCGATTCCAGATGGCTATGCTATTGTCGGGGTGGATGAAGTTACCAACGGATTTGAGCAGCTGGAGCTTGAGTACCCTACAGGTGAAGGGGAGACTCATCTGGGAGATGCCATAAGGACTACCATTCTATGGAGAAAGGAACACATCGTGCTTCCATACTGGACGCCGCGTCCGCAGACTCAGCCGGAGGAGGCCCCTCAGCAGACTCCTCATAGTCCAGCTCTATCTCCACTGCCTCAGCCGTCTCCGCTGCCTCAGCCGTCTCCGCCGCGTCAGCACACTCCGTCGCCTTAGCTGTCTCCGCCGCGTCAGCGGACTCCGCCGGAGGAGGCCCCTCAGCAGAATCCGCCGCGTCAGCTGACTCCGCCTCCTTCGCTGCCTCAGCACCGGCGGAAGAGATCCGTCGCCGCTCCGGCGGCTAGTAGTACAACAGCGAAGAAATCTAGAGCAGGTAGCGTCAAGAAGGCTCCTGCCAAGTTACCATACGACATGACTGAGGAGGAAACCAAGGAGATCATGGCTGCCGACGTGAAACGCCAGCTTGCACCGACCCGTCCAGATCCAACGGAGAAAATAGATCCGGTAAAAGCGAGGCGCTTGCTGGAAAACCTTACAAAACCACTGCCGCCTCCGCTGTTATCAAACTATGACCGCTCTATTGTAAAGTTATATAGAGATCCACAGCAGCGGTCGGGAAGTAGTAGTAGTGCAAGGGGGAAAACAATTCCCCAGCTCGGCGAACAGAAAAACCAATCATGCCCCCCGCTCAAGGTGTTTATCGATATCGCTAATGATCCGGGGGTAGCGGCCGCTGATCCTGGTTTCACTCTTGGTGATTACTTAGGCAATGAGGTACAGTTTGAAATGGCTGAGTTAGCCTTTAAATTCGAGCACGGGAAGCCTCTCGTCAGACCTGAGGAGCTCCCGCATCTACCAACGATGATTCGAATATTGCATGACTGGTACTTGGAAGCCTCAAAGCAAGGGAGCAACTATATCATTGCGGGAATTAAACATGAGCATTACTTCAATGGAGACGAGGAGATTTTCATTGAATTTGAAGAATTATTTCAGTTATACAATCAAGACGCCATCGACAAATCTATCGTCAGTTGCTATTGTTTGTAAGTATCATTTCTGTAATTAAGTCTCTAACTCAGCTCGTTCATTGCATGTATAATTATCCTCACTATATATATTATGCAGAAAGAAGATCCTCGAATGCAAAAGAGGACAAATCTATGACATTGGGTTCATTAACCCAAATACTATTCATGAATATACGGTAAAATGGAACGCCAAGGATACAGAGAAGAACTTTCTAAGGGCGTTAATTAAACAACAAACCAAAAGGGAAATACTATTTCCTTACAACTTCCAGTGAGTGTTATACTGTCTTGTACACATCATTCTGTTTCGCTTACTCGATGTTAAGTGTAATTGATGAGCTATGCGTGCGCAGGTTCCACTTTATTCTGCTAGTCATTCAGTTTGACGCAAGAAAAGTACTTGTCATGGACTCGTTACGTAAAGACCCTGAGATGTGGGCGGACCTGAAAACAATTCTCCAGAGGTAATTTCAATCATTATCGCACTATATCGACAACTATCGTTCATTTCCTGATATAAAGTAATTAATAACTCCTTTATTCATTTTCTTTGCCGGGCAGGGTTTGGAAAGAGTTCACCAAGCAGGTTATGGGTGAACGGACAGAGAAGCTGCGATTTGAACACCTCAGTGTAAGTAGTACTAGCTAGGTCCGCGCATCTCTTTGATTCTAATTTCAATACCACTATCATGCTTGATTATTATTTTGATTGAACTCTATTATCGTAAAATGCTCGAGGCAGGGATCCGGGAATAACTTATGTGGATACTACGTTTGCGAGTTCATTCGCCAGACGACCTCTGAGACGGGCAGAATTTTAGAAAAACTTGAAGTACGTAAACAATATTCACAAATTTATTTTATTACCATCAATTGTGTAGAGTTTCATTCATATATATATATATATATATATATATATATATATATATATATATATATATATATATATATATATATATTGACCCCCTTCTTTAAATTAGATCGAACGGAAGCGGGACGAACTCCTACCAAAGGCTCGCATGCGAGCAATTCAAGAGGAATTGGCGGGATTCTTCCTTCAAGAGATCATAGCTAAAACCGGAGAATACCATCGAGAATTGGTAGTGAATGTTGGTAATTAGATATTAGGGATCGTAAGAGATGTTACATTGTATATATGCATGAACGTGTACTATACGTAGTAGCGTCGAATAGATATACGAAAACTTGTTGTTCGACCAAGCACGGAGAAAGAGAGGTCACTTCTCTCTATATTCATGACGATTTGTGTAATGGTTCCTTCATTGCTATATGTAGTAGCTAGCGTCGAGTTGAATGGAAAACGTAAAATAAAAACGAAAACCCTAAATGTAAAAGAATTGAATGGTAAACACAAAAAGAAAAGGGGGAAACACAACATGAAACCCCTAACCCTCCAAAACCCTAAACCCCTCATTTCAAAAAAAAAAAAAAAAAAACCCCAGCGCTTGGCAGGTTCTGACGCGTGGCTGCCTTTTAGCCCCGGTCGGTGTTACCAACCGGGACTAAAGGTCCTCCTGCCTGGGCGCCCCACATCGGCCACGTGGAGCTCCTTTAGTCCCGGTTCGTAACACAACCGGGACTAAAAGTGGGGGCCTTTAGTCCCAGTTGCAGAACCGGGACTAAAGGCCCTTAGGAACCGGGACTAATGCCCTGTTTTCTACTAGTGGTATTCCTTGGTGGAGACCGGCGTCGGTGTAAAACCAACGCACGCTCACATTGGCATGGCCGGTGTGGTTGGTGCCTCGTTTCGGCTAGACGAGGACACCGGCTCACGGGGCCGTCAAAAAGTGGCGTCGTAGAGGCCACGTCGCCTTGGCTTGGTATGGTATCGCCGAGTTCGTCAAGGTCAATCTGGCCCCTCTTCGACCTCATCTTGGTATGGTATCCGTCAATTTATCCCCTCCTTCCTCTAGATATATTTCTTACTAGTATTCCCCTTGGCTCGAATCGAGGTTGATTTACGCGTCTTTAGATTAGATTGTACTCCTCGTGCCATCATCAAGATTGTTTCGGTTCGATTGGGTTAGGTTTAGGTTGTACAAGATTGTCTTAATCATCCTGTGTTCTTAGACAAGGACAAAGCTTTGTTGGCGATGTACACCGTGGCCGGCCATACATAATCATAGTAATAGGTTGGGGCATGATGTGGGGAGCTATGTTAATTTGCAACTCCATGTTCTTCTAGTCTAATAGGGTTCACTATATACCATTGTTATCATGAATAACCTGGCAATACTTTATTATGGTCCATGTGAACTTATTAGATGCACTGTTATTGTGCCTGGAAATTGTATCTATGTGAGGAAGAGTGAGTGGTAGTTGCGATTAAACTTGCGACCACACAAACGAACATATGGTCTTTACGATTACCCTACATAAATGACTATTGTTTCTAACTTTGTTATCTCTATCTTTATTATCTCATATAATCTTATGGATTCCACTATTGATCCATGCTGACTATTAATGCTTTCTTCTATCTAGCATTGGTTTACTGTTTATTGTGTTGTATACATAGTTATGCTAACATGACGTAGATAACTATTGTTACTAACTTTGTATCCATGTATTTATTATCTCATCTAATATTCCAGATGCCACGAATGAGCAATGCTGGCTATGAAACCTTCTTATATCTAGCACTGGTTGACTGTTGATTGTAGTGGTAACTAAATTACAGGATGATACATTATGCATGTCCATGTGAGAAGTGATGCTTGCCATCTGAAGTGAAGCCATGAATGGATTTCCATATCTAGTGTAAACTTCTTATCTTGTCTGATAGAGTTTTGTAATATTTGCTGGTGGATAATCACCGTTCCGGCATCTTATGGTCGACGTGCCGGTGGATAATCTTTGGACGACAATGACGAGCAGCGAAAACACAGCATCCGCGTCGGCGAATCATAGTATTTCTCACGGTAGCAACAGGATCGTCTCGGTATGACTTTCGGTATGTTGGAATTCTATAATGTTGTTATTATTGTTATTACTATGTGTGAACGAGAGAGAAGGGCACAAGGTGTGCGGTTTCGCAAAGCCTCTGCGTGTTCATCTTGCAGTAAAGTTTGGGCGAACGTACCGGGGCTCCACTCTTAATCACCGTTCGATATGACATTGAGATCCACGATATGCATAGTCATTTGACTCAATCAAGCTAACTCTGTGCATGAATATTGTTAAAGTATTGCATGGCCAATTCAATAGGCTGCCCCACCATCTCCTGGCACATATCCTGGGTTCGTCCATTTCAAAATGGAGAGCATCTAGGGCTGGTGTACAGGTACCATGCTTCCAAAAATCCACTCTCGTTCATCCCATGAGTGAGTTGTTCATCTCCTAGCTGGGTTCCACGTGAAAGAGTGTGAGGTGCTCCTCGCACAAAAAAGGTGTGAGGTGCATTGACCACACTGTGCTCGCTTGTGTTGATCTTTTTTTTGAGAAGGCCAAGACTATATATTAAAATTGTCCAACCCTTATAAGACGATCCTTAAAAATAGAAAACAACACACAAGTCCTGCTAGGAAGTCGCCGGTCGAAGCCAGAAGAAGCCGGCGATGATGAATAGAGGATCAAATCGCTGTTCTGGAGAAGAAAGCGACGAGGACGGCTAGACAACCATCCTAGATCTGGCTAGACAAAACCGGGGTGACCTAACCTTGCAAGCTTCTGGACGAAGCCGAAGTTGACCGTGTTTTGGCGAACGAAGAGGAAGCCAAAAGACCAAAATACGAACCGTCGTCATCCACTCCGCCGAACGACGCTGTCGAAGACCACCTAGACGAAACATAGACAAAATCGGGACCCTAGATTTTGCCCTGACCAAATCTCCACACGTCCTCCGCCGAAGCCAATCAACATCACCAGAACGAGGACAGGACAGTGAGATCATATTCCACACCGTTGATGACGCCATCGTCTCCTCACCGCCAGCCAGACACGTACATTAAACCCTAGCCAGTGCTAGGACAACCCAAAATCCACGGCCAATCCCCAAACCTGGGTTCCCTCTACCTCATCGGCGCCGGAAGGCACCTGGAGGTGAGGGGAACCGGCGGCGGCTGCGCGTACGGAAAACCCTAGTCACCTAGACTTTTGTGTGAGAGAGAATTAAGTGATTATTTTCGCATGTGTTAATCATTGGTCATTAGATCACTCGATCGTAAGAGTATTATATACGGACATGGCAAGCTTTTTATCAATTAGTGTCATGTTAAAAGAATACGTATACAAAACACGTAATGAAGGCAGGTATAACATTTGGAGATTATTTTTGTAGACATAAAAATCATTCACGGACTAGAGGAATATCCATCTTCCTTCGAACTCTTTAAAAACTTATGAAATAATTGAAATCATATCATTTTACATCTTCCACCCTACCTAAACCAAGAGTTTATCATGAAGCGTCAGTTTATATAATGATGAGTGTTTTTTGCACTCATTTTTACCCATGTTTAAATTGGATATTTTCTGTGATCATCTCTTTAACTTGCCCGCTAATCACTTAAAAATGCAAAGATGTGCAAATCTCCTTGTTTATTTTGTTCCTGCAGAATTTGACACTTTTAGGTGGAAAACCAAGTTACATACGGGATGCACAGGAGGAGAGGATCATTTTCATATATTTTGGTGCGTCACAGAGTCAACAGAAGAGAAGATGACGCGTGGTACGACCGCAAGCGCTCGTACCAGCGGTCGTACCGTACTGTATGTCGTATGAGCATCAGACATGCAAAGATCGTTTGCATAGCCATTCCGAAACCAAACAGTCGATGAAAATTGGCGGAACCCCGAGTTGCGCCAGCCCAATTGCGTCGCGGGAGGTACCCGTTTGCTTGACAGCCCCCGCATTATGCGTGGAATAGGGATTGCCGCGGGGGGTGAGCAAACGCAGCCCCCCCCCCCCCCCCCCCTCCCCCTAACATGTAGCGTACATGGGCCGGCCCAACTCCAGCTTCACCGGTTTTATTCTTTCTTTTTCCTGTTTCTCATGCGGTTTTCTTGTGCTTTTTTCCTGGTATTTCGTTTTGCTATTTTCACCTTATCTGGTTTTTTTCTGTTCTTTTTTCCTTTTTCATTTTTAAATTCATGAATATTTTTAAAATTTTGGATCATTTTTTTAAACTCCCAAATATTTTCAAAATTCATGAACATTTTTCAAAATTTCATGAAGATTTTTTGAATTTTGTTTTTTCATCTTGTTAAAATAATTTGTGTAAAAAATGGTTGAGCTAGGACCGAAGAAACCACTTCCTGTTGCCCTATAAAACTGAGGAACGAAGAAATGACAAAACCACTAAATGGGTCGTCCCACTGGCGCGCAGCCGTACAAAACCTGCGCATTTGCTCGACTCTCCTTCGCGCTACATGTGGGATAGGAGCACTCACGACGGCCAACTCATGGAGTACCTAATACGTGTTTGTTCATTGCATCAACGCCAGCGGAGATCACTGAACCACGTTGTCACAGACATGATGGCCAGAAGGGTGAGAGTTGGATCGGAAGTAGCAGTCATGGTTAATTCGAGGGCATGGCCAATATCTGGGCTGACCTATTGTTGGCAGAAGGGATGAGAAGGGGCGCCTGGGCGCTAGAGCAAAGACATCGACTGGAGGGTGTGTGTGTGTGTGGGGGGGGGGGGGGGGGGGGGGGGGAGGGGGGGGGTGTGCTTTATAAATCCAATTACAACTTGGTGGAAAAGAAACAAACTCTAAGTAAATTCTGAAATAGCAGTAAAACCTTCTTCGGGTCTAACATTTCCATATCCAAACTCTAATTCAAAATTAGTTTTGTTTTTACCAACTCTGCAGTTTTGGGAATCACTTTTGTGTCCATCATATTGTTTGCCTAGAGATCTCGATGAATTATAATTAATCCTGACTCTTGATGGAGATGGAGAAGGCATAAAATGTAGGGTGGCAAAGATTAACCATATGCAAGTAAAAGCATTTTTCTGCCGATATGTCAGCAAACATAACCTTTGTAACATTGCTTCAACAGACCAATCTCCTTTTTCTTATATAATGTAAAAGTACATGACTTACAAAAAGGAAATGTTTTACATATTAAATTATGGAGCATTAATATCTTGCCTACCGCCCTTCCAACACCGTGAGGCTCATGCTATTCATAGAGCTGGTGGTATTTTCTCCTGTTTCTTTTGCTTCAGAGTTCCTTTGTGCAAAATACACAGGTTGTTTTGGAGTTGAGAGTGTCGTGGTTTCGTTCTCCAACATGAACACAACCGAAGACATGAGTGGCCTATTGTTTGGATTGTCTTGCACACATAAGAGTCCTATATGAATACACCGTAGAACTTCAGTTGGTGAACATTTATCAACAATGGAAGAGTCCACCATATCCATTGGTTTCCCATCATTCCATAAGTTCCATGCCTGAATGAATTGAATCAAACTCCTATAAAATTACTAATTTCATTTGAAGTGCGGGGGCAATTAGAATTTAATCATACTTACATAAGCTAAGAGGTTTGGAAAGTCTGAGAGGTGGGGTAAGCTAATCTTCAGACCACTTATGATCTCCAAGAGTAGTACACCAAAGCTATAGGTATCGGACTTGACAGAGAAGGCGCCGTCCATTGCATATTCAGGAGACATGTAACCGCTGCGTCACAAATGAGCAATAATTTGAGTAACATATAATTTTAACTAAATAAATATCTTGCACGAATTACTCACTATGTCCCAACAACTCGGTTAGTGTTTGCTTCTTGCTGGTTCCGACCAAAGATTCTTGCCATACCAAAATCAGATATCTTTGGGCTCATATCCACATCTAACAAGATGTTGCTTGATTTGAGATCTCTATGAATTATAGTCAACCTTGAATCTTGGTGGAGATAAAGAAGTCCTCTGGCTACTCCTTTAATTATTTGAGACCTTGTTGGCCAATCAAGAACATACTTACTTGCATCATCTAGCAAAAACAATTTGCAGCATTTTTATAATTATCTAGCCAAGCTCCTTTAAATAGTGTGCTAGCTTTTATCAAGATGTAAATATGAACATACCAAAAATGAAGACATCCAAGCTTTTGTTTGGTAAGTATTCGTAAATCAGCAGCCTCTCATCTCCATGAATGCAATAACCAAGAAGTCTGACAAGGTTCCTGTGCTGCAACTTGGCAATTAGAACAACTTCATTTCTGAATTCCTCTACTCCTTGTCCAGAACTCTTACTAAGCCTTTTGATAGCAACTTCTATGTCATCTTCTAGCATTCCCTGCAGAACTTCTTATCATTCTTAAGCTGAACAAGACAGTGTTGTCACCTTCATCCGATACACCTACTTGGTAAGATTATTTTGTTACCTTATAAACCTTCCCAAAGCCTCCTTGTCCGAGCATGTTCTCGTTAGAGAAATCGTTTGTTGCGGTAACAATGTCTCTGAAGCTAACAAATGGAAGCTCTATATTTTCATCACCTAGAATGGTGTTTGCCTGGATATCCTTGTTTCGGCGCATACCTAACAGAAAGAATTGAAATATTGTTTGTTAGTAGTTCTCAGAAGTGCTACAATAATATTGCATCCTGAGTTGTGAAGCGGCCGTGATTCTACCTCTGAACTTGCATATCCAAAGAAGCAATATGCACATCAGTACAAGCAGACATGTCGTAATTGGCAGTAAAATCTTTAGCATACTCCCCCTATTTTTATTAACTGCACAAATAAATTTCACGAAGAAAATAACTGCATTAACAGTTACATATATGACGATATTTCACCAATTGTTAATTAACCCATCAGATGAGACGAAGAAACTTGCTTAGAATGACCTATGCAAATTTGTATAGTTGCAGTGCACGTACCTACTAGTTCAGACTTTGCCAGCCTCACGTAGAGATCCTGCCCTTTGTCGACATACCGGACATCGACGATGTCACCGACCCAGATGACGCAGCCACTGCCTCCACCACCTCCTCTGATGTCCGCGGCGGCGAAGGCCACGCACGAGCAGTTGGCCAAGCACCTCGCCCTGCACTGCTCCAGCGTGGCGCCCGCGTCCACCGTCGCGTTGTCCGTGTCGGGGAGCTTCACGCCGGACACCACCGCGAACCCGTCCGTGCTGCCGCCCCCGTCGCGGCACTCCAGCGGCACATTCCTGCGGCACCCGGCCGAGACCTCCCTCATGGACCACTGCACGGGGGACACGGGGCTGTATCCCACCACGCAGCCGCAGAAGAGCGTCGACGCCGTGTTCACGTTGCACAGCCCGAACGCGCCGCACTTGGCGTAGTTGTCGCACACGTCCCTCGGCGCCTGCGTGAACACGTTCCACACTCGGCTGCCAGCGTCCCACACCAGCCGCTGGATCACGCCGGCCTCGCTCAGCACGAGCCGGGAGAAGGGCGCGGCCGCCGTGGCGTTGAACACGAAGGACACCTCGTCGGGCCGGACCACCACCTGGTTGGTGAACATGTCGGAGTAGGACGCCATGTCCGGGATGCCGCTGAACCACAGCCCGTTCCATGGCCCCGTGCGGTACTTCTTGGCGCCGCTGTGCCACAACACGCTGTCCGGGAGCCCCCTGATGTCCAGGTCGCGGCGGTAGTCGCCCGTCGCCGGGTCGTCGGGGGAGCGCCACGACGTGAGGGACCACTCGGCGCCGGTCTGCGGGTTCCTGCCGAGCCTCATGCCCGCGATCAGGGTGTTGGAAGGGTGGTCGAACGACTGCCAGAAGATAGTGCCGCTGCTCTCGTCGCTCACCACCAGGTTGCCGGACTCGAGCAGCTGCGCCACCGCCGCAGAAGGAGTGTCGCTGTCGGTCGTGTTCGAGGACCATGCGGTCCGGCCGGAGCTGTCGAGCAGGAGGAGGCTGCCGGCGCCGTCGATAGACAGCACGCCGGCGGTATCGTTGAGCGGGCTGTCGCGGTTGGCCACCCAGACCACGGCGTCCATGGACGCCGAGAACCATATCCCAAGGTACCTCCGGCTCGGCGTGCCCGGGGAGAAGAATCCCAGTGTGAAAGAGCCACCGGCCGAGACGAGCGTCTGGCCGTCGGTGATGTTCCGGAGGCCATCGTTCAGAGCGTCCGGAGATGAAACGCCCGAGCCCAAGCAGGTTCCGAGAGCAAGGAAGAGCACGGAGACGAGCATGACACGAAGGTTGAGAAACATCGTTGTGGTTCGCGGACTCACGTAACACTTCTTCTTGGTACGAAACAAAGGAGATGCGTGCGTGTGATAGCTTTCATCGGCGGCCAAAGGAGAAGCGAAGTAGGTTGCCTGTTCTACACGATGGGTGATGTATCCACCATGTATGTCCAGTCTGTCGCGAATACTAACTAGTGTCCAGTTGAGTGCGTGATCACTTTGCAGGCCTACGTACATGTAGGGGAATAGCTGATCGCTGATCGACTCGGTCCAATAACAAGTATACTTGCACATGTCGGCACAGAGAAGGAAGACTACTGAAGTCCTGGGCCGTACGTCACTGCTTGCTAGTTTATTCATCAAGGAAAGTTGCGTGACTCACATCCACCGGTCAGGCCCTTTTCCGAGGCTTAATGGCGCCCTTGACTCCTTTGGCCCCAAGAGATGGAAATTGTACAGGACTATCACTGTCTGTTACTTGTCCAGTTGGTCTCGTCACCATTGAGTGATCCCGAAGAACCATTTCTTAGTGCTCTCTCATGATTCGAAATCTTGGCAGCTAGCAAATATGGAGTTCTCTAAAAAAAGAACCATTTGACAAATTGAAGAGTTCAGGGTCGTAATATGCACTTATCTCAAAAAACAACTAAAAACTTCTCTAATCCTACTCCCCCCTGTCGGAGGTGAGGACGATGACCCCCGCGCTGGAGCCGCCGACCTCGTCGTCGTTGGCTGCCGGCGCAAACCAGCCGGTCCCACCGACGTGTGCCTCTTTGGCATCGTCCAGTATTTGCATCAGTGTTTTGGTATGGCATGCGCCAAACCTTGCCAGATAGCTGGCTTCGCCACTAATGACAGTGCAGGGCTGGTTGCTGTCGCGCGCCCATCGTCGTCTTTTTCCTGCAGCCCAAGATCCTCTCTTACCTCGGGTTCGACGTGTCGCACAAGCTCGGCGAACTGAAACAGAGGTAAAACCAGCCTCGGGTTCGCTCAAGTTAGATCATCACAGACGTTCAAACTAATGATGATATGCTACCTTATAAGTATTATTTTTTTGAATCTTGTTATAGACTAATGCAATATCAGAACCAACCTTGTAACAAGATTAGCACCAACATCGGGCAGCGACAAGAAAATAGAATGTTTTAATATCAGGATCATAAATTCGATTAAGCAGAAAGAATCAAGCAACATGCAGCTCTAGAAACATCAAAGGCACATTTGATCATAGAGCGTCACGGTCGCTTCAGATACTACAATGTTAAAATCCTTTTTTTCAGTTTTAAATTATAACATAAAAGAGTTCACCTTTACGGATAATACAATGCTGCAGAATAAGGATGATTTTTCACTTTGAGTTATCTCCCTACAAGAGTTCCACTGATATGTCATTTCGTAGCCCCAATAATGTTGACATCGGAATCTGTCTCAAGAAATTCTAATATGCACATACAGTTGGTTTTTTCTGGTTGATTTATGCTATCCAGATCACTCCAGTTGTTCAGATTGACTGGCAGGCTACTTTGTGCTCTTTTGCTTCTTCTAGGCAAAGGAGCAACTGCAAGATCATAAACAAAAGGGCAAATCAGATAGCCCTTGACATTGGTGATTGCAGTTCACTTGAAGATAACAGTACAATGCTCTGTTCCAGTGTATTCTTTCCAATTAACTGAATGCATAGGCAATGGGTAGCTGAAGGTTCCGTGAGTGCAGAGGGTCGACTAAATGCAGTGGAGAATGCTGGAGAAAAAATTTAGTTAATAATATCTTCTGAAATTCTCATTCAGGTAAAGAAAGTCTCATTCAAGGATTCGATCCCAAAAGTCACATCAAATTCTTGTTCTATAACCTGAATCAGACTACAGCAAAACTGTCTCGTACGACAATAAAACGGACTACATGGATCACGCGCATGAATGTAGAGGAAAAATCATTCAGCTATTATGTTTTTCAGATAAGTTGAAGCAGGTATGCAGGATGACAGTTCTCTTATGGTTTATCAGATCATATAGAAAAAATCTTTTCCCCATTCTCAGGCGATGACTCCCAATAAATGGTTGTTTCATCTTGCAAGAGAAGTGCTAATACTAATACTCAGACCTTCTTTACAGTGAGGGCACTTCAATTTGTACACTTCACTTGCCTGGAGATGATGCAGCCATACGTGTCTCTGCATCATCCAACTAAACCATGAAGTAGCCTTCTTCCTTTTCTAAAAAAAAGAAATGAAGTAGCCTTCTTCTTGAAGGTCTGAGTCTTAGCACTTCAATTTGTAGACTTAGTACAAGTTTAGTACAAAGTAGTACTAAGCTGTACTAAGTGAGCGTCAACTAATTTGGATCGGAGGGAGTACATCAAATAAAGATGCTGAATCTTAGTCAGTATGAAACTAGTAAGCACCATTTAAGAGATTTGGGAAATGGCTACTTGATCCGGTTAATGTTTCTCAGCCAACAATTCAGCCTAGAAGAGGCAATGCACCATTTATGCAGGATGACAGTTCTCTTATGTATCCAATCAAGACAGTCTCCCTAATGACAGCAAACTAGCGCTCCAGTTGTCTGCCATCAAATCTATAAGAAAGAGAGCCAAGGCATTTACATGGTCGGTGAAACACAGACTCTGTTCTCCATTATGCATTTACATGGTCGGTGGAACTCAAGACATTTTACTGTAAATCATCTTCTTACAAGAGCTGCTCTAAGGTGTCATTTGGTAATCCCAACAATGTAGATCCCGGATTCAGTCTCAAGAAGTCCTAATATGCACATACAATTGGTTTTATCGGGTGGATATCCAGACCACATCTATTGCTTACATTCACTCGCAGGCTACTTTGTGCTCTTGTGATTTTTCTAGGCAAAGAAGCAACTAAGCAAATCAAATAGCCGAAGCTACATTAGTGATGCAGTTCACTCCAAGATTACTCTAGGATAGGATGCAAAAGCAAATGCTCTTGTGTATTCTTTCCACTCAATAACTGAAGTACCTAACAGATTCTCTGAAGTATTTTACATGCAGTTGCTTCTCAGTGTAACATGAACATGCAGATAAGCTGATCTGCTGCAGGCAGACTTTGAAGTCTGCGGTCTTCCAAATTGCTTAATTATATTAGTGCTTGCTCACAGTTCACACATCTTTCTTCTTCCAACTTCCTTGCAGCTACCGCCGTGTCTACGTTATTGCTTCAGAAGTTCAAATAGTGCAGATATTTGGTACTCCAGTTGTCACAGTTGTCCGAAATATTCATCTTTGCTGCCGCCTCTCAGATCAGGTACACGCCTAGTGATTTAGCTGCTACTGTCCATAGAAAATAAAATTCAAATTCCTTGCATATGTCTTGGAAAGGAAGCTTTTATCAATGCAGGCCATGGCTCAATGTACCGAAGGTCGAAGTCGCTTACCCGGTGGAAACACTTGCATCTCTGTCTGCTCCAAGTATTCTTGCACCAGCACATAAAAATTCAGCTGCAAGCTAGCATACCAGAACTCTAGACATGTCGATTATCTGTACTTATTTTTTAATCTCTCTCTAAGCAAGCCTGTCTAATCAAGAGTGATGTTGCCTTTCTTTTAGACAGGACATGACCACTTTTCCTGCACATTGCTAATTCAGTGCAAATTCAGTACAGCCACACGCTACGTGTCTACACTCTACAGGTTCATGAAGATTGCTTACCCAGTGGAAACACTTGTATCTCTGTCTGTTCTAAATGTTTGCGCGTCAATGTTTGACCCAAGCCACGGCTGCCTCTTTTACACCAGGACGCAAGTAACCGTGTAGAGGAGAAACATTTCTCAAGGAACAAGTTGAATGGGGCAAACGTTACTGACATACAGGCAGAAAACAAAAAATTATAATCCCTGAAGTGTAAGCTTAAAGCTACTACAAACATTACAAGGTTACAACAGCTCGCTCAATTATGAAATACAACGAAGCAAGTACCGCAACCCAATAAACGAGTGACTGAATCTGATACCACACATGCACCCAGTTGCTTCGATTTACTTACCAAACTCAAATTCAACCCTGTTGCCACACCACAAAGGGATATAAAATTAACCAGCTTACCATCTTGCCATACTTGTCGTCTGAAACAGGATTACACTTGCTGACTAGAACCATATTTCCCGTGCTGATCAGCGTTCTCCTATCTAGCAGACGTTGCTGACGGATGGCCCACGCCTTTGGAGAAGTCTGTGGTTTGAGATTTAGTCATTGCCAAGTGGTCAAAAGAGGACAAAGTCTAAATTATTTATGGGAAATGAGAGTGAAGGGACATAAATAGCGATTTGGACATTGTTGGGATGCGAGCACGACACTTGCAACAGGCACAAGGTTTGAGATTTAATCATTTGGGAAGTTGTCAAAAGAAGGCAAAGTCTAAATTATTTATGGGAAATGAGAGTGATGGGACATAAATATCGATTTGGACATTTTTGAAATCACTTACAACAGGCACAAGGCAATCACACAGCAAGACCGAAAACATATACGGATAAGGCCGCTGCTACTTGCCAACTAAACCAAGACCAAAAACCAAGAGGGACATCGATCGGAATTAATGGGGCTCATGAGTTTGCTGTGGTTATTTCTATGCACACGTTGGACTTCCAACGAAACAGCTAGTCAAACTGAGAGATACCCATGTACGTAGTCGCAGCGGAAAATAAAACCGGTGCCAGCCAATAATACCACGCCATCTCAACATGAATCTTGACCGATTGAGGCAGATATTCATCAGTTCTGCAGGTTGGGCATTTGATCAAGTCAAAAGAGGAGTAAAAGTCAACATCAGCGAGCTACTGAAAGTGAGCCAATCGATAAAGACACTGTTGAAATTTTTACACGGGCGCTTTCAAAAAAACACAAGGGATGCACGCGTGACCAGAATATAACTGAAGCAACAAGTTGCTATTATTGGCAACAAAACCTGGAACCAGTATGGGCATGACAACGGTGGTCATGAGCTTGCCATGGCCACTCCTCGCTCTCCTCAGGATCACCGCCGTGGTGAGCACTGGCGACGAGGCCGCGCTGCTTGCTTTCAAAGCGCAGGTCGGCGATGGCGGCTCGCTGGCCTCTTGGAACACCAGCGCTAGCATCTGCAGCTCGGAAGGCGTGACGTGCAGCCACCGGAAGCCCTCAAGGGTGGTTGAGCTGAGCTTGGATGGTAGGGGGCTCGCTGGAGCACTGTCCCCAGCCATCGGGAACCTCACATTCTTGCGGATGCTCAATCTGAGTTTCAACTGGTTCCACGGGGAGATCCCTGCAAGCCTCGGCCGCCTCCGTCGCCTGCAGAAACTCGACTTGGGCGACAACTCCTTCTCTGGCATGTTCCCTGTGAACCTGAGTTCCTGCATCAGTATGACTGAAATGAGACTGCGCAACAACAAGCTTGGTGGGCGCATCCCGGCTGAGCTCGGTGAGAAGCTCACATCCCTGGCAGTGATCTCGCTGAGAAACAACAGCTTCGTAGGGCTCAACCCGGCGTCACTTGGCAATCTGTCCCATCTACAGCAGCTCGATCTCATCATTAACCAGCTCGTGGGTTCAATCCCATCAGGGCTCAGTAGCATCCACAACATGCGGCAATTCGGTCTCTTTGGAAACAACATCTCTGGTATGCTTCCACCATATCTCTACAACTGGTCATCGCTGGAAGTATTTGATGTAGGGTTTAATATGTTGTACGGAAGCATTCCAGACGATATCGGAGCCAAGTTCCCCAAGATGAAACGTCTTGGCTTGGGTGGTAATCACTTCACAGGAACCATCCCTTCCTCAATATCCAACATGTCTTTCCTCACAACACTTCGTCTCGTGGAGAATAGATTTAGGCTAAATTTTTTTAAATAATACACTTTTTTTATGAATTTTCAGAAATATTACGTCTTTTTTTTTTAAATAATACATCGTCACCCTTCTGGTGGCCGATTGGATCCAGTAGGCCAGGAGGAAGCCGATTAGTACCCTTTCGGCTCTAGGGTGGCCGATTGGCCTCCTGTTGGCCTAGGGGTGGTCGACAGGCCTCTCGGCCACTGGTAGTGGTTCCTGTCGGCTAACTGGTGGCCGACTGGAACTAATTGGCTACCCCTAGGCCGATAGGTGCATGAACTGAGTTTTCATCATATTGCAAGGCATTTTTTGACAGATTTATGAGCGTAAGCTTCTTGCAGTTACTAAGCTCTTTTGGTATGCTCCCACTGAGCCCAGCACTTTTGCAAACAGCCGAGTTAGATTGCCCAGCTCACCGAGAGATGTTGGCAGTTCAGCATTTTTTTTTCACTCTGATATATAAAGTTCCTTCAAACTTTTGAGACCACCAATTGACCAAGGGATGGTGCCTGTGAACTTGCATCCGGGAATTGAAGAACTTTTAGCAGCTTCAGGTTACCAATCTCTTCTGGAATGCTTCCACTAAGACCATTCTGTCTCTAAATTAGCAATTCCGGATTTTCCAGTTGACCAATCTCTTCTGGAATGCTTCCACAAATAGTAGATTTTACCGGACTAGAACAAACGAATTAGCTTGTTTTAACTAAAAAGCACAGTTGAGCAGGAACGAAGTGTGAACATAGGCACAAAAACAACGTTTCCCCCTCCGTTTCCCACTTCTGGGTTCCCGCTTATATCTCGGGCCGCCGTTTCCGCCAGTATCTCCCGCCACATTTTACCGCTTTCTAGTTCCGGCCACATTTTCCCGCTTTCTAGTTCCCACCATATTTTTCCCGCTTTCTAGTTCCCGCCATATTTTCCAGCTTTCTAGTTCCCGCCATATTTTTCCCGCTTTCTAGTTCCCGCCATATTTTCCCTCTTTCTAGTTCCCGCCTATATCTCCCGCCATATTTCCCCGCTTCAGAGTTCCCGCCTATTTTTGTCTTCTCAACTTATAAAACACCCTCGGCAGTAAGGTGGGTAAGCAATCTAGTGTAGTGTCGTAGTCTCGCGAAGATGTCCGTATATCCTTTTGATCGTAGTTTTCACCCTGGTATGTCCAAATGTCTTCTGCGTTTAGCCGCCGATTTCAGGGTTGACAACATATTAGTTTCGTGGGACGAACTCATCAGTACTGACACGCTACTGAATGAGCTGGCTCACGCATTAAGTAGTTGCGGGTGGCCTTCCAGGACATTTGAGGAGATACGGAAAGAACTTCTCAGGTTGCATGGAAGATGGAAGAAGCAACAGCATAAGGGTGAATTCTACTTAAAGTTTGCAGCAGAAAATACTTTTCTATGGACTGCCGACAGCGAGGATGAAGACGATATCTTCATGCCGAGCACCAAGACCAAGAGTACCGCATCGTCGAAGGGCAAGAGTTCTGCATCGTCGAAAGGCAAGAGTTCTTCATCGTCGAAGGGCAAGAGTTCTGCATCGACGGAGGATGACGATGATGACTTCATGTAGCATTTACGTTGTATGTTGTAAGTTCAGTCCTACCTACCATTTAATTCAGATGTAGTTGTATCCAGTTGTTTGTACTGTCTTATTGTAGGAGAAGTATGTTCTATCTAAATATGATGTTGTAGTTGGCGCACGACGTTGGATAACGGAGTACTAAAACAGAGTAGGCATATGTCTCATACATAAGTACATAGTCATTTGTCTCATACATAGAATAAGCATAAGTCTCATACATAAGTAGATAATCATGTCTCTACTGATAGATAGAAGCGTCACTGACGACGTCTGCCATGGCGCTCAGGCTGTGCATCAGGCGTCGACCATCCAAACATGTGGGGTGCCCTAATGTTACGAGGAGGAATCTCGGACTCGTCCTGGTCATACTGTGTATCCTGTGTGGGGCCTGGTGGAGGAGTCGAATACATGTTCATCCACTGGGTGTGCTGCGACATGTGATCCTGTATGTTCTCTTCAGGATCTTGATCACTCCCCCACGTGGATCCGGATATGGACGCCTGATATCCGTAGGCTCCTGCAGGAGGGAACGTTAAGTCATGAAGAACTAGGTCGCCTCAATTCATATTGAAAACAATAAATATGAAGAGACAAACCAGCTCGCTGTGGCTGAAACACGAAGCTCGACGTGGGACCCTGCTGCTGTGGCTGTGGCTGAAACACGAAGCTCGACGTGGGACCCCGGTGCTGTGGGTGCTGCCACGTCGAACTGCCAGGTTGGTCAGGAGGGGGTGGCCTGGTCGTCGGTGTATGTGCTAGACGTGGACGTGGCTGATGTCGGTGCGTGTAGGGACGCGGCTGCTGCTGCTGGTGCTGCTGCTGAACAACGTTGCTTCTCCGGGTGCACGTGATAGCCTCGTAGACAGCTCGTATCTTGTTCTGCAGGCGTGTCACGAAGGGCTGGAGCACAGACCGGTACTAAAGAAGAGGTCCAGACGACAGTGAACGTCCAAAGGTGGACACATCGTCGTAGAGTCCGAGTGTCAAGTCAGCCTGAAAATTGTCAGGACGATTATCAAGTATGCACGGCAAAGTACGTGACAACTAGATGCATTACATAAAGAGTATATATCTTACCGCGTACTGCCTAAAGCCCGAAGTATCATAGCTCGGGTACATATCCGACGGACTAGGGTCAGGTATCTCATATGGGTGAGAGTGATGAACGATGCGTAACCATGTTCCGGTCATGTACCGCTGCAAGTAGCGATGGAATTCATCGAGATCAAACTCGATATTCTCGTGCCACAGATGTGTGTTCGCAGTCTCCCATTCTGTAACGTACGGCTGAAGCCTAACTAGCCACTCAGCAGCTGTCCTGTTAATCTCCTTCCTCGTGGTCCTAAAATTGTGGTGTGTGTTCAAAAATTAACTAATGCTTAAAATGGACAATTGTGAAAGACAATGCAACATTGAATAAATAGACAGTACCTGTGGATGTGTCCTGGCATCGGGTTCTCTGAAGGGGGAGGGGCCTCTAACTGCTGAAGACCAAATTGCCTCATAACCCTCTGCTGGGCCATCTCCTCGACGAAGACATCGAAGATGATCTTAAATTTCGTCATCCAGTAATCACGATCTCTTGTGCATAGCTCAGACATACCGCCGGGGTATCTCGCATCTATGGCTGCTTGCGTGTAGGGCTGCCAGATGACCCCAGTGTACGCATCGAACTGCTCGTTCAATGCCGTGTATGCTCGCCTAGTCTGATCAGTAGAATAGCGACTCTGCGGAAAACAAAAGTTAGTTTCAGCCATAGTGTGCATAAATAAGATGCATTAAATTATAACACGAGACATACCCTGCGACGTGTCCAACACAGACCGAAAGTAGGCATGTCCATGCCATCAGCATCGAACGTGGGTTCCATATGCTCATCAACACGTATGTCCGGTCGTCCTATAGAGAACCTCTCCCACGACCACAGCTGTAGAAATAGAGGGCATCCAAGAAGGGCTGCCGTGTCCGATGTAAGCTGGCAAGCGTTGCACATACCTCGGTATGTAGCCGCTAAGACCGCCGAACCCCAACTCCTCTGTGTGATCTGATCCGGAATCTCAGCGCTCGCGATCTCCAGTGCAATAGGGATGTAGCACGCGCTAATAGTGGTGACATGGTTCTCTGTGAACATCACCTTGCCGAGAAGCCACAGTAGGTATGCCTCCAGGCTGCGAGTGATCTGTGCCGCATTCAACGGCTCCGGGAACTTCTGGATCTGTATTGAGCAAAGAGAAAGTAAGTATTAGTAAACAGTGAAGGTATCTTCTGTAAAACCATATGCACGACAACTGAAAGATATGAGGTAGGAGAACTAACCTGGAAACGGAGCAACCAATCATACTTAGGTGCGTGACGCTCCGATGCCAGAGCCGGAGCACCGGCAAAAACAACACCGAAACGTTGTGCCATATCTAGCTCCCAACCAGCCGGTGCCTCCAACGGTCCTATGGCATGACCTGCCAACGGTAGTCCCAGCAAAAGTGACACATCCTCCAGAGTAGCAGCCATCTCTCCCCAGCGGAAGTGAAACATGTGGGTCTCAGGCCTCCAACGGTCCACTAAGCAGGTGAGCAAAGAGGACTCGATGGCGAGGCGTTTGGATCCTTCCGTGAACTCAACCAGACGCGCGAAAGGTAAAAGGCCGGCCCATTTAAGTCTGCATGTCAGAACAATTCAGTTAGTGTGTCCCATTAATATACATGCTTGAAGGAAATAAATAAAGCACGTACCGATCAACCCATTGCGGGTGTATCTTCCAATATTCCTTAGGAGTGCGAGTGACCAGGGGCTCGAGCTTCTTCCTATGACATATCGCAGCACGATGCTTACTATCAATGTCCCGCTTAAGCAACCACATTTCCGCCATTCCTGCACATACAAATTTAGAACATAGTTGCACACTAAATACAAATTTCAAACATACTTGCACACTTAATAAAATTTAGAACATAGTGCCACACTTAATACAAATTTAGAACATAGTGCCACACTTAATACAAATTTAGAACATAGTACCACACTTAATACAAATTTCAACGCAGCCTAGCTTCTTCCTCTCCCTCTTACTCCTCTTCCTCCTCTCCCTCCTCTTCATCCCCGGTTGACTCGTCCATGCCCAGTGACGAAAGTGGGACAATTAGTGTCCCTATGGCCAAATTCGTTGCATAGAATGCATTGCCTAGTCGGGCCTCCTTCTTCAGATTCATCCATATAATTCCGGATGCGCTGACACTGCCGTCTGCCTCTACTTGTGCGCATATTCTCTGGGTCTGGAATGTAACGCCTTTCAGCAGGGTTGACAGTGTTGAAGTTACCCATTGATCGAAATCCCAGCAACTCACCTGTCCACGTATTGAGGACAGACTCTTTAAGATAAAATGGAGACACGAACGATATTGCGTCCATTCCTAGCTGCCCGCAAGTAGCAAGTACATGTGAGCAAGGTAGGTGAAGCAACTTCGGTTTGTTGCACGTGCACTCACACGTTGGCCAGGCTTCATTTCCAATTTTCACCTCATGCGTCCTCAACTCATTTGCACATCCGAATTTGTTGTTAGCCAAGCGGACCTCAAATCTTCTTTCTTGATTACCGATGGCGACTACAGTGTGTGACCTAACTTTTTCCATCTTTTGGTGCATGTACTTCATGACTCTTTCACAGTAACGTGTATTCGGGTTGTTCAAGATATGCTGCTCTGCTTCTTGACGTCTATCTCTAAAATAATTCACGGTGCCATAGAAAATACCCTCAACGATGGCTGTTAGTGGTAATGCCCGGTTTCCTCTGAGGACAAAGTTGTATGTTTCTGCGAGGTTGGTAGTCATGACACCGTACCTTGCTCCATCTGTGTCATGCAGCAAAGACCACCTCTCCAGAGGCTCATGCTCTATCCACTGCTCGAAGATTTTAATCGACCTCCCGAGCCTTCTCCTAGTACCAGGTGGGTCAAATCCTGGCAAGTCACATAGCCCAACAGGCTCCTCCTCCACGGCCGTTGTTCTTGTTGCTAACTGTGCAGCTACTGCTTCAACATGTGCCCTCACCGCTGCATCTCTTGCAGCTTTCCTGTCCCTAACGTGTCTCTGCGTGCACACATTAAGTCTGTCACGTATCAAATTGTACTTCCATAGCTGGTTCTGCTTGCAGAGTTTTTTGAGTAGATTCATCAAGCTCTTATTTCTGAACTGCAAGAAGAAATTAGCCCCCAGATGGCGCATGCACCAACGGCTCTGCAAGTCCTGCCATGGAGTTTGTTCCTCAGGGCCAGGGTTTGTCAGTATCTTTATCGCACTGAGTATACCTGCATGCCTGTCATGAAGGATGCACACATTGGGCTTATCCTTCACAACTGATATTTTTAGTTGCCTGAAGAACCATGTCCAACTTTCAATGTTCTCACTCTCAACAAAAGCAAATGCGAGTGGGACTACTTGATTTTGGCCATCTTGACCAATGGCTGTCAGGATCTGACCCTTGTACTTGCCAGTGAGAAAAGTGCCATCTACACATATCACCGGTCGGCAATGCCTGAAAGCTTCGATGCATACATCGAAAGAGAAGAAGAGTCGATGCAGCACCCTCACAGTTGGGAACTCTGGCATGAAGAGGTCTTGGATATCGACATAGGTGCCAGGATTCCGCTGTTGCAGTGTGTGGAGGAGCCGGACAACAGAGTCATATGCATCAAAATAAGAACCAAATCTCCTCTGAAGGGCCGTATGCTTAGCCCTCCAAGCCTTGCCATAAGAAATTCTGTAGTTGAACTTGACAAAGACTTTTGTCTGGATTGCCTTCACTTCCATCGCTTTGCTCTCCACTATCTCGCTGTAAAACAACCTCGCAATAAGCGTGGATGAAAGGTTTGGATGATCTTGAGCGATGCAGGGAATAAGACAAGTGTGATGAACTAAGTCACTGATCACCCAACTTGTGCCATACTTAGGGAGATAGCCATGCACCCTGGCAGGACAACCTGCATTCTTGCATACCATTGTCAAGTATTTCTGACTGGACACCTCAGCTATGAAAACCCTTTGCGTGGACATTGCCCAATTTATTATTGCGTCCTTCAGAGCTTCTTTGTTGGGATACATAGCACCCGTCGCAATGTTGTTCTGGTGATATTGCCAGGCAGAATCATGCCCATCGTTCACGGTCATTGCAGAAGAGAAGTCATAATTCCATGATGCAGGATTCGGAACCTCCTGTGCATTTTCTTCTTCATCCGACTCGTCAGAATCATCGGCATGACCACTATCAATATCGGTGTCTTCTTCTTTCATCAGGTTCTGCATGTGCCCATCTACCTCGTTAGCGTCCGCCTCGCCACTATAAGCCTCGCCACTGTAATAACCATCGGCATTTCCTCCTTCTACCTGACTACTCTGCCCTGGTTCATAACCATCATCTCCAGCATTTGACTGCATCCCTTCACTGCTCTGGCCAAGATCGTAGCCACCCTCGCCTTCATGTGCAGTGACCTCCTGCACGACGGGAAGCACTAAGGCAACAGGATTGCATCCCCTGCGTTCACAACCTTGTAACCAGCGCATCCACTGGGAGTCTCGCTCTATTGGCCTCAAATAAAAGTAAATGATTGAACTTGACTGTGTCCACAATGCATGAACACCGACGGTGTGTGTTTCAGTATTAAGCCCTAAACTTGCTGTCACCCATTCTTTCAACTGACTGACTAACCATGTTTGAGGGGCGGTCAGTGGCACCTCTATGTAATCAAATTCACTCAGATCAGCTCCCGTCTCAGTTATTTGGACAGTACCAGAACCGTAGTAAAATACGAACTTCACTACATCAGACATCTCGGCTCACCTAAAAAAAAATTCAACAGTGAAAGACAACTATTAAGCAGCATGACAAACTAAATATATTAGCACTCCTACATAATTGACATGTACATATATTACGGAATATTACCGAACCAACTACAATTATTCACACACCTAAAAATTTGAACTCTAAATATATTACGGATATTACCGGAGCAACTACAAATATTGACAGAACTAAATATTTGACATCTAAATGTATTACGGATATTACTGGAGCAACTCAAAATACTGACACACCTAAATATTTGACATCCACATATAGTACGGAATATTATCGGAGTAACTACAAATACTGACACACCTAAATATTTGACATCCACATATAGTACGGAATATTACCGGAGCAACTAAAAATATTCACACAACTAAATATTTGACATCTAAATATATTACGGATACTACCGGAGCAAATAACAATATTCGCACACCTAATATATTTCACATCCAAACATACTACCGAATACTACCGGAGCAACTACGACAGGTAAAATGTATGTTGAATTATACCCTTGAAGCGTGCGAACCAACGACGAACGGCGGACTTCAATCACCGGAACCGGAGCCGGAGACTCCACCACATCGCCGGAGCTTCACCTCCACCACCTCCACCACACTGCCCGAGCTTCACCACCGCCACCTCCACCTTCACCGCCACCACAACCTCCTCCAATATGCTCAAAAAAACCTCCAACAAAATGCTCACCACGACCACCATGAGCTACCCCATCAGTAGATCGAGGTTTCCCTTGCCTCCCTCAACTATCTACAACGCATCCCCGGTGGCAAATCGGCAAAAAAATGGCTCAGTTTGGTGTATAAATGGGAGTTTTTTCGAGTGGGGAAGAGAAGAAACAAAGAACACAGAAGAAAGAACAGAGGAAGAGGAAGAGAAGGGAAGAGGAGAAAGAAAAGCGGGCGGCTGCGGGGCTGGCACCCTGTCGGCCTGCAGGAGGCCGATCGGCTTGCGGGTGGCCGACAGGGCCTGTCGGCTGGGCCCCAGCCACCGACAGCAGCTCACGGGCCGACTAGGAGCGGTGCGACGTGGCCTTTCCACTAATCGGCTGACACGTAGATGATAGGCCACTTGTCGGCCACCGATAGGCCGACGGGACCCAGTCGGCCACCGGTAGGACGATAGGCTCCAGTCGGCCAGCAGTAAACCGACAATGTATTATTTAAAAAAAAACGGCGTAATATTTCTGAAAATTAATAAAAAAAAAGTGTATTATTTAAAAAAAATTAGCTAGATTTAGTGGGTACGTGCCTCCCACACTGGGGAAGCTGGGAGCTCTCCAACTACTCAACTTGGCTGACAATAAGCTTGAAGCAAATGACAACAAGGGGTGGGAATTCATCACTTCTTTGGCAAACTGCAGCCAACTACAGCAATTGGTACTCAGCAACAATGCTTTTGGAGGACAACTACCGGGTTCAATTGTGAACCTCTCAACGACTCTCCAAAGTTTATACTTAGATGACACTAGGATCTCTGGGAGTATACCTGCAGATATTGGCAATCTGGTTGGTCTCAACGTGCTTCTAATAGCAAATACTTCCATCTCCGGAGTGATTCCAGATAGCATTGGTAAGCTAGAGAACTTGATTGAGCTAGGATTGTACAATAATAGCTTGTCTGGCCTCATACCGTCATCTATAGGAAACCTTTCGCAATTGAATAGGATTTATGCACATGACGGCAACTTGGAGGGACCAATTCCGGCAAGCCCGGGGCAGTTGAAAAACCTCTTTGTACTTAATTTGAAAAAGAATTACCGACTTAACGGTTCAATACCAGGAGAGATTTTTAAATTACCCGGCCTTTCTTACTACTTGGACTTGTCATACAGTTCCCTTTCCGGACCCCTTCCAAATGAAGTTGGTAGCTTGTCAAACATTAATGGACTGGTTCTATCAGGAAACCAGTTGTCTGGCAAGATACCCGATAGTATTTAGAATTGCATAGTGTTAGAGCAGCTATTATTGGACAACAATTCCTTTGAGGGAAGCATACCTCGGTCACTGAAGAATATAAAGGGCCTCAGAGGATTGAACCTGACCATGAATAAGTTATCTGGTAATATTCCTGATGCCCTTGGCAATATTAGAAACCTGCAGGGACTGTACTTAGCACACAACAACTTGTCTGGGTCAATCCCATTAGTACTACAAAATTTGACATCATTGTTTGAATTGGATGTATCCTTCAACAATTTGCAAGGTGAGGTGCCAAATGAAGGTTTTTTCAGAAACATCACTTACTTAGCGGTTGCTGGGAATGTCAGTTTGTGTGGTGGTACACCTCAACTTCATTTGGCTCCATGCTCCACAAGCACCTTAATCAAGAACAAAAAGAAGATGCCAAAGTCTCTTGTGATTTCTCTAGCAACAAGTGGAGCAATATTGTTCTCATTTTTAGTTATTCTTCTTGTTTGGATACTTTGCAAGAACCTCAAACCAAGACAGAAGACATTAGCACAAAATTCAATTGTTGATGACCATTATGAGAGAATCCCCTATCATGCATTACTGAGAGGAACTAATGGGTTTTCAGAAGCCAACTTGCTTGGGAGAGGAAGTTATGGTGCGGTTTATAAGTGTGTTTTGGACATTGAAGAAAGAACATTGGCTGTCAGGGTGTTTAATCTTGGTCAATCTATGCTCTCATTTCCCCCCCTCCTCTTCTCTCTCTTCCTCCTTTCTTTCCTTGAGAGACGTCAGGTCGTGCCCGGCTCCTCTCCTCTTTTTCTCTGACGGCTCTGCCGGCCGGAGCAGGAGTAGGAGGGGAGGCCGTGGCCCCCATGTATATAGTAGGTTTAGGATTTGTGTCTTTCAGGTGTGGACTGGCGTTATGCCGTTGGGTAGAAAGCCACGTTCGCTTTCAGGCCGCGCGTGGTGGTCGCTGGAGTCTTCTTCTTCCAGGCCTTCATGCTGGAGGCTGCTGGAGGGGGGCGGATCTGGCGATAGCCCTCTGAATAAGCCTGCTGGATCCCCGGATCTGGCGCCTGGTTGGTCTCCTTGTTTCTCTCGCTGCTGCCATGGAGGTAGGAGGATAGGAATGAGAGGGGTGAGATCAGGCGGCCGACGAACTACCTTTGTTCGTCCTTGGAGCAAATCGATTGCAGCTGTGCTTCCTCTACATGATGATAAGCTGCAGAATCTTATGGTCGAAAGGCGACCAATTGGAGCTCCGGTGGCTGCCGGCTCCTTTCTTTCCTCCCGGCCGCTGTGCCAAAAGGGAGGCAGTTATGTTGCTTCAACCTGGCGATTCCAATTTCTACCTCCGGCGGCACGTCGGCAGTTCTGCAACCATCCCTCTGCCCCAAGTGGTTTTGTCCCCGGCGGCGGTGGGATCGGGCCAGAGCTGAAGCTTGCGACGAGGACTCGATTGCGTTCTAGTTCCGTCATCTGGGGTCCTGTTTGCAAAGTGTGTGGACCGGGCTGTAATTTCTACTTTTCTGATGGGTCCGTATGTAAAATGTACTACATGTCTATCTAATATAAGTCTGGGTCCTTCGGGACCATACCTGTGTTCAAAAAAAAAAAAAAAGTATTCCAAGAGTTTTGAGGCTGAATGTGAGGCAATGAGAAGGATACGACATCGTCGTCTCATTAAGATCATTACTTCTTGTTCGAGCATAACAAACCAAGGTCAAGAGTTCAAAGCATTGGTTTTTGAGTTCATGCCCAATGGTAACTTGGATGGTTGGCTTCATCCAAAATCTCAAGAGCCCACTATGAACAACACGCTCAGCCTTGCCCAAAGGCTCGATATTGCTGTCGATATTGTGGACGCAATAGAATATCTGCACAACTACTGTCAACCATTGGTGATCTTAAGCCAAGCAACATTCTTCTTGCTGAAGACATGAGTGCACGAGTTGGAGACTTTGGCATATCAAGGATCCTTCAAGAAAATACAAGCAACGGGATGCAAACTTCATATAGCTCAACTAGAATTAGAGGTTCCATAGGCTATGTTGCTCCAGGTGATTGAAACTCTTCTACTTTTATATTTATCTTTGCACTCGAATATGGCATGCTAACCACAAAACTTTGCATATTACAGAATACGGAGAAGGCTCTGCAGTCTCAACAGCTGGTGATATTTATAGTCTTGGCATATTGCTGCTCGAGATATTTACCGGAAAGAGCCCAACAGAAGGCATGTTCAGAGATTCATTGGATCTGCATAAGTTTGCTGGGGATGCTCTTCCAGATAAATCCTTGGATATAGCTGACCCGACAATGTGGTTGCACATAGGACAACATGATAACACGGAAAGTATTAGAATCCAGGAATTATTGGCTTCGGTCTTGAGGCTTGGCATATCCTGCTCAAGGCAACAGCCTCGAGATCGAGCACTGACGAGAGATATGGTGGCAGAGATGCATGCGATCAGAGATGCATACCTCAAGTTCATAGAGGGGCATGGAGCAGAAAAAGAAACCTCGACTCGAGAAATTCAGAACAGCGTTGAGTAAACCAACTGGTACAAGACATGATCCTGCATAATACAAAATGTATGCATTGTTTCAGTTAGTAATTGTTCTCAGAGCTATGTATGTTGCTTTACAACTGTATCAAATAAATGCAGAACCATGGTCTTCTGCAATGTACTCCCTCCGTCCCATAATATAAGATCGTTTTGCAAGCTAAAACAGCTTGCAAAACATATTATATTATGGGGCGGAGGGAGTAATTGTTTCAGAAACCAAGCAGTGTAAATGTTTTCCTATTCTCAAAAATTGGACACATGTACTTCATGCTTCAGGTAAACCAGTAAACCTGAATTTCTACAGAGTTTCTTTTCTTATTCTTCTTTTTTCTAAGCAAACTTTATTTGTTTATATTACTAGAAATAAAACGAAGTATGAAAACGTAGACACAATTTGGTAGGAGTTGAGCCGTCATGGCTACCTGCCTGCCTCGGACCCTCACACAAGTCAACAAAAAAGTTAATGATATATTAAATTGCATTGCAGAGATATCATATTCATATCACTAGGCAAGTGTGTCTGGTTTCCGTGTTGTGGCATGGCATATCCTGCTCAAAGACACAGCCTCGAGAGTGGGTGTTCATAAGAGATTCATGCAATCAGAGACGCGTACCTCCTGTTTGTTGTCAAGTGTTTAGAGGAGCATCGAGCACCTCGGCTCTAGACATTCGAGGTGGAATTATATGAGCCTGCAATAATAGAGGTTGTGTATGTTGCTTCAGTTTGCGCTTGTTTGTTATCAGAGCCATTTCATTGGCAATAGTATCAGATAAATGCAATGTAAAATGATGTAAAATCATCCTAGTGTTGTGCAGTAGCACTGCAGCAATGGCAGTTGTCAGCATACTACATGGCTTGTCAAAAATTACAAAGGTTTGAGAAATCGCATCCTCAACCAAGTATGCTCGACGCAAATCAGCAGTCGATCAGACAGTTTGTTAACAATGTATATGTTGTCCATGTGTACAGAAAAACATAGGAGACATCAGGGACAGAGTACCTTACGTAGCTAACACTGCAAATATTAGAATCCCGGAGTGCTTGGCCTCGGTCTTCACGCTTGGCACACCCTGCTCAAAGCAACAGCCTCGAGACCGAGCACTGACGAGAGAAGCAGCGGCAAAGATGCATGCAATCAGAGATGTGTACCTCAAGTTTATAGGGGAGCATGGAGAAGAAAGAGAAGCCTCGACTAGAGAAAATGAGAGCAGCATTGAATAAACAAGCTAGTACAAGACATGATCCTGCAATAGTAAAATATTTACGTATTGTTCCAGTTAGTAATTATTCTCAGTGCTATGTTACTTTACAGCTGTATCAAATAAATGCGGTACCATGGTGTTCTGCAAATAATAGCACTACATCAAGTTGTAGAGAGTTTCAGAAATCAAGCATTGTAACTGTTTTACCATTCTCAAAACAGTACACATAAAACTTTACACATGCAGGCCACATTGCTTCATGTTTCAGATAAATCAGTACACAAGAATTCGGACTGCTGCACCACAAAACATAGCTTAGACATGGATATAGTAGACAGTATGGAATCAGGAAGCAGAGCAGCCTAGTGCAACAAGCAGTCAGGAAACAAATGGCAAATTAGAAGTGCATTCAGATAATTCATGCAACAATTTCCAGGAACACATTGTGCTAAATTCCAAGAATTACTAAAAAACATCTGCATTACGAAACCTAAGCTAGGAGAAGAGGGTGTGAATTTGGTGCCCTCCAAGACACCGTGGTTGGTGGTATTCCTTCATTTCTTGATGTGGATGCTGCCACCAAGATTTCTTTCTTATTCTACTTTTTTCTAAGCAAGCAATCTGATTTTATTTATTTATATTAGTAAAACAAAGTGCATCGGATCCGATCAAGAACACTAATATAAACACTGTGATAAAAAAATTCTAATAACAAGCTTCCTTACTTCATTAATTAGTAGTATAATCATTAACAAGAAGGCTAGGAGCCATGCTAATCAGTACCCGTCTTGGCCTATCAACAGTAACAAGAAAGCGAAGCCTGGAAATGTAGACACAGTTTGGTAGGAGAATAGGACTTGAACAAGTATCAACCTTACACAAGTCAACAAAGAAGCTAATTAAATTGCATTGCAGAGAAATCCTATCACTGATTGCATTACAGTCACTGGCCACAGCATATCCTTGTCAATACAGGCAGTACAACCTACAACCATCATCAAGGCTCCCTCCTAGATACATACATAAGATAGAATCAAGGAGTGCTTGGTTTCTGTGTTGAGGCTTGGTATATCCTGCTCAAAGACACCGCCACGAGAGCAGCTTGATACGAGACGGAGCAGTAGAGATGTATGCACTCAAAGATACATACCTCCTATTTGTCGGTAAGCATATCGAAGAGCATGGAGCAAAGAGGAGTCTCGGGTTGAGACATTCGAGCTGGAATGATATGAACCTGCAATAAATACAAGCTGCTTCAGTTAGCAAGCATTTGTTTGTTATCAGGGCATATTATTTGCACCATATCAAATAAATGTAATGTAAAATGATGTAAAATTATCCTAGCATTGTCCAATGGCACTGCAGCAACAACAGTTGTCTGGCTTGTAAGAAATTCCAAAGATTCTACAAATTGCATCCTCGGTCCATTAATCATAACAAAGTATATATTATACATGTGTACAGGAAAGAAGGATAGGGCACAGTAGGTAGCAGCAGCGGCACAAAATTGACCCTAATAAATATTTCACACAGCACAAGCAGTCTGTACAAAATCTGGTTCTCAAAAAAGAAAAAACTATCTCCAAAAAATAAATAGAAATCACATACTAGAAAGCATCAGGGGAGCAGTAGGCAAAAGCAGCAACAGAAGTATTTCACATACAGCACAAGCAATTTGTCCGGCGAAAAAAAAAAAAGAATCACAGAATAGAAACGCATCAGTATCATTGATTCATTCAGGAACATTTTCCTTCCAAAAACAGGTTGCCCAACTACAGACTGCATCATCAGAATCATGGCACTAGCAGCGGATGTTAATGCCGACCACGGTAGTACATCCAGGAAGCAGCTTCCAGGTTCCCCACAATCTTATCGACTTCCTTCTCTAAACCACAAAGCCCACAGTCTTAAGTTGTAACACAGGAAGATCTTACGGTTTTGCTGCATCTTTGAATACATGGGAGGCAAATATTTTGACCTCATCGGGCACATCATTCATGTCATTCAAAATCTGCAAGCTTTTTGTAATGTGAGTGTTGTCTTCGTTGCTGTGACACTTGCTCCTTCTTGCTAGTCTGCTCTTTCATTTTACAGCTATAAAAAATTGGAAGATCGGAACAGTACAATTAGTAACAAGTAGACTGACATTATATTGATATATGCGATACTTGTGAGCCATCTCTTTGTGTCTAGACTAGAAAAGAATGGATCATGTAATAACAACATACATATTGACAAAAATGTGATCTCCTAGAGCCAGGAACTAATGAGCCGAGGATAGAGATTAGAAATACCATACTTCTCTTGAGGATTTGTAAGAAAACACTGTACATACAACTAAACTGGACTTGTCAATACATACAGTAGTTTAAAGGTTCACTTGCCATTTGTTGTACCTAACATAGTCATATACCAGCTGAGTTGACCATCCAGACATAAAAAATATATTTTTAGAGTTAAAATGACCTGACGATTCGGCACATATGGGAATGTAAACTGAATTGCGTGCAATGAAGTATACTACTATTTGATTATCATTTCTCGTACACAAGACTAGCACAAAATTTCCACCGAAGTGTCAAAGACTTGTAGTGGTTCAGAGACAGAGGCTGATACTCACTCCCTTTTTTTTTCTGAAATCAGAACAGGGCTGGGGTGAGAGAGCGATGCGGCTGGGACGAGCACGTGGACAAGAACGCAGCGGAGGAGCCATGGATTCACTGCCGCGGCCGCGCGCGACGGCAGAGGGAGAAGATTTTCAGAGGGGAAAGCTCGGGACGGCCGTACCTCGCGTTGGCGCGGCGACCGTGGCTGTCGGCCGGCTTAGTCGGAGGCGAGGCAGGGCGGGCCGTCGGCGTCGTAGGCGGAGAAGATGGATGCGTCCGAAGGGGCCAGGGACTCCGGTCGCCGGAGATCCCTCGGATGGCGGCGGTGGCGGCGGCTGAGTGGGGATTTTCTTTCTTTCGGCCTCGGCCGAGAAGACGAAGAAAACGAAGACTGGTATTTTTCTTACATGGAAAAAATGGTAAAAAACCGTGCTGCCACATTGTATGTTTTATCTCTGATTTATTTTTTAATATTTTGGCGAAACAACGCGCACATACACTCATCCTATTAACGGACGCATGCACATCCTACCCCTACGAGCACCTTCAACATACTGAAATTGACGAAATCACCGCAGACGCCTTCGTAGTCGATGGAACGTCTCCTTACACTGAACGAACATCGCCGAAAAGCCTAAAATAAATTCAAAAAAATACGAACACCAATGAAGTCTACGACTTGAACCCTGATGGGCTGCCATTTCTCGATATCTAATTCATATCCAAGTCTCCTAATTGGGACGGAGGGAGTACTACCTGGTTTAACCGCATAAAGATTCTTCCTGCTGTTTGCCGGAACATTTTTCTCATTTACCATTTCCTTCCATTTGTCTTTCACCAAGACAGCGCTCTTTGTTGGATCTTTGACTCTTACCAAGTGAGTGCACGATCATCTGTTAGGCAACCACAGGAACATCTCTAGATTTTGCCTCCGTGTGTCCTTTCCCTTGGCCTCATGTGTACAGAAGATTCGGTCACGACCAGCTTGCCTCTCCTTGAGCGGCCGAAATCATTGTTCTGACTTTTTTTTAGAACTTAAGCACAATTTGACCTCGGTTGCAAAAAAATCGGCATCTGACCCTTTTCCTACCGTCGGAGTCGTTGGCAGTAGGATATAACTACCTACCGCCGGGGGCTCTGGCGATAGGTGTGACGACAGAGGAGACGGGACCGTCAGCCGTGCTGAAGTGGCTACCGCTGGCCCTCAAGGCGGTAGCTTGTTGTACCCTACCGTCAAGGAACACGAGATAGATGGGTAATTTTTCAGAGGGAGTGGTGCATAGTAGTAAGTTCAATCTTGTGGTGCTCTAATCCAATGACAATAAGGACTACGACACGTATTATATTGTTGCTACTAAGAATAAAAGGCCGGGATTTAATCTTATTGTTAGATTTCTTTTTGTCTACATTATGTCATCTTGCTTATTGTGTTGCTCTATTTCTAGTAAACTTAATACCTTGAGATGCATGCTGGATAGCGGTTCGGGGTGGAGTAATAGTAGTAGATGCAGTTGGAAAACGGTCTACTTATCACGGACATAATGCCTATACAAGATTATGTCATGAATGATTATAGTTATGAATGTCGCTTTTCTGTCAATTGACTAACAGTAATTTGTCTACCATGCCATTGTCTGCTTTTGAGGGAGATGCCCCTAGTGAACCTATGGCCCCCGAGTCCATTCTCCATTAATATTTTCTTCTACAAAATTGTCTCTTTTATTTGCTTTTACTATTTACCGTTTCACTATACCATTATCTATCCATCTATTTTGCTTTTAACCTTGTAACTAGCAAGACGAGGGGCTTGACAACCCCCTTGCCAAGTTGGGTTGTAAGTATTTTTTTTGTGTGTGCAGGTGCTGCTTATCTTGTTTGCTTATTGACTCCTACTGATTCGATTAAACCTTGGTTCTTAACTGAGGAAAATATTTTTGCTTCTGTGCTACATCACCTTTACTCTTTGGGGAAATCCAACAACTCCTACGGGAGTAGCATCGGTCTTTCGCTTACCCAAAAAGATTTTAAAAGAGCTTGACGCGATTCGTAGGGCCTTTTTCTGGACGGCTAACAAAAATTGCACGGGGGCTCAGTGTCTTGTTGCTTGGAAAAATGTTTGTAAACCAAAAAACTGTGATGGTCTAAATATCAAAAACCTGCTTATACAAAATAATTGCCTCCTAATAAAATTTCCTTTTAAATTGCACCAACATCCTGACCTTCCGTGGGTTCATTGGTACCACTACAGATACTCCACCGCCATTGCAGACAAGACCTCAAATCCCTCCTTCATCTGGAAGGTTGTAAACCATCAGCTTCTTACCCTACAAAAAATTTCCTTTGTTTTCACAAACAATGGTCAGACTAGCTTCTTTTGGCTTGACACTTGGATCCATCACCAACCACTATACTTAGCCTTCTCACACCCTTTTTCCCCACTCCACGAACCCAACAACCTTGGTCTCGCAGGTCATGTAGAATGGATTGCTAACTAACCTGCAAAATCGCCTTGTTTGAAGCACGCGTAGCGCCCCTTGTTTCAAAGAGAGAATGATGGGTTATTCACATTTAATTTGATGGTCAGAGGCAAATTGAAAGCTAAGCAGAGGAGTCGGCTTTTCTTTTGCGGTAAAAGAAACTTGAGGCCTTTTCCCTTATTATATGGCATATCCATACTTTAATTACCTAGTGCCTGATCGATTGAAAGCAATATTTACTGTCAGATAGAGAGATGCTGATAGGAAAAAGGATGGTGCCTTTATATTTCAATGTTTCAATCGTCAAATGCTTTGGCAATTTCCCCGGGTCCGATGAAGCAATATAATTTTGAACCAGACCTTTTACCATTGTTGCCTCTGCAGAGCTTGCTGTTGTGTTCTCTTTGTTGCATGATTTTCAGCACAGTGACACCGCTGACGAAAGGTATCTCACTTATGGGCTACCGTTCTCCACCAGGAATGCCTACAACCTCCTCGCCGGTTTGCCCGTCAATGACACCAATGCCAACCTCATTTGGGCCACTCGCGTCCCCATCAAAGTTCAAGTCTTCGGGTGGCTACTCTTCAAAGACCGCATCAACTCCAAGGCCAACCTCTTCCGTAAAACCATCGTCTCCGACACTGCATGTGCTCGTTGCACTGCGCCCCTCGACGTTGCTCATATCTCACTACTAGGGAAAAGCCTAGTAGTAGCGCGGGGTAAAGGCTTAGTAGTAGCGCGGGGGGAGGGGGGGCGCTACTGCTAGCGCGCTGCAGCTAACTTTCTATCAGTAGCGCGGGTCTGTACCCCGCGCTACTGCTACAAAGACTTAGCAGTAGCGCGGCCCCAGCGCTGCTGCTACCCTCTTACCCCGCGCCACTGCTAAGATATTCAGTATTTTTTTTCTTCTACGTATTTACGCAGTATTTATATAGGTGTTATACAATAGCAACATACACATACATTGAAACTATATGAGACAAGAATGTCTCATCATCATCATCATCGAAGTGCTACAACATAGTCTCATCATCATCATCATAATGATCCAACACAAATGTCTCATCATCATCTCGAAATAGCGATACAAGTTATTACAAGTCTCGAATACATGCAACTACATGGTCACATACACATGTTTCATCATCGATCTAAACTATGATATACAAGAGAAGAGCAATCACTATGAGCAAGAGCGGGATTATGAAGTAGTTCTTGAGCCGGTTCTAATTCTTCTCTCGCGCTAGCGTGAACCTCAAGTAACTAGCTTCCGCTTGGATTCTACTTTGAAACCCTTTGTGGCTGCTGTCCGGGAAGCGGTCGACTTGGGCCTGACACTCTGGCCACTCGTCGTACACTCCTGGAACCCTCCCTATCTACACGGCATAGCACTTCTTCGCCATCGATCTATATCCCTGACAGAGATGCATCGTCATCAGGCGAATTGATGACCCACAAGTATAGGGGATCAATCGTAGTCCTTTCGATAAGTAAGAGTGTCGAACCCAACGAGGAGCAGAAGGAAATGACAAGCGGTTTTCAGCAAGGTATTTTCTGCAAGCACTGAAATTATCGGTAACGAGTAGTTTGATAGCAAGATAATTTGTAACAAGTGACAAGTAGCAATAGTAACAAAAAGTGCAGCAAGGTGGCCCAATCCTTTTTGTAGCAAAGGACAAGCCGGAACGATCTCTTATAATAAGCAAAGCGTTCTCGAGGACACATGGGAATTTCATCTAGTCACTTTCATCATGTTTGTTTGATTTGCGTTCGCTACTTTGATAATTTGATATGTGGGTGGACCGGTGCTTGGGTGCTGTTCTTACTTGAACAAGCCTCCCACTTATGATTAACCCCTCTCGCAAGCATCCGCAACTACGAAAGAAGAATTAAGATAAATCTAACCATAGCATTAAACATATGGATCCAAATCAGCCCCTTACGGAATAACGCATAAACTAGGGTTTAAGCTTCTGTCACTCTAGCAACCCATCATCTAATTACTACTCCACAATGCATTCCCTTAGGCCCAAAGATGGTGAAGTGTCATGTAGTCGACATTCACATGACACCACTAAGAGAATCAACAACATACATATCATCAAAATATCGAACGAATACCAAATTCACATGATTACTTATGATAAGACTTCTCCCATGTCCCCAAGAACAAAAGTAACTACTCACAAACCATATTCATGTTCAAGATCAGAGGAGTATTGAATAGCATATTAGATCTGAACATATAATCTTCCACCAAATAAACCAACTAGCATCAACTACAAGATGTAATCAACACTACTAGCAACCCACAGGTACCAATATGAGGTTTTGAGACAAAGATTGAATACAAGAGATGAACTAGGGTTTGAGATGAGATGGTGCTGGTGAAGATGTTGATGAAGATTGGTCCTCCCACGATGAGAGGATCATTGGTGATGACGATGGATCTGATTTCCCCCTCCCGGAGGGAAGTATCCCCGGCGGAATCGCTCCGCCGGAGAGCAAAAGTGCTCCTGCCCAAGTTCCACCTCGAGACGGCGGCGCACTGTCCTGAAAGTCTTCCCTCTATTTTTTCTAGGGAAAATAGGCTTATATACCAGAAAATGGGCACCGGAGGCTGGCCAGGGGCCCCACGAGCCACTAGGGCGCGCCTGGGGGGGGGGGGGTGGCGCGCCCTGGTGCCTCGTGGGCACCTGGGTGGCCCCCTCTGGTACTTCTTTGCTCCAGTATTTTTTATTTATTCCAAAATAAATCTCCGTGAAATTTCAGCTCATTTGGAGATGTGCAGAATAGGTATCTCTGACATAGCTTTTTTAGGTTCAGAATTCCAGCTGCCGGCAATCTCCCTCCTTGTGTAAATCTTGCATATTAAGAGAGAAAAGGCATTAGAATTGCTTCACAAAGTATTATATTGATTAAAAACACTATAAATAACAGTAGTAAAACATGATGCAAAATGGACGTATCAACTCCCCCAAGCTTAGACCTCGCTTGTCCTCAAGCGAAAGCCGATATCGATAATCATGTCCACATGTTTAGAGAGAGAGGTGTCGATAAAAACAAAATACGGACATAGTAGCATCATGATCATTATTATAACAATAATATTCTTTATCATAGAACTTCTTATGATCAAGTAACAATTCATCACAACAATGAAGTATAAGACATAAACTTTCTTGAAAACTAACAAACTATGTTCTCAGTCAACAATGCAATTGCAATTCATCATATTTTCAGGAAGAGTCTCATGTAGGAGCTTTTTAGCAAGTCCACATACTCAACCATCATATAATCTTCTATGATTGCTAACACTCACAACATATATATGGAGCAAAAAGTTTCAGCCAGACACATAGAAAGATAGGGGCTCATAATTTCGCCTCCCAACTTATTCACCTCAAGGGTGATGTCAACAATAATAACTCATGATCACTCATATCCAACTGGATATATATGCCTAGATCTTTCCCCACCACATGATGCTTGCAAAAGAGAAAAATAAAAGGAATAGAGGAGAACACTATTGACTCTTGCATAAAAAGTAAATACATAAAAGTAAAAGATAGGCCCTTCGCAGAGGGAAGCAGAGGTTGTCATGCGCTTTTTGTTGTTGGATGCACAAGCTCTTAATACAAAGGAACATCACTTTATATTGCCCCTTGTGATAGCAACCTTTATTATGCAGTCCGTCGCTTTTATTTCTTTACCATCACAAGTTCGTACAAAGCTTATTTTCCCTTACAATAAAAGTTCATACATATTTAGAGGCAATTTTTATTGCTTTTTGCACCGATGACAACTTACTTGAAGGATCTTATTCAATCCATAGGTAGATATAGTGGACTCTCATGACATGAAACTGGGTTTAAGGGTTTTGGATGCACAAGTAGTATCTCTACTTGGTGCGGATTTTTTGGCTAGCAAAGATATTGAGCAAGCACCACATGTTGGAGGATCTATGACAATATAGCTTCTATGTGAATATAAGCAAACATAATTCATTACGTTGTCTTCCTTGTCCAACGTCAACAATTTGACATAAAATACTTAATGGGGGCTCACAATCATAAAAGATGTCCAAGATAGTGTATTTGCATGTGAATCTGCTCTTCCCTATATTTTTTTTCATGAATTGCATCATTGACCAATGCTATGCTTGTTGACTTTCAATAAATTTTACCACTTATACTTTTCTTTATGTAATGTCATTACTTTCCATAAGATTAGCATATGATCTTTTTCATTATTTTCATTGCTAGGATTGAAACATAAAAGTACAGAAGCAAAAACTCAAACTACTCTTTATTATATAACTCTCAACTCAATTACTTAGATAGATAGATCACGAAACTAGCACTCGAAAATAGATCATACTAAACTTTTACTCAACTAAATCACGAAATAACTAAGGATCGAACTAAAAATAGGTAAAGATAATAAAGGTGATGGTGATACGATACCGGGGAACCTCCCCCAAGCTTGGCACAAGCCAAGGGGAGTGCCCATACCCATGTACTCAAGTTTCCTTCTTTGGTGATGGTGGTGGTGGTGAAGTGGTGAGCTTGTCCTTCATGACATTAATTAGGATCTCCTTTAGCCTCTGAATTTCCCGGAGCACATGCTATATCATCTCTGTATTCCTTTGGACTTCGGCCATAATATGCTTATTCTCTGGGCCCCAAGCATTCTTTCCTGCATCACTTTCACTTGGACGAGAGATGTCCCAATTGGAGGGTATGTGCATACGAGGAGTATTTTCGACCCCATAATTGTGAACCAAATTATGAAAGTTGTTCCGATGTAACCTATGTAAGGGCCTCCTAGGGTGAAGCCCTTCTTGTTACTCTGGACTCCCATGGCTTGTAGTGCTTCTCACGGCTTGATGAGGGTTTGGAATTGTGGAGATGCCAGCAAGGGTGCCCCTCTCGGAAGCCGGAGGGTGGACCTCGAGCGAATCTCCATCATCTTCTTCCATGGTAACCTCTCCTTCCTCCCCCCTCCTGAGCTCCATCTGCATCAACCAAGCATCGTCTCCCACATTATTGGAAGAAGGGGAAGACATGATGTCTGGCCTCGAAATCTGATAGAAAACAGTACGAGACAAGAACAGAGGGTATTCCTGCGATACAGTGGTCAAAACGTCCGGGAGTATATATAAAGAATTTTTATCTTGCAAAACAAGAATACAGAAGAAAACGGAGTTAGGAAGGCTAATGAGGGGCCCACGAGCCACCAGGGCGCGCCTGGGGGGGGGGGGGTGGCGCGCCCTGGTGCCTAGTGTGCACCTCGTGGGTCCCCTCGGCTGTTTCTTATTTTTGTATTTTTTCCTAATATTCCAAAACTGTCAGAAAGTATTTTTATGGAATTTTTGGAGTCGGTTTACTTACCGTATCACGTACCTCTTCCTTTTCAGGGTTCTGGAGTGTTCCGGAAGGACTCTTTGATGTGCTCTTCCAGTGTCATTGTTACAATAATATTAGTTTCAACATTAATGGGAGTACTTGAAATATAGTGCTTAATTCTTTGCCCATTCATCACTCTAGCAACCCATCATCTAATTACTACTCCACAATGCATTCCCTTAGGCCCAAAGATGGTGAAGTGTCATGTAGTCGACGTTCACATGACACCACTAAGAGAATCAACAACATACATATCATTGAAATATCGAAGGAATACCAAATTCACATGATTACTTATGACAAGACTTCTCCCATGTCCTCAAGAACAAAAGTAACTACTCACAAACCATATTCATGTTCAAGATCAGAGGGGTATTGAATAGCATATTGGATTTGAACATATAATCTTCCACCAAATAAACCAAATGGCATCAACTACAAGATGTAATCAACTCTACTAGCTCATGATGCCACTGATGGGTAATGAAGCATGAAAATCAAAAAATTTCTTACGAACACCCAAGATGTATCTAGGAGAAGCATAGCAATGAGAGGGGAGAGTGTGTCTACGTACCCTCGTAGACCGAAAGCAGAAGCGTATATGACGCGGTTGATGTAGTCGTACTCTTCGCGATCCGATCACGATCCAACCGATCTAGTGCCGAACGGACGGCACCTCCGAGTTTAGCACACGTGCGGCTCGATGACGTCTCCTCCTCCTTGATCCAGCAAGAGAAGGCGGAGAAGTATATGGGATCACATTCAGCATGACGGCGTGGTGGTGATGGTGGTGGTGGAGCACCGACAGCGCTTCGCTAAGCGTCGTCGGGACGAGGCGGTAGTGTAACGGGAGAGAGAGGGGCACCCAGGGGCTGGTGTGTCCTCTTGGGGCACCCCTCCCCTCTATATATAGGTGGAGGGGCATGGGGAACAGCCCCTCCAAGCCCTAGGGCGCAGGCAAGGGGGAGAGGACTTGGACTCGAAGTCCAATCCTATTCCTACTAGGACTCCCCTTTTTTTTTTCCTTCCCTAGCCACATGGGATTTTGAGGACTTGGTGCGCCTAGCCCAATAAGGCCAGGGAGCCTCCCCTCAGCCCATGCCAGCCCTTGGGATGTGGTGGACCCACTTGTGGACTTCCGGACCCCTCCGGAATCCTTCGGAACCTTCTGGAAGCTTCTCGATACAATACCGAAAAAACTGCACCTTTTTCCGGAACCCAAAATATGACTTCCCATATATAAATCTTTACCTCTCGACCATTCCGAGACTCCTCGTGATGTCCGAGATCTCATCTGGGACTCCGAACAACATTCAGTTACCAATCATCAAATATCCCTGTACTACTCTAGCGTCAACGAACGTTAAGCGTGCGACCCTGCGGGTTCGGGAATCATGTAGTCATGACCGAGATGATGGAAATATGCCCTAGAGGCAATAATAAAGTTGTTATTATTTTATATTTCCTTGTTCATGATAAAGGTTTATTATTCATGCTAGAATTGTATTGACCGGAAACTTAAATACATGTGTCAATACATAAACAAATACCGTGTCCCTAGTGAGCCTCTACTAGACTAGCTCATTGATTAAAGATGGTTAAGGTTTCCTAACCATAGACATGAGTTGTCATTTGATAACGGGATCACATCATTAGGAGAATGATGTGATGGACAAGACCCATCCGTTAGCTTAGCATATGATCATTCTGTTTATTGCTACTGCTTTCTTGAATGTCAAATACATGTTCCTCAGACCATTAGATCATGCAACTCCCGGATACCGGAGGAATACCTTGTGTGCTATCAAATGTCACAACGTAACTGGGTGATCATAAAGATGCTCTACAGGTATCTCCGAAGGTGTTCGTTGAGTTGGCATGGATCGAGACTGGGATTTGTCACTCCGTGTTTCGGAGAGGTATCTCTGGGCCCTCTCGGTAATGCACATCATAAGACGCTTGCAAGCAAAGTGACTAAGGAGTTAGTTACGGGATGATGTATTACGGAATGAGTAAAGAGACTTGCCGGTAACGAGATTGAACTAGGTATGGAGATACCGACGATCAAATCTCGGGCAAGTAACATACCGACGGACAAAGGGAATTACGTACGTTGTCATTGCGGTTCGACCGATAAGATCTTCGTGGAATATGTAGGAACCAATATGGGCATCCAGGTTCCGCTATTGGTTATTGACCAGAGAGGCGTCTCGGTCATGTCTACATCATTCCTGAACCCGTAGGGTCCGCACGCTTAACGTTCGTTGACGATATAGTGTTATATGAGTTATGTGAATTGGTAACCAAATGTTGTTCGGAGTCCCGGATGAGATCCCGGACATCATGAGGAGTCTCGGAATGGTCAAGAGGTAAAGATTTATATATGGGAAGTCATACTTTGGGTTCCGGAAAAAGGTGCAGTTTTTTGGGTATTGTACCGGGAAGCTTCCAGAAGGTTCCGGAGGATTCCGGAGGGGTCCGAAAGTCCACAAGTGGGTCCACCACGTCCCAAGGGCTGGCATGGGCTAAGGGGAGGCGCCCTGGCCTTATTGGGCCAGGCGCACCAAGTCCTCAAAAGCCCACACAGCTAGGGAAGGAAAAAAGGGAGAGTCCTAGTAGGAATAGGATTGGACTTTGGAGTCCAAGTCCACGTGTGTACTATTCATGGTTACTGTTCACGTGGCACTATTCCTTCTACTCCAAGCCCCTACACATATATAAATAGAGGAGAGGGGGCGCCCCAAAGAAGACACAACATTGTCTTAGCCGTGCGCGGCGCCCCCCTCCACAGTTCCGTCCCTCGATCATATTTTCGTAGTGCTTGGGCGAAGCCCTGCGGAGATAGCATCACCATCACCGTCACCACGCCGTCGTGCTGCCGGAACTCATCCACTACCTCGCCATCTTGCTGGATCAAGAAGTCGAGGACGTCACCGAGCTGAACGTGTGCTGAACGCGGAGGTGCCGTACGTTCGGTGCTCGGTCGGTTGGATCGTGAAGTTGTTCGACGACATCAACCGCGTTGTTCTAACGCTTCCGCTTACGGTCTACGAGGGTACGTATACACACTCCCCCTCTCATAGCTATGCATCTCCATGGATAGATCTTGCGTGTGCGTAGAAAGTTTTTGTTTTCCATGCAACGTTCCCCAACAGTGGCATCATGAGCCAGGTCTATGCGTAGATGATATGCATGAGTAGAACACAAAGAGTTGTGGGCGGTGATCGTCATACTGCTTGCCACCAACGTCTTATTTTGATTCGGCGGTATTGTAAGATGAAGCGGCCCGGACCAACCTTACATGTCCACGTACATGAGACCGGTTCCACCGACAGACATGCAACTTGTTTTGCATAAAGGTGGCTGGCGGGTGTCTGTTTCTCCTACTTTAGTTGAATCGAATTTGACTACGGCCGGTCCTTGAAGAAGGTTAAAACAGCAAACTTGATAATTCACCGTTGTGGTTGTTTTTTCGTAGGTAAGAACGGTTCTTGCTAGAAACCCGTAGCAGCCACGTAAAACTTGCAACAACAAAGTAGAGGACGTCTAACTTGTTTTTGCAGGGTATGCTGTGATGTGATATGGTCAAGACATGATGTGATATACGTTGTTGTATGAGATGATCATGTTTTGTAATTTATCGGCAACCGGCAGGAGCCTTATGGTTGTCTCTTTATTGTATGAAATGCAAGCGCCATGTAATTGCTTTACTTTATCGCTATGCGTTAGCAATAGTTGTAGAAGCAATAGTTGGCGAGACGACCACGACGCAACGATGGAGATCAAGGTGTCGAGCCGGTGACGATGGAGATCATGACGGTGCTTTGGAGATGGAGATCAAAAGCACAAGATGATGATGGCCATATCATGTCACATATTTTGATTGCATGTGATGTTTATCCTTTATGCATCTTATTTTGCTTAGAACGACGGTAGCATTATAAGATGATCCCTTCACTAAATTTCAAGATAAAAGTGTTCTCCCTAAGTATGCACCATTGCTAAAGTTCGTCGTTTTGAAGCACCTCGTGATGATCGGGTGTGATAGATTCTACGTTCACATACAACGGGTGTAAGCCAGTTTTACACAAGCAGAATACTTGGGTTAAACTTGACGAGCCTATCATGTACAGACATGGTCTCGGAACACTGGAGACCGAAAGGTCGAACATGAGTCATATAGTAGATATGATCAACATGGAGATGTTCACCATTGATGACTATCCCATCTCACGTGATGATCGGACATGGGCTAGTTGATTTGGATCATGTATCACTTAGTTAACTTGAGGGATGTTAATTTAAGTGGGAGTTCATTAGTAATTTGATTAATTGAACTTAATTTATCATGAACTTAGTCTTGATAGTTTCTTTGCATATCTATGTTGTAGATAAATGGCCCGTGCTACTGTTCCGTTGAATTTTAATGCGTTCCTAGAGAAAGCTAAGTTGAAAGATGATGGTAGCAACTACACGGTCTGGGTCCGTAACTTGAGGATTATCCTCATTGCTGCACAGAAGAATTATGTCCTTGATGCACCGCTAGGTGATGGACCTACTGCAGGAGCTGCTGCAGATGTTGTGAACGCCTGGCAGGCTCGATCTGATGACTACTCGATAGTTCAGTGTGCCATGCTCTACGGCTTAGAACCGGGACTACAAAAGCGTTTTGAACACCACGGAGCATATGAGATGTTCCAAGAGCTGAAATTGATATTTCAAGCTAATGCCCGGGTTGAGAGATATGAAGTCTCCAACAAGTTCTTCAGCTGTAAGACGGAGGAGAACAGTTCTGTCAGTGAACACATACTTAGAATGTCTGGGTACCACAACCACTTGACTCAGCTGGGAATTGATCTTCCGGTTGAGAGTGTTATTGACAGAGTTCTTCAGTCGCTGCCACCAAGCTATAAAGGCTTCGTGATGAACTATAATATGCAAGGGATGGAGAAGACAATTCCCGAGCTCTTCGCGATGCTGAAATCGGCGGAGGTAGAAATCAAGAAGGAGCATCAAGTGTTGATGGTTAACAAGACCACTAGTTTCAAGAAAAAGGGCAAGGAATAGAAGGGGAACTTCAAGAAGAACGGCAAGCAAGTTTCCGCTTCCACGAAGAAATCCAAAGCTGGACCCAAGCCTGAAACTGAGTGCTTGTACTGCAAAGGGACTGGTCACTGGAAGCGGAACTGCCCCAAGTATTTGGCGGATAAGAAGGATGGCAAAGTGAGCAAAGGTATATTTGATATACATGTTATTGATGTGTTCCTTACTAATGCTCGCAGTAGCGCCTGGGTATTTGATATTGGTTCGGTTGCTCATATTTGTAACTCGAAACAGGAGCTACGGAATAAGCGAAGATTGGCTAAGGACGAGGTGACGATGCGCGTCGGGAATGGTTCCAAGGTTGATGTGATCGCCGTCGGCACGCTACCTCTACATCTACCTTCGGGATTAGTTTTAGACCTCAATAATTGTTATTTGGTGCCAGCGCTGAGCATGAACATTATATCTGGATCTTGTTTATCGCGAGACGGTTATTCATTTAAGTCAGAGAATAATGGTTGTTCCATTTATATGAGTAACATCTTTTATGGTCACGCACCTTTTGTGAATGGTCTGTTCTTGTTGAATCTCGATCGTAGTAATACACATATTCATAATATTGATGCCAAAAGATGCAAAGTTGATAATGATAGTGCAACATACTTGTGGCACTGCCGTTTAGGTCATATTGGTGTAAAGCGCATGAAGAAACTACATGCGGATGGACTTTTGGAATCTCTTGATTATGAATCATTTGATACTTGCGAACCATGCCTCATGGGCAAGATGACTAAAACTCCGTTCTCCGGAACAATGGAGCGAGCTACTGATTTGTTGGAAATAATACATACCGATGTATGCGGTCCGATGAATGTTGAAGCACGCGGCGGGTATCGTTATTTTCTAACCTTCACAGATGATTTGAGTAGATATGGGTATATCTACTTGATGAAACACAAGTCTGAAACATTTGAAAAGTTCAAAGAATTTCAGAGTGAAGTAGAGAATCATCGTAACAAGAAAATAAAGTTTCTACGATCTGATCGCGGAGGCGAATATTTGATTTACGAGTTTGGCCTTCATTTAAGAAAATGTGGAATTGTTTCACAACTCACGCCACCTGGAACACCACAGCGTAATGGTGTGTCCGAACGTCGTAACCGTACTTTATTGGATATGGTGCGTTCTATGATGTCTCTTACCGATTTGCCACTATTGTTTTATGGTTATGCATTAGAGACAGCTGCATTCACGTTAAAATAGGGCACCGTCTAAATCCGTTGAGACGACACCGTATGAACTATGGTTTGGCAAGAAACCTATGCTGTCATTTCTTAAAGTTTGGGGATGCGATGCTTATGTGAAAAAGCTTCAACCTGATAAGCTCGAACCCAAAGCGGAGAAGTGCGTCTTTATAGGATACCCTAAAGAAACAATTGGGTACACCTTCTACCACAGATCCTAAGGCAAGATCTTTGTTTCCAAGAATGGGTCCTTTCTAGAGAAGGAGTTTCTCTCGAAAGAAGTGAGTGGGAGGAAAGTTGAACTTGATGAGGTTATTGTACCTTCTCTCGAATTGGAAAGTAGCTCATCAGAGAAAACCGTTCCTGTGATGCCAACACCAATAAGAGAGGAAGATAATGATAAAGATCATGAAACTTTAGATCAAGTTACTACTAAACTTCGTAGGTTGACCAGAGTACGTTCCGCACCAGAGTGGTACGGTAATCCTGTTCTGGAAGTTATGTTGTTAGACAACGGCGAACCTACAAACTATGAAGAAGCTATGATGAGCCCGGATTCCGACAAATGGCTTGAGGCCATGAAATCTGAGATAGGATCCATGTATGAGAACAATGTGTGGACTTTGGTGGACTTGCCCGATGATCGGCAAGCCATTGAGAATAAATGGATTTTTAAGAGGAAGACAGATGCTGATGGTAATATCACTGTCTACAAAGCTCGACTTGTCGCGAAAGGTTTTCGACAAGTTCAAGGGGTTGACTACGATGAGACTTTCTCACCCGTAGCGATGCTTAAGTCTGTCCGAATCATGTTAGCAATTGCCGCATTTTATGATTATGAAATCTGGCAATGGATGTCAAAAGTGCATTCCTTAATGGATTTCTCAAAGAAGAGTTGTATATGATGTAACCAGAAGGTTTTGTCGATCCTAAGGGTGCTAACAAAGTGTGCAAGCTCCAGCGATCCATCTATGGGCTGGTGCAAGCATCTCGGAGTTGGAATATACGCTTTGATGAGGTGATCAAAGCATATGGTTTTGTACAGACTTACGGTGAAGCCTGTATTTACAAGAAAGTGAGTGGGAGCTCTGTAGCATTTCTAATATTATATGTGGATGACATATTGTTGATTGGAAATGATATAGAATTTCTGGATGGCATAAAGGGATACTTGAATAAGAATTTTTCAATGAAAGACCTCGGTGAAGCTGCTTATATATTGGGCTTCAAGATCTATAGGGATAGATCAAGACGCTTGATAGGACTTTCACAAAGCACATACCTTGACAAAGTTTTGAAGAAGTTCAAAATGGATCAGTCAAAGAAAGGGTTCTTGCCTGTCTTGCAAGGTGTGAAGTTGAGTCAGACTCAATGCCCGACCACGGCAGAAGATATAGAGAAAATGAAAGTCATTCCCTATGCCTCAGCCATAGGTTCTATTATGTATGCCATGCTGTGTACCAGACCTGATGTGTGCCTTGCCATAAGTTTGGCAGGGAGGTACCAGAGTAATCCAGGAGTGGATCACTGGACAGCGGTCAAGAATATCCTGAAGTACCTGAAAAGGACCAAGGACATGTTTGTCGTTTATGGAGGTGACGAAGAGCTCGTCGTAAAGGGTTACGTTGAGGCAAGCTTCGACACTGATCCGGATGACTCTAAGTCACAAACCAGATACGTATTTATATTAAATGGTGGAGCTGTCAGTTGGTGCAGTTCCAAGCAGAGCGTCGTGGCGGGATCTACGTGTGAAGCGGAATACATAGCTGCTTCGGAAGCAGCACATGAAGGAGTCTGGATGAAGGAGTTCATATCCGATCTAGGTGTAATACCTAGTGCATCGGGTCCAATGACAATCTTTTGTGACAACACTGGAGCAATTGCCAAAGCCAAGGAGCCCAGGTTTCACAAGAAGACAAAACACATCAAGAGACACTTCAACTCCATTCGTGAATATGTCAAGGATGGAGACATAGAAATTTGCAAAGTACACACGGATCTGAATGTGGCAGACCCGTTGACTAAGCCTCTTCCACGAGCAAAACATGATCAACACCAAGACTCCATGGGTGTTAGATTCATTACTATGTAATCTAGATTATTGACTCTAGTGCAAGTGGGAGACTGATGGAAATATGCCCTAGAGGCAATAATAAAGTTGTTAGTATTTTATATTTCATTGTTCATGATAAAGGTTTATTATTCATGCTAGAATTGTATTGACCGGAAACTTAAATACATGTGTGAATACATAAACAAATACCGTGTCCCTAGTGAGCCTCTACTAGACTAGCTCGTTGATCAAAGATGGTTAAGGTTTCCTAACCATAGACATGAGTTGTCATTTGATAACGGGATCACATCATTAGGAGAATGATGTGATGGACAAGACCCATTCGTTAGCTTAGCATATGATTGTTCTGTTTATTGCTACTGCTTTCTTGAATGTCAAATACATGTTCCTCAGACCATGAGATCATGCAACTCCCGGATACCGGAGGAATACCTTGTGTGCTATCAAACGTCACAACGTAACTGGGTGATCATAAAGATGCTCTACAGGTATCTCCGAAGGTGTCCGTTGAGTTGGCATGGATCGAGACTGGGATTTGTCACTCCGTGTTTCGGAGAGGTATCTCTGGGCCCTCTCGGTAATGCACATCATAAGAAGCTTGCAAGCAAAGTGACTAAGGAGTTAGTTACGGGATGATGTATTACGGAACGAGTAAAGAGACTAGCCGGTAACTTGATTGAACTAGGTATGGAGATACCGATGATCGAATCTCGGGCAAGTAACATACCGACGGACAAAGGGAATTACGTATGTTGTCATTGCGGTTCGACCGATAAGATCTTCGTGGAATATGTAGGAACCAATATGGGCATCCAGGTTCCGCTATTGGTTATTGACCGGAGAGGCGTCTCGGTCATGTCTACATCATTCCCGAACCCGTAGGGTCCGCACGCTTAACGTTCGTTGACGATATAGTGTTATATGATTTATGTGAATTGGTAACCGAATGTTGTTCGGAGTCCCGGATGAGATCCCGGATGTCACGAGGAGTCTCGGAATGGTCGAGAGGTAAAGATTTATATATGGGAAGTCATATTTTGGGTTCCGGAAAAAGGTGCAGTTTTTTCGGTATTGTACCGGGAAGCTTCCAGAAGGTTCCGGAGGATTTCGGAGGGGTCCGGAAGTCCACAAGTGGGTCCACCATGTCCCAAGGGCTGGCATGGGCTAAGGAGAGGCGCCCTGGCCTTATTGGGCCAGGCGCACCAAGTCCTCAAAAGCCCACGCAGCTAGGGAAGGAAAAAAGGGAGAGTCCTAGTAGGAATAGGATTGGACTTTGGAGTCCAAGTCCACGTGTGTACTATTCACGGTTACTGTTCACGCGGCACTATTCCTTCTACTCCAAGCCCCTACACATATATAAATAGAGGAGAGGGGGCGCCCCAAAGAAGTCACAACATTGTCTTAGCTGTTTGCGGCGCCCCCCTCCACAGTTCCGTCCCTCGGTCATATTTTCGTAGTGCTTGGGTGAAGCCCTGCGGAGATAGCATCACCATCACCGTCACCACGCCGTCGTGCTGCCGGAACTCATCCACTACCTCGCCGTCTTGCTGGATCAAGAAGTCGAGGACGTCACCGAGCTGAACGTGTGCTGAACGCGGAGGTGCCGTACGTTCGGTGCTCGGTCGGTTGGATCGTGAAGTTGTTCGACGACATCAACCGCGTTGTTGTAACGCTTCCGCTTACGGTCTACGAGGGTACGTAGACACACTCCCCATCTCGTAGCTATGCATCTCCATGGATAGATCTTGCGTGTGCGTAGAAATTTTTTGTTTTCCATGCAACGTTCCCCAACACGAGACACCTCTCCGGTCAATAACCAATAGCGGGACCTGGATGCCCATATTGATTCCTACATATTGCATGAAGATCTTTTAACGGTTGAACCACGATGTCAAGGATTCGGTTAATCCCGTATGAAATTCCCTTTGTTCGGCGATATGTTACTTGCCCGAGATTCGATCGTCGGTATCTCCATACCTAGTTCAATCTCGTTACCGGCAAGTCTCTTTACTCGTTCCATAATACAAGATCTTGTGACTAACTCATTAGCCACATTGCTTGCAAGCTCGTTACGATGTTGTATTACCGAGAGGGCACAGAGATATCTCTCCGTCTTACTGAGTGACAAATCCCAGTCTCGATCCGTGCCAACCCAACAAACACCTTCGGTGATACCTGTAGAGCACCTTTATGATCACCCAGTTACGAAGTCACGTTTGGATACACACTAAGTACTCCTCCGGTGTCAGGGAGTTGCACGATCTCATGATCTTAGGAATAGATACTTGACATGAAGAAAGCTATAATAATAAACTGATATTATCAACTGCTAAGCTTACGGTTGGGTCTTGTCCATCACATCATTCTCCTAATGATGTGATCCCGTTATCAAATGACAACTCATGTCTATGGTTAGGAAACCTTAACCATCTTTGATCAACGAGCTAGTCTAGTAGAAGCTCACTAGGGACACGGTATTTGTTTATGTATCCACACATGTATTTAAGTTTCCGGTCAATACAATTCTAGCATGAATAATAAACCTTTATCATGAACAAGGAAATATGATAATAACCATTTTATTATTGCCTCTAGGGCATATTTCCAACAGTCTCCCACTTGCACTAGAGTCAATAATCTAGTTTACATAGTTATGAATCTAACCCCCAACGAGTTCTGGGGCTGATCATGTTTTGCTCATGGGAGAGGTTTTAGTCAACGGGTCTGCAATATTCAGATCCATATGTACTTTGCAAATCTCAATGTCTCCGTCCTTGATCTAATCACGGATAAAGTTGAAAAAGCGTCAAATATGCGCTTAACATGTAAATCCCGTCACAACGCTCTGTTTGGAACTACTCCAAATGACTGCTCCACCATTCAATATAAATACATATCCGGTTTGAGAATTAGAGTCATTCGGATCTGTGTCAAAGCTAACATGGAAGTAACCCTTTACGACGAGCTCTTCGTCACCTCCATAAACGAGAAACATGTCCTTAGTCCTTTTCAGGTACTTCAGGATATTCTTGACCGTTGTCCAGTGATCTACTCCTGGATCACTTTGGTACCTCCCTGCCAGACTTATGGCAAGGCACACATTAGGTCCGGTACACAACATGGCATACATTATAGAGCCTATGGCTGAGGCATAGGGAATGACTTTCATCCTTTCTCTTTCTTCTGCCGTGGTCGGGCTTTGAGTCTTACTCAACTTCACACCTTGCAATACAGGCAAGAACCCTTTCTTTGACTGATCCATTTTGAACTTCTTCAAAACTTTGTGCTTTGTGAAAGTCCTATTAGGCGTCTTGATCTATCTCTATAGATTTTGATGCCCAATATGTAAGCAGCTTCACCGAGGTCTTTCATTGAAAAACTCTTATTCAAATATCCTTTTATGCTTTCCAGAAATTCTATATCATTTCCAATCAACAATATGTCATCCACATATAATATTAGAAATGCTACAGAGGTCCCACTCACTTTCTTGTAAATACAAGCTTCTCCGTAAGTTTGTATAAAACCAAAAGCTTTGATCACCTCATCAAAGCGTATATTCCAACTCCGAGATGCTTGCACCAGTCCATAGGTGGATCGCTGGAGCTTGCATACTTTGTTAGCATCCTTAGGATCGACAAAACCTTCTGGTTGCATCATATACAATTCTTCCTTAAGAAACCCGTTAAGGAATGCCGTTTTGACATCCATTTGCCAGATCTCATAATCATAAAATGCGGCAATAGCTAACATAATTCTAACAGACTTAAGCATCGCTACGGGTGAGAAAGTCTCATCGTAGTCAACCCTTTGAACTTGTCGGAAACCCTTTGCGACAAGTCGAGCTTTATAGACGGTGACATTACCATCAGCGTCTATCTTCTTCTTAAAGATCAATTTATTCTCAATGGCTTGCCGATCATCGGGCAAGTCCACCAAAGTCCATACTTTGTTCTCATACATGGATCCTATCTCGGATTTCATGGCCTGAAGCCATTTGTCAGAATCTGGGCTCATCATAGCTTCTTCATAGTTCATAGGTTCGCCGTTGTCTAACAACATGACTTCCAGGACAGGATTACCGTACCACTCTGGTGCGGAACGTACCTTGGTCGACCTTCGAAGTTCAGTAGTAACGTGATCCGAAGTTTCATGATCATCATCATTAGCTTCCTCTCCGGTTGGTGTAGGCATCACGGGAACTGCTTTCTATGATGTGCTACTTTCCAATTCGAGAGAAGGTACGATTACGTCATCAAGTTCTACTCTCCTCCCACTCACTTCTTTCGAGAGAAACTCCTTCTCTAGAATGGACCTGTTCTTGGCAACAAAGATCTTGCCCTCGGATCTGTGGTAGAAGGTATACCCAATGGTCTCTTTAGGGTATCCTATGAAGACGCATTTCTTCGCTTTGGGTTCGAGCTTATCAGGCTGAAGCCTTTTGACGTAAGCGTCGCATCCCCAAACTTTAAGAAACGACAACTTAGGTTTCTTGCCAAACCACAACTCATACGGTGTCATCTCAACGGATTTAGACGGTGCCCTATTTAAAGTGAATGCGGCTGTCTCTAATGCATAACCCCAAAACGATAGTGGCAAATCGGTAAGAGACATCATAGAACGCACCATATCCAATAGAGTATGATTACGACGTTCGGACACACCATTACGCTGTGGTGTTCCAGGTGGCGTGATCTATGAAACAATTCCACATTGTCTTAAATGCATACCAAACTCGTAACTCAAATATTCACCTCCACGATGATCGTAGAAACTTTATTTTCTTGTTACGATGATTTTCCACTTCACTCTGAAATTCCTTGAACTTTTCAAATGTTTCAGACTTGTGTTTCATTAAGTAAATATACCCATATCTACTCAAATCATCTGTGAAGGTAAGAAAATAACGATATCCACCGCGTGCTTCAACACTCATCGGACCACATACATCAGTATGTATTATTTCCAATAAGTCACTAGCTCGCTCCATTGTTCCGGAGAACGGAGTTTTAGTCATCTTGCCCATGAGGCATGGTTCACATGTCTCAAATGATTCATAATCAAGAGATTCCAAAAGTCCATCAGCATGGAGTTTCTTCGTGCGCTTTGCACCAATATGACCTAAGCGGCAGTGCCACAAATATGTGGTACTATCATTATTAACTTTGCCTATTTTGGCATCAATATTATGAATATGTGTATCACTACGATCGAGATTCAACAAGAATAAACCATTCACAAGGGGTGCATGACCATAAAAGATATTACTCATATAAATAGAACAACCATTATTCTCTGACTTAAATGAATAACCGTCTCACAATAAACAAGATCCAGATATAATGTTCATGCTCAATGCAGGCATCAAATAAGAATTATTTAGGTTTAAAACTAATCCCGAAGGTAGATGTGGAGGTAGCGTGCCGACGGAGATCACATCAACCTTGGAACCATTTCCAACGTGCATCATCACCTCGTCCTTAGCCAGTCTTCGTTTATTCCGCAGCTCTTGTTTCGAGTTACTAATATTAGCAACTGAACTGGTATCAAATACCCAGACGCTACTACGAGCACTAGTGAGGTACACATGAATAACATGTATATCAAATATATCTATGTTGACATTGCCAGCCTTCTTATCTGCCAAGTACTTGGGGCAGTTCCGCTTCTAGTGACCATTCCCCTTGCAGTAGAAGCACTCAGTCTCAGGTTTGGGTCCAGCCTTGGGTTTCTTCACGGGAGCGGCAACTGTCTTGCCATTCTTGAAGTTTCCCTACTTTCCCATGCCCTTCTTGAAACTATGGTCTTATTAACCATCAACACTTGATGCTCCTTCTTGATTTCTACTTTCACGGCCTCAAGTACCGTGAATATCTCGGGGATTGTTTACTCCATCCCTTGCATATTATAGTTCATCACAAAGCCCTTATGGCTTGGTGGCAGTGACTGGAAAACTCTGTCAATCGCTGTCTTATCTTGAAGATTAACTCCCACTTGATTCAAGCGATTGTAGCACCCAGACACTCTGAGCACATGCTCACTAACTGAGCTATTCTCCTCCATCTTGCTGGCAAAGAACTTGTCAGAGGTCTTATACCTCTCAACACGGGCATGAGCCTGAAATACCAATTTCAGCTCTTGGAACGTCTTATATGCTCCGTGGCGTTCAAAACGTCTTTGGGGCCCTAATTTCTAATCCATAAAGCATGGCGCACTGAACTATCGAGTAGTCATCAGAACGTGCCTGCCAGACATTCACAACATCCACAGACGACGCTAGAGGGGTTGGCACAGCGAGCGGTGTATATCAAGGACATAAGCCTTCTGTGCAGCAGTGAGGACAATCCTCAGACTACGGACCTAGTCCGCATAATTGCTTACAATATCTTTCAACTTAGCTTTCTCTAGGAACGCATTAAAATTCAGGGGAACTACAGCGCGGGCATTGATCTACAACACAAATTTTGCAAAGACAACTAAGACTAAGTTCATGATAATTTTATTTTAGTTAATCAAATTACTAATGAACTCCCACTTAAATCAACATCCCTCAAGTTGTCTAAGTGACACATGATCCAAATCAACTAACCCATGTCCGATCATCACGTGAGATGGGGTAGTCATCAATGGTGAACATCTCCATGTTGATCATATCTACTATATGACTCATGTTCGACCTTTCGGTCTCCTATGTTCCGAGGCCATGTCTGTACATGCTAGGCTCGTCAAGTTTAACCCAAGTATTCTGCATGTGTAAAACTGGCTTACACATGTTGTATGCGAACGAAGAGTCTATCACACCCGATCATCACGAGGTGCTTCGAAACGATGAACTTTCGCAACGGTGCATACTTAGGGAGAACACAATTTCTTGAAATTAAGTGAAGGGATCATCTTATAATGCTACCGTCGTCCTAAGCAAAATAGGATGCATAAAAGGATAAACATCACATGCAATCAATATGTGACATGATATGGCCATTATCATCTCGTGCCTTTGATCTCCATCTCCAAAGCACCGGCATGATCTCCATCGTCACCGGCATGACACCATGATCTCCATCATCATGATCTCCATCATTGTGTCGCCACGTGGTCGTCTCCGCCAACTATTGCTTCTACAACTATTGCTAACGCATAGCGATAAAGTAAAGCAATTACATGGCAATTAATAAATTAAAGACAACCCTATGGCTCCTACCGGTTGCCGTACTCATCGACATGCAAGCCGTGAACCTATTACAAAACATGATCATCTCATACATCAACATATATCACATCACGTTTTGGCCATACCACATCATAACATGCCCTGCAAAAACAAGTTAGACGTCCTCTACTTTGTTGTTGCAAATTTTACGTGGCTGCTATGGCAACTAGCAAGAACCGTTCTTACCTACGCAAAGCCACAACGGTGATAATCAAGTTGCCTTTTAACCTTCTATAAGGACCGCCTTCGTCAAATTAGATTCAACTAAAGTAGGAGAGACAGACACCCGCTAGCCACCTTATGTAAAACAAGTTGCATGTCAGTCGGTGGAACCGGTCTCATGTGCGAGGACATGTAAAGTTGGTCCGAGCCGCTTCATCCCACAATACCGCCAAATCCAAATAAGATGAGAGAGGTAAGAAATTTGAGCATCAACGCCCACAACTTTTGTGTTATACTCGTGCATATACATCTACACATAGACCTAGCTCATGATGCCACTGAAGGGTAACGAAGCATGAAAATCAAAAAATTTCTTACGAACACCCAAGATCTATCTAGGAGAAGCATAGCAACGAGAGGGGAGAGTGTGTCGACGTACCCTCGTAGACCAAAAGCGGAAGCGTATATGACGCGGTTGATGTAGTCGTACTCTTCGCGATCCGATCACGATCCAACCGATCTAGCGCCGAACGGACGGCACCTCCGAGTTTAGCACATGTGCGGCTCGATGACGTCTCCTCCTCCTTGATCCATCAAGAGAAGGCGGAGAATTAGATGGGATCACAATCAGCACGACGGCGTGGTGGTGATGGTGGTGGTGGAGCACCGACAGCGCTTCGCTAAGCGTCGTCGGGACGAGGCGGTGGTGTATACGGGAGAGAGACGGGCGCCCAGGGGCTGGTGTGTCCTCTTGGGGCGCCCCCTCCCCTTTATATATAGGTGGAGGGGTGTGGGGAACAGCCCCTCCAAGCCCTAGGGCACAGCCAAGGGGGAGAGGACTTGGACTCCAAGTCCAATCCTATTCCTACTAGGACTGCCCTTTTTTTTTCCTTCCCTAGCCACATGGGCTTTTGAGGACTTGGTGCGCCTAGCCCAATATGGCCAGGGCTCCTCCCCTCAGCCCAAGCCAGCCCTTGGGACGTGGTGGACCCACTTGTGGACTTCCGGACCCCTCCAGAATCCTCCGGAACCTTCTGGAAGCTTCCCGGTACAATACCGAAAAAACTGCACCTTTTTCCGGAACCCAAAATATGACTTCCATTATATAAATCTTTACCTCTCGACCATTCCGAGACTCCTCGTGACGTCCGGGATCTCATCTGGGACTCCGAACAACATTCGGTCACCAATCATCAAATATCCCAATACTACTCTAGCGTCAACGAACGTTAAGCGTGCGACCCTGCGGGTTCGGGAATCATGTAGTCATGACCGGGACACCTCTCCGGTCAATAACCAATAACGGGACCTGGATGCCCATATTGATTCCTACATATTCCACGAAGATCTTTTATCGGTTGAACCACGATGTCAAGGCTTCGGTTAATCCCGTATGCAATTCCCTTTGTCCGGCGATATGTTACTTGCCCGAGATTCGATCGTCGGTATCTCCATACCTAGTTCAATCTCATTACCGGCAAGTCTCTTTACTCGTTCTATAATACAAGATCTCGCGACTAACTCATTAGCCACATTGCTTGCAAGCTCTTTACGATGTTGTATTACCGAGAGGGCCCAGAGATATCTCTCCGTCTTACTGAGTGACAAATCCCAGTCTCGATCCGTGCCAACCCAACAAACACCTTCGGTGATACCTGTAGAGCACCTTTATGATCACCCAGTTACGAAGTGACGTTTGGATACACACTAAGTACTCCTTCGGTGTCAAGGAGTTGCACGATCTCATGGTCTTAGGAATAGATACTTGACATGAAGAAAGCTATAACAATAAACTGATACGATCAACTGCTAAGCTTACAGATGGGTCTTGTCCATCACATCATTCTCCTAATGATGTGACCCCGTTATCAAATGACAACTCATGTCTATGGTTAGGAAACCTTAACCATCTTTGATCAACGAGCTAGTCTAGTAGAGGCTCACTTGGGACACGGTATTTGTTTATGTATCCACATATGTATTTAAGTTTCCGGTCAATACAATTCTAGCATGAATAATAAACCTTTATCATGAACAAGGAAATATGATAATAACCATTTTATTATTGCCTCTAGGGCATATTTCCAACAAATATGAGGTTTTGAGACAAAGATTGAATACAAGAGATGAACTAGGGTTTGAGATGAGATGGTGCTGGTGAAGATGTTGATGAAGATTGGTCCTCCCGCGATGAGAGGATCGTTGGTGATGACGATGGCTCCGATTTCCCCCTCCCGGAGGGAAGTATCCCCGGCAGAATCGCTCCGCCGGAGAGCAAAAGTGCTCCTGCCCAAGTTCCACCTCGAGACGGCGGTGCATTGTCCTGAAAGTCTTCCCTCTATTTTTTCTAGGGCAAATGGGCTTATATTCCAGAAAATGGGCACCGGAGGCTGGCCAGGGGCCCCACGAGCCACCAGGGCGCGCTGCGGGGGGGGGGGGGGGGGGGTGGCGCGCCTTGGTGCCTTGTGGGCACCTGGGTGGCCCCCTCTGGTACTTCTTTGCTCCAGTATTTTTTATTTATTCCAAAATAAATCTCCATGAAATGTCAGCTCATTTGGAGATGTGCAGAATAGGTATCTCTGACATAGCTTTTTCAGGTCCAGAATTCCAGCTGCCGGCATTCTCCCTCCACTAGTGGAAAACGGGGCTTTAGTCCCGGTTGGCAATGGCCTTTAGTCCCGGGTCACCAACCGGGACAACGAAATTGGGACTAAAGGCCCCCACCCTTTAGTCCCGGTTGGCCACAACCCGGGACTAAAGTCCCTCCATGTGGCCGCGAGCGCGCACTGGGGGCTGGAGGACCTTTAGTCCCGGTTGGTGACACCAACCGGGACTAAGGTCCCTCCACGTTGCCGCGAGCTAGCGCCGGGGGCTAGAGGACCTTTAGTCCCGGTTGGTGACACCAACCGGGACTAAGGATTTTGTGTTGGGGTTTAGGATTTTAGGGTTTAGGGTTTATGGTTTATTTTTCCTTTTCATTTTGTTTTTTCCATTCAATTCTTTTTCATTTCAAACATATTTTACGCTACTACATACTGTACACGTTATGCATATATAATATAATTTCTCGTACGACCATACATATATCATATAATTTCTCGTACGACCATGCATATATATATACAATTTGGTATATACAATTTCTCCTACAATTTGGAGATCATTACATGCAGGCATTAGCGGCAATGGTATTCTCCGCTTTCAGATATGACCTTCGTAAGCAAAAATCCCGCAATTTCCTCTTGAATTGCTCGTATGCGGTTCTCTGGTAGGAGCTTCTCCCACATCTATTCCATCTTTAAAGAAGGAGATCAATATGAATATATTAGTTGTGTGTATATATATTAGATCATCATAAAAAATTGTGAATAGTATTTACGTACCTGAAGTTGTCTTACATCTCTGCGCCATTCGGTCGTCATGCGAATGTTCTCACAAATGTAGTATGCACATAAATTAGTCCCCTGTTTCTACCTCATGCACTTTGCGAGAATAGAATATAATCAGATAATAATCAAGCATGATAATGGTATTGAAACTAGAATTATCGAGATGCGCGGACCTAGCTAGTACTACTTAATTACCTTGGGCCATCGCCAACGCAGCTCCGGTTTCCATTCACCGACAACATCATTGATGAACCGTTTCCAAACCCTGCCCGGCAAAGAAAATGAATAAAGGAGTTATTAATTACTTGATATCAGGAAATGAACGAAAGAGGCCGATATAGTGCGATAATGATTGACATTACCTGTCGAGCATCCTAAACACGCTGGTGTATTCTCGAGGGTCTTTACCTAGTGAGTCCAGGGTTTCAACAGTTCCAGCGTCAACTTTAATGATTAGCAGGATCCAGTGGTACCTGCGCACACGTTTATATAAGCAGGCATGCATAACTCATCAACTACACTTAACATCGAGTAAGCAAAATAGAATTTGTAGTACAAGACAGTAACACTCACTTGAAGTTGTAAGGAAATAGTATTTCCGTTCTGATATTTTGTGCCTTCATAAACCTTAGCAAGTTAGCCTTTGAGTCTTTGGGGTGGTCTTGTATCATTTTTTCATTAATGATATATGGGTCAACGAACCCAATGTCATTGATTCCATCTCTTTTGCATTCGAGAATCTTCATTCTGCATAATAGTGTACAAAAGAATATAGTGAGGATAATTACAGGCAATGAACGAGCTGAGCTAGAGACTTAAATTACAGAAAGAAATCACTTACAGACAATAGCAACTGATGATAGATTTATCGAGTGAGTCTTGATTGTATAACTGAAAAATTTCTGGAAACTCAATGCGTAGCTCGTTTTCATAGAAGTAATGCTCTTCCTTGACTTTCACCATGAGCACCTCTCGCCCGTTCTTTACTTCTTTCATGTACCACTCATGCAATCTTCGCATTTGTGTTGATATATGCGGGACCTGCTCAGGTCTGACCAGAGTTTTCCCGGGGGCATATTGCCATGCTACATCAGCCACGGGGACTTCCTCGGTGCCTAGGAGTTGATCAAAACTGATACCAATGTCTCTAGCAGCGTCGGTTACCTTATCGGTAATCACCTTGAGCGGGGGGATCGATTGCATTGCCTGTTCTCCGAGCAGGGGAATTATTTTCCCACTTTTATTACTACTTCTACGTCTCGACTGCTGCATTTGTTCATATGACTTCCTAATAGAGCGGTCATAGTCTGATGGCCTATTCTCCACATGTCCCGGTTGTCGCTCAAGAAAGTCCACAAAGTGCTTTACGGTTTTCGTAGGTATTATCTCCTTTGGCGGCAGGTGCGGTTTCGGTGCAAAATGGGACTTCACTTCGGAAACCACGACCGTTTTGGTTTCCTCATCAGTCATATCGTAAGCTAACTTCTTTTTGGCAGGAGGCTCGTTGTTGGCTTTCTTCTTAGCTTTCTTCGGCTTTTGGCCCTGCTGGGACATAGGGGGTGGAGTCGACTGACGCGGCGGAGATCGATATGGACTCGCGCTGCGCTCCCTCTCGAGGTGGGGTGGACTTAGAGGTGTATTGCTACTCGGAGGAGTCGGTGGCCTTGGCGCCGAGTTTGGAAACACGATGCATTCCTTTCTCCATACAATGACACCATGTATGACTTCTCCCAGTGTCTGCTCCCCTTCACCTCCAGGAATGTCAAGCTCTAGTGAGTCATATCCCGACAGAACTTCATCCACCCCGACACGAGCATAGCCAGGTGGAATCGGATTGCCATGGATGGTTGCTTCAGGTGCATTCGGTAAAGCAATGCCGACCGCCACCTTCATGGATATGTTCTTCATTTTCTGGTGTAGCTCACAATTTGTCCTCTGTTTGATATCATCCACGGGGTAGCGAGCCAGCAGTGCATCATCGGCCCGGACCCCCATGGAACCCACGCTGCTTTTCCGCATAGATGGGACGGTACTATCCAATGCTGGATCTGCTTGCTCCTACCGCGGAGATGCCCTTTGCAAGCTAATTGTGTCCAGTTGCTCCTGCTGCCGCTTTAACATGCGTTCCAACTCCTCGTTCTTTGTTTCTATCTTCTGAAGCCGGTCTGCATCCTGCTTCTTTTTTCTCTGACGGCTTCTATAAGTGTCGTTCCACTTCGAAAACCCCTGAACCCACGGAACAACGCCTTTGCCTCGTGTTCGTCCTCCGTGTTCAGGATTCTTGAGGGTGCGTGTAAGCTCGTCGTTCTCTCTCTCGGGCTGGAACAACCTCTTTCGAGCATCTTCTGTTGCTTGAAGTAAAGCATCCGAGGCTGTTTTAAGATCTGCCTTTTCAATAATCTGCCCTGTCGCTGGGTCCAACTGTCCCCCATGCGCATAAAACCAATGCTTGGACCTCTGGGGCCAATCCGCTGTAGCTGGAATGACCCCTTCAGCAAGCATCTTGGCCTCAGCTGCTTCCCACTTAGGCACGGCTCTCTTGTAGCCACCTGTCCCCAGAACATGGTGATACTCTTTTTTCTCAGCATTTATCTTATTTTTTCTCGACCTTTCCAGAGCTTCATCCGATTCCTTGTACTCCACAAATGCGTCCCAGTGATCTTTTATCATCTCTAGTGCTCCAGTGAATTCTGGAGTCTTCTTTTTTGCCTTGATGTAGTCGCTGTATAATCTTTTCTTCCAGCTCTGGAATTGTGTGGCCATCTTCTTAAGAGCAAACTGCTTGACTTTCAACCGTTGGCCATCTGTGAGACCCTTTGGTAGGTTGAAATGTGACATGAGCATATCCCAAAGCAAATTTTTCGATCTTTCGTCGACATAACTAACTCCTTGATCTACATTTGGCTTATTACATTCTCGAATGGTGATCGGGATGTTGTCCCTAACAATAACTCCACATTGATTTATAAATTTACGGGCATTCTATTCAGGAGCAATCGGTTCGCTACCTTCTGCGACTTCATCGATGTTGAACTTTATGTCATCGCCCAACTTTTTGGCCCGGCCTCGTACCCTTCTAGGAGATTGGCTCGATCCGGAGGGTTAAAAGAAGAAAGATTTGTTAATATATATATACAAATCAATTAATACATCTAATGATCACTAGAGGCTTAATATATATATATATATACCACACCGGACTTTGTTAATTGTCTAACATTTTCTTCGCCATCATTGTTTGTTTGCCCTTCGTCTCTTGGTTCTTGCTCAAGTCCCTCATCGGCGTCGTTCAGAAATTGTGAGCCATCATGTTGTTCATGCTCTTGGTTTTGGGAGGAGCGCATGATGTCGAATATGTCCTCTTCATGGTATCTGCCGCTATCGTCCATAACTTAACTAATCCAGAAGAAAGATAAAACAATTTAGTATTTTACCTAAAGTTTTCTACACAAAAAGAATCACTTTAAAATCTATTATCAAACTCTAAATATGAAGAAAACAAGATTTCCTACTAAACAAATAACAAGAAAATAATAAAATTATTTTTCTTAACAGCAATTAAAACTCCTCATGTTGACTAACAGAAACATAATATAATTTGGCAAAAGAATAACAAGAAAACAGAAACTAAAATAATTAAAACAAAGGAAAAAGGTATAAAACTAAAAGAGCTAAACATAATCTGTTTTTGATTAAAACACCTATTTAAAATATCCTAAAAATTCCCAAATTGAACATACTGATAAAACACACTAATATTAAACAGCAGGAAAAAGAATCACTCAAAAATCTATTTTTAAACTAAAGTTATTCACAAACTAGTGATTCACACAAATTTCAAAGAATTCAAATTTAAACTATTCAAATTTGAAAACTACTGGCACTAACAGAAAGTTTATAATTTTTGTGTCCTAAAGCAAAAAGATTCACTCAAAAACTCTAAATATTCTAAGAGTTATTCAAAATCTAAAAACAGAAACTGTTATGTTTAGAAAAACTAAACAGAAAAGAAAAAGCTAAACTGGTGAATTGGGGGGGGGGGGCTACGTGTCAGTTTCTGATAGGCCTAGGTTCTGCGTGCGCGGTGCAAACGAGCGAACGTGCCGGAAATAAAATAAAACGTGTTTTTCTGGCAATGTCGACGGCGGCGGCGGCTCTGTGGTGGTCGGGGACGAAGCTCCGGTGGTCCTTGGCGAGCGGCGGGGGCAGCGGCGGGCGGCGGGACAGCGCGGCCGTGGAGGGGGCGAGCGGCGGGGCACGATGGGGACAAGGGGAGAGGAGGCCGGGCCTCACCGGCGTTGGAGGGAAGGGGGGCGGCGAGGCTCGAGGGAGCCGTTGGGGAGGAGGCCGGATCGAGACGACGGAGCGGCGACGGCGGGGCGGTCCGACGACGGGGGGGGGGGGGGTCCGGCAGCCTGGCGGTGTCTGTTCCTTCTCCCGGGCGGTGGCTGGCACCGGGACACCAAGTCCCGGAATTTATATACCCGAGACCTTTAGTCCCGGCTCCAGCCACGAACTGGGACTAAAGGTCCTTTAGTCCCGGCTCCAGCCACGAACCGGGACTAAAGGCCAACCTTTTCGGCGGCCAAAATTCCGCGCGGGAGCTGAAACCTTTAGTCCCGGCTGGTGGTTGCAACCGGGACTAAAGGTGTCTTTCAATTAATTTTCATTTTGAAGAAATTATTTGACAGATTCAATTTTACATATTGAAATTAATTCTTGTAAAATGCATAACAATTTGAAAACTAAACTAAATGAGTTGATTCAAATTTCTGTGGATTCATCTTGAAGATTTTTATCAACTTGTATCATTTTGATAGGAAGTTGCATAATTAATTTTGCACTTATTAATTAAATACTGTAATTGAAGACATTATTTTAAACTTTAAAAATTCCTATCTTTAGTTATGTTGAGCCAAATGGAGCAAATAAGATGTCAAATTGTTTGTCTTAACATAACCTACACATTCATATTTTGTTTGGACATAATTGCATTGATTAACTCCTCTGTATAATTAAAATACTAAAAGGACAGGAATAATTCCTAATTTTGAAAATTCATAACTTAATAAATAAGATGTCAAATTATTACAAAGATTCCAGAGTGGGACTCTCCAGCTATAAGTCCGGAAACTCACTAGAGCGAAAGTGATGACGGTGTTACACCCAAAACACATATATACCCTAACTCTTACAAAGATTCCCTCCGGTTTGTCCGAAGTGGGACTTTCCAGTTATAAGTCCGGAAACTCACTAGAGAGAAAGTGATGATGGTGAAGCCGGTCACATCCCAGAGTGGGATCTTGGGGTATAAAACTTTTTCTTCGCGTATGCCCCTTGCTTATGATTGCGCCGTAACCATGGAGAATCTTCATCATTTAACAGGATGCTTGGGTCAGTGTTCACTGTGAAGGGAGGAATTTCATCAAACTTATTATAATCTTCTGACATGTCTGTCTTGTCCTCCACTCCCACGATGTTTCTTTTCCCTGAAAGAACTATGTGGCGCTTTGGCTCATCGTATGATGTATTCGCTTCCTTATCTTTTCTTTTTCTCGGTTTGGTAGACATGTCCTTCACATAGAAAACCTGAGCCACATCATTGGCTAGGACGAATGGTTCGTCTGTGTACCCAAGATTGTTGAGATCCACTGTTGTCATTCCGTACTGCGGGTCTACCTTTACCCCGTCTCCTGTTAGATTGACCCATTTGCACCGAAACAAAGGGACCTTAAAAGAAGGTCCATAGTCAAGTTCCCATATCTCCTCTATGTAACCATAATATGTGTCTTTTTTCCTATTGTTGTTTGTTGCATCAAAGCGGACACCACTGTTTTGGTTGGTGCTCTTTTTATCTTGGGCGATCGTGTAAAATGTATTCCCATTTATCTCGTACCCTTGGAAAGTCAATATAGTCGAAGATGGTGACTTGGCCAACAAGTACAGCTGATCTCCAACAGTGGTGTTATTGATGAGATGTGTTTGCAACCAACCGCCGAAAGTCACCATGTGTGTACGTTTAATCCAGGAGTCAGACTGCTCCGGGTTCTTGGAGCGTACAATATCCATGTGTTCCTCGATATACGGAGCCACCAAGGTGGAATTTTGTAGAACTGTGTAGTGTGCTTGAGTGAAAGAATGCCCATCCATACTTATTACTGCTTTCTTTCCTAGCATGCCTTTTCCACTCAGTCTCCCCTCATGCCACGATTGAGGAACACCAATCGGCTTAAGGTCAGGAATAAAGTCAATACAAAACTCAATAACCTCCTCTGTTCCATAGCCCTTGGAGATGCTTCCTTCTGGCCTAGCACGGTTATGAACATATTTCTTTAAGACTCCCATGAACCTCTCAAAGGGGAACATATTGTGTAGAAATACAGGACCCAGAATGGTAATCTCTTCGACTAGGTGAACTAGGACGTGCGTTATAATATTGAAGAAGGATGGTGGGAACACCAACTCGAAACAGACAAGACATTGGACCAAATCATTCTGTAACCTTGGTAGGATTTCTGGATCAATTACCTTCTGAGAAATTGCATTGAGGAATGCACATAGATTCACAATGGCTAATCGAACATTTTCCGGTAGAAGCCCCCTCAATGCAACCGGAAGTAATTGCGTCATAGTCACGTGGCAGTCATGAGACTTTAGGTTTTGGAATTTTTTCTCTGCCATATTTATTATTCCCTTTATATTAGACGAGAAGCCAGACGGGACCTTCATACTGCTCAGGCATTCAAAAAATATTTCCTTCTCTTCTTTGGTAAGAGCGTAGCTGGCAGGACCTTGATACTGCTTTGGATGCATGCTGTCTTTTTCGTTCATACGTTGCTGGTCCTCCCATGCCTCCGGTGTATCTTTTGTCTTCCCATACGCGCCCAAGAAGCCTAGCAGGTTCACGCAAAGATTCTTTGTCATGTGCATCACGTCGATTGCAGAGCGGACCTCTAGGACTTTCCAATAGGGTAGCTCCCAAAATATAGATTTCTTCTTCCACATGGGTGCGTGTCCGTTAGCGTCATTCGGAACAGATTGTCCGCCAGGACCCTTTCCAAAGATTACTTTTAAATCCTTGACCATATCAAATATATCATCACCAGTACGGTGGCCAGGCTTCTTCCAGTGATCTACCTCACCTTTGAAATGCTTGCCTTTCTTTCTTAAGAGATGCCTGATCGGAAGAAATCGACGATGTCCCGGGTACACATTCTTCTTACATTTATCCAAATATATACTTTCAGTCTCATCTAAACAGTGCATGCATGCATTGTATCCCTTGTTTGTCTGTCCTGAAAGGTTACTAAGAGCAGGCCAATCATTGATGGTTACAAACATCAACGCTCGTAGGTCAAATTCCTCCTGTTTGTGCTCATCCCACACACGTACACCTTTTATATTACACAACTGTAAAAGTTCTTCAACTAATGGCCTTAGGTACACATCAATGTCGTTGCCGGGTTGCTTAGGGCCTTGGATGAGCACTGGCATCATAATGAACTTCCGCTTCATGCACAACCAAGGAGGAAGGTTATAGATACATAGAGTCACAGGCCAGGTGTTATGACTGCAGCTCTGCTCCCCAAAAGGATTCGTGCCATATGTACTTAGACCAAACCATAAGTTCCTTGCGTCTGCAAAGTCCGGCCACTTTCTCTCGATTTTTCTCCACTGCGACCCATCAGCGGGTACTCTCAACATCGCGTCTTTCTTACGGTCTTCTTTGTGCCATCGCAACAACATGGCATGCTCTTTGTTTTGGCACAAACGTTTCAACAGTGGTATTATAGGAGCATACCACATCACCTTGGCAGGAACCCTCTTCCTGGGGCGCTCGCCCTCAACATCACCAGGGTCATCGCGGCTGATCTTATAGCGCAATGCACCGCATACCGGGCATGCATTCAAATTCTCGTACTCCTCACCGCGGTAGAGGATGCAGTCATTAGGGCATGCATGTATCTTCTGCACCTCTAATCCTAGAGGGCAGACAACTTTCTTTGCTTCGTACGTACTGTCGGGCAATTCGTTATCCTTTGGAAGCGTCTTCTTTATCATTTTCAGCAACTTTTCACATCCCTTGTCAGATACACCATTCTCTGCCTTCCATTGCAGCAATTCCAGTGTGGTACCCAGCTTTTTCTTGTCATCTTCGCAATTTGGGTACAACAATTTTTTGTGATCCTCTAACATGCGCTCCAACTTCAACCTCTCCTTTTCACTTTCGAAATTTCTCTTTGCATCAACAATGGCCCGACCAAGATCATCAGCGGGCTCATCTGATGCCTCTTCTTCAGCTTCCCTCATTGTAGTACCATCGTATTCAGGGAACCTAGGATAGTTGTCATCATCCTCTTCTTCTTCATTGTCCTCCATTATAACCCCTCTTTCTCCGTGCTTGGTCCAACAGTTATAGCCGGACATGAAACCGGACTGAAGTAGGTGGCTGTGAAGGATTTTTGAGGTAGAGTAATCCTTATTATTCTTACAGACACCACATGGACAACACATAAAACCATTCCGCTTGTTTGCCTCAGCCACACGCATAAAATTATGCAGGCCATTAATGAACTCGGGAGAGCGTCGGTCATCGTACATCCATTGCCGGCTCATCTTCATTACACAACATCGAAGTGACCAAATTAATACAAGTCCATCACATTAAAACCAAAGTAGAGTAGTGACCAAATGTTATTACAGCAAAAATATATACATAAAGTTCATACATACTTCTCATAAAACAACATACAGCTATCTAAAGCATTTAAATGCAACAACAAATGCGATCAAAATCGCAACTAAGGTAATAATTGATCCAACAGCATAATGATACCAAGCCTCTTTATTAATGGCATGTTTTCTAATCTTTCTAATCTTCAAGTGCATTGCATCCATCTTGATCTTGTGATCATCGACGACATCGGCAACATACAACTCCAATTTCATCTTCTCTTCTTTAATTCTTTTCAATTTTTCTTTCAAATAATCGTTTTCTTTTTCAACTAAATTAACTTCTCGACAAGAGGGTCGGTTGCAATTTCCGGTTCACATACCTCCTAGATAAAAATATCTATGTCAACTTGATGGGCATAATTGTCATAAACATGAAATGAAACAAATTGTTATAAAAGATAATATACCACATCCGAATCATAAACCGGACGAGCGCCGACGGGGACGGATATCAAAACCATGGCACTATATATAACAAACAATCATACAAGTAAGAAAATTATACAAGTAACTACCTAAATCATACAAATAAGATTTTTTTACAAAAAGGATAAGAACAAGAGGCTCACCAAGGTGGTGCCGGCGACGGGACGGCGCGGGCGATCGACGGCGGTGAGGACGGGGACGGGAAGGCACTAAGTAAACCACACCTACACATATGCAAACTAAGAAGTTAATTTGAGCTCAAATTGCATATAAATCAAATCAACTCCCACATAATTACTCCCAAACTAAAACCCACAAATCACTATACTTATAGAGCATGAAACGAGCTAAACTAGCAATGAGAGATGAAAGGATGAAGTTGCTAACCTTTTAGAACACTTGGATAGATGGGGTGCCTCCAATCTTGACAAATCTTGGCAAAAATGGAGGATGAACTCGAGCTTGGGGAAGGAAACAGAGAGGAGAGAAAGCTTGGACTCGGGCTGAACGAAGCAGCTTTATATAGGGAAGACTTTAGTCCCGGTTGGTGATACCAACCGGGACTAAAGGTCTATCATTAGTCCCGGTGGGTGATACCAACCGGGACTAAAGGGGATCGCAGGGGCTCCAGCCTGCCGCAACCCCTTTAGTCCCGGTTGGTATCACCAACCGGGACTAGAGGTCCCATTTGAACCGGGACTAATCCTGGCCGTGCCCCCGTCCGCTCCTAGCCGTTGGAACCGGGACTAATGCTCACATTAGTCCCGGGCCCAAACCCGGCCGGGACTAGAGCTCCGGATGAAAGGTCAGTTTTCTACTAGTGCTCCTTGTGTAAATCTTGCATATTAAGAGAGAAAAGGCATTAGAATTGCTCCACAAAGTATTATATTGATTAAAAACACTATAAATAACAGTAGTAAAACATGATGCAAAATGGACGTATCAACTCCCCCAAGCTTAGACCTCGCTTGTCCTCAAGCGAAAGCTGATATCGATAATCATGTCCACATGTTTAGAGAGAGAGGTGTCGATAAAGACAAAATACGGACATAGTAGCATCATGATCATTATTATAACAGCAATATTCTTTATCATAGAACTTCTTATGAGCAAGTAACAATTCAACACAACAACGAAGTATAAGACATAAACTTTCTTGAAAACTAACAAACTATGTTCTCAATCAACAATGCAATTGCAATTCATCATATTTTCAGGAAGAGTCTCATGTAGGAGCTTTTTAGCAAGTCCACATACTCAACCATCATATAGTCTTCTATGATTGCTAACACTCACAACATATATATGGAGCAAAAAGTTTCAGCCGGACACATAGAAAGATAGGGGCTCATAATTTCGCCTCCCAACTTATTCACCTCAAGGGTGATGTCAACAATAATAACTCATGATCACTCATATCCAACTGGATATATATGCCTAGATCTTTTCCCACCACATGATGCTTGCAAAAGAGAAAAATAAAAGGAATAGAGGAGAACACTATTGACTCTTGCATAAAAAGTAAATACATAACAGTAAAAGATAGGCCCTTCACAGAGGGAAGCGGAGGTTGTCATGCGCTTTTTGTTGTTGTGATAGCAACCTTATTATGCAGTCCGTCGCTTTATATTGCCCCTTGTGATAGCAACCTTTATTATGCAGTCCGTCGCTTTTATTTCTTTACCATCACAAGTTCGTACAAAGCTTATTTTCCCTTACAATAAAAGTTCATACATATTTAGAGGCAATTTTTATTGCTTTTTGCACCGATGACAACTTACTTGAAGGATCTTATTCAATCCATAGGTAGATATAGTGGACTCTCATGACATGAAACTGGGTTTAAGGGTTTTGGATGCACAAGTAGTATCTCTACTTGGTGCGGATTTTTTGGCTAGCAAAGATATTGAGCAAGCACCACATGTTGGAGGATCTATGACAATATAGCTTCTATGTGAATATAAGCAAACATAATTCATTACATTGTCTTCCTTGTCCAACGTCAACAACTTGACATAAAATACTTAATGGGGGCTCACAATCATAAAGATGTCCAAGATAGTGTATTTGCATGTGAATTTTCTCTTCCCTATTAATTTTTTTCATGAATTGCATCATTGACCAATGCTATGCTTGTTGACTTTCAATAAATTTTACCACTTACACTTTTCTTTATGTAATGTCATTACTTTCCATAAGATTAGCATATGATCTTTTTCATTATTTTCATTGCTAGGATTGAAACATAAAAGTACAGAAGCAAAAACTCAAACTACTCTTTATTATATAACTCTCAACTCAATTACATAGATAGATAGATCACGAAACTAGCACTCGAAAATAGATCATACTAAACTTTTATTCAACTAAATCACGAAATAACTAAGGATCGAACTAAAAATAGGTAAAGATAATAAAGGTGATGGTGATACGATACCAGGGCACCTCCCCCAAGCTTGGCACAAGCCAAGGGGAGTGCCCATACCCATGTATTCAAGTTTCCTTCTTTGGTGATGGTGGTGGTGGTGAAGTGGTGAGCTTGTCCTTCATGACATTAATTAGGATCTCCTTTAGGCTCTGGATTTCCCGGAGCACATGATGTATCATCTCTGTATTCCTTTGGACTTCGTCCATAATATGCTTATTCTCTGGGCCCCAAGCATTCTTTCCTGCATCACTTTCACTTGGATGAGAGATGTCCCAATTGGAGGGTATGTGCATACGAGGAGTATTTTTGACCCCATAATTGTGAACCAAATTATGAAAGTTGTTCCGATATAACCTGTGTAAGGGCCTCCTAGGGGGAAGCCCTTCTTGTACCTCTGGACTCCCATGGCTTGTAGTGCTTCTCACGGCTTGATGAGGGTTTGGAATTGTGGAGATGCCAGCAAGGGTGCCCCTCTCGGAAACCGGAGGGTGGACCTCGAGTGAATCTCCATCATCTTCTTCCATGGTAACCTCTCCTTCCTCCCCCCTCCTGAGCTCCATCTGCATCAACCAAGCATCGTCTCCCACATTGTTGGAGGAAGAGGAAGACATGATGCCTGGCCTCGAAATCTGACAGAAAATAGTACGAGACAAGAACAGAGGGTATTCCTGCGATATGGTGGTCAAAACGTCCGGGAGTATATATAAAGAATTTTTATCTTGCAAAACAAGTATTCCAGAAGAAAACGGAGCCGGGAAGGCTAACGAGGGGCCCACGAGCCACCAGGGCGCGCCTGGGGGGGGGGGGGGTGGCGCGCCCTGGTGCCTCGTTTGCACCTCATGGGTCCCCTCGGCTGTTTCTTATTTTTTTATTTTTTCTAATATTCCAAAACTATCAGAAAGTATTTTTATGGAATTTTTGGAGTCGGTTTACTTACCGTATCACGTACCTCTTCCTTTTGAGGGTTCTGGAGTGTTCCGGAAGGACTCTTTGATGTGCTCTTCCGATGTCATTGTTTCAATAATATTAGCTTCAACATTAATGGGAGTACCTGAAATATAGTGCTTAATTCTTTGCCCATTCACCACTCTCGAATTAGTGCCTTCGGAGTTATTTATTTTGATGGCTCCGGAGCGATAAACTTCTTCGATGATATACGGTCCTTCCCATTTAGAGAGAAGTTTTCCTGCAAAAAATCTAAAATGAGAATTGTACAATAGAACATACTCACCCACTTTGAATTCCCTTTTTTGAATTCTTCTATCATGCCATCTTTTAACTTTTTCTTTAAATAGTTTGGCATTTTCATAAGCTTGGGTTCTCCATTCATCTAGTGAGCTAATATCAAATAACCTCTTTTCACCGGCAAGTTTAAAATCATAATTGAGTTCTTTAATTGCCCAATATGCTTTATGTTCTAACTCAAGAGGTAAATGACATGCTTTTCCATAAACCATTTTATAAGGAGACATACCCGTAGGATTTTTATAAGCAGTTCTATAGGCCCATAATGCATCATCAAGTTTCTTAGACCAATTCTTTTTGGACCTATTGACGTTTTTTTTTGAAAAATTAACTTTATTTCTCTATTGCTCAATTCAACTTGACCACTAGATTGAGGGTGATAGGGAGATGCAATTCTATGGTTGACATCATATTTAGCAAGCAGTTTACGGAATGCACCATGAATAAAATGTGAACCACCATCAGTCATTAAATACCTAGGGACTCTAAACCTCGGGAAAATAACTTCTTTAAGCATTTTAATAGAAGTGTTATGATCAGCACTACTAGTTGGAATAGCTTCTATCCACTTACTAACGTAATCAACAGCAACTAAAATATGAGTATACCCATTGGATTTAGGAAAAGGTCCCATGTAATTGAATCCCCAAACATCAAATGGTTCAATAACAAGTGAATAATTCATAGGCATTTCCTGACGTCTACTAATATTACCAATTCTTTGACATTCATCACAAGATAAGACAAACTTACGAGCATCCTTGAAAAGAGTAGGCCAATAAAAACCAGATTGTAGTACCTTATGCGCAGTTCTGTCTCCCGCATGGTGTCCTCCGTAAGCCTCGGAATGACACTTCCGTAGGATTTGTTCCTATTCATGCTCAGGTATACAACGTCTAATAATACCATCTAATCCTTCTTTATAAAGATGTGGGTCATCCCAAAAGTAATGTCTTAAATCAAAGAAGAACTTTTTCTTTTGTTGGTATGTGAAACTAGGTGGTATAAATTTAGTAACAATATAATTAGCATAGTCTGCATACCAAGGAGTATTATGAGAAGCATTTATGATAGCTAATTGTTCATCAAGAAAATCATCGTTAATAGGAAGTGGGTCATCAAGAACATTTTCCATTCTAGACAAATTATCTGCTACGGGATTCTCAGCTCCCTTTGTATCAATAATATGCAAGTCAAATTCTTGTAGCAATAGAACCCACCTAATGAGTCTAGGTTTAGCATCTTTCTTTTCCATAAGATATTTAATAGCAGCATGATCGGTGTGAACAGTTACTTTAGAATCAACTTTGTAAGATCTGAATTTATCACATGCAAACACAACTGCTAGAAATTCTTTCTCAGTAGTAGCATAATTTCTTTGAGCACTGTCTAGAGTTTTACAAGCATAATGGATAACATTTAATTTCTTATCAACTGTCTGTCCTAGAACAGCACCAACAGCATAATCACTAGCATCACACATAATTTCAAAAGGCAAGTTCCAATCAGGTGGTTGAACAATAGGTGCAGAGGTTAAGGCTTTCTTAAGTGTTTCAAAGGCTTCTACACAATCATCATCAAAAACAAATGGAACATCTTTTTGCAAGAGATTAGTAAGAGGCCTAGAAATTTTAGAGAAATCTTTAATAAACCTCCTATTGAAACCAGCATGACCAAGGAAACTTCTTATACCTTTAATATCTTTAGGACAAGGCATTTTCTCAATTGCATCAACCTTAGCCTTATCAACTTCAATACCTCTTTCAGAAATTTTATGCCCCAAGACAATACCTTCATTCACCATAAAGTGGCACTTCCCCCAATTCAAGACAAGATTAGTTTGTTCACATCTCTGCAAAACTCGATCAAGGTTGCTTAAGCAATCATCAAAAGAAGTTCCGTAAATGGAAAAATCATCCATGAAAACCTCAACAATCTTTTCACAAAAGTCAGAGAATATAGCAGTCATACATCTTTGAAAGGTAGCAGGTGCATTGCATAAACCAAAAGGCATACGTCTATAAGCATAAGTTCCAAAAGGACAAGTAAAGGTGGTTTTCTCTTGGTCGGCTTGTGATACAGGTATTTGAGAGAAACCAGAATATCCATCAAGAAAGCAAAAGTGTGTATGCTTGGACAATCTTTCTAACATTTGATCAATAAAAGGTAAGAGGTAATGATCTTTTCTAGTGGCTTTGTTTAATTTTCTAAAATCAATTACCATCCTATAACCAGTTACAATTCTTTGTGGAATGAGTTCATTTTTATCATTAGGAACAACGGTAATACCTCATTTCTTAGGGACACAATGAACGGGACTTACCCATCTACTATCAGCTATGGGATAGATTATACCTGCTTCCAAAAGCTTTAATATTTCAGTTCTTACCACCTCTTTCATCTTAGGATTTAATCGTCGTTGGTGGTCGACAACTGGTTTAGCATCAGGCTCCATATTAATTTTGTGCAAACATAGAGTGGGACTAATGCCCTTAAGATCATCAAGAGTATATCCAATAGCAGCTCGGTGCTTCCTCAGAGTTTTTAGTAATCTCTTTTCTTCATGCTCTGAAAGGTTAGCACTAATAATAACAGGATATATCTTCTTTTCATCTAGATAAGCATATTTCAATGTATTAGGCAATTATTTCAGTTCAAATACAGGGTCACCCTTAGGTGGAGGAGGGCCTCCAAGAGTTTCAACAGGCAAATTGTGTTTAAGGATAGGTGTTTGATCAAAGAACATCTTATCTATTTCATTTCTTTCATTCATGTGCATATCATTTTCATGGTCTAGTAAATATTGTTGTAACGGATCAGTAGGAGGTACGGCAATAGAAGCAAGACCAATAATTTCATCTTTACTTGGCAATTCTTTATCATGAGGTTGTCTACAAAACTTGGAGAAATTAAATACATGAGACATACCACCAAAATTAACACTAACAGTTTCTTTAGCGCAATCAATCTTGGTATTAACAGTGTTCAAGAAAGGTCTACCAAATATAATGGGACAAAAATTATCTTGTGGAGAACCGAGGACTAGAAAATCAGTAGGGTATTTTATTTTTCCAGACAAGACTTCAACATCTCTAACGATCCCAAGCGGCGTAATGGCATCTCTGTTTGCAAGCTTAATAGTAACATCAATGTCGTCTATTTCAATAGGTGCAATATCATTCATAATTTCTTGATATAAGGTAAACGGAATAGCACTCACACTAGCACCCAAATCACATAAGCCATGATAACAATGATCTCCTATTTTAACAGAGACGACAGGCATGCCTACTACAGGTCTGTTTTTATCTTTAGGATCTGGTTTAGCAATTCCAGCTGCTTCATCACATAAGTAAATAACATGCCCATCTATATTATCGACCAAGAGATCTTTAACCATAGCAACATTAGGTTCAACTTTAATTTGTTCAGAGGGTCTAGGTGTTCTAATATTACTTTTGTTAACCACAGTTGAAACTTTAGCATGTTCCTTAATCCTAACAGGAAAAGGTGGTTTCTCAATATAAGCAGTAGGCACAACTGGATCAACATGGTAAATAATTGTTTCTTCTTTAACACTAACAGGTTCCTCAATCTTTTCTTTAACAGGGGGGTGATATTTAAACCACTTCTCCTTAGGGAGATCAACATGAGTAGCAAATGATTCAGAAAAGGAGGCTACTATCTCAGAGTCAAGTCCATATTTGGTGCTAAACTTATGAAAAACATCGGTATCCATAAAAGATTTAACACAATCAAACTCAAGTGTTATACCTGACTCATTACCTTTGTCGAGTTCCCAATCTTCAGAGTTGCGTTTAATTCTTTCCAGAAGATCCCATCTGAATTCAATAGTTTTCTTCATAAAGGAGCCAGTCGAAGAAGAATCGAGCATGGTTTGATCATCATGAGAAAGCCGAGCATAAAAATTCTGTAAGATAATTTCTCTTGAGAGCTCATGATTGGGGCATGTGTACATCATGTACTTAAGCCTCCCCCAAGCTTGAGCAATGCTTTCTCCTTCACGAGGCCAAAAATTATATATATAATTTCGATCACGATGAACCAGATGCATAGGATAAAACTTTTGACGAAATTCCAATTTCAATCGATTCCAATCCCACGTTCCAATATCATCACATAACCTATACCATGTCAATGCCTTTCCCTTCAAAGATAAAGGGAAAACCTTCTTCTTAACTTCATCTCCGGTTAAACCTGCAAGCTTAAATAATCCACAAACTTCATCCACATAGATTAAGTGCATATCAGGATGTATTTTTCCATCTCTGCATAAGGATTAGCTAGCAGTTTCTCTATCATACCCGAAGGAATTTCATAACAAATATTTTCAGTAGGTGCAGTAGGTTGAGGAGAAACTATTTGTGCTTCCGGTCGAGGTGAAGATACCCCGAACAAACCCCTCAATGGATTACTTTCCATAGTGACAATAAATTTCAGCACATAATATAAATGTTTCCTTACCAAATTCCACTCACCAATGGCGCTTCACTCCCCGGCAACGGCGCCAGAAAAGAGTCTTGATGACCCACAAGTATAGGGGATCAATCGTAGTCCTTTCGATAAGTAGGAGTGTCGAACCCAACGAGGAGCAGAAGTAAATGACAAGCGGTTTTCAGCAAGGTATTTTCTGCAAGCACTGAAATTATCGGTAACGAGTTGTTTGATAGCAAGATAATTTGTAACAAGTGACAAGTAGCAATAGTAACAAAGAGTGCAGCAAGGTGGCCCAATCCTTTTTGTAGCAAAGGACAAGCCGGAACGATCTCTTATAATAAGCAAAGTGTTCTCGAGGACACATGGGAATTTCATCTAGCCACTTTCATCATGTTTGTTTGATTCGCGTTTGCTACTTTGATAATTTGATATGTGGGTGGACCGGTGCTTGGGTGCTGTTCTTACTTGAACAAGCCTCCCACTTATGATTAACCCCTCTCGCAAGCATCCGCAACTACGAAAGAAGAATTAAGATAAATCTAACCATAGCATTAAACATATGGATCCAAATCAGCCCCTTACGGAATAGCGCATAAACTAGGGTTTAAGCTTCTGCCACTCTAGCAACCCACCATCTAATTACTACTCCACAATGCATTCCCTTAGGCCCAAACATGGTGAAGTGTCATGTAGTCGACGTTCACATGACACCACTAAGAGAATCAACAACATACATATCATCAAAATATCGAACGAATACCAAATTCACATGATTACTTATGACAAGACTTCTCCCATGTCCTCAAGAACAAAAGTAACTACTCAGAAACCATATTCATGTTCAAGATCAGAGGGGTATTGAATAGCATATTGGATCTGAACATATAATCTTCCACCAAATAAACCAACTAGCATCAACTACAAGATGTAATCAACACTACTAGCAATCCACAGGTACCAATCTGAGGTTTTGAGACAAAGATTGAATACAAGAGATGAACTAGGGTTTGAGATGAGATGGTGCTGGTGAAGATGTTGATGAAGATTGGTCCTCCCACAATGAGAGGATCATTGGTGATGGCGATGGCTCCGATTTCCCCCTCCCGGAGGGAAGTATCCCCGGCGGAATTGCTCCGCCGGAGAGCAAAAGTGCTCCTGCCCAAGTTCCGCCTCGAGACGGCGGCGCACCGTCCTGAAAGTCTTCCCTCTATTTTTTCTAGGGAAAATGGGCTTATATACCAGAAAATGGGCACCGGAGGCTGGCCAGGGGCCCCACGAGCCACCAGGGCGCGCCAGGGGGGGTGGCGCGCCCTGGTGCCTCGTGGGTACCTGGGTGGCCCCCTCTGGTACTTCTTTGCTCCAATATTTTTTATTTATTCCAAAATAAATCTCCATGAAATTTCAGCTCATTTGGAGATGTGCAGAATAGGTATCTCTGACATAGCTTTTTCAGGTCCAGAATTCCAGTTGCCGGCAATCTCCCTCCTTGTGTAAATCTTGCATATTAAGAGAGAAAAGGCATTAGAATTGCTCCACAAAGTATTATATTGATTGAAAACACTGTAAATAACAGTAGTAAAACATGATGCAAGATGGACGTATCACGAATTCATCGATAATATGCAACATAATATACTTAAGCAACACGAAGAGAAAGAGTTAGCAAATAGAAGCAACATATAGTAAACATAATTAACGAAGTTCATCATACCCAAACTAATTAACTAGAGCGCTACGCAAGTTTAGGAGGACTGTTTACATCACAAAGTTTCGTCATACAGAAATTCAAAGTTTCGTCCTACAGAAAGTACTAATTAAACGGACATCATCATCGTCATCGTCAATCACTACAGGTTCCATTCATCCATATTCGGGAGGATGCTCCCTAGCTTCGTGAAAGGTGTCATGTCCTGACGCTGTAGGCCTATGCGAGTTTGGACGTCAGCCCGCGATTGTGGTCCGCCGTGGAACATCCCATTCTCTTCGACGACGTCTTTGACGATGGTAGTTGCAATGTCCTGCTGGATGCGATAGAAGTCATTTCTGAGTTTTTCATCTGGTTCGGCTGCTAAGTCTGTGGCCCATTTGAGGTTATGGGCATCGGCTGTAGATGGCATGCGAAGTTTTTGGTGATCCCTTCTAAACTCTAGCATGTGATGGATGACGTAGAATCCATCCTTCCTACTTGTTGCCGGTTGCTGGACGCAGCAGAAGTCAGTTTTATGGCCGAAACACAGCACGCCCTTCCTTTGTTTTTTGATCCTGATGTGGCCACCCCTCATGCCGAAGCCTAGGAGAGCATGATCCAGAACACTCCTTATGTGTGTGTAGCCTTTCTTGTCCGTGTATTTGGATGAGTCCAGGTAGAGGGCGTGGGAGACTTGCGGGAACAGAACGATAAGGATGGCGCGCCCCTTGCTGCGCAAAATAAATATACCTCAAATTAGCCTCCATACATGCAAAGAAATGATTGGAATGTACGAAAGGATGTGTTATAGTGGCTATCCGCGAATGGCTTACAAGGAATGATAAGGCAGGAGAATCGTTTCCTTGGCCTTATTCACGACCATGAAGTCTTCGATGTACTTCGCCGCAGCTTCACGTTCCACGTCGCTGTTTCCCAAGAAGCCCTCATGCATGTAGTAGGGGTCCAATACCGCGATTTATGAGATTTGCTCTTTCCTGATGATGTAGTTCATATGTAGCGCATAAAGGCGGACGAACATAAAATCGAGTCGCCTCATGAGAGACATCTCGAAGATGTAATCAAACCGCAGGAAGAACAGGTCCGCGGGGCTAGTGTTGATGAAGCCTCTTCCAGTCGGCACATCAACCGCGTAAAGCGGGTATCCTGGTTCTTCCGATCGGAGAAGGTCCAACTCCGACGACAGCACACGTTCATGCAGTCTCTTGAGATCCCCAGTTATGGCCTCGAGCGCATCCTTCGGTAGCATCGGCGTGCCCGCAACATGGAGTAATGGCGAATTTACGATCGGTACACTATCCTGAACCCGGATCACCGGAGGCGGCTGGCTACTGGAAGCTTTGGCGGCAACAGAGCCTTTCTTCGTCGGTCTCTTCCTATGCTTCTTCCTGGGTTCAGGTAGTGAGCCTATCATACCCTCCTTGACCACCGCCCCCAGTGTGGTCGGGCTCAGCACTGCACGACACTCGGCTTGTTGACCCTGGGTTGAGGCGGCATCTGGAGGTGTGTCCTGGGAGGATTGCATGAACAGAGACTTCTTGCGCTCAACCCGAGGACATTCCTTCTCCGGTACAGCATCATGCATCTCAGCATCCTGATCTTCACGCTCACCAAGGTCATAGCCTGAGTCATATGGCTGACTCATCATTCCTTCGTCGTCATAGCACTAGTAGAAAAAGGACCTTTGGTTCAGCACATTAGTCTCGGCTAGAGTTGGAACCGGGACTAATATGAGCATTAGTCCCGGTTCCAAGTTTCATGGGCGTCAGAGGACCTTTAGTCCCGGTTGGTAACACCAACCCAGACTAAAGGTCCTACATTAGTCCCGGTTGGTGTTACCAACCGGGACTAAAGGCCTTGACCCTTTAGTCCCGGTTGATAACACTAACCTGGACTAAAGGGTCTACCTTTAGTCCCGGTTGGTATTACCAACCCGGACTAAAGGAACCTTTAGTCCCGGTTGATAACACCAACCCGGACTAAAGGTCCTCCATAGGCTAGTTCAAAAGGAAAGCATCCCATCCAAAGTCACATGTGCTGTGTAGGTGGGGTGGTAAGCTTTGCGCGAGGCAATACATGAGGTCTTGAGTTCGAATCCCCCGAGTTGCATTGGTGGGAGGCATTATTTTTTTCGCCTAGAGGACCTTTACTCCCGGTTGTGACAACCGGGACTAAAGGATCATGCCTTTAGTCCCGAATCCATAGTCCCGGTTGGGAAAACCGGGACTAAAGGGGGTTGGGAACCGAGACTATATGCCCTTTTTCTACTAGTGTAGGTAGTATTGATGTACCGGAGAGGGTCATCCTCCTCCATGTCTGTAGGGTAACGCAGTAGAAAACAAAAAAATTCCGCACTACGAACATGCCCAGGATCACTATGGAGATGCATACAAGGTTTTGATCTAATCATTACCGACTCGTAGCGTAGCGGAAGTAGAGTCGATGAAGATCGTCGGTGCAGATCCCCGCAGCTAGGATTTACAACCTCCCAACCACGAGGATGTTCTCCCTTGTCTGCCCCTCGGACAGCCCTTCGGGAGGCGGTCGGACAGTCCCTCGGACAGTGTCACGGACAGCCCTTCGGGAGGACCCTCGAACTCGGATGGTATCTCGGATAGCCCTTCGGGAGGACCCTCGAATAGCCCCTCGGGCAAACGATCGAAACTACGACCTCTCTACGGGGTTGCACACATACGGTGTCATCTATCCGGTAGGGCTTCGCTGTCCAGAACTAATTCCCACCGGAACCCAGACATCCTTTCAGCTCTACGAAACTATTTCGTGGGAGGGAGAGAGAAGCCAGATCATGCATGGCATTTGTATGTGAGAGAAGAGTGAGTGTGGAGAACCCCTTTGCACCTCCTTTTATAGAAAAACCCAAGGGGTAGAGCACACTTGGAAATACCAAAATCTCCTCACAATATGACCTTTACAAGGGCATAAAGGGGTGGCAAGTGGAGCTCCATGGAGGAGCTCTCACATGGCTGGCCACCCTTGGGCCCACCCTCCCAAAAGGGGTTCCTTCCTTCCCAAGCCTTCCCCAAGATCTTTTGGGGAAAGCCCAAAAAGGTGGCTTTCCAAAAAGCAACCAAAAAGTGCTTTTCACTATTCTTGAAAACATTTTTCCGCGACTGTTAAATCTGAAAATATTTATGTAGGCCCAGAACATTTCTAGTACCCACTAAAATAATTCTGGACGCATTCTGAAACATTTTCAGATCAATGATTTTCTTCAGCGAAAAGCAACCAAAGCATTTCCGGCTGCTCCGGAACATTTTTGGTTTTTCTCTCCGGAAAAATTCCAGAAGTTCCCAGAACAATTCCGGTACCTCCAAAAAGTTCCAGGTGCGTGCCGAAACCTATTTGGCTTAATGGTTTACTCCGACACAACTTTTTGGTTTTACCGAAACTTTTCCGGTATTCTCTCCGGAACTTTTCCGTTTGTCTCCGAAACTTTTCCGGTGACTTTCTCTCAGACTCCCTGTCTAGTATTCAGTAGATAGATGACCCTTAAGCGAGTGACCCTATAGGTTCGGTGAAGTATAGACATGACCAGAACACTTTCCGATCAATGATCAATAGCGGAACCGTGGACACCCATATTGACCCCTATACCCACACGAATAAATATTTGAGTGAACCTCCAGTTTGCCGTGTGCTATTCCTGTTGCTCCGCGATATGTTACAAACACCTGAGGTGAGACTTATCGGCATCCCTGTGGATCAACAACTTTGTCCACTATGCCAGTTACCTCGTTACCGGTTTTGTTCTCTTTTCCGGTTTCCGTGTTCCGGCATCCCCGTGATCAAATCACATTGTGCCTGGCCAGACGATGATGGATACCATAACATCGAGAGGGCCCGAGAATATCTCTCCATCGTCAAAGGAGAAAATCCCAATCTTGAGCTATCAAGTTACTTGTCATATTTTTTCGTGAACCCGTAAGCCGCCGTAATAGCCACCCTGTTACAGATGACGTTTAACAAACCCCAAAGTTCACGAAGCAAGTACGAAGGAACTCGACACTCTCATGGTCTAAGGAATTATGCAAACATTAACTTTCTCTGTGTTATTAACCATTAACTTGTGACGAATGTATCTCATAGCATAACATCAATCCGGGTCGATTCAACACAAGTGTTCTCCTAACATTGTGCCCTCAAAAGTTGCCGGCATAGACATGCCCATGATCAGGAAAACGTGATCATCATGCAACACTTGAGCCAGTCTTAGAGGCTTGACTAGGAATACTTTTTACAGTTTATTAGTCCACACATGCACATGTATTTTCCTCAGAGCCTTTATGGATATACGGGCTCGGGAACCATAGCAGTTATAGCATGGTGATGGGGAACGAAGCATGAAAATCAAAAAAATTCCTACGAACACCCAAGATCTATCTAGGAGAAGCATAGCAATGAGAGGGGAGAGTGTGTCTACGTACCCTCGTAGACCGAAAGCGGAAGTGTATATAACGCGGTTGATGTAGTCGTACTCTTCGCGATCCGAACACGATCCAACCGATCTAGTGCCGAACGGACGACACCTCCGAGTTTAGGACATGTGCGGTTCGATGACGTCTCCTCCTCCTTGATCCAGCAAGCTGGGGAGGAGAAGTAGATGGGATCACAACCAACACGATGGCGTGATGGTGATGGTGGTGGTGGAGCACCGACAGCGCTTCACTAAGCGTCATCGGGACGCAGCGGTGGTGTAACGGGAGAGAGAGGGGAGCCCAGGTGCTGGTGTGTTGTTTGGGGTGCCCCCTCCTCTATATATATAGGTGGAGGGGGATGGGGAACAGCCCCTCCAAGCCCTAGGGCGCAGCCTAGGGGGGAGGACTTGGACTCCAAGTCCAATCCTATTCCTACTAGGACTCCCCTTTTTTTCCCTTCCCTAGCCACATGGGCTTTTGAGGACTTGGTGCGCCTAGCCCAATAAGGCCAGGGCACCTCCCCTCAGCCCATGCCAGCCCTTGGGACGTGGTGGGCCCATTTGTGGACTTCCGGACCCCTCCGGAATCCTCTGGAACATTCTGGAAGCTTCCCGATACAATACCGAAAAAACTGCACCTTTTTCCGGAACCCAAAATATGACTTCCCAAATATAAATCTTTACCTCTCGACCATTCCGAGACTCCTCGTGACATCCGGGATCTCATCCGGGACTTCGAACAAGATTCGGTTACCAATCATCAAATATCCCAATACTACTCTAGCGTCAACGAACGTTAAGCGTGCGACCCTGCAGGTTCGGGAATCATGTAGTCATGACAGAGACACCTCTCTGGTCAATAACCAATAGCGGGACCTGGATGCCCATATTGATTCCTACATATTCCACGAAGATCTTTTATCGGTTGAACCACGATGTCAAGAATTCGGTTAATCCCGTATGCAATTCCCTTTGTCCGGCGATATGTTACTTGCCCGAGATTCGATCGTCGGTATCTCCATACCTAGTTCAATCTCGTTACCAGCAAGTATCTTTACTCGTTCCGTAAAACAAGATCTCGTGACTAACCCATTACGCACATTGCTTGCAAGCTCTTTACGATGTTGTATTACCGAGAGGACCCAGAGATATCTCTCCGTCATACGGAGTGACAAATCCCAGTCTCGATCCATGCCAACCCAACAAACACCTTCGGAGATACCTGTAGAGCATCTTTATGATCACCCAGTTATGAAGTGATGTTTGATAGCACACAAAGTATTCCTCCGGTATCCGGGAGTTGCATGATCTCATGGTCTTAGGAATAGATACTTGACATGAAGAAAGCTATAGCAATAAACTCAGTGATACGATCAAATGCTAAGCTTACGGTTGGGTCTTGTCCATCACATCATTCTCCTAATGATGCGATCCCGCTATCAAATGACAACTCATGTCTATGGTTAGGAAACCTTAACCATCTTTGATCAACGAGCTAGTTTAGTCGAGGCTCACTAGGGACACGGTGTTGTTTATGTATTCACACATGTATTTAAGTTTCCGATCAATACAATTCTAGCATGAATAATAAACATTTATCATGAAGAAGGAAATATGATAATAACCTATTTATTATTGCCTCTAGGGCATATTTCCAACAGTCTCCCACTTGCACTAGAGTCAATAATCTAGTTCACATCGCTATGTGATTAACACCCAATGAGTTCTGGGGTTTGATCATGTTTTGCTTGTGAGAGAGGTTTTAGTCAACGGGTCTGCCATATTCAGATCCGTATGTACTTTGCAAATCTCTATGTCATTTTGTAGATACTGCTACCATGCTCCACTTGGAGCTATTCCAAACGACTGCTCCACTATACGTATCCGGTTTGTGACTCAGAGTCATCCGGATCGGTGTCAAAGCTTGCATCGACGTAACCCTTTACGACAAACTCTTTATCACCTCCATAACCGAGAAACATTTTCTTAGTCCTCTTTAGGTACCTAAGGATAATTTTGACCGCTGTCCAGTGATCCACTTCTGGATCACTCTTGTACCCCCCATGCTAGACTCATGGAAAGGCACCCATCAGGTATGGTACACAGCACGGCATACATTATAGAGCCTATGGCTGAGGCATAGGGGACGACCTTCATCCTTTCTCTTTCTTCTGCCGTGGTTGAGCTTTGAGTCTTACTCAACTTCACACCTTGCAACACAGGCAAGAACCCCTTCTTTGACTGGTCCATTTTGAACTTCTTCAAAATCTTGTCAAGGTATGTGCTCTGTGAAAGTCCTATCAGGCGTCTTGATCTATCTCTATAGATCTTGATGCCCAATATGCAAGCAGCTTTACTCAGGTCTTCCTTTGAAAAACTCCTTTCAAACAACCCTTTATGCTTTCTAGAAATTCTACATCATTTCCAATCAACAATATGTCATCCACATATACTATCAGAAATGCTATAGAGCTCCTACTCACTTTCTTGTAAATACAAGCTTCTCCGTAAGTTTGTATAAAACCAAAAGCTTTGATCACCTCATCAAAGCGTATATTCCAACTCCGAGATGCTTGCACCAGTCCATAGATGGATAGCTGGAGCTTGCATACTTTGTTAGCATCCTTAGGATCGACAAAACCTTCTGGTTGCATCATATACAATTCTTCCTTAAGAAACCCGTTAAGGAATGCCGTTTTGACGTCCATTTGCCAGATCTCATAATCATAAAATGCGGCAATAGCTAACATAATTATAACAGACTTAAGCATCGCTACGGGTGAGAAAGTCTCATCGTAGTCAACCCCTTGAATTTGTCGGAAACCCTTTGCGACAAGTCGAGCTTTATAGACGGTGACATTACCATCAGCGTCTGTCTTCTTATTAAAGATCCATTTATTCTCAATGGCTTGCCGATCATCGGGTAAGTCCACCAAAGTCCATACTTTGTTCTCATACATGGATCCTATCTCGGATTTCATGGCCTGAATCCATTTGTCAGAATCTGGGCTCATCATAGCTTCTTCATAGTTCGTAGGTTCGCCGTTGTCTAACAACATGACTTCCAGGACAGGATTACCGTACCATTCTGGTGCGGAACGTACCCTGGTCGACCTACGAAGTTCAGTAGTAACTTGATCCGAAGTTTGATGATCATCATCATTAGCTTCCTCTTCGGTTGGTGTAGACATCACGGGAACTATTTTCTGTGATGTGCTACCTTCCAATTCGAGCGAAGGTACGATTACCTCATCAAGTTCTACTTTCCTCCTACTCACTTCTTTCGAGAGAAACTCCTTCTCTAGAAAGGACCCATTCTTGGCAACAAAGATCTTGCCCTCGGATCTGTGGTAGAAGGTATACCCAATGGTCTCTCTAGGGTATCCTATGAAGACGCACTTCTCCGCTTTGGGTTCGAGCTTATCAGGCTGAAGCCTCTTGACATAAGCGTCGCATCCCCAAACTTTAAGAAACGACAGCTTAGGTTTCTTGCCAAACCACAACTCATACGGTGTCGTCTCAACGGATTTAGACGGTGCCCTATTTAAAGTGAATGCGGCTGTCTCTAATGCATAACCCCAAAACGATAGTGGCAAATCAGTAAGAGACATCATAGAACGCACCATATCCAATAGAGTATGATTACGATGTTCGGACACACCATTATGCTGTGGTGTTCCAGGTGGCGTGAGCTGTGAAACAATTCACATTGTCTTAAATGCATACCAAACTCATAACTCAAATATTCACCTCCATGATCAGATCGTAGAAATTTAATTTTCTTATTACGATGATTCTCCACTTCACTCTGAAACTCCTTGAACCTTTCAAATGTTTCAGACTTGTGTTTCGTTAAGTAAATATACATGTATCTACTCAAATCATCTGTGAAGGTAAGAAAATAATGATATCCACCGCGTGCTTCAACACTCATCAGACTGCATACATCGGTATGTATTAATTCCAATAAGTCACTTGCCCGCTCCATTGATCCGGAAAACGGGGTTTTAGTCATCCTGCCCATAAGGCATGGTTCACATGTCTCAAATGATTCATAATCAAGAGATTCCAAAAATCCATTGGCATTGAGTTTCTTCATGCGCTTTACACCAATATGACCTTAAGTAGCAGTGCCACAATCATGTGGTACTATCATCATTAACTTTGCATCTTTTGGCATTAATATTATGAACATGTGTATCACTACGATCAAGATTCAGTAAACCATTCACAATGGGTGCATGATCACGAAAGATATTACTCATATAAACAGAATAACCATTATTCTCTGACTTAAATGAATAACCATTTTGCAATAAACAATATCCAGATATAATGTTTTATGCTCAACGCAAGCACCAAATAACCATTATTTAAGTTTAATACTAATCCCGAAGGTATTACGAGCGTGCCGATGGTGATCATATCAACCTTGGAGACACTTCCAACACTCATCGTCACCTCGCCCTTTGCTAGTCTCCGTTACTCCGCAACTCCTGCTTTGAGTTACTAATATTAGCAACTGAATCGGTATCAAATACCCAGACGCTACTACGAGCACTAGTGAGGTACACATCAATAACATGTATATCAAATATACCTACGTTGACGTTGCCATCCTTCTTATCTGCCAAGTACTTGGGGCTGTTCCGCTTCGAGTGACTGTTCCCCTTATAAAAGTAGCACTCAGTCTCGGGTTTGGGTCGAGCATTGGGTTTCTCCATTGGAGCGGCAACTGGCTTGCCATTGTTGAAGTTTCCCTTCTTTCCCTTGCCCTTCTTGAAACTAGTGGTCTTGTTAACCATCAACACTTGATGCTCCTTTTTGATTTCTTCCTTCACGGCCTTAAGCACCGTGAATATCTCGAGGATTGTATACTCCATCCCTTGCATATTATAGTTCATCACAAAGCTCTCATGGCTTGGTGGCAGTGACTGGAAAAATCTGTCAATCGCTGTCTTATCTGGAAGATTAACTCCCACTTGATTCAAGCGATTGTAGCACCCAGACACTCTGAGCACATGCTCACTAACTGAGCTATTCTCCTCCATCTTGCAGGCAAAGAACTTGTCAGAGGTCTTATACCTCTCAACACGGGCATGAGCCTGAAATACCAATTTCAGTTCTTGGAACATCTCATATGCTCCGTGGCGTTCAAAACGTCTTTGGGGCCCTGATTTCTAAGCCGTAAAGCATGGCGCACTGAACTATCGAGTAGTCATCAGAACGTGCCTACCAGACATTCACAACATCCACAGACGACGCTAGAGGGGTTGGCACACTGAGCGGTGCATCAAGGACATAAGCCTTCTGTGCAGCAGTGAGGACAATCCTCTACGGACCTAGTCCGCATAATTGCTTACAATATCTTTCAACTTAGTCTTTCTCTAGGAACGTATTAAAAACAGGGAGCTACAGAGCGAGCTATTGATCTACAACATAATTTTGCAAAGACAATTTAGACTATGTTCATGATAATTAGTTCAGTTAATAAAATTACTAATGAACTCCCACTTAAATCAACATCCCTCAAGTTGTCTAAGTGATACATGATCCAAATCAACTAACTCATGTCCAATCATCACGTGAGATGGGGTAGTCATCAATGGTGAACATCTCCATGTTGATCATATCTACTATATGACTCATGTTTGACCTTTCGGTCTACTGTGTTCCGAGGCCATGTTTGTACATGCTGGGCTCATCAAGTTTAACCCAAGTATTATGCATGTGTAAAACTGGCTTACACCCGTTGTATGCGAGCGAAGAGTCTATCACACCCGATCATCACAAGGTGCTTCGAAACGACGAACTTTCGCAACGGTGCATACTTAGGGAGAACACAATTTCTTGAAATTAAGTGAAGGGATCATCTTATAATGCTACCGTCGTCCTAAGCAAAATAAGATGCATAAAAGGATAAACATCACATGCAATCAATATGTGACATGATATGGCCATTATCATCTCGTGCCTTTGATCTCCATCTCCAAAGCACCGGCATGATCTCCATCGTCACTGGCATGACACCATGATCTCCATCATCATGATCTCCATCATCGTGTCATCACGTGGTCGTCTCGCCAACTATTGCTTCTACAACTATTGCTAACGCATAGCGATAAAGTAAAGCAATTATATGGCGTTTAACAGTTGACTCGCAGGTCACACAATAAATTAAAGACAACCCTATGGCTCCTACCGGTTGCCGTACTCATCGACATGCAAGTCGTGAACCTATTACAAAACATGATCATCTCATGCATCAACATATATCACATCATGTTCTGGCCATACCACATCACAACAGGCCCCACAAAAACAAGTTAGACGTCCTCTACTTTGTTGTTGCAAATTTTACGTGGCTGCTATGGGCAACTAGCAAGAACGGTTCTTACCTACACAAAGCCACAACGGTGATAATCAAATTGCCTTTTAACCTCCTATAATGACCGCCTTCGTCAAATTAGATTCAACTAAAGTAGGAGAGACAGACACCCGCTAGCCACCTTATGCAAAACAAGTTGCATGTTAGTCGGTGGAACCGGTCTCATGTGCGAGGACATGTAAGGTTGGTCCGAGCCGCTTCATCCCACAATACCGCTGAATCCAAATAAGACAAGAGAGGTAAGCAATTTGAGCATCAACGCCCACAACTTTTGTGTTCTACTCGTGCATATACATCTACGCATAGACCTAGCTCATGATGCCACTGATGGGGAACGAAGCACGAAAATCAAACCCAAGATCTATCTAGGAGAAGCATAGCAACGAGAGGGGAGAGTGTGTCTACGTACCCTCATAGACCGAAAGCGGATGCGTATATAACGCGGTTGATGTAGTCGTACTCTTCGCGATCCGATCATGATCCAACCGATCTAGTGCCGAACGGACGGCACCTCCGAGTTTAGCACACGTGCAGCTTGATGATGTCTCCTCGTCCTTGATCCAGCAAGCGGGAGAGGAGAAGTAGATGGGATCACAACCAACACGATGGCGGGGTGGTGATGGTGGTGGTGGAGCACCGACAGCGCTTCGCTAAGCGTCGTTGGGACGAGGTGGTGGTGTAACGGGAGAGAGAGGGGCGCCCAGGGGCTGGTGTGTTGTTTGGGGCGCCCCCTCCTCTATATATATAGGTGGAGGGGTGTGGGGAACAGCCCCTCCAAGCCCTAGGGCGCAGCCAAGGGGGGAGGATTTGGACTCCAAGTCCAATCCTATTCCTACTAGGACTCCCCTTTTTTTCCCTTCCCTAGCCACATGGGCTTTTGAGGACTTGGTGCGCCTAGCCCAATAAGGCCAGGGCGCCTCCCCTCAGCCCATGCCAGCCCTTGAGATGTGGTGGACCCACTTGTGGACTTCTGGACCCCTCCGAAATCCTCTGGAACCTTCTGGAAGCTTCCCGGTACAATACCGAAAAACTGCACCTTTTTTCGGAACCCAAAATATGACTTCCCATATATAAATCTTTACCTCTTGACCATTCCGAGACTCCTCATGACGTTCGGGATCTCATCCGGGACTCCGAATAACATTCGGTTACCAATCATCAAATATCCCAATACTACTCTAGCGTCAACGAACGTTTAGCGTGCGACCCTGCGGGTTCGGGAATCATGTAGTCATGACCGACACACCTCTCCGGTCAATAACCAATAGCGGGACCTGGATGCCCATATTGATTCCTACATATTCCACGAAGATCTTTTATCTGTTGCATCATGATGTCAAGGATTCGGTTAATCCCGTATGCAGTTCCCTTTGTCCGGCGATATGTTACTTGTTCGAGATGCGATCGTCGGTATCTCCATACCAAGTTCAATCTCGTTACCGGCAAGTCTCTTTACTCATTCCGTAATACAAGATCTCGTGACTAACCCATTAGCCACATTGCTTGCAAGCTCTTTATGATGTTGTATTACCGAGAGGGCCCAGAGATATCTCTCCGTCATACGGAGTGACAAATCCCTGTCTCGATCCATGCCAACCCAACAGACACATTCAGAGATACCTGTAGAGCATCTTTATGATCACCCAGTTATGAAGTGATGTTTGATAGCACACAAAGTATTCCTCCGGTATCTGGGAGTTGAATGATCTCATGGTCTTAGGAATAGATACTTGACATGAAGAAAGGTATAGCAATAAACTCAGTGATACGATCAAATGATAGGCTTACGGTTGGGTCTTGTCCATCACATCATTCTCCTAATGATGTGATCCCGTTATCAAATGACAACTCATGTCTATGGTTAGGGACACGGTGTTGTTTATGTATTCACACATGTATTTAAGTTTCCGATCAATCCAATTCTAGCATGAATAATAAACATTTATCATGAACAAGGAAATATGATAATAACCAATTTATTATTGCCTCTAGGGCATATTTCTAACACATGGAATATAAACTTAATTTCGAACATGGAGATAAATAATAACATTTATTATTGCCTCTAGGGCATATCTCCTACAGACTCCCACTTACACTAGAGTCAATAATCTAGTCAATGCTAATGCACTTTACACCTATGGCATACCGGTGTAAAATATGCTTCGCTTGTGGTATAGTCCCTTTCCAACGGAACTGACAACTTCAGGTCCGTGTGTTTCTTTGCATATCCTCGTGTTTTCACGCTTTCAAAAAATTCATATTTTGTGTGGACTTGGCTTTGTATATCTGTGAATCACTGGTCGAACCTTGATTCCTCAGACTAAGCTATGGAGCAACTATCTACAATAGTGTCCCATTGACCAAAGCCATCTTGGAACCATACTAAGTTCATGAATGAACTATATGATTCAACATCTTCTTTGTCACTTCTAAAGCATCAACATACTTAGCCTTTGTTATTGAATTCGCCACAGTAACCTGTTTGGAACAATTCCAACTTACTGTGCCACCATATCGTGTATTACACAAAACCCTTAACTTAAATTGAAAATCGCATGGAGCATTGATGAAGACTGTATCGATGTAATTACTTACAACGAGCACTTCATAATCTCTGTTTGCGAGAAAACATGTCATCTGTGATACGTTAGTACTTAATGACATTTTTCACTATTGTCCCATGATCAGTACTTTGATCACTTTGGTATCTATACTCGCAACAGCTTGGGAGTACCGGACATATCTGGTTGTTTTACATACCATGGAATACATGATTAATCCAAACACAAAAGTGTGTGGAATCTCCATCATGTATTTTGCTCATCAGTGTTTTAGGACTCCGAGTCTTGCAAAACTCTTTCCATGTGACTTCGGCAAGAATCACTCCTTGGCGTTCTTATGCTAAACTGCTTTAGCATCTTGTCAATATGTATTTTTGGCTTAGCCTACTAGGCAATTTTATCACCATAGATAATTATGCCTAATATCGAGGCTACCTAGCCCAAGCATTTCATGGAAAAATATTTTCAATGAAGTCCTAATTCGTGTCAAGAAATTTATATTTATTTCCAATCAACAATGTGTCAAGCACACAAGTTTTTAGAAATATTATTATGCTCCCACTTACTTTCTTGTAACCACAAGCATCTTTGTTATCCATTGATGAAATCAAACTGTTTTGACTATTTCATCAAAACGAAGATTCCAACTCCATTTTGCTCTCTTCTGTCCATTGCTGGAACTCTAAAGTTTGCACACTCACTAGCATCCTTTGGATTGACAAAATAGTTTGGACTGCATCACCTACAAGTCCTTGGTCATATTTCCATCTCATGGAAATCCTTTTGGCATCCATGTATCATATCTCATGATTGAAATATGTATTAATTGCTAGTTCAACCCGAACTGACTTTAAGCATCGCTACGGAGAGACTATCTAGCCGTAGTCAATTCCTTAAATTTGTTATAAGCAACAAGTCGAGCTTTATGGATGAAACATTTTTATCCGTATCAGTTTATAGTTCCATTAAAATTCGTTAGACTCTAAGTCTTCCGAAGGGTGTATCAAGATTTAATCCTGAATCATTTATGGATACTATCTCGGATTGTATTGGCATTTAGCCAATTCCGGAGTTAGGGCCCATCAACGCTTCCTTGTGTATCATAGGTATACTATTGTCTAACAACAATATCTCATTTGCGCACCTGAGAGTTTTGCACGAGTTTTGCCTACGTGGTTCAGCTGCAAGTTCGACCGAAGTCCATACATCTCATGTAGAGGCTTCTATATCAGTCGCTGTAGGAAACTCTGGAATTACTTCCAAGGTTTCTTTCCTTTTGACCTGATGACGAAGATACTGTTATCTCGTCGAGTTGCACTGTCCTCCCACTCACCTTTTGCAAGAACCAGTTTCTTCAAAATCAGACTGCTCTTTGTGGCAAACCTTTTGCCTCGGTATAGTGATGGAGAAATTCCCAATAATTTGGGATAACCTACAAAGTAGCACTTGTCTGATTTGGAAAGGTTTGTAAATATATTACACAAGCCCCATCTTCCAAATGTTAAGAAAAGACATAACATGGTTGGGCCTACCATACCATGGCTTCTTTTCAACAGATCTGAAGGCGCTCTTTTCAGTGTAAAAGCCACAGTCTCTAAAACATTACTTTAAAAGGGATAATGGCAAATTGATTTATATCATCTTTGATCTTACCATGTCATGAATGGTTTGATTACATCATCACGGACATTCCACTTACTGTGGTGCTCCGGGAGGTGTAAGTTATGAAACTCTTTTCACAACTATTCAGACATTCGCTAAACTTATAACTCAAAATATTCCTTTCCGCAATCTAATTGTAGAAACATAATTTTCTTGTTACAATAATTTCTACTTCATTTTTGAAAACATTTTGAATGATTTCAAAAGATCCAGCCTTACGTCTCATAAAGTAAATATCCATTTATCTACTTGAGCCATTTCTGAAGATAGACAAATCCACTGCTAGCAACAACATTTATCGGACTACACACATCAAAATGTATGATCACCAATAGGTTCGTTGCTCGTTCCTTATGGCCTGTGAACGGTATTTCAGTCACTTCACTTTTCAGACGAAAGTTGCAAATGTCAGATGATTCATAATCAAATGACTTCAAAATCCATCATAATGGAATTTCTCCATGCGGGTTTCTCCAATGTGACCAAATGCAGTGCCACACATATGTGGTATTCTTTTAGTCTTGCGACATTTAGCGTCAGTGTCACAGATGTATTATATTATTATCAATATTCATAACATACATCTCATTCATAATGAAAATATGGCCCTTATGTTATTCATAACATCGAAGAACAATTGTTCTCTCATGAACAACCTTCTTGCATCAAATATTATGCAATGGGCTAGAGTGAATAAAACTCTAATAATGAATTATGAAAATAAATACAGAGGTAATACGCCGAGGGAAGGTGTAGTAACTTTTACTACGTTCCCAACGCGTATCTCAACCTCATTTTCAGCTAGTCTTTTAGGCCGTAGTAGTTCCTGTATCGAGTTGCAAGAGAATGCAATCGAACGGGTATTCCTGTGATCAATTTTTAATCACAATACCCAAGAATTAGTGACTAACAGTTTAATCACAATTCCCAAGAACTATTTCTTTGACCAACCTTCTATACATCTATAACTTGTATGACATTCATACATGAGCTGGCCATTCCAGTCTTCTCTCTTTTTGCCTTTATACTTCTAACAGTTTTACTTCCAATATATCTCCTACTCTCAGAAGAAGCACCCAACTTTTAAGAGTGACTTCAGCCACGGACTTCCTAGGCGTGAAAATCTCACTAACTCCCTTCGGACACTTCCTTTCTCTTTAAGTTGTTGTTTTATTCACCTTCATCATATGACAGGCGTTCTTCTGGATCCTCTCTTATCTGTCTAATGCATAGTAAATACTTTACTAATAATTTGCAAACAAACATTGCTTTGGATATCTCATATCTTTTAGCCTTTGTTTGTATCTGAAACTAATTTTCAGTTCCATGAATATCACATAACTATCCCAAACTTTTGATGTTTGGGTCTCATGGAAGCAAACGTATTGCACTTGACCGTAATGGAATTCTAGCTTTTGGATCGAAGGACGAGAGTCACATCATCCATAGCATTAGCGGGAGAATACCGGAAGCATGCGATAGGACAAAGTCCTTCTCGGTACTCTAGAGGACAATCCTCCCATTACGTTTACCAATCGTAAAGTTTTAACCAGATAAATAACAGCTTATTCAGTTTTAACAGGGAAGGTGGAAACGCGAGCCAATATTTTACAACTATTATGCAAATTTCACTTAGATAATGTTCATAATTAATTTGCAGTAAGAATTAAATAAGTTAATTCTAAAGTGCGCTCCCACTCAAATCAATATCTCTCATAATTGATTGTGAGTGATACAAGACCTGCGTCTTGGTTGTTCACCATTGGTGTAACACCACTGATGACGAAAATCTTAACCGGTAGGCAAACTTACCAATCACATCTCTATGCGATTCTTGTTCATCTTTCGATGGGCGTGTTCCGAGCTCATGATGGTCATGCCTGAATGTCAAGACAACCAAGTGATCTCGCTGCGAGGTCTCAACTCACCTGCCTCACACTTCTCTAATCATTCGTACCCGTGTGACACGGCGCACCCCGAAAAGATAGGTGCCGTGACGGTGCTACACTTGGGAGAACACTAACTACTTGATAATTTAAGTGAGAGATCACCCTAATAAAAAGCGACTACCGCGCAATCAAAAGGGTGCATCATAAGGGATAAACATCTCAGGCAATTCATAATAGCATGATATGGTATAGCCCTTTCTAATGGAGAAGTCTTTAATTTCTTCGTCTTCGGCATTTGTGTCGGTGATCACCTTCGCGAAGACTGCCACCACCTTGTCGATGCACCAGATAATATTGCCATCTCTATAGCTAATAAAATAAGTGCATTACATAAGGTTGACACGCAGGTCATTAAAGTGACAATCATATGGCTCCAGCCATCATGCCGAATCATGACACGCAGGTCATGTTAATAAGTTTACATCATATAGTCATCTCACACATAATCAAATTAAATATGATGAAGACTATACCACATCTCATGCACATCTCATGTCATCCTGCAAAACCAAGTTAGACGCCTCTAATCGGTTTATGCAAAATTTTATTTTATGTGGCTTCTAAGGTTTCGAAACAAACCGAAGCTACCAACGTTCATCATCAAGTATGATTATTCAAGTTGCTAGATTAACTTTGCGGGGCGTATGAAACATGAGATAATCAAATCTCGAGCCCCATACTGAACTTTGTCATACGCAAGAACCCCGTGCAGATCATATCTGCATTGCCCTTTAGTCTGCGAAATATCCATCTTTCTTTAACTATGGTAGAACCTAAAGACACTGAAGCACTTCATTTATCTGTCAACCAGCATACTCAGGAGCAGCATGGAAGGATCGCAGATTGCCAGAACTTTGTAAGATTCCACCATGCCGTCAAGATGAGGACTACGCAAATTCAAGGGAAGCAACAAGAAGATCGGGTAATAGATTTCATCTGCTACCCGCACAAATAATTTTCAGCAATAGAACTCATCTACTACAAAATTATATTGTGCAACACCCATACATCTCATGTATTCTAGATCGTAACCTACATCTATGCACAGCACGGTTCCTGATCCCACTGTAGGGTAAAGCAGCAGAAAACAAAAAATTTCCGCACTACGAACATGCCCAGGATCACCATGGAGATGCATACAAGGTTTTGATCTGATCATTACCGACTTGTAGCGCAGCGGAAGTAGAGTCGATGAAGATCGTCGGTGCAGATCCCTGTAGCTAGGATTTACAACATCCCAACCACGAGGATGTTCTCCCTCATCTGCACCTCGGACAGCCCTTCGGGAGGCGGTGGGACAGTCCCTCGGACAGTGTTGCTTCTTGTGATCTGCGTTGGTTTTTCCCCGAAGAGGAGGGGATGATGCAGTATAGTAGAGATAAGTATTTCCCTTAGTTATGAAACCAAGGTTATCAATCTAGTAGGAGAATCACGCAACACCTTGTGAACAGTACCTGCACACAAAATAACAAATCCTTGCACCCAACGCAAACAAGGGGTTGTCAATCCCTTGGCGGTTAATTGAAGATTAAATTATATGGTGATAGATAGATATATTGAACTAAAATATAAAATAAAATAAATAAATTAAAAGTGCAGCAAGGTAATTTTAGGATTTTCAATATATGATAGGTAGACCCGGGGGCCATAGTTTTCACTAGAGGCTTCTCTCTTAAAAATAGCATACGGTGGGTAAACAAATTACCGTTGGGCAATTGATAGAAAAGCAAATAATCATGACGATATCCAAGGCAATGGTCATGTATATAGGCATCACGTCCGAGACAAGTAGACCGACTCCTGCCTGCATCTACTACTATTACTCCACACATCGACCGCTATCCAGCATGCATCTAGTGTATTAAGTCCATAAAGAACGGAGTAACGCCTTAAGCAAGATGACATGATGTAGACAAAGTAAACTCACGCATGAATAAACCCCATCTTTTTACCCTTAATAGCAACAATACATATGTGTCATGTCCCTTTCTGTCACTGGGATTGAGCACCGCAAGATCAAACCCACTACAAAGCACCTCTCCCATTGCATGATAAATCAATCTAGTTGGCCAAACCAAATCAATAGATCGGAGAGAAATACAATGCTATAATAATCATGCATAAAAGAGATCAGAGAAGACTCAAATAATATTCATGGATAATCTGATCATAAACTCACAATTCATCGGATCCCAACAAACACACCGCCAAAAGTGATTACATCGGATAGAACTTCAAGAACATCGAGGAGAACATTGTATTGAAGATAAAAAAGAGAGAAGAAGCCATCTAGCTACTAACTATGGACCCGAAGGTCTGTGGTAAACTGCTCACACTTCATCGGAAGGGCAGCAAGGTTGATGTAGAGCCCCTTCGTGATCGATTCCCCCTCCGGCGAAGTCCCGGAAAAGGCCTCCAGAAGGGATCTCTCGAGAACAGGAACTTGCGGCGGCGGAAAAGGTATTTCGTGGACTCCTCTGTTGGTTTCCTGATTTTAGAGAATTTATAGATGTGGAGTTAGGTCAAACGGAGCCTTGTGGGCCCCACGAGCTACCAGGGTGCGCCCCCTGGGGCGAGCTGTGGTGTCTCGTCTTCTCGTCTCCTCCCGAAGCTTCTAGTGTCTCTTATGTCCAGAAAAAAATCTCCAAAAAGTTTCGTGGCATTTGGACTTCGTTTGGTACTGATATTCTGGAAAACCAAAAACAGGCAAAAAACAGCAACTGGCACTGGGCACTAAGTTAATAGGTTAGTCCCAAAAATGATATATAATTGCTTGTAAATGTATATAAAACATCCAAGATTGATAATATAATAGCATGGAACAATCAAAAATTATAGATACGTTAGAGACGTATCAAGCATCCCCAACCTAAATTCCTGCTCGTCCTCGAGTAGGTAAATGATAAAAACAGAATTTTAGATGTGGAATACTACCTATCATATTCATCATATATTCTTTTCTTTGTAGCAAGGACATTTGGACTTGAATGATTCAAAGCAATACTCAATCATACTAACAAGCAACCATGCTTTTCAAAATATCAACGCTAAAGAAAGTTATCCCTAGCCCATTATGCTCAATCATTGATCCATTCATGAAACACATTCAATATTAGCTACACACAATGCACAAGTATGACAATAGTGCTCTCTAGTTGGTGCTTTGTAAGAGAAGATGGAGGCTCAAAATAAATTAAAATTGCATAAAAGTAAATAGATAGGCCCATCGCAGAGGGAAGCAGAGATTTGCAAATGTGCCAGAGCTCAAAGCTTAAATTAGAGAGATAAAATTATTTTGAGAGGCATGCTTTTCCTGTCAACGAAAACGACCGAGAATTCCCAATATCTTCCATGCTAGACACATCATAGGCGGTTCCCAAACAGAAAATAAAGTTTATTTCCTTTCCGCCATTCTTTCACAATCCATGGCTAGCCATATCCATGGGTGCCCTCCATACCAACACTTTCCAAGGAATTTATTATTAACATCATATAAAAAATTTCATTTCATTTCATTTCGGGACTGGGCATCCCTATTACCTGCCACTCTCTCGTGTAATTACAAGTGAATAAACACTCATCGTGAGAATAACACACCTAGCATGGAAAATATTGGCCACCCCCTGCCGCTTCATGAGCGGTACGGGCACACAAAACGGAAAATTATTTTGAAAATTTTAGAGTTGGCACATGCAAATATACTTGGAACAGCATGGAAATACCGCATATAGGTAGATATGGTGGACTCATTTGGCACAACTTGGGTTTAAGGAGTTTGGATGCACAAGCAGCATTCCCGCTTAGTACAAATGAAGGCTAGCAAATAGATTGAGAAGCGACCAACTAAAAAGCGAAAATGGTCATAAACATGCATTGAACATAACTAACACTGAATAATGCACCATAAGTAGGATATAATTTCTTTGCATAACTATTGACTTTATGTGCATGCATAGGGAATCACAAACCTTAAAACCAATATTCTTACTAAATCACAATTACTCACTAACATGACTCACATATCATCATCTCCATATCGCAAAACTATTGCAAGGAATCACACTTATCATATCCAATGATCTATATGAAAGTTTTTATTATATCCCTCTTGAATATTCATCACTTTGGGACCAAATTCATATCTTGTGCAAATTACCATTACTATTATCAACTCTCAAAAAGATATAAGTGAAGCATGAGAGAGCAAATATTTCTTCAAAATTTTAATCATATTAACTCTCAAAATAATATAAGTGAAGCATGAGAGTTCAAATATTTCTTTAAAATATAGCCACCGTCGTGCTCAAAAAGATTTAAGTGAAGCACTAGAGCAACTGCCTAGCTCAAAAGATTTAAGTGAAGCACATAGAGTATTCTAACAAATCATGATAAACGTGTGGCTCTCTCAAATAGGTGTGTCCAGCAAAGATGATTGTGACAAACTAAAAAGCAAACAAAGCAAAGACTCATATAATACACGACGCTCCAAGCAAAACACATATCATGTGACGAATAAAAATATAGCTCCAAGTAAAATTACCGATGGTTGCTAGAAGAAAGAGGGGATGCCATCGGGGGCATCCCCAAGCTTAAACGCTTGAGTCTTCCTTGAATATTACCTTGGGGTGCCTTGGGCATCCCCAAGCTTAGGCTCTTGCCACTCCTTATTCCTTCATCCATCGTGATCTCACCCAAAACTTGAAAACTTCAATCACAGAAAACTCAACAAAACCTTCGTGAGATCCGTTAGTATAACAAAATAAATCACTACTTTAAGTACTGTTGCAAACCCATTCATATTTTATTTTTGCATTATACCTACTGTATTCTAACTTCTCCATGGCTTATACCCCCCAATACAATCCATAGTTTCATCAAAACAAGCAAGCAATGCATCAAAAACAGAATCTGTCAAAAACAGAAGTCTGCAGAGATCTATTTAAAAGCCATACTTCTGTAACTCCAAAAATTCTGAAAAATGAGGACAACGTGGGAAATTCATATACCAATACTGTGTAAAAAAATTAGATTTTTATGACGCTCCAGTACAGAACTAAAATTCCAGAACTGGATGCCAAACTTTCTATTTTCCAAACAGCATCAATTATACTATCTTCCAAATCATCCCAAAGGCTTTACTTGGCACAAACACTAATTAAAACATAAAAACTCAATCATAGCAGTAGCATAATTGTGTAAACACACAAGAACAGAAATAAAAAAAATTATTGGGTTGTCTCCCAACAAGCTCTTTCTTTAAAGCCATTAAGATAGGCTCGGGATTTCAATGATGCTCACATGAAAGATAGTAATTGAAACACGAAGAGAGCATCATGAAACATGTGAAGAACACATTTAAGTCTAACATACTTCCTATGCATAGGCATTTTATAAGCAAACAAATTATCAAGACAAGCAATATCTAGCATATGCCAATAGGAAGAATGGACCATTAATAATTTCAACATAACAAGAGGCAATTTAGTAACATGAAGATTTCTACAACCATATTTTCCTCTCTCATAATAATTACATGTAGGTCATAATCAAACTCAACAATATAGCTATCATAAACAATATTCTCTCTATGATCCACATGCATAAAAAACTTATAATCTTCCAAGATAGTGGGATTAACATCAACTAAAGTCATGACCTCTCCGAACCCACTTTTGTCAAAAATTTCATAAGATTGAACACTCTTCGAATATGTGGGATTCTTTTTACCTAAAGTTGACACTCTTCCAAACCCACTTTCAATATTATTGCAAGCATTATTATCAATATCATATTCATCATGAGGCTTAAATAAATTTTCAAGATCATAAGAAGCATCACCCCAATCATGATCATTGCAATAAGTAGTGGACGTAACAAAATTATCATCCCCAAGCTTGTAGTTTTGCATATTATTATCACAATTCACATTAATAGAATTTATAGTAACATCATTGCAATCATGCTTTTCAATCAAGGAGCTATCTTGAATCACTTTATAAATTTCTTCTTCTAACACTTCATCACAATTTTCATATTCATGATTTTCAAGCAAAACTTCATAGAGAAAATCAAGAGCACTCAAATCACTAGCAATTGGTTCAATATAATTGGATCTTTTGAAAAGATTAGCAAGTGGATGAGGATCCATAGTGATCTTAAATTTTTGCTTTCACTTTCTGTTCTTGAGTGTTGACATGGCAATAAAAGCAAGCAAGTAAATAAAAATATTTTTGTGTTTTTGTAAAAACTTTTTAGAAGTGGGGGAGATGAAAATGAGAGGCAAAGGCAAATAAAATAAATGCAAGGAGATGAAAGTTTATGCGTAGGTACTTGATAGATGTTGATGATGTCTCCCCGGCAACGGCGCCAGAAATTCTTCCCGCTACTTGTGATCTGCGTTGGTTTTCCCCGAAGAGGAGGGGATGATGCAGTACAGTAGAGATAAGTATTTTCCTTAGTTATGAAACCAAAGTTATCAATCCAGCAGGAGAATCACGCAACACCTCGTTAACAGTACCTTCACACAAAATAACAAATCCTTGCACCCAACGCAAACAAGGGGTTGCCAATCCCTTGGCGGTTAATTGCAAGATTAAATTGTATGGTGATAGATAGATAGATTGAACTAAAATATAAAATAAAATAAATAAATTAAAAGTGCAGCAAGGTAGTTTTAGGATTTTCAATATATGATAGAAGTAGACCCGGGGGCCATAGTTTTCACTAGAGGCTTCTCTCTCGAAAATAGCATACGATGGTTAAACAAATTACTGTTGGGCAATTGATAGAAAAGCAAATAATCATGATGATATCCAAGGCAATGATCATGTATATAGGCATCACGTCCGAGACAAGTAGACCGACTCCTGCCTGCATCTACTACTATTACTCCACACATCGACCGCTATCCAGCATGCATCTAGTGTATTAAGTCCATAGAGAACGGAGTAACGCCTTAAGCAAGATGACATGATGTAGACAAAGTAAACTCACACATGAATAAACCCCATCTTTTTACCCTTAATAGCAATGATACATACGTGTCATGTCCCTTTCTGTCACTGGGATTGAGCACCGCAAGATCGAACCCATTACAAAGCACCTCTCCCATTGCAAGATAAATCAATCTAGTTGGCCAAACCAAATCAATAGATCAGAGAGAAATACGAAGCTATAATAATCATGCATAAAAGAGCTCAGAGAAGACTCAAATAATATTCATGGATAATCTAATCATATACTCACAATTCATTGGATCCCAACAAACGGCAGCAAGGTTGATGTAGAGCCCCTCCGTGATCGATTCCCCCTCCGGCGGAGTGCCGGCAAAGGCCTCCAGATGGAATCTCTCGAGAACAGGAACTTGCGGCAGTGAAAAAAGTATTTCGTGGACTCCTCTGTTGGTTTCCCGATTTTAGAGAATTTATAGAGGTGGAGTTAGGTCAAACGGAGCCTTGTGGGCCCCACGAGCCACCAGGGCGCGCCCCCCTGGGCACGCCGTGGTGCCTCGTGGGCCACTGCTTCATCTACTCGTCTCCTCCCGAAGCTTCTACTGTCTCTTATGTCCAGAAAAAAATCTCCAAAAAGTTTCGTGGCATTTGGACTTCGTTTGGTACTGATATATATTCTGGAAAACCAAAAACAGGCAAAAAACAGCAACTGGCACTGGGCACTAAGTTAATAGGTTAGTCCCAAAAATTGATATATAATTGCTTGTAAATGTATATAAAACATCCAAGATTGATAATATAATAGCATGGAACAATCAAAAATTATTGATACGTTGGAGACGTACCAAGTGTCACGGACAGCCCTTCGGGAGGACCCTCGAACTCGGATGGTATCTCGGACAGCCCTTCGGGACGACCCTCGAACAGCCCCTCGGGCAAAAGATCAAAACTACGACCTCTCTACGGGGTTGCACACATACGGTGTCATCTATCCGGCAGGGCTTTGTGACGCACCCGACTTAATCGTGCACTAATCATACACGCAAATGCACACGATCAAGCCTATGGACTCACTTGAAGATATCACAACACAACTCTAAACACAAATAAAACTCATATAAGCTTTATATTACAAGCCAGGGGCCTCGACGGCTCGAATACACAAGCTCGATGTCATACAAGCATCAGCGGAAGCATTAGATATCTGAGTACAGACATGAAGTTAAACAGATAGACCTTATCAAGGCGGGGCAAAACAAAACATTGGATCGAAGGGCGCAGGCCTCCTGCCTGGGTGCCTCCTAACTACTCCTAGTCGTCAGAGGGCTCCTCGTAGTAGTAGTAGTATCCGGAGGGGTAGTAGTAGTCGTAGTTGACGGCTGGGGCAGCTGGCTCCGGGGCTCCGTCATCTGGTCGTAACATTCGGGTATATGGGAAAAAGGGGAAGGAAGGCAACCGTGAGTACTCATCCAAAGTACTCGGCAAGACTGACATCAGATCTTTCTAAATATGCATTAGTATCAAAGGAAGGTTGTATATGTTGACTTGTCTGCAGAAATGCCAGAATAGAGAGAAAAGCCTAGCCTATCGAAGACTAGCATCTTCAGGGTCTTGCAGCATTAGAAGAGTGCAGATTAGTACATAAATATAATAGTAGCAACAATTAGTAACCACGCCCAGAGATCCTTCCTCGACTCCCTGCGAGAAAGCGATCCCGGAGCCAACATATTTAACCCATTTCTAGTTGTAGAAGATCGGGATATTTTCCGAGCGTCCTGTTACCGTGGACACGGCTATTCGAATAGATATACTTCCCCGCAGGGGTGCACCAACTTACCCAACACGCTCGATTAACTCTGGCCGGACACACTTGCTCGGGTCATGCCCGGCCTCGGTCTATCGACACGTCGTAGCCCTACCTAGGCTCAACAGAGAGGCCAGCACGCCGGTCTACATCCTAAGCACTCAGGGGTCTTGGGCCCATCGCCCTTTGCACTCCTGCGCGTTGCGAACGCGGCCGGTGAGCAGTCCTAGCCCCCTTAATACAAGCGCAGGCTTTACCAGACCAACCCGGCGCGCGCCGCTCAACTGCTGACGTCTGAAGAGCTTCGGCTGATACATACGACGCCGAGTACCCATATTATTCCCACGTGCTGGTTAGCGCGAAAAGGCCAAAGGCCTACTCAGATTACATATCCTAACCCATTAGTGCATTGGTAGCGCGCGGTGAGAAGTAGAGACTCACGATCATGTGACCCCGTCGCCCCGTCTCGTGCACTTACGGCAAGGGCTAAGAATGCCCGGCCGTGCCACGTATTCATCTCTCGGGTACCCTCTTGGTCAACCCGATATCACATTTCTCGCGGGTACCCCTCGGAGCCGACCCGACTTTATCCAGGTATCAGAAATAAAGTGCTAGTAATCGTGTGTCCATAACATCAGGCAGGAATCCGAGGAATCACCCTTGTTGGATTCCCACTGGATGATCCCGTCAAAGTGAATCTGGAGGAATCACCCTCGATTGTTTTCACACTTGCGGGGTTGCACGACAGAAGCTTCATCGGAGGTGGTGGAAGAGGAATCACCCTCGGTAACACACCACCGACTAGTTGTACTACAGAGGCATTATCGGGAGTGAGATAAGAGGTATCACCCTCGGCACTCGATATTAGCTCTGCAGAGTCGAGCAACTTAGGGGGTGTGCGGTGATGTGCTGGTCTCAGCCCGTCGATTACATCGAACGGGACACAAGCAACTGAGCGGGGCAAGTAAGAGCAAGGAAGAGGGCCACAGATGGTTCACTACCAACCCATACTAAGCATTTGGGATATCCGGTAAAGTATCAAAAGCAGTTACAAGGACAGGCTATGCATCAGAATAGGATAAAACAATAGCAGTAGCAAATTCTAATGCAAGCAGGAGGGAGAATAAATAGGTGATATAGGCATGCGTCAAGGGGGGTTGCTTGCCTGGAAGCTCTGCGGCAAAGGAGGGATCGTCAGTGGTGTCGTCGGTCTCCTGAGCTGCGTCTGTCTCGGGGGCTATCGGAGAGGAAGAGGGGGAAGAAACAATAAATAAAGGTAGACGAATGCAACATAGATGCACGGCATGGCAGTATGCAGAGTTAGTGATGGTCTAATGCAATGCTACATGTCGCAGACGAAGCGGGAAAATATCTGCGATATTTTCCCGGCGTTTAGGCTGATTTCGGTATACTGAACTGGAGGGGAAGGTTCCATGTTCAGGTAGGTAGGAGTGATGGTCAAGCATTTTGACCACGTATTCGGATTCGTCTCATTTTTCTGATCAACTTTCATGTTGAAAACTTTTCGATCCGAGCTACGGTTGAATTTCTATGAATTTTCAAAGAGTTAAACAGTTTTCTGAAATTTCTGGAATTAAATCTAATTAAATAATTCGCATTATCCAGAACAGTGCAATATGACATCAGCATGACGTCATCATGACATCAGCGGGTCAACCGCAGCTGTTCAGGTCAAACCTGACATCTGGGTCCCACATGTCATAGACAGAGTACTAATTAGGATTAAATTTAAACTAAACCGAGTTAATTAGCAGGTGGGCCCTACTATCAGTGACACATTAGTTAACTAATTATCTTAATTAGGATTAACAGTTTAATTAATTAGAAAACGGTTAATTAAACAAACGGGGCCCACATGTCAGTGGCTGAGGCTGCCACATCAGCGCGTTGACCACAGTCAACGTGGTCAACGGGGCCCAGGGACCCACTGGTCAGTGACTCTGGGTGGGCCCCAGGCCAGCCACGTCGGCGGCCAACGGCGTTTAGCCGCCGACGACGCGCAAACGCGGCGGCGCGCTCGGGAACCCGCCAGAAAATGCGCTCCGGCGGCCATTTTGCACGCGGCTGGGCGCGTTCGAACGTGCGCTCGCCCACGCGTCGTTTGGCGGCGGTGGTTTTGCCAAAAATGGCCGGAGACGGCGACGGCGAGCGACGGAGGCGGCGGCGTCCTCGGGTGGTTCTCGGCAACGGCGAATCCGGGCACGGCAAGCGGCGGCGATAGTCGCAATCGACTCCTACGGCGGCGCCGAGCACGACTGCGAGCTCAGACGAGCTCGACAGCGGCTATGTTGACGGCGACGAGCTACGCGGCGGAGCTCAGCTCGGCTATCGACGGCGACCACGCTAGACGCCGCGAAACGAAGGGGAGGAAGAGGGGAGAGGTTCGGCGCTCACCTAGCAGGCACAAGGAGGCCCGACGAGGGATCAGTAGCGCACGGGGAGGCCGGATGCGGTGGAGTTCGCCGGCGACCGAGAGGAAGGGGGCGACGGCGATCTCGAGGAGCAGAGCTCCCCGGCTCCAACGACTGGCGCCCGACGACGTAGACGACGACGAAGTAGAGGGACAAGGCGGCGAGGTCCAACGGCGACGGAGGCCGCGGGAACGGCGACGTGCGGCGACGACAGCGCTCGGGCAGAGGTGGAGGGAGCTCGGGAGAGAGCGAGAGAGAGAGGAGAGAGTGAAAGAGGCGTCCTGGGGGGAGGAATGGCTCGGCCTTTTCCTCTCCTCGCGTCGGTGGCGTCGCGGTGTCGGCCAGCGGCGGGCGAGCGAGCGCTCTGGCCACAGCGCTACCGACACGACGAGGGAGAGAGAGGGAGGAGGGAGAAAGGGCCGGCTGGGCTGGGCCTCTGGCACTGTGCACTCTGGCCCGGTGCACAGTGGCCTTTTTCTTTTTCTTCTTTTGTTTTCTGTTTTATCATTTTACAGAAGGTTTAGAAAAAGAAAGGAGCTGCTCAAATGAATTTGATAAAATGTGAAATTGATCCACAAATATACAGTGCATTATTCTGCTCTGCCACAAAAAGTTTGGACAATTTTGGATTCCATTTGAATTTTTCAAAAATGGAAAAGGCATTTAAAGTGTTGTTTTTGCACTGTTTTAATGCTCTAGCCCAATTTAGGAAAATAGGTTATGTTGTTTTTCTTAACAATAAATTGTTTTGGAATTTTTGCAACAACATGAACTATTTTCTAGAGATTTTTGAGCAACTTCAAATTTCACTTTGAATTTGAATTGAATTTCAGAGAGGCATTTGAAATTAGAAATTATTCCAACATGATTAACATTGCAAATCACAGAGAATTAACAAAATCATGTGGGATCACTGTTGCTCATTTACATAGGGGTGTTACAGGCTTCGCCGTCCAGAACTAGTTCCCACCGGAACCCAGACAGCCTTTCGGCTCTACGAAACTATTTCGTGGGAGGGAGAGAGAAAGCCAGATCATGCATGGAATTGATACGTCTCCAACGTATCTATAATTTTTGATTATTCCATGCTATTATATTATCAATCTTGGATGTTTTATATACCTTTACAAGCAATTATATATATATTTTTTGGACTAACCTATTAACTTAGTGCCCAGTGCCAGTTGCTATTTTTTGCCTGTTTTTGGTTTTCCAGAATATCAGTACCAAACAAAGTCCAAATGCCACGAAACTTTTTGGAGATTTTTTTTCTGGATATAAGAGACACTAGAAGCTTCGGGAGGAGACGGGAAGATGAAGCAGTGGCCCACGAGGCACCACGGCGCGCCCCAGGGGGGCGCGCCCTGGTGGCTCGTGGGGCCCACACGGCTCCATTTGACCTAACTCCACCTCTATAAGTTCTCAAAAATCTGGAAACCAACAGAGGAGTCCACGAAATATTTTTTCCGCCGCCGCAAGTTCCTGTTCTCGAGAGATCCCATATGGGGGCCTTTTCCGGCACTCCGCCGGAGGGGGATTCGATCACGGAGGGGCTCTCCATCTACCTTGCTGCCCTTCCGATGATGCGTGAGTAGTTTACCACAGACCTTCGGGTCCATAGTTAGTAGTTAGATGGATTCTTCTCTCTTTTTGATCTTCAATACAATGTTCTCCTCGATGTTCATGGAGTTCTATCCGATGTAATCACTTTTTTGCGGTGTGTTTGTTGGGATCCAATGAATTGTGAGTATATGATTAGATTATCCATGAATATTATTTGAGTCTTCTCTGAGCTCTTTTATGCATGATTATTATAGCTTCGTATTTCTCTCCGATCTATTGATTTGGTTTGGCCAACTAGATTGATTTATCTTGCAATGGGAGAGGTGCTTTGTAATGGGTTCGATCTTGCGGTGCTCAATCCCAGTGACAGAAAGGGACATGACACATATGTATCGTTGCTATTAAGGGTAAAAAGATGGGGTTTATTCATACGTGAGTTTACTTTGTCTACATCATGTCATCTTGCTTAAGGCGTTACTCCGTTCTTTATGAACTTAATACACTAGATGCATGCTGGATAGCGGTCGATGTGTGGAGTAATAGTAGTAGATGCAGAATTGTTTCGGTCTACTTGTCTCGGACGTGATGCCTATATACATGATCATTGCCTTGGATATCGTCATGATTATTTGCTTTGCTATCAATTGCCCAACAGTAATTTGTTTACCCACCGTATGCTATTTTCAAGAGAGAAGCCTCTAGTGAAAACTATGGCCCCCGGGTCTACTTCTATCATATATTAAAAATCCTAAAAATACCTTGTTGCACTTTTACTTTATTTATTTTATTTTATATTTTAGTTCAATCTATCTATCTATCACCATACAATTTAATCTTGCAATTAACCGCCAAGGAATTGACAACCCCTTGTTTGCGTTGGGTGCAAGGATTTGTTATTTTGTGTGCAGGTGCTGTTAACGAGGTGTTGCGTGATTCTCCTACTGGATTGATAACCTTGGTTTCATAACTGGGGGAAATACTTATCTCTACTGTACTGCATCATCCACTCCTCTTCGCGGAAAAACCAACGCAGATCACAAGTAGCAGGAAGAATTTTTGGCGCCGTTGCCGGGGAGACATCATCAACATCAATCAAGTACCTACGCATAAACCTTCATCTCCTTGCATTTATTTTATTTGCCTTTGCCTCTCCTTTTCATCTCCCCCAGTTCTAAAAAGTTTTTATAAAAATACAAAAATATTTTCCGTTTGCCTTTTTCTTGTTTGCTTCCTTGCTTGCTTGTTACCTTGTTTGCTTAATCATGATGCCCCGAGAAAATTATCATGATACCTCTTATTATAAAATTTTGTCTGAAATCGAGAAAAATACTAATGATTACATGACTACGTAGTTTGAGCACAACAAATTTTTTACCGAGGAACTCAAAGAACACTCTACTTTATTGGATGCTATTACAAAACAACTCGACGATGTTAGTAAAGAAGTTGCTAGTCTTCAATCTCAATTTGCTCTGACTGAAAATTTGCTAGGAAAAATTTCTGATGCACAAGCTACGCTAGTAAATCAAATGGTAGCTAAGCCGGAATCATTAGAACGTAGTAATGACGAGGACATTAAAATGATTGGTGTTTCATCTATTGATTATTTGTTTAGCAATATAAAACTTGATGAAAAGGGGACTGAAGAAGAGTCAACTTTAGCTAGAAGTCATTCCCATAATTCGGAGGGTGAAAATCTTGATAAAAAATTGATAAAAGTGGGTTTGGAGAGGTAAAAATTTTAACTAGCGATGTGCCCACTCTCTTGGATTACAAAGACTGTAATTATGATAATTGTTCCTTGATTGAATGTATTTCTTTGTTACAATCCATGCTAAATTCACCCAACGCTTATGAACAAAATAAGGCTTTTACTAAACACATCGTAGAAGCAATGATGAAAGCGTTAGAAGAAAAGCTAGAACTAGAAATTTCAATACCTAGAAAATTATATGATGAGTGGGAACCCAGCATTAAAGTTAAATTCAAAAATTATGAGTGCAATGCTTTATGTGATTTGGGTGCTAGCGTTTCCACACTTCCAAAATCTCTATGTGATGTGCTAGGTTTTACCAATATAGATGAATGTTCTCTTAATTTGCATCTTGCGGATTCCACTATTAAAAATCCTTTGGGTAGAATTAATGATGTTCTTATTCTTGCAAATAGGAACTATGTGCCCATTGATTTTATTGTACTTGACATTGAATGCAATCCTTCTGCCCCATAATACTTGGTAGACCGTTCTTCCGAACCATAGGTGCCGTTATTGACATGAAAGAAGGGAATATAAAATTTCAGTTTCCATTAAAGAAGGGTATGGAACATTTCCCTAGGAAGCAAATTAAAGCACCATATGAACCCATTATGAGGGCCACTTATGGAATCAACATGAAAGATGACAATACTTGAAACTATGCATTATGCCTAGCTAGGGGCATAAAACAATAGCGCTGGTTGGGAGGCAACCCAATGAATAAAATATTTTTTTTTTACTTTTTGTTTATGTTCTTGTGTGTTCACACAATTATGCTACTGTTATGATTGAGTTTTTATGTTTTATTTCATGTTTTTGCCAAGTAAAGCCTTTGGGATGATTTGGAAGATAGTATAATTGATGCTGTTTGGAAAACAGAAAGTTTTGCGTCCAGTGCTGGAATTTTAGTTCTGTACTGGAGCGTCACAAAAATCTGAAATTTTCACACAGTATTGGTATATGAATTACCCACGTTGTCATCATTTTTCAGAATTTTTGGAGCTACAGAAGTATGGCTTTTACATAGATCTCTATAGACTGTTCTGTTTTTGACAGATTCTGTTTTTGATGCATTGCTTGCTTGTTTTGATGAAACAATGGATTGTATCGGGGGGTATAAGCCATGGAGAAGTTATAATACAGTAGGTATAATGCAAAAATAAAATATGAATGGGTTTGCAACAGTACTTAAAGTAGTGATTTATTTTGTTATACTAACGGATCTCACGAAGGTTTTGTTGAGTTTTGTGTGATTGAAGTTTTCAAGTTTTGGGTGAGATCACGATGGATGAATGAATAAGGAGTGGCAAGAGCCTAATCTTGGGGATGCCCAAGGCACCCCAAGGTAATATTCAAGGAAGACTCAAGCGTCTAGGCTTGGGGATGCCCCGGAAGGCATCCCCTCTTTCTTCTACCAACCATCGGTAATTTTACTTGGAGCTATATTTTTATTCGTCACATGATATGTGTTTTGCTTGGAGCGTCGTGTATTATATGAGTCTTTGCTTTGTTTGATTTTTAGTTTGTCACAATCATCTTTTCTGGACACACCGATTTGAGAGAGCCACACGTTTACCATGATTTGTTATAATACTCTATGTGCATCACTTAAATCTATTGAGCTAAGCAGTTGCTCTAGTGCTTCACTTAAATCTTTTTGAGCACGGCGGTGGCTATATTTTGAAGAAATATTTGAACTCTCATGCTTCACTTATATTATATTGAGAGTTGATAAGATTAAAATTTTGAAGAAATATTTGAACTCTCATGCTTCACTTATATTATATTGAGAGTTGATAAGATTAAAATTTTGAAGAAATATTTGCACTCTCATGCTTCACGTATATCTTTTTGAGAGTTGATAATAGTAATGGTAATTTGCACAAGATACGAATTTGGTCCCAAAGTGATGAATATTCAAGAGGGATATAATAAAAACTTTCATATAGATTATTGGATATGATAAGTGTGATTCCTTGCAATAGTTTTGCGATATGGAGATGATGATATGTGAGTCATGTTAGTGAGTAATTGTGATTTAGTAAGAATATTGGTGTTAAGGTTTGTGATTCCCTATGCATGCACATTAAGTCAATAGTTATGGAAAGAAATTATATCCTACTTATGGTGCATTATTCGGTGTTAGTTATGTTCAATGCATGTTTATGACCGTTTTCGCTTTTTGGTTGGTCGCTTCTCAATCTATTTGCTAGCCTTCATTTGTACTAAGCGGGAATACTGCTTTTCCATCCAAACTCCTTAAACCCAAGTTGTGTCAAATGAGTCCACCATACCTACCTATATGCGGTATTTTCATGCCGTTCCAAGTAAATTTGCATGTACCAACTCTAATTTTCAAAATAATTTTCCGTTTTGTGTGCCCGTACCGCTCATGAAGCGGCAGGGGGTGGCCAATATTTTCCATGCTAGGTGTGTTATTCTCATGATGAGTGTTTATTCACTTGTCATTGCACGAGAGAGTGGCAGGTAATAGGGATGCCCAGTCCCGAAATGAAATGAAATGAAAAAATTTATATGTTGATAATAATAAATTCCTTGGAAAGTGTTGGTATGGAGGGCACCCGTGGATACGGCTAGCCATGGATTGTGAAAGAATGGTGGAAAGGAAATAAACTTTATTTTCTATTTGGGAACCGCCTATAATGTGTCTAGCATGGAAGATATTGGGAATTCTCGGTCGTTTTCGTTGATAGGAAAAGCATGCCTCTCAAAATAATTTTATCTCTCTAATTTAAGCCTTGAGCTCTGGCACCTCTGCAAATCTATGCTTCCCTCTACGAAGGGCCTATCTATTTACTTTTATGCAATTTTTAATTTTATTTTGAGTCTCCATCTTCTCTTATAAAGCACCAACTAGAGAGCACTATTGTCATACTTGTGCACTGGATGTAGCTAATATTGAGTGTGTTTCATGAATGGATCAATGATTGAGCATAATGGGCTAGGGATAACTTTCTTTAGGGTTGATATTTTGAAAAACATGGTTGCTTGTTATTATGCTTGAGTATTTATGTCTTCATGTCAAACTATAGACTATTGCTTTGTATCATTCAAGTCCAAATGTCCAGGCTACAAAAGAAAAGAGTATATGATGAATATGATAGGTAGCATTCCACATCAAAAATTCTATTTTTATCATTTACCTACTCGAGGACGAGCAGGAATTAAGCTTGGGGATGCTTGATACGTCTCCAACGTATCTATAATTTTTGATTGTTCCATGCTATTATATTTTCAATCTTGGATGTTTTATATACCTTTACAAGCAATTATATATCATTTTTTGGGACTAACCTATTAACTTAGTGGCCAGTGCCAGTTGCTGTTTTTTGCCTATTTTTGCTTTTCTAGAATATCAGTACCAAACGAAGTCCAAATGCCACGAAACTTTTTGGAGATTTTTTTTCTAGACATAAGAGATACTAGAAGCTTCGGGAGGAGACGAGAAGATGAAGCAGTGGCCCACGAGGCACCACGGCGCGCCCCGGGGGGGTGCCCTGGTGGCTCGTGGGGCCCACATGGCTCTGTTTGACCTAACTCCACCTCTATAAATTCTCTAAAATTGGGAAACCAACAGAGGAGTCCACGAAATACTTTTTCCGCCGCCGCAAGTTCCTGTTCTTGAGAGATCCCATTTGGGGGCCTTTTTCGGCACTCCGCCAGAGGGGGATTCGATCACGGAGGGGCTCTCCATCAACCTTGCTGCCCTTCCAATGATGCGTGAGTGGCTTACCACAGACCTTCGGGTCCATAGTTAGTGGCTAGATGGCTTCTTCTCTCTTTTTGATCTTCAATACAATGTTCTCCTCGATGTTCTTGGAGTTCTATCCGATGTAATCACTTTTTGTGGTGTGTTTGTTGGGATCCGAGGAATTGTGAGTTTATGATCAGATTATCCATGAATATTATTTGAGTCTTCTCTGGACTCTTTTATGCATGATTATCATAGCTTCGTATTTCTCTCCGATCTATTGATTTGGTTTGGCCAACTAGATTGATTTATCTTGCAATGGGAGAGGTGCTTTGTAATGGGTTCGATCTTGACGTGCTCAATCCCAGTGACAGAAAGGGACATGACACATATGTATCATTGCTATTAAGTGTAAAAAGATGGGGTTTATTCATACGTGAGTTTACTTTGTCTACATCATGTCATCTTGCTTAAGGCGTTACTCCGTTCTTTATGAACTTAATTAATACACTAGATGCATGCTGGATAGCGGTCGATGTCTGGAGTAATAGTAGTAGATGCAGAATCGTTTCGGTCTACTTGTCTCGGACATGATGCCTATATACATGATCATTGCCTTGGATATCGTCATGATTATTTGCTTTTTATCAATTGCCCAACAGTAATTTGTTTACCCACCGTATGCTATTTTCAAGAGAGAAGCCTCTAGTGAAAACTATGGCCCCCGGGTCTACTTCTATCATATATTAAAAATCCTAAAAATACCTTGCTGCACTTTTACTTTATTTATTTTATTTTATATTTTAGTTCTATCTATCTATCTATCACCATACAATTTAATCTTGCAATTAACCGCCAAGGGATTGACAACCCCTTGTTTGCGTTGGGTGCAAGGATTTGTTATTTTGTGTGCAGGTACTGTTAATGAGGTGTTGCGTGATTCTCCTACTGGATTGATAACCTTGGTTTCAAAACTGAGGGAAATACTTATCTCTATTGTACTGCATCATCCCCTCCTCTTCGGGGAAAAACCAACGCAGATCACAAGTAGCAGGCAATTGTATGTGAGAGAAGAGTGAGTGTGGAGAGCCCCTTTCCACCTCCTTTTATAGGAAAACCCCAAGGGGTGGAGCACACTTGGAAATACCAAAATGTCCTCACAATATGACCTTCACAAGGGCATAAAGGGGTGGCAAGTGGAGCTCCATGGAGGAAGTCTCACATGGCTGGCCACCCTTGCCCCCCCCCCCCCCAAAAAAGGGGTTCCTTCCTTCCCAAGCCTTCCCCAAGATCTTTTGGGGAAAGCCCAAAAAGGTGGCTTTCCAAAAAGCAACCAAAAAGTGCTTTTCACTATTCAAGAAAACATTTTTCCGTGACCGTTAAATCCAAAAATATTTATGAGGCCCAGAACATTTCCAGTACCCACTAAAATAATTCTGGACGCGTTCTGAAACATTTTTAGATCAATGATTTTCTTCAACAAAAAGCAACCAAAGCATTTCCGGCTCCTCCGGAACAATTCTGGTAGCTCCAAAAAGTTCCAGGTGCGTGCCGAAACCTATTTGGCTTAATGGTTTACTCCAAAAGAACTTTTCGGTTTTACCGAAACTTTTTCGGTGTTCTCTCCGGAACTTTTCCGTTTGTCTCCGAAACTTTTCCGGTGACTTTCTCTCAGACTCCCTATCTAGTATTCAGCAGATAGATGACCCTTAAGCGTGTGACCCTATAGGTTCGGTGAAGTATAGACATGACCGGAACACTTTCCGATCAATGATCAACAGCGGAACCGTGGACACCCATATTGACCCCTATACCCGCACGAATAAATATTTGAGTGAACCTCCAGTTTGCCGTGTGCTATTCCTGTTGCTTCGCGATATGTTACAAACACCCGAGGTGAGACTTATCGGCATCCCCATGGATCAACAACTTTGTCCACTATGCCAGTTACCTCGTTACCGGTTTTGTTCTCTTTTCTCGTTTCCGTGTTCCGGCATCCCCGTGATCAAATCACATTGTGTCTAGCCAGACGATGATGGATACTATAACTCCGAGAGGGCCCGAGAATATCTCTCCATCATCAGAGGAGCAAATCCCAATCTAGAGCTATCAAGTTACTTGTCATACTTTTTCATGAACTCGTAAGCCGTCATGATAGGCTCCCTGTTACAGATGACGTTTAACAAACCCCAAAGTTCACGAAGCAAGTACGAAGGAACTCGACACTCTCATGGTCTAAGGAATTATGCAACCGTTAACTTTCTCTGTGTTATTAACCATTAACTTGTGATGAATGTATCTCATAGCATAACATCAATCCGGGTCGATTCAACACAAGTGTTCTCCTAACATTGTGCCCTCAAAAGTTGCCAGCATAGACATGCCCATGATCAGGAAAACATGATCATCATGCAACACTTGAGCCAGTCTTAGAGGCTTGACTAGGAATACTTTTTACCGTTTATTATTCCACATGTGCACATGGGTTTTCCTCAGAGCCTTTATGAATATACGGGCTCGGGAACCATAGCAGTTATAACATGGAATATTGATACGTCTCCAATGTATCTATAATTTTTTATTGTTCCATGCTATTATAGTATCAATCTTGGATGTTTTTATATGCAATTATATATCATTTTTTGGGACTAACCTATTAACCCAGTGCCTAGTGCCAGTTGCTGTTTTCTGCTTGTTTTTGGCTTTTCAGAGAAACAGTACCAAATGAAGTCCAAATGCCGCGAAACTTTTTGAAGATTTTTTTCCAGACAAAAGAAACCGGGGAAGCTTCGCGAGGAGGCCAGAAGCCTCACATAGGCTTCACAAGGCACTAGGGCGCGCCCCAGGGGAGGCGCCATGGTACCTTGTGGGGCCCATGTGACTCGGTTTGACCTAATTCCACTTCTATAAATTCAGAAATATTGGGAAACCCATAGAGAGCCAGAAGAAAAATCCTTTCCGCCGCCGCAAGCCTCTGTTCTTCCACGATCCCATCTGGAGGCCTATTCCGGTACTCTGCCGGAGGGGGAATCGATCACGGAGGGCTTCTACATCAACCTTGCTGCCCTTCCGATGATGTGTGAGTAGTTTACCACAGACCTACGGGTCCATAGCTAGTAGCTAGATGGCTTCTTCTCTCTCTTTGATCTTCAATACAATGTTCTCCTCGATGTTCTTGGAGTTCTATCCGATGTAATCTTCTTTTGCGGTGCGTTTGTTGGGATCCGATGAATTATGAGTTTATGATCAGATTATTCATGAGAAATATTTGAGTCTTCTCTGAACTCTTTTAATGCATGATTGTTATAGCTTTGTATTTCTCTCAGATCTATCGGTTTAGTTTTGCGTCCAGTGCTGGAATTTTAATTCTGTACTGGAGCATCAGAAAAATCTGAAATTTTTACACAGTATTGGTACATGAATTTACCACGTTGTCCTAATTTTTCAGAATTTTTGGAATTAAAGATGTATGGCTTTTAAATAGATCTTTACAGACTGTTCTGTTTTTGTTGCATAGTTTGCTTATTTTGATGAATCTATGGATCGTATCGGGGGCTATGAGTCATGGAGAAGTTGGAGTACAGTAGCATTATGCCAATATTAAATATGAATCAATTTACTACAGTACCTAAAGTTAAAGATTTGTTTGTTATACTAACGGATCTCACGAGGTTTCTGTTGAGTTTTGTGTGCTGAAGTTTTCAAGTTTTGGGCGAGACTACGATGGACAAAGGAATAAGGAGTGGGAAGAGCCTAAGCTTGGGGATGCCCAAGGCACCCCAAGGTAATATTCAAGGAAGACTCAAGCATCTAAGCTTGGGGATGCCCCGGAAGGCATCCCCGCTTTCGTTTACAATCTATCGGTAACTCACTTGGAGCTATATTTTTATTCATCACATGATATGTGTTTTACTTGGAGCGTCTTGTGAAATAGTTTGTTTGCTTTTGTTTGATTTTTAGTTTGTCACAATCATCTTTTCTGAACACACCTTTTTGAGAGGGACACACATTATTCGTGATTTGTTAGAATACTCTATGTGCTTCACTTATATCTTTTGAGCTAGGCAGTTGCTCTAGTGCTTCACTTATATCTTTTAGAGCACGGCAGTGATGATATTTTAAAGAAATAGTTGCACTCTCATGCTTCACTTATATCTTTTTGAGAGTCTCATGATAGCAATGGTAATATGCACGGGTTATGAATTTGGTCCTGATATGATAGGTATTCAAGAGGGATATAATAAAAACTTTCATGTAGATCACTGAATATGATAAATTTGATTCCTTGCAATAGTTTTGCGATATTAAGATGGTAATATAGGGAGGTATTAGTAGATAATTGTGGTTTAGTAAGAATAATTGTGTTAAGGTTTGTGATTCCTAAAGCATGCACGTATGATCCGTCGTTATGCTAAGAAGTTGGAGCATGATTTATTCTTGATTGTCTTCCTTTGTGTGGCGGTCAGGGGCGCGCGATGGTTAACTCCTACCAACCTCCCCCCTAGGGGCATGCATAGTAGTACTTTGCTTCGAGGGCTAATAAACTTCCGCAATAAGTATGTGAGTTCTTTATGACTAATGAGAGTCCATGGATTATACGCACTCTCACCCTTCCGCAATTTGCTAGCCTCTTCGGTACCGTGCATTGCCCTTTCTCACATCGAGAGTTGGTGCAAACTTCACCGGTGCATCCAAACCCTGTGATATGATACGCTCTATCACACATAAGCCTCTTTATATCTTCCTCAAAACAACCACCATACCTACCTATCATGGCATTTCCATAGCAATTCCGAGATATATTGCCATGCAACTTCCACCGTTCCATTTTTATGACACATATCATCATTGTCATATTGCTTTGCATGATCATATAGCTGACATAGTATTTGTGCCTCAGCCACCGTTCATCATTTTTATACATGTTACGCTAGCATCATTGCACATCCTTGTACACTGCCAGAGGCATTCATATAGAGTCATATTTTTGTTCTAGTATCGAGTTGTAATTTTGAGTTGTAAGTAAATAGAGGTGTGATGATCATCATTATTAAAGCACTGTCCCAGTGAGGAAAGGATGATGGTGGCTATGATTCCCCCACAAGTCGGGATGAGACTCCAAACGACAAAAAATAGAAAAAAATAGAAAAAAGAGGCGAAAAAGAGCCATGAAAAAAAAGAAAAAAGAAAAAAAATATATAAAGAAAAAAAGGGAAAAAATAAAATAAATGAGAGAAAAAGAGAGAAGGGGCAATGTTACTATCTTTTTCCACACTTGTGCTTCAGAGTAGCACCATGTTTTTCATATAGAGAGTCTCCTATTTTATCACTTTCATATACTAGTGGGAATTTTTCATTATAGAACTTGGCTTGTATATTCCAATGACGGGCTTCCTCAAATGCCCGAGGTCTTCATGAGCAAGCAAGTTGGATGCACACCCACTTAGTTTTCATGTTGAGCTTTCATACACTTATAGCTCTTAGTGCATCCGTTGCATGGCAATCCCTACTCCTCGCATTGACATCAATTGATGGGCATCTCCATAGCCCGTTGATTAGCCTCGTTGATGTGAGACTTTCTCCATTTTTGACTTCTCCTATTTATCTCTATCACCATACTATATTCCACCCATAGTGCTATATCCAAGGCTTGCGCTCATGTATTGAGTGGGAGTTGAAAAAGCTGAAGTGCGCTAAAAAGTATGAACCAATTGCTTGGCTAAAACCGGGCTTGTTCATCATAAATACTTTGAGTGAAGAAGATGGACCATGACAGGATTATATGATTTTGTAGGGATAACTTTCTTTAGCATTTTTATTTTGAAAGACATGATTGCTTGCTAGTATGCCTGAGTATTGATGTCTTTATATCAAATTATAGACTATTGCTTTGAATCATTTGGATCTTATTATTCATACCGTAAGAGAGAGATAACATGATGAAACATGATAGGTAGCATTCCACATCAAAAATTCTGTTTTTATCATTTACCTACTCGAGGACGAGCAGGAATTAAGCTTGGGGATGCTTGATACGTCTCCAACATATCTATAATTTTTGATTGTTCCATGCTATTATAGTATCAGTCTTGGATGTTTTTATATGCAATTATATATCATTTTTTGGGACTAACCTATTAACCCAGTGCCTAGTGCCAGTTGCTGTTTTCTGCTTGTTTTTGGCTTTTCAGAGAAACAATACCAAATGAAATCCAATGCCACAAAACTTTTTGGAGATTTCTTTCTGGACAAAAGAAACCTGGGAAGGTTCGGGAGGAGGCCAGAAGCCTCACGTAGGCTTCACAAGGCACTAGGGCGCGCCCCGGGGGTGGCGTCGTGGTACCTTGTGGGGCCCATGTGACTCCGTTTGACCTAATTCCACTTCTATAAATTCACAAATATTGGGAAACCCCCAGAGAGCCAGAAGAAAAATCCTTTCCGCTGCCGCAAGCCTCTGTTCTTCCACGATCCCATCTGGAGGCCTTTTTCGGTACTCTGCCGGAGGGGGAATCGGTCACGGAGGGCTTCTACATCAACCTTGCTGCCCTTCCGATGATGTGTGAGTAGTTTACCACAGACCTACGGGTCCATAGCTAGTAGCTAGATGGCTTCTTCTCTCTCTTTGATCTTCAATACAATGTTCTCCTCGATGTTCTTGGAGTTCTATCCGATGTAATCTTCTTTTGCGGTGCGTTTGTTGGGATCCGATGAATTATGAGTTTATGATCAGATTATTCATGAGAAATATTTGAGTCTTCTCTGAACTCTTTTAATGCATGATTGTTATAGCTTTGTATTTCTCTCCGATCTATCGGTTTAGTTTGGCCTACTAGATTGATTTATCTTGCAATGGGAGAGGTGCTTTGTGATGGGTTCAATCTTGCGGTGCTCAATCCCAGTGACAGAAAGGGACATGACACGTATTTGTATTGTTGCCATTAAGGATAAAAAGATGGGGTTTATTCATATTGCTTGAATTTGCTTCTCTACATCATGTCATCTTGCTTAAGGCGTTACTCTGTTTCATACTTAATACCCTAGATGCATGCTGGATAGCGGTCGATGGGTGGAGTAATAGTAGTAGATGTAGGCAGGAGTCGGTCTACTTGTCTCAGACGAGATGCTAATATACATGATCATTGCCATGAATCCGTCATAATTATTTGCTTTTCTATCAATTGCCCAACAGTAATTTGTTTACCCACCGTATGTTTATGTGCTCAAGAGAGAAGCCTCTAGTGCAAACTATGGTCCCCGGGTCTATCTTTATTATATAAAAAACATAAAAATACCTTGCTGCAATTTATTTACTTCTATTTTAATTAGTAGTTTAGTTTATCTATTTACCTCGATAAGATTTAATCCTTGCAAATAACCGCTAAGAGGATCGACAACCCTCTTATTTGCGTTGGGTGCAAGTGCTTGCTCTTGTGTGTGCAGGTGCGCTTAACGGAATTTTGCTTGGTTCTCCTACTGGATTGATAACCTTGGTTCTTAACTGAGGGAAATACTTATCTCTACTGTACTGCATCATCCTCTCCTCTTCGGGGAAATACCAACGCAGACTACAAGTAGCAAATATAAACTTAATTTCGAACATGGAGATAAATAATAACATTTATTATTGCCTCTAAGGCATATCTCCTATAATGTCATCATCGATATCTTCATCCATGGGGGCGACGTGATCAGCCACCGGAACGGTTGGACCCCCTTCTTCGCTTCGTCCGCTCTCACTTAGGAAGACAGGCGGTGGTAACAGCTGGGTAGGTGGGGTGGTCATACCTTGCATTGGTGTTGCCGTTGGTGTGCTCCCGACCGCCTCTACACGAAGAAGATTCTTCGGCCACAGCATCGGCCAATTCTTGCAGTTTCCCAGCAGCGTCGGGCTCTCCTCATCCTCTCCCCCGGTTCTAAGTGGAGGAGCCAAATCCTCGTAGCCCGGTTCTACACGAGCCAGGAAACCCTGAAGACGCCATCGGGCATCGGCCGGCCGTGGGACACGCGATCTAATGGCTTCACTATTGTACCCCTTGCCACATCCACCAACTGGCCATTGATGTGGCATAGGAGGGTGCATGGAGTTTCGTCGGCCTGCGAAGACATGTGCGGCGTCAGAGATCCGAAAGGCAAAGGAACAGAAGATTTAATATGTTGATGAGGGTGCGACGCGTAATTACCGTGAGGGCGTTGAACTCAGCTAATGTTGAAGCCCCGCGGAGCCTGCCAGAGACGGAGGAGGGGCTACTATGAGCGACGGTGGCAGGTGCGGGTGCGGGAGCAGGTGCGGGTGCGGTTGCGAGAGCAGATGCGGCCGCTATGTTCACCGAGTTGCTCCCGACAAAGCTTGGAAGGGGAAATTGATCTACCGTTGCGGTTTGATTTTCTTGCACCCACTTGATGACAGCCGGAAGCGTGGCAGAAAACATAGCTACAAAATCATTTCTACAGGCAGCTAACGCTACCTGGACTGCCTCAGCTTTGGTCTCTTCTTTGGACGCAACTGTGGCTTTCTGGACTGCCTCCGCCACTGTCTCCTGGGTAGTCACTTTGCTCATCTTCCTTCTATGCGTACGCACCTCCTTGTGTTCCGAGTAGTAGTACGTCCATGTGACACGTCCATACTCTGGCCGCTCGTGCAACGGCCTTTTCTTCATTATGTTCAAGGCCCGGTTGAAAGGGGTGTCCCACACGTACTTCGTCGATGATTGAGACGACGAGTCGCTTTCTGCTGCAAGCCTATGTTGCTCTTTCTGCAAAAGAACCATTTTGAAATGTGACTAGAACGTAGTCGACTTGATCAGAAACAAAGGTGGTAAATTATTAATTACCAGTATTCTCATGAACTCCCTCGTTGGCGCGTCCGTGTACCATTCCCCGGTTTCCTTTTTTTGCTTGTACCGGGCCCTGATGAAGTCATGCTCCTGCTGGTCGGTGAACTCCGCCAAGGGGTCTGGTAGCCCCGCAAGTTCACAGGCCGTGTCCTCCTTATCCCACACGGGCCTTTTCCCCGTGTAACCACGGCTTCCGAGGCGGTGGGCCCCGACGTTCATGGACTGAAGCTCCTTGAATTTCTCAGACTTGGCATTGGTTTCATGGGCAACCTCGATAGTCTTGAATGTTTCGTAGTCATCTTGCGAAATCATCGGCCACTGAGCCTTGATGGAGGCGTACGATGGATCTTTCTTCATCATTCTTCTCACCCTACCTTTCCAGGAGCTCAAGAGGTTGCTAAACTTGTTAACGGCTTTTTGGTTTATCTTTTCCATGGTGTCATCTTCCCACTGATGGACTTCGTCATTCCGGCCGGGGAACAGGTGTCTCACGTGCAACCTTGTAAGGAGGAGGTGCTCCAAAGCGGGTTTCTCCCTTATGTTTCCCTCATTGAGGTTGACGGTCTCTCGTACGATGCATCCTACATTGTTGTCATAGCCCGCTGACACGTCCCGTAGACTTTCTAGCTTGAAGGTGCTGGGGTGCACCGAGTGGACCACCAGTCTTCCGGTGTCGAGCTTATTTGGGCGTCGTGCCCTCTGCTTCTTCTTTTCTTTGGCTTGGGTACCACCATCCGTGCCGGTCTCGGCACCGGTGTCGGTGCCGGTCTCGGTGCCGGCGCCACCACCACCCTCCGTGATGATAAGGGGGCCCTGCGGATGTTTTTCCTGACACGCCAAAAAGTCAAGGAATGCATTCGCATCTGCGGCGGCGTGAGAACCCCCGGCTTCGTCGTTGTGCACCATGTTGCCTAGGGTTCAATTTGCCCATTTAATTCTAGAACTAATAAAATGAATAATGACATAAAAAATGGCCTATGTTTTGCCGGAATGTCGTTTCATTCCCATTCCGGCAAATCCTGGTCACTCGATATGTCCTACTTTCTAGCACAAGTCATGCCGAAATTCACGGAAAATTTCAGCATGACCTTTGCTAAAAGTAGGACATATCGAGCGCCTGAAATTTGCCGGAACGGAAATGAATCAACATTGCGGCAAAACATAGGCCACTCAGAGTTTCCCTGCAAACAAGAAAAGGCAAAACATAGGCCACTTGGGCACAAACAGTCTTGTGAGACTGTACAAACAGGTCCTCAGCACAATCGAACCACACAACACAAGTCCAATTGATCATATACATATATAGGAGTACACTTTCAAAATTGATCATATATATACACATCCAATCACAGTGTAACTTAACTTCAGTAAATGACAGTGCAAAGATTCTAAGATAGAAAATCAGAGCAAGCAACCAAAGTACACACCTCACACCTAACAGTTTCTAAAGTTTTCTTTTTTGGATTTGGAGAATTGTGTTTTTTCTCTCTCAATGAATTCAGAAGGTGCAGTTTAATGGCAGCAACAAACTACTTTCATCAGATGATCCATTCATTCATTTTTTTCTCCCTCCTCTCTAGCAATACCTCATTTTTTTCCTTTTGCTTTGTCAAAACATGGGCAGTACCATCATGGGAGGACCAATCTTCATCAACATCTTCAACAGCACCGTCTCATCTCAAACCCTAGTTCATCTCTTGTATTCAATCTTTGTCTCAAAACCTCAGATTGGTACCTGTGGGTTGCTAGTAGTGTTGATTACATCTTGTAGTTGATGCTAGTTGGTTTCCTTGGTGGAAGATTATATGTTCAGATCTATTATGCTATTTAATACCCCTCTGATCTTGGACATGAAGATGATTTGTGAGTAGTTACTTTTGTTCTTGAGGACATGGGAGAAGTCTTGTCATAAGTAATCATGTGAATTTGGCATTCGTTCGATATTTTGATGATATGTATGTTGTTGATTCTCTTAGTGGTGTCATGTGAATGTCGACTACATGACACTTCACCATCTTTGGGCCTAAGGGAATGCATTGTGGAGTAGTAATTAGATGATGGGTTGTTAGAGTGACAGAAGCTTAAACCCTAGTTTATGCGCTATTCCGTAAGGGGCTGATTTGGATCCATATGGTTAATGCTATGGTTAGAGTTATCTTAATTCTTCTTTCATAGTTGCGGATGCTTGCGAGAGGGGGTACTCATAAGTGGGAGGCTTGTTCAAGTAAGAATAGCACCCAAGCACCGGTCCACCCACATATCAAATTATCAAAGTAGCGAACGCGAATCAAACCAACATGATGAAAGTGACTAGATGAAATTCCCATGTGTCCTCAAGAACGCTTTGCATATTATAAGAGATCGTTCCGGCTTGTCATTTGTTACAAAAAGGATTGGGCCACCTTGCTGCACTCTTTGTTACTATTGCTATTTGTCACTTGTTACAAATTATCTTGCTATCAAACTACTCGTTACCGATAATTTCAGTGCTTGCAGAAAATACCTTGCTGAAAACCGCTTGTCATTTCCTTCTGCTCCTCGTTGGGTTCGACACTCTTACTTATCAAAAGGACTACGATTGATCCCCTATACTTGTGGGTCATCAGCGTTGTACTAAGTGAAACTTAGTAGTAGCGCGGGGTGGCCAGGCCCGCGCTATAGCTAAGTTAGCTGTAGTGCGGGCCTGGCCACCCCGCGCTACTACTAAGTTTTCCATTTTTCTTGTGTTTTATTTTTTAATTCTGTAGCTAATCTAGCTGTAGGGCTGGCCAGGTTACCCAGCGCTACAACTAACTTAGCTGTAGCGCTGGCCAGGTTGCCCAGCGCTACTAATAAGTTGTCCATTTTCTTTTTCTGAAATGTACATTTCTTTTTATTTTGTTTTTAACACAGTACAATTTTATTTTTCTTATTCCGTTTTCTTTTCTTTTCTTTTTCTTTTCTTTTTCTGTTTAAAGTTGCAGCGCGGATGTTTATCCAGTAATAACACCCCCTATGAGCACCACTGAAAGACGCCTTGCAATCGACGGGAACATCTCCTCCCACTAACTCAGATCGAAGCACAATATTTTAGCAATATTAGTGCATAATATATATTACATCATTTGGTTGATAATGGTTAACTGCGTATACAAAATAGATACATATATAAATGATAGTTTCTCAGTGTCGACGATGTTTCACAGTGATCTTCTTTCCTTTTTTGTTCGCTGTCGAATAATTGAGCCCCTCATCGTGACTTCTCCTTTTCCAGGGAGTACCATCTTTCTTAGGTAATGTAGTCTTGCTTCTTCTTTTAACGTATGCTTCATCGTCATCTTCCCTCATCAGGTCACCATACTAGTCGTAGTCTTCCTCGTTGTCGATTCCATCCATTCCGACGATGCTCCTTTTGCCTTTCCTCACGACAACACGACTGAGATTGCTCGGGTCGGTTATGAAGAAGCATTGTGTCACGTGCTTAGCGTGTACCCATGGCTCATTTTTGGCGGTGACGTTCACGGTAGCGGTCTTGGCGTCGGGTATAGACATGGTAGTGAAATACCGGTTTTCTCTATGGACGGCCTTAGCCCATCTGACACGGAACATCATCGCGTTGTGCAGTCTAGAGTAGTCAAGCTTCCAGATGTAGGATCGAAAGTATGTCAAGAGGGGGGTGATTAGACTACTTGACCAAATAAAAACCTAACCTTTTCCCAATTTTAGAAGCGGGCAGATTTTAGCAAGCATACAAGTCAAGCATCACCCTACACATGCAATTCTAAGAGTGTAGCAGCGGAAACTAAACAATTGCTTATGTAAGTAAAGGAGGGGATCGGAGATTTCAAACGCAATGAAGACACGGTGATTTTTGGCGTGGTTCCGATAGGTGGTGCTATCGTACGTCCACGTTGATGGAGACTTCAACCCACGAAGGGTAACGGCTGCCCGAGTCCACGGAGGGCTCCACCCACAAAGGGTCCACGAAGAAGCAACCTTGTCTATTCCATTATGGCTTACGTCCACGAAGGACTAGCCTCACTCGGGGTAGATCTTCATGAAGTAGGCGATCTCCTTGCCCTTACAAACTCCTTGGTTCAACTCCACATCATGTCGGAGGCTCCCAAGTGACACCTAACCAATCTAGGAGACACCATTCTCCAAAAGGTAATAGATGGTGTGTTGTTGATGAACTCCTTGCTCTTGTGCTTCAAATGATAGTCTCCCCAACACTCAAACAACTCCTCACAGATTTGGCTATGGTAGAAGAAGGATTTGAGTGGAAAGCAACTTGGGAAAGGCTAGAAATCAAGGTTCAAATGGTTGGATTGGAATGACTTGATCTCAACACATGAGTAGGTGGTTCTCTCTCAGAAAATGTATGGTGGAAGTGTAGGCACGTTCTGATGGCTCTCCTTACTGAGAAGGAAGTGGTGGAGGGGTATATATAGCCTCCACACAAGATCCAACCGTTACACACTTTTGACTCAACTCGGTGGCACCGACAAGAAATCTTGGTGGCACCGATCTGTGTAAAAGATATGAACGTTAGGAATCTCAGTGGGACCGACTGGAACAACTCGGATGGACCGAAGTGCAATGGTTAGGGCAAACCTTGTCTCGGTGGCACCGATTGCATCAACTCGGTAGGACCGAAGTGAAGCAATAAGGCAATAGAGAGTTCGCAAGCCATCTCGGTGAGACCGATTTGCAAAACTCGGTGGGGCCGAAGTGAGTGCACACTATTACAGAGAGTTGGCAAGGCCATCTCGGTGGGACCGAGATCCATATTGGTGGATCCGATTTGTTAGGGTTTTGGCAGTGGCTAAGTCCAGATGAACTCGGTGGCTCCGGATAGGAAATTTCGGTGGGGCCGAGTTGGAATGTAGGTTTTGGACATATTTGGATAGAGAGAGTGGTTGAGGGTTTAGGAGTACTGTCACTAAGCACTTGAGCAAAAAGACCATTAAGCAACACCTCATCCCCTTTTAATAGTATTGGCTTTCCTATGGACTCAATGTGATCTTGGATCACTAAACCAAAAATGTAGAGTCTTGAGTTTTTGCCAATCCTTGTCCTTAGCATTTTGAGGGGTCCACATCTCTAGTCCTTGCCATGCCAATCATTGAACATCCTGAAATCTTTAACTTGAATGGACATTAGTTCAATGAGATATATGTTGTTATGAATAACAAAACCACCAAGGGAGCAAATGTGCTTTCAATCTCCCCCTTTTTGGTAATTGATGACAACATATAGATCAAAGCTTCGACAAATGATTAAATGAATGGAATACATCGTTGCTTTGAGAAGTATGTGATAAGCAAGAGCTCCCCCTAAATTTGTGTATTATTAAAAATTTGCGTTTGAATGCAAATGCACAATCGATTAGGATCATGTGTCACTCTTCCATGTCACATACAACTTGGTGGAGCGCGCAAAATGATATGAGTGGAATAGTAAGCACGCATCACCAACACAAGTGAATGATCATACACGATAATGATAAGCATAAGCATCACATAGAGCATAGTATGATCAATCACATGAAGTAGTAGCTCACAAACATAACAATCAAAGTATCTCACAGACGTAGTATCAAGCACACACATCAAAACAAAGTACCATCAAGCAAATAGTAGCAAACGAACTCGAGAAACAACGAGCAAAGCAAAGCAAGACTCTCTCTCTCGAAGCCTAAGATCTATACAAATTCTCCCCCTTTGGCAACAAGTACCAAAAAGCTCGAATAGGTATAGGGCTAATACAGCACTCTAGGCACGATCCTCGGAAGCTCCTGAAGGGGATCTCCAACTGGCAGCTCCGGTGTGCGTAGACGGCGTCGAGAGAAGTGCATCCGCGAAGGCTTCTGCTGATGTCTGCTGGGCTGGTGGAGTGGAGACCGGAGGTGGCACTGTAGCAGCAGCAGCAGGTGCAGAGACGGTGGTCCTTGGATCCACAACTAGCACTGCAGCAGACCTGGCTGCCCTGGGCACTGTCTGGAATCTCTCTGTAGTGGGTCTGTCATCTCCACTGTCATCTGAAGCGGCTGTCCTTGCTGCATCAACATCGTCCTTCAGCTTCTCCACTATAGTCTGGACCTCAGTGATCTTGACATCTAGATCATGAATCTTCGTCTCGACTATCCGCTCTAAGCTAGCCTGGTTTTGGGTGAGGTTGGCCAGACTTCGCTCAATCCTCGGGGTCGCTTCTAGCAGATAACTCATCTGGTCAGTCTTAGACTTGAGGTTGGCAATGGGAGCATTGGGAGCAGATGCCTCCTTGGCTGCTTTTGCTTCTGCGGCTACTCAGATCTTTTCTTGTGCTTGAGCAGAGGTGGGATGCGAAGGATCCATCACAATGACATTGTCCTCAAACTCTGGACGCGGTGGGAGATGCTCACAATCAAGAAGATAAGTGCTCGTTCCAACCTTGGAATTGATGAGCATCTGGATGTGTGGAGCATATCCGCAAGATTTCTTCTGATCAGCAGCTGTCCTCTTGATGGTTTCTACAATCAAGCTCATCACCTTGAACTTCTGAGGTGTGTCAAAGAGGTGCAGCAAGTTGATGGAGTGGCCACGTATCATCTTATCATCTCCTGACTTGGGCAACAGAGTGTATCGCAAGATAGTGTTTGTGGTGGCCAAACCAGGTAGCAGGTGCTTCACTGACCGTAGCTTATGTGCCTCGATGTCTTTCTGTGGAATAGCTGTATACATGTTGGCCATGGAGTTGTGGTCCATCTTGAGCTTGGCATAAATATCTATGTCATCATCTTCTTCTTCTGGAGCACCAAGAAGAGTAGCCCACTCAGAGATGGTCGACTGGTACCTGGAACCCTCAGTCATCCACACAATCCTGCCATCAGGATAGAAGTGAGCTGTGGAGTTGAATTGCATGATCATCTCATCATTCCACTTTGTTAGCTTCTGTCCAACAAACTCATCAACACCAGCTATTCGGAAACTCTCATGAACATGGGGGAAACAATCCTCATTGGCATCAATGTACTTCCAATCCACCCATCTCATGTCGCTGACAATTGGCTTCTTATCAAGAAGAACTATCTCATAGAAGTCTTGTTGTTCTCTGGTCTGGAAGCAGTAATCACAAGCTGTTCTCCTCCTGGCGGCATAGGGATCTGGCAGTCTCCACTGACGCAGTCCTTTGTCCTTCCTTAGCATCATATTCTCTGCTACTGGGTGTGCATTGTCATGGTCTGGAATCTTGGGCTTTAACTTCCTGAGCACTAGTGGCTCCTCATCAACATCAGCTTCAGGCACTGGGGCCTTGTTCTTCTCAGTTGCTGGAATATTTCTTGTGGATCTCTTTGGTGCTGAAACCTTTGGCTTGGACTTGGGGGCAGCAGTCCTTATAGCATCTGACATAAGTTTCTGAGACTTTGTAGGGGGTGCATCAGCTGCTAGTTCCTCCTCTTCCTCCTCATAAATCATCATGGAGGGTTTTCCAATCACACGGGCAGTAGTTTTCCTAGCCCTCTTCTTCTTTCCTCCTGCAGCTGCATCACTTGGTTCCTCAAGTGTAAATGTCATAGTTTCCTTAGGGACTTTCTTCACTGTTGTCTTCTCTTTGGTTCTAGCAGTTGGTTTGGTGCTATACTCTTTTGCAAGCACAACTCTCTTCGTCTTTGATGCTGCTTCACTAGCAACAAAGTCCTCATCCTCACTATCTGAGGTTCTCTTCTTCCTGGTCCTTGTTGCAGCCTTTGGAATATCTGGAGAGCTTCTCTCTCCCTCATAAAAGCTTTCTGCAGGACTAGAGTCTGCGTTGAGATCTGTGTGCTGCTATGACATGTTCTGGCTATCGCTGGCATCAGACATCTTGCAAAGTTGACCCTGTGAATAGATGGGTATGGGCAGAGTAGATGAGTCATCACAAAAAGCAGAAGTTTTTTTCATAAAAATTGAGTTCAAATCTTAGTTTCAAGTTTTCACAGAAGGCATTTTGGATGGATCGAGTTGATCATCTCGGTGATACCGAAGCACTCAACAGAAACTTTGCACGCCATTTCGGTCAGACTGAGATGGGGTTCAGTGACTCCGAGATGCTAGGGTTTCACAGAGATTTTACTTTCGGTCTCACCGATTCGTACAACTCGGTGGCTATGAGACGTACTAGTGCTATGGCCTGGGGCCAAATTGGTGACTCCGAAAATTTCTAATCGGTCGGTCCGAGATGCGTTCGGCGGAAACTTAAACCTAAAATTTTTACTCGAATATAATCTATGGACATTGCAGTGTAATGGGAGTTCTCAATCCATGGCAAGAATCATGGCAATCCAATCATGCATTGAATCAGAAGTTGGAGCACGAAAGGGGTCGAATCTCACCCTAACTCGGTGGAGAACCCTAACTCGGTGGAGATCCTCTACGGTGGCAACGGTGGAGCAGATTGCCGTTGACGGCGGCGGATTCCGGCGGCGAAGGCGCGCTGGAGACAAAGGCGACGATCCGGAGACCTGGGCGACGGCAGCAACGGGGTGCGGGAACGAGAGGGTTTGAGAAATTTCAACCGTTCAGGCCCGCCAGGTATATATACCCGTATGCTGTCGGTGGCTCCGAGTTGGACAACTCGGTGGCACCGATATGTGTAACTGCAAGCAGGTTAGCACATCGGTGGCGCCAAAATGGTTCAACTCGGTGACACCGAGATGAAAACCTAGATCAATCTAAATGATTTTGGTTGGACCGAGTTTGAGTGAATTGGTTCGGCCGAAATCATGTAGAAGGTTTTGGAGGTTCAGCCCTTTCAGATCGGTGGCTCCGAGTGCTCCTCACCCGGAGGGTCAGAAAATGACTTGTTCAATTTTTGTGATGTAGCAAGAATAGAATTTGAGACAAGAAAGCATAGATAGCTAGAGAAGGTACTTAGGCATTCTCGTACATCCACTTGGCCAGAAAAACCAAGACAATCAAAACAACAAATGGATGTCCTCGAATGAAAAAACATGCAAACCAACATGCTCACACAATAAGATAGCAAATGAAATATGTGTCAAACATGCACAATCAATTCTAGCATCTATCAAGCAATGGCGATGACTAGGTCATCTATATATGAGTATATTGACATAGGAGCCAAATGAGAACATTTGATCATAGGTCATACTCATCGTTTAAGCACAAGTGGGGTTGCCACTTTTTCATAAAGCATTGATGTGTTCACACCATTAGAGTTGCTTTAGCTCAATTGTTTAGAGCAAAGCTCCCCCTAGATGTGATATCCCCCCAAGGAGGGATGAACTAACCTTGGGTTTTGTCGATGATGACTTCATGTAGATGTTGAAGATGTGGATGCTCAATGTTGATGTAGACCATCAAGAGTTGGCAGCAATCCTTTGGAGTTTTGTGCTTTCAATACCTACATGGGTTAGTCCCACACAAGGAACATACAAGGATATCCATAGACATAGAGTGAAATACACATATATGATGTCCATGAATGCATTGAATACCTTGTCCCTTGCCTTACCAACAAGAGGGTTTGTGACTCCATGAACTAGTGCAAAATGTGGAAGTTGGTTGCACAAGTTCTTGCCATAATGAATATGAGTGAAATTTGTTGGCGGAGTCACCCTCAAGAACTCTCTAGTTCTTCTTCTTTTGGACCCACATCAACTTGATGGGAATCCTTGGAGTTGTAGTAGCACTTGATGAAGTAGAACTTGATGAAGTCTTGGGAACCCACTTGACCAAGGCTTGAGGAGCTTCTTCAAATGAATCAATCTCTTCTTGAAGCTTGTCCTTGCCTTTTAGCTTGTGGTCTTGTGGTGGAAGATCTTCTTGAGCTTGTGTTCCCTTGAAGGAAGTAGGATCATACTTCTCTTGTTGAGGAACAAAATTCGTCTTGGGGTATTGATCTTCTTCCCACTCAACTCCATTGGCATTGAACTTTCGTTCAAAACCAACACCTTGGTTCTTCCGGTGCCTTCCTTGCTTGCGTACAATTTTCTCAAATTGCTTACTCCCGGCAAGACTCTTGTAGACACCTTTTTCTATAATTCCTTTCAATAGCATATTTTCTTGCTCAAGTGTAACTTGGCTAAGAGAATCATTAGTGGAATCAATAGAACTACTAGAAGCAACAACATTGGATTTAGCATTGTTATTGTTACTACTAGAGGTAGAACCCTTTTTACCCTTGTTGCTAGTTTGCTTAGGTTTAACTTGTGGCATAAAGGTAGACAAGACTAAACATTTGGCAAGATATGAAGAACTCTTCTTTTGAAGATCGTCATTGATAGCTTTAAGAAACTCATGCTCTTGCTCTAAATTTAGCTTCTCGAAGCGTAGCTTCTCATGAGTTCTTAGAAGTTCTCTATGATCCTCTTGAGTTGGTTCATGAGCTAACTTAAGAGCATTTAGTTCTTTAGTTAGACGCTCAATCTCCTTCATATCATTGTCACTCATTTCCTCTTGACTATCATGATTACTAGCATTTTCATTATAGCTCACATCACTAGCCTTATCAACAAGTAAATCATCATCACCAAGCAAATCATCTTCATCACTATTGAAATCAAGATACTCGGGGTGTGATTCCTTGGGGCCTTTTGCCATGAAGCATCTTCCAATTCCTTCATTTGGTGAGTCAAATAGATCATGGGAGTTGGATGACACAAGAGCAAGTCCGGCAACACCTTCATCTTGACTATAGTCGGAGTTGGAGTGATAACTTCTCTCGGAGTGGTTGTCGGAGTCGGAGCTGGAAACCCATTCACCAACATGAGCTTGATGTCTTCTTCTTGTGTAGCTCTTTGATGACTTGTCCTTCCTCTCCGAATCCTTGCTTCTTCGAGAATGTCTTCGATCATAACGATCATCTCTACTCCTTCTCTCCTTATGAGGTGATTCATCTCTTCTATGTCTTCCTCTTGGTGATTCGTCTCTTTTCTTGTAGGGAGCCGTACACTCATTGGAATAGTGTCTGGGTTTTCCACAATTGTAGCAATTACGGTCACGACTTGATGATCTTCGCTCATAGTGTCTTGAGCTAGAGCTTCTTTCTTTCCCTTTGTTCTTGTAGAACTTGTTGAATCTTTTCACCATTAGGCTTATCTCTTCATTGGATACTAGCTTGTCACTTGGAGTTGTTGGAGCATCGGTTGAGGCCTTGTAAGCACCACTTGATTTGTTGTGTAGCTCATGTTTGTCCTTGAGTGACATTTCATGAGCAACAATCCATCCAATGACTTCCGTGGGCTTGAGATCTTTGTAATTTGGCATCATTTGGATCAATGTGCATACGGTATCATATTTTCCATCCAAAGCTCTAAGTATCTTCTTGATGATGAATTTGTCGGTCATCTCTTCACTTCCTAAGCCGGCAATCTCATTTGTGATGAGAGCAAGCCTAGAGTACATTTCTGCGACTCCTTCACCATCCTTCATCTTGAACTTGTCAAGTTGACTTTGAAGCACATCCAACTTAGATTCCTTGACGGACTCGGTACCCTCATGCATATCAACCAAAGTATCCCAAATTTCCTTTGCATTCTCGAGGCGGCTGATTTTGTTGAATTCCTCGGGACACAAACCGTTGAAGAGAATGTCACAAGCTTGAGCAATGTATTGCAACATCTTCAATTCTTCCGGGGTTGCTTCACGATCCGGTTCCTTGCCATCCTCAAAGAAATCACCTTGCAAGCCAACACGAACAACAGCCCAAATGGCGGGGTTATGACCAAAAATATGCATCTTCATCTTATGTTTCCAACTAGCAAAGTTTGTACCATCAAAATATGGACCTCTACGGTGATAGTTACCCTCACTAGATGCCATACTCTCCTAGGTTGTGAAACCAAGGCTATGATCACCAAAGCAATGGAAATCAAGGCTTACGGAGACCAAAGCTCTGATACCACTTGTAGGATCGAAAGTATGTCTAGAGGGGGGGTGATTAGACTACTTGACCAAATAAAAACCTATCCTTTTCCCAATTTTAGAAGCAGGCAGATTTTAGCAAGCATACAAGTCAAGCATCACCCTACACATGCAATTCTAAGAGTGTAGCAGCGGAAAGTAAACAATTGCATATGTAAGTAAAGGAGGGGATCGGAGATTTCAAACGCAATGAAGACACGGTGATTTTTGGCGTGGTTCCGATAGGTGGTGCTATCGTACGTCCATGTTGATGGAGACTTCAACCCATCAAGGGTAACGGCTGTGCGAGTCCACGGAGGGCTCCACCCACAAAGGGTCCACGAAGAAGCAACCTTGTCTATTCCATCATGGCTTACGTCCACGAAGGACTAGCCTCACTCGGGGAAGATCTTCACGAAGTAGGCGATTTCCTTGCCCTTACAAACTCCTTGGTTCAACTCCACATCATGTCGGAGGCTCCCTAATGACACCTAACCAATCTAGGAGACACCACTCTCCAAAAGGTAATAGATGGTGTGTTGTTGATGAACTCCTTGCTCTTGTGCTTCAAATGATAGTCTCCCCAACACTCAAACAACTCCTCACAGACTTGGCTATGGTGGAAGAAGGATTTGAGTGGAAAGCAACTTGGGAAAGGCTAGAAATCAAGGTTCAAATGGTTGGATTGGAATGACTTGATCTCAACACATGAGTAGGTGGTTCTCTCTCAGAAAATGTATGGTGGAAGTGTAGGCACATTCTGATGGCTCTCCTTACTGAGAAGGAAGTGGTGGAGGGGTATATATAGCCTCCACACAAGATCCAACCGTTACACACTTTTGACTCAACTCGGTGGCACCGATAAGAAATCTCGGTGGCACCGATCTGTGTAAAAGATATGAACGTTAGGAATCTTGGTGGGACCGACTGGAACAACTCGGATGGACCGAAGTGCAATGGTTAGGGCAAACCTCGTCTCGGTGGCACCGATTCCATCAACTCGGTAGGACCGAAGTGAAGCAATAAGGCAACAGAGAGTTTGTAGGAGATATGCCCTAGAGGCAGTAATAACAGTTACTTTGTATCTCCGAGTTTGTAATGAATGTTTATGTTCCATGCTATAACTGCAATGATTCTCGAGTCTGCAATATCCACGAGGCTCGGAGGGAAACTCATATGCACGTGTGGTATAATAAACGGTAAAATGTATTCCTAGTCTTGCCTCTAAGACTGGCTCAAGTATTGCATGATGATCCTGTTTTCCTGATCATGGGCATGTCTATGCTGGCAGTTTTGAGGGCACAATGTTGGTAGAACACTTGTGTTGAATCGACCCGAATTGATGTTATGCTATGAGATACATTCATCACAAGTTAATGGTTAATAACACAGAGATAGTTAATGTTTGCATAATTCCTTAGACCATGAGAGTATCGAGTTCCTTCGTACTTGCTTCGTGAACTTTGGGGCTTGTTAAACGTCATCCGTAACTGGGTGGCTATTACGGCGGCTTACGGGTTCACGGAAAAGTATGACAAGAAACGAGATAGCTCAAGATTGGGATTTGCTCCTCCGACGATGCAGAGATATTCTCGGGCCCTCTCGGTGTTACGGTATCCATCATCGTCTGGCCAGACACATTGTGATTTGATCACTGGGATGCCGGAACACGGAAACGAGAAAAGAGAACAAAACCGGTAACGAGGTAACTTGCATAGTGGACAAGTTGTTGATCCACGGGGATGCAGAAAATCTCACCTCGGGTATTTGTAATATATCGTGAAGGAACAGGAATAGCACACGACAACTGGAGGTTCACTCGAATATTCATTCGTGTGAGTATAGGGGTCAATATGGGTGTCCATGGCTCCGATGTTGATCATTATTCCGAAAGTGTTCCGGGTCATGTCTATACTTCACCGAACCTATAGGGTCACATGCTTAAGGGTCATCTATCTGCTGAATACTAGACGGGGAGTCTGAGAGAAAATCACCGAAAAAGTTTCGGACGAAACGGAAACGTTCCGGAGAGAACACCGGAATAGTTCCGGTGAAACTAAAAAGTTGTTTCAGGGTATTCCATTAAGTCAAATTGGTTCTGGCACATGCCTGGAAATTCTTGGAGGATGCCAGAAGTGTTCTGGAAACTTCTGGGAATTTTCCGGGACAAAAACCGGAAATGTTCCGGAGCAGCCGGAACCGCTTTGGTTGCTTTTCGCTGAAGAAACATTGTTCCGAAATTGTTTCGGAATGCGTTCAAAATTATTTTGGTGGGTACTGGAATTATTCTAGGCACACAGAAATAATTTGGGATTTAACGGACGCAGAAAAATGTCTTCATGAATAGTGAAAGTGCTTTTTGGATATTTTTGGGAAAGCTCCTTTTGGGATATTTCCAAAAGGCCTTCTAGAAGGACTTGGGAGCCAAGGCACCCCCATGTGGGGGGGCCCCCAAGTGTGGCCGGCCAAGCATGGTGGAGCTCCTTGGAGCTCCACGTGGCACCCCTTTTATCTTTATTCTTTTATGAAAAGGCATAAAGTGGGGGTACTTTGGGTTTTTTTTGTATGACATCTTTACCCCTTGGCTATCCTATAAATAGAGGAGAGTGGGCTGCCCCAAATCTCATCCTTGCTATCATACACATGCCATTTGACTTGTCTGGCTTCTCTATCCCTCCCAGCGAAATAGTTTCGTAGAGCCGAAAGGCTGTCTGGGTTCCGGCAGGAACTAGTTATGGACGGCGAAGCCCTGCCGGATAGTTGACACCGTATGTGTGCAACCCCGTAGAGAGATTGTAGTTTCAATCTTTTGCCCGAGGGGCTGTTTTCGAGTGTCCTCCCGAAGGGCTGTTCGAGTTACCGTTCGAGTTTCCGGCGTCCTCCTGAAGGGCTGTCCGGGTTACTGTTCGGGTTCCGAGGGTCCTCCCGAAGGGCTGTCCGCGACATCGTCCAGGGGACTGTCCGACCGCCTCCCGAAGTGCTGTCCGGAGTGGGAGTACATCCTTGCGGTTGGGAGGTTGTAAATCCTAGCTGCAGGGATCTGCACCGACGATCTACACCGACTCTTCTTCCGCTGCGCTCCGAGTCGGTACGAATCAGATCAAACCTTGTATGCAGTCTCCATAGTGATCCTGGGCGTGCTCGCTGTACCGAAATTTTTTGTTTTCTGTCGCGTTCCCTTACAGTGTCATCATGAGCCGTGCTATGCGTAGATGCAGGTTACGATCTAGAATACATGGAGATGTATGGGTATTGCATAATATAATTTTGGAGTAGATGAGATCTATTGCTGAAAATTATTTATGCGGGTGACAGATGAAATCTGTTACCCGATGTTCTTGTTGCTTCCCTAGAATTTGCGTTTGCTCAATCTCGAGACAGCATGGTGGAATTTCACAAAGTTCTGGCAATCCGCGATCCTGGTTGATCAACGAAGTGCTAACAGTTCTTTGGGTTCCGCCATAGTCAAAAGAAAGATGAAATTCGCAGATGAAAGGGCATTGCAGATATGATCTGCACGGGGGTCATGCGTATGACGAAGTTTAGTATGGGGCTCGAGATTTAATTATCTCGTGTTTCATACACCCCGAGATGTTAATCTAGCAATTTGAATAATCATACTTGATGATAAAACGTTGGTAGCTGCGGTTTAAGTCAAAACCTTAGAAGCCACGTAAAATAAAATTTTGCATAAACCAATTAGAGGCGTCTAACTTGGTTTTGCAGGATGTGCATGTGATGTAGTATAGCAAAGCTCATATTAATTCGATTATGTATGAGATGACTATATGATGTAAATTTGTTAACATGACCTGCGTGTCATGATTCGGCATGATGGCTGGAGCCATATGATTGTCACTTTAATGACCTGCGTGTCAACCTTAAGTAATGCACTTATTTTATTAGCTATAGAGATAGCAAATATTATCTGGTGCATCGACAAGGTGGTGGCAATCTTCGCGAAGGTGAACACAGACGCAAAATGCCGAAGACGAAGAAATACTTGACTTCTCTGTCAGAAAGGGCTATACCATATCATGCTATTATGAATTGCCTGAGATGTTTATCCCTTATGATGCACCCTTCTTGATTGCGCGGTAGTCGCTTTTTATTAGGGTGATCTCTCACTTAAAAAATATCAAGTAGATAGTGTTCTCCCAAGTGTAGCACCATCACGGCACCTATCTTTTCGGGGTGCGCCGTGTCACACGGGTACGAACGATTAGAGAAGTGTGAGGCGGGTGAGTTGAGACCTCGCAGCAAGATCACTTGGTTGTCTTGATGTTCAGGCATGACCGTCATGAGCTCGGAACACACGCATCGAAAGATGAACAAGAATCACATAGAGATGTGATTGGCATGTTGACCTACCGGTTAAGATTTTCGTCATCAGTGGTGTTACACCAATGGCGAACAATCAAGACGCGGATCTTGAATCACTCATAATCAATTTTGAGAGATATTGATTTGAGTGGGAGCGCATTTTGGAATAAAATTGTTTATTCACTAGTGCACAAAATCATTATGAACAAAGTCTAAGTGAAACTTGTGTTTACCGTTGTAGATCAAATGGCTCGCAACACCGCGTTCTTCTTAGCCCCGATGTTAGAGAGAGTGAAGTTAGCTGCGACTGGAAACAACTATGCGGACTGGGTCCGTACCCTGAGGATTGTCCTCAGGAGCGCTAAGAAAGACTATGTGCTTGATCAACCTCTAGGTGATTCCCCCACGCCAGAAATGGCTCAGGATATCATCAACGTGTTTGACACGCGAAAGGATGATTTCAGTGCTGTCAAAAACCTTATGTTATCTTGCATGGATCCTGTGTTACAGAACCGTTTTGAACGACTTAGTCCCTTCGAGATCATCGAGGCACTAGATGTTCTGTATCACAAACAGGATTCGGGTAAAGTTCATGAGATGACTGAGGCCATGAAAGAATGCAATATAAATAAGGAATCTCTAGTTAAAGAGCATAGTGTCAGACTAGCAAACTGTTACGATGGTTATGCTGAAAAGGGAATTAATTTTCCAAAGACACCTGGTAATGATTTGATCCTTACCTCGCTTTATGAAGCGATGCTCAAAACAAATGAGATAGGACTGCAGAATCGGCAAAAGTTGCTGGTGAACAAAACTGCCAGTTTCAAAAGGAAAGGCAAGCCTAAGGGCGGAGCCAAGACTGAAACTGTGTGTTTTCACTGCAAAGGCACTGGACACTAGAGGAGGAACTGCAAGAAGTCTCTGGAAGATAAGAAATCCGGGAAAACCGGAAAAGGTATAATTGTTATACAAGTTAATGTCATTGACGTTTTGCTTGCTAGCGAAAATTCTAAGTCCTGGGTATTTGATACCGGATCGGTTGCTCACATTTGCAACTCGATACAGGGGCTTCAGAAGGTGCGCAAACTAGCAAAGAATGAAGTCGTGATGTGCGTCGGGAATGGCAATGGGATCGCCGCTCAAGCCGTCGGCATTATGCCTCTACGTCTCCCTTCAGGATTTATCTTAGAACTAAATAACTGTTATTTTGTTCCACTATTGTGTAGAAACATTATCTCCGGATCATGTTTAGTACACGATGGGTATTCGTACAAGTCTGAGAACAATGGTTGTTCACTCTATTGTAAGGATATGTTTTATGGATTTGCACCCATTGTTGGGGGCCTTTACATTCTAAATCTTGAATGTGGAAATGATGTCTTTAACGTGAATGCTAAACGCCTTAAGAAGGCTGATACCACCACCACTTTCATGTGGCACTGTCGGCTTGGCCACATCGGAAAGAAACGCATGCAAAGACTTCATAAAGATGGAGTTTTACCGTCTTTTGATTTTGAATCATTTGACACATGTGAAGCTTGCTTGATGGGAAAAATGACCAAGACGCCGTTCACGGGTCATCCTGAACGGGCGGGTGAGTTATTGGAAATAATACATAGTGATGAATGTGGTCCATTGAACACAGCCGCACGGGGTGGGTATTTCTACTTCGTGACTTTTACTGATGATTTAAGTCGGTATGGGTATATCTACTTAATGAAGCATAAGTCAGAAACCTTTGAAAAGTTCAAAGAATTTCAGAATGAGGTAGAAAATCATCGTGACAAAAAGATTAAGTTTCTGCAGTCTGATCGCGGAGGCGAATATCTTAGTCATGAGTTTGGCCAACATCTGAGTGATAGTGGAATCGTTTCACAGCTTACGCCTCCCGGAACTCCACAGCGAAACGGAGTGTCGGAACAACGTAACCGAACCTTGTTAGACATGGTAAGGTCGATGATGTCTCTTACAGATCTCCCGATATCTTTTTGAGGTCACGCACTAGAAACTGCCGCTCACACACTAAACAAAGCACCGTCTAAGTCTGTTGAGACGACGCCATATGAGATATGGCACGGGAAGAAACCCGACATGTCGTTTCTCAAAATCTGGGGTTGTGAAGCTTATGTAAAACGTTTACAACCAAGCAAACTCGATCCTAGATCAGACAAATGTTACTTTGTAGGTTATCCCAAAGAGACAGTTGGGTATTCTTTCTACCACGCCTCCGAGAACAAAGTGTTTCTTGCGAAACACAGAGTCTTTCTCGAGAAAGAGTTTCTCGCTAAAGAAGTGAGTGGGAGGATAGTACAACTTAATGAGATTAGTGAATCTTCGGCAACCATTGATATGGCTAAGGAACCGGAAGAAATTCCGCTAATTATCCCTACAACCGAGCCGGAAGTTGTCGCATGTGATGCGGAAACTTCAGACAATGTTGTAACTGAACCGCGCAGATCAGGTAGGGCTATCCTGCCACCTGAGTGGTTTCATAACGAAATCTTCATTCTTGAAGACGATGAACCTGCGCACTACAAGGAAGCGATGGCGGGGCCCAGCTCAAAGGAATGGCACAAGGCCATGAAATCCGAGATGGAATCCATGTACGAAAACAAAGTTTGGAACTTGGAAGAACTTCCAGAAGGCGTAAAGCCCATTGGTTGTAAATGGATTTTCAAAAGAAAGACGGACGCGGATGGTAACATTACTATCCACAAAGCTAGACTTGTCGCGAAAGGGTTCACGCAAGTTCCATGAGTGGACTACGACGAGACTTTCTCGCCCGTAGCTATGCTTAGGTCTGTTCGGATATTACTAGCAATTGTTGCTTATTTCGATTATGAAATATGGCAGATGGACGTCAAAACGGCTTTCCTAAATGGAAACCTCAAAGAGGACGTATACATGATACAGCCAGAAGGTTTTGTCGTCCATAAGGATGCTGGAAAGGTATGCAAACTTCAGAAAGCCATTTATGGTCTGAAGCAGGCGTCAAGGAGCTGGAACATTCGTTTTGATGAAGTGGTCAAACAGTTTGGCTTCATCAGGAATGACGAAGAATCTTGTGTTTACAAGAAGTTTAGTGGGAGCGCAAAAGCATTTCTAATCTTGTATGTGGATGACATATTATTGATTGGAAATGACGTGAATTTTCTTAACGAAATAAAAGACTCATTGAAAAAGAGTTTTTCAATGAAAGACTTAGGCGAAGCGGCATATGTATTGGGCATCAGGATCTATAGAGATAGATCAAGACGCCTAATAGCGCTTAGCCAAAGCACGTACATTGACAAGGTGTTGAAGAGGTTCAACATGGAGAACTCCAAGAAAGGGCTACTCCCCATGTCACCTGGCACAGTGCTTTGCAAGAATCAGTGTCCTCGGACTCTCGATGAGCGAGTACAAATGAATGATGTTCCATATGCCTCGGCAGTTGGTTCTATTATGTATGCCATGCTATGTACAATACTGGACGTTTCCTATGCGCTAAGTGTTAGCAGCCGGTACCAAAGTGATCCAGGATTGGAACACTGGGCCGCAGTCAAGGGTATTCTTAAGTACCTCAGAAGGACCAAGGATTTACTCCTTGTGTACGGAGGTGATGAAGAGCTCATTGTAAATGGTTACACTGATGCAGGCTTCATGACTGACCCAGATGACTTCAAATCTCAATCAGGCTATGTTTTCATATTGAACGGCGGCGCAGTTGATTGGAAAAGTTCCAAACAAAAGACTGTAGCGGATTCTACGACGGAGGCGGAATATGTTGCTACTTCAGAAGCCTCCAAGGAGGCGGTATGGATCAAGCAATTTCTTGAAGACCTTGGTGTAGTTCCAAGTGCTTTGGACCCGGTGGAGATCTATTGTGATAATAGTGGCGCCGTGGCTCAGGCAAGGGAGCCATGTTCACACCATAAGACAAGACATATTGAACGCAAATATAAACTCATTCGACATCATGTCGAAGCGGGTTTAGTGAAAGTACTCAAAGTTCACACAGATCTGAACGTGTCAGACCCGATGACAAAGCCTCTACCACGAGCAAAGCATGAGCAGCACCGGATTGCCATTGGTGTTAGGGAAGCCATGTAACTAGATTATGACTCTAGTGCAAGTGGGAGTCTGTAGGCGATATGCCCCAGAGGCAGTAATAACAGTTACTTTGTATCTCCGAGTTTGTAATGAATGTTTATGTTCCATGCTATAACTGCAATGATTCTCGAGTCTGCAATATCCACGAGGCTCGGAGGGAAACTCATATGCACGTGTGGTATAATAAACGGTAAAATGTATTCCTAGTCTTGCCTCTAAGACTAGCTCAAGTATTGCATGATGATCCTGTTTTCCTGATCATGGGCATGTCTATGCTGGCAATTTTGAGGGCACAATGTTGGTAGAACACTTGTGTTGAATCGACCCGAATTGATGTTATGCTATGAGATACATTCGTCACAAGTTAATGGTTAATAACACAGAGATAGTTAATGTTTGCATAATTCCTTAGACCATGAGAGTATCGAGTTCCTTCGTACTTGCTTCGTGAACTTTGGGGCTTGTTAAACGTCATCCGTAACTGGGTGGCTATTACGGCGGCTTACGGGTTCACGGAAAAGTATGACAAGAAACGAGATAGCTCAAGATTGGGATTTGCTCCTCCGACGATGGAGAGATATTCTCGGGCCCTCTCGGTGTTACGGTATCCATCATCGTCTGGCCAGACACATTGTGATTTGATCACTGGGATGCCGGAACACGGAAACGAGAAAAGAGAACAAAACCGGTAACGAGGTAACTTGCATAGTGGACGAGTTGTTGATCCACGGGGATGCAGAAAATCTCACCTCGGGTATTTGTAATATATCGTGAAGCAACAGGAATAGCACACGACAACTGGAGGTTCACTCGAATATTCATTCGTGTGAGTTTAGGGGTCAATATGGGTGTCCACGGCTCCGATGTTGATCATTGATCCGAAAGTGTTTCGGGTCATGTCTATACTTCACCGAACCTATAGGTTCACATGCTTAAGGGTCATCTATCTGCTGAATACTAGACGGGGAGTCTGAGAGAAAATCACCGAAAAAGTTTCGGACGAAACGGAAACGTTCTGGAGAGAACACCGGAATAGTTCCGGTGAAACTGAAAAGTTGTTTCAGGGTATTCCATTAAGTCAAATTGGTTCTGGCACATGCCTGGAAATTCTTGGAGGATGCCAAAAGTGTTCTGGAAACTTCTGGGAATTTTCCGGGACAAAAACTGAAAATGTTCCGGAGCAGCCGGAACCGCTTTGGTTGCTTTTCGCTGAAGAAACATTGTTCCGAAATTGTTTCGGAATGCGTTCAAAATTATTTTGGTGGGTACTGGAATTATTGTAGGCACACAGAAATAATTTGGGATTTAACGGACGCAGAAAAATGTCTTTGTGAATAGTGAAAGTGCTTTTTGGATATTTTTGGGAAAGCACCTTTTGGGATATTTCCAAAAGGCCTTCTAGAAGGACTTGGGAGCCAAGGCACCCCCATGTGGGGGGGGGGGGGCCCAAGTGTGGCCGGCCAAGCATGGTGGAGCTCCTTGGAGCTCCACGTGGCACCCCTTTTATCTTTATTATTTTATGAAAAGGCATAAAGTGGGGGTACTTTGGGTTTTTTTTGTATGACATCTTTACCCCTTGGCTATCATATAAATAGAGGAGAGTGGGCTGCCCCAAATCTCATCCTTGCTCTCATACACATGCCATTTGACTTGTCTGGCTTCTCTCTCCCTCCCAGCGAAATAGTTTCGTAGAGCCGAAAGGCTGTCTGGGTTCCGGCAGGAACTAGTTATGGACGGCGAAGCCCTGCCGGATAGTTGACACCGTATGTGTGCAACCCCGTAGAGAGATTGTAGTTTCAATCTTTTGCCCGAGGGGCTGTTTTCGAGTGTCCTCCCGAAGGGCTGTTCGAGTTACCGTTCGAGTTTCCGGCGTCCTCCTGAAGGGCTGTCCGGGTTACTGTTCGGGTTCCGAGGGTTCTCCCGAAGGGCTGTCCGCGACATCGTCCAGGGGACTGTCCGACCGCCTCCCAAAGGGCTGTCCGGAGTGGGAGTACATCCTTGCGGTTGGGAGGTTGTAAATCCTAGCTGCAGGGATCTGCACCGACGATCTACACCGACTCTTCTTCCGCTGCGCTCCGAGTCGGTACGGATCAGATCAAACCTTGTATGCAGTCTCCATAGTGATCCTGGGCGTGCTCGCTGTACCGAAATTTTTTGTTTTCTGTCGCGTTCCCTTACAGAGTTGGCAAGCCATCTCGGTGAGACCGATTTGCAAAACTCGATGGGACCGAAGTGAGTGCAAACGATTACAGAGAGTTGGCAAGGCCATCTCGGTGGGATCGAGATCCATATCGGTGGATCCGATTTGTTAGGGTTTTGGCAGTGGCTAAGTCCAGATGAACTCGGTGGCTCCGGATAGAAAATTTCGGTGGGGCCGAGTTGGAATGTAGGTTTTGGACATATTTGGATAGAGAAAGTGGTTGAGGGTTTAGGAGTACTGTCACTAAGCACTTGAGCAAAAAGACCATTAAGCAACAACTCATCCCCTTTTAATAGTATTGGCTTTCCTATGGACTCAATGTGATCTTGGATCACTAAACCAAAAATGTAGAATCTTGAGTTTTTGCCAATCCTTGTCCTTAGCATTTTGAGGGGTCCACATCTCTAGTCTTTGCCATGCCAATCATTGAACATCCTGAAATCTTTAACTTGAATGGACATTAGTTCAATGAGATATATGTTGTTATGAATTACCAAAACCACCAAGGGGGCAAATGTGCTTTCACCGGATCTTTTCGACCCTTCCGTAGTATCTTTCATTTACGTCGTCGTCGCCGGTCATGGATTCCATCGTCACCCCTGAGTTCTGGTAATCACTGTTTTTATCTTTGGCCTTCGTGTAGAACGTGTATCCTGTGATATCGTATGCCTGATAAGTCGCGAGGTTAACCGCGGGGCCATGTGCTAAGGCGTATATGAGCTTCCCGTCCATACAGCCCTCTTTCGGGGGATTAGCCAGAACTCGCTCTTTGAACCAACGCAAGAAAGAGGAGTTGTGCTCTCTAATAACTTCGGCGTCCGTCTTGCGCAGCCCCCGGTCACGGTAATTCTTTGCGATGGTGTCTTTGTGCAGTGTCACGAAAGGTTCTAGCACATGTAGGTGCTGTAGCACTACTAAGTTTGCTCTGTCAAAGTCGCTTCGTCGACCCGAGTGGTCCACATGCAATTCCCTCCGGCTGTTGGTGTGACCTTCTCCTCCGAGCCTGCCAAGGTGTATGTTGACAGGCAAACCAACAACAGGGTTTTTGACGCCTAGATAATTCTCGCAGAAGGAGATGCGCTCTTGGGTCAGATAGCCCTGGACGATGCTTCCATCCGGACGGGACATGTTATGAACGAATCCTTTGATGACCCCATTCATCCTCTCGAACGGCATCATGTTGTGCAGGAATGTCGGCCCGAGGTCAATGATGTCGCCCACAATGTGGACACACAGATGCACCATGACGTTAAAGAGCGTGTGGGGGGGGATACATCTCAAGCTCATTTAGTATGATAATGATCTCTTCCTGTGGCATTCGGAGCTGCTTCGCACTGATCGACTTTCGAGAGATAACGTCGAAAAAGTTGCAGAGACCAGTAAGCGTGTCACAGACGTGCTTGTCCATTATCCCTCTAAGTGCAACTGGTAGTATCTGCGTCATCATCACGTGACAGTCGTGTCACTTCATCCCGCTGAACCTTTTCTTCTTGGTGTCTAGAAATCTGCTTATCTTCCCACAGTAACCGGAACTAACTTTGATTCCGGTAAGGCACTTGAAGAATTGATTGATCTCCTTTGGACTTAAGGTGAAGCAAGATGGGGGGCAATAATGTTTTTCCTTCTTGTTGACTTTTTTGCCCATGTCTTCCGTCTCCGTCTCCATCTCCTCCGACGACTTAGGGGGTCGTCCTACATGGAGATCTTCCCTGATACCTAAAAATTCTAAGTCTCTTCTTGCCTTCGGCCCATCCTTGGTCTTCTCCGGCATGTTCATCAGTGTGCCAAGCAAGCTCTCGAGGACATTCTTCGTGATATGCATTTGATCAAGTCTATGAGGCGTGTCGAGTTTGGGCCAGTACGGCAAGTCCCAGAAAACGGACCTCGTTTTCCATACCTTCAGCAGCGGCTCCGGTGCCTTTTTATTCTCTCTCGGTGCGGGGCACTCTTCCCAATTTTTCAACAACTCATCAATTTTGACGCCGCTCCTCTTACGTGGAGGTCCTCGATGCTCAACCTTATCATTGAACAGATCTCCACGGTTTCTCCACGGGTCATCCTTCTCGAGCCATCTTCGATGCCCCATGTAAACGGTTTTCGAAGACCCGCTCTCTTTCGGTAGCTGCAGAGATGTTGTATCATTGATGCACCTCATGCATCCGCAATGTCCGTGGCACACCTGACTGAGACATATCCGTATCCGAGATAGTCGTGCACCGTCGTGATCACGCGGCTCTCATAGGGAAATAATCTCCTGCGCAAGCGTCCCATGTCCTGACCCCTGGTGTCCATAACATGTGTAGCTCCTCTTTCAGTAGCTCGAGATACAGATTAATATCATTTCCCAGTTGTTTCGGCCTTTGAATCAACATACTCATGTGTATGTACTTTGTCTTCATGCACTTCCGGGGGGGGGGAGGTTGTACATCCATACAAACACGGGCCATGTGCTATGGTTGGTGTTCTGGTTGCCAAGCGGATTCATGCCATCAGTACTTGTGCCAAGCACGATGTTCCTTGGATCATTTGTGAAATATGGGTTTAATGCTCTCCACTGGCTAGCATCTGCGAGGTGTCTCAGCTTCGGATCATCTCCATCATCTGACTTCAACTGTTCGCGTGCCAGCGCATGAGCTTTGCTTTCTTAGGATCTACAAAATACCGCTGCAGATGGGGAGTGATCAAAAAGTACCATACAACTTTATGAGGAGATTTCTTTCCAGCCTTCTTTTATCGAGAAGCATTGCACACTGAACAGCTGGTTTTTTCCGCGTGCTCGTTTCGATAAATGATGCAATCGTTGATGCATGCGTGGTATCTAATGTGCGGCAGATCAAGAGGGCACATGTTTTTCTTGGCCTCCTTGACACTAGTAGGACACAGGCTCCCTGCGGGAAGAATTTTATTCTTTAGATACTTCAAATGCTCATCGAGGCTTGCGTCAGTCCATTTGTTTTTTGCCTTCGTCTTTAGAAGTTCGAGCGTGAAACTCAAGCGGGTCACCTCGGGATCGCAACCATCATACAATGGAGTCTTCGAGTCCAGCTCTAGTTGCGCCAGCTTGGCCTCCTCTCTAGAAGCAGCTCTGTCGCTAGTCGGCTTCTTGCGAAGCAGGTCTCGAACATGAGAGTCGTGCACGACTGAACTTAGCGACGAAGACTACGGCGTGTTCGCGTCTTCTCCATGTCCGGCCTCTTCTCCGCCATGTCCAGCCTCTTGTCCGCCATGTTCGGCCTCTTCTTCAGGTTTATCGGTCATCTCTTCGTCTGGCCCTATGTCGTTATTGGCTGCCCCGGCGACGTCCTCAGCATCATCTTCACTTATCCACCGAGTATAGCCATCCATGAAACCATGCATGAGCAGGTGCGCCTTCAAATGGCCACCCGTAAAGGGGTTGAGCCAGACTCCTTCTTTGCATCTTCGACACGGACATAAAATCGCCTTGCGGTTATTTTGAAACATGCGGTCCACCGCGGATCGCAAGTATCTAGCCATCATCCTTCCACTGACCTTCATGATCGCCTGCGCGGTATAAGTAAAAGAATTATAACCACGCATGCATGCATCAATGTCATACAAAAATTTGGCATGACCTTCCCTAAAAATAGGACATATCGAGTTTGCCCGAAATTCACCGAAACAGAAATACATTTCGCAAAACATAGGCAACTCATGTCACGCACAATTCGGCAAATACACATAGGCAACTCATGCCACGCACAATTCGATCATATCGCACAATTCGGTCATATCGCGCACACACAAATTCCATTCTTGCACAACGATACTGTTTACTCACGTATCTAGATAGGGAGCGATAGGGAGCACGATGATGAGGCCGGTGTCGCTTTTGGGATCGAAGTGGACAAAGATATTTAATGCTCCTTCCATTTAATGAGTAGATCTACTTGGGGAGGAGATGAATCTAACTAGTGGAGAGGGAGAGAGAGAGCTAGTGAGTGAATGGAGTGGAGGGGCAAGAGATATGGGAAGAAGGGAGAGGGAGAAGAAAAGCAAGTGAGGAAGGTGAGCCATTAATGGAGGGGCAAAGGAGGGAGAGGGAGGAGGGGGAGAAGGAAGACAGAAGAGAGCAAGTGGAGAGGAAAGCAACCTATGGGAGAAGGAAGGGGGAGGGAGAGGGAGGAGGGGGGAAAGGTGGCTGTATGGCTGGTGCGGCTTAGCAGTAGCGCGGCGCAAGTGACCCGCGCTACTGCTATGCCTATTACCTGTAGCGCTGGGCGAGAGGCCCGCGCTGATGCTAAGTGGGGCCCACCAGCTGGCCCCGTGTACCGGTAGTGGCAGCCCCGGGTATAAGACTAGCGCTACAGCTACCAAGTTAGTTGTGGGGCCCACTTAGCAGTAGCGCTGGGTATATCTACCCGCGCCACTACTACGATGTACATGTAGCATGGGGTTCTGACCCGCGCTACTACTACTTAACAGTAGCGCGGGCCTCTTACCCCACGCCACTGTTACCTGTCCGCCTATAGGGTTTTCCCTAGTAGTGTCTTCCTCGAGTGCCCCGACTCCATGGGCGTGTGGGCAGCCCTTCAGCTTTCCACTCCCGCCTCCATTGATGGCATTTGGAACATCGCCACTCTGCCTAGCCAAGACGACGACATATGGCCATCGATGGTGCTCACCATCCTCTGGTAGATCTGGGACTCCAGAAAGCGTTGGTCTTCCGCGGAATCCGTCATCCTGTGGATGTAACCCTTCAAAATATTGTTAATGACTTTACTCTTTGGACTGCTAGATTTAGGGGTACCTCAGAAGGTCGCGCCATGTCATCGTGTCAATACCTCTCCTCGCGCGCTGGCGCAACTCAGTAAACTTGCCTTCTTGGCGCTTTGAGTAATGCAATCAGGTGAGGACCCTCTCCCCTCGGTGATTGTTAAAAAAAATTGTTTTATATCATGTTAACATTTTTTCAAATTTGTTTGTTTAGTTTCTTAAATAAACTGATTTTTTTAAATTTATGCATTTAATTTAAAATATTAGTTAAAGAATAAAAATCGGGTGACGTCAGCAGGACGAGCCAAGTCCGACTAAGCTGGCGTCCACAGGTTGGCACCCTGCAGCGCACCCGCTACAGAATTCTTCGAGCGCCCCTATGTCTCGCTTGTAGCAAGACATAGGGAACCCTCGCATGAAGGGGAGCCCCAGATGGGCCGGCCAGGCGCACGCGAGGCTAAAGCCTCATTTTTTTTCTTCTGTTTTTTATTTCACGTTTTCTGTTTTTTTCTCTTACTTTTATTTATACTTTAAAATATTCTAAATATATATATTACAAAAAACCTCTGCATAAAACATTTAAAAAATGTTAACCAAACATTTTAAAAATGTTAAATGTGCATAGAGAAAATGTTTATCACATATACAAAAAATATATGAAAAAATACAAAATTTGTATGATTATTTTTGATCATGTATTTAAAAAATGTTAATCAAGCATTTAAAAAAATGTTGAACAAGTATTTGAAAAATGTTATCAAGCATTTGAAAAATGTTGAATGTGTATAGAAAAAATGTTAACCATATATTAAAGAAATCATGAAAAATTTCATCATGTTTTTAAGAATGTTAATCAAGCATTTGAAAAAATGTTGAACAAGTATTTGAAAACTGGTAAATGTGTACAGAATTTTTTTTACCATGTATTAAAAAAACGATGATTTTTTTTTATCATGTACATAAAAATGTTAATAATTCATTCAATAAAATGCTGAACAAGTATTTGAAATGTTAAGGAAGCATTTGAAAAATGTTAAATGTGTATAAAAAAAATGTTGACCATGAATTTAAAAAATGATGAAAAAATTTGATCATGTTTTAAAAAAGGTTAATCAAGCATTTGAAACAATGTTGAACAAGTATTTGAAAAATGTTAAATGGGTACCAAAAATGTTGACCATGTATTAAAAAAATGATGATTTTTTAATCATGTATAGAAAAATGTTAATAATGCATTTAATAAAATGTTGAATAAGTATTTGAAAAATGTTAATGAAGCATTTAATAAATATTAAATGTGTATATAAAAAATGTTGACCATGCATTAAAAAATGTTAATCATGTATTTAAAAAATATTAATCAAGCATTTATAATAATGTGAAAAATGTATAGGAAAAATGTTGTCAATGTATTAAAAAATTGTTAATCTTGTATTTGAAAAATGCTAATCAAGCATTTGAAAAATGTGTATTGAAAAAATATTGACCATATATTCAAAAAAAATGTTAACTTGTATTTAAAAATGTTAAACATGTATTAGAAAAATGTATTAGATATATACCAAAAATGTATATAGGAAAACAATGAAAACAACACAAGAAAAACAGATGAAAATGAGAAATAAACAAACAAAACCAAAGAAAAATGAAGAAGATGGAAAGAAAAGAAAAAAAAAACATTGAAAACCGAGAAAGAAATAAAGAAAGCCAATGAAAAACATTGAAAAAAGAAAGAAAAAAAAAGTAAAACGGAGAGAGAAACGAAGAAAACCCAGTGAAAAAAAACCCGAAAAGCTAGTGGAAATCCGGCTTTTGTACTTCAAGTTGTTCGCGCCCTACTTATCTAACACGAACTCGGCGAGGGCTTACTAGCTAGCAGCGCAACCTTTTTTCCTCTGCTTTATTTTTTTTAGGTGCGCTAACAGGGGATGAATAGATAGACCAATTGTAGCAGAAGCGACTGCTATCTCAAAGACATCAAGCGCTAGCCTGATTCACGTATAGTCCAAGATAAAGCAGCCTTTCCAACAGCCATAAATATTCCTAACATCTCCAGTGAACTTCAGAAACCAAATGAGCAGACTATTAAAACAGTAACATCCTGAATATTCGGTGTGCACTGACCAAAGTCCACATATATTTAGCAATAGGGCATAAAAAGAATCAAAACTTTCACATTTCCGTTCCACAATCAGAGTTACAGGAAACAATACATCTAACAACTTCCAAATATTTAATCACTTGAATGGATATATCTTTCCTACTTCTAAAGGTTCGAGTTGGTGGTGACTTCATTCACACTTTAGACATTTGACCTTTTGTAAGGTTCAAGTTGAAGAAAATATTGTTCAAAATGAATTATGCTGAGGAGTTAAAAGTTCCCCTATTCTCGTGCTCCTTCGTGGTAACTAGCTATTTGGATACACAGTGGCAGTCAGGTTACTCCAATGCAACATATGCAATCGGTAGTATCACCTCATCCACCGTTGAGGCTCTCTTGAGAAGGAAGTCCTGAGTGATCTCTTGGGGTGTGAAATCCCTGCTCACTCTCATGCTCTGCACAATGAACTTGTCAAGGCACTGCATATTCGGTGGCGCCTCTTCCTGTGCTCGCAACGTTACAGTGATGCAAGACTTGGAAAATGGTGGCATAATTCCTTTGCTTGGCTGTGGGCTGTACTTGTTTTTGTTGGTCTTTATATTAAAGGCCATGAAACTATCCACCTCGTTGGCTAGCTCCAGGCAGCAGAACATGTCCATATTTGGTTTGAACGGGAAGCGCAGCTCCAGGGACGGATCAAGCGTAATATCTCTAGAGTATGAGTTTCTCTGCAAGTGAAATGGGATTTATAATGTTCATGGATAGATAGACAGTTCAGGTACCTAATAGTGTTACAATTTATTCGACATAACTCGTTCATGAGGTGAGTACCTTGCGTGAAAGTGAGCGGGTATCTTTCTGTGACTTCTTCTCCATTTGAGCATCTAGGTTGTGGAGTTCATCGATAATCTTCTTTGTAGAAGGCCTATCCTTTCGCTCTTTCTCCACACAGCTCATTGCAATTTCAGTGCATATCTTCACGGCCAGGAGGTCTATTTCGTCCCATGTGTAGCCCACCGATAAACACATGTTTTTCTTCCAGTACTCTTGTACCTGCAAAATTGCAATGTAGGGTATGCTCAAAGGGAGGGCCCTTTTGGCTCTGGGGTGGATATGCACTCTAATGAACAGTAAACCCATACTAAATTGTAAATAAAATTTAAAATTTCTGATTTTTTTTTTTGTAGATGTTCTTGTTAGTGTAACAAGCGTGCTTGACAATTTTCATGCGAAACGGGATGACGGTGCTTCGTCGGTGAAGAAAACAAAAATAAGTGTAACATTTGGAAGTAGCATTTGTCGTTCGACTTTTTTATTTTGCACAAATCAAAATACTTAATTTTTCCTCCTAAAAATTTGCAGGTAGCATTTGGATGTGACAATGAACACATCTATTTTTTTTAAAAAAAAATTTGACATTTGCAAAAAACATTTTTGGTGGGCAGGAGCATATGCTCCCAAGAGCCGAATTGGATTTCCGATGCTCAAAGACATATAATGTGTATCGTTCCATATTATAAGACAAAATATCTTAGAAAAAACAAGAACCAGAAAGTAGTCTCTCAATGAATTCTTGCCGAGGAGATGACCGCGAGTCACAATAATCGCCGTAGAGCCCATCCGTCCAGCCACTATGTAGAAAATTAGAATGCCAAGACTGAACACGTCATTCTTGGGTTATATCGCACACTCATGTATATATTCTGGTGCCATGAATCCTCTTTATGACATCAATAACCATAGGACAGGTCGTTAGCAATAGAAGTACTAGAACTTATGTGTATTAAAGAACTATGTGGAAATCCAATTTGGCTCTAGGAAGTATATGCTCCTGCATGCCCAAAATGTATTTTGCAAATGTCAAAAATAATTAAAAAAATTAATTGCGTTCATTGTCGCACCAAAATGTTATCTGCAAATTTTTAGGGGAAAAATTAAGCATTTTGACCTGTAAAAAAAACGAGTCGAACGACAAATGTTACTTTCAAATGTTACACTTAATTTTGTTTTTTCATTGACAAAGTACTACTGTCCTGTTTCGAATGAAAATTGTCAAGCACACTTGTTACACTAACATGAACATCTACAAAAACAAATCTGAATTTTTAGAATTTACTATTTATTATGTAAAGGCACGTGTGCTCCTGTATAATTTTCACCTATTCGGCTATGTCCACCATGCGGAGCCAAATTATGAACATCTACAGTTGTGTATGGTGCCGGAAAATTATTAACGTGAGGTTTAGCATACAACAGGTTTAGCATACAACGATTGAGAGTAATTGGCTGAATAACTAGTAGTAGCATGGACAATTCTCTCATCCATCGGCATGTTCGGACTAGTATATTGCAAATTAGTTGCCGATGAATAAAAGGGTGATACACTTTCTTGCGTGGCATTGGAAATTCTAACATGTGGTGTTTCAATTTTATTAACCGAACTCATCATGTTGTTCATTGGCATAACGATTTGTGGGGTTGCCGATGCATGAGAGTTGGAATACATATGGTGCATGTTACTAGTATCATAAGAAGTGGAAGCATGTAAATTACTTTGAATCGGCCCTTGCACGCAATCAGATACATGATTCAAAAACTAGGGCTGGCCGATAGAGTATGCTCATTGAATGATCTAGTAAAACTATATGAATTATTTTCATCTACATAAGTGAATTGGGTATTCATATTACCTTTGTACATTGCAAACCCTAGATGACGATCTCTTCGTAGCAAGAACGGGATGGAGACCGTTCGAAGCTTCACCCCCCAGCGGAGTCGTCAAAAAGTGTGTTCGCACACGAACATGTCACCATGTACCCTCGACGCCAGGGGTGATGCACCGTAGCTCACGTCAAAGGAGACCCGTCCGGAAGCGCGGTATGTAAGCAATCCGGCGGACGCTTTTGTAGACCCGAAACCCCACACGACCGGGAGGGACCCCGTCTGGACGCGCGGTGGCTATGGCCTGCCCTAAGTCGACCTGATCGCCCCTAGGGCCTCGTGGATCACCGCCCTGCAACGAAGAACGAACGAAGAACGAGGAAGAAGAATACTAGGGTTAAGGAGAAAAGATAAAAGATAAAAGTGATAGATGTGTTTGTCGATTGTGTGTTGTTGTTTCAATCAGCCGTCACCCCTTATGTATATAAGATATGGCTGGACTTCCCGTGCAAGGAAAGGGTTTGGATTCACGTCTAAAACCCTAATTTATGTCCAACTCGGATGTTTGGCCCGAACTTTCCAAAACTGTTCTGTTTAAAAGCTGGCTGCACATTGCGGGTCATTTTTGAGGCAGTAAACGACCTCGGATGGAAACGTGCCCAAAAGCAGTTTTAACCATTTCGACGAGACGAACAAGTTTCGTGTTGGAAGTTTTTCGATCCGAGGCCATCTTAAGGGCCGAATAGCTCGCGCAAAACAGGCAATAACTCATGCTACCCATCAGATAGTCATATGTGTGTCTGGTGCCGGGCGTCACTTTTTGCTCACGGTATAGTAAAACTGCGCGGGCTCTAACTTTTGTATACAATCTCGGATTAAGACGATTTTTATATCAAAATTTACCGTTTCAACGAGACGAAGACAATCCATGTAGAACACCTTTTCATATGAGGCAATCTTGGAGGCGTAATCGTCCGAACAGTGCTTTGAATACCAAATATTATTCTTCAAGCATAGCTTCGGCCCTCAAGATGAGATCCGATCGCAACAAAAAAGTTGTTTATCTTGACCACGCGGTGAATTTTCCAGACCGGCGCCAAGTTGTTTTTCAAGGCAACAGTGGCGGGCACGTCACAAGCCCGCCACAGATAAATGCCTGCAATCGGCGCCAAAAAAAGACTATCCAGACGTTAGCTATGGCGGGCACCAATTTGTGCCCGCCACACATAAGTTAGCTGTGGTCTGTCCAAATTTAACTCAAAGATTGCCTCCCGCCACCCCAAAGTAGCAGTGGCGGGTCGTCTGGCGCGCCCGTCGCACTAGAAGAACTCTATCCACACGCGCGCACCCCCTCCCCTACCCCACTTCATTCTCACTCACTCACTTTCCCCCCATCTCGCTCTCGTTGCCGCCGTCGTCGACTCTTCCTCACCGTCCCCGTCGCCGTCCTCCTCGCCGTCCGCTGCCGCCGTCGGCCTCGCCGTACTCGTCGCCGCCCTCGCCCTCGATCCGTCCCATCGCCCTCCGCTCCGGCCGGTAATCCCTCGCCGTCCTTGCCTCTCTTTCCGGCCCTCCTCCTCGCCACCCGCAGCCGCGGCCGCCACGCACACGGACGGCCGCAGCAGCAGCCACATTCGACTAGGGTTAGGGTTAGGGGTCTTATTATTTATTAATATTCGTGATCGTATTGAGTTCAATTTGTTCATATTGAGTTCATATTAGGGTTAGGGGTGTTATAATTGGGAGAGCTATCTTGGTCTCTTGGGTGAACTAGCAATAGATGGTGGTCTTCGTGGACGAAAAACAAGAAAACGAAGGTGCATATGCTGGGTACTTTCGCCAAAAACAACAGGATATGTAACACATTGTCAACCACGTACCATAATTAGGCCTAACTCTTCTCTGCACTTAATTAAGCTTCCATGTTTGCGGGTAAATAAAATGGAGAAAAATCATGGACAATATATATCGTATTATTGTGTACATTATTTCTGTTCATATTGAGTTCAATATTAAGAAAAATTTTGTTACAGGTATTAATAGTAAGCACTAATGTTTTGGCGAAATGTTGATTTATTTCCGTTTTGCCAAATTTCTAGCACTTAATGTGTCCATTTTTATGCAAAGGCCATGCCAAATTTGTTTGTTTGTTTTTTATTCATATTGTGCTGTAGTAGATGTCTTCAATTCTTTACAGGGATTCATACTAAGCGCTAAAGTTTTGGCGAAAGAGCACTTAATGTGTCCATTTTTATGCAGAGGTCATGCCATTTTTGTTTGTTTGTTTTTGATTCATATTGTGCTGTAGTAGATGTCTTCAGTTCTTTACAGGGATTCATACTAAGCGCTAAAGTTTTGGCGAAACGTTGATTTATTTTTGTTTCGCCAAATTTCTAGCATTTAATATGTCCATTTTACAGCAGAGGTCATGCCAAATTTTTTCGGATATTTTAAAATTTATGTATCTGCATGTTCTAGGTCATTTTTTTCCGAAATGGGGGACAACGGCAGGTACCGTGGTGTTTTCTGGAGGCCCTGGGGGAAGTGGGCCGCCCAAATCCAAAACCCAAACACTGGGAAGAAGCAGTGGCTCGGCACGTTCGACATCGCCGAGGAAGCGGTGCGCGCTTATGATGCCATGGCGCTCGAGTACCAGGGGCCAAGGGCCTAGCTCAGCTTTCCTCAGGATGCTTGGCGCGCGAGTCAGATAGCGCCTCCTAACTTGAGGATAGTCTCCAAGGCCGAGGAGCAGGAGCACCTCAAGGCCGAGGCGCTCATCAGGGCCCGTGAATGGCAAAGCACCGATCCCTTGGTGGAACGGTATCTCAGGGAGGATCCGCATCTGTACGCCAATAACGAGGCATTGCTGATGACCGCACACAACCAGAAGGATGTCGAGGATGACTCAATAGACTGGGACCGAGCCGTCGAGTCCTCCGACGAGGATGACGACTTCGGCTCTGACATTGACTTAGATTAGGAGTTGATCTCTCCACTGTAGCTAGTCGTATCACTCCGTGCTTGAAATGTTTGAACCTTTAATGTAGTTCTCCAATGTATCGTAATTTCTTATCACCATCACTGTAATGTCGCAGCGTATTGCAATTTATGATCTTAGTTTCATGCAAAACGCAGCCATGGCAGCAAAAATGCTGCTGTGGCTGCAGAATTTTTATTTGCATGACAAAGCTTTCAGTGGCGGGCGTGTTTTAGCGCCCGCCACTGCTTTAACTTTAAGCACTGGTGGGCAACGATGTGTGCCCGCCACTGCAGATGCTCTACTAGTGACGGGCGCGCGCCCACCACTGATGCGGTTATAGCAGTGCCGGGAGGTCGGTGGCGGGCGCCCCTAGGAGCCTAACCCGCCACTGCTGGCCTTTTTACACCCGTCACTGCTAGGCATTCCTGCAGTAGTGTGCATCTGCAAGTGTTTGAGACAGACAGCCAGACACTATGCTCTGCTGCAGGAACAGAGCAGCCAGCCAAACCGAGATAGAGTATAGACAGACAGTGAAATGAATGATGCAAATCCAGATAAACTGAGATACAATCCTGCCTGAAACTACTGAGTTTAATAACTGGTGTTCCAACTGGCCTGAAATTACGTCAGCACACGTTTTCTTTTTCTCCTTGTGAAGAAAGCAGCACATAATTTAAGGATTGTTCGTCGGCACAGGATACCTTGTTAACTTGTTCCATGGAGCATGTATCGGCACAGTAACTTGTTAACGTAGTTAAAAGAGATTCGCCAGTGTTCTTTCCATTTCACACCGGACAGAAGAAGCTCCATGGAAATTTCCTTGCAATGGGAGTGTGCTAGCTTGTGAGAAGGCAAGACTTTGGTCAGTCTTCTTACATTCACCAAAGTCTTGAAGAAGCTCCACTCATCAATCTTCTTACATTCATCGGCCCCTCCACATACCATTATTGCACACACCTCTACACACGCCACTGCACTTACCATATTATTCCTCTATTCAGCAGCCATTGTTGACGCCTCTGGAGAAGCCGAAATGAGTGAAGGGATATTGTTGGAATATTAATTATCACATAGTTATTTTCTCGTACATTGTTGGAATATCTGCACCGCACGCAAACCATGAGAAAGACCAAAATGCATACACAGAGCAAAGCAGGCCCACTGCTACCACTTGCCAACCAAACAGAGAGGGGCATGGCAATGGCAATGGGGACCATGACCTTGCTATGCTCATTTCTAGTCGTCGCGACGACTGCCACGGCGATCGCTAGCCATGAGGCCGCGTTGCTTGCTTTCAAAGCGCAGGCCAGCGATGCCGGCTCTCGAAATCGCTGGCCTCGTGGGAAAACAGTGCCGAATTTTGGAGCTGGAAAAGTGTGACATGCAGCCACCGGAGGCCGGCGAGGGTGATGGCACTGATACTGAATGGCACCGGGCTCGCCGGAGCACTCACCCCCTGCGGGCACTGATACAAGGTTCAGTTACAATATACTCTTGATCTGCGGACACATCAAACAAACGTAGACAGTTCGGTCTAACGATGGAGATTATATGCTACTCCCATTATGATAGGATTATGTGATGGAGTAGTATACTAGCACCCACACTAACAAGAGAAAGTTGGTGTGAAAAGGCAAGACGCTGCTGCTGCCTAGCTACAAAAGTGGACCCACTCCCATGCAGCCAATTCAGTTGTTTGGATGCGCACCAAAACAGCAAACGGAAATGGGATCGAATACAGCAAATGGAAATGAATGGTGGTCTATGTGCTGAGTACACTTAATAACTTAGCACTGAAATGATTTGGAATCACTGAAATGATTAAGGAAATAAAACAGCATTACACTTACCAACTTACCACATTAATTATTCCTCTGTGTAGCAGCCATTGCTGACGCCTCTTGCGCTTTTGACATCTGGTGGTATCCAAGTCGTCGAAAGAGGACAGTCTACATTATTTCCAGGAAATGAGGGCCAAGTGACGTACATAGCAATTTTCGGAATATCAGCTCAGCCCTTGCAACACGCACAAGCCGAGACCACAAGCATATTATATACGGAGCAGGCTATTGCTACTACTTGCCAACCAAACCAAGAGAACCAAGAGGGGCATGGCAATGGCAATGGGGGTCAAGGTCTTGCTATGCTCATTTCTAGCCGTCCTGATCGCCGCCATGGCAGTTACAGCTGGTGACAAAGCATATTATATTAGGTATAATCATAATATGCACAAACCTCAAAACAAAGACACTTCTCTTTTGTTATAGACTCTTCCATACTTTAATTCTCCAACTTTTTCTCTGTTACGAGAATTGCTATACATTTTTATTTTATCATTTACATTGAACAATATGCACAAAATATAGCCACTTCTCACTTGTTCTAGACTCGTGCATATTTTAGTTCTTTCATGTTTTTTTCTAACACTAGTAGAAAACAGGGCATCAGTCCCGGTTCCAGAGGGCCTTTAGTCCCGGTTCTGCAACCGAGACTGAACAATCGGGACTAAAGGCCCCCACTTTTAGTCCCGGTTGGGTTACGAACCGGGACTAAAAGAGCTCCACGTGGCCGCTGTGGGCGCCCAGGCAGGAGGACCTCTAGTCCCGGTTGGTGGCAGCCACGCGTCAGCACTGCCAGGCGCTGGGATTTTTTATTTTTTTTGGAAGGAGGGGTTTAGGGCTTTTGGAGGGTTTAGGGGTTTCATATTGTGTTTCCCCTTTTCTTTTTGTGTTTACCATTCAATTCCTTTACATTTAGGGTTTTCATTTTTATTTTATACTTTTCATTTAACTCGACGCTAGCTACTACATATAGCAATGAAGGAACCATTACACAACATCATCATGATCAAGATATAGAGAAGTGACCTCTCTTTCTCCGTGCTTGGTCGAACAACAAGTTTTCGTATATCTATTCGACGCTACTACATATAGTACACGTTCATGCATATATACAATATAACATCTCTTACGATCCCTAATATCTAATTACCAAAATCGCATTGCCAATCCCGATGGTATTCTCCGTCTGTAGGTATGACATGGTCAACAAAGAATCCCGCCAATTCCTCTTGAATTGCTCGTATGCGATCAGTTGGTAGGAGTTCGTCCCGCTTCCGCGAGATCTAATTTAAAGAAGGGGGTCAATATATATATATATGAATGAAACTCAACACAATTGATGGTAATAAAATAAAAATGTGAATATTGTTTACATACTTCAAATTGTTCTTCAGATCTGCCCCGCTCAGAGGTCTTGTGGCGAATGAACTCGCAAACGTAGTATCCACATAAATTATTCCCGGGTGCCTGCCACAAGCACTTTACGAGAATAGAGTTCAATCAAAATGATAATCAAGCATGATAATGGTATTGAAACTAGAATCAATGAGAGATGCGCGGAACTAGCTAGTAGTACTTACTTTGGGGTGTGAAAATCGCAGCTCCTTTTTCGCAATTTGTGTTGCCATCTTCGCAATTTGGGTACAACCCTTTTTTGTGATCCTCTAACATGCGATCGAACTTCAACTTCTCCCTTTCACTTTCGCATCCTCTCTGTGCATCAACAATGACCCGACGAAGATCATCATCGGGCACATCTGGTGCCTCTTGATCTTCAGCTTCCCCCGTTGCAGTATCACCGTATTCAGGGAACATAGGATAGTTGTCATCATTTTCTTCTTCGTTGTCTTCCATCATAACCCCTCTTTCTCCGTGATTGGTCCAAACATTATAGTGTGGCATGAAACCCTTCTTAAGCAGGTGGAAGTGAAGGGTTTTCGAGTAAGAGTAATCCTTCGTATTCTCACAGACAGTACATGGACAATACATAAAACCATTCTGCTTGTTTGCCTCAGCCACATCGAGAAAATTATGCAGGCCCGTAATGTAGTCGGAGGTGCGTCGGTCACCGTACATCCATTGCCGATTCATCTGCGTGCATTATATAATTAAGTATATCAAAACCATTACAGAACATCATGAATAGAGAAATGACCAAATTAATACAAGTTCATCATCACATTAAAACCAAAGTACAATAGTCATCAAAAGTTATTACTGAAAAAATAAATACATAAAGTTCATACATAGTTCTCATAGAACAACATACAGCTCTCTAGAGCATCTAATTAAAACATACATTGAAACTAACATACAACTATGTAAAACATTTAAATGCAACAACAAATGCGATCAAAATCGCAACTAAGGTAACAATTGATACAACAGCATAATGATATCAAGCCTCATTATCAATGGCATATTTTCTAATCTTTCTAATCTTCAAGTGCATTGCATCCATCTGGATCTTGTGTAGATCGACGACATCGGCAACATGCAACTCCAATTTCATCTTCTCTTCTTCAACTCTTTTCAAAAAAAAAATCAAATAATTGTTTTTTTTAACTAAATTTTACCTCTCGACAAGAGGGTCGGTTGGAATTTCCTGCTCACATACCTCCTAGATAAAGACATCTATGTCAAGTTGGTCGGCATAATTGTCATAAACACTAAATGAAACAAATAGTTATAAAAGATAATATACCACATCCGAATCATAGACCGGACGAGAGCCGACGGGGGCGGATACCAAAACCATGGCACTATATAATAACAAACAATAATACAAGTAAGAAAATTATACAAGTAGCTATATAAATCATACAAGTAAGAATTTTTTCTTTAAAAAAAATATAAGAACAAGAGGCTCACCACGGTGGTGCCGGCGACGAGATCGGCGCGGGCGATCGACGGCGGTGAGGACGGGGACGGGGACGGGACGGCACCCTACACATGTGCAAAGTAAGAAGTTAATTTGAGCTCAAATTATGCATCTAAATCAAATAAACTCACACATACACTCCTCCACTAAAACCCACAAACCACACTACTTCTAGAGCATTTGAAATGAGCTAAACTAGCAGTGAGAGATGAAAGGATGAAGTTGCTAATCTTTTTAGAACACTTGGATAGTTGGTGCACCGCCAAATCTAGACAAATCTTGGGGAAAATGAAGCTTGGAGGTCGAGCTTGGAGGAAGAACAGAGGAGAAAGCTTAAGTGTGGCTCCAGCATTTCATCGAACACCTCATGTGCATATATAGGCAAAAAACAGAGTAGCTCACGCCTCCACCCTTCTACGGCCAAAAAACAGAGGAGATGGGGGGAGGGGCGTGGATATATATAGGCAAAACTTTAGTCCCGGTTTGTGTCTAAAACCGGGACTAATGGCCTACCCTTTAGTCCCGGTTCCAGACACCAACCGGGACTAAAGGGCAGCAACCCCTTTAGTCCCGGTTGGTAGATGGAACCGGGAATAAGGTCCCAGTCGAACCGGGACTGATGCCTGCCGAGGCCCGGCCGGCGTCCTAGCCCCTCGAACCGGGACTGATGCTCCCATTAGTCCCGGTTCGTAACACGACCGGGACTAATGCTCTGATCTGGCCAGGACCAAAGCCCTGTTTTCTACTAGTGTAACAAAAGAATTAACATGTGTTTTTTTCTTTATGATTTTTGTTTGTTTTGGTTCTAAGCAATGGCAGCATCTTCCTAAAGTTCATTTGTCTTTGCAGATGGAGTATTTAGCTATTTTTATATATTTCGCACGTATTTTGTGTACTATATACCACACATTCATCGAATATTGTGTAGTCATAATTTGATTTTAATGGAATGAGCATTGAGACTTAAACCTACATCTTATACTTCATCCATATGTGACTCGAAATCTATTTTATTTTTTTGCGAAAAGAGCCCGAAGCTCACGATTAATAATCCAGGATTACAGCAGCACCCCTAAACACAAGAAGAAAAATACAACGAGCACCAAGGGGAACAACACGAACACCACCTCCACGATGGGCTGAAGGCGCGCCGCCAGCACCGCCGCTCCGCAGCCGGAGCCAGGCCAAGCATGTTTGAACCGCCGGACGGGAAGTCATCAAGCCGGCCTCGAAGGACCAGCATCCCAGAGAAGGAGACGTCGCCGCATCTGGACCACCACGAATGCCGGGAAGCCCACAAGCCTGTCAGAGCCGCCGAAGACGGCACCGAGACAAGAGCCAGGCCAGGGCAACCAAAAGCCCAAAGCATTGCCACTGCCTACGCCAGAGTAGCAACACAGCAGGCAGAACCAGGGAGAGCACCGACCGCCTCCAGAGAAGGCTTGATGCCGTCATCAACGCCCGTCCCCAACGGCCAGCAGAGCCGCCCCAGCACACAGATCCGGAGAGCTTCTCACCGACGACGGAGCCCGCGCCGATGAAGCGGGAAAGAAGCCCCGGAGCCAAAATCCTCTGGCCGACCGCCGCCTCCGCCACGCCAGCAGCCGGACCAAGGAACCCTAACCTCGCCGCTCCGCCGGAGCGACAGGAAACTACCTCCACGAGCCCCACGACACCGCCGGAGAGGACAGCGCCGGAGGAGGCAGGAGCTCGGGAACACACACTGCCAGAACGCCGCCGCCACCTCCACCAGAACGACGGCTCGACGCACACATATCCACACCGTATACCCACACCGGAGCAGAGATCCGGGGTTCCCCCACCCACAGTTCCGCCAGCGGCCGCGGGGGAAAACGAAGGCGCCTCTCGATCCGCCTCTCTCTACTGTAGAAGGGAGGGAAAACGAAGACTCCAAATTTATACTCCTATGTTTATTATAACGTGGTATATCGACATTCAGTCACACTTACTCTCACGTGCAAGGCATGTGGAACTTACTAGTGGTTTTAGTTCTCATATTATTGAGATAAATAGATATGTTCCATACAACCAAGTCTCATAAAAAAAATTACAACCAATTTTCACCACAACGCTCGAGGTATCCAACGCTGATAAATACATACATTTCATACAACCAAGTCTCGTCAAAAAATATTGCTACCAATTCTCGCCACAACGCGTGGGGTATCGAACGCTGGCCGCCAGGAGATAGGACGGGCAGACGATTTGATTACCTTGCAACACGAGCGACAATGACCAGGTACTTTGCACGCACTAACTAACAAAGTTGTTTTGTTGCGAACCAACCTCTGGTTGGATGGTTAGAGGGACAGTGGTATCCCCTGCCCACCAGGGTTCAAGTCCTGGTGCTCACATTATTCCTGGATTTATTTCAGGATTTCCGGCAATGCGCTTTCAGTGGTAGGAGACGTTTCCGTCGACGACGAGGCGCCTACGATGACTTCCTAAATCTCAAGATGATATGCCGGCTCAGTCTCTCGAAGGTGCTCATAGGGATAGGGTGTGCGTGTGTGCATTCATAGGGGTGAGTGTATGCGCGTATGTACGAGCGCTTGCGTCTGTACTTTGTTAAAAAAAAGTTGTTTTGTTCTTAGATTAATTAATTAACTAGAGCACGCCAACAAAGGCGCGATCAGTGTAATGAACTGGCGACTGCGACAGGCAATCATGCCTTATTTAAACATCAAAACATTGGCGAATTATTGATCACAACACACGGCGAATATGCTGCATCCCGTCAACAAGGCGCGCGCAGATCAGCGTCAGGCATCGATATCGCCGCCGGCGGAGACGAACTCGCGAACCGCCACGAACATCTCCTCGGCCTTCTCCGGCACGAAGAGCTCCGCGGCGTGGAACCCGGAGCCGTCCGTCTTGTCGACGACCTCCATGCCACTATCCCGCAGCCATGTGGCAAACCCTCTCTGCCTGTCGATCAGCGGGTCGCCGTCGCTCCCGGACACCAGGCACCGCGGCAGGCCGACCACGGCTTCCCGTGCCATCGCCTTTGTCGGATTGCTGAACTTGTGGTCGCGGTCCGCGCCCAGCGGCAGCGCGAGGCTCCAGAGCATGTCGTTGGCCTCCAGCGGCAGCATATGGTCATCCTCCGACCTCGCCTCGGACAGCGTCCGCTCGACGCCGCCGAGGTAGGGCTGGTGCAGCAGGAGCCCGCGCACCGCGGCGGGGCTGAGGTCGACGCCCTTGGTCCGGACGCTGGCGTTGAAGGCCATGTTCGCGCCGGAGCTGCTGCCCATGACGAAGCACCGGGCGACGTCGCCGTGCCCGGCGACCCAGGGGTCCCGGGGCGCTACGTCACAGAGCCACAGCACGGCCACGACGGCGTCGTCGTAGGCGGCGGGCAGGCGGTGCTCGGGCGCGAGGCGGTACTCGAGGGAGGCGACGATGGCCGGCACGGCCGCCGCCATGGCCTCGCAGGAGGCGTGGTAGAAGGCGGTGTCGGCGGAGAATACGACGAAGCCGCCGCCGTGGAAGTAGAGGATGACAGGGAGCTTCGTGGACTGCGGGATGTGGTTGGGGAGGTACAGCCGGATGTACGTGCCCATAGAGGTGTCGAGGGGCACGTCCCTGCTGGAGACGGCTCCGGCATCGGAGGCCGGGATGGCAGGGACGACCGGCCGCGTGACGGTGCCGTCCGGATGGATAGCGATCTGCATGAAGAGATTGTCCGACTTGGACGGCGGCGGCGGGGCCGCAGCCGCATCAACGTCGGCGACCGTGGGGTCGCCCATGGGTTCGCCGCGGCTACTTTCCACCGCTCCGCTCTTCCCTGTTTGAGCTGTACAAGGACAAGGTTGTTGCGGCATCAACATGTATGGTCACGAATGCCACAGGTCTACCGATTGTCCCTGCGCGCTATATAATTTTCTTCCGGCCGGGACCAGACAATGATCTCGTTTCTAGGAGTAATTACTACTCCTATAGTTGGTTGATGAGCCGTTTATACTGGTCTACGGTTGGAGATTTAACGGCCTGGAGTTATGACATATGAGCGGTAGGGATTTCTTATCATCATGGTTCATTGAGGTGGTAGTACCACATCTCTATCTCTATCTATCTATCTATCTATCTCTATCTCTATCTCTATCTATTATTAAAAAACAGTAATATGGAACTAGTTACGTGCCACCACAGTAATCAGAAGCTGTCCGCCGTCAGATCTTTGGACTGAACGTCCCAGATCTTTCAGTCATTGCAGCAAGTGACGCTGGGGCTTCTGTTTTTTTTTTTTTTGAAGAACTGCGACTTTTATTTCATCAGCATCAGCACTTCGCTGAAGGGCGCTTGGGCCGGCCCACTATGCCCCCAATCGGTTTTTCATTTTCTCTGTCTTTATTTCGAACATTTGGAAAATATGAATATATACGCTGAACAATTTTTTAATACGCATTGAACATTTTGTAATGTACGTTAAACAATTTTTTAATACGCATTGACCATTTGTGTAATGTACGTTGAACAAGTTTTGAATACACATTGAACATTTGTGTAATATACGCTGAACAAAATTCAAATACACAGTGAACGTTTGTAGTATTCGTTGGACAAATTCTTAATATACGATGAACATTTTTATAATGCATGGTGAACTTTTTTGTAATATACCGTGAACATTTTCTTAATATACGATGTACATTTTTTAATACACACTGAACTTTTGTATAATACCCAAAAAAAGAGAAAAAGAAAACAAATAAAAAAAGAAAAAAGAAAAAGAAAAGAAATTGAAACAGAAACAGAAAAAAAAAAAAAAAAACAGTGTAACCCGACCGTGGCCCGGCCCAAACTTGGGCGTCGGATAGGGGCGCCTTAAGCGAAGCCGCACCTATTTGTCGCCCGCGGGCGGCAAATAAGATTAGCCGTGGTTTTGGGGTTTTTTCATCTGGTTTTTTAGGCTTCTGGGCCGGTTTCGGTTTTTCCTTTACCCTTGGTTTTCTTTTTCGGTTTATATTTTTCTTTTTTTCCTTCATTTTTTTTTCATTTTTTGGTTTCTTTTTTTCCTTTTTTCCTTTTATGTTTTCCTAATTTTTCCTTTTTATGTTTTTTATTCTAAATTTCACAAATTTCTAAAAATGTTGAAATCTTTAAAAAATAGTTTGAAATTTTGAAAATTGTTCATGTTTTCAAAATTCTTTGTCTTATTGAGAGCAACCTTGAGCTGAGAGAGTTGCGAGCGGGAGAAGAAGAGGGGCTGCGAGATGCAGTGCCAACAATTGGTATCAGAGCCTTATCGATTCGAGGCGGTGGCGGCGCCGCGTCGGACTCCATGTGAGGTGGAGGACGACAACGCGAGGAAGAGGCCGCTGGCAGTGCGATGCCGCTAGATGGTTTATTCTTTTATGGTAGATAATAATCACATTAATTGACGTGATTTCATCACCATTTCCTGGAGTTCCTTCCTTAATGTTCCAAATACTTTCAAAGACGTATTCTGGGGAAAATCGACAAAAAGCAGTGTGAAAAAATTCGACATAAATATACAAAATGAGATTTTTTTTTTTCTGATTGAAAAATATTATTTTTAGTATTTATGATGCACGAAAAAATCCGAAAGTTTTTTCCCACATTCTAGTTAGAATGTTTTGTTGTGCTGCAAAGTTTGAAGTTTATATGTTGTTTTATATGGGAGAAACAAGAAAGACAAAAGTGCTTGCATGAATCGCGATGCAGAAATGGGTGGCTAGATAAGGAGGTGCCCTGGAGCCTGAGCTCCACAACATGTTTTCGCCCTGGATGCCTTACGGTACTCGCCCCCGATCGCCCACGATCTGAGCGCAGTCTTCATCCTGTTTTTGATGTCGCCGAGCCCCAGAGGGTCCTTGTCTCCAGCGCCGTGGGTCATGGCTCTCTGGCCTTCCCCCTCTCCCTCGGGCACGGCGGATCAAAGGCCGCCGGCACGGTGGGCGCAGCCCCGATGGGTAACCGCCGACAGGGAACCCACAATTGCTAGAGTTATTAGTCTGACTCCTTTGCCGCAGTTGGGTGTTGCTCATTTTGGCTGAAAAAAGTGGAGGGGCATAGAAAGAAAAGAACGGTGGAAAGTACCTCTAAATGGTAGGATAGCATGTACGCATTGGAAAGAAAATTGATGGGATATCTAAAATAAAATATTATCCACACCGACAGGGAAGTAGTATAAGTATATTTTTACCTCTGACGTGTTAGAGAGGACAAGGGGTGGAGTTCTTAAAAGGTCTTGATGTTGAGGTGGACAAGTAGCAAATGCAAGAATTGATTGGAATACAAAGTCTTCCTTCACGGTTGAATAAGTCGACGTGGAACGGTGCGCACGTTATTCTGGAAAAATGGGTATTGGTAGATGTGGTAGCGTGGTCAGCGCCTCAGTAGCTGATGCAACCAGAGTTAAATAATTGCTGACGCTGTCAGATTTTAATATATATGCCATGGAATCAAATGTCCATTATTGTTGAAATAATTTTATAGAGCTTGCTGAGAGGTAGGGGTAGACTTTGTCAAGTCTTCGAACTGAAAGAAACAAGAGGCCGGGACTGGCAAGGGTTGTTTCATTGCACAAAGCAAGTATGAATCCCAAGTCTTCTTTCCTGGCCAGCGTCCTAACAGGTGCGTTGATCTCCATTGTAGGCCAAAGTCATTTTGTTTTGCTCTCTTTCTTGCCTCTCGGAGTTGTAATTTTCCTTTATATACTAGTGTGTGTGTGTCTATATATATATATATAGGACAACCGTTTGGGGCACCTAGGTGCCCAAGCTCCTTACGTCGTGACCATTGGATCTTAGACTGATGCATGCAGATTGTCAATGGGTGCGAGTATATTAAGCACCTTCCATATATGCTTTATGGAAGTAATTGGTAAGTACCAATAATGTATGATTTAAGTGCCTTAATATCATGCGTCGAATAGGAAAGTGATAAATGCAATTTCTTCTTAATTTATTTCATTGTACGTAAGAATGGAAAACTCCTATAAAGGTATATACGTACAACCTTAGTATTTTTATGGGGTATACATGTGCAGTCCTCATGCATATTATATATATGCATGTACTAATGTCTTAGGTATATACCTACCTTTGACGTATTTTCGACCGATAGTGCATATTAAATTTGGGATACATCACATGCGAGTATATTGATTTTGGGTATATAATTTCTGAGTATGTCACATTCTAATTATATTCTTGGGGTATATCATTTTTTGGTATACCATTTTTGGGTATGTCTCCAATATCATTTACGGGTATGTCTTGAACGAGTATACATGTATTAGAAAAGGGTGTATCATTTTCTGGTACCAGATTTGTGCACATACTCAAGATATTTCGAGGTATCTGCATACCTATGATATTTTTGGGTATATATGTTGTGTCTCGTCAGTAGGTATATTTGATACCTCGGGCATGTCTTTACGTATGAGAATATGATACAAAATATAATATTAGGTTATTATATTTATTATACGATGTTTGATTCATTAGATTATTTAAAGCATGTTACACACTATTTATAATGTTATATCCCTAGTAATATGAGAATATGATACAAAATATAATATGGGTATGTACTCATAAATTTGTCTGTATGATATCTAAATGTCAGATTTTTTACATACGTAACATTTTTTGGGGTATAATTTGTGTAAGGTATGTGCATAGAACAGTACTACCTTTTGTGGGGTATGCGTGCGCAATTCTCATGCATAGTATATGTATGCACGTACTAATATCTTGGGTATATATACCTACCTTCGAAGTATTTTGGAACGATAGTCCATACTCACAAAATTCTGGATATTTCACATTCGAGTATATTGATTTGGGGTATATAATTTTCGAGAATGTCACGCTTTAATTTATTTTGGGGTATATCATTTTTGGGACATATGTTTATGGGTATATCATTTCTCTATATCGTACCTCGGATATATCATTTCTAGGTATCATATCCTCGGCATCTCCTATCTGTTAAGGTACATACTTTTATTTTGGAAAGAATCAAATGGAGATCATGCACGCAAGGGAAGTTGTGCATGCATGTATTATTTGGAAACAAATGCATACATGCTAAATTTGGAAGGGAAATAATATCATATATGGAAAGATCTTGCATGCAAAATTTAATGGGTTTGGATCCACGATGCATTAATGAAAAACCAGCAAGGTGCCCAGGCACCTAGGTGCCCCAGTTATTTTACCTATATATGTATCTTAAGAGCAATCTTTGCATGCTCTTTAGTGTGCTAAAATCGCTTGGAGGCAGTTCCAGCTTGTGCTTCCTAGTCTGCATAAATCTCCAGCAGGTATGCGCTTCTTTGCTACGAATTTCTGCAAGCTATACATTTCTGAATAACATCCCGTATACATAGTAGAATGGAGGACGAAACAAGTATGCTGGAGCGTATACTTAACAGAGACAAGGAGCCACCAGATCTGCCATTAGCGCTGTTACAGCACATCACGAATCATTTCTCCGAAGAGAGAAAAATTGGCAGGGTGGACAAGGTACACTTTACCATTTAGAAATTACATAAAGATCTCTATTCCAGTCAAATATCACTAGTTCGTCTGAAAAGTACCACCAATTAATTCATTTTTTTCTACCTTTAGTTGTTAATAAGAACTTCAATTTATTTAGTAAAACTCACAGAAGGAAACTCTCATACTGTTTTCGTTCAAAAAAAATTACCAGCAGTAGAAGCAGAACCTGGCCACTCTGTTTTCGTATTGTAGGGTTGAGTATCATTTATATTTAGTAGAAATTACATAAAGATCTCGATTCCAATCAAATATCACTAGTTCGACTGAAAAGTACCACCAAATAATTCATTTTTTTTCTACCTTTATGCATTAAGAACTTGAATTTATGAGTAAAACTCACAGAAGGAAACTCTCATACTGTTTCGGTTTAAAAAGAAAGGTACCAGCAGTAAAAGCAGAACCTGGCCACTCTGTTTTCGTATTGTAGGGCTGAGCATCATTTATATGCTGACCAACAGGGTGAACTACGAAACGGGGTTGTTGTTGCTGTGAAGAGGATGTATGTGAACGAACACACAGTTGATGATGTTTCATTTCGTCGTGAGATCAATAGTCTGATGAAGGTGAATCGTCAAAATGCCGTCCGGTTTCGAGGCTTCTGTTCTCATGCATATCATACATCCATAAAAGAGGCTGGGTCAACAGATCTTAACTTCATCAACGTAAGAGAAAGATTGCTCTGCTTAGTACATCAACAATGGAAGTCTCTCGGAGGTGCTCATAAGGATAGGGTGTGCGTGCATGCGTTCATAGGGATGAGTGTATGTGCGTATGTCTACACATGTACTGTATTAAAAAAAAGTGCAACATGCCCATCAGGGCCGGCTGTCCGGCAATAGTTACGTTTTTATTTTATTATATCCCAGACTGCAACGGTACCCATCAGCATCAAGGACTCATGTAAACTAGTAGTATTAGCCATCGGAGACTGGAAGGTTACACCGACTGACTTCTGGTGATAGCAACCTTTTTGAAACGATCAAGTCTTGCCGATATATTATATCCATATATCCCACCATGGTACGTAACAGCCTTTGCTGCATCAAGGTGGAAATATTGAGCGCTGTGCTGACGACGGACGGAAATATTACTAGCACACCACTTGCAACGCCCACATGACAAACTAAGCTAAGCTAGCATATATATTCAGCTGCAAGCTAGCATGTCACAACTCTGTTGCCAGTGTTTGTACTTTTTTTAATCACTCTCTAATCAGGAGTGACGTTGTCTTTCTTTTAGAGTGGAAAGGGTCCTACTAACAGAAGAGTTCAAGTGCAGCATGTGAAGACTTGGGTCGTCGGTCCTGGCACCACCACTTTTCCTCCACACTGCTAAATTCAGTACAGCCACGCACTACGTGTCTACACTCTACAGGTTCATCCAGTGGCACTACATAGCAGTACAGTACAGAACCCCAGTGGCACCAACGAAATTCAATGTAGCCAATAGAAAATGATGAACCAGTCTATATCCTGGGGTTTGCGTGTCAATGTTTGACCCAAGCCACAGTTACATCTTTTACACCAGGACGCAAGTGACCATGGAGAGGAGAATCATTTCTCAACGAACAAGTTGAACGGGGAAAACATTACTCACATACAGGCAGCAAACACAAAATTCTATCCACTGAAGTGTAAGCTTATAGCTACCACAAACATTACAATGTTACAGCAACTCGATCAATTATTATGACAAGTATGCCAGCCCAATAAACGAGTGACTGAATCTGATACCACACATGCACCCAGTTGCTTCAGATTTACTTACCAAACTCAAATTCAACCATGTTACCACGCCACAAAGGGATATAAATTTAACCAGCATACCGCCTTACCATATCTGTCGTGTGAAACAAGATTACACTTACCGACTAGAACAATATTCTCGGTGCTGATCAACATTCTCCTACTTAGCAGCCATTGCTGACCGATGGTCGACACCTTTGGAAAAATCTGTGGTTTGAGATGTAGTCATTGCCAAGTGGTCAGAAGAGGACATGTTCTAGATTGTTTATATATAGGGGATGAAAGTCAAGGGACATAACCAGTGAGGTAGACATTGCTGAAATATTAGAACAGCACTGGCGATAGGCACAAGGCAATCACGCAAGACCAGAAACATATAGAAGGAGCAGAGCAGGCTACCGCTACTACTTGCCAACCAACCCAAGACCAAAGACCAAGAGGGGCATCAGAATTAATGGGGGTCATGAGTTTGCTTTGGTAATTTCTACGCACATGTTGGACTTCCAACGAAGCATCTAGTCATGTTGAGAGATACCCCTCTAGTCGCAACAAAAAATAAAATCGGTGCCAGCCAATAATAGCACACCAACACAACATGAATCTTGAACCTGGACACTGAGGCAGATATTCATCGGCCCTGTAGGTTGGCTATTTGATCAAGCCAAAAGAGGAGTAAACGTCAACATCAGCCAGCTATTGGATGGCAGCAGGCTAACCGGAGCATTCTTCCCAGCCCTCAGGAACCACTCGTTCCTGCGGACAGTCAACCTGAGCTTCAATTGGCTCCACGGGGAGATTCCGGCAAAGCCTCGGCTGCCTCCGCCACCTGCAGAAGCTTGACTTACATCCCACCTGAGCTCTCAGCGAGAAGCTCATGTCCCTGAAATAAGCCTTTTTCTCTAAACATGACAACAACAGGCAACCTTTCGGAGGGCCATCGAACCAAAACACCAAATGAATTATTTTTCTATTCAATTAGTGCGATAGAGAAAGCGCATTGAAAATTTTCAATTCTCTCAAAAACTGAAGTTCTTTTTAGTTTTCTTAGTTACATGGAAGATACAAAAATCACCAGTTAAAAAAGGCCCCCCAAAAGCAATACTAGTATTAACGCTGCAGCTACAGAGCTTACAGGAAAGCGAACTGCCACGAAGGTGCTTCCATATGAGATGTTGCAGCCACAGAAAAATTCATTGCAGCCAGTTGGACTATTACACAGACCAACCATTCTGAAACGATGGTGACAACCATTGTTGACCAAGATATGGTCGACATTCTCCCTGGAAAACTATGTGTGATTTTGGTGGTCATTGCCAATTTGCAATGTTGATGCTGATGGACATTCTCCTATTAACCAGCCACTGCTAACGAATGGTGACACCTCTGGAAAAGTCTACAGCTAGGTGCGGGGTCTAAATTATTTGAAGGAATTGAAAGTGAAGGGACATAAACAGTGATTTAGACATTGTTGGAGTATTAGCACAGCACTAGCAGCATGAGAGAATATCAGCACATCACTTGCAGCATGCGGGAATACTAGACTAGCATTTGCACGACGCACACGGCAGGCCAGCATACATCACCAAGTAAGCAAGTATATATATAGAACAGGCAAATGCTAACCTGGCAACCAAACCAAGAGTAGCATGGCAATGAGGGTCATCGCCATGAGGGCCATCACCATTATCTTATGGTCATTTCTATTCGTCCAGATGATCAACACGGCAACCACTACCGACGAGGCCACGCTGCTTGCTTTCAAAGCGCAAGCCAGCGAGGGCGGCTCGTTGTCTTCCTGGAACAGCAGCGCCGGCTTCTGCAGCTGGAAAGGCGTGACATGCAGCAATCAGAGGCCGGCGCGGGTGGTGGCGCTGAGATTGAACAGCACCGGGCTCGCCGGAACACTCTCCCCGGCCATCGGGAATCTCACGTTCCTGCGGACCCTCAACCTGGGCTTCAACTGGCTCCACGGGGAGATTCCGGCGAGCCTCGGCCGCCTCCGCCGCCTGGAGAGGCTCAACTTGAGAGATAACGCATTCTCTGGCTCATTACCCATAAACCTGAGCTCCTGCGTCAGCATGACCGTAATGACACTACGCGACAACAAGCTTGGTGGGCACATCCCCGCTGAGCTCGGCGAGAAGCTCACATCCCTGGTAGCAATCTCGCTGAGAAACAACAGCTTCACAGGGCCCATCCCGGTGTCATTGGCCAATCTGTCCCATGTACAGGACCTTGATCTCAGCACTAACCATCTTGTGGGCTCAATCCCATCAGGGCTTGGAATCATCAAGAGCATGTTATTTTTTGATCTCGCCGAAAACCTCCTCACTGGTATGGTTCCACCTTCTCTGTACAATAGGTCATCGCTGGAATACTTTTATGTAGGTGCAAATATGCTACACGGAAGTATTCCGGATGATATTGGAAGCAAGTTTCCCAAGTTGAAAAGTCTTATCTTGAGTGTTAATCACTTCACAGGAACCATCCCTTCCTCAATATCTAACATATCTTCCCTCACTGATCTTCACCTCGAGTACAATAGATTTAGTGGGTATGTGCCTTCCACATTGGGGAAGCTAGGAGCTCTCCAAGTACTGAACTTGGGTTACAATAAGCTTGAAGCGGATCACTATAAGGGGTGGGAATTCGTCACTTCTTTGGCAAATTGCAGCCAACTACAGCAATTGGCACTCCACTCCAATTCTTGTGGAGGACAACTACCAGGTTCAATTGTGAACCTCTCAACGACTCTCCAGCAGTTATACTTAATGGACAATAGGGTCTCTGGGGCTATTCCTGCGGACATCGGCAACCTGGTTGGTCTCGAAACACTTGCAATAGTAAATACTTCCATGGACGGAGTGATTCCAGAGAGCATTGGCAAGCTAGAGAACTTGGTTGTGCTAGGCTTGTACAACAATAGCTTGTCTGGCCTCATACCGCCTTCGCTAGGAAATCTTTCGCACTTGAGTATACTTGGTGCATCCGATGGCAACTTGGAGGGACCAATTCCGGCATGCCTGGGGGAGCTGAAAAAACTTATTGTACTTGATTTGTCAAATCATTACTATCTTAATGGTTCAATACCTAGAGAGATTTTCAAATTACCCAGCCTTTCTTGGTATTTGGACTTGTCGTACAATTCACTTTCTGGACCACTTCCTAATGAACTTGGTAGTTTGCCAAATCTTAACAAACTAGTCCTATCAGGAAACCGGTTGTCTGGCAAGATACCCGACAGTATTCAGAATTGCATAGTGTTGGAATGGCTATCATTAGACAACAATTTGTTTGAGGGGAGCATACCTCGATCATTGACAAATATAAAGGGGCTCCGCGTATTGAACCTGACCATGAATAAGTTCTCTGGTAATATTCCTGAGGCCCTTGGCAGTATTGGAAGCTTGCAGGAACTATACCTAGCACACAACAACTTGTCAGGGTCAATCCCAATGGTTCTACAGAACTTGACATCATTATCCAAATTGGATGTATCCTTCAATAATTTGCAGGGCGAGGTGCCAAATGAAGGTGTTTTCAAAAACATCACTTACTTAGCAGTTGCTGGGAATATAAATTTGTGTGGTGGTACACCTCAACTTCATTTGGCTCCATGCTCCACAAGCTCCTCAAGCAAGATTAAAAAGAAGATGCCAAAGTCTCTAGTAATTTCTCTAGTGACAGCTGGAGCAATCTTGTTCTCACTTTCAGTTACTCTTCTTGTTTGGATACTTTGCAAAAAGCTCAAACCAAGACAGAAGACATCAGCACAAAATTCAATTGGTCATGAGAATTACAGGAGAACCCCCTACCATGCACTATTGAGAGGAACTAACAAGTTTTCAGAAGCCAACTTACTTGGGAGAGGAAGTTATGGTGCGGTTTATAAGTGTGATTTGGACACTGAAGAAAGAACATTGGCTGTCAAGGTGTTTAATCTTGGTCAATCTAGGTATTCCAAGAGTTTTGAGGCCGAATGTGAGGCCATGAGAAGGATACGACACCGTTGTCTCATCAAGATCATTACATCTTGTTCGAGCATCAACCACCAAGGTCAAGAGTTCAAGGCATTGGTTTTTGAGTTCATGCCCAATGGTAACTTGGATAGTTGGCTTCATCCAAGATGTCAAGAGCCCACTATAGACAACACGCTCAGCATTGCCCAGAGGCTTGATATTGTTGTCGATATTGTGGACGCAGTAGAATATCTGCACAACTACTGTCAGCCACTGCTGATCCATTGCGATCTTAAGCCAAGCAACATTCTTCTTGCTGAAGACATGACTGCACGGGTTGGAGACTTTGGCATATCAAGGATCCTTCAAGAAAATACAAGCAAAGGGGTGCAAACTTCATATAGCTCAACTGGAATTAAAGGTTCCATAGGCTATGTTGCTCCAGGTGACTGAAACTCTTCTAACTTTGTTTTTTTATTTTTCACTTGAATATTTCTAACCAAAGAACTTTGCATAATTGCAGAGTACGGAGAAGGCTATTCTGTCTCAACAGCTGGAGATATTTATAGTCTTGGCATATTGCTACTTGAGATGTTTACTGGAAGGAGCCCAACAGAAGGCATGTTCAGAGATTCATTGGATCTGCATAAGTTTGCAGAGGATGCCCTTCCAAGTAGAACCCTCCAGATAGCTGACCCGACAATGTGGTTGCACAGTGGACAATATGATAACACTACAAGTATTAGAATCCATGAGTTATTGGTTTCAGTTTTCAGGCTTGGCGTAGCCTGCTCGAAGGCACAGCCTCGAGACCGAGCACTGACGATGCACGCAATCAGAGATGCATACCTCAAGTTTATAGGGGAGGATGGAGCAGAAAGAGAAGCCTCGACTCGGGAAATTCAGAATAGCTTTGAATAAAAAGCTGGTACAAGGCATGATCCAGCATAATAAATTTGTATGTATCGCTACAGATGGTAATTGTTCTCAGAGGTATGCTGATTTACAATTTTATAAAATAAATGCATAAACATGGTGTTTTGCAATGATGCACTACAGCAAGTAGTAGAGAGATACATAAATCAAGCAGTATAATTGTTTTTCCATTATCAAAACTGTACACATGCAGACAACATTATTGGTTCATGCTTCAGTAGACCTGAAGTTGTAGAGAGTTTCAGTTGTTTTTCTTTTTTCTCTAAGCAAGATGATCCGATTTTATCTGTTTACATCTAAACAAAGTGCATTGGATCAGATCAATAACACTAGAATAAACACAAACATATGTTATCTTGTGAACACGCTTCCTTCATTAATTAATTATTAGTAATTAGGTAGAATCCACTAATTATTAGTAATTAGGTAGAACTAGTAGAACGCCCGTGCGTTGCCACGGGCCTTTTATTTATTTTTCAGGTTACATATATATATACTTGTATTGTTGTATAAAACTCGGTGAATTTTTGGCCTCTTCCAACAACATCGTCTTAAGACCCTGGTCTATGTATTCTTTCTGAATATCGACATAATCTATCTCCATCTTTATCATAATATGCAAAAATAAACATGGAACAGCTGCCTGAAATGCACCTCGCGCCCTCTAGCTCGAGGCACCTACGTGCTCGCTCCATCGCTCGTCGTAGCAAAGATAGCGCATGACCCCCTCGTCGGCCGCTTGCAGCACCGCGGCTCGCTGCACCCATCCAAAGGTCGTCACAGCAAAAACTGGCATACGTCGCAGTACTTGATCCGTCGCCGTCGTAGGAAGCAGGAAGCACTTGTCCGGCCTGCCAATGGTCGCAGCATCTCACAGATGACGAGTCCCGTCGCCGTAGCAATCTTCAACACCGGGTGTAGCAAAAAACGATGACGGATGCAACAAAAATGCCATCACCGCCGTCACGTGTCGCGGCGTCATCATGAATGGTTCCAGCAAAAATCATTGCCGGTTGCAGCTTTTCGTCTTGCCAGTCCCAGCACGCCGTCACCGATGCAAGCACGTCGCTCCGCCGGTCACAGCAAAACTGTGACGCCCCCGACTTAATCGTGCGCTAATTATACACGCAAGTGCACACGATCAAGCCTAGGGACTCACTTGAAGATATCACAACACAACTCTAAACACAAATTAAAATACTTCAAGCTTTATATTACAAGCCAGGGGGCTCGAGGGCTCGAATACATAAGCTTGCGCACACAAGCGTCGGCGAAAGCATTAGATATCTGAGTACAGATATAAAAGACAAACAGAAAGGCCTTTGAGAAGGCGGGGCAAAACAAAACACTGGATCGAAAAGGCGCAGGCCTCCTGCCTGGGAGCCTCCGAACCTACTCCTGGTCGTCGGGGATCTCCACGTCGTAGTAGGCTCCACCGAAAGTGTAGTAGCGGTCATCGGCGGTAGCAGCTGGCTCCTGGGATCCGTCATCTGGTCGCAGCAATCGGGTATGGGGAAAAAGAATAGCAAAGCAACCGTGAATACTCATCCAAAGTACTCGCAAGACTGACATCAGAACTATACTAAATATGCATCGGTATCAAAGGAATAGGGCTATATCTCTGGACTAAACTGCAGAAATGCCGGAATAGAGGGGGAAAGCCTAGTCTATCGAAGACTAGCATCTTCAGCGTCTTGCAGCATAAGAAGAGTGCAGATTAGTACAAAATTAAAGCAGCAAGCATGTTGTAGCAAAGCCTAGGGATCCTTCCTCGACTCCCTGCGAGAAAGCAATCCCGGAGCTTACAATTAATTAACATGTATTCAGTTCAAGTAGTAATAGATCGGGATACAACACTGAGCGTCCTGTTACCGTGGACACGGCTATTTGAATAGATAACTTCCCTGCAGGGGTGCACTACTGTTACCCAACACGCTCGATTAACTCTGGCCGGACACACTTTCCTGGGTCATGCCCGGCCTCGGATGATCGACACACCGCAGCCCTACCTAGAGCTCAGCAGAGAGGTCCCCGCCGGTCTACATCCTAAGCGCGCAGAGTTCTTGGGCCCATCCCACTTCACACTCCGGGTCGTTACGCACATGGCGGGAGCAGGCACCACCTCTGTCCTGGATGGCGCCGGCCCGACCCGGCCACAATGCTGAACTGGACGTCTGACAAAGCTTTCGGCTGTTACATACGGCGCCGAGGGTCCCATAACCATTATCCCACGTGGTGGTAGTGCGTATAGGGCCAACGACCCACTCAGATCAATACCCAAATCCGTTAGCGCATTATTAGGAGCTCGCGGTGACGATCAGTACTCCTGTCGTCCCGTCTCGAGGAAGTGCAACAAGGGCCAGGTCCATCCCTCTCTAGGGCGGTCTCTGCCTGCCCGGCCGCGCCTCGTAATTATCTCGCGGGTATCCTCACGGTCAACCCGACTACACAACTCTCGCAGGTACCCCTCGGGGTCGACCCGACTTTACCCGGGGTCTGTAGTAAAAGTAGGGTATCCGTGTGTTCATCACATCAAGGGGGAATCCGAGGAATCACCCTCGCTGGATTCCTACTCAATGTAATCCGTCAAGGAGAACCAGGAGGAATCACCCTCGATGGTCCCCACTTGAGGGGTTGTACGACAGAGTCATCATCGGGAAAGGGGAGAGCGAGGAATCACCCTCTGCAATCACCATCGATGTGCTATACTACAGGGATATCATCAGGGGTGCAGTACGGGGTATCACCCCCGACACTCGATAGTAGCCCTGCAGAGCCGTACAACTAAGGGGGTGTGCGGTGCTCTGTCGGTCTCGGCTCATCGATCACATAGATCGAGGCACTGGTAACAAAGCGGGGCAACAGGGACAGGGGTGAGGGGTCACTGATGGATCACTAACCAACCTATTCTAAGCAGTTTAGGATGACAGGTAAAGTAACAACAGCAGGTTACAAAAGCAGGCTATGCATCAGAATAGGAGCAAGCAATTACAGTAGCAAAATCTAATGCAAGCATGAGGGAGAAGGAATAGGCGATATAGGAATGATCAAGGGGGTTTTGCTTGCCTGGAAGCTCTGCTGAAAAAGGAAGAAGGGTCGGCGGTGACGTAGTCGATCACAGTGGCAGCATCGGTCTCGGGGTCTACCGGAGAGAAGAGGGGGAAGAAACAGTAAATACAAAGCAAACAGATGCATCACGATGCATGACATGGCAATAAGCAGTGCTAGGTGTGACCTAACGCAGTACTAGATGATACAGACGAAGAGGGAAAACATCCGGGAAAGTTTTCCCGAAGTTTGGCGTTTTTCGGTCAGATGAAACGGAGGGGACGGTTCCATGTTCAGCATGCTAGGGGCATGTGACAGACGAACGGAGTGTGCATTCGGAATCGTCATATTTTTCTGATCGATTTACATATATATATATATATTATTTTCATCCGAGTTACGGATTATTTTATATGATTTTTCAAAGTTTTAATGATTTTCTGGAATTTATTTAATTATTTAAATTAGAATTATAACAGTGAAATACTTTTATTACACAGACTCAGCCAGCCACAGTCAATGACATGTGGGGCCAGTCAACTGCTGATTCAGCCGTCCACATTGACCAGGTCAAAGGGTGAACAGTGGTGGTGGGGCCCAGGTGTCATTGACACAGCTGTTAATTAGTCTGTTTAATTTAGTTAATTAGAGGTGGGGCCCCACTGGCAGTGTCACAGGGACTTAATTAAAGTTAATTAAGCGCTACAGTGCACGGGACCCACATGTCATAGACTAACTTTTAAACGAAGGGTTATTTAGCGGGGGGGTCCACATGTCAGCGGCTAATTAGCCTAATTAGTATTAAGTTAACCCTAAACTAATCCGGCCGGTTAATTAAACTGCGCGCCGGCGTTGACAGAGGACGGCGGACGGCGGCGAGGTCCTAGCGGGCACCTCCGGCGACCATTTGGTCGGCCGCGAGGTTCCACCGAACGGGCGCAGAGCCGCGCATCCATCTACGGCGGCGGCCCAGACGGAGGTGGCCGGGAGTGGCGGCAACGGCGACGGCCGAGCGGCGGCTAGCGGCGGCGATGCACGGGGAGGCGTCTACGGCGACCAAAAGGACGACGGAGAGGTCCTGCGTGAAGCTGGTGCGCGCGCGCATCGCGTGGTGGCATCGGCTGGGGTTAGAGTGCAGCGCAGCAGCGGCGACGACGGCATCAACGGCGGCCGGAGCTTCGAGTGTGGCGGGAGCACGGCCAGAGGACGAATGGGAGAAGGAGGACAAGGGGAGAAGCTCGGCGAGCTCACAGCGAACTTGTAGGGTGGCTCGATGGGCTCGGGGAGGTCGAGGCGGAGCAGATCAACGGCGAGGCAGAGGCTGCATCCGGCGAAGGGGATCGACGAAAGCGACGGCGATGCGACGACTCGGCCCCGATCCAGTGGCGAGTGAGAAGAGGTGGTCCACGCCGAAGCTCCTGGCGCGGTCTCAGGTGACGGGGACGACGGAGAGCGCGCGGGTGCGGTCGGACACGGCGTCGACCGAGGCGTCCATGGAGGAGAGGGAGAGAGCAGAGCGAGAGGAGGGGGATACGGAGCTAGGGTTTCGGGGGTCGGGGGCCATATAGGCCGCGGCTGGGCTGCCCTGTAGTTAGGCCCAGCGCAACAGTAGATGTTAGGCCTTTTCTCTTTTTTAGTTTTCTGTTTTCTTTTATTCTTTTCTGTATGTATTTGGTTTAGCCACAAATTGACTTTTGGAAAATATGTGACTTAGCCGCATAAATACAGTGCAATATCTAGCACTGCCATAAAAATGTTTGGAGATTATTTGGATTCATTTGGAATTTTCATAAATGAGTTTGCATTTTAAATTGCTGAAATGGCACTGCTTTAAATAGGTTAGGGCCATTTAGATAATTTAATTAATGTTGATCCTATTTTTACAATTGCTTTGGAATTATTTGAAATATTATGAACATTTTTGTTCTACTGTTTGGATTACTTTTAATTTTGACTTTATTTTAAATTTGAATTTGAAGTTGGATTACTCTCTAATGCAATTTACTTAGGGTGATCATGATGACATGGCTAATTAATTAGCAAAATGGCAGGGTTAAGATCTGGGGATGTTACAAAAACATGCCAATGGTTCCAGCAAAAATCATTGTCGGTTGTAGCTTTTCGTCTTGTCGATCCCAACATGCCGTCGCCACCCCTGCATCACCATCGTAGCACATCTCCCTGCCTATCCCAACAAACACATGCCGCCGGTTCCTACAAAAATATTTGCATGTCACAGCTTTCCGTCTCACCATGCTCGTCTCCACACGCAGCTGACAGCCGTCGCTGCCGGCCGTCGAATGCATATCCACCATCTGACGGTTGCAACTTCGCTAACCGGTGGTTGTAGCTCCCGTTACTGTCAGTTGCATCGCGTTGTGGTGCCTCCTGCAGCAGCGCAGCTCGTGCGTTCATCCTTGCTGCCCGTCGCCACAACGCCCTGCTCGCACTTGCAGCCGGCTCGTCGCCTGCCCCCCGCATTCACACTCGCAGCTATGGCCAGCAGCGACGCTGGACGAAAAGGAGAAAAAATGTGCTGCGAGGGAGAGGGAGAAGACGAGAGGAACGGGAGAGAACGGATGGCTGGCGGTTTCCTCATGAGATAAGGATGAAGGAGGGGATTGAATCGCCTGGATGCATGTGTTAGGGAGGACGGGTAGATGAGTCGCGATCGAACGATTCACGGGCAACCCGGCGCAAGCTTCCGCCGGCAGCCTGAAAGGAATCGTTTTCCTTGTGTAAAACTTGATTAGTTTCAATCTAGTCCATCATAGTTACGTCAGTAACTTTGTCGATCGACATTCTCAAAGCAACATCCAAAGCCATTGGTTTTTATATTGATCTTCAAAAGTAAACATATATTCATATATTAAATTTAAAATTTTAAGATATAAGCTCATATACAATATATATTGAAAATTAAAATTAAAATGGGGAATATTGAAGATTACATTTTTCTAAACCAAAAGAACTTACTTGGAATCACATGTCAACATATGAAAAATGGCATAGTATACTGAGAACAAGTTCTGTATCGTGCTCAAAATAAAACATCTTTTCATGCTAGACCCTGTATTCTATTTCCCCCGTCGTTTCACCAGGTTCAGACATAACTCTTCACAAAACAAAAGGTAGAGATATCCATTTGTCGAACCAACATCACCTTGATACAGAGGAGATCCATTGTCTCCATAGGGACAAGTCACTTTTTTCTTCTCCATCAAAAGCTTGCTTGATTTCACTCGTACTACCACTTATGGTACTATGCATCAACTTACATAAACTTCTATAGTTGTTTGCCTATTAGAAGAACACTACGTGAGGAATGTCATGTTCCAAGGACATTTTTCTGTTCTACCTGAACAATATCTTAGTATTTTTTTGTAGCTTTGATGGGCAGAACCTGAGAGTTATTGCAAAAGCATGATAACATAAAACATGTTGAAATCACCATTTGGAGGGGGACTTAAGAATTGCAGGGTCCTTCCACGACTCATGCATTTTTTTTGGCTAAATCACTGTTAGACCATTATATGCTGCAAGATATGCTTCAAAAAATACTCTATAGTCCATCGCAAAAAAAAAACAGTCTATAGATTTTCCTTAAGAAAAACAACAGCCTCTAGAACTGTATTATCTTCTATTTTCACTTTTTTGATACATCATGGCAAAAAAAAAATTGCAATTACTCTCACACATTGTAGAGAGATAGTAAACCAGCAGGTTAACAAAAATCTTAATTTATACACCATGGATTATGGATTTTTTTTTGATAAAGCAACCTACCTTTAAAGGGATGACCATGAGTACGTGGAGCACCTAAATCCATTAACCATGCATCTCTAGAAAGGCATGTGTATATTCTCATCTAGCAAGATCTGGACGTGCTACACCCACAACACAGCAAGATCAGGGAGTGCCTTGGAGGAGGAGGAGGGGGGCGCCAGCGCCATGGCGGCAGCGGCAGCAAGGACGGAGACATGGAGGAAGCCGGATTCTGACGTGGCCGCAGTGCCTCCCACGGCCTCGGCCACCATGTGAATCAGTTCGAGCCGGACGTGGCAGAGGCGCGGGCGTTGGTTAGCATTAGAATGCAGCGGGCAACAGCGACGGCGAGGCCGGTGTGGTCCTTGGCGGCGCAGAGCTGCGTGCAGGACTGCGCGATGAGGGGGAAAACTCGTCAATGATGCAGAGGAGCGCCTAGAAGTGGGCTAGCGCTAGCGAGTTCTGGCCGGAGTTGGAGGTCCAGGACCGCAATGGGTGAGCCATGGCGGCTTGGGTTAGGGCATCACATCGAGGAGGATGAGGCGGGGATGATATTGATGTGGATGGGAGATTGGGATGAGGTTGGTTTCTTTAGAAGGAAAAAATTGCGTGGAAGAAAACTGGGAGGACAGGACACGCGGAGAAAAATCGGTGCGGGCGATGGTCTTCAATTGACGGGGAGTACCAACAAACGAACGACCTATGGACTGCCTTAAAAATTAAGTAGGTAATATGTATAATACTTTCACAATAAGATTTGCTTGTCATGTTTTACTTGTTAATTTCCTTAAAATCCATTATTTGTTTTCTGAAAATCTATTGTTTGTTTTCCAAAACAAATTGCATTAATGAGAGAGATCGGTTGATTTGGATAAGTTAGGAAAGTTAGATCCGTGATCTTTTGTACGTTAGGAAAGTGCTGATTTTTTGAAAGAAAAGAGTGGAGAGAAAAATAAACCAATGCATTAGAAAACCAGTGGGATGGGGTGGTGGGAAGTGGGACGAAGAAAAACCGGACGAAAATAAACCGTACGAGGCTACCAAGTGCTCCATTAGGAGTAGGGATCCACTAACATAAAGTGCATTGGATTTGCATCTGTTTACTACGTCCTGTCTTTAGGTAGTACAACCAGACTGTTTCTTAACAGAGTATATACCATCCACGTGCACAAACAAACATATGAGGGTAGTAGGCAGTAGCAGCACAGAAATCTGTCCAAAATCTGATTGTCAAAAGAAGAAAAAAGCAATATGTCCAAAAAATTAATCAGAACCCACATGCTAGAATGCCTGACCACCAAAAGTTTAGGGAACAGAACAGTTTCCAAAAGGCAGGTTCAGGTAATCCTAATAACTAGAGGTTAACCATCCAACATCTATTCCCATCAACTACTTCATAGCAAGTAACAGCGGGTAGTAAAAAGTACCAAGTACTAGGTACCTAGGAGGATCTGGAGAGCATTTGCTTGTACAAGCAAAACTAGCAAACAATCGTTTGTTATCGGAGCCATTTCATTGGCAACGGTATTAGAACAATGTACTGTAGACTGATTTAAATCTTGGTGTTGTGCAGTAGCACTATAGCAACAATAGTTGTCAGCAATTGTGTTCGCTCTTTTAAAATTCAAAAGATTACAGGATTCGCATCCTCAATCCAATATGCTAGCAACATGAATGAATTTGTGGCTCCACGCAAATCAGCTGTCAGTCAGTCAGACAGTTTGTTAAGAGAGTATATATTGTCCATCTTTTGAAACAAATACAGGGAGGCAGTAGCCATTTCGAGGGAGCAGAAACTTACCCAGATAATATTTGGCATACCCAGTAACAGATTAAAGTGTATATTTAACAGCACAAGAAAATCGAGCACAAGCAAGTCGACCGAGAAATCTAGAACAGTGTTCCATAAACAAGCTAGTACAAGACATGATCCTTCATAATGAAGATTTGTGTATCTTTCCCGTTAGTAATGATTCTCAAAGCTATGTTGCTTTACAACAAAACCAAATAAATGCAGAACTAGAGCAAGTTCTAGAGAGTTTCAGTAATCAAATTTTATAGGTGTGTGCTTTGAGTGCTCTGCAATAATAGGACTAGAGCAAGTTCTAGAGAGTGTCAGTAATCAAGCAGTGAAATTGCTTTTCATTCTCAAAAACTGTACAAATGCAGGCAACATTACTACATGATTAAGTTTTACTAGTAGACCTGAAGTTCTAGAGAGTTTCAGAATTCTTTCTTCTCTTCTCACTCTTCTTTATTTGTTTATATTACCACAACAAAGTGCATTGGATCAGATCAAGAAATATCATTTTTCTATGGTGAACAAGCTTCCTTCCTTCAATAATTAGTAGTAATCATTAACAAGAAGGCTAAGAACCATGCTGATCCAAGCACACGCCTTGGACTATTAACAGTAACAAGAAAGCGAAGTCTGAAAATGTAGACATGATTTGGTAGGATTTGAGCCAGCATGGCTACCTGCCTTCCTCAGACCAGCACATCAACCTCACACAAGTCAACAAATAAGCCAACTAAACTAAATTGTATTGCAGAGATATCATATCACCAAGGCAAGTGTGTCTGAACTGGTTATTGTACCTCGTGTTTACTAGTAAACATATAGGGGAACGTGGACCAAAAACGAAGCCATGGCTCGAGACATTCGAGCTGGAGCTATATGAGCCTGCAATAACCCAAGTTGCTTCAGTTAGCAAGCATTTGTTTGCTCTCGGAGTCATTTCTTTGCACCATATCAGAAAAATGTAGTGTAAAATCATCCCAATTTTGTGGAACAGCAGTTTAGCAACAGTAGTGGTCAGCATATTACATTAAATTACAGGTACCTTACCTAGTATGCAGTACTTGCTAGCCTGCTCCTTACTAGGCTGCTATTTATTTTTACAGCTATAAGAATTTGAAAGTTGGGAACATATACACACCATAAAAAGAGTACAATTAGTAACCAGAAAGAGTTAGAAGGTTATAAAGATGCATTACTAAGGTATATATATATATATATATATATATATATATATATATATATATATATATATATAATCCATCCTACCACCCGGGGTAGTTACCCCACATGTTCCATATACTACCATGTGGTAGTATATATACTAATTTATCATTTTTAGTATGTTCATATACTATATATAAGATACTCCAAAGTGAGTTACATGAAAAAATTGTAAGTTGACCCCTTGTTTTTATTATATTTGTGAAATACGTACATATTTGTACGTAAAAAAGGGCGTACTCAAAATATGATACATACTAACTAAAGAGTAGTATATGTACTACCTAAACATGTTTATATACTACATACTACGCGTATATACTTTCCGGTTTGATAGATACTACATACAACATACAAAACTCAAGTGGTGGTAACTACCACTGGTGGTAGGAAAATTTTGTCCTATATATATATATGTGTGTGTGTGTGTGTGTGTGAGTTTGTGTGTGGATTTTTTAACACCCGGGGACTATGCCACCCCTCTAGGTGGTAGTGCCACCCCATGTTATCCTCGTTCAATGCATGCGGGATTCAGTTAATGAAGCATGCTAATGATCACACTAATACGGTTCCAGTAGAGTATGTGTTAGACTAGGGGTATCAAAATATTAGGTCATGAATACTTAACCAAAAAGATTCCCTAATAGTATAAAAAGTAGTATAACTTACTAACTTTCTATAATAGTGCAATAAAATTTGTTGGTGATTAAGACTTATATTCCTAAAGGAAGTTCCCTATGAACTCAAAAAAGATTCCCCAAAAAAGATTAATGAGTATACACATGTATCAACATTTAACCTTGTTAATACTTAGTGCTATGAACTCGTCTTAGTGCAATTAGACAAATGGAAGAGTAATCAATGGCAGACCTAAAAGATGCTACACGGATCTCAAAGCCAGATCAGACGGAAACCAGAGGGGTGGCAAAGACATAATAATCATATATCATGGTACTTGTCAGTCATCTCTTTGTGTCTAGGCTAGAAAAGAATGTATCATGTAATAGCAACATACATGTTGACAAGAATGTGATCTCCAAGAGTCAGGAACTAATAAGGTGAAGATAGATATTAGAAACATTACTTTTTGTGAGGATTTGTAAGAAAACACTATACAGATAAGTAGAGTGATCTTGTCACCTACAGTTGTTGACATACAGTTTAAAGGTTCGCTTGCCATTCTGGTACCTAATGTAGTTTCAGAGACCATACAAATAAAAAGGTATATTTCTAAAGCTAGAATGGCAGGAAGATTCATAACATATGAGAAGGTAAACTGAATGTCGTGCGAGGAAGCATACTATTTGATTATTATTTCTCCTACATAGGACTAATACAAAATTTCCAGCGGAGTGGCAAAGATAATTGGTGTGCTTCTAGTGGTCCAGAGACAGATGAATGCAATATTATGAGCAAACTGAGCAGAGGAACAGCCTGAAGCACGCAGCGGAGCACATACAAGATGGAACAGGGCTGGGATGAGATGCGGAGGGGATGAGCACGCAGCGGAGGAGCCATGGATCCATTGCCGCGGCCGCGCGCTGGCAGAGGGAAAAGCCCGGGACAGCGGCAAGGTACCTTGCGTCGGCCGGCTTAGTCGGAGGCGACGCAGCGCAGGCCGCCGGCGTCGCAGGTGAAGAAGATCGATGCGTCGGAGCGGCCAGGGACTCCGGTCGCCGGAGATCCCTCAGACGGCGGCGGCGGCGGCGGGGCATTGGGGATTTTCTTTCGGGGTCGGCTGAGAAGACAGAGAAACAGAGCGATTCGTGGCGTGGCAAAAAAGAAAAGAAAAATGGCACTGTCTTCTCAAACAAACAAAAACCTTATTAGCTCCTGTATTTATTTTTTCTTTTGACCAAACAAACAAAACCTTATTAGCTCGAGTAAGTAATTTTGATAATTTTGATTTAAGGTGAGGTATTATAGAACGCCGACAAGGCCTCGGTGAACCAAGGCGTTGGGAAAACACGTGAAACTTATTAGTTAAGTTGAAGGATGATAACACGTGAAACGTTGCATTATGTCTAGGTAGGAGCATAAAATAATAGGACTGTAATAACCATCAAACGTTCTGTTTTTTGGCGAGTATCCGGTGAAAATGACTTTTCAGTGAAAATCTGTAAATTTCTATCCTGGACTGTTTGATCGATAGCGGACATCCTGGATCAAACGTGGGACTGCTAATAATCTCTACTATCTAAAAAAATACATAAGGTTCCTTTTCCTGCTGAACGGACCGCGTTCTGCCTGTCCTTCGTCTGCCTCGCGTCACGCATGGTTTCGTCCGACACCCCACGTCAATCACGCACGGCTCCCTCCATACCACGATCTCTTCCTAAAAAATCCCCATGTACAGCACAAGAACCGTCCGCCCGTCCCCGCCTCCATGCTCGCACCGTCAATCCGCCTCCGCACGCATCTCCAGAGCCATGCTTGCGCCGATCTACACCTGAATTCGCAGCCGCGGCAAGCATCCTCCACAGCTGTGATGTGGATGGAGGCAACTACCACTACACCCAGATCGTGCCCATGCGACCATCCACCTGCGGGCTCTGGCCGGAGCGGCGATGCGAAGACATGGAGGAGACTGAGCGACAGGGCGTGCGGCTGGTAGCGAGCGCAACCTTAGGGGCCACTTCGTGTGAGCGCCTCGAAGCACATGTCTTACGCGATCTCGTCGGCCACCGGAAATATAGGAAGGAGAGGCGTGCGCAGGACCCCGACGCGATCTCGTCTCCAACGCCGACGCTGCACATCCTGTGTGCTCGAGTAAATAGCATAAAACTACTACAATTCGGGCTAGGGTTACAAAAACCTACCGGTTTTTAATTTTTCTCTGATAACTACTAAGTGAGGGGTCGGCTGTTTCAAAAAACCCAAAACGTGCGCAACTAGCGAAATAAGCCGTTTTCTGACCGTCTGGACCCACCGGTCAGGCCACGTGGCCCAGCGCGCTGACGGAGCGGCCATTAACGGCCGTTACAACGACCGCCCGGTAGGAACTGGGCCAGTCGAAACCAAATAAGCTGGTCGGGCCGCCCTCGCTCTCACTCTCCCCCTCCTCTCCCCCGCTCTCTGACCTAGGTGCGATGGCGGCGCCGTAGCCAAATGTCGTCAGCGGCGAGCCTTTGGGCCAAGGCGGCACCGTCAAGGAGGGTTGTGGGCATTCAGAGGTTGAGAAATGGCTAGGCAACTCGAGTTTCCCGACGCAGCAGTCGCCGCAGCCATCACCGCCCGAGGTCCAGCTAGATCCGGCATTCCGCACGGCTAGGGCAGTGGCGAAGTGCATCCACGCGGATCCAGAGGGCGACCACAGGTGTGCGTCGTCGTTTGGTGGAGTGAGGTAAGTAATTTCAGTACCATTCATAGTTTTAGTTCAAATTTGTAAATTAGGGTTAGATGATTATAGTGACTTATTAGGAAACAAGTATTCTAATTAGGGTTAGAAGATAGTGCAGTATTGCAATGAGCAGTGTCATTGTTTGTTGGCATGCCCGTGCATATTTTTGGTTATGCCACTGTATTTAGTACCTTTTTTAGCAATGTTCAGTGCATTTGGTCAGTGTTTTAAATTACAGCAAGTAGTTGTTTTAAGTTTCAGTGGCTTTATAATTAATCTGCTTCTTTGTTTGTCAATTTAATCTCCTACAGCTTAGATGATGAGGTTTGGGAAGTGAGACTACATTTTCAAGGCAGAGATAATATGGAGAGAAAGTTTTCAGTTTCAGATATCAGTTATCTGACCTTATTAGCACTGGTTGAGTTGGAGGGGTATGGATTGGATGCTTTTTTGACTTATGTTAAGGAAGAGGGAAAGAGCTTGGAGGGGGTGGAGGTCCTGGATAGTGAGGAGAAAGTAGAGGAAATGCTTGACATATTTGTTGATAAGAAGCTCATGAACATCACTGTCAGAAAAGCTACTGATCCAAGCCCAGCAGATGTTAATATGGATCACATCTTGCTTGAGGAACAGATTCCCATTAGAAATGTTGGTGAGCCAATTGTTTACAGTGTTTCCCAACAAGGTGTCCTCTATCCAGCCTCTAATGCAACTTTGCCACCAGTAATCCCTGATGAGCCCTATCTTAACACACAACAGAGCTATAATTTCAACCAGGGGAAAAATGTTGTGGAAGAAGAAGAAGAAGATGTAGAACTACAAGATGAAGATGAAGATGAGATGGACAAATCCTCTTCATATTTTGAGTTTTTCAGGGGTGATTACAGAGGGCAGAATATATCATACAAGGCTTGGGCTAGGGGTGAAGATGAGGCTGGCACAGGGACAAGCCATAAGCAGAGGGAAGAGGAAGATACTGCAGAGCACTATTGTGGAGCTAACTCAGAACCTTCTGAGTTTTGGGAGGAAGATCAAATCCTTTCTGAACATGAAGAAGCAGAGGAACCTTCAGTTGTACCTCAGAAAGGAGCAAAGAAGTTTAAGCCAGTCAGAAAACCAGGCCCAACTAGCAAGTCACACAGTGAGCCTGAACACATCAAGTTTGAAGATTATGTGCCTGAACCTGATGAATACTGCTTTCCAGGTGATTTTGGCCTTAGTGATGAAGAAGAAGTTCCAATATTGCCTTCTGGAAGGAAGAGTAGGGTGAAGAAGAAGAAGGAGAGGACATGGTATGATCCATCACTGCCTGATGCACATGAGCAGTTTGCAATGCATTTATGCTTCCACAATGTTGTGGAGTTCAGAGAAGCACTTAGAAAACAGACCTGGTTGTAAACAACCTTGGTGAAGTTTTCAACAGAATGATATTGGATATTAGGAACAAGCCAATCAGAACTATGTTGGAGGGTATAAGAACAAAGTTGATGATCAAGTTTCAGAAGATCAGAGAGAAAACAGAGACATGCTGATGGGAGATCGCACCAACCTACTCAGAAATTTAGAAGCCAAGAAGTGGGCTAAGTATTGTGAAGCATACATGGCAAGTCCAGGCATCTGGCAAGTGACTAGTAGTTCTGAAAACACATACTGTGTTAATTTGAACAAGCATACCTGTGAGTGTAGGAGGTGGGACATGACAGCTGTGCCATGCAGTCATGCCATTGCTGCAATGCAGAAAGTGAAGCTACATCCTGAAGACTTTGTCAACAATTTCTTCAAAAAGCCCATGTACTGTGAAACATATAAGCACATAATTTTCCCAGTTCCAGGTCCTGACCACTGGCATCATACACCTGGAGATGACATATCTCCACCAGTGTTCAAAGAAAAGAAGGGCAAAAAACAAACTGCCAGGAGGAAAGGTTTATTTGAGGTGCCAGCTAAAAAGGACACCTCAAGAATTGGTACTGTGACTTGTAGCAACTGCAAGAAGCAAGGGCATAGGTTCAACAATTGTGGTGACCCTTTGAAGCCTCAGTTGCAGATGAGGAAGAACAAGCGCCAGGTAATTTCAGACACTTTTATTTCATTTCATTGTCTCATTCATTTCATTACTTACATTGTTTCTTTATTGTGTAGGAAAATAGAGCAAACTACTCTGAAGCTGGTTCTTCTATGGCTGCAAATGCACAGAGGCCTCCAAGAGTACATGCTGCTTCTGCACCTGAACCAAGACCAGCTGCAGCAAGAGTTGCAACTTCTACACCTGCACCAGGTCCAGTTGCTACTTCTAGGTCAAAGAAAAGGCTTGCTTCCATTGGTCCAGTAGCAGCAGAACCAGCTAAGAGGAGCAGGACCAACACTTCTTCTCCAGCAGCAGCACCAGCTAAGAAGAGAAGGACCAACACTTCTTCTCCAGCAAAGAGCACCAGATCATCAAGAACTTCTCCAGCAAAGAACACCAGGTCTGCAAGTGCCCAGAGAGATGGCTCAATGACAAGAACATTCATTGCACCAAGGCAATCAGCTTCAACTATTGTCCAGGATGGGTCAAAGTGGATCAGGAAGCCAAGTGGGAAATTGAAGGACTATTTTTATGCAAGTGGTAACTAGCATTTGTGTGTCTGAACTTGAGTTGAATTGCTATGGTTGTGTTTCTGCCAGTGAACAACTATGGATGGATGTGTCTCTTTAGGTTGAACTACTATGGTTTGTAATAATTCTACTACCTTGTGTGGTTTCAGTCAGTAAAACTACTTTTAGTTCAGTGTCAATTCAACTGTGAGCTGTGAAATTAGAACTGTTGTCTGCATGTCCTGTTTGTTTGGTTTCAGTCATTACAACTGCTGCTTGCCACACTAAGTTTGTGATAGTAACAATGTTATACTACAACTGCTGCTAGTCATGTTTCTCTGGTTTGATTCATTGCAACTGCATCTCTCTATGTCAAAAGAAACATTCATTCAACAGAATATTAGGAACAATTATACATTCAATCGAAATAAAATGTGATACATTGATTCAGAGAAAGATAGAAACAATGATTCAGAGATAGTCATTCATTGATTTAGGGATACATTGATTCTCATATCACTCTCTCTCTCTCAAACAAATCTCACAACTACAGCTCCACATTCTCTCTCAAACAAATCTTATCTTAGAACAACTACTGGCCCAGTTCTTCCATCGTAACGATCAAAGAAACGACGCCACTTGGCCTTGGTAGCTGGATGTGGAGCCATGACAGCTCTAACCCTAGCCCACCTGATGATCTGGACAGAGCTCCTTCTCCTGCCGCCGGGGAAAACAAGCTCCTTCTCAGCCGCATTGCAAGTCTCCAGCACCTTCTCTGCAAGGCGCCTCTTGAACTCTGCCTCCTGCTCATCGGCGGCCTGCTGTGCCCTCTCCCTGCGCCTCCTCCTCCTCCTCTGCTCTGGTGCTGGAGGCCTCACCTCCACGGCCTCCCCCTCCTCCTCTGTGACATCTCCTAGGTCTGGATCCATCTAGGTTTGCTGGCGGCTGGTGGAATGAAAGGGAAAGAGGGGGGGGGGGTGGGGAGGGGGTTATATTGACAGTGGTGGACATGTTTGGGTTTAGGCAGGCCTAGGGTTGCATAAAGTCAGAGGAAAAATGGGTCATAAAGCCCAATAAAGCACTAGATGTAAAAGGATGTGATTAAAGCTAACTCCATGACAGAAAATAGATAGACAAATCATAAATGATCCATTACAACATACTTAAGTAGATAGCATAGAAGATCCATTACAAGAAACTTAGGAACATAGCAAATATGGTTCATACATAAGATACTAGAGTTCAAATGCACTTCCAAAGCCTAGGTTAACTTCACATTCCCCCAAAATGTACACCCATATCTTCACTTGACACAGTTAGGCCACATCCTTATACAGGCCTTGGATGTACTTCACCACCATAGCCGACACTTCAAGACTCAAGGATGGCCTTGATTTGCTCTAACTTCTCCTTGCTGCCATAGCCATCTTTCAGCAACTCAGCAATAACTTGCTCAAGCTTTGTCTTTTCCTTTTTAAGAAGATTTCTGTCCACTTCAACATCCCTCATAGCCTTCCTGGTGTTCTTGATAATGTCAACTTGGCTCTGCAAAATGCACCTCTGCTCCTTGGCAAGTTTAAGCTTTTCCATCTGCACCTCCAACCTAGCTTTCTCCTCTAGCTCCTTCTTCTTAAGCAAGCTGTACTCAATGCAAAGCTTGTCATTTTCAGTCTTAAGCTTGGCCAACTGCTGCTCAAACTACTGCTTGTCAAGTACCCTTCCACAGTTCTGCTCATGGAATATTTCCCATAGCTTGGACAAACATCTCTGAAGAACAGGAGGCCAAGGCTTGTCAACCCACTCTACAACACCACAATTCACATCATTTTCCTGCATTTGTAAATTATGAAATTATAAACTTATTACACTGCCATTATTAAGTTGGAATTTTCTAACAATGAATAACATAACTGAAATATGATAACTTATTACACTGCCATGATTAAGTTTGGAAACTAACAATGAATAAGATAACTGAAATATGATAACTTATTACACTGCCATATGCCTATTCAAACATTTGCTAAGTAGTTTGGAACTTTCACTCAAACTGTTGCCTCATGTGGTGCACTGAACATCCACATGTAACAAAAAAAAATTGTGCAATCAAATGTGGTGCTGCAACAGTAAAAAAGTTAAGATTGACATATAACCTGGACTGGCAGCCATAGAAACGCCTTCCAGTTAAAGTGCCTTCAAAAGCCACACACTTAACAGGCCTCATGTGGTGCAGAATGCATTTGGGTTCAGAAAGCTCAAGTTGGCCACAGAAAGGGGCTCCACAATGGTGTCAGGTTCCTCCTGCATCCACAAAATCACCAACACTAGTTTTAATCACCACTCAAAGCACAATAAATTTGAACTATGCATTAACCCTAACCCTAACCCTAACCCTACATAAATCCCCAAATCAGCAAGAACCCTAACCCTACATAAAGATGAACCCTAACTTAGCTAAATCCTGCAACCAACCCTAACCCTATATAATCAAGATCCATATCAGAGACACAACAATAACCCTAACTAAGCAAGATCCATGGCATTAGCCTCGCATTTAACCCTAACCCTAACCCTAACCCTAGGTGGCAAGGAAAAAACTTACCATAAGCCCCATGTCCATGCTGACGACCTCGCAGTCATCGTCGGAGCTCGTTTCCTCGTCGTTCCAGGAAGGCATGGCGGCAGGGAGGTCGACGACCTAGGCTACCGTCGGCGGGCGGCGAGCTCGGAGTGAGCAGGGAGTGGAGCAGGGGAATGGGAGCAGGGGAGTGAGCGGGCAGAGGTGAGCGACCGACGAACTGGGTATTTATTACCCAGTTCCGACCGGGCGGTCGTTGTAACGGCCGTTAACGGCCGCTCCGTCAGCGCGCTGGGCCACGTGGCCTGACCGGTGGGTCCAGATGGTCAGAAAACGGCTTATTTCGCTAGTTGCGCGCGTTTTGGGTTTTTTAAAACAGCCGACCCCTCACTTGGTAGTTATCAGAGAAAAATTTAAAACCGGTAGGTTTTTGGAACCCTAGCCCGAATTGTAGTAGTTTTATGCTATTTACTCTGTGTGCTCTTGCGTGAGAATGAAGAAGATCAATCAAGCTTGACGTGGCCAGCTTTGCGCGGCAACCCTGTTGTTTATCACCCGGTAAATTATGTCCCCCGTATTATCATTGTTATTGCCATGATATTTTATATTTCTTCGAGCTTCACTTAAACTTACTATCACCGGCCGGTGTCTTAATGAGAGCTTGGCATGTGTTTGAAAGACGTAGGTGCAGTTTGGTTGCTACTGAAGCTGACGATATTTGTGCTGCGAGCGTTAGTAATTGTCCTCTTAAAATTCTTTAAGCTAACCAGTCTAATACATTGCACTAGGAAATATTATTGTGTATAACTGGACATTGAATTAAATTTTTTTTTTGCGGGCAATTGGACATTGAATTAATTGGTGCAACGAATTTGAGAGGTTGGAGAAGTATTGTGCAAGGTAGAACTAGAGAGAGGAATATGTGTGCCCACGTTGCAACGCACGGCCACTCACCTATATATATAATTTTTTCTCTGTTTTTCCATCCCCTCCTGACTTTCAGCAAACCAATCTTTGATAACTCAATAAACCAGATCAATCTACGATATATAGCAAATAAATTTACGGTCCATAAATGAATTATTTTTTATGATAAACCTGATACCGGTTAGACATCTTTCGTAACTAAATAAATAAGAATAAATTCCCTGTCTATAGACAAATAAATATCAATAAATCTCTTACCTATTTCATCAGTTTAATAAATGATAAATCAATTGTGCTTTGTATAATCAAAATATACTTTATTTATTTTGCATCAAGATTTGTCCCGTATGATTGTCTTTTTTTTTCCGGCAACGCACGGGCACATACCTAGTCCACTTAAACACAATTTACCAAATAACCCCCTCTCTGTGTTCACAGACAGTTGAATAGGACTTGACACCTCGTGCTGCTAAGATCAGATCGTTTCCACCGTCTTGAGCGCCGCCGCGATGCACCCTTGCCCGGCGCCTAGCGCCTGCCCTCAGCCGGCCGCGGCCGGCCCTCTGCCCATCGGGATGGGCCTTTCGTCGTTAGGGAGTGGCTCTCCGCCAAGCGCGACTCTCCCTCTGCTGGCTGTGTCTCTTGCCATGACGCCCCTCCCGCCGATAGCAATGGGGCCTTCACCGTCTGCGGGTCACCCTGCATTGACCATGGCTCACCCTCCGGCAGCCGTGACTCACCCTTCAGACCACTCGTCTTCGTCTCCGCTGCCCTCTGCAATTCTGTCCCCGGACATGCCTCTGCCTCTTCGTAGTGATGTACAGGTAAGCCAGTAGATGGAGCATTAACCTAGAATTGTAGCGACCATAGTTTACTACCACCATATGAATGACGAGTAGCAAATTGGGTGTCACTAATTAAGTGACTGATTTTCGGTAAAATGTGAGCACACTACAGAAGACGCACATGCTTTGTCTACCATGAGCAGTGTGCAGCCGGTCATGAGAATGCTTTGGCTGCTCCATGCCAATTATTTTCATCGTTATTGTCAAGCATAGCAATTCTTTAAAAAAAATCACAACGCAAGAGAAAGCCATAGATCAACCAGTGTACAGAGGACAGCTATTACTGTACAGTACATGTATATTTGGTGGATGTTGTTGTTCCTCAATTGATAAGAACTAATCATGCCAACCCGGCGATGTTGCATTACAGATGGAGCATGAACCGGAGCTTGTCAATGATGGAGGGAGCCATCATGTGGAAATTCTGCCTCCTCCGATCAATCTGGAAAACTTTAGTACACCGAAAAAGAGAGCTACAAGTGGCCCATTTTGTTATCATTATCATGACAATTTCGCTCAAAATTTTCCTACAATCATTGGCTTATATGACTGATGGGTGTTTTAATATTTAGGGTTCGTCATGTACACCTCACTGTTATGACAACGTAAAGCCGACCGTAGGTATGACATTCGAGACTATGGAAGATGTCAAGAAGTTTTACAAGGCCTATGCACATAGTGTTGGATTTTCAGTGAGAATTGGACAGAAAAGGACTGTAGATAATGTGGTGGTTTGGAGGCGATTTCTTTGTGCTAAAGAAGGTTTCCGAACGAAGAAGGAGGAGGAACAGAAGAAGGATCTGAAGGGAGAGAACGTAAGAACGCATGCAAGAAAGATTACTAGATGTGGTTGTGAGGCCATGATAACTGTCAAGCGTACGGAAGATGGCAGATATTGTATATCACATTTTCATGAAGAACACACCCATCAATTTGTCACACCTAGCAAGCAACATTTAATCAAGTCTAACAGAGAAGTCAGTGAGAAGGCCAAGACACACTGTTCACATGTCATGCAGCTAGCATTGGCACATCCGGGGACTTTTGGTTGCTTCGTGTTGGTGAGGGTGGATTTGAGTTCATGGGGTGCACAAAGAGAGACCTGCAAAATTATCACCATGACATGAGAGGTACTTTCAAGGATAGAGATGTTCAAATGTTCATTGACAACCTTAGAAAGAGGAAGCAAATCAACCCAAGATTCTTCTTTGAGCATGTTCTTGATGGAGAAAACCGATTGACACATGTGTTTTGGGCAGATGCTTTTTGTAGAAAGAATTATGCTTTGTTTGGAGAAATTGTGTCTTTTGACTCCACATACAACACCAATCAGTACAAGATGATATTTTGTCCGTTCATGGGAATAAATCACCACATGGGATCTGTTTTCTATGCTGCTGCCTTGATTGTTAATGAGAAGGTAGAGTCATATAAATGGGTGTTTGAAACATTTTTGAAAGCGATGGATGGGGTAGCACCGAGGCTTATAGTAACTGATGAAGACGCTAGCATGAAGGATGCCATTGGCGAAGTTATGCCAAAAACCATCCATAGGTTATGCATGTGGCACATAATGAGAAAACTTCCAGAAAAAGTTGGTCCTTCATTGAGAGAGGACGAACATTTCTACAGTTCAGTTCACGCGTGTGTATGGGGCTCTGAAAACCCAACTGAATTTGAGGCAAAGCGGTCTTCCATGATTTCTAAGTTTGGACTTGAGGATAACACATGGTTCACTAGGAAGTATGAAATTCATGAGTCATGGATACCGCCTACTTCAGAGGTGTATTCTTGGGTGAAACTCTAAGAACTACTTCAAGGTCAAAGAGTGCTAACTCGTTCTTCAACCACTTTATTGGTTACAAGCATGCTTTTGTGGAGTTTTGGATTCGGATCGGTACAGCCCTTGAAGAACAACGACAAAATGAACTCAAGGCTGACCATGATTGCCTCAATTCCACACCTCCACTGATTAAATCATGGGAGCTTGAAAAGCATGCAAGCATGTACTTCACCTATGAGGTTTTCGAAGCTTTTCAGAAGGAGGTGCATGCATCTAGAGAACATTGGTTGATTGAAAACATATCCCAGGAAGGTGATGTGAAAATCACAGTTGTAGGTGGTGACTGCTCTTCAAAGTCTAGAGAAGTTCAATTCAATATACCATCCAATAGTGCGCACTGCTCTTGCGTGTTATTTGAGACACGTGGAGTTCCATGCCGATATATCATCATGGTTTTGAGGGGTGCAAAGTTGAATGAGCTCCCTAGCCAGTTCATTCTAGAAAGGTGGAAGAAAACGGTTAATAGGAGGGCAATATACGATAGCTATGGCAACTTGCTTAAAGAGAATGAGAGTACTTCTTTAGATTTGGCCAAGAGGAAAATGGTTTCTGAGATACACCAAACATTGGATGATACAATCAGGTTGGCCGAACACTCTTCCGAAGAATTGGAAGCATTAAGAAACGGACTCCTTGGCATGAAAAGAAATTTATCTCAAAGGGTTGCTGCCAATAACTCTAGTAGACAAGATGAGTTTGAGGCATACATTGGTTGTACTATGCCTAGTGAAGTTGAAATCCATCCACCAACTGATGTCCACACAAAGGGGAGATGCAAAAGAATTAAGGGGCACTTAGACAAGGGTGGAGAAGGGAAGCAAAATAAGGATGGAGGTGGGAAGCAAAATAAGAATGGTGAGGGGAAGAAAACTGCCGGAGGACCCAAAAAGCCTCGCACGTGCAAGGCGTGTAAGCAGGTTGGCTTCCATGATAGTCGTACGTGTCCTAACAAGAACCAAGAACCATAAAGGTAGTTGCCATATAAAGATGATAATCGTACATACAAATGACCACTATTTCATTATTCAAATGTCCATTCTAACTGTTTTGTTCATGTTTATGTGCAGCTTCTTTTATTTCATTCATTCAAGGCAACCAGCTGCTTTTTATTTTGGTCTAGTACAACTGTGCAAGATGGAATTCAAAGCTTCAGTGTTATCTATTTGAGAGCTGCGAAGTTGCTCTTTGAGAGACATGGCTAGTTGCTTATTTGGAACTACAAGTTCATGTGTTCGTGATTTCTGAACGGGCATTGTGCCAATATTTTATCGAGCTTTGTTCCAACTTAGCAAACTCAAACTATGCAGGAATTTTCGAAGTTGTGTATTCAGTCTTTTTTTAGCCTACCCCACACAGATATTTTGCAACGACTCCACCACTCAGTCAATCTAAATCCTTTTTTAGCTAGATACATGTATTGCGAAACATGAGCCCAGTTTACAATATTTACAAGCAAGGTTAGAAATAAACGGAGGGTCAAGCCTCAGCAAAACATTACAAAGCAGTGCACTGTGTTAATTCCTGTACCAGCGAGCTGGAGCATGCAGTTAGGAAAACGACTACACAGTGCCTTGATGTCTCTTGCGCTCAAGACACAATCTGCAGCGAGATGCTTCAGGTTTTCCAGTATGTTCATCACCATCGGAAAACTACGGGCACAACATTTGTACAATTCTTCAGATAACAGAGGTTGTTCTGAACGTTTCTTCAGACACCTGGAAAATTGAGGTACAATTCTTCAGATAACAATGTAGCACAAGGGCAGCCCGCGTCCGCGGTGTTGCCGTGCGAGGCCGACGCATCAGGACGCCACTGTAATGGACGCTACGACCGTGCAGGTCACACCCAGCGTCATCGCGGCGCAGCAGCCCGGAGGCGCTGGTAGTACCGCGCCGCTCTACTTCACCCCGCCTGCTGGTGCGGCCGGCTTGCGCGTCACCTACGCAGGTCCACTCCTCCGCTGGGACATCTTCGTCTTCACCCCTGGGCGGCGTCCTCGCCTCTGCTCCTTTGTAGTGCGAACGCCGCGGACATCCTCGTCTTCCCCGGGCGGCGTCTTCGCCTCTACACCTCGGGAGCCCTACCCGCCGATGAGAGCTACGCAGTGAGCGCCCGCATCTCTGCCGGCGCGCAAGGAAGAAGATGGGGTAGACAAGGCGCCACGCCGGGTTTGTCAAACTCGGGGACACGTCGTGAAAGAAGGCACGTGTTGGTGTTGCCAGCACCGGACATGCGTAGACGAGACGAAGTCGGTGTTGACAAGGTGCTGTCAGGCCTGAGGACACGTCGTGGACGGAGGCACGCGTTGGTTTTGTCAGCACCGGGAATGCGTAAACGGGGACCAGTATGTTAGGGAGCCTATCATGGACCCCTATTGGGCTGGTGCTTCTACGGTTGATGGGCTCAGCCCAATTGCTATCACAGGCAGGTGGCTACAAATATACAGAGGCAGAGCAACGAGCAGGCTATCCGAGGGATCACGGCTGGCACCGGCGGCGGCTCTCCTTCTCCCACCTCTGGCTCTCAATCCTGCCCCTTTCTTGCTTCTTCTATTTCAGCACACTTGTGCTTGTATCCAGCACCTGTACCTCGATCCAAACCTCCATATGCTGAGTGAATCCGGGTGAATCCCTTGAGATGCTAACACTTGGTATTCAGAGCCAGGTTAACCACCCTTCCACCTCCAAAATTTCCCCAATTTTTTTTCCCCAATCACCTGCCATGAGCTCCATCACCGTCTTCTGCAATGTCGATGCACCATCCGCTGGTTTCACCACCAGCGCCGTCGCAAGGACTGAGCAGGAGCTCGGGCCTGGCTGGGTCGAAGATGATGTCTACCCGCCATTGGCTGAACTGCGTCGGGCACTTCTCTCTGATGCGGAGTGGGCTGCTCTGTCCAGTTGGGAGAAGGACCTCTGGGAGATGAGCTACCGGCCGGACTGGGAGAGATTGGCCTGCATCGAGGAAATCCTCAAGTGCACCCCGGCGGCGGAACGGGCACAGAAGCATGCGGGGATATTGGATGGGCTACGCACCATCCGCGCAATTTCCACCAGCCACGTCGACATCCTCCCAAAGCCCGCTGCCCCTGCATCTTACTGTTTGTGTATGAGATGTGACACTACATCTTACTGTTTCAAGCACTTGGTCCATCTAGCTGCTGGAAAATGTCTTCTTTTGATCAGGCATATGGGGTTGTTTCGGGGAGATGACTTGTTATTTGGTGGTCTAGAAATTATACTATCAGTTTGGCTCTTGGAGTGTTTACAATCACTACAGCCAGAGCTCCCATGGCTGACACATGTGGGAATTGAAGTTGAGGAAAGAGGATTGCATTTCGATATTGGAATGATATTACAGGCTTGTTACTACTCTCTGCGAACTCACGACTATGGATGCTATTATCTTGCAACTGGAGATACAAAAAGGTTCCGTGCATCTTGCTTGAGTTGGAAGTCGGAGCTCAAGAACTTGGTTGTACAGAAGTACAATGTCAAGGATTTTTCTGAGCGTCATCTTTGTGGACCTACAGCAAGTTACCTTGTTTTAATAAACTTTGGTGCCATGGGAACAGGGTCCCTTCAAATTATGCAGCAACTTCGTAATACTGAACTGAAAGGAACTCGATTAAGCGAAGATATAAGTGCGAAGTGGCCTAGTCTGCAGCAACATAATACCACCAATCTGTGGAACCTTTCTTGCGGGAATGGGAGGAGCTTCCTGTTTATTATTCATGCATATCTTGGTGGTTTTTGTAGGCTCAAATGGGATGTTCGCATTACAGCGAGCTCTTCTATCTATCTGCTGCTACATATTTCACTCACATTTGGTGTGCTCCTGAATCATCCTAGTAAGATGGGTTTTATTATTCTTGGAGTTTTGAGTGATGCAGATGCTTACATCCAAGAAAGGGAGGCCTATTATGCTGAATGCCACAGTACATTGGTTGCTATGCTGGATATAGGTCTGATGCAATGGATGACCTCTTGGCTGGTTATTCACAATCTTTTCTTCGAGTTTAGGACTTATTTTGCATCGGAGATGGTGAGCGATCATGATAAATTGAGCTCTGAGTTTGTGCAATGGGAAATTGCTTGGGCCACTCGTCTTGCATCAATGAAGCTTTGGTTTCCCTTTTATTATGCTGGACTTGATTCGCTATATGGTTGTGAGAATTTTCAGTGGACCATTGCCTGGTCCCTCAGTTCTCATTCCCCTGTAGCAAGTCTTCAGACTCGATCAGTATGTGTCAGTTTCTTGCTGCAGCATAATTGTTTGTCCATCTACCATGGCATATGGTTCAGGCTTATGATGGGTAAGCTGACCAGTGACATTCTAATGGATAGTGCTTACAAGCTAGCTTGTGCTATAACATATCTGGCCGGTGGGGGGACACCACCATATCTGCCAGTTGTCGACTTCTTTCACATGGATACAAGTTGTTTTGTACTGATCAGCAGTGGTGCTAGTGATTTTCATCCGAGAGCAACCCGAGGGCAAGCTGAACTTCATGTGGAGGGGATTATGAGGAACCAAGCCGTGTGTTCTGTTGATCAATACATTCATCAGCAACTGCTCCTTGAAGCAACAACACTGAGGTATATTATCATTCTTGACAGTCCTCTGGACAATTGCATTGATGTTATACATCTGTCACTGCTCCTACCATGGGATCCTGGTGGCGAGGAATTCTTTGAGTACTTCATGCAGACCAAAGCTGAAAGAAGAGAGGGACAACAAGTCCACAACCTATTGCGTCAACCAGTTTTCTGCTTTGCCCTCACTTGTTCCTTCAAGAAAGTCCCTATCGACCACAAGTTCTACTTCGTCTTCGACCAAGTCCGTGCTGGAAACGACGACCACATTCATGATGCCGCCTCCTTCAACCTTGCTCAAGTCTACTTCAACAATGGCTACCACCGTGAATGTCGACTGTCGTGGGACCCAGGCGACAAGGACTCGGCGCCAGCATCGGCTTGGGGTCAAGCCGAGTTTCAAGGAGGGAGGAGTGTTAGGGAGCCTATCATGGACCCCTATTGGGCTGGTGCTTCTACGGTTGATGGGCTCAGCCCAATTGCTATCACAGGCAGGTGGCTACAAATATACAGAGGCAGAGCAACGAGCAGGCTATCCGAGGGATCACGGCTGGCACTGGCGGCGGCTCTCCTTCTCCCACCTCTGGCTCTCAATCCTGCCCCTTTCTTGCTTCTTCTATTTCAGCACACTTGTGCTTGTATCCAGCACTTGTACCTCGATCCAAACCTCCATATGCTGAGTGAATCCGGGTGAATCCCTTGAGATGCTAACACAGTACGAGCTGTACGCCATGTCGGAGGGCCAGCAGAGATGGACTCGACGACGGTTGTAGCGCAAATTGGCGTGGGGTAGAAGGTGCCTATGTCGCCCGCGGTTGTCGGAGTAGATGAAGTGGTTGGGGAAGATGAGGCAACGATGGAGATGAGCTGGTGATGGACAAAGACGAAGATGTGTATGGCTATGTAGTCGGCAGAACCAGAGGCATCCCTGGGGGCCACGTCGGTTCACCGATAGGAGTGCGGAGGCGGTGCTCAAAGTAGGCGAGGAAGAACCCGACAACGTGACGAAGATCATGCGCGGACGGTAGCGTTCCCACGCCTAAGGAGGCGGCACGGCGCATACCACGTAGGAGTCGACGCGCGGGGACGGCGGCACGGTGCTACAGCCTGAAGGGGCGACGCAGCGGCAGTGCACAGGTGGGGGCGAGAGGAAGACCTCGGGGGCGCCACGACGGTATGACCCGAAGAGGACGACGACGGGGATGGCCTCAGGCCGGCGACGGGTATAGCGTGCCGCGGTGCTACGGCCCGAAAAGGCGATGCAGCGGCAGCGTGCGGGAAGAACCACGGGGGCAGCGGTGCTCAATCGGTGAAGGGACGCGTTGTAGTCGGAACTATCTTCACGGGAGCTGAGAAGGCGCGTGAAAACAACTGATTTTGCTGGGCAGTCGAGTGATTATATTAATCTAATGTCTCGCGAGGTCAAAGAGACGCAGACGACAACAGATAACGACAGACCAGTGAAGCAGCCCCGCGTCCACGCGGGAACACTCGAGCGACCATACATCGGGGCGCTGTGTCGCCAACCATACACGCGATGTGTGGAGTTTTTTTTTTTTTTTGAGGGGATGTGAGTAATCCAAGCTTGCTCGTGGATGGCCTTTATTTAGGTGTGTTTGGGCTGACAGGGTTAGGCGCAATACAAAACAAAAGGAGAGGCGTAACAGAACTCTCTCCATCCCATCCCCAATTCAGGCTCTCCTGCCACTTCACCGCCGCCGCCAGACCATCCTCCGTTCCACCACCGAAGACGCCGCCACACCATTCTCCGGTCCACCGCCGCGGCAGCCGCCATACCATCCTCCGATCTACTGCCGCGGATGCCTCCCCTCCCCGCGGAAGGCCGTTCTTCCGCCCGCATCTGCCTCACCACCTGCGTAGCGCCGGTCTCCACCTCGCCACCCGCCTCCCCACCGAGCTCCCGTACTAGTCCCCCCATTAGGCTTTGCGCGTCTTCACCTCCGGCTGTCCGTACTCCTCTGCTCGCTGCATCACAAGCCCCCTGTCTTCATATCTCTGGTAATACATCACCTTCTTTTCCTGGATCTATGATTTGCTTGCTTTATTTCTTGTGTAGCTTCAAGCTTAGTTGGAACTAATTTAGGCACGTCTGATTAGTACACGGTTGATTTCGACAGATTAGCTTGGGTTGTTCTTAGATGTATGTTGTAGCGTCTGTAGCAACCTCAGTGAACAGCTAACATGTTGTAGCTTCTGTACATGACCCATCTAACTGTTTATTTTTTCTAGGTTGTAGCTTCTATGACATCTACCTGCTATCTATTTTATTTTTGTAAAGTGAATTTAACACGTATGAATCCTAGAATTATATTATCTCTTTCATTTTCCAGAAACATCAGCGAACAGCTAGGGGAGTTGGTCGGCCACCCTTTTCGACGCCATAATTTTCGCAGCTTGAACAAGTATATTGGTAAGTTATAGCTTTGAGCTCTTAAATTTATGTCTGACACAATTCTCTTTGTGTGAATCGTTATTTGTGCTGCTGCCCTTTAGTATGTTATTATTTTTCTGAAATAGCCCCATTTCTGTCAATTGTTATTTCACTATGAATTCTTGGTTAAATAATGGAGAACCGTGATTGGATATATGGTGGCTGGGTGTTTGATCAAGTCCCTTCTAATATATGGCTTGAAGAAACTGCATGATCTATAGACTGGGCCTTATCTTTGCTTTCTGTAGCTGAAGGTGCTAAAATTAAGTGTCCATGCGCCAAATGTTGGAATTATTTTCCGCAAGAAAGGCACATTGTAGAGGAACACTTGTATAAACATGGGTATAAGCCAAATTACAAAACCTGGACAGAACATGGTGAGAGTTTTGTAGCTGTAGGGCTGGAGGCTGTGGTTGCAGGTGTGCTGTGGGCCAGGTCCGAGTGTTAAACAAAAACTATATACGTTCGATCAGCTCTATGCGGGAGCTGAACTGTTATACAATAGGAAAATTTTGTTGATGTCTCGATTTGAAAAGCATGCACATATAGTTTCATTTTACTATATGTTGGTGTACATCTTAAAACCATTATACCAGATTTACGATGCTACCTATGATGACATCGTTTGGTGTAGTACGATTTCATAGCTTTCATAGACCACATACACGGTTAATAGATGAATCTCCACTAGGTATACGCATGTCTCAAGCAAACTAATTCTTCCTTAATATGGATTTCTGCAATAGCAAGCATCTATCAAGCAAACTAACATTTACTTTCTCTAGTTTTGAAGAGGAGCGGGTACTTACAATGGATGACATAAAAGACCTGGAGCGCATAATCATCGGGCACGTGGAACCAAGGGATCTGGCGTTACAACTTCTTCAGGAGATCACCGAAAAATTCTCTGAAAGGAGAAAAATCGGTGTGGGTGGATTTGGAGTGGTTTACAAAGTAAGATTTTTTTGGAGGCTACAACATAAATATCTCGAGTAGAGTAAAATATTACTACTACTTGGGAGTAAAAAGAAGTACTACCTTACTGATGGAACTTGGCCACTGTTTTGGTGTTAGATTTAATCCAATTGCTTACCAACAGGGTGAGCTCCAAAACGGGATTTCTGTTGCCGTGAAAAGGATTATCGTGGGCGATCAAAATCTCGACGACGCTGACTTTAACCGTGAGGTTAAAAACTTAATGAAGATTATTAGCCATCGGAATGTGGTCCGCTTTCTAGGCTTCTGTTCAAATACACATCGTGAACCAATTAAACTGGTAGGTTCAACAGAATTAGTTTTGGCCCAGAGAAGAGAAAGATTACTTTGTTTCGAGTATATCAGCAATGGAAACCTTGGTAAACATATTACCGGTATGATAATGTTGCATTTCATGCAGCTCTTCCCTTTACTTCATTTTTTTTTCTGTTAATGGTACATTTCATGTCAGAGATGCATACATTCTTAGGGAAATACTTCCACTAAGACGGGATATCATTCTGATTATAGCATGTTAGTTTGAAGATTTCACCATTTGTACTTCATTCTTTTTCCCTTTTCTTGTATAGATGAGCTGAGGGGACTCGATTGGAGTACACGCTATGACATAATTAATGGAGTTTGTCATGGTTTGCATTATCTTCATGAAGAAAAAAATATAATCCATATGGACCTCAATCCATCAAATATAATGCTAGATAATGACATGGTACCGAAGATTACTGATTTTGGACTATCAAGACATGATAAAAACACACACATCAGCGGTGCCATTTTTGTAACACGGTAGGCTATGCTTCAAGAGGCCATATTACCTTCTTTATGGCATTTATACTCTTAGAATCATATTGACAGAATCGACATGTCCCATTTTCATGCAGAGGATACTGTGCTCCTGAGTACGTGGAAGATGGCAAGACGTCAAAAAAGGCTGACATTTATAGTTTGGGTGTGATAATCGTAGAACTAGTAACTGGGGGCAGGGTCTCCCCTAGTAATAATGATAATGTAAGGACAATCTCACTCACACTTCTAAGATTAAGGCATATTTTACTGCTTCCATCTCTTGTTATATTTTCTTCCTGGAGTACTCTTTACTATTTTCCTGAGAGTATAAAAATGTCTTCAACAAATATGAAATATTTGATTTAAATACTATGTTGGATTGCATTCAATGTTTTGGTTACCAGGCGGTATTTTTGGTTACCACCCATAATTGTGTTTCCCCGGTCCCCCTCGGTAAATACATGCCATTTTTTGAATTTGTTTAATTTAAATGTTTGGGGTGTTTGTTAATAGTGTACCATCTCGCTCTTCATAACGTACGATGTCTTGGTGCTGTGGTAGAACTTTTCCCTTTGTGTCTCCAGCTCCCTTGTTCGACTCCTGTTTCAACTTTAGGGATATGTTCACTGGGAGTTCACATACTATCCATATCTATATTTCAAATTTTGAATTGAAAATGCATTTGATTTTTTTGGTAAATAATTGTTTGGTATTTTCCAGTAATCGCGGTAACTTCAAATCCCGCCCCTGGGTAAAAAATGTTTGCTGGGTAACCAAACCTTAATTGCACTAGAAAAACATATTTGTCTGGTCCATGCCTAAAACGTACGTTGTATACCTAGTCATGAATAGGTGATGCTTTGGCGGAGTGTCACGAGATATATATTATGCAGAGGGTTGATAGTTTTTTGTTGTGTCGAGGCTAAGTCACTTCTGTGTACACACTGTGTGGCCATCATGGCTCAATACATATGGGTTTGCATTAAAAATATTTCTAGCTGGATACACAATATATTGCAATATGTGCAAATGTTGCACTAATTTTTTATTTATTTATGAAATGTAGGTACTTCGAAGGTGGAGACATATAGGTGGAGTAAAGCACCAACTTTATTATATTACCAGGAGCACCAAATAACTAGATGCATGGAAATAGGGATACAATGCAGAAAAATAGATCCAAAGGATAGACCTTCTATCGGTGATATACTCAATGATCTCCGTGAAATGGAAAGAGATAAAGTACACATTGGTCAGGTAAGCTTGTATGACCCCTTGAATGTCAAGGGCGGTATTAGCTTAGATAACTACTGTTTTGCTAATATCTATTATGTTGTTAAAGTAAGAGACAAACAAACCACCAAGCCGCGTATGCTAAATTATCTCCTGGTTAATCATGCGTTGGGTCTAAATTATAATGTCTCAAATTTAATCTAGCAACCATATAAAGATATATAAATCGTGAGAGTTTGCCATCAGCATCTCCTGTATAAATGCAATCCGTGAGCAAGTAAATAAAAAAGGCAATACTAGAGGGATTCAAGTTGCCAGAGACCTGCCGCCCCCTTGCAGGCAGTTGCATTATCGATGACATCAGCAAGATTATTTAATCTATTCAATCCTTAAGCCTCTCTTCTACGTATGATCCATCTCGAAACTCCCGATTAGCTAAATCATTGAAAAATCATATCCCATTTCAGTGTTTTCCTTTGCGAAATATATATCCCATTTCAGTGTTTTCCTTTGCGAAATATATATCCCATTTCAGTTGGCTCAACAAGACGAACAGGATGGTGAGGTGGTATCTTTTTTTTAGCTTTACTCTAGCACATATATAAAACTACAAAATCATGTTTGCAAAGAGAGCCATAAATAAATAATACATATAAGTGAACAGAGAGAAACGTTAGTGTTGAGGTGAGAGAGAGAACAGTGGAATGAAGTGGGTAACATTATATATATTATATTTTATTTGGTGTTTCTTTCCTTGTTTACTTATTTTCATTTATGTTTTCTGTTCAATTTGTTTTTATTTTTGTTTTTACATTTGTTTTCCTTTTTTCCACTATTTGCTCTCATGTTTAATACCTTTTTGAACATTTCTACCATATGCATAAACATATATTTGTATGGGTGTGAACAATTATTTTTAAAATATGAAATATTTTAAAAACAAATAGGAAGCATTTTGATACATGGATTTTTTGTGTACATGATTTTTTTCTTTCAATACACAATAAACACTTTATTTCATTCGTGTGAAGACTTTTTACCTAGTACGTAAATATATTTTTTTCATTTTTCTGCGATTATACATTTTTCCATTTAAAAACTGTTTTGAGAACATTTTATGTAAATTAAGCAAAATGTCTTCCCGGAATAAAAATTACAGGCTTATTGGACGGCCCTGGCCGGCCCATGTGAGGGCGCCATAAGTGTTTCGCCCCAAGACTATTTGCTGGCCCAAAAGCCTTTGCTCGCTTGCACCAGTTGCAGCTCATCTTACTCATGCCCATTTTTAACTGAACCTCAAATACCAAAATGCGACCGCATTTTTTTTGAAGAAACAACGCATACATTAATTACTTGAAATGTTATTACAATCATTCGTTGCAACATACGCCACGCAGGGCGGAAAACTATTACAAACAACACCATCTGATCTAGTATCAAAACTATGCTTCACATGCGCCATCCTGTTGGCGAGGCGATTAATTTTTGGAAGTTTAAAATTCCGTATTATCCTTGAAATAGACAACGCCTCCTTCAGATCAATAAGAGGTGACCTGTCAAGATTTTCATTTGCAAAGATGGAAGCCACAAAAGGTCAACCAGTCTCTAAAATAATAGGCATGTGAAGAGTTATACCAATGTAGAGAGGTAGGCACGCCCGAAGCTCAGCTTCATTCACACAAGAACATCATCCTATAAAATCCCATGATGAGAGAATGACTTCACCAGAGGAATTCCTAGCCACAACCCCCACGCTGGTTGCGCCTAAACTGTCGACAAAACTGGCGCCAAGGTTGAAATTGATGTAATCAGTAGGGGGAGACTGCCACCCCACATGGTCAACCAGACCAGTCGCACTTTTAAACCCGTCCACCTTTCCTTTCCCTTTGTCGTTACAAACCACCACATCATTATAATTACCGGACGAGAATGACGACCAATAATTACCCACAAAAATTGCAGAAGCCATAACTGATTCCTTAACCTTGCCAAAAATCAAGTCATTCCTCAAATGACATGCTCTCCAGAAGAGAAATGAAATTTGCTCATGCTGCTGCAAGCTGACTAGACCACTTTTTATGAAGTAACAGTCAATAGGCACACTTGCAACTGCAATGTTCTCATCCCAACCTTTTGGCATTAATTATCGCAAACACGTTATGTTCGAGCAGCCATGCATGAATGAACAATCATAAAAAAGGAATTAACACACATCACGGCTGATGCAGCAGTGACATGAACTGAAATTGCGCACGCCGCAGCTGCCTCTCCAGACGTTCTGGAGAAAAAAAAAGTGCACTTTTCAATAATGCATCTCTCTCTTTTCTCGCAGGAAAGCACTTATCTAGACGATGACATGCTCGATATTGAGCCGCTTGAGCTTAAGCTTAACGAGGAGATGTCATGGTCGATTAAGCTAACCAACAACACAACGGCCTATTTTGCCTTCCACATTGAAAGGCCAAGCAAGCAGTACACCATACGGCCAGACAAAGGTATTGTGACACCAGGATGCAGTGAGTGTCTTGTTCAGCTAACAGTGAGGGCACCGCAAGTTACAAAAAATGTTGACAAGTTTATCGTACAGAGCACAAAAGTGAGTGAGGGTCTTAGAGTCAAGGATATCACTCAATATACATTCCATGAAAAGGCCGGTAAAGTGGTTGATGAGGTGGATTTGATGGTTGTGGATGAGTGAGTTGAGGCAGTCTCCCCCAAGGTGAGCTTCATAAAATAATCGTGACATACTACCGAAACGAGTTCATTTTTTAATCTTACTAATTTAATTGTTCATGGTGCAAGGCCATCAACTCTAGCAGCTGTGAAGACTGCGTGCGAGGACAACGAGATCGCCGTCATTTCCACCCACCAGAGAACTTTTCACGTAGTCAACCTGCGAACTTGAAATACCTACTGAGAGTCAGCGACTGAGCCGTGGATGTCACAAGGGGGGCCATGGGCAGCCTACTCCACAAGTTGGGTGAGCTCTGCAAGGGTGAGTTCAATTTAGAGACAAGCATGAAGGAAGACATTGAGTCTCTCTCGGAGGAGCTGGTGAATATGCAGTCATCACTCCGCAAGGTGTCAGAGGTGCAACATGACAACCTGGATGACCTGGTCAAGCTTTGGGCCAGTAATGTCAGGGAGATGTCATATGACCTAGAGGATTTCGTTGACGGCTTCCTCGTGCACAGTGAGCTCGACACTGATACGACTGGATTCAGGGAGCTCACACACGAGATGTGCCTCCTCTTGGACAAGGGCAAGAGCCACCATATGATGCACGACTTGATCAAAGACAAAGGGAAAAAAGTCCAAGATGTTGCTAGAAAGTGTAAAGAGTACAAGGTCGACAATGTTGTACCTAATGCATCTGCCAAAGCTTCCATTAATGACCTACGGAGTTCAGTTATATACAAAGATAAAAAAGAGCTCGTTGGCATTGAAGTGCCAAGCAATGAGCTTATGTGGCTATTTGCGAAGGACGATGATGTATCAAAGCACGATCTCAAGATAGTCTCCATCGTTGGATTGGGGGGACTGGGCAAGACCACACTTGCCAAGGCAGTTTATGACAAACTTAAAGCACAATACGATCTTTACACTTTTATTTCAGATGGTCAGAATCCTGATGTGAAGAAAGTTCTGGAAAGCATCATTGGTAGATTTGTAGATGGTTTTCGTGCAGAGAACTTGGGTGCGCTCATCGAGAAACTCCAAGAATTGCTCGAGTATAAAAGGTACTCGTCATTAAATTGAAGAGTTCAAATTCAATATTTTCTTGATAACTCGGCACACGTTTTTACTTTGTCCTAATTACTCCTTCCATTTCTTTTTGCTCTGCATATTAGGTTTGTTTTCAGTTATACTTTGTAAAGTTTGCTCATATTTATATTTAAAATATCAAGATTTTCAACAATAAATAAATATAATATGAAATATATTTCACAATGGATCTAATCATATTTGTTGGTGCTTATTTAGTGCAAGGTCTCAGTTTCCTGGGTGAAAACCTAAGTCTGACGTTCTTCGGTCATACTTGACAATGAGCATCTTTTTGACATTCCCTTGTTGAAGGCATTGTCTAGAGATTTCTTGGGGTCTTTCTCTGTGATCAAAACCTATGATCTAGCCTCATTGGTTGATCGAGTGAAGTCAGCGCTTGTGTGTTATTCCCTTCATAGAGTTGTCGTTGTTGGAGAATCTTTTTCACAATTCGGGTGTTCCAATGTTGGTGGTTGATGTTGATGTTTCCTTGTTCCAAATCATCAATTGGTCGCTTTTGCAGGGTCTTATCCTTTTTTTAATAATTTAGTCATGTGCATCCTTAGTGTCTTGACTACCATTGACATTGTATCGTTGCAGAGGTTCGTGTGCTTGGTATTAGCTTCATATTCACATATAGCCCTTTATGAAAATAAACTAATGGTTATTGATGTGCGTAAGAGTCTTGTAGTATGACGATTTTTGGGAGATGTCCACAATACACATCCAGGCTATGGGTTGTGGCAAAGAGATTAACAACAATACACTTGTATGGCAGTTCTACAAATATATGTAGCATAGATATATATTTAACTATCACAAAGGACTCAAAATGCGGGGATGCAGATGCTCACAACACAGAGCAATGTGGGGTGGATACATTGTACATTTAGATAGATTGATAGTATCTATTGAAATGCATCCACTTGTAAGAGATATGCTTCATATAGATATAAAATTTATAAATGAAATCCGCTAATTTACTAAGATTCCACTACTACTTTTTTTCTTATATTTGTTGTGGAATTTTTTGCAGATACTTCATAGTAATTGATGATATATGGGATTCCTCATCATGGAAACTTATTAATTCAGCTTTTCCAAGAAATAGTTGTGGCAGTAGAGTGATAACAACAACAAGGATTCATGATGTTGCTATTGCCACTTGCAACGCTGAAATCGAATATGTTTATAAGATCAAACCACTTAGTGAGGAAGACTCGAGAAGACTATTTTTTAGAAGAACATTTGGTACCAAAAAAGGTTGCCCTGATACACCAAGAAAAGAAGAGATTTCAATTGATATTCTGAAAAGATGTGGTGGTATGCCACTTGCTATTAATTGTATGGCAAGCCTTCTAGCTGGTAAGACAGACTCGACCTGGGAGTATGTAAGGAAAACTTTGGGTGCTATGATTGAAGGAAATACTAGTCTTGAAGGAAATATTGGTCCTGATAACATGATGCAAATATTGGATCTTAGCTACATACATCTTCCTGATTATCTCAAGACATGTCTGCTTCATATTTGTATGTACCCAGAGGATCACGAGGTAGATAAAAATGATTTATTGAAGCAATGGGTAGCCGAAGATTTCGTGGTGAGTACAAATGGTGGGCTGGATGCAGAGGATGTTGCAGAAATGTACTTGAAAGAGCTCATCAACAGGTGTATGGTCCAACCTGGGAAGAAAGACCACAACAATGAAGTGGTGTCTTGCAGAGTACATGATATAATTCTTGATCTTATGAGATCCAAGTCAAGTAGAGATAATTTTTCTCATGTAATTGATGGTTCGGAATATGGGACGGCGGCACGTGGACAGATCCGTCGAGTGTCAGCCCACAACTCTGATAAAAAGGAGACTAGAATTTTGGAAACAATCAAGAAAGGGTCACTATCACATGTCCGGTCAGTGTTAATTTACAGATGCTCACGTCTGGGTCTGGCTTGTTTTATGGAGTTGAGGTATGTTCGAGTTCTACACATTGAAGGTGACACATATATGAACCTCAGTGGTATCAATGGGTTGTTTCTCCTAAGATATTTAAAGGTCACAAAAGGTGATGGAGATGGATGTGGGATGAAGCTACTGGATCAAATCGGAGCTCTGCAGCAATTGGAGACAATAGATATCGTTGGAGCTAAATTTCAAAATTATCCATCAGATATTGTTAGTTTGCCCAGGTTATCGCATCTCATCGTGACTGGAATGTATAACAGTGTGATGTTGCCTGACGGGATCGAGAGATTGAAATCCCTGCGCACACTAGGAGGTGTAGATTTGCCAAAATGCTCGGTAGAGAACATCAAAGGCCTCAGTAAGCTGACCAACTTGAGAACACTTCACATTGGTTCGTCGATCTATCATGGGTGGAAGGAAGCGGAAACCACTATGCTGCTTATGGATGCATTGCACACTTCCATCTCCATGCTTTCCGGCAGCCTCAGGGTCCTTACCTTCCAATATGAATCGTTGTACGGAGGAAATTTTTGTCTTTATTCGTACCACTGGAGGAGCAGTGCAATATTCACTCATATTCGGGAGCTCGATCTGGCAGGATGCGAGTATAAAAGATGCCCCGAGTGGGTTGGTCAGCTCCACCATCTCTACAAGTTCACTATTATGGTAAAGGTGGTGTCCAATGGTATGAGTATTGTTGCAGGGCTTCCTTCACTTGCCTACTTGTGGTTGGAGACTAATATTTCAAATGAATACATGGAAGAAAGTATAGTTATCCCTGGCCACGGGGCATTTGAAGCACTCAAGCACCTGATTTTCCGTTGTTCAATGGCGTCACTGACCTTTGAGACAGGGGCTATGCCCAAACTAGAGAAGCTTGAGGTGCGGCTTCGTTACGAGATGAATCCCGAGTTGCTACCGGTTGGAATCCAGCATTTGCCAGCTCCCACCCTAGAAGAGATCAGGTTGCGCATGAACATGAACCCGAAGATCACGTTAACCTCCCGGGACTGGGACATTGACGAGTATTGTGCTTACAGGGATTCAGATGAGAATCAAGAAAACTATAGACAACACAAAGCATATTTGAGGGACCTTTTTAAGGAAGCATTTAATCCGCATCATCCTGGCGCCAGCATCATCCTTCACTTCAATGATGATATTAATTTTGGCAAGGTGGGTGTCACTATTTAAGAAGATGCTGATGATTAAGCGGTAAGCATCACCACCACGTCTCTGCTCAATCCTGTCTGTACGTAGCAGTGCCTACTTTGTAACTTAATACGTAATAATCATGCATGTAATATACTGTATACGCCAGAAAAAGGCTGGCTGTGGTTATTGGTGTATTTGCCTATATATACGTCCTGCCCTTTTCACGGTGCTGATTTGGTTGTTGTCTGTAACTCTGTACATATGGTGACGATGAGCACCAACTTGTTGGTACGAGGAGTTTTAGCCGGCTCCCCCAAGAAAATTCTGCAGCAGCAGTAGCATGTCATATGTCATGCCCTGTGCACCATCTTCTGGCTCCACGAAGCAAAGAGTGAGTGTCATCAGAAATATTGGTGCAAAACGCAGAGGCAAAGAAACAGATCCAAACTGAACTTTTCACAGTGGTACTATGTTATATTTCTTTATTTCCTAGCCTGTGGAAGCATAAATGTTCTTCCTTCCTGTGAATGTGAATAAACAAACTAGAGTGAAATACAGTACAAACATCAGCCGTAAACTTTTAGTGTCATACTAATTCTGGAATCTCTCATGCTCCAGGGAAAGAATTTTGGTAAACTCCATAATATGATTCAATGTTCTTCCATGTGAAGAAACAAGCAATGGAAAAAAAAAACTTGGTTTTTCCAACTCTAGCTTTTGCCCACTTTGCTTGGAGCGTCTCATACTCTGGTCGATCAGCTTGAAAGTCTTCTTCACCAGTTTCTGTTCTAGCATCGTCGTCCTTTAGATCTCCAACACCCGTTCCACGCAGTCGGGCTTGCTGCTCTGGAACTGGGAGTAGACCTCTTCAAACTTCTTCTCCATAAGCTGTAGCAAGCTCACATATTTCTTATGTAGGGAGTGGCATGGCAGGGTTGCAGGCATGTTCCACGTCCTGTTTGCCAGGGGCTCATAGTCTTTAAAGCACTCGAACAGCAGGGCTGGGCCGGCAAAATCCGGCCCCCTGTGCGAACTCTAAAACTGGGCCCTATCTCACACAAAAAATTGAGCTAATAAACAATTCTAATGTATATGACATAATATTTTACATAACAATTGAATATATTAAGAACCATACCTATTTAACTCCAAATTGCATAATGTTTATTTGAACATCGTCATTCTTTTCGTGTTCTTTGAAATGAAACCTTCAATGATATCCTCATAATCAATCTTCTCAAACACTTCGCTCACAAGTGCTATAAATTCAAACATTTTTTGAAAGTGAAGAACATTTGTTGAATTTCATGAACATATTTTAATGCGAAGAATTTTTTTGAATTTTGATGAACATTTTTTATATTTGGTGAATAAATTTTGTGTTAGATGAACTTTTTTTTTAATTTGACGAACATTTTTTTAAGTTGATGAATACTTTTTGGATTCCATGAACAAGTTTTGAATTTGATGAACAAAAAACTGTTCTCGAATTTGAAAAAATGTTTGCGAATACAAAAAGAAAAGGAAAAGGAAAATGAACAAGGAAAAAGAAAATAAAAATTATGAAAATACCAGGAAAAAAAGAAAAAAATACACAGGAAAAAAAAGAAAAAACGGGTTGGGAAGATTTTAGAACATTCCAAAACCGGACTAGGGGGTCTCCTAAAAATGTTTACTTGGGCCGGCACAATACAGGGGTAACGAGTTTGCTCACTACCCAAGTGGACAACACCAAAACATGGGGTGTGGGTCGGGTGTTCTTATTCAGCGTCATACCTGCTGAATGGCGGCTCCTATTTGGCGGATAGGTCGTTGTGGAGCGACCTAGCGCGTACCCCACCTCCCTGATCGTTCGCACAGTGGGCCGACCCATATTTCGGGATTTCACGTGCGTTCTCGCACCGGTTTTGGGAAGGTTTATGATTTGGGGAAGGTTCTTGAATACAAATTTTGTACATCAAGTTCAAATAATGTTCATCGAATTCAAAATTTGTTCATCAAATACAAAACAATTTTCATCATTATTAAAAAATGCTCATAAAAATTTGTTCATCAAAATAAACAAAATGTTCATTAAAATTCAAAAAATGTTCGTTCTCTTGAAATCGCGAACATTTTTAAATTCAAGAATTGTTTTTGAATTCGTGAACGTTTTTTGAAAGTCAGAACTTTTTTCGAAATCTAAAAAAAAAACAAACAGGGGCACCTCGCCTCCACATGGGCCGGCGCAAATTCACCACTGGGCGAGCGAGGCGTGTGCATTACCTCGCTCCCCAGCGCGTAGGTCATGGAATAGGGGCTCCCCTACTGGACAACACCAAAACATGCACCCCCACCTTCGCCAGCGCGCTTTGGCCAACCCATATGCGGGGCGGGCCGCGCCTATTTTTGTGTTACCTTTTATTTTTTGCTTTTTTAACTTCAAAAACATGTTCACGAATCCCAAATTCAAAACTAAAATGATCGGGATTTCAAAAAATGTTCCAAAATTTAGAAGATGTTCACGATTATAAAACAAATGAACATTTTTTGAGTTCGACGAACGAACTTTGAATTTGATTAACAAACTTTAGATTCAGCCACATTTTGAAATTGATGAACATTTTTTGAATTTCATGAATATTTTTAAATATGATGAACGTTTTTTTAATTTTGATGAACATTTTTTGTATTTGGTGAATAAATTTTGAATTCAATGAACAAATGCTGAATTCTCTGAAGATTTTTTTGAACATTTTTTTGAAGTTGATGGACATTTTTTGGATTTGATGAACAATTTTTTAATTTAATGAACAAAAAAATGTTCAAGAATTTGAACATATGTTCACAAAAAAACAAAAAGGTAATGGAAAAGAAAAGGAAAAGAAAATTAACAAAGAAAAAGAAAAAATGGAAATGGAAAAAAGAAAAACCGAATCCTTCCTAAAAATCTGTTGCTTAAGAAGGTTAAAACAAAAGCAAATGACGTCCACATCTTTGCCCAGACCGCTCTATGGGACAACCAACTTACGTCGCGGATCACCATACCTATAAGTGTTTGTTACTGTAAGGTGAGTACATGGTTGACTGCGCAAGTTTCATTACCAAGGGTACTCCCACTAACCATACATTGGGTACAGAAGGGATAAAATGGTGAAACTGTAAGTATCAAATCAACACACTACAACTTACGTCTACTGAAATAAGATGAGAAGCGTGACAGAAATGCTAACTCGTAAACTAATCGTCGTATCCACCTACCTACACAAACATAACACTATCTTGTCCTCCCGTTCGCATAACCCCACGAAGAAGAGGCAATCAAGGCACTCAAGCGTTTGACATGTTTTATTATTAATAGTTGAAGTGGGGCAAGCAATTAGAATCAAGTTAAGGGTGGACAAGTTTTAGCAATTATTGTCGAAGTTGTACTATGAACTGAGATCAATCACCAAGTCATCCATAACCACGGAAACAACTATTCGAATGAACTTATCCCTGCAGGGGTGCAAAAGTATGCCCATTATAGGCTACACATGCACGCTCGTAAAATCCAGTTGTTGGCCCATTATAGGCATGAATAGGAAGCTCTGAAACGACATGAAAACTCCGTAGCAATATCCATGTCCAGGAAGCCACCCGGTGAGTTGACATCGAACTCGAGAGTCAGGCCGAAGCTCTAAATCGGTCCCAACCGTATACGAGATGGGCTACGACTAGCTAAACCCGAACCGAGCAAGCTGCCGGCTACTCCGCATTTGTTTGTGAACCACCAGGGGGCTGATACCCTCGTGATGGAGTCAAATCCAACAGATCTCGGGGTAGGGGGTCCCGAATAGGTAGCCTTGGTGCGATGGTAACAGGAGACAGAGAGTTTACCCAGGTTCGGGCTCTCTTGAAGAGATAATACTCTACGTCCTGTTTTGATTGTATTGATTTCGAGGGAGTATAGATTACAGGCTGATCTACCGTGACATCGTTATGTGTCGTCTACGAGCCCTCCCCCTCGGCTTATATAGATACCAGGGGGGGGGGGTCTAGGGTTTACACCACTAGTAGAAAACAGACCTTTCGTCCGCCCCTTTAGTCCCGGTTTGATTACGGCCCGGGACTAATGTGACCATTAGTCCCGGTTCCAACGGCTAGGAGCGGTCGGGGGCACGGGCATCATTAGTCCCAGTTCATTTTCTACCTATAGTCCCGGTTTGTGATACAAACCGGGACTAAAGGGGTGGTGGCCGGCTGGTGTCAGGCTGGGGCCCCCACGATCCCCTTTAGTCCCGGTTTGTATCACAAACCGGGACTAGAGGTTGACCTCTAGTCCCGGTTTGTGATACAAACCGGGACTAAAGGGGTGGTGGCAGGCTGGTGTCAGGCTGGGGCCCCACGAGCCCCTTTAGTCCCGGTTTGTATCACAAACCGGGACTAGAGGTGGACCTTTAGTCCCGGTTTGTATAACCAACCGGGACTAAAGACGTCCCTATGTAAACCCTTCTTCTTCCAGCCCGAGCCCATTCTCTCTGTTTTCCCCTTTCTCTCCTCTGTTCTTCCCCTTGCTCGAGCTCATCCTCCATTTTTGCCAAATATTTGTCAAGATTTGAAGGCACCCCATCTATCCAAGTGTTCACAAAGGTTAGCAACTTTGTCCTTTCATCTCTCATTGCTAGATTAGCTCGTGCAATGCTCTATAAGTATAGTGATTTGTGGGTTTTAGTTTGGGAGTAATTATGTGGGAGTTTATTTGATTTATATGCAATTTGAGCACAAATTAACTTCTTAGTTTGCATATGTGTAGGTGTGGTTTACTTAGTGCCTTCCCGTCCCCGTCCTAACCACCGTCGATCGCCCGCACTGTCCCGTCGCCGGCACCACCTTGGTGAGCCTCTTGTTCTTATCCTTTTTATAAAAAAAAAATCTTATTTGTATGATTTAGATAGTTACTTGTATAATTTTCTTACTTGTATGATTGTTTGTTATACATAGTGCCATGACTTTCATATCCGTCCCCGTCAGCCCTCGTCCGGTTTATGATTCGGATGTGGTATATTCTCTTTTATAACTATTTGTTGCATTTCGTGTTTATGACAATTATGCCCATCAAGTTGACATAGATATTTTTATCTAGGAGGTATGTGAACTGGAAATTGCAACCGACCCTCTTGTCGAGAAGTTAAATTTAGTTGAAAAAGAAAACAAGTATTTGAATGAAAAATTGAAAAGAATTGAAGAAGAGAAGATGAAATTGGAGTTGTATGTTGCCGATGTCGTCGATGATCACAAGATCAAGATTGATGCAATGCGCTTGAAGATTAAAAAGATTAGAAAATATGCCGTTAATAAAGAGGCTTGGTATCATCATGCTGTTGGATCAATTATTACCTTAGTTGCGATTTTCATCGCATTTGTTGTTGCATTTAAATGCTTTAGCTAGATAGTTTTATGTTCTTTTATGAGAATAAGCGTGTATGAACTTTATGTATGAACTTGTATTAATTTGGTCTTTTCGGTGTTGTGTAATGAAGATGAGTCGGCAATGGATGTACGATGACCGACGCTCTCCCCAGTTCATTAATGGCGTGCATAGTTTTCTGCGTGCGGCTGAGGCAAACAAGCGGAATGGTTTTATGTGTTGTCCATGTGGTGTCTGTAAGAATGATAGGAATTACTCTAGCTTAAAAGTCATTCACGTCCACCTGTTTACGTCCGGTTTCATGTCCAGCTATAACTGTTGGACCAAGCACGGAGAAAGAGGGGTTCTAATGGAAGAGAATGAAGAAGAAGAGGATGATGACAACTATCCTGAGTTCCCTGAATACGATGGTACTACAATGGAGGAAGAGAATAAAGAAGAAGAAGCTGAAGAAGAGGCATCAGATGAGCCCGCTGATGATCTTGGTCGGGCCATTGCTGATGCAAAGAGAAACTGCGAAAGTGAAAAGGAGAAGTTGAAGTTGCAGCGAATGTTAGAGGATCACAAAAAATTGTTGTACCCAAATTGCGAAGATGACAAGAAAAAGCTGGGTACCACACTGGAATTGCTGCAATGGAAGGCAGAGAATGGTGTATCTGACAATGGATTTGAAAAGTTGCTGAAAATAATGAAGAAGAAGCTTCCAAAGGACAACGAATTGCCCGACAGTACGTACGAAGCAAAGAAGGCTGTCTGCCCTATAGGATTAGAGGTGCAGAAGATACATGCATGCCCTAATGACTGCATCCTCTACCGCGGTGAGGAGTACGAGAATCTGAATGCATGCCCGGTATACGGTACATTGCGCTATAAGATCAGCCGCGATGACCCTGGTGATGATGTTGAGGGCGAGCGCCCCAGGAAGAGGATTCCTGCCAAGGTGATGTGGTATGCTCCTATAATAACACGGTTGAAACGTTTGTTCCAAAACAAAGAGCATGCCAAGTTGATGCAATGGCACAAAGAAGACCGTAAGAAAGACGTGAAGTTGAGAGTACCCGCTGACGGGTCGCAGTGGAGAAAAATCGAGAGAAAGTGGCGGGACTTTGCAGATGACGCAAGGAACGTATGGTTTGGTTTAAGTGCAGATGACATTAATCCTTTTGGGGAGCAGAGCAGCAATCATAGCACCTGGCCTGTGACTCTATGTATCTATAACCTTCCTCCTTGGTTGTGCATGAAGCGGAAGTTCATTATGATGCCAGTGCTCATCCAAGGCCCCAAGCAACCCGGCAACGACATTGATGTGTACCTAAGGCCATTAGTTGAAGAACTTTTATAGCTGTGGGACATAAAAGGTGTACGTGCGTGGGATGAGCACAAACAGCAGGAATTTGACCTACGAGCGTTGCTGTTTGTAACCATCAATGATTGGCCTGCTCTTAGTAACCTTTCAGCACAGACAAACAAGGGATACCACGCATACACGCACTGTTTAGATGAGACCGAAAGTATATATTTGGATAAATGTAAGAAGAATGTGTACCTGGGACATCGTTGATTTCTTCCGATCAAGCATCTCTTAAGAAAGAAAGGCAAGCATTTCAAAGGTGAGGCAGATCACCGGAAGAAGCCTCGCCACCGTACTGGTGATGATATACTTGATATGGTCAAGGATTTAAAAGTAATCTTTGGAAAGGGTCCTAGCGGACAATCTGTTCCGAATGACGCTGACGGATACACACCCATGTGGAAGAAGAAATCTATATTCTGGGACCTACCCTATTGGAAAGACCTAAAGGTCCGCTCTGCAATCGACGTGATGCACGTGACGAAGAATCTTTGCGTGAACCTGCTAGGCTTCTTGGGCGTGTATGGGAAGACAAAAGATACACCGGAGGCACGGGAGGACCAGCAACGTATGCACGGAAAAGACGGCATGCATCCAAAGCAGTATCAAGGTCCTGCCAGCTACGCTCTTACCAAAGAAGAGAAGGAAATCTTCTTTGAATGCCTGCTCAGTATGAAGGTCCCGTCTGGCTTCTCGTCAAATATAAAGGGAATAATAAATATGGCAGAGAAAAGTTCCAGAACCTAAAGTCTCATGACTGCCACGTGATTATGATGCAATTGCTTCCGGTTGCATTGAGGGGGCTTCTACCGGACAACGTTCGATTAGCCATTGTGAAGCTATGTGCATTCCTCAATGCAATCTCTCAGAAGGTAATCGATTCTGAAATCCTACCAAGGTTACAGAATGATTTGGTGCAATGTCTTATCAGTTTCGAGTTGGTGTTCCCACCATCCTTCTTCAATATCATGACGCACGTCCTAGTTCACCTAGTCGACGAGATTGCCATTCTGGGTCCTGTATTTCTACACAATATGTTCCCCTTTGAGAGGTTCATGGGAGTCTTAAAGAAATATGTTCATAACCGTGCTAGACCAGAAGGAAGCATCTCCAAGGGCCATGAAACAGGGGAGGTCATTGAGTTTGGTGTTGACTTTATTCCTGACCTTAAGCCGATTGGTGTTCCCGAATCGCGGCATGAGGGCAGACTGGGTGGAAAAGGCACGCTAGGAAAGGATTCAGTAATATGTATGGACGGGCATTCTTGGGCGCAAGCACACTACACAGTTCTACAAAATTCCAGCTTGGTGGCTCCGTATATCGAGGAACACCTGGATAGTGTACGCTCCAAGAACCCGGAGCAGTCTGAGCCCTGGATCAAACGTACACACATGGCGTCATTCGGCGGTTGGTTGCAAACACGTCTCATGCATGACGACACTGTTGGAGATGAGCTGTACTTGCTGGCCAAGTCACCATCTTCGACTATATTGACTTTCAAAGGGTACGAGATAAATGGGAATACATTTTACACGATCGCCCAAGATAAAAAGAGCACCAACCAAAACAGTGGTGTCCGCTTTGATGCAGCAAACACCAATAGGCCAAATGACACATATTATGGTTACATAGAGGAGATATGGGAACTTGACTATGGACGTGATTTGAAGGTCCCTTTGTTTCGGTGCAAATGGTTCAATCTCACTGGAGGCGGGGTAAAGGAAGACCCGCGGTACGGAATGACAACAGTGGATCTCAACAATGTTGGGTACACAGACGAACCATTCGTCCTAGCCAATGATGTGGCGCAGGTTTTCTATGTAAAGGACATGTCTACCAAGCCGAGAAAACGAAAAGATAAGGAAGCGAATACATCATACGATGAGCCAAAGCGCCACATAGTTCTTTCAGGGAAAAGAAACATCGTGGGAGTGGAGGACAAGACAGACATGTCAGAAGATTATGAAAAGTTTCATGCAATTGCTCCCTTCACAGTGAAGACTGACCCAAGCATCCTGTTAAATGATGAAGATTGTCCATGGTTACGGCGCAAAGCGAAGAAAAAGTTTTATACCCCAATATCCCACTCTGGGATGTGACCGGCTTCACCGTCATCACTTTCTTCTCTAGTGAGTTTCCGGACTTATCTGGAAAGTCCCACTTCGGACAAACCGGAGGGAATCTTTGTAATAGTTAGGGTATATATGTGTTTTGGCATTTGAAACGCGAAGGAACGCTATTTTTCATGCATTTATTGATTTTTTTGAGCTAAATGACCCTGAAATTGAAAAGCACTACAAATGAACTCTGAAAAGGTTGAAACTTGGCATGGTATCATCATTTCACCCACATAGCATGTGCTAAAAAGTTGAGAGGGTTACGGCAAAAATTGGATGCACTTCGTGTACAAACTGGACAATCTCTTTCGAAGTATCAGGGTTTCGGACGAAAACTCATCTGTTACAAAGTCATTTTATTTTTATAAACTTATTTTAACTCCAGACTTTTTGTGCGTTCAATATGCACCATTCAAAGCCACGTCATCAATTTTCAACCCTTTCTGACTTCATTTGCTATTTTTCATGCATTTATTGATTTTTTTGAGCTAAATGACCCTGAAATTGAAAAGCACTACAAATGAACTCTGAAAAGGTTGAAACTTGGCATGGTATCATCATTTCACCCACATAGCATGTGCTAAAAAGTTGAGAGGGTTACGGCAAAAACTGGATGCACTTCGTGTACAAACTGGACAATCTCTTTCGAAGTACGAGGGTTTCGGACGAAAACTCATCCATTACAAAGGCATTTCATTTTTTTAAACTTATTTTAACTCCAGACTTTTTGTGCATTCAACATGCACTATTGAAAGCCACATCATAAATTTTCAACCCTTTCTGACTTCATTCGCTATTTTGCATGCATTTAATGATTTTTTTGAGCTATAAAACTAAAAGAGCTAAACATAATCTGTTTTTGATTAAAACACCTATTTAAATAACCTAAAAATTACCAAATTCAACATACTGATAAAACACACTAATATTAAACAGCAGGAAAAAGAATCACTAAAAAATCTATTTTTAAAGTAAAGTTATTCACAAACTAGTGATTCACACAAATTTCAAAGAATTCAAATTTAAACTATTCAAATTTGAAAACTACTGGCACTAACAGAAAGTTTATAATTTTTGTGACCTAAACCAAAAAGATTCACTCAAAAACTCTAAATATTTGGCTGTAAGTAGAAACAAAAGAAAAAAAATAAAGCGAAAAACAAAAAAAAACTGGAAAAGACCTTTAGTCCCGGTTGGATCCACCAACCGGGACTAAAAAGTTGACATAACATATGCAAAAAAGAAAAAAATGCCCGCCTACTAGGCCACCACGGCCTACATACGACTAGAAACCCAACTATATATGGGCCAGGATGCAGTCCCGCAGGGCTAGCAGGGCCCACAGGGCAGGGCGAACGTTAGGCATATAGTGCCTGCTTTAGAGAGGAGCTCGAGACGGCTATCGCAGCGGGGCTTATAAACTGGTGCGAGTGCCTCTCGCTTGGCGAGGTGGGACCAAACTTCCACCACGCCAGGACCAACCCTTTAGTCCCGGTTGGAGCCACCAACCGGGACTAAAGGCCCCCTCCCGCGCTTAATTTGGGCCCGAAAACAGACTTTTACTCCCGGCCCGTGGCTGTAACCGGGACTAAAGGCCCCCTCCCGCGCTTAATTTGGGCCCGAAAACAGACCTTTAGTCCCGGTTGCAGCCACGAACCGGGACTAAAGGTCCTTTAGTCCCGGTTCGTGGCTGCAACCGGGACTAAAGGTCGATCCTATATAACTATCACTTAGCGTTTTCCACCGCCCAGGAGACAAATCGATCACCACGCCGCCAGGCTGCCGAAGTTCTCCGGCGATCCACACCGCTCGTCGCCATCGCCGCTCCTCGTCTCCGACCTCCTCCTCGCCGGTCTCCTCCGAGCCTCGCCGTCCCTCTCCTCGGCAACGCCGGTAAGGCCCAGGCCTCCCCTCCCTCTGTCCCCGTCGCGCTCCGCTGCCCGCGCCGCCACGGATGTGCTCGCTGCTGTCGGCTCCGGCAACCCTGCGCCCCCCTGCCGCATCCCGTGGATGCGCACGAGCCAGAGGCAAAGATGTGAAGGAGAGGAAGGAGAGGAAGAGTGAAGTGCACGGCAGTGCAATCTCTGAACTTTGCCTAATTTTTGAATTTGTGCACAGCAAGTGTTCGATAGCAATGCCAACAGTAGCTAGGCATTTTTCAAAATTTTAAATTTTTTTGTGGTGCTTCTCTGATGCATGGTTGAGGTGCTGTAAAAATTTCAGAATTGTTGGAGTAGTAGAGATTGGGTTTTGAGCAAGGAAACTGAATCTGGTCCAAATTTCATTTGAATGAAACTTGAAATTTTTGAACTAGTGGACAGATTATTTTTGGAGAAATGAAGTGTGGGTACTAGCATCTAGCTGAGATAGTTTTTGCTGGACTAGAAATGTTAGGGGGAATATAGTTCCTTTGCAAAACCAAAGGAGGTCATGAATTGATAGAATTTGGTTTTGTAATTGTTTGAATATTAATAAAAGAAGTTTTAATGAAAGAAATGATGTTGGGTACTGTCCTAAGATAGAAGAAATGCTTGATGGAATTTTGTGAATGGCAATTGTGTTAATTAGATGGATTTATTATGTATTTTTGTGTGTAGATGAATGTTAATTAGATCGATGAATGTTAATTAGATGGATTTATTATGTATTTTTGTGTGTAGATGAATGTTAATTAGATGAATGTTAGATGGATCAATGCTATAAAATGTTGTTCAAATTTGCCCATCTACTATAGTTGTAAAAGTTTATTAAATATGAGTAGCATAATAAAATGATAATTATTGCATAGGAATTTGTTTTCATAAGAATTTGTTCTCGACGTCGACGATGCCCGGCCCGCATCCTCGTCGTCGACTCGGCGGCGACAACCTGCTTGAGAGGCGCCATGTCCGGGACTGGGCTCCGCCGGGCTGGCACTGGGAGGTGCTACCTTCCGGGGCGCGCAGCTTGGTGAGGAATCGGGCTCCCGTCGTTGACCCGGAGCTTCTTTGGTGGCGGTCGCGTGGGCCACTATCGGTGCGGAGGTAGCCGGCCCCCGAGGAGGTGGTACGTCGCCGTGTCAGGGAGGAGGACGAGCACGTCCGTCGCTACATGGTTGCGTTGGACGTCAGGTTCTCCAATACCTGGCAGGTTCTTCAGGGATCTCACCCGAGCTATGATCCTGTGATGGTTCCTTCTCTTTGGGTGTCCACCGCCCGCGCCTCAGGAACCGCGAGTCAACTGGATTATTCGATAATATTCGAGCTGTATTAGCTAGTGATGTTATATGATAATATTCGAGATGTATTAGTGATAATACTCGAGATGTATTCGAGATTATATTCGATAATATTCGATGATGCATTAGTGATAATATTCGAGATGTATTCGAGATAATATTCGAGATGTATTAGTGATAATATTCGAGATGTATTCGTGATAATATTCGAGATGTATTCGAGATTATATTCGATAATGCATTAACTGTATTATTCGAGATGTATTAGTGATATTATTTGAGATGCATTCTAATTTGAATACTAAATTGTTTTATCTTTCTTCTGGATTAGTTAATCTATGGACGCTAGCGGCAGAGACGACCATGATCAAGAGCATATCATGTTCGACATGATCCGAAACCCAGAGGGTGAACCTGAAGATGACGGCTCACAATATCTGAACAATTACGGTGAGGGAATATTTGAGGAAGAACCAACAGACAAAGGCCACACAAACAATGATGGCGAAGGAAATGATCTTCAATTAACAAAGACCGGCGAGGTATATATAATTAAGGCCTCTGGTGATCATTACATGTATTAATTGATTTATATATATATATATATATATATATATATATATATATATATATATATATATATATATATATATATATATATATTAACGAATCTTTCTTCTTTTAGCCCTCCGGATCGAGCAAATCTTCTACAAGCAGGGCAGTACGAGGCCCGGCCAAAAAGTTGCAGGCTGGCATAAAGTACAACATCGATGAGATCAAACCAAATGGCGAACCGCTTGCTCCTAAAAAGAATGCGGACAAATTTACTCGTCAGTGCGGAGTCATTGTCAGGGACCAAATCCCGATCTCCGTTCAAGAATGGAATAAGCCAAAGGGAGATCGAGGAGTTAGTTTTGTCGACGAAAGAGCAAAAGATCTGCTTTGGGAAACGCTCATGTCACATTTCACCCTACTAGAGCATTTAACAGATGCAGAACGGGAGAAAGTCAAGAAGAGTGCTCTTCAGAAGATGGGCACACAATTCCGCAACCACAAGAAAAGATTATGGGCCTGGTACGTCGAAGCAGGAAAGAAGACTCCAGAATTCACTGGAGCACTGGAGAAGGCAAAAGATCACTGGGACTTATTTGTGGAGTTCAAGGAATCGGAAGCAGCTAAGGAATGGTCGAGGAAAAACAAGATCAATGCTGAGAAGAAACAGTTTCACCATGTTCTGGGGCCAGGTGGCTACAAGACTGGTTGGCCTAAGTGGGATGAATCTGAGGAAATGATGATTGCTGCAGGGGTCACTCCAAAAACATTGGGTTGGCCTGACAGGTGCAGGACTTGGTTTTATGTGCATGGTGGAAAGTTGGACCCAAAGACAGGGGAGATTATTGAGCAGGCAAGTCTTAAAGAAGCCTCGGACGCTTTACTTGATGCAATAGAAGCGGCTCGAACGGGGGTGTTCCAACCCGAGAGAGAGAACGACGAGCTTACACGCGCCCTCGGGAATCCTGAACACCCGGGACGAACACGAGGCAAAGGCGTTGTTCCATGGGTTGAGGGGTTTGCGGACTGGAACGTCAGTTACAGAAGCCGTGCGAGAAAGAAGAAGCAGGAGGAAGACAAGAAGAAGCAGGATGCAGACCGGTTTCAACAGCTAGAAGCAAAGCACGCGGAGTTCGAACGCGCTTTCATGCGGCAGCAGGAGCAGATCGACACACTTAGCCTGGAAAGGGCGTCTCAGCGGCAGCAGCAAGCAGATCCAGCATTGGATAGCACCGTCCCATCTATGCCGAAAAGCAGCATGGGTTCCACGGGGGTCCCGGCCGATGATGCACTGCTGGCTCGCTACCCCGTGGATGATATCGAAGAGACGACAAGTTGTGAGCTACACCTTCCACTGAAGAACATATCCATGAAGGTGGCGGACGGCTATGCTTTACCAAATTCCCCTGAAGCAATCTTCCACGGCAATCCGATTCCACCTGGCTATGCTCGTGTCGGGGTGGATGAAGTTCTGTCGGCATATGACTCACTACAGCTTGACTTTCCTGGAAGTCAAGGGGAGCAGACACTGGGAGAAGCCATACGTGGTATCATTGTATGGAGAAAGGATTGCATCGTCTTTCCAAACTCGACGCCAAGGGCACCGACTCCTCCTCCAAGTCCGCCGCGTTAGCCGACTCCAACCCACCTCGAGACGGAGCGCAGCGCGAGTCCGCCACCATATCGATCTCCGCCGCGTCAGCCGAATCCACCCCACCTCGAGACGGAGCCCAGCGCGAGTACGCGATATCGATCTCCGCCGCGTGGAACGACTCCAAAGCGGAAGAGAGCACCAAAGAAGAAACCCGAGCCTCCTGCCAAAAAGAAGTTAGCTTATGAGATGACTGAGGAGGAAAACAAACGGGTCGTGGCTGCCGAAGTGAAGGCCCATTTTGCACCGAAACCGCCCCCACCGCCGAAGGAGAAAATACCTGAGGAAGTCGTACAACACTTTGTGGATCTTGCTAAACCGGCTGTGGAGAAAAGGTGATCAGACTATGAACGCTCTATTAGCAAGTCATATCATCAACAAAAAAAATCAGCAGTCGAGCCTTACAGGTAGTAATAAAAGCGGGAAAACTGTTCCCCAGCTCGGAGAACATGCAGTGCAATCGACCCCCCCGCTCAAGGTGAGTACCGATAAGGCGGTAACCGACGCTGATACAGAGATGGCGGCTAGAGAGATGGGTATCACTGTTGAACAACTCCTAGGCATCGAGGAACTCCCCACGACAGATCCGAAGGAACTAGCATGGAAATATGTCCGCGGGAACCCTCTAGTCAGGCCTGACGAGGTGGACCTTCTACCAACGCAAATGCGCAGATTGCATAACTGGTACCTGAGAGAAGTAAAGGCCGGACGAGAGAGCCTCATGGTGAAAGTCAAGCCAGAGCATTACTACCATGGAAATGATGTGTGGATTGAATTTCTAGAAATTTTTCAGTTATTCAATCAAGACGCACTCGACAAATCTCTCGTCAGTTGCTATTGTCTGTAAGTGATTTATTTCTGTAATTTAAGTCTCTAGCTCAGCTCGGTCATTGCCTGTAATTATCCTCACTATATTCTTTTCTGTGGTATTATGCAGAATGAAGATTTTTGAAATGAACAGAGATGGAGTCTATGTCATTGGGTTCATTGACCCAAATACCGTTAATGAAAATATGATATAAGACTACTCCAAAGACACAGAGAATAGCTTGCTAATGTTTTTGAAGGAACTAAATACCAGACCAGAAATACTTTTTCCTTACAACTTCAGGTGAGTGTTACTGTCTTGTACTACAAATTCTATTTTTGTTTACTCGATGTTAAGTGTAGTTGATGAGTTATGCATGCCCGCTTATACAAACGTGTGCGCAGATTCCAATGGATCCTGCTAATCATTAGAGTTGACGAGGGAACTGTTGAAGTACTGGACTCACTAGGTAAAGACCCTGAAGAATACAGAAGCCTGAAGTTGATGCTCGACAGGTAATTTCAATCATTATCGCACTATGTCGGCCTCTTTAGTTCATTTCCTGATATCAAGTAATTAATAACTACTTTATTCATTTTCTTTGCCGGGCAGGGTTTGGAAAAAGTTCATCCAAGAGGTTGTCGGTCAATGGAAACCACAGCTGAAATGGCGACGGGCCAAGGTAATTAAGTAGTACTAGCTACGTCCGCGCATCTCTTTAATTCTAGTTTCAATACCATTATCATGCATGCTTGATTATTATCTGATTGAATTCTATTCTCGTAAAGTACTGTATGAGGCAGGAAAAGGGGACAAATGTATGTGCATACTACGTTTTCGAGAACATTCGCTCTATTACCGAAAAGAACAAAGATGAAAGATATCTTTGGGTACGTAAACACTATTCACATTTTTTTATCATGATCTAATATATATACACACAACTAATATATTCATATTGATCTCCTTCTTTAAAGATGTTGGAGATGCGGGATAGGCTCCTACCAAAGGACCGCATACGAGCACTTCAAGAGGAAATTGCGGGATTTTTGCTTGAGCAGGTCATATCTCCCGACGGAGTATACCATTTCACCTAATGCCTGCATGTAATGATCTGCAAATTGTAGGAGAAATTGTATATATATATGTGTGTATGCATGGTCGTACGAGAAATTCTATGATGTTCTATGAGAAATTCTATTATATATGCATAACGTGTACAGTACGTAGTAGCGTAAAATATGTTTGAAATGAAAAAGAATTAAATGGAAAACACAAAATGAAAAGGAAAAATAAACAATAAACCCTAAACCCCTAAACCCCTAAACCCCTAAACCTTTACTCCCGGTTGGTGTCATCAACCGGGACTAAAGTGGCAGGGATTTAGTCCCGGTTGGTGTCACCAACCGGGACTAAAGGTCCCCAGCCCCAGCGCACGAGTGCGGCCACGTGGAGGGCCTTTAGTCCCGGTTTGTGACCAACCGGGACTAAAGGGTGGGGGCCTTTAGTCCCGATTGGGCTGTCCCGGTTGGTGACCCGGGACTAGAGGCCCTTCCCAACCGGGACTAAAGGCCCGTTTTGTACTAGTGCACATAGCTCGGTTATGTCTAAGGTAATCGTGGTGTAGACAACTTCTAAACCTTGGAGTGTGCACCAAGTCTTTCAAAGCATCCCTTCTTAGCACTATGGGCCCGACGAATGTGGCCCACCAGTAAACCATCATGGAGGTCCTCGGCCCGGCCCTCCTGGCCGGGAAACGATGGGGCGAGCACCTCTTAATCCAGGACACCATCACCTCGTTCAGGGTCAACCGCACTAGTGGCTCCGGCGTAAGAAACAAAATCAAATAGTACCAGTGTTGCCGCTCCTGGAAAAGGTATGTAGTTTCTAGATATGGTGAAGGAATTTCTACGGAAGCTCGCCCAACATGACAATTGACAAATTTCTTTGTTTTTCATTTTGTAACCGAATTTGTTTGCCTTGAATGTTTTTGGCACCGATTTAAATAAATTATGGTGTCTACATCGTCTTATGCACATACCAGGAGCAGGTATGCCCTTACATCATTAGAAAAACATGGTATGCACATTTTTATTTTGGCACGTTCGTCATTGCTCCCTGAAAAAGATGAAATACATGTGAAACCAAGGGCTTATTCGTACCAACCATCAGTATGTACATAATTCATTTATGCATTGATGAGTTTGTGACATTTTCGTTATAGAACCAATGAAAAAAATAGCGTGCTATAACAAAATACCAAGACCCTTAAAATATGCTATTAGCATGGTATATCGCGCTATAGCGTGCTATTAGCAAGACATTGTACACTAATTTATTTAGCGAGACATTGTTCAGAATGGTATAGAGTGCTATTTGCGACGCCGTAGCGCGCTATTTTTTTTCATTGTATAGAACACACAAGAGGGACTTTTGTCTTAGAAAAACAGGGAAAAGCACAAAAGTGATATCTAACCCTAGCAGGCGTCTCATTTAAAATACTCTGCATATACTACCAATTAAACCATGACCAGTTCAGTTCAGTGCATGGCCTTCTTCAAGGACACCATGATGATGGGGTACTTAGCCTTCGCTTTCTCCAGATGCTTTGCAACGATGGAGGAAAACACCACAAACAACTCCTCAATAATTTCCTCCCCGAAGTGGTCTACGATCAGCGGCTCCAGCACCGCCCTTATGCAATTGGCCACATTGGCCCCGCTGCTGGCACAGTCTAGTACCACATCACCGTCCGAGTCATCCTGAGGATCCCAGTTGGATTCAAAGAGTTTGATGTGCTCGATGTCGAAGAGCTTACTCCTGTTGATCAACTCCTCGACCTCTTTCACGGACGGGGTGTAGTATGGCACATTGAATGAGTCCAGCTTCTCCTTCTCCACACGGTTCTATCAGGCAACACAATAATACTTCAGATAGGGTGTACAAGATGATAACTCTTATTTCGGAGAACTGTTGTTCTTATTTTCACATTCAAGTGTAGACCACCACTGGGCTTGATTGAATGCTAATGGTTCTATGTTTTAGAATGTGAGTTCTTGTTCTCCACTTTTAAGTGTACTTGCCACTTCTTTCACGAGAATGTGCACATATATGTCAGTATTTAACATGGTTGAAATCTCATTTCTAGAATGTTGTCATGCAAGAATGAATTAAATTAGGAACTTATCAAGTTACATAAGAAATTATAAGTTGGCCAGTATGAAGAGTAGTGGTGTAATAGTTACTGGAAAACAAAGAAAGCTAGCGTTGAGGTAATTAACATGTACCTGCGCCCTTTTTTTTTATGAGAAAATGTACTCGTACCTTTAGTACCATAGACTGGAGAGATTCGGCAACCAATTCATACAATGTGCCAACATCCCCATGCGCCATCATATCTTCACTCTTTCGACCAAGAAATGTTAGCAACATTCGGCCTCCACTGACAAGCTCTTCAGAACGCATTGTAAGGAACGACTCAAAGTCCTTTTTGAATTGTTCTTGGAACAGCTTAATCACAATAGGTGGAGTAGTTTTCCCAATGTAGATGCTGCCTTCGTTCACGTGAGTGGAATTTGAAAGCTCCTCGGGGACCTAGGTAATTAAGTACGTACATAAAGGAGTCATTACCAACAGTACGTACTCTTTCACCGCCCTGTCTCTGATCCGTGGCAGCAAATTTAATTGTTTGCAAGGTGAAGTGTTCGATCTCTGAGTTGTATTTATTTACTTTAATGCGACGTACTGGAGTTGAGATATATTATAAATAAACAGATAAGCATATAATAACAATTACTGAAAGTGTTATACATGGCACATTTACCTGAGAGCGCCACATGAGGGAGTAGGACGAGTGGAAGAGATGGACGCTCCGGCAAGGGAAAAGCTTCCTGTAGTAGGATCGGGGGAGCCCTGCGACATAGTAGGGTGGCGTCTCTTTCCCGCCAAGATTCTCAAATTGCTCTATTGACTGGAAGACGAGGTTGAAGTCGTTCCCCGGCAGGTCATTCAGGAAGAACTGCACCTCCACAGCCGACCGTTCTTCTTTCGACTTCCGTGTGTAGGTACAGATCACACCGACCACCTCTGAGACGAAGCGCAGAGTGTTCGGACCCGATGAGCAGCCGAGGTCAACGACGACCATGGTGCTCTGTTGGGTTGAGAGCGACGTGCACACTGCTTCTATTGCCTTGTGAAGCACCGGCCTTGTCTCCAAAATGGCCTTCTCCTGCATACATGAAACACAGAAAATTAAGAGCTGCTACTTGTTGGTGCATATATTCTTAAACATGAAACGACAGTAAATTGCAACAGTGGAGGATACAAACTTGGAGCCTGGAGTTTGCGGCGTAGCTGTTCTCTCCGTTGCCAGTAACCATGCGAACACCACTCGTTGCCTTCATAGATTTAGAAGTTGGGAACTAGAAGCTAGCTAGATTGTTTGCACCATGCGTGCGGAGTAGAACGGGCCTATCATATATAGAGAACCAAGGATGACCTTTTTTCTCTTTTGCATTTTTGGGTTCCTACAAGGAGTATTTAACTTGACCGGTCACATCGACTAAAAATGCTCTAAACATGGGAGAGTCCAAAAACAAGTACTTTAGAGCATAATTTGTTTTGAGAATTTTTACGGTACATCATACTACGTAATATGGTGTGTATTATTAAGTTGATACAATGGTGAGTACAGATTGGCTCTACGACATATTGGTAATTCCTTATCAAGGATAAATTTGTCATTTCATAGTTTTAATAGAATGATTAATGTATTATTAATTCCATCACCCCTTTCGTTCGTGGCCGCCCCTTCATCATCCACTCACGCTGCCGAATCCTTCCTTCCCTGTGCTGGTCTTCCCGAAGCCTACCCCAAGGACGCGCCGAGGTGACCGACACTTGCCGACCCAACGATTCAACGCAGCCGCCCAACAATTGACATTAGTGCACAATTCACAATTGACCTCCGGCATGTTGGAATTTAGTAAGAACCGACGCATGTTATTCCTAGTGTAATAGATGTCTCAGACTACCGGCTCGTGGCAAGCATATAGCAACTCTGGCAAATCGCAATCACCTAAACAGCGCGATCCATGGTCTAGTAGAATGCTGCACCTGATTCTTCTCTTCATCGGTGGTGGGAGACCTGCTTGTTCAGGGGAATGGGTTTCCCGTCAGTTAGTGTGATTTTGTTGGCGTCTTTCTGTTGAGTTCGATGTGCCATCGGCGAGAGTGGGTTTTGCCCATGTTAGCGCGCTTTGGACGCTGCTGCTATTTGGCATAATCCGCTATTTAAAACTTGTGTCTTAGTATGTGTCCACGCCATGAATCGTACTCATAATCAAGCTTTTGGTTTCTAAGTCAGTTTAGGCTTGGTGTTTGGTTGAGTTAATTAATTAGGGAATTGCTAGGCAGGTTACCCTAGAGGCTTTTAGAGGGTCTGTCCAAGTAATTGTTTGAGGGTGTTAGTGATATTTTGATGTGATTGATCCGTACGTTGGCATCTTCCTCGAGAGAAGCGTACGTGGTCCATGGAAATTTCCTGGAGTTGTCTTGTATCATGGCTCGATCCGTCCTCGCTGTTTCCATATTAATCGGCTAACAGTACTCGACGGTGAGCTCTTCGGACAAGGGCGAAGACGCGGACAGCTTGCAACAGTGGCCGGAAACCTGTGCACGATAGTGATAATGAAAACACATCCGGCTAACAGACTAGCCGCGGAGCGCACGTGGAATAAATGGCTCAGGCGTTGCGTACAAAACCAAGTAATAAAAATGGCCAACCCTTCGATATCTCCTGCCACATATACGTATATGCCTTGTATAAAAACACGTTGGTTCACTGCCCACTTGTTTGCATACAGTACTGGAAGCTTTACTAAAAACTGAGGTCACTTGTTGGCACTAAGTGCTGCTCCCGACAAAAGTGGGCAGCCGACTGAGAATATAAGCTTTATGGCAGCCGACTGAGAAATTTGAACCTACTCTCTTCGGACGGGAATATAAGTTGGGCACGGGAATTTAGGTCATTGACTTAATTAACTAGTGAAACGTGTATAATGTGCCATAAAAATAATATAATTAGAAACTTCATTCAACAATAAATCTTGAGGTATAATTTTTATACTAGCATACAACACATTTTTTTCTAGTCAAATCAAATACCAAAAACCCTCGACTTATATTCCCATCTGAAGGTAGACAAAATACGAGTGTTTGAAGGGGCCAAAAGCTAAAAAAGTTTTCATCTAAGTCCTCCTAAAAAATTTCTTCACAAGTTGGTTCAAAGCTGGGGCAGCCCCCCAGCACAACACATAGCTCCGCCATTGGTGGAATAGTCCAACCTAATAATGACATGATTGGTTACTTGTGTCCCTCCTTGGTCCACATCCACCGTACAGCAGGATGTATTTCCATCACCATCTATCTAGCTACCCATGTGTTTCGCTCCTCGGCAATACAATTGCTTATTTTACCATATTTTCTATATTGGGATAAAGACAGTAGTGCACAAGCTCTAACTGAAAAGTTATAATGCACACTGGCATCTTTACTTAAGATGAACTGCCACACAACCTATTAGAGGCTACAGGGAGATGGGTTCCACAAATAGGCTCTCAACAATCTCCCTAAGATGCACGCTGGATGTATATGCATCTGATTACTGTCATGCTATTAGCAAAGTTAATAATCTGCTGCACCCCTAGGAGCCGTTAAGCGTACGTAGATGGACATTATTAGTACCGCTGAGAAGGCGTTGCAACTTGTGAGAGCCCCGCTCTTTACACATCCCGTCACTGCATCTTGTCCACCCACTCTCACGCTAAGCAGCTCTCTCTCCCTCTCACTCCATCTTATCGGGTCACTCCCATCTTATCCCTACTCAAGCCACACGATTGAGCTGCACATGACAAGATCCGTCGCTCTATCCATCGCTCTATCCAGCCTGGATCTACTCACGCCAACTCGTGGACATGGCCATTTAAATCCACATCCAGGGTCCTAGGCTTTGACGGCTTTGTTTTGGTCGCAAGCAAAGAGAAGACAAACCAGAGCATCAATCCATGAAGAGATCCAGAAAATGGTGTTCCGTCAGTCGTACGTACGATCAATCGACCCAGGACGACTTTATCTAGGCGTGCACGATCCATCGACCACCATTCTTTCTTTATCCAGTCATTGCAACCCAATACAAGTAGTTCTCTCTTCTCGCTAGTCCCTACTCCAGCCATACGATACAGCTACTCCTTTGTACTGTACTCTCCTTTTGTACCGATCAAAGAGAGTTTCTCCTGTCTGATTTCCATTAATATAAACCAGGAATTACTACAACATCCAAAAAAAACATAAACTGCCCCGTTTGACTCCCCATGCGTTGCTATGGAACAAAAAAAATTTACATGTCACTAACCATCGTTCTTGGCCGCGGACACCGGTCCAACCTTGCTAGTTGTCTCTCTGTCATCACGGAACACATGATCAGGCCCTTGCTCTAATTCGTCGTCCGGTGACGAGACGGTCTAGAATCGCCATCTGACAGCCCTAACAACCCCTCCACTGAAAGGGCTCAGTCCACGGGATATTGATAAAATCTCGTATAGCTTCAGGGATATTTGTCACCGAAAAAAATGCCCACACATTGCCACAGAAGAATAAATTTATGGATTTTGAGCAGTTTTAACATAGTCCATCTTACCTCATTTTTTCACATGAGAGATAAAAGTATATAATAGATCTGAGCCGTTGATTTCATTAAGTAGTGGGTCTGGGTAATTATTGACTTCTTACCTCCCATGTGAAAAGAGGAGGTAAGAGGGACCATGTTAAAATTAGCCATTTTTTAACTGTAGGCATAGGGAGTTATATTATCATCTTGTAATCCATGAGCATGTGTCCCGTAGAAGAAATTCAAAAATTTAAGCATCGTATGTGGCTTACTACTACACTGCGACAAATATGACCTTACACTTAGATCCCATTTAAGGTGACACTTCATAAGAGTTTATTGTTTAGTCTATTAGCCAGTCTGTTATGTACTTGCATGTGTGTGCCCATTGTAAGGGTTAGTTGGTTGATACATATGTGAGGCCATGCTTGCGCATCACTAATAACGTTCGTATTGGCTATATACATGTGCTTGGAAGAATAATATACGTAGTGAGCAGGGGGTACGATCAGAGAGGAGGACAGACATACAATCATGACGGTCCCAAAAGTAGAAAGAGGGTGTAAATAAAGAAAATGGAGAATGACAGCCCCCCGCGTCGCCCCCGCTCGGGCGACTCGGGCAGGGACAAAACCCTAGCCGCCGGGGTTGCTCCTTCCTTCCCTTCCTCCCTCCGCCGCCGCCGCCAGGGGACACCACCGGGCTAAGCCCGGGGGCCGACGGCGGTGGCGGGGGTCTCCCTCTCTCCCGCGTCATGGGGGTGGTGCGGAGCCCCGCGGCGTGAGGAGGCGCGGCCGATCTGGCCGCGGCGCGATGGCCGGCCCTGCCTCGGGCGGCGGCGCGGCGGCCGTCCCTGCCTCGGGCGACGATGGCTGCGGGCGCGGCGGCCGGCCCTGCCTTGGGCAGCGGCGTTGGCTGCGTTCGGTGGCGGCGGCGGGCCATCTGACCTCGAATCGGCGACGGCGACATGGAGGGCCTGGTGGACGGGTCGGCGGCATGCGTGGTCTGGCCTCCGGTCAGATCTGATCTGGCCGGTGCGGCCTGCTCGCTGCGCGGCGGCTCAGATCGGTGGCGGCCCATGCACACGATGCTAGATGGAGGTTCGCCGAGCAGATCTAGGTGAAAACCTTGCTGTCGGCTAGTTGCCAAGGCCGGCGATGGCGGCGCTCTTCTATGCCGTTCCCTTCTTGAAGGCATCACCGTGGAGAAGCTCCAGACCTCTATCCGCTACCTCCGGGGGAAACCTTGGGGGCGTCATTCTTGGAGGTGTGCATAGGCTCGAGGGACCAGTGGACGGCTTCTGCGGTGGAGCGGCGGTTCCTGTGACGCATCGACGACGTGGAGTCTCAGCGGCGTGGTGCTGCAGGGTCTCGGCGACGGATGCGTAATGATGGATGCGCGTAGGGTGGTGGCGTTGTCTGGCGCCGTGGTGGTGTCGACGGCAGGCCTGGCAAGGTGGATGCATCAGTACCTGCTCTGAAGATGGATCAGTGGAAGACGGTGGCGACGGCCTCTGCAGCGTGCGCATGCGGTGCCCGCTGAGAGTGCGCCGGACCGGTGTGTGACCCAGACCCAGCAATTCGTCTTGGTTGGGGCCTCCGGTTTTAGATGTTGTGCTTTGGTGTGAGGACTGGGTATGCGGCCCCGACAATTTGCACCCCTTCATCAAGTGGATAGGATCAGTGACAGATGTCGCCAAGATGGTGAATTCAAACATATTGATGTATTACTTTGTAAGGTCTTGTTGAATAATTAATAAAATAGCTGCATGCATCGCCCTGATGCAGAGGCCAGGGGTCATCCTCCTTTTCGAAAAAAATAATTTAGGTCTTTCCATGGTAACTCAAAGATGGGCTTAAGAGCGTATGTTTCGCGTGGAGGCATGAGACGGAAGGGGGGAGGAGATGGGAAAGTAGACGTATATCGTCATTACAACCGAGGGGTGGGGTAAAGATAAATGACATAATATTGTATACCATTTTTAATTAGATCTCCAAAAAGAAGAAAAATAGTGCTCAGGACTGATGCCTGCTATTACCCACCAGAATTGACATCGGTGAAAACCGCCAGCAGCAGGTCTATTTCCATGACCTCAGTGTGAATGATGAAGACGAGACCATAGTGTGAACGATGAAGAGGATAATTTGGTACCTTCATTGCACGCTAGTGGTGGAAGAGGATGCAGTTAGTCACCATTTTTGTCTTACCAGGTTTAGAACCGTAGAATCTCGAGTTGAACACGCCATCAATCAGGTGGTACCAGGGTGTTTTTATGCAGTTTCGAACCATTTTTTTTGCAGGTCATACACGTTTTTTCTACTAATTTGTTTTTTAAAAAACCTCTTTTGCCATCAGTAAATTAGCCCCCTTGGTACATTTGGATCTACATGCAAAGGACATGATCAACTCACTTACACATGCCCCCTTGGTACATTTGGATATCCACCCCCGAAAGCGGCCTATCTTTGCAAAATCACAACAGGTTTCACATCTATCCTCAAGATCCCCATCGTTCTCAGTTTTACCAACAAGTACTGAACACTTTATCCCGGTTGGTCTTATCTGAACCAAACCAAGAGGCGTGAATTGATCAAACTTACACCACATCATTAGGCCACGTTCGGTTACTTCACCAGGGATCAAATCAAAAGAAAACAAATCAACCAATAAATATAAAAATGAAATCTTGCCCGGCCAAAACAAATAAGCGACGGTGTAGTATCGGTTCATCTAATTAAGCAATCATAGGTACATCAAGCAACAGCAAAAAATTAGAATGGCTAAAATAAGCCCTCTTTTTACAAGTTCATATCGATTCAACAAGGTTTCTTTTATTTGTGGTATGACAGTAATCCGAACAGCCATCGAGCAAGCTCTTGTATCTTGGCGTCGAGGCCATCAGGTTCAGCCTTGTGCGCGAGCAGCTTGACCACCTGCACGACCAATCTTTGCTTATAGTAATCCGGAGATTGGGGTCGTAGAGGCCGCCTCCGAGCTTGCACCGCTGCAACAAAATACTTCCACTTATAGTTTTCTCAAGAGAGCTCCAAAGCCATGAAAGCAGGCTGAATTATTTGCATAAGATAGAAGCTCATAAAAGAAGAGCCTATAATTAAGTAGCAACATGAACCAAAATGAGCAGAGTATCTACACATATGTTTTGATTGGTACAGAGTAGGCAGAATATGTAAATTCTCTTCCATACACAAGATTTCGAGTTGTACATTGTAATGCCAGGTCAACTACATGTCATAGATGGGAAGTTACATATCTTCCAAATGGTGCAAGTCGGGCATAACATATTTAGAATTATGAAAGATGATGCAGGACTAGAGAGATAACCAAGAATGTGATACCATTTTGCTTGCATCAAGGAAAAAGGAGCACTGGACTATGCATACTAAGACAATAGAAGGCAACACCTATGTTCTTCATAAATGATTCTAGACCATTCCCGTTGGATGAGGGCGACGGGAGGGGCGACGCGCGGGGCGACGCTGGATCCGGCGCCCCTGCTGCCGGAGTCACCACCGGATCGGGCCGGGCGCCCATCTCTGGTGCGGTCTCCGTCGCCAGACGGGCCGCGGTCGTCGGAGCCGCCCGCGCCGCGGCGTTGGCTTGTCCGTTTCTCATCTAATGTCGCCGGCGGAGGGGGAGAAGATCGCGAGGGGGTAATCAACCTTCATCCGCTGTCGCGGTGGATCACGGTGAGGGACAACGAGGACGACATCCTGGCCGGTCGATATCTGCGGGATGATGAATCCGTGGTGGAGGGAGATCTTATGGTTATCGATATTTTTCGGATCGTGGTTGGGCGCTCCATCTCACCGCAGCGGCTTGGGGACCCAATTGAGCTCGTCGACCTGTCTTCGCCGCCCGTGCCGGCGCGATTGACGGGGGCTGTTGACGGCCGGCGGATCGGGGGCCGTTTCTGGGTCCTCGCCGAGGAGGACGATGATGATGACGAGGTGGTCTCGTCCCCGGATGCCTACTCGCCGGAGGTCGCGTCGCCGGGGCCTCCGATTGTGAGTGCTGCGGTGGTTTCGAAGGCGGACAGGGTGGAGAGGCCGTGCCGAGGAGCCCTGCGGAAGGCGGCGGTCCGGCCATGGAGGGGACCACTGCCCAAGGTATGTCTCCCAAACTCACTTTGTCTGATTTCTTCAATCCAAACGCTTGGACTACTGTAACTAGAAGAAAGAAACGGCGGCCGGCGGTAGCGCCGGCGCCGGTGCCGACGGCTGCCAAGTCCGGCGTAATCAGCGCGGCCAGAGAGGCGCGCTTGAATTCGTTGCTGGGCCGGGATGGGCCGGAGGCAACTGCTCTGAACATGGGCCTGCGGGTATATGGCCCAGATAGCAGCCCAAGGTGCTGGTCGTGCGGTCGATGCCCCGTTATCGCTGCATGAGATCGCCTCGGATCGGGAGTCCTCTCGTGCATGTGCGCCTGTTAGGGTTAGACGTACCGCGTGCCCGGGGTTTCCGCCGCTGAGGTCTGGCCGCGCCGCCAGGATTCCGTCGGCTGCAAGGACGGAGGCCATGGCCGGCCGTGGGAATGGTCAACCGCCGCCGCCCAATGCTGTTCCGCCGCCGGCCAGTGACGGCTCGTTGCGGACGGCGCCTACGGCTGGAGACGGGCGGGTGACGGCAACGGGTGCCGCTGCTCAATATGCTGGCCGCGGTCGCCTGTCTGGCTCGGGCCGGGGCTCCCATGGCGCGTCGGATGGTCGCAACCCGCCCCGTGGACAGTGGGGGGACGACGGGTACAACGCTTACGGGGAAGGTCAGCACCGCGGCTCGTCATCGACGAGCGGAGGCCGCGGATATGCTTGGCAAGGCGATGGCGGGGCCGGCCGTGGATTCAATGGACCGCCGGGCAATTTTGTGGAGGGGGTGTCCGGTCCCAACTACCGGCACCACGGTGCTCGTGCTTACCGTGGGGGTAGGGGAGGTGGTAGGCGACCACCTCCACCTCGTCCGCCTCCGCCGCCGGCCACTGTTTCTGAGCCCGTGGCCTCGGTGGATCCGGAGGTCCCTTCTGGAGTTGATACGGCGGCGCCCAAGGCGGCGTTGTCTGGGGCGGCCATGGAGACAGTGCGGGCTTTTGCCGCGGTGGAGGTTCCTGCTTCTAAGCCTGATACGGTGAAGGTTCGGGACTCTACTATTGATAAGGCTTCCGACAAGTCTGATGGCGAAAGAGCTTCGAAGTGGGCACGTAAGAAGGAGAAAATGACCTGTTACCGTTGCGGACTGTCGGGACATTTTGTGGCCGAATGGACCATGGAGCTATGTGAGACTTGTCTGAAACCGAAGCATGATGAGGGGAAGTGCCCCCTGCTTTTGGGACCAAAGCCTGTTGTCACTATCTATGGGGTTTGCTGTCCCGAACTGATGTTCTTCGAGTCACCTAACGTTGCCCCGATCGCACCTATGACAGAGAGTTCGATTACGGGACTCGTGAAAGTGACGAATGGATCGATGACGGAGGCACAAATTGTGCAGCAGTTGCGTGAGCTAGCCCCAGGTAATTTTCAGTGGGTTCTTGTCAAGCTTGAGGATCAGCTGTATAAGGTGGATTTCCCTATGAGGGAGGATCTATCTCGCCTCCTTAAGTTCGGCATGTGCAGGGTGCCTAGCGGCAATTGCATTCTGGAATTTGATGCTTGGAAGCACAAGGAGCCGCAGGGAACACTTCTAACTCAGATTTGGGTTCATTTTTTGGGGGCACCGTGTACACCTCTGAATAATGCTTTGGTAACCTGGAGTCTGGGATCACTCATTGGCAAGACGGAGAGGGTGGACATGCCTTTTACTCGCGCACATGGAGTGGCTCGTCTGCTTGTGAGTGTTCTGGATGTTGAGTTTGTTCCGGATGTTGTGAGATGGACCCATGCTGGCATGGCTTATAACCTTGAGGTTGAGATTGAGAGCCCGCCGCTGTTTGATACGGGGGACAAGGCTAAGGATGTGGATATGTCAGACGGTGAGGATGGCAGTGGCACTCGAGATAAGAGTGTGGATGGTTCTGCTCGTGGTGCTACCAAGGAGGCTGAGGGTCAGTCAGCCCAGTCGGCAGGGGGTACGGCTGACAAGGGGGCGGCGCCCCCGGCGACACCGATGAATTCTCTCAGGTTCGGTTCATTTGGTGCTTCGTCGGCTCCCAGTCGGCTGTGGGGACACAGAGCCGAGCTTGATGACCCGGCGGAGCTGGAGTTACTGCCGCCGTTATCGCCGGTGGCGTCGTCTGTGACGCTATCTCTGCAGGAGGTGGGCACTGGTGCGGTGCAGGCTGCATCGCATACTCCGCTCCGATCGCCACTACGGTTTTCTCAGGCGGGAGTGGTGTGTGACAGTAGGCAGGAGGCCTCGTCTCGCCCTGCTAGCCCGCTACCATCGACGCCGGCTCCGATCCCCAACGGGCCCGCCTCGGCGAAAGTGGCTGCTCCCATGGGCGGGGCTTTGTCGGGCGAGGTTTTGCATCGACCGGTGCCATCCTCTCACAGTCCGCGTCAGCTGAATGCGGGGTTGACCGGGAGGACGCCACCTGCGGCGGCGGTGGTGTTGAGTTCTGTCGGGCATATGGCAGGAGGCCATGTCCTGACAGGCGCGGTGGAGGTAGGTCCCATTGGGAACCAGGCATGAGGCCTTGACCCAACTGGGCCTACAGCTGATGATGTCATCGCCTTTGGGGGGATCCTGGATCCGATGTCCGACGGTAGACGAATGAGCCGCCGGATTCAGGATCAACCAGATGCTGACGACCTGCAGCTGGGACGTGCCATGCGGGCGGCCAAGCTTCGTGACATTGAGGTCACTTCAGGTATGTCTGTCAATACTAGCTGTTCCATTTTGCACTTTTCTGAAGACCAAATTGTTCATAATGCAAATCAATTGAGGGTTTCGTTGGGTAACAATGGGAAAGAGATTGCAAAATCGGTTAATGATTTGCTAGACCTAGAGGCTGAGAGGGCCATGGAGATGATTCGCAACATAGCAGCGGTAAAACCTATGAACGACTCCGACATTGATGCGCTAGGGGTTAGGGCTCTAGATTGTCTATGTGAGGACCTAGGACCATCCCCCGAGGGGCAGGAAGAGGATGAGATGTTGGTTTCAGAGGGATATATGGCCCCCTGGAATATGAACCGTGTAAGCATACTGGGCTCGGTTATATGGACCGAGCAGCTGAGCACGATAAGCCTAAACGGACCTGGAAGAGGAAGATTTATCCTGCTTCCGCGGTGCGTAGGAGCGCGAGAATTCGGACCGCTAAAAAATTTCATGATGAAAGTTGAAAGGAATGTTTTGGAATAGCAGAGGTCTGGCAGACTTGGCTAAACGAAGGTTTCTGGCAGAGGCATCTATAGATTATAAGTTGGATTTCATTGCCCTTCTTGAGACGGGTAGGGATAATTTTACCTCTCAATTCCTGGGCACTTTAACTGGGGGTGTTGATTTTGATTGGCACTGCCTACCTCCAAGAGGAAGATCCGGGGGAATCTTACTTGGGGTCAAATGCGAGACGTTAGAAGTCCGGAACGTGGTGTTGGGAGACTTTGCAGTCAAATTCAGAGTTCGATCGAAGGTTGACGGGTTCCAATGGTCACTAGTTGCAGTGTATGGAGCCGCGCAACCAGAACTCAAGACGGACTTCCTTGCAGACCTAGTGCGGGTTTGTGGGGATGAGAGACTTCCCATTCTGGTGGGAGGCGACTTTAACATAATAAGGAGGAGATACGAAAAGAATAACGATAATTTCGACGGCAGATGGTCGTTTATGTTTAATACGATTATTGAAAGTCTTGACCTGAGGAAGATAGAACTCTCAGGTAGAAAATTTACTTGGGCAAATTCACTTCCGAATCCCACTTATGAGAAGTTGGATCGAGTCCTCACCAGTATCGATTGGGAACAGAAATTTCCTATGGTGACGGTCCAAGCGCCGCAGCGTGCGATCTCCGATCACAGCCCGCTTCTTGTTGACTTTGGGGAGGCGACTCATGTGGGAAATAATAATGTCTTTTCTTTGAACTAGCTTGGTTTGAGAGGGAAGGTTTCTTGGATCTCGTAGCTCAGGAATGGGCTAAGGATTCTGGAGGGAGATCAAATTTGGAGAGATGGCAAAATAAGATTAGGCACTTGAGACAGTTTCTGAGAGGCTGGGCAAAAAATATGAGTGGCATTTATAAGGTGGAAAAGGAAAGGCTTATACACCTTATAAATGAGCTAGATCTCAAGGCCGAGTCATCCATCTTAGATGCCGGGGATCTGGCATCTAAGTCGGAGGCCGAGCTGAGGCTGCGAGAGTTGCTCCGAGAAGAAGAGATGAAATGGGCTCTTAGAGCTAAGGTGCGAAAGATCGTCCAAGGGGACGATAATACGCAGTTCTTCCATATGATTGCAAATGGAAAACACCAAAAGAAGAAAATTTTCCAGCTTGAGCAGGATGAGGGTACAATTGTGGGGAACGAGAACCTAAAGTTGTACATCTCCAATTACTATAAACAGCTGTTTGGGGCCCCCGAAGTCAACTATGTGTCTTTGGACGAGTCCTTGGTCGAGGATATTCCTCAACTCGGGATGGACGAGAATGAGATTTTATCCGCGCCTTTCTCGGAAAAAGAGGTGTTTGAGGCTATATCTCAGATGAAGAATAATAAGGCGCCGGGGCCAGATGGCTTCCCGGCAGAATTTTATAAAAAGTGCTGGCATATAATTAAAGGTGATTTACTACCGATGTTCCATGATTTGTTCAGTGGCCATTTGCAGCTCTTTCACCTTAACTTCGGGACGATAACGTTGTTACCTAAGAAGGAGGAGGCGATACGTATTGAGCAGTTTCGCCCCATTTGCCTTCTTAATGTTAGTTTTAAAAGTTTCACGAAGGTGGGGACTAACCGTCTCACTTGGATTGCACATAGTGTGGTGCAACCGACTCAGACGGCCTTCATGCCGGACAGAAACATACTAGAGGGTGTGGTTGTCCTTCATGAAACGCTTCACGAGATTCACTCAAAGAAACTGGATGGGGTGGTCTTCAAAGTGGATTTCGAGAAAGCGTATGATAAAGTTATGTGGCCATTCTTATAGCAGGCTTTACGTATGAAGGGGTTTGAAGATTCCTGGAGGAAACAGGTTGATTCATTTATACAAAAAGGCAGTGTCGGGGATTAAAGTGAATGATGACATAGGTCATTATTTCCAGACACATAAGGGTCTAAGGCAGGGGGACCCAATGTCTCCTATCTTGTTCAACATAGTAGCAGATATGTTGGCAATTTTGATAGGAAGAGCTAAAGAGGATGGCCAAGTAGGAGGACTAATCCCACATCTAGTGGATGGTGGGGTATCCATACTACAATACGCTGATGATACCATCATTTTCATGGAGCATGATTTGGCGAAAGCAAGAAATATGAAGCTTGTGTTATGCTTATTTGAACAGTTGTCGGGGTTGAAGATTAATTTTAACAAAAGCGAATTGTTCTGTTTTGGGGGAGCCAAAGAGGAACAAGAGGCTTATAAACAACTGTTCGGATGTGAATTGGGTACCTTACTGTTCAGTTATTTGGGCATACCAATACACCATCGCAAGCTTTCTAACAAAGAGTGGAAATGTATTGAAGATCGATTCGAAAAGAAACTAAGTTGCTGGAAGGGTAAACTTATGTCATACGGAGGATGGCTAATACTTATAAACTCTATGCTCACGAGTATGCCGATGTTCCTCCTGTCTTTCTTTGAGGTACCGGTAGGGGTACGGAAAAGATTGGACTTTTATCGATCTCGTTTCTTTTGGCAGACTGACGATATCAAGAGGAAGTATAGGCTTACTAAATGGGACATCATCTGTAGGCCAAAGGACCAGGGAGGTCTTGGAATTGAAAATTTGGAGGTAAAGAACCGATGTCTGCTCAGCAAATGGCTGTACAGGTTGTCGGTAGAGACCGAGGGCACATGGGCCCAGATTCTGCGTAATAAGTACCTGCAGTCTAAGACCTTATCCCAGGTTACTGCTAGACCCAATGACTCACCGTTTTGTAAGGGTTTGATGAGAACGAAAGCAGCCTTCTTCCATAGAACCAAATTTATCATTGGAAATGGTACTTCGACGAGATTCTGGAAGGATACGTGGTTGGGGGAGACGCCTTTAGCCACACAATATCCTTCTCTCTATAATATTGTACAGCGTAAAGAGGTTTACGTTGCTACAGTGTTGCAATCCAACCCTCTAAATATTCAATTCAGGCGATCTTTGGTTGGAGACCGTTGGGAAGCCTGGCTCCATCTAGTCAGAAGGTTGATGGATGTGCACTTGTCCCATGAGTCTGATAACATTCAATGGAAATTAACTACGAATGGGCTTTTCTCATTGAAATCCATGTATTTGGATTTAATCAATTCTGGTCCAATCCCAAGATCTTCACACATTTGGAAGATCAAAATTCCCTTAAGAATCAAGGTCTTCATGTGGTTTGTTCACAAGGAGGTGATTCTGACTAAGGACAACTTGGCAAAACGAAATTGGGAGGGCTCTCGGAGATGTAGCTTTTGTGACCATGATGAATCTATCAAACACCTCTTTCTCGATTGTCCGATGGCCAAAGTTTTATGGCGTTCAGTACATATAGCCTTCAATATCTCACCTCCAAATAGTATTCCCACGTTATTTGGGACGTGGCTTAATGGGGTAGAGACTAACTCGGCGAAACATATTCATGTAGGAGTATGTGCATTACTTTGGGCTATATGGAACTGCAGGAACGACATGGTTTTTAACAGGCAAACGCATATTAATTTTTTGCAGGTTATCTTCAGGGCCACTGCTTGGATCCGTATGTGGTCACTACTCACTCCTATGGAAGTCAGGGAGCCTTTGGTTACTGGGTCTACCCGATGGGAGATGGTAGCTCGGGATATCTTCAACCGGTTTGGATGGCGGTCATGTAATAGGATATGTGTTTAGTCATTGTTTCTATCTCCGCCGGTTGTGGCTGTCTTTTCTTCTTTCAGCTCAGAGTGAGCCTATTTTTGTACTGAGACTTTTTGGACACTTTTTTAATAAATGGCTGCATGCATCATTCTGATGCAGAGGCCGGGGGAGATCCTCCTTTTCTAAAAAAAACAGCTGGCAGGCCAAAGACTCTATTTCAAGTACTGGCCCTCAACAAAAGACTAATCTTCACAATCCGTTTTCAGATGTATGCTTGCAAACAAAATAGGATGCACAACTTGGCAGCAATTTGATGCATGATTAGAACATGGTGTATTTTAAAACACAGTTCAGGACATGCAAATGCTCAATTCCAGGACATGTAAAAGCTTCCACTAATTGTATGCATAAAAAGGCCAAGCACATTCAGGATATGCATACACATGACATGCAAACCATCTTCTGATAACTAAAAACCTAGGCTGACAAATATATATTTCATTGAAAGAACTCAGATACATGCTCTGCTCCCATACTGTTTTCAAATCGAGAAAATGTTGTGAGCCAGCAATGCATGCTTCTGGTTGTTCCCAATGATTGTTAGTGTGGAAGCTTATGCACCTTTTCAGATATCTATGTCTCACATATCAGTAGTGAAGCAAAATAATAAAAAATATTTGGCTTACCTAACAGAAATGAAAAAAAAAATGGCATCTGCTACTTCAATCTATGTGCAACCCCCTCATGGTTGGCCAGGGCAGAATGTGTACCCAGCTGATCAACAAAGGCTTATACACCAAGGGACGGTTCTTAAGGATGAAACTATGTTGGAGGAAAACAAAGTGCATCGTAACTATTTGTTTTGGATTGTTAGAATTGTGTCGAATATAATTGTACAAGGTAGGTTACAGTTGGACTTGGATTCAAACTGTGTGTAGACAGGGTAGGAGTCGTGTCCTAATAAGACACTGGTATCCTAGGCCTCTTATATAATGATGAGGGAGTAGACACACAATGTAACCTATGCCAACATAATAGCACAGACACGCAGGGGGAGCTGGCGGCGTGTGCCGGCGCCCGGATGGCCGGGGTGCGGTATTGTGACGGTGTCACGGGGAGGAGCGCCCATAGTCAGGCCCCGGGGATGTAGCCGAGTTCGGTGAACCTCGTTAACAAATCTTGGTGTCGTGCTCGTTGATTGCTTGGTTCTCGGATGATCTACTATGCGTCTCGGATTAATTCTGACAAGTGGTATCATGAGCAAGGTTTGCGGAATCGTTGATCTAGAGGACGAGGTAACTGTCAGATCGGATCGTGTTTGATATAGGGAAGCTGCACGCTCGTGAGAGCAATAGGCGTACGTGTCAAGCAGCGATGGGAGATCAGCTAGCTGAGTTCGTTTGTCGGGGATGTGGATAATCGCGGTCACGCGAGTTGCATCGGGAGTGGCGATCGACAGAGATAGGAGGCCTGTTGGCGAGAAATCAAAGAAGCAATCGGAATCAATTATGGATGAGAAATCAGAAGCTGGTAACTTACAGGCTCCATCACTGGACCTCTGCTTCAGCATGCATATCTCTGCTTCAGCACAGCTTAAGATAACACATATCTGTCTGTCCCCTTCGTTCCCTGCTCTGCTACGGTACAGTACTACATCGATCAATTCAAGTCGGCCAGATTTATGTATGGCCTGTAAGTTTCATTTCGAGACCAACCAAATAAAGACCAGACATTGATCATTTCAAACAAAATCAAGAGGCGAAAAACAAACTTGGAAAACCACATCGTCACAGAGAGATCAATCTTTGGGACTTGAAGGCCAGCCAAACAGGATAATATTGAGGCTCAAAAGCCCAACTTGTGTTCACTAGTAATATTTCTGCATGCATTCAGCAAAACAAACTTGATAAGATTTATTATGCCACTAGAGGACACCGTCAGCACACGAACGTGGACTAACCCCACACCCTATACATAGTGCGACTGAAATACAAAAAGAATGCATATAGGAAATGACACTTTACACACACCCTATAGCGTGACTGAAATACCAAAAGGTCCAGCTGATCAGTCCCTACATTTTAGATTATGAGCTCTTTTAGGGTGATTGGCGTAGTATTGGGAGTACTACCAGTACTTACCCCTCTGATTTTTATTAGCCGTCCGATCTGGTGGGGGATTAAAAATGATTAAATTTAATTTGCTTAATCCGAGAAGGGCATAATGGTCCAGGGTAAAATATTGTGCTTTCAACCGATCACGTCCACGACCAGAACCACGTCTAGTCGATCCAGATCGAGGTCAAGTCGTCGTCCTCGTCCCCTTCACTGTCTCCGACGTGCCCGGCAAGAGGAACCAATTCACCGTCCTCGGCCTCGTCCTCATCCTCCTCCTCGTCCCCTCCACTGTCCTCGACGTGCCCGGCGGCAAGAAGAAGAATAAGGCATCACATCTGCAGCGGTTGAGTCGGCGGCGACGGCAGCGGCGCTATAGGAACTCGCCCCCGGCCGATCCCATCTCTTCCCGACATCCATCCTAAGGTATGAATCGCGCGAATCTCACTTGACTTGGATTCGTAGCCTGCATTTCCTACTTAGATTAGTTTAGTCATCATCAATTTAGGTTTCCCTAGTGCATGCAATACAATTTAGGATTTTTCATCATCCATGGTCAGTTCAGTAGTTTATGGACGTTGATGATCGCTTGGCATAACATATACAACGAGCAAAGTTTAAAATTCCACACAAGATTCCGTACTGGCTTTTGCATGCATTTGTCTTTGTCGTTTGAGCTTTTTTTAATCTGAATGGTGATGCAGGAAGACATGGCGGATGTAAGTGATGAGTCTATGTTGGAGTACTATCATATTGCAAACAAGATGTTTGATAGTGAGGATGAAGGTTATAGATTCTATAACAAATATTGTCTTGAGAAAGGTTTTAGTGTCAGGAGAAGCTATGATGAGAGGGATGGATCCAACAGCCATATAATTTTAAGGAAAATTGTGTGTAGTCGTGAAGGGGTTCGTGAAGAGAAGCACATGAAGAGGAAGATGGAAGATAGAAAGAGGAGGTCACAGAGTATAACTCGTGTAGGGTGTAAAGCTAAATTGGTCATTGCAAGACAGGAGGAAACAGGTCGGTGGTTTGTGAAGGATTTCATCGATGAACACAACCATCCTCTAGCCCCACGGGATCTTTCGTGTCTTTTGCGTTCACACAGAAGAATTAGCGATGAGCAGAAAGCGGACATTGCAGACATGGAAAAATCTGGGATCCGGAAACACCATATTATGGATATTTTGTGCATGCAATACGGTGGATATGATGAGGTTGGATGCACGACGAGGGACATTTACAATTGCTGCCATGCTAACAAGCAGGAATCAATCGCTTCCGGTGATGCTCAAACGGTGATCAATCACATGGTGGCGTGGCGAGAGAGAGATTCAGATTTTTTCTTCAGGTACTTGGTTGATGAAGTTGGCCATCTGAAGGGACTGTTCTGGTCTGATAGTCAATCCCGACTTGACTACGAGGCTTTCGGAGACGTTATTGTTTTTGATAGCACATACAGAACCAATAAGTACAATCTGCCCTTTGTGCCGTTTGTCGGGTTGAATCACCACAACTGCACTGTTATTTTTGGATGTGGCATCATTTCTCATGAAACAAGCCAGGCATACGAGTGGATGTTACAGACCTTTTCTGATGCCATGGGACAGAAGCATCCGATATCTGTGATCACGGATGGGGACCTTGCAATGCAGAGAGCAATCAGGGTGGTGTGGCCTGACTCAAACCATAGGCTGTGTATATGGCACATTCAGCACAACATTGTACGTCATCTGCATGATGATGCGGTAAAGGAGGAATTCAGATCTTTCATATATGATACATCTTCCATTGAAGAGCATGAGAGAAAAATGGTTACAATTCTTACAACGGAATAAAGTAACAAGTGAGGAGTCCTGGCTGCATCAGATGTATAAGATGAGAAAGTTGTGGTGTGCTCCATATCTTGAGGGGCGTTGTTTCCTTGGATTGAGCAGTAATCAGCGAAGTGAGAGCTTAAACTCGGTGCTACATACGCATCTTGAGGCTAAGATGACATTGTTTCAAATGCTAGAGCACTATGAGCGTTGCCTTGCGTCGCGACGCTTGAACGAGGCTCTCCAAGACATCGAGGCCTTGCAGTCCGTTCATAGAGGAAAATGCTTCAAGTCTTGAGAAACATGCCGCAAAAGTTTTCACTCCTGCTGTGTTTAAGTTGGTCTTATGGAGCATAAATGCTATAAGCAAATGTGTGATCAGAGAGGTACTTGATGCATCAGAAGTTACCACATACGTTGTGTCTAAGAAGGAAAGAATGGATAAAAAGATCGAAGTGCGCAGTGAGGAGAAGGAAGGTGTGCTTCACATGATTAGTTGTTCTTGCCGCAAGTTGGAATGCGTAGGCACACCATGTTCCCACATATTTTACATATTGGGAATTTTACAAGAAGAAAGACTGCCCAGGTGTTGTGTTCCCACTAGGTGGACAATGAGTGCAAAATGTGCATACGCACCGACCAGAAAGAGCGAGATGTATGAATATTCTGCAAGCCTGCAAAGGTAGCGTAAGTTGCGGAATTTTAGTCATGCGGCATGTTTCAAGGCATGCCACTCTGATGAGGCGTTTCAGCGTCTAAAGAGGGTTTTGGAAGGACAAGATGTCAGCAAGGAATCAAATATTGAACAAGCTGACAGCAAGGAATCAACTAATGCTTAGAGTAACAGCATTAGGTTTGGCCCGCTGATGCCGCAAGCGGCTAACCTTGATGGTGAAGGTTTGGATAAGGTTCTGGATCCCGTGCATGTGCCAGGCCGAGGTGCTCCAAAGAAAAGGTTACAGGCAAAGATGAAGAAGACAAGATCAAAGGGTAAATGTGGCTATTGTCACGTGGAAGGTCACAATCGACGTAGATGCAACAAGTTGTTAGAGGTACCAAATATGTACAAATTTAATTTTTCCATGTGTCCAAATATATTGCATGGCATTAATTATATTCTTCTGTGTAGGATCTCGAAGCAGAACTCTGATAGCTACAGCATTGTGCACACGGTCGGGGAGCATGTACGTCGACGATGAACCTGATGTTGTCGTGTGCATTGTTGTGTATGTTTAGTACCGTGTGACCTGGTCTTTAAAATCTACTTCATTGTGTCAGTTAGTTAGTAACTTCCTGATAATTATTTTTATGTATGACTCAGCGAATTGGTGTTCCACTCCCTTGTTACAGTATGAGTTTGGGATCTTTGGTTTGCTTTTTCTATGTGAGTTTTTGATGTCCAACTTTAAGAATCATGGTGTCTTCGCGGCCAGCATGGAGCTCGTGTATTGTGGAGGAGAATATTTCGAAATAGATGTAGTGGAGGAATTAAATTTTGCTCGTGGAAAAAAAATATAGGCCGATATTGCAATAAAATACTTTCCGGACGTGACGCAACGTGTGTATGTTGTCGGAATTCGTTGAAATTTTGCATATAGTACTGGGGTGGGCATCCCCACTGGACGAACGAATTACTACAGATATACGAGGCGATTGTCTAAAAAAAAGGTATATACAAGGCGCAGATTACGGCTACCTGGGCGGCCGCCCATACCTGCCCCTACGGTGGCGCCGCGGTGCATGCATGGCGCTGGTAATCACGCGTGCACGATCGGCACACCCCGCCGCCAGCCAGACATGCATGAAGACCCACGAATCGCGCGGGGTATCCGTCTGGGGCCCGACAGGCGTACATGTGCGGGGCCCGCACCGAATCTGTCGGTCGGCCTGTCTCCGGGTGACGACGCGCGCGCGTGCGACGGCCCGACCTCTGGTCGCCGCGTGTGGATGGCGTCATGCGCTTTGCTGGGGATCCGCTCCTGACGCCGCACCGATCCCGGAGCAGATCTCGTCAGGTCTAAGTCCGCGGATCCCGAGGATGATTCGCCAGCAGTTTTGTCACTTTGTCTCACATAAAATGTCCGTATTTCCTCCACCATTTTGCACCAATTTTTTTTTCTGTCGCAGTTGTACATGATCCTGCAGCACCTGGCGCGGGATCTTCTGCGGTCAGGTAGACAACCATCGCTAGCACAAGTGCGGCCACATCCACGACGACACAACATGAATGTACATAAATGTGACTAAATAGTTTTTTTTTGCAAGGCCTGCTCACAAACAACTATACGGTTGGATATAAACACATGCATGTTGCGTCGAAAATGGAAATCACATTGTAGCAAAAATGTTGTTAAAAGACCTCTATCGTGAATGAATTGTTTCATAACTGCAAACATTCCTACAAAAAACAAAAAATGTTTTCTCAAGCTTAAAACGGTTCAAATAACATTAAGCCTCCTACAGAAGCTGGTCTCCGCTGCCAAAATCCAGTGACTTCTTCGTATTGGTCGTTGTAGTTTGCTTCGGGCTTGGCGACGACCCACCTTCTCCCATATTTTTACACGGTACATCAATGTAACCTAAGGAGTCCAGTTGTGCCTGTGCCTCACGCTCTCTAGCCAGACCCTTCGCCTCCTCCATATCTCGGATGCGCAGTTCCTGTCAAAAATCATACGAAGGTATTAGGACAAACTTAAAGATGATGAAGCCATAAAATTGATGTAGCATGTAGAATAGGAACCTCTAAATCCATGTCCGAATACTCATAATCATCTTTCGGTGGACGATTATACACTAGGTACAAATGACATGTCTGGCTGCCGTTCAGAAGGGAAATCATCTTTGCAAAATCATCTGGCCCTGAAATCAGGAACATTCCTTCTGGTAGTTTGCACGCATACTCAGGTAAGAAGTGGTACAAATCTGAATCCTTTTTATAACCAAATCCAGCCATTTCTTTCATGATAAAAGCGTAGTCCAATACGCTGGGTTTAAATAATCTCATCTCGTAGGGTCTTCCCTCGAAGTATCCTGTCGGGACATGCGAAAGCTCATAATCCCTATGAATAAAAAATTCCATTACCAGCACCTACATACGAGTATCTCACGTCAGATTTAATACATTGCAATGAGCAAAGGGCCAAACATAATTTTGGATGTGCGTAGCAACATCGCGACATAGTTACCTTATTATATCCGAAGGAATCTTCATATGGAGTGATTGGGGATTGGGCCATCTCTGGATGCTTAGCCTACGTATGAATCGTCGACACAGGGTTACACACAAATTAAAAATGGTCATACAAAATGTTGGCTGTGAATGTTTACCATGTGTGCGAGGTACTTACAGGGGGAGAATTGAAGACATGTTGTTCGACTGGAGTGCTGTAGCATTCAACGGGTGACACCGACATCGCAAGACCTGGAGTGATTGGGGACTGTGCCGGCTGATGATGCTTAGCCTACATATGAATCGCTCACATAAAGTTACCCAGAAATAACAAATGTCCATACAAAATCTCGGTCGTGAATGTATAGCATCGGTGCAATGTACTTACAGGGGGAGAATTGAAGACATGCTCTTGGGGTGGATTGTTGTGGCATTGAACGTGGGACTGTAACATTGCACAGTCTTCCATAATCTTTCCTTCCATTTGGACCTGCTCCACCATAGCCTTGTAGTCCATGTCCTTGCGCTCCTTTTGCAGCCTAATGTCCATATCCGCACGTGCCTGCAACACATTGGCGTCCATCTTGACACGCTATGTCTGTATAAGGCCGTCGACAACCTTCTGGTCCTTTTGCAAAGTCAGCTGCATCTCCTTGTACTCAAGCTGGAACTTCTTTTCCATCTCCTCACGGTCCCGCTGAAACTTTTGTTCCATCTCTTCACACATCTGCTTAATCTTCTGGGACATATCAGCACGCTCATCCTTTAGCATCTTGTCAACGTACGCACGTTCTTGTTTGAGTTTCCTGTCCATCTCATCGCGTTCTTGTTGGACATTCACGTCGATCTGCCAACGTGCTTCATGCAACAACCTGTCGTATTCCGCACGGTTGTGATGCAGCTGTGAATCCATGGTCCCTACAACAGCAGACACAAGAATGCAATTAATGAGATCCACATTGTCAAAATATATCCATAACCAGATCGTACGATCACCTACCCCTAACAAGCAATCGCAAAGCTCTTGCATATAATTCTTTACTCCAACCTCATCCAAATCATTCCTAGTAATCCTGCATAGCTCAAAGGTCTAGAAAATTTACTACACCGAGAATATATATCCCTAACCAAATCATATTATCAACTACTGTGAACTAGCAATCACATACCTCTTGCATAACAGCCTTTACTCCAATTAACGACAACCACCCACAATCTTACACCCAAACAGTACCTTCCACGAAAAACTAATCTCCCACGAACAACTACCAAAAATCTTGCACACAAGATGGCATCTCTAATCTCATCACAACTGCCTTCTTGGTCCAACCAACGGAAAAATGTATCAACGTTGCAAGAGAGATTTTTTTTCAAAAATGGCACTGTATTTAGAGCAAATTCGAAAACTAGCATTGCTAACACGTATATATCAAAAATAGCACCCCGTCGGTCTGCCGTAGGCCGAAGAGGGACTTTTCGGCGTGGAAAAAACCGAAGAGACCATTTCGGCTTCCTGTGGGCCGAAGAGAGCGGCAGGTGGGCCGAAGAGTGGGCCGTCGGCGCGCTGTCGACCGAAGAGCTGTCTTCGGTCTGGCCGCGACCGAAGACCTCTTCGGCCTACCGTTGGCCGAAAAGGCTGGATAAGGCCGCCCGAGCCTTTCTTCTTCCTCCCCTCTGTTCTTTCTCTGTTCTAGCTTTCTCTCTCTCGTTTCCAACCAGAAATCGCCCCCCTCACCGATCTCTTCGTTTCTCCAGCCATTTTCAAATCCAAACCACAGAAACGGTAGATCGTAGCCATCTCCACCAGCCTACGGTCATTTTTTTCCAATGGGATAGCTATTTGTGTGTACAAGTGAGTTGTAGTCATGGTGGTGTGAGGAGGAGAAACCATGGTTGGTTGAGGAGGAGGAGGTGGTTTGGCTGGGCAAGAGGAGGTGGCCGCCGAGGGGGTGGCGTTGGTGTTGCTCGTTGGTGCAAGTTCTCCGTGAGGTGGGCACACGCGTCGAAGGTATAATCACGCGTCACATTTTTTTGTAGTGTTAATTGGTTTGTGTTGTCATTTTAGCGGTCGGTTAGTGTAGCGGGTAATAATTTTGTTCGTTGTGATTAATGAGATGGAAGTGTCTGACAGGTTAAAATGTCTGAATCAGTAAATTTGACTGTTTACTATGGCCCTGGCAATGTTCGATATAATGAGTTCGGGGTTGATCTTAGCGAGTATAAAAAATGTGTCATGACACTTCCAGACCCGGACAGACTGGACATTAGACAGTTGAAGTACTGGTTGACAATTAGTTTTGGGCTGGATCCTGGGGTATGTTCTGTCAGTATTCAAGCTTTGTGGACCAAATCGTGTAAAAATGTGAAGTGGGAGTTGATGCTGATAGATAGGAGCCAGCAGTGGTTGACCCTGTTAAGGCGTTGCAGGGACCGAAAAATCCACCCATATGCCCTAGTGCAACCTGTGGCGAAGGAGGAGAATACCGGACAACCAGAGGGAGGGTATGAACCCGGGCAGGGCAGTGAAGTGGCTAACGAGATTTATTTATCCGGGTCACAGCCAATGGATGTGGATGCTAGCCAACCCGAGGAAGAGCCAGATTACGTGCCACACAATTTGTGTGGTAATGATACTGGGCAGAGTAGTCGGTCGGTAATATTAGCCGGTTCTGGTTTTTCTGATGGGGATGAGGAAGGGGAGGAAATGCAGAGGGTGATGGAGGAAGAGGACGAGGATGGACTGGCTGAGGATCTGGATTCTGAAAATTCCGAGGATGAAGTGGAGGTACCGATTCCTGCCGCATGGGATCAGGACCTATCCACCGGTCTCACGGTCAACGATGGCCATGAGACTCCATGAGAGTATCATCTGAACCAAGTCCAGATAGGTTCTATGTATGATACAAAGAAGAAATTGAAATATGCGGTGGTAAAGTGGGCTATGTCCACGCAGAGGGTTTTTCGGACACACGTATCAAATCAAACAAACTATACAGTGAAATGTGTTGAAACAGGTTGTCCTGGGAAGGTGCACGGGCACGTGCCGAAGTATAACATCCACTGGGTTGTCACCGGTGTTGTTCCACATACTTGTGTGAGGAAAAACCTTCTGGTGAATCATCCGAACCTGTCTTCTACTCTCATTGCGCAACTCATGTATACTGAGATAGTGCAGAAGAAAGACATGGAAGCAAAACACATCCAGACAGCAGTGAAGGTCAGATGAAATTATGTCATTCCTTACGGGAAGGCTTGGAGGGCTAAGCAGAAGGCTATGGAGGAAAGGTTTGGGACGTTCTTCGACTCATATGATAATGTTGTGCGGTTCCTTCAAGTATTGAAGGAGAGGAATCCCGGCACTTATGTTAACGTACAACACACAAGATTGGCGAGTATACCAGATTTTAAGGTGTTGAAGAGAGTATTCTTTTCTTTTTCTGTTTGCATCGAAGCTTTCCGGCATTGTCCTCCTGTGATGTTTGTGGATGGCACATTCCTCACTGGTCAGTACAGAGGGCAAATCCTTACTGCTATTGGTGTTGACGGGAACAATCAAATCATCGCACTTGCTATGGCATTCGTGGAGGGTGAGAACTTTCCAAGCTGGATATGGTTCTTGAGGCAAGTGAAAATTGCCATCGTGAAGGACCGGCCGAACGTGTGTGTCATTCATGACAGACATGCTGGTATATTGAAGGCCGTGAAGACACTGAGGAATCCAACTGAGAACGAATCAACACCATGGATGGACCTGCAGAGCCGGTGGTGCATGCGCCATCTTGGGGCAAATTTTTTCTCACAGTTCAAGAACAAGCGGTTGATGAAGTTGTTCAAAAAATTATGCAAGCAGAACCAGGCACGCAAATACAATTTTATTTGGTCAAAACTAGATGAGTTTACTAAGAAGCAGGTTAAGGCCAGACGGACAATGGAAAAAGATCAGGCTAAATTAGCAATAGTCATCGCGCAGCTAGAGCAGCCTGTAGCTCTGTGTGACTTGCCAGCAATTGACCCTCCTGGCACTAAGAGGCCGAACGGCAGGGCAATAAAGGATTTTACTGAGTGGATAGAGAAAGAGCCTCCCGTGAATTGGTCTTTGCTGCATGACACCCATGGAGCTAGGTATGGCCACATGACAACCAACCTTGCTGAGGTGTATAACTTTGTACTTAGAGGGAATAGAGCATTGCCACTCACAGCTATTGTGGAGGGTGTATTGCATGGCACTTTGAGATATTTCAGAGAAAGGCACGAGTTAGCAAAGAAGCATATTGCAGATCATCCGAAGACACCTTATTGTAGCCGTGTCATGGAGTACATGGCAAAGAAGATAGAGAAAGCAAAGAAGCACACTGTCAGGCTCATAGGTAATCAGGAAAGGAGGTATGAGGTTCAGCTACCTACCGATGGTTTTGGTACGTCAAATGAGGTGAAGACGCATGAGGTAAAAATAGGAACGGAATTTTATCCAACGTGTGAGTGTACATGCAACAAACCGCGGTTGTTGCACCTTCCTTGCTCACATGTGTTGGCTGCGTGCGGCCAGATTAAGTTGGATGCCATCTCCTTCGTGTCCCCATACTATTTGAAAGAGTCAGTACGCAACACATGGACCGGTGAGATGACAGGGTTTAGAGTCGTCGGCAATTTCAACAAGGTAAACGATGATGAGAGAGTATACATCCCGGATCCTGATCTTCGGCGAACCAGTAGGGGTAGACGTAAGGTCCGTCGCATCCGTAATGATATGGACCAATCTGAAGCTGGTGGAGCAACCAGACAGTGCTTGCTATGCGCGAATTATGGGCATAGGATGAAATATTGTCCCGACCTTAACAAAGACGGTGCGTCCACATCGACGAGTGCGACAACAGGAGCAAGAGGCGGACGTGGTCGAGGCAGTCGAGGCCGAAGGGGACGACGAGGAAGAAATAACTCAGAAGCTATATAATGAGTCGGACTATGTTTTAATTTGTAATATGTCGGACTATGTTTTAATTTGTAATATGTCGGACTATGTTTTAATTTGTAATATGTCTGGACTATATTTTATTTTCTAATATGTCGAACTATGTTTTAATTTCAGATATGTCTTCGTATGCGTTGCTTAAAGATACGATTGAAAAAAAACACCGGGCCGCACTTATGCAAACGGGCAAGAACTTAGATGTGTTGACCACTCGCACCCCAAAGTCTAATTGGCTGATACACCCTTCATGGGTTGATAGGTTTGTGTGCTTATAATTTTTTAATTCGTATTTTGTAATATATGATGCCCGCTAACTGTTTGCTGTACATTCTCTTTATTTTGTAGGTTAATGTGGGCTGGACTGCTACCCTTGGCACGGCTGGTTGAGGGTACATTGGATGAGTGGGTTGATCATCCGGAAATGGATGAAACTGGTGAACCATTGCAGCTACGCAAGAGGCCAACGAAATGCTTCTCTTACGACAGGTCACTCCTTACCTGCTTAGTAGATAGATGGAGACCGGAGACACATACGTTTCACTTTCCCTGGGGAGAGATGGCGCCTACTCTACAGGATGTGTCTTACTTGTTGGGATTACCGTTGGCCGGTGCTGCCATAGGTCCTTTACATGCAAAACCTGGCTGGCTAGGTACGATGCAGAACCGTTTTCTAGCTGCGGTGCCAACTGCTAGGGGCTTAGACAACGATCCTCACGGGCCTCGTTTTAAGTGGTTGGGCCAGTTTCAGGTAACCTTCTTGGTCAGCTAAACGAATATTGTTGTTATAGTTGTCCTCAGTAAATAGAATAATACAATCATTTCTGTTATATGTAGATTCGCTTGTTAGGATACCCCGGAGTTCAGTTGTCAGAGGCACAGGTTGATCGGTCCCTAGAGGCCTATCTTCTTTGGTTGTTCGGCAAGACTATGTTCACGGAGAACCACATGACCACTGTCGATGCGCGCCTCATCAGCATTGCACGAGAGATAGCTGACGCTCGTTGCCCAGGGGACATTACGCAGAGGAGTTGGGGTTCTGCTGTGTTGGCAGCTACGTACAGAGGCCTGTGCAAAGGTTGCATTTTGAGCTCCCACAGATCAGGTCTGGTTGGATGTCCACTATTGTTGCAGCTCTGGTCATATGAGAGGTTCCCTATTGGACGACCCTATGTCTGCGTTGAAAACCCGTTTGGGTCGGAGGACATAGCAGGGGCTTATGTGCCACTTATCGGCGACTTGCCAACTGTGGGATCTGTTTGGACGCGAAGAGAGGTAATTTTGTATTACCGAGAAGTTCATTAGATTATTTCTTGCCATGCAATACTATTACTAATGTTTATTTGTTGTCATGCACAGAGACAGTTTGCGGGTCATCAGGTGAAGAGCTGCTACCCGTCCTTCAGGGCGCAGTTTGATGCTTTGCACGAGGATGTTGTTATGTGGGAGCCCTACTCGCATCAGGCTATAACATTTAGGTATCCAAGTGGAATATCTCACTTGTGCACTAGAGATCGGCACTACTGGATGACCAAGGCCAGATTGGTGTTCGACGTGACGGTGGAGGAGATGACCCTTCATAGGGTGATGAGACAGTTCGGTCGATGTCAGGAGGATGAAATTCCAGTTATTCCACACATACCGGACCACGTGCACAAGTAAGTAATTCTAATTTAGTTGTCAGTTTGATACTTTAAGAATTTTGCTTACCACGTTACCCGGATGTCAATGTCAGGTTGAGCCGCGTAGGAGGGAACAAGTCCATGGATTTCTGGCTTAAGAACATTGGCCCTTATGTTCTAGAATGGACTACTGCGCCAACAAATATCTGGGATGAGGTTCGACCCTTTGACTGGCACAAGTTCGGGTTGTATCTGCAGCGTTACAGGCATTCAACGAGGATCTACTTGGTTCCTTCTGCTGCTCCTGATCAGATTGAAGCGCCTCTGACCAGCGATATGTACCCAACTTCCTCTATTATGGGAACCAGACACCACACGGTACGTAACCAACTTGCTCTATTATGGTTCTAATATGTGTACTAATGTCATAACCTGAACATTTACAATTGGCTAACTATTCAATGTACAGAGTGACTTGATGGTTGAAGCGCAAGATGAGGTTTCCGCTTTAATGGGGCGGGTTGAGAGCGGAGAAACTATCCCACAGCCAGAGCACCTCTCGTGGTTGAAGCGTTTTGATGAGAAGCTACGAGGGATTTACGCAGCAATGACATGTAGAAGATCTTCTGATGTTGCGGTTCCTCGTCCAGCACTTCGTCCGCCACGTCCTTCACGGCACATGGCTTCACCGGCGCCACCTCCTTCACAGCCAGGGAGCTCGGCATGGCAAGAGCCATCTCCTTCACAGCCAGGGAGCTCGGCATGGCATCAACAAATGGGGCCAGGTAACTTTACTTTTGGTTTTTCTTTTAAGCAGTGTACGTTCGCAATTCAATTTTACATGTGCTTCACTACTACAGTCAGCAACCAGCCGCCTCCGTTCACGCATGTCGTGCAGTCGCCGATGCTTAGTGGTTATGATTCGCTCTTAGACGGCTACGGCGATGACGATGACCACGCTGCAAACACGTATGACTTCTCTCAGCCGCTGCATCATACTCCACCACCACCACCGACGCAGGAGACACAGACCGTGACAGGCGAGGTTATGTACGGTCGTGGACACCGTGAGGCTCACCCACCGCGTCAGCGCTTATCGCTTTCCGGTCCTCGTCCGAGGAAGGTCCAGACTCGTCGCCGTAGTACCGAGCAGTGATATGTTTATATATGTATGAGACATCCATGTTAGTTTCAGACTATTCTTATGTGTGAGGACTTATCTATGTATCAGACATCCTTCATGTATGTGTTACTATCTATGTATGAGCCATTATCTATGTATGAGTCATAATTAAGATAGAAGTACATCTGAATTAAACGGTACGACTATTCTTGAAAAATACATCCCACAAACTACATGAAGTCATCGTCGACATCCTCCGTTCATGCAGCACTCTTACCCTTGGACGATACGGTAGTCTTGGACTTCGACGATGTGGGTCTCTTGGCCTTGGTGCTCGGCATGAAGTCATCGTCGTCATCCTCCGTTGATGCAGCACTATTACCCTTGGACGATGCGGTAGTCTTGGACTTCGACGATGTGGGTCTCTTGGCCTTGGTGCTCGGCATGAAGTCGTCGTCGTCATCCTCCGTTGATGCAGCACTCTTGCCCTTCGACGGTGCGGTACTCTTGGACTTCGACGATGCGGGTATCTTGGGCTTGGTGCTCGGCTTGAAAAGATCGTCTTCGTCCTCACTGTCTTGACTCCATAACCAAGTATCTTCTACTGCAGCCCTTTGAAAAGCTTCAATCTTATATTGTACTTTTTTCCACCTACCATGCAACCTGAGAAGTTCTTTCCGTATCTCCTCAAAGGTCCTTGCAGGCCACCCGCTCCTACTTAACTGGTGAGCCAACTCATTCATGAAGATGTCACTACCGAGGAGTTCGTCCCATGGAACTATCCTGTTGTCTATCTTGAAATTGGCGGCTAAACTAAGAAGAGTTTTGGACATACGAGGGTGAAAACAACTACGATCGAAAGGATAACCGGACATCTTCACGAGACTACACTTGCCTGCTCACCCACCTTAGTGCGGAGGGGGTTTTATAGGTTGAGAAGAGAAGATGGCGGGAGAGAATGGCGGGAAAGAAAATGGCGGGAGAGAATGGCGGGAAAGAGAATGGCGGGAGGGAATGGCGGGAAAGAAGGATGGGAAAGAAAATGGTGGGAGAGAATGGCGGGAGAGAATGCCGGGAAGGAAAATGGCGGGAAAGAAAATGATGAGATATATTGTCGGGAAATGGTTGCGGGAAAGTACAAAGTTGGCATGTCAAAGAGAGGGAATGGTTGTGCAGCAATTATAATGCATTTTTTTGAAAAAAAATAGTCTTCGGTCAGGTGCAGGCCGAAAAGTGCTCCATGCAACTTCGGTCAACGTTTAACGTAAAGAGTATGCATTCTTCGGCCAACAGGAAGCCGAAAAGGCCTCTTCGGCTTACTGCTGACCGAAGACAGGTCTTCGGCCCAGCAGCGCCCATCTTCGGCCCACAGGAAGCCGAAATTGTCTCTTCGGTGTTTTCCAGGCCGAAAAGTCACTCTTCGGCCTACGGCAGACCGACGGGGTGCTATTTTTGATATATACCTGTTAGCAATGCTAGTTTTCGAATTTGCTCTAAATACAGTGCCAGTTTTGAAAAAAAATCTGCAAGAGATGGGAGGAGACGTGGAGGATGAGACCTTTTTACTCCGGCGTCGGCGTGGGCGTCTGCGGAGCGATGGCGCGATCCCGGCGACGGCTACATCAGGAGACAAAAACTTGATGGGGCAGTTAAGTTGGAGGGATATGCGCTACGATGGAATGGTATATATCCTTGATTTTAGGGTCAATTATATATTTCCAAGTAATGCGCATGGATGGAACGGTATCCGTCCGTGATTTTTGGGTCAGTTAGTCATTTGGAAGATTTGTTAGTTAGCCTATTTAGAGGGAGCACGATCCTCTGGTGTTGGTGTAAGGGTTTGTTGGGCCAGTGCACAAACATCCCTAGTTCTGCTCTAACCCAAAGGATTAGGGCGACCGTATGCCATTGTCGCCGTCGCCTAGCACCTAATCAACCATGTCGTCCTCGAGCTCGACTAGGTGTGCGCTCAGGGGCCGATCAGTTGCTGTGCCCCTGATCCCTTGCCCTGACTGTGGCGAGACGGTGAGATTTTGTCTCTCCAGTACCGAAGAGCACGATGGCTGGGTGTTCTACAAGTGCAAGCACCACGATGCACAATTCTTTTTACTATTGGGTTGAGATTTGCTGCAGGAGTAATTTTTTGTACTGTTTCATTAGTGCTGGTTTGATTTGTGCTCATTTGATTCATAGGATACATGTGATTTCTGGCGCTGGGAACTAGAGTACGTGGATGATCTTGTTGGTACAAGTGTCCTTGTTGGTGCTACTGCCGTTGATGCAATTGGTGCAGTACAGGAAAGAAGGGAAGAGCTACAACGCGGAAAAAAACTGTGGGGAAAGAATTCATGTACCAACAGAGGGAATATTGGAGGCAGGACCAATTACAGTCAGAGCAATGTGGCAACCATTACCAACCACCAAGTGTATACGATGTTAGGATTAGGGAGACAAATTGTTTTTATGCTGAAGCTGCTGACGGCTAGTGTAATGGTGTTGTGTGTGTTGTGTGTGATGTTGATTCTGAAGAACTAATCTATTTGTGATCGTATCGTGGCGATTATCGTGGTCACTTGTAATAACAGCTTAAAAAGAAGAGGTTTTGTAACATGCTCCCTCTTACCCCCCTTTTTCACATGAGAGGTAAGAGTATGAAATAAATCTGAGCCGATGGTTGCATTAAATAGTTGTTTTGATTAATTCTTACCTTCTTAACTCTTATGTGAAAAGAGGGGGTAAGAGGGAGCATGTTAAAATTGCTCATAAAAGAATGAATAAAGCGAGTTCCAATGAAGACAATCGAATGGTAAAACATAAACTACCATTATAAGTCTTGCACACAATCTTGTGCACGAACACAAGAGTTCAATGAAATAGTAATAAAGTACCACATTACAGCAATGACTTAAAAAGCCCTTAATTTATTTTCGCACACTACGTTTTGCCGAAACTACTCGAGAGGCACATCAGGAACATGGGAAACAAACAGATAAATCCCATGATCTCCCAGGTACAGCAACATCAGCACCTTGTGTCCTAACACCAAATTTTTTTCCTTCTTCATGAACTCGTTCCATTTGTTGACGCAGACACGACCGTCAATATCAGAAATGGTGTACGTACTTGACACATTAGTGTGTGGATGACAAACAATGGTTATCGCACCATATTCATCCATGTCTTCGGCGACAACACGATGAGGCAGTTTCTGTTTGAACAACATATTTGTTACGTCAGCACATTCGCAACTTATTGGTATGTAGTAAAGGAAAAACAATTTATTTGTAACAAATCTAAAAACATACTGAAATGACACAAAGTATAGGAAGAACAAGAAAGATGGTTACCGCGAAGTTCTTGTTGCAATCTGACCATGTCAAGGTATGGAGGAATCCATAAGCTCTTCCTTGATCATAGTTTCCAGCATCATGACGCTCCACTAACTTGTCAAGGTTCATCACTTGGCGTATGACATTCTCCATCATTCTCCAGTTGAAGTTTGTCCCCTCAGTTACAGCGACATTGTCAATAATATCTCTTTTCTCATTGGACAATTGGTAGTATGCTACAATATTATAGCACACACAATTTAATTTACAACCTATGCTATATGATATAGTAAGAGTAATAAAACTTGCAGGAACAAGAAAGTAGTTTACTTGGATGTATGATAGGCAAATTTCCAGTTGTCACAAGGCTACTTGGTAGTTCAGAGTTGTCAATACTGAACGTAACCTCCTGACCCACATAAAGCGTGTAAACTCTAACAAATTCCTTCCAAGAATCCCCAGAAATGTATGTCAACCCATTTTCGTTGGTAATATCACATGGGAATTCAAACCCCTCATTGGTAGTGAAACTTGCATGAAAATTCCCATTTTTTCCCAAGGGCACTCTGAAATTCTGCAAGAAACTGAATCTGCTGTAGCAGGGGATAACCTGAGTAGCATATTTACGATTGTTAATAAATATGAAGTACCTACTAATACAAACAGTTGGTCCAATCAAAGTTTGCCAGAAATAGATGACTAGCAAAGTAGTTCACTAGTTCATAACAGAAATATCATATAACCCCATAGAAGATTTTAATTTACATGCACGTACACAAAACCATTTGATCAACTAACAAATCTACATGCAATTTAACTCTTATTTCAGTCAACATTACAAACAACTGACAAGTACAATATTACTGCCTCCTTCCCAAAATTGTTGACAAAGAAGTGTACATACGGATGTATGTACCACGAAAACATGACTAGATACATCTGTATTTAGACAAATCCAAGACATTAATTTTGGATCGGTCGGAGTACTAAATTTCTCATGATATTTGGTATGAGACATGTCAGACTGGATCTTACTGTCCTGTTTGCAAATCCCGCGCGCAGGGTGACGGTAAAAAACTCCCTCATCCGATGCTCACCGGGGCACAAACGCTTGGTGTCCAAACAAATGCCACACTACGATTCGAGAACAATCATATCATCAGTACTATCGTAAAGATTTGTGCTAACTGTTGACTTCAGATCTGACTGATTCTGTAGTGCAAATATGTACCGCGCTCTTCTCCTTAACCATTGTCGCTCGAGGGTGATCGGCACGAAACAATGCCTCGGAGGACGGTCAAGTAGCGCAGGTAAGAGAGAGGGACGCGAGGAGGAGGCGGCGAGAAGATCAGTGACGTCCGACCCCTAAGGTGACGATGGCGGTGGCGGTGGCCGGCGACTTCGATAATGCGCATGAGCCCGGCGTCTCCGATCTGATCTTGGAGCGGACATGGCGGTGGTAGGAGGCCTGGATGCCGCGGGTGGTTATGAGGGAGGAGGTGCAATCACGGGATTTCGGGAGAGGTGGTGTGCGTGAGTTATGGGATCTTCAAACATATATCAGCAAGATTACAAAAAAACATTATGTTGTGCTAAAAAATACATTTTGTAAGGGCTGAACTAGGTTTCTGGTTTCAAACAAGTATGAACGATATATAATTCAAAATTTGGCCTTATCGATTTTCCAACTTTCTTTCAGTACATGCCATGACCAAATCAAGCAAGCATGCAAAATGGTTTTCAGTTTAGCCAAGTTTTCCATTTTCTGGAATTTCTTCGGTCCAAAATGCCCGAATGTGGCCGGACGTGACAACACTTGCAATCATTGCTGAAAATGGTTCAAACTAGGCATGGAGGCCTACAATGGCAATGAATTGTCACTCCAAAAAAGTTGGGTTGATTTAAGATATGTCAAGAAACCATCATGTGCTTTCGGAGGGTGCCAGGCAAGCCCGGAAGGGCGAGTCTGGGAGCACCTCCATATTAACACCATATACAAATGATCCCAACTTTTTTCATGGCCTCCTATGAGCAAATCAAGCAACCATGCAAAAATGGTTCTCAGTTTAGACAATTTTTCCATGTTCTAGAAGTTTTTTTATCGAAAATGCCCGAAAACTGGCCGCACGTGACAATACTTGCAAACTTTAGTGAAAATGGTTCAAACTTGGCATGGAGGCGTAACATGACCAGGAGTTGTTACCCCAAAAAGTTAGGTTGATTTCAGAAAGGTCAACAAACCAGCATGTGCTCTCAGAGGGTGCCAGGTTAGCCCCCGGAAGGGCGCGTATTGGAGCACCTCCGTGTTTACAATATATACAAGTGATGCCAACTTTATTTCATGACCTCCCATGACAAAATCAAGCATGCATTCACAATGGTTTTCAATTTGGCCAACATTTTAATCCTTTTCCAATTTTCGAGCAAAAAAGACCAATAGACATCTCCTGCATGGTGTACCCCCCCTAGAGACCCATCGAAAGGGGGTGGCACATGATGCATTACACTTTGTTTGTCTTAGGGTGGACCTAGTTGACACACCGACCCTAGTTGGATCATTGGGCTACAACAGATTCCATCCCGTAGAATCGATCAGGTACATCAGCTGCCCCCGTCCAGAACCTTCCTGCTACACTCTCCACTTTGTGAAGCAAGTACATCATCAAAGATGTGAAATTCCCCCAAGCTTTTTCAGTGCATTCCATGACCAAATCAAGCAAGCATGCAAAATGCTATTCAGTTTACACAAAATTTACCATTTACTGTAATTTTTGCGGTCGAAAATACCTGAAAAGTGGCCGCACGTGACAAAACTTGCAAACTTTGCAGAAAATGGTTAAAACTTGCCATGGTGGCCTAACATGGCCTTGAATTGTGACCCCAAAAATTTGGGTTGATTTCAGACAGGTCAGGAAAGCAGCATGTGCTCTCAGAGGGTGCCAGGCTCGGCCGGAAGGGCGCGTCTCGGGGAACCTCCATGTTCACACCATCTTGATATGATGCCAACTTTATTTCATGGCCTCCCATGACCAAATGAAGCATGCATGCACAATGGTTTTCAGTTTGCACTAGTTTTTCCATTTTCTAAACCCTAAACCCTAAACCCTAAACAGAGGCAGTGGATGTATCTCATTGACTCTATGGGATGGAATCCAGTGTGGACCAATGGCCCAACTTGGTTTGGTGTGTCAATTAGGTCCACCCTAAGGCAAAGAAACTTGAAGGCATCATGTGGTACCCCTTTCGATGGATGTTTAGGGGGGGGGGGGTACACCGTCTGGGAGCTATTTACTGGTCTATTTCAATCGGAAAATGAAAAAACATCAAAATGCTATCAAACCTTTAAGGCATTGTGCATGCATGCTTGATTTGGTCATGGGATGCCAAGAAAACAACTTGGAATCCTTTGTAGATGGTGTAGACCCGGAAGGGCCCACAACAATGACAGAACGCCCCGAGTAATCGACTCGCGAGACGCGCCCTTCCGGGCTAGCCTGGCACCCTCCGAAAGCACATGCTGGTTTATTGACCTATATGAAATCAACCCAACTTTTTAGGGTTACAATCCATGGCTATGTTAGGGATACATGCCAAGTTTGAACCCTTTTCAACTAAGTTTGCAAGTTTTGTCACGAGCGGCCAGTTTTCAGGCATATCGGACCGAAAAAATTCAAGAAAATAGAATTCTTGTCTAAACTAAAAAGCATTTTGCTTGCTAGCTTGTTTTGGTCATGGGATTACATGGAAAATAGTAGAGATCATTTGTATTTATTTGTGAACAACATATTCGTTTTTTTTTCTTGGGAACAATAGCTGCTAATGTTGCAACCTCCCATAACTAACGCCGCCCAACTCTCCCGAAATCCCATGATTACAGCTCCTCCCTCGTAACCACCCACGGCATCCGGGCCTCCTACCACCTCCCACGACCGCTGCAAGATCAGATCGGAGCCGCCGGCCACCGCCCACCGGGAACATGACCTGAGGGGTCGGATGGCACTGCTGTTGTCGCCGCCTCCTACTCGCGTCAACGCGCCGCTGCTCCTGTTGCTGCCGTCGAGCGCGATACAGCCACCTGTATTGTGCGACGCACTATCCCCCGGCAGCAATTAGCCGCCACCGTCTCGGACAGAAGGTATTACCTAATCATAGCCCTTATTAATCTTTCTCAGCCGCACGTCTACTAGTTAAACCCTCATAGGATTTGCACAATTTATTCCAATCGGCAAGATATTATCGTAATCATTTTCTCCTAATCAATCTTTCCAATCCGAACACTACACGAACGTGGAAAGAGGTAATACCACAACAACAGATGGTTATCTTGTGCATGAAATAACACGTCATATGTTTAAGAAATCCGAAACCCTAGTTAAACAGTGCTAATTTTATGCATGACCAAAATCGGTAGTGTGCTTATACTTACAAGTGGTTCATGTGGTAAAAATAGTCATCCATACCTGATATAAGATTTTAATTTGTTATACATTTGGCAATATTAAGTTCAAATTAATTGACCCGGTTTTGCTTTTGTTCCTTACGTGCCAGGAAAATGGAAACTACAGCTAAAAGTACTGCTAACGGAGAAAAACACTTCTCCGAAATGACCGATGAGGTCCGTAATTGACATTTTGTTTGCAAACTTTTCGTACATTTACTTCTTTCATAGTCGCTAAAATCTAATGCCACTTTGCAGGAACTGTTTGCGAAGCACGCTCATATGAAGTTAGCATGCTCACCGTCAAGGTTCGCCAAAACCATGGGCATGTTATCACCAAAACACATAGAGTCCATCACAACAAATACCGGTCTTGGGGGTCTAACCAAGATGCATGACTTTAATCTCCGGCGCATGATGTTGGTAAGACTAGCCAAGAGCTTCGATAGTGAGACGGTGTCGATTACCATAGGTAAAACGCCCATTCCTATCACCGTAGAGGACGTGCACCATATATTTGGCCTTGCGATAGAAGGGGAGGATATTGATAAAAAGCTGCAAAGCACAGCAGATCCAAAATTGTTTAACACATATCAAAACAATGGGGTAATTTCGGTGTCTAACCTTGAGAATACGATCAGACTTTCCAAAACTCCGAACGAAGATTTCCTGGTGCGGTTCATTCTGTATGCAATCGGTACTGTTTTAGCACCAACAGCAGAATCTTATGTCGACGCGAAATATCTTAAACTTGTTGCGGATATTAAAAGCATTCGGAGATTGAACTGTGGATGTTTCACACTGAATAACTTGTTCACGTCCCTTTACAAATTTAACAATCTTGATCAAGTATCTCTACAAGGAAATCTACCTCTGCTCCAGGTTAGTGCTACATCACTAGTTAACATTCTACAATTGTTGTTCTGTTGTCTATCTCTCTATACTGATGAAGTAATGTATTGTGTAGATTTGGTACTGGGAGCACGTGCGTACTGGCAAATTGATGTCCTAGTATACCCCCACCATTGGTCGCACGATGGGATGAAAGCACGTCAAAAATAAGAACAGAAGCTTACAACACAGGAGGTCTTCATAAAGGACTGGTATGTTTCTAGATTTGACCCTTCTATAACCTGTTATTTATTTGCTACTAATGATCCATTCTACCTGATTCAAAGGTTGTGATGGAAATTTGTGCTCGACAACCATAGGCCGACAATAGAAATGATCCACGAAGCAATAATTTTGTACATGTGGATGAACATGATTCGTATCGAGCACAATCACAGGGTCAAAATATGAGTAGCCAACAAGTAAGCCCTTCAAAGACAATTTTTTTTCGAATACCACTAAAAGGTCACATCGAACCTCATTCATTTAGCTTTGTTCTCAACGGGGTGTTATTTCGTTTGCACAGGTGGAAATGATAGTTGCAGCCATGAATGCACGTTTTTCTGAACAAGAAAAGAAGATAGGCAGACAGCTAATGGAACTTGAGCACAGATTTGACGCGAAATTCCTCACCATCAGCGAAGAGTTAATCGACCTTAAGAGTAAATCTGCCAGTAATCTTAGGCTCTCGATGGCCGAGGACGAAATTCAAGACTTAAGGAGGGAACTGCAGGTATGCCATGTTGTCCATTTTTTATTTTTATGAATATGTTCCTCCATATTCATTATTGTTTATATTGTTACAGGAATTAAAAAACCAAAATAAAGGCAGCCGACAATCCGTGTCACAGAAAGCAGGCGTTGAGGTGATAATTATGGCCCCACATGTTCCTACTATTAACAAACTACTTCTAAGCGACCATTTTTTATTGTAGGAACAAGTCAATGTGCGCAGTGAATCCTTCCCAGCAACTCCTAAGTTTGACGCATCCACGGCACATACTTCGACTCCAACACCAAGTGCAAGACACGTCCTGCCGAACAAGGAGGATCCTCGAATCACATCATCGAAGCCTCTGTTTCATAATGATTACAAGCTGACAGACAAGGACTTAGAGGCAGCCGTTTTCATACGCGGAACATACGACCCTGTTGAAGTAGCTCTAATCGGAGACATTCCCCTCACAATGGGAAAACTCAAGCGAAATTTGAAGAACGAATACATCTACGATGATGTAAGCCCTTTGTACTCCATTGTAAATCAAGTATTGGAACTGCTGGCGTATTATTATATGATTACAAATTTGGCAGGTTATTATGGCGTATGCTCACATCAGCGGAGTTGAGAATGATACTACGTCAATCATAACCCCCACTGAAACCAGAAAGTTGTTAGAATCAAATGGGGTTATTCCTAGGGGACGTGGAAGCTCGTGGGTTGCTCGTGTTGCAAATAAATTTGTAGGACGCCAAAAGGTACCCGTTTTTCTCACTTTCATATTTCGTATAGATAGTGTACACGAAACATTTCAGGGGTCCCCCGAACCATAATTGTTTCGCATATGTAAATTATTCCGTGCAATGAGTCCGCTTTTATTTTACGGCAGGTGCACATCCCGTTGAATGTACATAGTAACCGCTGGATGCTAATGCTGTTTAATTTCAACAAAGAAGAGATTCAAATCCTAAACTCCTTGAAAGATCATTTTGACAAGGAGAAGGAAACTGCTCTTGTAAGTGTTCTCTTGCTGCCTCTTTACCGTCGCATGGCACATGAACTCCCAAATCACCGTAACCCTTTGTAAAACTCGTATTATGCTAGGTGGAGTCGATTCATAACTGCATCGACGAAGCGGTGAAGGATGGCTTGGTAACAACAGCTAAGCCCATCAAATTTGGCGAGTGGGAGGTAGTACGCTATGACAACATACCACAACAGAAGGACGGGTACGTACAACCTCCTAAATTATTCCTCGCCGACACGTCCAAGTTTACTAAACTTAAGCTAAACCTTGCAGGCATCCATGTGCGCTGTTCACACTGAAATACATGTTGACATGGAACGGTGTAGATTTTACCGAGAATTTGGAGCAGGTCAGTCAAACACTATATTTAATTTGAAATATCTTTTGCCTCAATGCTGTGCTGACATATGTGTCACTTATCAAATATAGTCACAGATAGAGATTTTCAGCTGGAAAATAGTTTCAAGCCTGCTGCATTCAAATTGCAACAGTCTTCGCCTCGATTCATACAAGTACCCCATAACGGTTAGCGATACAGCACGGATATTTCATTTTTTTCATAGGTCTCATGATTTCAATGAATGCACCGATGTCTCCTGTACAGAAGGAGGCGTACGAAGCCCACGTTGCATCGCAACCTAAGGGTTCAGAAGACGACGTCCAAGAAATGAACGAACCTATTCTTTGCAACAAAACAGACACGTCGAGCTCCCAAAAGGATCCTGACACCCCCAGCTCCCCAAAAAGGCGGAGACCACATGGACGCCCGAGGAAGATTGTCGATGAAGTGCAAGCTACAAAAACAAAAACTCTTGAAGAGCTCAAACTTAAATTTGATACGAAGACCATTGCTAAACGCGTGGGTTCGATATCAGCACGATCACGCAGACCATCACAAGCTTTGTTGAGCCCATTCAAGGAATGCAAATGGTAGTTTAGGTATGTACTGTATAGCACTAGAGTTATCACTTATGGTACATATGTCATTTATGCTATGGTGATCTTAGTTACGCAAGCACTGCTATATAGTTGGATTTCATCTTTATGTTGCTATCCATGAAACAGCAACTCCCCTAGTCAAGTAATACATGGTAAGTTATTTTTCCAAAACTCATAGTAGGTGCTTTTGGCAATCATGTGCATGCTCTACTTTTGGCAATAATTAATACATGCTTTACGGTTTTTTTTCTTTAACTGGCAATAGGCACTCTTGGCAAACATGTTGCATGCTCTACTTTTGGCAACAACTAGTACATGCTCAGTTATTATCAAAATCTAGCTGTAGTAGCTTTTGGCAATCAAGCGCATGCTCTACTTTTGGCAATAACTAATACATGCTCAGTTCGTCTGCTTAAAATGGCAATAGGTGTTATTGGCAAACAGTTGCATGCTCTACTATTGGCAACAACTAGTACATGATGAATTCTACTTGCAGCAAACATCCCTACATATGACTAAACATCTTCACTTGAGAACTGAACATATTCAGTTTAGGATATAGCAGGAGCATCTTCAATTAGAGATAGAACATCTCCAGTTCAATATATAACCTGAACTTCTTCAGTTTAGGGCAAACTTGTACCATAGATCACCATCGTTACGTAATTAGGCCTTGTACAATGCAAGGCGATTAGGGGAGGTGCATAGAAAAATAAACCGGTATTTCTTTAAACACCAGCGCTTATTACTACAGGGTAGACACATAATTATGTGCCTCTCCTGTGGAAATAGTCACTGGTGCTCCAGAGAACTCGGTTTATTTTCCTACGCATCTCCCTAACCACCTACCATTGTACAAGGCCTTAACACACATCATTAAAGTACTGGCAAACACTTAATTAAGACGGCAGATTAAACAGTTCATAACTTAAGCTTTGTGGCGCATAAGTACGATTAGAGTACGTTGGGGCATCAGTTCAAAACAACGACAACCAAAAGACATGATTTAAACATAAACGGCTGCGGTGGGACTGGGGCAGCAGCAGGCAGGCACGCAAGCAGGGCATCAGTTCTTCGCCTTCTTGGCCGGGCTTGGAGGGGGCGGGACGTTGAACTCCTCATGCCCTACCACGTACTTTCGGAAGAAGGCGCCAAAGGCCGCGTGCCCAGCCTTGACAATGGGCTTGTGCTTCTTCTCTGATCCCTTGCCAACGCCCGTGGCGTGCTGGATCATGCTATTGAAGTCCCTCGCGATGTCCTTGGTACAGAAGGGGCAGGATATGTATCCGTACCGCTTCTGGGTGCGGTACGGGATTTCCCCGTTCCGCAGCCTCCTCAGGATGTACCGGCTCTTGTTCTCCCTGCTATCTTTGTCATGGTCCACATCTTCGTCAGCTTCCTGTGAATTAGTACACACAGAATAACTCAGCTGAAATATTTTACTACTTATAATTTGAAGGTTTGAAAGCAATCATATGAACCATGGCAATTACCACTAGTTTTTAACCTTGTAAGAAGATACCAGGTTGAAGGTGGGTGATTATTATTATATAAATCATTTCTTCTCCAGAAACATGGGTCACGTCACACAGTCAAAGTTGGGGTTATCGGAATTGTTTGGAATGTGTGCATAGCACCATAGTACTCAACTATGAATTCCCCTTGTTGGAGAGAATAAAAAGGAAAATTACCTTGCTATTTGTATTTACTGATGTGATCCATGTTTTCAAAATAACTAGACAAATGCCATGTACATGGCTGAGCTATAGCATGTAACTTCGACCGTTTACCGCAAGAGCATGTTGAGCAATCTCTAAACTAGAAAGAGCTTCTGGAGCATTTTGTACCAGTAGTAAGTACATTATAATACAATGATTACCAAAAAAGAGCATGCAGATGATTCACACTAATCTACCTCTTATATTATATTATATTTTGTTGTATTCCTTGTTATCTATCTTCAAATTTTCTTTCGATTGCATGTATAGCTCTTTTTCCCTGTTAAGAACTACTCTTATTTGTACTATTTAATTTTAGAAATAATTAAAGGGTTTAGGGTCTAGGGTTAGGCACATTAGTAGGTGTGTTATCTAATTATGATAAACCCGCTACGATTACCCAACTAGGTAACAGACAAAGCCTTTTATTTCATCCAGCTAGCAGATAAGGTCATTCATATTTAACATAGTTCATTCCAGAAACAAGATCCTCTCTTAGCATTTCCTTTGTAAATATTTGTATGATATGGATTTATGATAATGAGATAACAGACCTACAAACTTGCCTTCAACATAATCTAGTTTCATGAATTTCAAACTATATGACTAGTACTAATAACTAAAACTATTGCAGAAAGAAATTAAAGATTGCTGTCAGTAAATGTTTTCAAGACAGTAAGGCACATGAAGCAAGTCATAAAGTTTTGTATTACAAGAGAAATATTGGATTGAACTCAATGGGGTGGCACATATCAAAGGTGTATAGCATGACCAATGTCTAGTTGCTCAAAATATACTGTTGCATGGACTTGACTTGCATGATTACTGATGTGGCATAGTTACATGGATAGATTTCTGCAAGAGAAGAACTAAATAGGCTATGAGAAGAACTAATGGATTTTTTTGTCAATGGCAGAAGGTGGTCCTAATTTGTTACTACATGCATCACAAATGACCACATGCATGACTGAATGATGTGGCATAGTTTCATGAATAGGAAAACCAGATACTGGGTTGCCACAATTGAAGAACAGAGCATAGTTGTAACAGGGGTTCTACTGATTTAAAAGCTTCATCATTGATATTCTTTATGATACTAGTGAGGCACACGTGCATTGCACGTGAGAACTTACATAACAAAAGTACGATTGTATATTGACATATCACATGAAGCAATTATATAAATTTACAGTCACATATGCATCATGTATAAATGTAGATTTAATTCTTCTAGTTCATGGCACTGAAAATAGATATAAATCATTTGCCAACTTTCCACCGTTGGATTGGCTTCATCCAACAGCCTATATTCAAAGTTATTCCCACACTTTATAGTGGTATAGATGTATTTATCATAACCACATACCAGGGATATTAATCATTGATCCTCTGTAATTAAGTAAACTCATCTGTACAACTTGTTACCTAACAAATCCACCGTTTAGTACATCACAACAGATTCATAATCAGTTTGAGAATCATATTCGTACACATCTTCACAAACAAAATCCAGGCACAGAGGGATTTTAGGCCTCCATGCCTACTTTTGCATGCCAACTTTCAGATTCGTAATGAATTTTTTAATCAAATCAAGGGGGTTTCCTTCCAAATCTACCAAACAACTTGTAAAAATCCTAACCCTAAGGGAGAGATCGAACATATAACCCTAAACCTATCTGGGCGAAATCAAATCCATGCTACATGCATTTTAGAAGAAAACCCCATGGGAGAAAACCCCAAAAACAGAGTAAGAGAAAACCCCAAAATAGAGTATTACCTTCGAGAGCTCGTCGGAGACCTCCTCCTCGAACTCGACAGCGTCGTTATTAAATTCAACACTGGCGAGCTTGGCCTCCTCGTAGTACGCGTCCACCAGCTCAAACTGCTCCCGCTTGCGCTTGGCCCGGTGCTCCTCCAGATCGACCGCTACCTCCTCCTCCACCTGCTCCCCGACCGCAGGCTCGACCGCTGCGACGGCGGCCGGAGCAGTCACAGCAGACGGTGCACCGCCACCCGTCGCCGCAACGGCGCCCTCGGCCGCGTCTACCGCGGCCGCAACGACGGCAGCAGGCTTCTCCTCTGCTTGTACGGCTGCGTCCTTCTCCGCCGCCGCGTCTTCACGGCCGGCCTTCATCTTCCGACGACGAAGGGACTAGGGTGGTGCAGCAAGAGAGGAGGTTGGTCGCTCGTACGAGGTAGGGTTCGAGGGGAGGGGAGAGGGCTTTTTGCTGATTTGGGGAAGAAAAGGACTAGGCGTGGGGGAGAGGGGGAGACGCGACTGGGGGAGACTGCCAAATAAAGACGTGGGTGGACGTTTGGAGTTCTCGAGACTAGACGCGTGGCGTCGTGCGCTCGTGCACGCTCCCACTACTTTCCTTTTTTTTGTCTTGTGTATTTTTTGAAAAAAAATACATATTGTTTTTTTACAAGTGCAGAAATTACACCTACGTACTCCCAAACCAATTCTCATTGCATTCCAAAGAAAGTCTTTTTTTGTTGACCACACCAAGTGGGATACTGACATGTGGGTCCCCCATGTCATCCACACACACATAGCACCTACAAAAATACTTCCCGGACGTGCAAATGTTACCAAATTTTTCCTACAGCCTTGTATGAACATGAAAAGCATCCATGACAAGTTTGGTAGCTTTCTGATGTTGTATGGATATTCTAGCTTTTTCACGACGATAAAACACTCAAATACTTCCCGAACGTAAAGCAACGTGCGTTCGTTGTCGGAATTGCTTCAAATTTTGTGTGGGGTTGTTGTTGTCAAGGTGACCAAAAATTTGGTGTTGTTGTCAAGATGACCAAAAATTGATCATGTTCATCGGAGGCCGTTTGGGTAGGAGGGAAGGGTCCGTCTCGAATGACGTATTGTCGGACATCCTTAAAATGGACCCAAATTTTTTCTAGAGCCTTCTATCAACATGAGAAGCATCCATGCCAGGTTTGGTAGCTTTTTGATGTTGTATGGATTTTCTAGCTATTTCCTGACGATAAAACACTGAAATACTTGCCGGAGGTGACACAACGTGCATTCGTTGTCGAAATTGCTTCAAATTTTGTGTGGGATACCGGGGTGGGCATGCCCACTTGCTGGCAAAATTTGGTGTCGTTCTGAAGATGAACAAAAATTGGCCTTCTTCATCTGGGGCCGTTTGGGTAGGAGGGAAGGGTCCGTCTCGAATGAAGTTTTTTTTGACATGCTTCAAATGTTACCAAATTTTTACTACAGCCTTGTATTAACATGAAAAGCATCCATGCCAAGTTTGGTAGCTTTTAGATGTTGTATAGATTTTCTACCCATTTCCCGACGATAAAACACTATAATACTTCCCGGATGTGACGCAACGTGCGTTCGTTGTCGAAATTACTTCAAATTTTGTGTGCGATACCGGTGTGGGCATGCCCACTTGCTGGCAAAATTTTGTGTCGTTCTGAAGATGACCAAAATTTGGCCTTCTTCATCGGAGGCCGTTTGGGTCGGAGGGAACGGTCCATCTCGAAGGACGGTTTTTTTTACATGCTTCAAATGTTACCAATTTTTTTCTACAGCCTTGTATGAACATGAAAAGCATCCATGCCAAGTTTGGTAGCTTTCTGATGTTGTATGGATTTTCAAGCTTTTTTGAGCTGATATGTTAACTTGCTGTTGGTTCCACATTTTATGAAAATGCATTTCTCATACTACTAAAAGTAGATGTCTCAAATTCACAGAATACTTATATGCTAAGTACTGCAAGGATCTGAGATTCAGAAGACATTGGTTAACAGAATCTCCACTTTAAAAAGACTGCAAACATAAGCTACTCAGAGAAGCATAGATACCGCTGCTGTCAGGAAAGGATCCATCCCTCCCACCCACCCAGCAGCTCACGCAAACAGTATAAACCCAGCACAAGCGCCAGGCAAGAACCAGTTTTTAGTGCACTACCTATTACATTACCCAAAAAAACAAGACATAAAAACAAAGCAGAACAGGCTTTTCTCTAGCAAGAGATTGTCTTCAGATGCTTTCAGCATGTCCAGCGTCAAGGATAAACCAGCGTCGGCACCCCTATCCTCCATCCATGCGTACTACATCTGAAGATCTCCCCGGCAACCTGCTCAACTTCTCTTACGCCCGCCGTCATGCGCCTTATTTTTTCTTGGTTTTTCTGCAACACATTACAATCATGCAAATTTTTAATAATCATATTAACAGGAACACAGAGATCAACCACCCTCATATTAGCTTGGGTCAGTAGCTTATCATGTGTTTCATGGCATGGCAATAATTTTAACAAGAAGTAGGCATGAAAATGACCAAAACACACGTACAAACTTAGGCCATATGATGCATGGATTAATTCAAACAAAAATGACAAAATGCCAAGTTATGCAAAATGTCATGCACCAAAACTTATCCGAATGACAAAATGACTAAAAGGGAAACCTAGGACATGCTAGATTACGAATATTCCAAAAATGACTAAAAGACAGAAGGGCTGGAATTGCAAGAGGGACACTGGGGTTGGCTAGGCATCAAGGATGACCAGTGGGCCAGGGCCACGTGGCTTGGAGCGTTTGTGTGTCTGACTACCCGGTTCGAAATTTTACAACAAAAAATTGTGGTCTAAGATGAAAGTTGCCTTATTTGATGATTTGTTATACTACCATCAATGGCATAAACATTGACAATCATATTGATGCTTCTTTGACATATATCATTACTATAATGTGGATTTAACTTATATGGTATGCATTAGTAGATACGTGCATTAGCCGAAATTGCACTACTGAAATAGTTCAGTGTCTACCTGTGTGTACTGAAACTGCACTACTGAAATATTTCAGTGTCTACCTGTGTACTGAAACTGCACTACTGAAATATTTCCGTGTCTACCAGTGTGTACTGAAATTGAACTACTGAAATATTTCAAAATCTACAACTGTCTACTGAACTTGCAGTACTGAAATATTTCAGTGTCTACCCAGAGTCTACCACTGGAAATCTATTGATGCAATTTTCTTATCTTTTTTTGGAAACTTAATTAGCCAAATTAAGTTTGATTCAGTAGTCAAGGGACAAATTCAGTTAACTAAAAAAATTCAGTTAAATTTACAAATTCAGTTAACTTAACACACATAATTCTGCCTAGGGTTCATATACATCAAAATCTAGCACTAAAAGACTACAAATTTTTCCTAGGATTCATATAAATCAAATTATAGCACTAGAATACTACAAATTGTGCCTAGGGTTCATAATTCTGCCTAGGGTTCATATACATCATAATCCAGCTCCCAAAGCATGTAGTCAAATCTTCATGCAAATTATTCAGATTAAAATGACATCCTTCCCCATTCAATGACATCTAGCATCCCCTCTCTGAACTATTATCATCACTATCACCATGACTATAACCATGAGCAGAAGGAAGATTAGGAGTGTAGAAGATTACTCATACCCCTACTACTCCTCGGCCGCAGACCGCCGCCCCATGAGACGAGTGGAACGGCGAGGGAACCGTGGAGAATGGCGGGGAAGCGACGTCGGCACATATTTGTTCCTCCTCCTGTGGTTGCTCGACGAAGACTCCTCCGGCATAGGGTCCCATGGCACGACCACAAGCGGCACCATGAGGAGGCTCGGTTCTCGCTCCTCTGGTTTCTCGATCTTGGAGCAATAGTTCCACCACCTCATCCTCACGTCCGGCCTCGGGGAATCCGATTGCTCCATGGCCCAGAGGAGGTACTGGATGTAGAACAGGGACCCATCGACGGCAACTCCTTTGATCGCATCCCTCTCTTTCTGTATCAGATGTGGGCGCATCAACTGCACCGACGCCACTAACTGCCGCGAGTAGTCAAACCAAGAGACGATCTCCCTCAGCCGGCGTAACTTGACCTCATCGCCGCCGGCGATCTGCACGATCTCATCCTCCATGTGCGTGGCAAAGTTGAACTTCTCGCCGCCGGCGATCTGCACGATCTCGTCCTCCATCGAGGTTTTGGCTTTGGATGGAATGCAGGAGGAGAGGGAGGAGAGGAGCGGCGGTGGTTTTGGAGTGCAGGAGGAGAGGGCTGCGGTTGTTTAATGGCAATGGAAGAGGAGAGGACCCCTGGGCGGCGGTTCTGCATTGGAGGAGAGGGGCGGCGCGCTGTGGATAATTTCACGGTGACTAAATTGCCCCTCAATTAACAAGCGAGCCCACATTGTCCTTAGTACCGACCCCACACAAATTAGTACTTTCCAGTACTTTTTCGTGAGTACTACCTAGTACTAGCTATTTCTCTACCGTTAGATCAAGAGGAACGAACGGCCTCTAAAAACACCAACCACCCTAAAACTTGTATTAGATTATAATATGAAAAACAAAAGGCATGACAGTTTTAATCAAGGACCCAGTCTTACAGGACAATAAGAATATGAGAAAAGTTGGTTCTAATTATTAGCTTCTTGAACTCCAGTGCTCGCACTTCAGAACAACTCTGAACATATATAAACATGCACAGTGCCAGGTAGCAGAAGCAAGATGCAAAGCGGCACATTGTGGACTAAATTTATACACTGTATATTAAATCCATTACAGCACAGGAATAACTGCCAATTTCACAGAGACAGTACCTAAACCAAAATATTACACAGAGCTGAAATAACTACTACATGGACATCAAGACTATGAGAAAAATTGCTTCTGTTAATAGCTTCTTCAACTCCAATGCTCGTAATCCAGAACATCTCAAAACATATATAAAATACAGTGCCAGGTAGTAGAAACAAGATGCAAATCGACATGTTGTGGACTAAATTTATACCTACAGTGCCTGGAACTCGGGAGTTGAGATGTTTATGCATGTATAGTACTAACTAATTTTCTGCACAGGATGGAATATAGAAATTGAGATCTTCATGCTTGCACTGGAAACTCGAAACTGTACTTGGACGCAGAGAGAAGTACAAGGCTAGCAGAATGTGCAAAGCAAAGAAGAGCCCTGCACAGCAGATTAAAGCAAGTGGATTATTCAGGTGAAATTGCAAACAAAAAGAGAATAATTGCTTTGACTTCAGTGGCTGTTACCTTGGATTAGTCTTTGATTATTGGGATGGTTCCTTTCAACTTGCGGCACCACCTCATTAGCTCCTGGCTGTTTCCAAAGCTGACATCTAACCTTAGCAGGGAATTTGGGAGGCCACCACCGGGCAGTGATTTCAGAGCAGGACAGTGACATATCGTCAAGTCTTGCAGCGAACTTTGGAGGCCACCATCAGGCAGCGATTTCAGGGCATCACAGCGACCAATGCTTAAGAATAGCAGTGAACTTGGGAGGCTATCCTTGGGCAGCGATTCCATGGAAGGGCAGGTAGAGATCGATAATAATCGAAGAGAACTTGGGAGGCTGTCATTGGGCAGCGATTTGAAGGCACCGCAGACATTGATGTCTAAATGTCGCAGTGATTGGGAGACCGTCCTTGCGCAGTGATTGCGACAAGCTGCAGTACGATCGGCTTCAGCTCCCGGCTATTAACCTAAGGCACAAGAAAAGCATGAAGATAAGCAACACTGACAAATAACAGTATGATAAGAGCAGCAAAACAAAGGTATGAGAATTGTATTTCACAGATCAGAAAGATTATTCAAACTATTGTAAAAATACTAGTGCATTGAAAGAGTCCACTAACTTGTGATGCAAATAGACCAAAATAACAAAGACAAGCATGATTCTAAAACTAATACAATGTGATGCAATAACTACCCGACTTCACAAAGAACAAGAAATACCAAGATTTAGTCGACCTCCACTATAAGTACAACTTAAAAGTTACAAAGATAGTTACATTATACTGCTAAAGAAGTATGAGGCCTTGAAGAAAGATATAAGACGAACCTGTCTACGCCTGGATAGCACTTGTGGCATGAGGAGTATAATATTTTCAAAATGTGACTTCAAAATCATATGATGGTACCACTACTAGGAAATACCTTATAGGTAGAGGCCTAACAGTAGCGTGGGGTAGTGCGACGGCGCTACTGCTAATTTGCAGCAGCGCGGGTACATAGACAGCGCCACAGGTAAGAATATAGCAGTAGCGCGGGCGTGCCAACGCGCGCTGCCGATAAGTGGGCCCCACATACCCACCGGGGCTGCCCATAATAGCAGCGCGGCCCATAGAGCCCTCGCTACTGCTAAACAGATAGCAGTAGCGCGGGCACCTTGCCCTGCACTGTAACTATGGTGGCACTCTGCCAGCTGGTGGGCCCCGCTTAGCAGCAGCGCTGGTACATTCCCCGCGCTACTGCTAGGGCCCTTAGCAGTAGCGCTGGTCCTAGACCCGCGCTGCTGCTAGGCGCAGCAGTCACCTTTTCCCCATCCCCTCCCCCTCCCCCTCCCCCCTCCTCTCCCTCACTTGCTTCTCCCCCATTATTAGCTTTGTTCTCTCTTCCTTCTCCTTCCTCTCTTCTCTCTCCTTTAATGCCCCCTCCACCATCTCCATTAATGCCCCCCTTTCTCTCTTCCTCACTTTTCTCTCCCTCCACACTCCTAGCTTTGTCTCACTAGCTAGCTAGCTCTCTCACACTCTCCACTAGTTAGAGCCATCTCCTCCCCAACTAGATCTACCCATTTAATGAAGTGTAACATATCTACCTCCCCAACTAGATCTACCCATTTAATGAAGTAAGCCATCTTTGTCCACTTTCGATCCCTAAATAGCGACACCACGACCTCATCACCGTGCTCGATCTCTCTCGAGATAGGTGAGTAAAAAGTTATGCTTTGCAAGAATGGAAATATGTGTGTGTGTGCGCGATATGACCGAATCGGGCGATATGATGGAAATTGTGCGTGTGGCATGAGTTGCCGCCTATATGTGTATTTGCTGAAATGTGCGTGTGACAGGAGTTGCCTATGTTTTGCCGAAATGTCGATTTATTTCCGTTTCGGCGAATTTCAGGCAAACTCGATATGTCCTATTTTTAGGGAAGGTCATGCCGAATTTTTGTATGACTGTGATGCATGCATGCATGTGTGGTTATAATTCTTTTGCTTATATATACCGCGCAGGCGATCATGAAGGTCAGTGGAAGGATGGTGGAAAGATACTTGCGATCCGCGGTGCACGACATGTATGAAAATAACCGGAAGGCGATTTTATGTCCGTGTCGAAGATGCAAAGGAGGAGTCTGGCTCGACCCCTTTAAGGATCGCCGTTTGAAGGTGCACCTGCTCATGACTAGTTTCATGGATGGCTATACTTGGTGGATAATTGAAGATGATGATGAGGACGTCGACGGGGCAGCCAATAACGACATGGGGCCAGATGAAGAGATGACCGATAATGGACCCGAAGAAGAGGGCGCCGGACCTGGTGGTGGAGAAGAGGCCGGACATGGCAGAGAAGAGGCCGGACATGGCGGCGGAGAAGAGGCCGGACATGGCGGAGAAGAGGCGGACGCGCCGCATTCTTCGTCGCTACTAAGTTCAGTCATGCAGGATCCTCATGTTGGAGACCTGCTTCGCAAGAATACGACTAGCGACAGAGCTGCTTCTAGAGAGGAGGCCAAGCTGGCGCAACTGGAGGTAGACTCGAAGACTCCATTGTATGATGGTTGCGATCCCGAGGTGACCCGCTTGAGTTTCACGCTCGAACTTCTAAAGACGAAGGCCAAAACCAAATGGACCGACGCAAGCCTCGATGAGCATTTGAAGTATCTACATAGTAAATTTCTTCCCGCGGGGAACCTGTGTCCTACTAGTGTCGAGGAGGCCAAGAAAATCGTGTGCCCTCTTGATTTGCCGCACATTAGATACCATGCATGCATCAACGATTGCATCATTTATCGGAAGGAGCACGCGGAAAAAACCAGCTGTCCAGTGTGCAATGCTTCTCGATACAAGGAGGCCGGAAAGAAAGGTCCTCAGAAAGTTGTATGGCACTTTTCGATAACTCCCAGTCTGCAGCGGTATTTCATAGATCCTAAGGAAGCAAAGCTCATGCGCTGGCACGCGGAGAGGGTGAAGCCCGACGATGGAGATGATCCGAAGCTGAGACACCTTGCAGATGCTAGCCAGTGGAGAGCAATTAATGCCGAATATCGATATTTCACAAATGAAGCAAGGAACATCGTGCTTGGCATGAGTGCCGATGGCATGAATCCGTTTGGCAACCAGAGCACCAACTATAGCACATGGCCCGTGTTTGTATGGATGTACAACCTCCCCCCCATGGAAGTGCATGAAGACAAAGTACATACACATGAGCATGCTGATTCAAGGGCCGAAACAACCGGGAAATGATAATAATCTGTATCCCGGGCTACTGAAAGAGGAGCTACACATGTTATGGACATCACCGGTCAAGACATGGGACGCCAGTGCATGACAGTATTTCGATATGAGAGCCGCGCTGATGACGACGATGCATGACTATCTCGGTTACGGATATGTCTCAGGCCAGGTGTGCCACGGATATTGCGGATGCACGAGGTGCATGGATGATACAACGTCTCAACAGCTAATGAAAGATGGCGGGTCTGGGAAAATCATGTACATGGGGCATCGAAGATGGCTCGAGAAGGATGACCCGTGTAGAAACCGTGGAGATCTATTCAATGGTGAGGCTGAGCATCGAGGACCTCCACGTAAGAGGAGAGGCGCCGAAATCAATGAGCTATTGAAAAACTGGGAAGAGTGCCCCGTGCCGGGAAAGATGAAAAAGGCGCCGGAGCCGCTGCTGAAGGTATGGAAAACGAGGTCTGTTTTCTGGGACTTGGAGTACTGGCCCAAACTCGACACGCCTCATTGCCTTGATAAAATGCATATCACGAAGAATGTCCTAGAGAGCTTGCTTGGCACACTGATGAACATGCCGGAGAAGACCAAGGATGGGCCGAAGGCAAGAAGAGACTTGGAATCTTTGAATATCAGGGCAGATCTCCACATGCCCCGTAAAAAGTCGTCTGAGGAGATGGAGACGGAGACGGAGGCGGGGGACAGGGGCAAAAAAGTCAACAAGAAGGAAGAGAATTATTGCCCCCCTTCTTGCTTCACCTTAAGTGCGAAGGAGATCGATCAATTCTTCAAGTGCCTTACCGGAATCAAAGTTAGTTCCGGTTACTGTGGGAAGATAAGCAGATTTCTAGACACCAAGAAGAAAAGGATCAGCGGGATGAAGTCTCATGACTGTCACGTGATGATGACGCAGATACTCCCGGTTGCCCTTAGAGGGATAATGGACAAGCACGTCCGTGACACGCTTACTGGTCTCTGCAACGTTTTCGATGTTATCTCTCAAAAGTCGATCAATGTGAAGCAGCTCCGAAGGCTACAGGAAGAGATCGTTGTCATACTAAATGAGCTTGAGATGTACTTCCCGCCCGCGTTCTTTGACGTCATGGTGCATCTGTGTGTCCACATTGTGGATGACATCATCAACCTCGGGCCGACATTCCTGCACAGCATGATGCCGTTCGAGAGGATGAATGGGGTCATCAAAGGATTTGTTCGTAACATGTCCCGTTCGGATGGAAGCATCGTCCAGGTCTATCTGACCCAAGAGTGCATCTCCTTCTGCGAGAATTATCTAGGCGTCGGAAACCCTGTTGTTGGTTTGCCCCTCAACAAGCACCTTGGGAGGCTCGAAGGAGAAGGTCACACCAACGGCCGGAGGGAATTGCATGTGGACCACTCGGAGCGACGCAACGACTTTGACAGAGCTAACTTAGTAGTGCTATAGCACCTAGATGTGGTAGAAGATTTCGTGACACTGCACAAAGAAACCATCGCAAAGAACTACCGTGACCGGGGGCTGCGCAAGACGGACGCCGAAGTTATTAGAGAGCACAACTCCACTTTCTTGCGTTTGTTCAAAGAGCGAGTTCTTGCTAATCCCCCCGGAAGAGGGCAGTGCGGACGGATTGCTCATATACGCCTTAGCACATGGCCCCGCGCCCAACCTCGCGACCTATCAGGCATACGATATCATCGGATACACGTTCTACACGGAGGCCAAAGATATAAACAGTGATTACCAGAACTCAGGGGTGACGATGGAATGCATGACCGGCGACAACGACGTAACTGAAAGATTCTACGGAAGGGTCGAAGAGATCTGGGAGCTTGACTACTCTGGACTGCACAATGCGATGACGTTCCGTGTCAGATGGGCTAAGGCCGTCCAAAGAGAAAACCGGTATTTCCCTACCATGTCTATACCCGACGCCAAGAGCGCTACAGTGAATGTCATCGCCAAAAATGAGCCATGGGTACACGCTAAGCACGTGACACAATGCTTCTTCATAACCGACCCGAGCAATCCCAGTCGTGTTGTCGTGAGGAGAGGCAAAAGGAGCATCATCGGAATGGATGGAGTCGCCAACGAGGAAGACTACGACCAGTACGATGACCCGATGAGGGAAGATGACGATGACGATGAAGCATACATCAAAAGAAGAAGCAAGACTATATTACCTAAGAAAGATCGTACTCCATGGAAAAGGAAAAGTCACAACGAGGGGCTCAATTATTCGACAGCGAACAAAAAAGGAAAGAAGATCACTCTGAAACATCATCGACGCTGAGAAATCATCATTTATGTACCTATTTTCGATAAACCTTTATCGGTCAAATGATGTAATATATATTGTGCATCGATCTGAATTAGTGGGAGGAGACGTTCCCGTCGACTGCGAGGCGTCTTTCGGAGGTGCTCATACGGTTATTCCTAGAAAAACAACCCTAACCCTAACTCGCGCTACAACTTTAAACATAAAAAGAAAAAGAAATTTTTAAAAAAGAAAAGCAAATGAAACAGAAAAAGGAAAAGAAAATTTTACTGTGTTAAAAACAAAATAAAAGAAAAGTACATTTTAGAAAAGACAAATAAAAAAGAAAAACTTAGCAGTAGCACGGGTTATCTAGGCCCCCGCTATAGCTAAGTTAGCTGTAGCGCGGGGTTGCGGACCCGCGCTACAGCTAATTTTACTTACTGTAACCGCGCGGGCCTCCCTCCTCCTCCTTCCTCCCATTCCCCCAATCTTTTCCCCACTCCCCTCGCCGTCGCCGCCAGGACCCCGCGCTCGCCGTCGCTGCAGCCGCACTCCACCCTTTCCGTCTCTCCTCCGGCGCCGACGCCGACGCTTCGCCTCCGAGCCCCTCCTCGACACCGACGCCTCACCTCCGAGCCCCTCCTCGATGCCGACGCCGAAGCCTCGCCTCCGAGTCCTCCTCGATGCCGACGCCGATGCCTCGCCTCCGAGCCCCTCCTCGCCGCCGTCTCCCCCGATCCCCCCTGTAAGTCCCCCACCCCTCCTTCTCTCTCCTTTCCTCTCTCTCTACCTCGGTAGGGGTTCTAGCGTTCTAGAGGTTCTAGGGTTCTAGGGGTTGTAGGAGTTAACTGAATTTAGGGTGCAGAAAAAATGTAGTATGAAAATGTAGTATGAAAATATATATGAATGTAGTTATCTAAATTTAACTGATTTTAACTGAATTTTAAATGATTAGTAGTTAACTGAATGACCTAAATGAATGAAATTCAGTAGTATGAATTAGAGCACTGAATTTTGTTTCATTAGAAGATTGTAAGTGCAAAGATTTGTTTAGTGCACTTTCATTAGAAGGAAATAGGGTTGTAGTTCAATGCTTTCATTAGAGGATAGGGTTTCTGAATTTTGTTTCTGTTTTGTTTAAACAAAAAATATATATAGTTAGAGTGACTATTTATAGTTAGAGCAAACACATCACTTTAGAAACTCTGAGCATATGCTACTGGCCACTATTTTTTGTTAATAGAAATACATTGGTTATGTTGTAAAATAGAGTGAGGAAGGAAGTTTTTAATAGAAATGCCTAAGTGATGCAAGAAAACGCTGCCACGGCAGCGAAAGAAAGACCTTGTCTCTGCTGTTGTGTATGTGGTGCTACAGATGGCCACATTTGTTTTCTTTCTACTATATCGTTGCAGGGAAAATGATCTGAGTGGCCTATGTTTTGCCGGAATGTTGATTCATTTCCGCTCCGGCAAATTTCAGGCGCTCCATATGTCCACTTTTTAGCAAAGGTCATGCCGAAAATTTCCGTGAATTTCGGCATGACTTGTGCTAGAAAGTAGGACATATCGAGTGCCCGGGATTTGCCGAAACAGGAATGAATCAACATTCCGGCAAAACATAGGCCATTTTTCTTTATGTCATTATTCATTTTATTTGGTCTATAATTAAACGAGCAGACTGAACCGTAGGAAACATGGCGCACAACGACAAAGCCGGGGGTTCTGATCACGCCGACGCCATGTTAGAGAATGCACACGCTTACTTCGACTATCTAGAAGCACAAGGGTTGCATTACCCCCTTGTCATAACGGAGGGTGGTAGTGCCGCCGACCCCAACACCGACACCGGCGCCGAGACCGGCAAGGATGGTGGCAACCAGACCATGGAAGCTGGTACCGGCGAAGCCGCTAAACAAACAAAGAAGAAGAAGAGGGATCGACGCCCAAACCAGCTCGGCACCGGGAGACTGGTGGTCATGGCGGTGCACCCCGGCCAATTCGAGCCAATATAGCCGGAGGAAGTGCGAAAGTGCTACGGCAATCAAATAGGATGCGTCCTACGGGAAACCGCCAGCATCAACGACTCGGAATTAAGGAAGAAACCACATTTGGAGCACCTCCTCCTGATGAAGTTGCACCAGAGATTCTAGTTCCCCGACCGGGATGATGCTAAATTCCCGTGGGAAGATGATGCCATGGACAAGATAAACAACAAATCCATGGGCAAGTTCAGCAACGCATTGTCCGCCTGGAAAGTCAGGGTGAAACGAGCGATTGATAAAAAAGAAACCTACTCCAAGATTTTTGCGGACAATCCGACACTTACGGAACCAGAGTTCAAAAAATTCAAGGAGACTTGCGCTGCCGAAGATACCAAGGAAAAGTCGGAGAAAATGAAGGGGCTTCAGGAAAGGAACACGGGGAACCACCGCCTCAGAAGCCGTGGTTACACGGGCAAGAGGCCCATGTGGGCTAAGGAGGACGCGGAACGTGAAAGTCAGGGGATCCCAGACCCCTTGGCAGAGTTCACCGACCCACAGGAGCTTCAGTTCATCAGGGCCCGGTACAAGTGGGACAAGGGAAAAAAGGTTTGGTACACAGACGCTATCACGAGGGATTTCATGAGACTACTGGTAATTATTATTTTACCACCTTGTATTAGCTTCTGATCAAGTCGACTACACGTTCTAGTCACATTTGTAAACGGTTCACTTTCCTTTTGCAGAAAGAGCAACACAAGCTTGCGGCCGAAAGTGACTCGTCGTCTCAGTCGTCGACGAGGCCCAAGTGGGACACCCCTTTCAACCGGGCCATGAACATACTGAAGGGACTCCCAATACACCAACGGCCGCAGTATGGACGTGTGCACGCCGCCGGAGACAGCGCCACGTGGAAGTACTACTACCACGAGGACCCGGAGCACAAAAGGCAGAGAAGGAAGTTCAGTCAAGTCAGCATCGACGAGAAGGTGGCGCTTGCGGTCGAGAAGAAAACATATGAGACCAAAGAAGCGACTAAAGCTGAGTTGGTCTGCGAGGCAGTCTAGGCAGTGATAGCTGCCTGCAGAAGTAATTTCGCAGCTACGGTTAGTACCTTGATTCCTGCTGTTGTCGACTGGACGAAGCAAAATCCAGACAAAAGTGCAGAGGACTTTCCCATTCCTAGCTTCGTCGGGAGCAACTCGGTGAACATCGCACCAGCACCTGCTCCCGCAACCGCACCTGCTCCCGCACCTGCTCCCGCACCCGCTCATAGCAGCCCGTCCTCCACTACTAGGAAAAGGGCTGCTAGTGGCGCACCTGTTTTCGCTACTAATGGCGCACTACAGGTGCGCCACTAGCACCACGCCATTAGAATTTTTTACTAATGGCGCACCACTGGTGCGCCATTAGTATCTGGTATACTAATGGCGCACCATGCAGTGCGCCATTAGTATAGCCCACGGTGCGCCATTAGTATGCCTCCCAGGGGCCATATTTACCCATGTGCTTTGGCATACTAATGGCGCACTGGTGGATGATGCGCCATTAGTGTGCTCTGGCTTACTAATGGCGCACTATGTGGTGGTGCGCCACTAGTATGAATATTAGGGATTTTTTTTTTCATTTCTGATATTTTCACAGGTTACAAAATATATTATTTGACAGAATATAGCTAGCACCACACAGCAACAGCAGATTCATCGAATACAATAGAAGATTAGTGTCCGAATACAATTCATCATATTAGTCTCCGAATTTAAAATACCGAACAAAGTTAGAACATTACAAGTCTCGAAACCGCGAGTAGCGAGTTTGTCTTCACATTACAAGTCGATATCGATCATCTAAACTACCATCACATAGAAGAGAGCTGCGGTCATCACGATGAGCATAACCGCGATGAAACTGGTCTTCATCCGGTTCCTCCAACGCTCCCTCCTCTCTCCCGCTAGATAGCGCGCGTATCTAGATTCCGCCTCCGCCCTAGTGGTGTACCCTTTGTAACTGTTACCGCTGAAACGGTGAACCTGTGTCCGACACTCCTCCCAGTCGTCGTAGACTCCGGGAACCCTACCCTTGTACACGACATACGACGGCATCTCTATGCACTAGCCAAACAAAACGTTAGTACCAATTCACAGACAATACATAAGCAATATATAAGTATGCAACAAAAGGATCGGAAGAGAAAAGCAAGACATTAATAGCATCGATTACATCTAAGTTGAACGACTGTCCAAACCAAAGAGACATACAAGTTCATCAAAGTTTAATTACAACATGAGCCAATCGATGTTTCAAAACTAGACATAGCATCACTACTTTCGACTCGACTCAAGGGACCGGAGCGTGGATGAAGCCGCCGTCTATCGTGATGGTCATGAAATCGCGGGCGTTGTCAGCCTGCATTTGTAGCGTTGTGTCTATCTCACTGTTGGACGGTTGATTTCTGAGGTAGAACTGCCCCGTGGTACGAAGGACATCTTGATGGATGATTTCCGCAAACTTCGACTGGATGCGAAAGAATTCTTGTCTGATGTCCGTGTCCTGGATTGCCGACAAGCTTGCGGCCCAAGCTTTGAGATTATTTGGTAGCAGAAGGTGATTATAGTCCCGTACGATCGCCCGCATGTGATGGAGGGCGTAGTAGGCATCCTTCTGACCGCCAGGCGGCTGCTTGACGCAGGGGAACGTCGTATTGTGGGCGAACACGTGCTTGCCGTACTTACGAACTGGCCTGGTGAAGGTGCCTTCAGATTTGGCGTAGCCGGGGAGAACATCATCAAGAACTTTCTTGACATTTGTGTAGTCTTTCTTCGACTGATGGTCCGAGTCGAAATACGTGGCCATGGAATATTTCGGGCTTAAGAGGATGAGTGTGCAATGTGTGTCACTGCACAAAACACGGAATGTTAAAAAAAACGATCGAAATCTAAGAAATCATATGTTACGGGGCGGTTGAGGGGACGACTTACTCGGGAAAGTAAGGCATGAGGAAGTTATCCTTATCTGGGTTTGCCAGAATGACGCCTTCGAGGTAAGAACTCGTGACTTGCCGGTCCCCAGCGCTGCCCAAGATCTTGGCACGCATGTAGAAGGGGTCGACTATCACGATGTCTGGGGTCTTGTCTCTAATGATCCGCATCTCCATACTCAGCGAAAATAGCCGAACGAAGGTGTAGTGCAGCGGATGAAGGTTAAACATAGCGAAGATGTCATCAAACCGCAGGACGATCGTACCCCCGATGGCGCTATCCACAAAGCCCTTGCCCTCTGGCACCTTGGCCACGAAAACCGGGTATGCCACGTCATTCTCTCGGAGACGCCGCTTCTCCAAAGAAAGAACACTGTCATGCAGACTCCGCATAGCACCGGTTGCAGCATTGAGCATATTAGTCGGTAGCATCGGCCTACCCGCCACATGCACCCTCCTCGAGATATCCTTAGATGAAGGTGGCCCGTCCTGAGCACGGGTCGTACTCGGTGCCGGCTGGCTCGCACCCTTGTTACTCTTTCTTTTCCGTCCCTTCTTCTTCTGCTGTAATGGGACCGAGTTCTGCTCACAGACCGCCTTCTTGAGTGTGCTGGGGCTGATAATATTTCGCACCTCGGCTATCTGAGGCTCGGTGAAGTCGGCAGCTGGAGGCGTCTCCTGAGAACTGAACGCCAGACGACGCCTGTTGCAATTGGGTTTCTCCGCGGTACCAGCTAGATCGCGATCGTCTTTTGCAGGGTTGGGTTCTTGAGAAGGAGGCCCCATGAATTCGTCATCGCACCCATGTTCGTTGAAGTAGTTATCGACGTTGGTAAATGTACCGTCGTCGTTGTCGTCGTCGTCTGGATCCTGTGCCATATGCATGCCCGGATCCTGTGCCATATGCATGTCCGGCATGTCCGGTAGCGTTGCGGCGGTCTTGCCATGGCTTGGCGCCGGCACGACTGGCGGTGTTGTCTTTGGGGTGGTGTCCCCCGCCCCCAAACGAATCTGGCTCTTCGGCCAAAGCAGGGGCCAGCTTAGGCAGGCGCTGAGGGTCATCACATCATCTTCGTCGGCCCCGGCGGGTCGAATCGGAGGTAACAACTCGTCGCAGCCTGGCAGCACCCGAACCAGTTGAACCCTATACACGGTGGGTGGCATTGGATTACCGTGGAACACGGGGTTGCCCGGTTGAACGATTTTGCCCTTGGCGACATCGACCAACTCGTTGTTCACGAAGTGCAGGAGAGTGCACGGAACGTCGGCGGCGCCCTGCGAAAACATGTAGGGCGTCAGGGATGCCCAGTCAAAGGCAAGGAGATGAAGTCCTCGGCCGAGAGGCTTAATTAGTTACCGTGATGATGGCGTCGAGCTCGGCTAATGTCGAGGCACCACCAACGGCGGGCGTGCAATTGACGGAGGGGCCGCTTGCTGCCGAGGTGCCGGCCGGCGTACACCCGGGTGCATTAAGCTCCAATGCCCGTGCCGGCGTCGGAGACACCAATACCGGCTCCGCCGGAGACACCAATGGCGCCGCCTGCGCGTTGTGCGAGTTGCTGGCCGTGAAGCTGGGAATCGGGGGCGGCCCCTGTTGGCCGCTCGCAATCCACGTCGTCAGCCCATGAATCAAGGTAGGCATAATGCCGGTGAGCGTCGATCCCAGTTGTTGTTGCACTTGCTCTTGGACAATCTCCGGAATCCGCGCCACTTGTGCCTTGAGTTCTTGAACCTCGCGCGACTGGCTTTCCGAGCTGGTCTTTCTCTCCTTTCGCCCACCAGCGTTATAGTATGACGACCATTTTGTGGACAAGCCTTTGCCGGCCACACGACCAGCTGACGACGGCTTACTGAGCTTATCCTTGTTTTTCATTACGTTCAACGCCCTATTTAGAGTGCTGTCCCAAGGGATGCTCTGAGACGACCCCGCGCTACTGCTTTCAGTCTCCTGCGCCAGAACAAGCTCAAGCGCCCTGGTCTTCGGATCCGTGGTAAGCTCCTTTGTTACCGGGTCCTCCTTGTACCGGGCCCTGACATAGTTCCTGGTCTGCTTGTCACGGTATTTCTCGAAGCGGGGCGGTAGGCCTTGCTCGGCACGCTCCGCGTCCTCCTTGTCCCATATAGGCTCCACCACTCTGTAACCGCCGGGACCGAGTTTGTGTTCCCCTAAGTTCAACTCCCGCATTTCTTTCCCCCACTGACTTGATTCGGAGGTTGCGCTGCTCTCGCACTTCATCTTGAACTCCTTGTAGTCATCTTCGCTGATCGAAGGATTTTTCGCCTTGATCTTCTCATAACTATCACCTTTCTCAATCATTCTTTTCACCGCGCTTCTCCAAGTAGACAGGGCCGTGCTCATCCTCGTGAGGACGGCACTGTTCACTTTATTCCCTGAGAGGCGTGTGTTTTCAAATTCAGCGGGGAACTTGTATCGTTCGTGCAGCTTCGTGAAGAGGAGGTTGCGTAAATTCCCTCGGTCCTTATGCCTTAGGTTCTCGGTGTTGATCGAGACGGTGCTCCAGAGAATGCACCCGAGCTGAACCGAGTACCCCTTGACTATTTGTTTGGGCTCCGTTGGATGCCCGTCGGAGTCCACTTGAGTAAATTCCTCCTTGACGGTGCGGAGCACGTTCGGGCGCCGGTCCTTCCGTTGCCTCTTCGGTTGGCTGCCATCTGTGCGTGCGCTGCCATCATCAGTGGTGGCATCCTCGGCGGCACCATCAGTGGTGGCATCCTCGGCGGCACCATCAGTGGTGTCATCCCCGACGCCACTAGGGGTTGTGTAGTCAGGATCGGTGTCTTCCGCGGCGTCCTCATAGCGGTGAGGTTGTTCCTCCATCTCCTGGGACAGCTCCCAGAATTGCTTGCCGCCCGAACCACCGACCTCATCGTTGTGGGCCATGTTTCGCTCTAAATAGGAAAAAAGTTTGGTCAAAAAGTTGGTTATTGTCAAGGAACAAGATCATGGTCTCATCATTTAGGGTTTGTCGACACCGAGGCATCCTAAAAGCTAAGCTTTTATCATTTAGGGTTTGTCGACGCCGAGGCACCCTAAAAGCCTAAGCTTTCATCATTTAGGTTCTTATCGACACCGAGGCACCCTAAAAGCTACTTAATTAGGTACTAAGATACCCCGGCCCATGCATTAGTAGCAAGTACCCCATATGTCCGATTTTTAGCAAAGTCATGCTAAAATTCACGGAAAATTTCAGCATGACCTTTGCTGAAAATAGGACATATGGAGTACCCGAATTTGCCGGAACGGAAGTTAATCGACATTCCGGCAAACTCAAGGGCCTCTCGGGGTACCTGCAAAATCATCACGACACGATGGTCGGAGACAAAACCCAGCAAACTAGCACCACAATGTGCCTCTACTTTCATATGGATGAAAAGGCCACAGACCATATGGTCCTCTGCTTTCATATGGACAAAAATCATCTCAACTTATGTGAGCTTCCATTCCAGATCTAATAGGTCACCCAACAAAAAATCATCAATAGTTTAGCAAGTCTGTACCCTCAAGAATGAACATATAGCAATATCTGTTGTCCCCCCATAACATACGGAAATCAAAATCAGCTCAACTTAGATGAAAATTGCCTTTGCTGCATGGAATAGAACATAACGTAAGGACCCTAATTCGTATACAGTATTAGTGTGATGTATTCCAATGCAGGACAACAAATTATGCTATTATATGTTGACTGTGAGCAAACTACCTATTGAAGCAAAGGCAAATATCTCTGAAGTCTGAACTAAAGCTCGAGCCAATAAAACTGTGAGTTGAAAGCAGTTTAGTAGTTGAAAACCCGGCTATTCAACAGTTTAGTAGTTGACTGAGAATTACAGTAGTACTGTGTTGCCCGTTAGATTTTTGACGATTTTTATTAGTACTGGTCTGGTCAATTACTACATCTTCGCCCGTGACCCACGCTGCTCCCATCGGGAGATGTGGGGGAAACTTAGCACGACACCAGTCCCCACCTTCCCCCTTCGGCACCCAACTCTCCGTCATACATCACAAACTAAGCAGGGAAGCAAGGGGGGCATAACCAAACGAGCAGAAACTAGCAGCTCCGAAAGATCGCAGATACAAAAATGAAAATTATCTGCGAGCATAACCAAACAAAGTAGCTTCTTGAATCCTGGCCCAAAAGGATTTACCAGTAGCATGAAAAAAACCCAAGCGCTAACTACCTATGGTGCTCCATATCGACACACCAAACATAAAAAATTGCAGCCCAGATTTTTTTTATCAGAAACGTCTAATCACTATGCTTTAAACATGAAAATTCGCAGCTATCCAACTATATATGTCACCATGACATATAGCAATGGTTTCTACACACGTATTGCACTTCTACACACGTATGATCTCTGATTGATAGGTTTTGTTCAGTTCAGTTCTTCACAGCCTATACAAAATGGTTTGTATTAATATAGATAAAATAATTTCTCAAGGAAACCATTATCTTGGAGGATTCAGAACATGAGATTAAGCCTGCTACTACTGCAACTCATAGGAAAGACCACTCGCTCATACGAGACATATATTTTGCTACAAAATTCATAGTTTCCGTGTGGGCATCAACAACTACTTTACGCAGTTCATGAGCTGTAGCAATGTGTATGTAGCAGATATTATAATTAGTTCATGACTCTTATCACTATTATAATTACTGTTTTGCTCTGCTAAATGAGCATCGCCACTGCATACAGCACCAACCAACTAGAAAACATATCAGCTACCAGATGGTTATACACCAGCAAAATTGCCTACATGTACCAGTCCTCTAATTCATGAAATGACATGTGGGTGTGTCCATATACAGTTCATAATTGCTGATAAAATTACAAAACTCAAAAAACATCTACCCTAAAGCAAATGTTACACCTTGCCAATTTTGAAAATAAAAAACGTCTCCCTACTAAGCACAAGGGATGAATAGGTTTCAACATATTTAACCAGCAATCAATTAAAATCTCACAATGCTGGAACCAAGTAATGCTGGTGGCTACCTGCCTATGGAGTGGTCGCCGGCGTTGCTCCTGGGATGGGGGTCCTGGACCGGCGGTGGAGACGGGCTGATCTGATGCAGAGGAGGGGGCGCACGGTGAGAGAGAGAGAGAGAGAGGGAGGGAGAGAGAGAGGGAGGGAGGGAGCGGGAGGCTTACCGGAGCGGGAGGCTTACCGGAGCGGAGGGGGTCGCCGGAGACGAGCAGGTAGGGGGCGGCGCGGCGGGCGGTCGCGGGAGAGGCGCTCGATCTGCTGCAGAGGAGGGGCGCGCACGATGAGAGAGAGAGAGAGAGAGAGGGAGGGAGGGAGAGAGAGAGGAAGGGAGGGAGAGGGAGGCCACCGGAGCAGAGGGGGTCACCGGAGACGAGCAGGTAGGGGACGGCGCGGCGGGGCGGCGGTGGAGCGGGCGCGGGGGGCGAGGGGGATCTGGCGAGGGAGAGGGACAGCGCGCGCGAGATGGACAGAACGCACCTACACACAGAGGGGGGAAGGTTAGCAATGGCGCACCATCTAGGGGTGCGCCATAAAAACATGAATAGCAATGGCGCACCTTCCCCTAGTGCGCCATAAAAACAGTGATAGCAATGGCGCACTTTTAAGGGGTGCGCCATTACTATTAGTACTAATAGGTTAAAACAATTGCGTGTGTGGCTATGGACAGAACCACTTACATGGCCTAGTGGTTGGTCCCTTGATACATTAAGCAAGTCACCCGGCCGGCCAGGTTCGAATCTTGGCAACCCCATTTTTTGCACCTTTTTTAAAATTTTATTTTAATCTTATGATAAACATCCAAACACTTTAAAATAAACACATGGCAATTTTAATACTCCCTCCATTCCTAAATATAGGGCGTATAATTTTTTTACAATGCATCTCCTTTACTCAATCACAATATAGAATCATTTACAATGCTATGGCCGGCATGGTTGAAATCAAGTGAGATGAAATAACAGTCATCAAAGATTGACATGAAATAACAGTCATCAAATTAAGATTGAGTTTGCATGTAAAGTAATATAATATATGTTTAAAAGATCTTTAATAATATTTTTAATTAGACCACGTACTTAAACCATTGTGATAATTTAAGATTTGAGATAAAAGAAAAGGAAAATGCAAATGGAGTGATAAAACCATTGTGCAAAGATTTAGAATTAGATGACATGGTTGAAATCAAGTGATACATGTAATAATTTAGTTGCATGTAATAATTGAGCTTGCCACTGACACACACACACGTGGCCGACACGTCGTGATTCGATCTTAGCTATCTTTTCACAATCTTCTTGCCCTTCTTTCTCGCGGTTGAATAATTTAGCCCCGGAACCCCTTGAATTGATCTTCTCTTGAACGGACGTCCTTTAGGTAGGGTGGTCCTGCTTCTTCTTGTGGTGTATGGTACTTCATCGTCGTCGTCATCTTCCATCTTCGGGTCGCCGTACTTGTCGAAGTCTTGCTCATTGGCGACTCCATCCATTCCGATGATGTTCCTTTTGCCTCTCCTCACGACAACACGACTGGGCTTTGGCGGGTCGGTAATGAAGAAGCATTGGTCCACTTGGGAAGCCAGTACCCATGGCTCATTTTTCGCGGTGACGTTTGCGCCCGCGGTCTTGGATTTGGCTTCGGGTATAACCATGGTGGTGAAATACCGGTCTTCTTTTAGGACGCTCTTGGCCCATCTGACACGGAACATCGAGACCTTCTCTCCAGCGTAGCTCAGCTCCCAGATCTCCTCGATCCTTCCGTAGTATCTGTCCTTGTCGTTACCGGTGTAGGATTCCATCGTTACCCCGGAGTTCTGATAATCGCTCTTCATGTCCTTTCCCTCGGTGTAGAATGTGTAGCCGTTGATATCGTACGCCTCATACGTCATCAGGTTGTGCTCGGCGCCCTGTGACAAGGCGAATATGAGTTTTTCTTCCGCGGAAGAATCCTCATGTAAAGGGTACGACAGAAGCTTCTCCTTGAACCAACGCGTGAAACATGAGTTGTGCTCTTTGATTATATCTCCGTCCGTCCTCTGTTGGCCTCGGTCATTGTACGTCTTCTCAATAAAGGTTTTGTGCTCTACCACCCAAGGATCGACCACGTCTATGTGTTGTAGCGCGACTAGGTTTGCTCTTTCAAAGTCGGCGAGTCGACCCTCGAAGTCGACATGCATTTCGTGGCGACCCTCGCGGTGACCCCATCCAGCGAGCCTGCCGAGGTGCCTGTTGACGGGCAGACCAACGGGGTTCTCGATGCCTAGATAATTCGTGCAGTAGGAGATGCACTCTTCGGTCAGAAAGCCCCTGGCTATGCTTCCCTCTGGACGTGACATGTTGCGAACGTATCCTTTGATGACACCATTCATCCTTTCGAACGGCATCATGCTGTGCAGGAACGTCGGCCCGAGTTGGATGATATCCTCCACGATATGGACCAGCAGATGCACCATAACGTCAAAGAATGCGGGCGGGAAGTACATCTCAAGCTCGCATAGTATCACCACGATCTCTTCCTGTAGCCTTCTGAGTTGCCTCACGCCAACCGACTTCCGAGAGATGACGTCGAAAAAGTTGCATAGGCCAAATAGCGTTTCACGGACGTGCGCGTCCATGATCCCACGGATTGCAACTGGAAGTATCTGCGTCATCAGCACGTGACAGTCGTGAGACTTCATCCCGCTGAACTTCTGCTTCGCTGAGTCTAGGTATCTGCTTATCTTCCCCGCGTAACCGTAAGGAAGTTTTACTCCTACGAGGCAGGTGAAAAACTGCTCGATCTCCTCCTGACTTAGAGTGAAGCACGCGGGAGGGCAGTCATTTCCGATCTTCTTGGCCTTTTTGCCTTTGCGACGACTTTCCGTGTCCTGCTTCGCCTCATCATCATCATCATCATCATCATTAGCGTGAAGCTCCTCCCTGATGCCCATTGATTTCAAGTCTGCCCTTGCTTTCGGCCCATCTTTGGTCCTCTCTGGCATGTTGAGCAGGGTACCAAGCAGACTCTCGCACACGTTCTTCGTGATATGCATGGCATCAAGGCTGTGAGGCACACGGTGGATCTTCCAATACGGCAAGTCCCAGAAAACAGACCTCGTTTTCCATACCTTCAGCAGCGGCTCTGGCGCCTTTCGCTTCTTTCCCGGCTCTGGCGCCTTTCCCGGCGGTGGGCACACTTTCCAATTTTTCAACAGCTCGTCTATTTCCTCGCCGCTCCTCGTACGCGGGCGTCTTCGGGGTTTGGTTTCACCATCGAACAGATCCTTGCGTTTTCTCCATGAGTCATCGTCGCGAAGCCACCTTCGATGTCCCATGAACACAGTTTTCGAAGACCCGGGATCTCTATCTAGCTGGCGATACGTTGTGTCATCCATGCACCTGACGCATCCAGAAAATCCGTGGACCACCTGCCCCGCGACATATCCGTAACCGAGATAGTCGTGCACCGTCGTGAGCAGTGCGGCTCTCATAGGGAAATATTCTTTCTCTGCGGCGTCCCACGTATTGGCTGGCGTTTTCCACAGCGTGTCTAGCTCCTCTTTCAGCAGCCCCAGATACAGATTGATGTCGTTCCCTGGTTGTTTCGGCCCTTCAATTAGCATACTCATGTGAATGTACTTCCTCTTCATGCACAACCAGGGGGGAAGGTTGTACATCCACACAAACACAGGCCAGGTGCTATGTGTGCTTCTCTGGCTGCCAAACGGATTGACTCCATCGGTGCTCGCGCCCAGCACGATGTTCCTTGGATCGTCCCCAAATTCTGGGTGTTCGAAGTTCAACGCTTGCCACTGGCTCGCATCCTTAGGGTGACTCAGCATCTTGTCTTTTTTATTTATCTCCGGATCATTTCCGTCATCTTCTCGCTTCTTCTCCTCCCTATCCGCGTGCCAACGCAGGAGCTTTGCTGCCTTAGGGTCCGCGAAATACCGCTGCAGACGAGGAGTGATCGGAAAGTACCACACCACTTTTCGAGGAGCTTTCTTCCTCTTCTTGTATCGAGTGACGCCGCACACCGGACATATGGTAGACTCCGCGTGCTCGTCCCGATAAATGATGCAATTGTTCATGCACACATGGTATTTCACGTGCGGTAAATCCAGAGGACACACGATTTTCTTCGCCTCCTCAAAACTGGTCGGGCACTTGTTCCCCTTGGGAAGACGTTCGTGCCAGAATGACATGTTCTCGTCGAAGCATGCGTCGGTCATTTTGTGTTTTACCTTCATCTCCAGAGCCATGAGCGTTACTTTCAGGCGGGTATCCTCGGGCCTGCATCCTTCATACAATGGAGTAACCGCGTCTATCTCCAGTTGATCCAGCTTGGCTTTCTCTCGGGCGGCAGCTCTTGCGTTATTCGTCTGCTTGAGAAGCAGCTCTTGAATATGAGGGTCCTGCACCCAGCCTCCATCGTCGTCTGCTCCGGCATCTTCATCTTCATGATCATGCCCTTCGTCTTGATCTTCCTCATCATCATGTCCGGCATCTTCTACATGATGACTGTGTACAGCATCACCGTCGTGATCATGTCCTGGAGATTCTTCGTCTTCTCGACCGCCCTCGCCGCAGTGGTTGTCTTGCTGCCCTTCCTCATTTCTTGCCCGGCCCCCATGGACGACTTCATAGTCATCTTCATCACCTTGCCACTGATAGCAATCCATGAAACCACGCAAGAGCAGGTGGTCCCGCACCTGCCCGGAATCCGGGTCCGCAATAAGGCTCTTCAGCTTGCATCTTCGACACGGACATCTTATCTCCGTCTCGTTCTTTTGAAGCATCTCGGCCTTCGCGGAGCTCAAAAACCTATTCACGATGCCTTCGGTCATCGTGCGGACCATGGTCGCCTGCGGGGTAGAGCAAAACGATATTTTAGAACCAAGAAAAAATTTGGCATGACTTTCCCTAAAAATAGGACCAAAAAGAATGCATAGTGCCAAAATTCTCGCCGAAACGGAAATGAATCAACATTCCGGCAAAATATTGGCAACTATCGCATTTCAAATACCGGTACCTGCAAACACAAACATATATGCAACACCACAAACATATGCAACACCACAAACATACATAGATCTAGCAAGGCCATAAAAAGTGCATGTGCACGTTGTTGGAGCGAGGGAGAGAAAAAAAGTAGATCTACAACATAAAGATAGCTTTCCCCTTACTTACCTATCAAAAAAAGGTAATTTAACCACCTAATTTTGATGAATCTATGGTGCAAATGAGGTGAGGAGGAGGAGGCAGCCGACACAATCTTGGAGGAGGAGGTGGAGAGAATGAAGTGGGGAAAGTGAGTGTGTAGGTGTGGCTGTCCAAAATATCTAGCTGGTCCCAGGTTACTAATGGCGCACCACCCATATATGCGCCATTAGTAACCCTGGTTACTAATGGCGCACCAGCTTGAGGTGCGCCATTAGTAGTTTTGCAAAAAAAATAAAAAAATAAATAGTAGTGGCGCACTGTGTTGGAGGTGCGCCATTACTAGTTAAACTAGTAATGGCGCACTCTTCCCTGGTGCGCCATTAGTATTTTTGGAAAAATGAAAAAAAAACATTTGTCACTAATGGCGCACCGTGGGTCTGGTGCGCCATTAGTGTCTACCACACTAATGGCGCACCAACTCATGGTGCGCCATTACTATATAGTAGTGGCGCACCACATGTCTGGTGCGCCATTAGTAGCCATATCATCTATAGCCCTTTTCCTAGTAGTGCTCCGTCTCTGGCGTGCTCGGCGGGGCTTCGACTTTGGCTGAGCTTGACGCCCTCAAGGTAATTACGCGTCGCAACCTCTTCAACATATCTATAATCTTCTGTTTCCGCTGCCTTTCGGATGTCTGACGTCGCAGACATGTCTTCGCAAGCCGACAAAACCCCGTGCACTATACTGTACACCATCAACATCCAGAAGGTGGACGTGGGAAAGGCAACGATAGTGAAGCCCAAGGAACGCTCATTCCACAACCGGGAGATGCCCGTTGGCGTCTTCAAGGTTTCCTTGGCGAGTGTCAAAGCAGGCCACAAGGATTTGGCTCCTCTGATACGACTCGGGGGAGAGGACGACGAGACCCCGACGCGGCTTGGCGATTGCAAGAGTTGGATGCTGCTGTGGCCGAAGAGTCTTCTTCGTGTGGAGGCGGCTAGGAGCACACCAATGACAACACCTCACCAAGGTATGAACACCACCCCACCTAGGCAATTACCACCGCCTGTCGTGCCGGGTGATAGCGGACGACGCGAGGAAGGGGGTCCAATAGTGCCTGATGATGTCGCCCCCATTGAAGCAGCAATGGATGATCACATGGAGGAGGATGACCCTCTCCGGTGGCTCAATACCGGCTATGACGATGGAGGAATGATGGCTCAGCAATATGACTCAGGCTATGAGCGTGGAGATGAGGAGATGCCTGATGTGCCGGAGCAGGAATGTCCTAGGGTTGATTGCAAGAAGTCTCTCTTCATGCAATCCTCGTTGGAAACGCCTTCAGATGCCGCCTCAGCCGAGCATCAACAAGGCGAGGGTCGTGCAATGCTGAGCCCAACAACACTGGGGGCGGTGGTCAGGGAGGGTCTGGTAGGCTCACTACCTGTAGCCAAGAAGAAGCAGAGGAAGAGACCGTCGAGGAAAGTCCCTACTGGCACCAAAGCTGCTTCTAGCAGCCAGCCGCCTCCGCAGACCCGGGTTGCAGACAGTATACCAATCAGAGGTGCGGCGGTACTCCATGTCGCGGGCGAGCCGATCCTACCGGCGAAAGCGCTAGAGGGCATATCAGGGGATCTAAGGAGACTGCATGACGATGTGCTGTTGAGAGAGAAAATCCTTCTCGCCTCGAAGGCTCCAGGATACCAGCTTTACGCGGTTCAGGTGCCGCAAGGCAGGTTGTACGTCGATACCTTCCCCGCGGAGATGTTCTTCCTGTGATTTGATTACATCTTTGACATGTTTCACATGACACGGCTGGATTTTACATTCGTCCGTCTTTATGCGCTGCATATGAACTACATCATCAGGCGCGAGCAAATCTCTTATATCTCGGTCGCGGACCCGTACTACATGCATGAGGGCTTCTTGGCAGTCTGCCCAGAGCACCGTGAATATGTGAGGAACTACATCGGCGACTTCATGACCGCCAATAAGGACAAGGAAACGATTCTCTTGCCTTATCATCCATGTAAGCCATCCGCAGATAGCCACTATAACACATACATCCTTTCGTAAATTTCAATCATTCCTTTGCACGCATGGAGGCTAATTTGAGGTGTACTTATTTTGCGCAGCAAGGGGCGCGCCGTCCTCTGCTACTTGTGAGCTGCGTTGGTAATTCCCTGAAGAGGAAGGGAGATGCAGTACAGTAGAGATAAGTATTTCCCTCAGTTATGAAACCAAGGTTATCAATCCAGTAGGAGAATCACGGAACACCTCGTTAGCAGCACCTGCACACAAAACAACAAATCCTTGCACCCAACGCAAACAAGGGATTGTCAATCCCTCGGCGGTTAATTGCAAGATTGAATTGTATGTGATAGATAGATAGATTAAACTAAAAATATAAAATAAAATAAATAAAGTAAAAGTGCAGCAAGGTATTTTTAGGATTTTTAATATATGATAGAAGTAGACCCGGGGGCCATAGTTTTCACTAGAGGCTTCTCTCATGAAGAGAGCATACGGTGGGTAAACAAATTACTGTTGGACAATTGATAGAAAAGCAAATAATCATGACGATATCCAAGGCAATGATCATGTATATAGGCATCACGTCCGAGACAAGTAGACCGACTCCTGCCTGCATCTACTACTATTACTCCACACATCGACCGCTATCCAGCTTGCATCTAGTGTATTAAGTCCATAAAGAACGGAGTAACGCCTTAAGCAAGATGACATGATGTAGACAAAGTAAACTCACGCATGAATAAACCCCATCTTTTTACCCTTAATAGCAACGATACATACGTGTCATGTCCCTTTCTGTCACTGGGATTGAGTACCGCAAGATCGAACAAATTACAAAGCACCTCTCCCATTGCAAGATAAATCAATCTAGTTGGGCAAACCAAATCAATAGATCGGAGAGAAATACGAAGCTATAATAATCATGCATAAAAGAGTTCAGAGAAGACTCAAATAATATTCATGGATAATCTGATCATAAACTCACAATTCATCGGATCCCAACAAACACACCGCAAAAAGTGATTACATCATATAGAACTCCAAGAACATCGGGGAGAACATTGTATTGAAGATCAAAAAGAGAGAATAAGCCATCTAGCTACTAACTATGGACCCGAAGGTCTGTGGTAAAGTACTCACGCATCATCGGAAGGGCAGCAAGGTTGATGGAGAGCCCCTCCGTGATCGATTCCCCCTCCGGCGGAGTACCAGAAAAGTACTCACGCATCATCGGAAGAACAGAAGCTTGCGGCGGCGGAAAAAAGTATTTCATGGACTCCTCTGTTGGTTTCCTGATTTTAGAGAATTTATAGAGGTGGAATTAGGTCAAACGGAGCTGTGTGGGCCCCACGAGTGATGACCCACAAGTATAGGGGATCAATCGTAGTCCTTTCGATAAGTAAGAGTGTCGAACCCAACGAGGAGCAGAAGGAAATGACAAGCGGTTTTCAGCAAGGTGTTTTCTGCAAGCACTGAAATTATCGGTAACGAGTAGTTTGATAGCAAGATAATTTGTAACAAGTGACAAGTGACAATAGTAATAAAGGGTGCAGCAAGTTGGCCCAATCCTTTTTGTAGCAAAGGACAAGCCGGAACAATCTCTTATAGTAAGTAAAGCGTTCTCCAGGACACATGGGAATTTCATCTAGTCACTTTCATCATGTTAGTTTGATTCGCGTTCGCTACTTTGATAATTTGATATGTGGGTGGACCGGTGCTTGGGTGCTGCCCTTACTTGGACAAACCTCCCACTTATGATTACCCCCTCTCGCAAGCATCCGCAACTACGAAAGAAGAATTACGATAACTCTAACCATAGCATTAAACATATGGATCCAAATCAGCCCTTTACGGAATAGCGCATAAACTAGGGTTTAAGCTTCTGTCACTCTAGCAACCCATCATCTAATTACTACTCCACAATGCATTCCCTTAGGCCCAAAAATGGTGAAGTGTCATGTAGTTGACGTTCACATAACACCACTAAGGGAATCAACAACATACATATCATCAAAATATCGAACGAATACCAAGATCACATGATTACTTATGACAAGACTTCTCCCATGTCCTTAAGAACAAAAGTAACTACTCACAAAACATAATCATGTCCAAGATCAGAGAGGTATTGAATAGCATAATAGATCTGAACATATAATATTCCACCAAATAAACCAACTAGCATCAACTACAAGATGTAATCAACACTACTAGCAACCCACAGGTACCAATCTGAGGTTTTGAGACAAAGATTGAATACAAGAGATGAACTAGGGTTTGAGATGAGATGGTGCTGGTGAAGATGTTGATGAAGATTAGTCCTCCCACGATGAGAGGATCGCTGGTGATGTCGATGGCAATGATTTCCCCCTCTCGAAGGGAAGTATCCCCGGCAGAATCTCTCCGCCGGAGAGCAAAAGTGCTCCTGCCCAAGTTCCACCTCGAGACGGCGGCGCACCGTCCCAAAAGTCTTCTCCTTATTTTTTTTAGGTCAAATGCACTTATATACCAGAAAATGGGGGCCAGAAGTGGGCCAGGGGCTCCACGAGGTACCAGGGCGCGCATGGGGGGGGGGGGGGGTGGTGCGCCCTGGTGCCTCGTGGGCACCTGGGTGGCCCCCTCTGGTACTTTTTGCTTCCAATATTTTTTATATATTCCAAAATAAATCTCCAGAAAATTTCAGCTCATTTCGAGATGTGCAGAATAGGTATCTCTGACATAGCTTTTTCAGGTCTAGAATTCCAGCTGCCGGCAATCTCCCTCTTTGTGTGAATCTTGCATATTAAGAGAGAAAAGGCATTAGAATTGCTCCACAAAGTGTTATATTGATTAAAAACACTATAAATAATAGTAGTAAAACATGATGCAAAATGGACGTATCAACTCCCCCAAGCTTAGACCTCGCTTGTCCTCAAGCGAAAGCCGATATCGATAATCATGTCCACATGTTTAGAGAGAGAGGTGTCGATAAAAACAAAATACGGACATAGAAGCATCATGGTCATTATTATAACAGCAATATTTATTATCATAAACTTCTCATGAGCAAGTAACAATTCATCACAACAATGGAGTATAAGGCATAAACTTTCTTGAAAACTAACAAACTATGTTCTCAGTCAACAATGCAATTGCAATTCATCATATTTTCAGGAAGGGTCTCATGTAGGAGCTATTTAGCAAGTCCACATATTCAACCATCATTTAGTCTTCTATGATTGCTAACACTCACGACATATATATGGAGCAAAAGTTTCAGCCAGACACATAGAAAGATAGGGGCATGTGAATTTGCCTCCCAACTCATTCACCTCAAGGGTGATGTCAACAATAATAAATCATGATTACTCATATCCAGCTGGATATATGTGCCTAGATCTTTCCCCACCACATGATGCTTGCAAAAGAGAAAAATAAAAAGGAAGTAGAGGAGAACACTATTGACTCTTGCATAAAAAGTAAATACATAAAAGTAAAGGATAGGCCCTTCGCAGAGGGAAGCAGAGGTTGTCATGCACTTTTTATTGTTGTATGCACAAGCTCTTAATGCAAAGGAACGTCACTTTATATTGCCCCTTATGATAGCAACCTTTATTATGCAGTCCGTTGCTTTTATTTCTTTGCCATCACAAGTTCGTACAAAGCTTATTTTCCCTTACAATAAAAGTTTAGACATATTTAGAGGCAATTTTTATTGCTTTTTTGCACCGATGACAACTTACTTGAAGGATCTTGTTCAATCCCTAAGTAGATATAGTGGACTCTCATGACATGAAACTGGGTTTAAGGGTTTTGGATGCACAAGTAGTATCTCTACTTGGTGCGGATTTTTGGCTAGCAAAGATATTGGGCAAGCACCACATGTTGGAGGATCTATAACAATATAACTTCTATGTGAATATGAACAAACATAATTCATTACGTTGTCTTCCTTGTCCAACGTCAACAATTTGACATAAAATATTTAATGGGGGCTTACAATCATAAAAGATGTCCAAGATAGTATATTTGCATGTGAATCTTCTCTTCCCTTATTAATTCTTTCATGAATTGCATCATTGACTAATACTATGTTTGTTAACTTCCAATAAATTTTACCACTTATACTTTTCTTTATGTAATGTCATTACTTTCCATAAGATTAGCATATGATCTTTTTCATTATTTTCATTGCTAGAATTGGAACATGAAAGTAAAGAAGCAAAAAAAACTCAAACTACTCTTTATATAACTCTCAACTCGATTACATGGATAGATAGATCATGAAACTAACACTCGAAAATAGATCATACTAAACTTTTATTCAACTAGATCACGAAATAGCTAAGGATCGAACTAAAAATAGGTAATGATAATAGAGGTGATGGTGATATGATACCGGGGCACCTCCCCCAAGCTTGGCACAAGCCAAGGGGAGTGCCCATACCAGTGTGCTCAAGTCTCCTTTGGTGATGGTGGTAATGGTGGGGCGAGCTTGTCCTTCAGCTCAAGCAGATACATCAGCCTGCGGTTGATGCTCCGAAGGGCGATGTTTTGCTCTTCCAGCAAAATAACTTCACGAGTAAGAGATGTATTCTGAACAGAAACTATTTCAAAGACTCTTAAGGCTTCAATTACGGATGGGGGAAGATGATCATATAAGGGTTGAAGTATATCTCCCTTCTCTGCGGTCTCCTCCATGGGAACCGCTTGCCCCTCTCCCGCAGCCGGAGCTCCTTCAACTTTCTCGACCTTGTACCCCTTGCCATTGTCTTCTTCTCCCGACGACAACTCGTAGTAGACCTCGCTGTAGGGGCATTTGCCCGGCGATGGTTGCACAATGCGGTGCTTGGCATGGAGCTTTTGGGGAGTCATGGCGATCTAAATCTGTCAGAAAAATAGCACGAAAGAAGAACAGAGGAGATTTCTGTGATACGGTGGTCAAAACGTTCTAGTGTATATATAAAGATTTTTTTATCTTGCAAAACAAGTAATCCAGAAGAAAAACGGAGTCGGGAAGGCACACGTGGGGCCCACGAGCCACCAGGGCGCGCCAGGGGGGGTGGTGCGCCCTGGTGCCTCGTGGGCACCAGGTGGGTCCCCTCGGCTATTTCTTATTTTTGTATTTTTGTAAATATTCCAAAACTGACAGAAAATATTTTTATGGAATTTTTGGAGTCGGTTTACTTACCGTATCACATACCTCTTCCTTTTCAGGGTTTTGGAGTGTTCCGGAAGGTCTCTCTTATGTATTCTTCCGGTGTAATTGTTTCAATAATATTAGTTTCAACATTAATAGGGGTACCTGAAATATAATGTTTAATTCTTTGCCCATTCACCACTATCGGATTAGTGCCTTCGGAGTTGTTTATTTTGATGGCTCCGGAGCGATAAACTTCTTCGATGATATATGGTCCTTCCCATTTAGAGAGAAGTTTTCCTGCAAAGAATCTCAAACGAGAATTGTATAATAGAACTTGCTCACCTACTTTAAATTCCCATTTTTGAATTCTTCTATCATGCCATCTTTTAACTTTTTCTTTAAATAATTTGGCATTTTCATAAGCTTGGGTTCTCCATTCATCTAATGAGCTAATATCAAATAACCTCTTTTCACCGGCAAGTTTAAAATCATAATTCAGTTCTTTAATTGCCCAATATGCTTTATGTTCTAACTCATGAGGTAAATGACATGCTTTTCCATAAACCATTTTGTTAGGAGACATACCCATAGGAGTTTTATAAGCAGTTCTATAAGCCCATAATGCATCGTCAAGTTTCTTAGACCAATTCTTTCTAGATCTATTAATAGTAACATCAATGTCTTCTATTTCAATGGGTGCAATATCGTGCATAATTTCTTGATATAAGGTAAATGGAATAGCATTCACACTAGCACCCAAATCACATAAGCCATGATAACAATGATCTCCTATTTTAACTGAGACAACATGCATGCCCACAACGGGTCTATTTTTATCTTTAGGATCAGGTTTAGCAATTCTAGCTGCTTCATCACAGAGGTAAATAACATGCCCATCAATATTATCAACGAAGAGATCTTTAACCATAGCAACATTAGGTTCAACTTTAATTTGTTCAGAGGGTCTAGGTGCTCTAATATTACTTTTGTTAACCACAGTTGAAACTTTAGCATGTTCCTTAATCCTGACAGGAAAAGGTGGTTTCTCAATATAAGCGGTAGGCACAACTGGATCAACATGGTGAACAATTGTTTCTTCTTTAATACTAACAGGTTCCTCAATCTTTTCTTTAACAGGGGAATGATATTTAAACCACTTCTCCTTAGGGAGATCAACATGAGTAGCAAATGATTCACAAAAGGAAGCTACTATCTCAGAGTCAAGTCCATATTTAGTGCTAAACTTATGAAAAGCATCGGTGGCCATAAATGTTTTAACACAATCGAACTCAAGTATTATACATGACTCATTACCTTTGTCGAGTTCCCAATCTTCAGAGTTGCGTTTAATTCTATCCAGAAGATCCCATCTGAATTCAATAGTTTTCTTCATAAAGGAGCCAGTCCAAGAAGAATCGAGAGTATTTTGATTATCATGAGAAAGCCGAGCATAAACATTCTGTAAGATAATTTCCTTTGAGAGCTCATGATTGGGGCATGTGTACATCATGTACTTAAGCCTCCCCCAAGCTTGAGCGATGCTTTCTCCTTCACGAGGCCAAAAATGATATATATAATTCCGATCACGATGAACCAAATGCATAGGATAAAATTTCTGATGGAATTCTAGTTTCAATCGGTTCCAGTCCCATGTATCAGTATTATCACATAGCCTATACCACATTAATGCCTTTCCCTCCAAAGATAAAGGGAATACTTTCTTCTTAACTCCATCTCCGGATATACCTGCATGCTTAAACAATCCACAAATTTCATCCACATAGATCAAGTGCATATAAGGATGTACCGTTCCATTTCCTGCATAAGGATTAGCTAGCAGTTTCTCTAACATACCCGGAGGAATCTCATAATACATATCTTTTTCAATAGGTGCAGTAGATTGAGGAGCAACTATTTGTGTTTCCGGTTGAGGTGAAGATACCCTGAACAAACCCCTTAAAGGATTACTTTCCATAGTGACAAGTGACAGTTAATTTCAGCACGTAATATACATGATTCCTTACCAAATTCCACTCACCAAAGGCGCTTCACTCCCCGGCAATGGCGCCAGAAAAGAGTCTTGATGACCCACAAGTATAGGGGATCAATCGCAGTCCTTTCGATAAGTAAGAGTGTCGAACCCAACGAGGAGCAGAAGGAAATGACAAGCGGTTTTCAGCAAGGTGTTTTCTACAAGCACTGAAATTATCGGTAATGAGTAGTTTGATAGCAAGATAATTTGTAACAAGTGAAAAGTAATAATAGTAAAAGGGTGCAGCAAGTTGGCCCAATCCTTTTTGTAGCAAAGGACAAGCCGGAACAATCTCTTATAGTAAGTAAAGCGTTCTCGAGGACACATGGGAATTTCATCTAGTCACTTTCATCATGTTAGTTTGATTCGTGTTCGCTACTTTGATAATTTGATATGTGGGTGGACCGGTGCTTGGGTGCTGCCCTTACTGGGACAAACCTCCCACTTATGATTACCCCCTCTCGCAAGCATCCGCAACTACGAAAGAAGAATTACGATAACTCTAACCATAGCATTAAACATATGGATCCAAATCAGCCCCTTACGGAATAGCGCATAAACTAGGGTTTAAGCTTCTGTCACTCTAGCAACCCATCATCTAATTACTACTCCACAATGCATTCCCTTAGGCCCAAAAACGGTGAAGTGTCATGTAGTCGACGTTCACATAACACCACTAAGGGAATCAACAACATACATATCATCAAAATATCGAACGAATACCAAGTTCACATGATTACTTATGACAAGACTTCTCCCATGTCCTCAAGAACAAAAGTAACTACCCACAAAACAAAATCATGTCCAAGATCAGAGAGGTATTGAATAGCATAATAGATCTGAACATATAATCTTCCACCAAATAAACCAACTAGCATCAACTACAAGATGTAATCAACACTACTAGCAACCCACAGGTACCAATCTGAGGTTTTGAGACAAAGATTGAATACAAGAGATGAACTAGGGTTTGAGATGAGATGGTGCTGGTGAAGATGTTGATGAAGATTAGTCCTCCCACGATGAGAGGATCGCTGGTGATGTCGATGGCGACGATTTCCCCCTCCCGGAGGGAAGTATACCCGGCAAAATCTCTCCGCCGGAGAGCAAAAGTGCTCCTGCCCAAGTTCCGCCTCGAGACGGCGGCACACCGTCCCAAAAGTCTTCTCCCTATTTTTTTAGGTCAAATGCACTTATATACCAGAAAATGGGGGCCAGAAGTGGGCCAGGGGCTCCACGAGGTACCAGGGCGCGCCTGGGGGGGGGGGGGGGAGTGGCGCACCCTGGTGCCTCGTGGGCACCTGGGTGGCCCCCTCTGGTACTTTTTCCTTCCAATATTTTTTATATATTCCAAAATAAATCTCCAGAAAATTTCAGCTCATTTGGAGATGTACAGAATAGGTATCTCTTACATAGCTTTTTCAGGTCCAGAATTCCAGCTACCGGCAATCTCCCTCTTTTGTGTGAATCTTGCATATTAAGAGAGAAAAGGCATTAGAATTGCTCCACAAAGTGTTATATTGATTAAAAACACTATAAATAACAGTAGTAAAACATGATGCAAAATGGACGTATCAACGAGCCACCAGGGCGCCCCCCTGGGGCGCGCCGTGGTGCCTCGTGGGCCACTGCTTTATCTTCTGGCCCTCTCCCAAAGCTTCCAGTACTTGTTATGTCCAGAAAAAAATCTCCAAAAAGTTTCGTGGCATTTGGACTTCATTTGGTACTGATATTCTGGAAAACCAAAAACAGGCAAAAAACAGCAACTGGCACTGGGCACTAAGTTAATAGGTTAGTCCCAAAAAATGATATATAATTGCTGTAACTGTATATAAAAACATCCAAGATTGATAATATAATAGCATGGAACAATCAAAAATTATAGATACGTTGGAGACGTATCAGCATCCCCAAGCTTAATTCCTGCCCGTCCTCGAGTAGGTAAATGATAAAAACCGAATTTTTGATGTGGAATGCTACTGATCATATTCATCATATATTCTTTTCTTTTGTAGCATGGACATTTGGACTTGAATGATTCAGAACAATAGTCTATAGTTTGACATGAAGATATAAATACTCAAGCATACTAACAAGCAACCATGTCTTTCAAAATATCAATGCTAAAGAAAGTTATCCCTAGCCCATTGATACGTCTCCAACGTATCTATAATTTATGAAGTATTCATGCCATGTTTATTATAGTTTTTTATGATTTTGGCGCATTTTTTTACGGGTTTTATATGATTTTCATGGACTAACATATTGACCTAGTGCCCAGTGCCAGTTGCTGTTTTCTGCTTGTTTTGGTTTTTCAGAAAATCCATATCAAATGAAGTCCAAATGCAGCAAAAAAATTTGACGATTTTTTCTGGAAGGAAACAGACACATGAAGCTTCGGAGGAGCAGCAGAAGTGCCACAGGGGCCCCACGAGCCACCTGGGCGTGCCTGCCCCCCACCCCCCAGGCGCGCCCTGGTGCATCGCGGGCCCCCTGTGGCACCTCTTTGCATGATTCCAACGCTGAAAAATCATATATATTCAGAAATCCCCGAAAGTTAACCTAGATGAGTTTTTACGCCGCCGCAAGCCTCTGTACCAAGGAGATCCCATCTAGAGCCCTTTTCTGGCACCCTGCCGGAGGGGGCAAATCATCACCGGAGGCCATCTTCATCATCCCGGCGGTCTCCATGACGAGGAGGGAGTAATTCACCATCGGGGCTGAGGGTTTGTACTAGTAGCTATGTGTTTGATCTCTCTCTCTCTCTCTCTCTCTCGTGTTCTTGATTTGGCACGATCTTGATGTACCGCGAGCTTTGTTAATGTAGTTGAATTATATGGTGTTTTCCCCTCACTATCTTGTTGTGATGAATTGAGTTTTTACCTTTGAGGTTTCACTATTATCGGATTTAATACTTTTATGGATTTGAGAACACTTGATGCACGTCTTGCATATGAATACCCGTGGTGACAATGGGGCATTATATTGATTCACTTGATGTATGTTTTGGCACTCAACTCGCGGATTCCCGAGGTGACATTGGGGTAATCTATGCATAGGGGTTGATGCACGTTTTCATCCTACTTTCTCCGGTAGAAATCTTGGGGCACTCTTTGAAGTTCTTTGTGTTGGATTGAATATTATGAATCTGAAGTTGTTTGATGCATATCGAATAATCAACTCACGGATACTTGTGGTGACATTGGAGTATCTAGGTGACATTAGAGTTGGTTGATGCGTATCATATGGTGTTATTTTAGTATGAACTCTAGGGCCATTTGTGACACTTATAGGGATGGCTCAATAGATTGATCGGAAAGGATAACTTTGAGGTGGTTTCGTACCCTACAACAATTTCTATCTTATGTTCTCCGCTAATAGGATCTTTGGAGTGATTCTTTGTAGCACGTTGAGGGACGGTTATATGATCGAAATATATTAGCATTGTTGAGAGATTGCACTAGCGAAAGTATGAACCCTAGGCCTTGTTTCTAAGCATTGCAATACCATTTGTGCTCACTTTTATCGTTTGCTACCTTGCTGTTTTTATATTTTCAGATTACAAAAACGTATTTCTACTATCCATACTACACTTGTATCACCGTCTCTTCGCCGAACTAGTGCACCTATACAATTTACCATTGTATTGGGTGTGTTGGGGACACAAGAGATTTCTTGTACTTGATTGCAGGGTTGTTTGAGAGAGACCATCTTCAACCTATGCCTCCCACGGATTGATAAACCTTAGGTCATCCACTTGAGGGAAAATTGCTACTGTCCTACAAAACTCTGCGCTTGGAGGTCCAACACGAGTCTACAAGAATAAGTTGTGTAGTAGACATCAAGCTCTTTTCTGGCGCCGTTGCCGGGGAGGTGAGTGCTTGAAGGTATATCTTTAGATCTTGCAATCGAATCTTTTAGTTTCTTGTTTTATCACTAGTTTGGTTTATAAAAGAAAACTACAAAAAAAATGGAATTGAGGCTGCCTCATATTATTCCTCTTTATCATGTCTTTCTTGAAAATGATGGATCGGAAAATCGTGCTCAATTGATAGAAGAAGAATTCAATAAAATGTTTGGCATAACATCTTTGAATGATGAGCATGATTGCAATGTTGTTAGAATGAATTCTATGAGTATCCATGATGCTAATGATATGCAAAGCCACAAGCTTGGGGATGCTATGTTTGATGAAGATGATATTTTTAGTCCCCCAAGTTTTGATGAGAAAATTTATTATGATGATTGCATGCCTCCTATCTATGATGATTATTGTGATGACATGTATGCTATAACGAATAATGATAAATATGAAACTTGTCATCATGATTTTAATTTTCAATTGGATTATGCCAATCAAGTATCTCATGATAGTTATTTTGTTGAGTTTGCTCCCACTATTATGAATGAGAAGAAAATTGCTTATGTGGAGAGTAATAAAATTTCTATGCTTGTAGGTCATGAAAAGAATGCTTTATGTGATAGTTATATTGTTGAATTCATTGATGATGCTACTGAAAATTATTATGAGAGAGGGAGATATGCTTATATATATTTCAACAACATCAAGTTTCCTCTCTATGTGTTGAAAGTTTTGAAGTTATGCTTGTTTTGCCTTCCTATGCTAGTTGATTCTTGCTCCCATAACTTGTTTGATCACAAAATCCCTATGCATAGGAAGTGGGTTAGGCTTAAATTTGTTAGTCATATGCTTCATGATGCTCTCTTTGTGTTTCAATTCTTTACTTTTATGTGAGCATCATTAAAATCATCATGCCTAGCTAAAAGGCATTAAAGAAAAGCGCTTGTTGGGAGACAACCCAATATTTCTCCCTACTGTTTTTGTGTGTTCACATGATTAATGTACTGTAGTAATCATGTTTTATATGTTTTCTTTCAATAATGTGCCAAGTAAAGCCATTGGGATAGTGTGGATGCTTGTTGATTTGATTCTGTGCAAAAACAGAAACTTTTGCGTCCAGTGCTGGAATTCCTATTCTGTACTGGAGCGTGAAAAAATTCTGACATTTTTACACAGTAGTGGGTTAAGAATTTTTTACATTTTCCTAATTTTTCAGAATTTTTGGAGGTACAGAAGTATGGTTTTTAAATCGCTCGCTACATGCTGTTCTGTTTTTGACAGATTCTGTTTTCGGTGCATAGTTTGCTTGTTTTAGTGTTTCCATAGCTTATATTGTGAGATATAAATTATGGAAATGATAGAATACAGTATGCATTATGTGAGAACAATTATGAATCTTGTCTTGACAGTACCTAAGTGGATGATTTATTTTTATCATACTAACCTATCTCACAAGTTCCGCTAAGTTTTGTGTGATTGATGTTTTCAAGTTTTGGATGAGATATCGATATGAGGAGAATAAGGAGTGTCAATACCCTAAGCTTGGGGATTCCTAAGGCACCCCAAGGTAATATTCAAGGAAGACCCAAGCAACTAAGCTTGGGGATGCCCCGGAAGGCATCCCCTCTTTCGTCTTCAACATTATCGGTAACCTCACTTGGAGCTATATTTTTATTCGTCACATAATATGAGTTTTGCTTGGAGCGTCATTTTATTTTGTTGAGATTTCTTGCTGCTATCAATAATCATGTTTTGTGTCTTTTAGTTCAATAAAATGCCAATTATAGCCTTTACCATGCTCAGTTTGCAAGTTCATGTGTTGCTGTTTGAAAACAGAAAGTTTTCTGTTATGTCCAGAATATTCCTGAATAGTAAGAACATGATAAAAATCTGAAATTTTTACACAGTAAGCATCCATGAGTTCTCTGTCACGTGGTAATTTTTCAGAATTTTTGGAGTTAGGTAAGTATGAATTTTAAATCCCCCTTTACAGACTGTTCTGTTTTGGCAGATTGCTGTTATAGTTGCATTCTTTGCATATGTTTGCTTGTTTAGTGATTCTATTTGAGGATAGGAGTATTAAATATGCAGAGGCATTTAGTATGCAATGTTTAATTATAATTTTAGTGATTTGCTACAGTAGAGAATGTTAAGGTTTTGAGTTGATTTATACTAACTTATCTCACGAGTTCTTGTTAGTTTTGTGTGGATGAAGTTTTTAAGATTTAGGAGAAGCCATGATATGAGAGGAATTAAGGAGACACAAGAGCTCAAGCTTGGGGATGCCCAAGGCATCCCAAGTTAATATTTCAAGAAGTCTCAAGCATCTAAGCTTGGGGATGCCCCGGTAGGCATCCCACCTTTCTTCTTCAATAACTATCGGTCAGTTTTGGTTGAGCCTAAGTTTTTGCTTCTTCACATGATATGTGCTATTCTTGGAATATCATTTTATTTTGTTTTCTTTGCTGTTTGAATAAAATACTCAAGATCTGAAATTTTTAAATGAGAGAGAGTCTTCACATAGCTACTTAATTGTTTAACTACTCATTGATCGTCACTTATATCTTTTGGAGTAGTTTGTCATACACTCTCATGCTTCACTTATATTATTTTGAGAGTTGACAATAGTAATGGCAATATGCTTAAGATATGAATTTGGTGCCAAAGTGATGAATATTCAAGAGGGATCTAATAAAACTTTCATATAGATCATTGGATAATAAGTTTGATTCCTTGCAGTAGTTTTGCGATATGGAGATGATAATATGTGAGTCATGTTAGTGAGTAATTATGGTTTAGTAAGAATATTGGTGTTAAGGTTTGTGATTCCCTATGCATGCACGTAAATTCAATAGTTATGCAACGAAATTATATCCTACTTATGATGCATTATTCAGTGTTAGTTATGTTCAATGCATGTTTATGACCGTTTTCGCTTTTTAGTTGGTTGCTTCTCAATCTATTTGCTAGCCTTCATTTGTACTAAGCGGGAATACTGCTTGTGCATCCAAACTCCTTAAACCCAAGTTTTGCCAAATGAGTCCACCATACCTACATATATGTTGTATTTCCATGCCGTTCTAAGTAAATTTGCATGTGCCAACTCTAATTTTCAAAATAATTTTCCGTTTTGTGTGCCCGTACCGCTCATGAAGCGGCAGGGGGTGGCCAATATTTTCCATGCTAGGTGTGTTATTCTCACGATGAGTGTTTATTCACTTGTCATTGCACGAGAGAGTGGCCGGTAATAGGGATGCCCAGTCCCACAATGAATCAAAAATTAATAACAACAAAATTCCTTGGAAAGTGTTGGTATGGAGGGCACCCGTGGATAGGGCTAGCCATGGATTGTGAAAGAATGGTGGAAAGGAAATAAACTTTACTTTCTGTTTGGGAACCGCCTATGATGTGTCTAGCATGGAAGATATTGGGAATTCTCGGTCGTTTTCCTTGACAGGAAAAGCATGCCTCTTAAAATATTTTCATCTCTCTAATTTAAGCTTTGAGCTCTGGCACATTTGCAAATCTCTGCTTCCCTCTGCGAAGGACCTATCTATTTACTTTTATGCAAATTTTATTTTTATTTTGAGTCTCCATCTTCTCTTACAAAGCACCAACTAGAGAGCATTATTGTCATACTTGTGCATTGGGTGTAGCTAATATTGATTGTGTTTCATGAATGGATCAATGATTATGCATAATGGGCTAGGGATAACTTTCTTTAGCCTTGATATTTTGAAAGACATGGTTGCTTGTTAGTATGCTTGAGTATTTATGTCTTCATGTCAAATTATAGACTATTGCTTTGAATCATTCAAGTCCAAGTGTCCATGCAACAAAAGAAAAGATTATATGATGATTATGATAGGTAGCATTCCACATCAAAATCTCTGTTTTTAATTGCTACTTTATTATGATGACTTTTATGAGAAAAAGTTGCTGTTATGATGCTAGGAAAAGTGATTGAAATTATCATTGATCAAACTTATGCACTATGCTAGCATTCAGACTTCATAAATTATTTCTTTTATCATTTACCTACTCGAGGACGAGCAGGAATTAAGCTGGGGGATGCTGATACGTCTCCAACGTATCTATAATTTATGAAGTATTCATGCCATGTTTATTATAGTTTTGTATGATTTTGGTGCATTTTTATATGGGGTTTATATGATTTTCATGGACTAACATATTGACCTAGTGCCAGTGCCAGTTGCTGTTTTCTACTTGTTTTTGGTTTTCCAGAAAATCCATATCAAATGTAGTCCAAATGCAGCGAATCTTTTTGACGATTTTTTCTGGAAGGAAATAGACCCAGGAAGCTTCGGAGGAGCAGCAGAAGAGCCACAGAGGCCCCACGAGCCACTTGGGCGCGCCTGCCCCCCCCAGGCGCGCCCTGGTGCCTCGTGCGCCCCCTGTGGCACCTCTTTGCGTGATTCCAACGCTGAAAAATCATATATATTCAGAAACCCCCGAAAGTTAACATAGATGAGTTTTTACACCGCCGCAAGCCTCTGTAATAAGGAGATCCCATCTAGAGCCCTTTTCTGGCACCCTGCCGGAGGGGGGAAAGCATCATCGGAGGCCATCTTCATCATCCCGGAGGTCTCCATGCCAAGTAGGGAGTAATTCACCATCGGGGATGAGGGTTTGTACCAGTAGCTGTGTGTTTGATCTCTCTCTCTCTCTCTCTCTCTCTCTCTCTCTCTTGTGTTCTTGATTTGGCACTATCTTGATGTACCGCGAGCTTTGTTAATGTAGCTGGATCATATGATGTTTTCCCCTCTCTATCTTGTTGTGATGAATTGAGTTTTTACCTTTGAGGTTTCACTATTATCGGATTGAATACTTTTATGGGTTTGAGAACACTTGATATATGTCTTGCATATGAATACCCGTGGTGACAATGGGGTATTATATTGATTCACTTGATGTATGTTTTGGCACTCAACTTGCGGATTCCCGAGGTGACATTGGGGTAATCTATGCATAGGGGTTGATGCACGTTTTCATCCTAGTTTCTCCGGTAGAAATCTTGGGGTACTCTTTGAAGTTCTTTGTGTTGGATTGAATATTATGAATCTGAAGTTGTTTGATGTATATCGAATAATCATCTCACGGAGACTTGTAGTGACATTGGAGTATCTAGGTGACATTAGAGTTGGTTGATGCGTATCATATGGTGTTATTTTAGTACGAACTCTAGGGCCGTTTGTGACACTTATAGGGATGGCTCAATAGATTGATCGGAAAGGATAACTTTGAGGTGGTTTCGTACCCTACAACAATTTCTATCTTATGTTCTCCGCTAATAGGAACTTTGGAGTGATTCTTTGTCGCACGTTGAGGGATGGTTATATGATCCAATTATATTAGCATTGTTGAGAGATTGCACTAGCAAAAGTATGAACCCTAGGCCTTGTTTATAAGCATTGCAATACCGTTTGTGATCACTTTTATCATTTGCTACCTTGCTGTTTTTATATTTTCATATTACAAAAACCTATTTCTATTATCCATACTACACTTGTATCACCGTCTCTTCGCCGAACTAGTGCACCTATACAATTTACCATTGTATTGGGTGTGTTGGGGACACAAGAGATTTCTTGTATTTGATTGCAGGGTTGTTTGAGAGAGACCATCTTCAACCTACGCCTCCCACGGATTGATAAACCTTAGGTCATCCACTTGAGGGAAAATTGCTACTGTCCTACCAAACTCTACGCTTGGAGGCCCAACACGAGTGTACAAGAATAAGTTATGTAGTAGACATCACCCATCATGCTCAATCATTGATCCATTCATGAAACACACTCAATATTAGCTACACACAATGCAGAAGTATGACAATAGTGCTCTCTAGTTGGTGCTTTATAAGAGAAGATGGAGATTCAAAATAAAAATAAAAATTGCATAAAAGTAAATAGATAGGCCCTTCGCAGAGGGAAGCAGAGATTTGCAAATGTGCCAGAGCTCAAAGCTTAAATTAGAGAGATAAAATTATTTTGAGATGCATGCTTTTCCTCTCAAGGAAAACGACCGAGAATTCCCAATATTTTCCATGCTAGACACATCATAGGCGGTTCCCAAATAGAAAAAAAGTTTATTTCCTTTCCACCATTCTTTCACAATCCATGGCTAGCTGTATCCACGGGTGCCCTCCATACCAACACTTTTCAAGGAATTTTGTTGTTATTAATTTCTGATTTCATTGTGGGACTGGGCATCCCTATTACCAGCCACTCTCTCGTGCAATGACAAGTGAATAAACACTCATCGTGAGAATAACACACCTAGCATGGAAAATATTGGCCACCCCCTGCCACTTCATGAGCAGTACGGGCACACAAAACGAAAAAATTATTTTGAAAATTAGAGTTGGCACACGCAAATTTACTTGGAACGGCATGGAAATACCGCATATAGGTAGATATGGTGGACTCATTTGGCACAACTTGGGTTTAAGGAGTTTGGATGCACAAGCAGTATTCCCGCTTAGTACAAATGAAGGCTAGCAAATAGATTGAGAAGCAACCAACCAAAAAGCAAAAACGGTCATAAACATGCATTGAACATAACTAATACCGAATAATGCACCATAAGTACGATATAATTTCTTTGTATAACTATTGAGTTAATGTGCATGCATAGGGAGTCACAAACCTTAACACTAATATTCTTACTAAATCACAATTACTTACTAACATGACTCACATATTATCATCTCCATATCGCAAAACTATTGCAAGGAATCAAACTAATCATATCCAATGATCTATATGAAAGTTTTTATTATATCCCTCTTGAATATTCATCACTTTGGGACCAAATTCATATCTTGTGCAAATTACCATTACTATTATCCACTCTCAAGAAGATATAAGTGAAGCATGAGAGTGCAAATATTTCTTCAAAATTTTAGTCTTATCAACTCTCAAAATAATATAGGTGAAGCATGAGAGTTCAAATATTTCTTCAAAATTTTAATCTTATCAACTCTCAAAATAATATAAGTGAAGCATGAGAGTTTAAATATTTCTTCAAAATATAGCCACCGCCGTGCTCAAAAAGATTTAAGTGAAGCACTAGAGCAACTGCCTAGCTCAATTTTTTTTAAAGTGAAGCACATAGAGTATTCTAACAAATTACGATGAACGTGTGGCTCTCTCAAATAGGTGTGTCCAGCAAGGATGATTGTGACAAACTAAAAAGAAAACTAAGCAAAGACTCATATAATACACGACGCTCCAAGCAAAACACATATCATGTGACGAATAAAAATATAGCTCCAAGTAAAATTACCGATGGTTGGTAGAAGAAAGAGGGGATGCCTTCCGGGGCATCCCCAAGCTTAGACGCTTGAGTCTTCCTTGAATATTACCTTGGGGTACCTTGGGCATCCCCAAGCTTAGGCTCTTGCCACTCCTTATTCCTTCATCCATCGTGATCTCACCCAAAACTTGAAAACTTCAATCACACAAAACTTAACAAAACCTTCGTGACATCCGTTAGTATAACAAAATAAATCACTACTTTAAGTACTGTTGCAAACCCATTCATATTTTATTTTTGCATTGTACCAACTGTATTATAACTTCTCCATGGCTTATACCCCCCGATACAATCCATAGTTTCATCAAAACAAGCAAGTAATGCATCAAAAACAGAATCTGTCAAAAACAGAACAGTCTGTAGAGATCTGTTTAAAAGCTATACTTCTGTAACTCCAAAAATTCTGAAAAATTAGGACAACGTGGGAAATTCATATACCAATACTGTGTAAACATTTCAGATTTTTTTGACTCTCCAGTACGGCACTAAAATTCCAGCACTGGACGCAAAACTTTCTGTTTTCCAAACAGCATCAATTATACTATCTTCCAAATCATCCCAAAGGCTTTACTTGGCACAAACACTAATTAAAACATAAAAACTCAATCATAACAGTAGCATAAATGTGGAAACACACAATAACAGAAAGAAAAAGTAAAAATTTATTTTATTCAGTGGGTTGCCTCCCAACAAGCGCTATTGTTTTATGCCCCTAGCTAGGCATAATGCATTGTTTCAAGCATTGTCATCCTTCAAATTAATTCCATAAGTGGCCCTCATAATGGATTCATATGGTGCTTTAATTTTATTCCTAGGGAAATGTTCCATACCCTTCTTTAATGGAAACTGAAATTTTATATTCCCTTCTTTCATGTCAATAACGACACCTATGGTTCGTAAGAACGGTCTACCAAGAATTATGGGGCAAGAAGGGTTGCATTCAATGTCAAGTACAATAAAATCAATAGGCACATAGTTCCTATTTGCAAGAATAAGAACATCATTAATTCTACCCAAAGGCTTTTTAATAGTAGAATCCGCAAGATGCAAATTAAGAGAACATTCATCTATATTGGTAAAGCCTAGCACATCACATAGAGATTTTGGAATTGAAGAAACGCTAGCACCCAAATCACATAAAGCATTGCACTCATAATTTTTAACTTTAACTCTAATGGTGGGTTCCCATTCATCATATAATTTTCTAGGAATTGAAATTTCTAGTTCTAGCTTTTCTTCTAATGCTTTCATCATTGCTTCTACGTTGTGTTTAGTAAAAGCCTTATTTTGCTCATAAGCGTTGGGTGAATTTAACATGGATTGTAACAAATAAATACATTCAATCAAGGAACAATTGTCATAATTAAAATCTTTGTAATCCAAGAGAGTGGGCACATCGCTAGTTAAAGTTTTTACCTCTCCAAACCCACTTTTATCAATTTTTTATCAAGATTTTCACCCTCCGAATTATGGGGACGCCTACTAGCTAAAGTTGACTCTTTTTCAGTCCCCTTTTCATCAAGTTTTATATTGCTAAACAAAGAATCAATAGATGAAACACCATCATTTTAATATCCTCATCATTACTACGATAAAAACCGGGAGGAATCGCTTTTTCTAAAAATTCTCGTTTAGCTTTTAGCATGGCGGTTCTTTTCTTACTCTCATCCATGGAGACATATAAAGCTTTAATTGATTCATTTATATCAATTTTGGGTGGCATAATTTTAGTCTTAAGATTTTCCACATCATGAATAATTCTATCAATGCTCCTAGACATATCATCAAGTTTACTCAATTTTTCTTCTATCGTAGTGTTGAAAACTTTTTGAGTATTAATAAATTCTTTAATATTAGTTTCAAGATCAGAGGGCATCCTATTATTATTATAAGAATTACCATAGGGATTGCCATAATTATTAGAGGAATTTCCAGGAAACGGCCTAGGATTAAAATTACCTCTATAAGCATTATTATTAAAATTGTTTCGCGAGCCAAAATTCACATCTACGGGATCATTATTTTGCTCAATCAAAGTGGATAAAGGCACATCATTAGGATCAATAGGAGTATTTTTGCTAGCAACCAATTTCATAAGCGCATCAACTTTATCACTCAAAGTACTAATTTCTTCAACAAAATTCACCTTTTTACTAGTAGGAAGTCTTTCAGTATGCCATTGTGAATAATTTGCCATAATATTATCAAGCAATTTAGTAGCTTCCCCCAATGTAATCTCCATAAAAGTACCACCCACGGTGGAATCTAAAAGATTTCTAGAAACAAAATTTAATCCCGCATAAAAAATTTGTATGATCATCCATAAATTTAAACCATGAGTAAGGCAATTTCTTATCATTAATTTCATCCTTTCCCAAGATTGGGCAACATTGTCATGATCAAGTTGCTTAAAATTCATAATTTGATTTCTAAGGGAAATAATTTTCGCGGGAGGAAAATACTTGGTAATAAAAGCATCTTTACACCTATCCCAAGAATCGATACTATTTCATGGTAAAGATGAAAACCAAATTTTTGCATGATCCCGCAATGAGAATGGGAATAATTTTAATTTCACAATATCATTATCCACATCTTTTTCTTTTGCATATCACACAATTCTATGAAAGTGTTAAGATGGGATGCAGCATCTTCATTAGGACTACCAGAAAATTGTTCTTTCATAACAAGATTTAGCAATGCGGCATTAATATCACAAGTCTCCGCACTAGCGGCGGGAGGCACTACTAGGGAAAAGCTTATAGGTAGAACATTAGTAGTAGCGCGGGAAAATATGCAGCGCTGCTAATTAGTAGTAGCGTTGGGTTTGGACAACGCTACAAGTAAGGCCTTAGCAGTAGCGCTAGAAATACTTGCCGCGCTACTGCTAAGTGGTCCCCAACGTGCCCACCGACGCTAGCTGTAGTAGTAGCGCCCTCCAAAATACAACGCTACTGCTAAGATTTTATCAGTAGCGCCGACTCTGACAAAACCGCTACTACTATTGGGCCCCACTTAGTAGTAGCGCTGCGTCGAACGAGCGCTACTACTATGCACCTTAGCAGTAGCGCCGGCAAAAATACAGCGCTACTGCTAGGCGTGGCTGGTGCCACCTCATCACCCACCCCCTCTCCCCCTCCCCCTTCCTCCCCCTTTGCCCTCTCCCCTCCTTTCCCCTCTCCCCTCTCTAAGTTACTTCTCCACCATTATTGCCCTTCTTCTCTCTTCCTTCTACCTCTCTTCTCTCCCCATTAATGCCCCCCTCCACCATAATTCTCCTCCATAAATGGCCTCTTTTCTCTATCTTCCTCATTTATTTAGCTCTCCCTCCTTCCATACATATATATCCCTTTCCCACTCCTAGATTTGTCTCATAGCTACCTAGCTCATCTCTCTCCCTCTCCATTAGTTAGCTAGAGTCATCTCTCCTCCCAACAACTAGATCTAGCTAGCTAGCCATCCACTTTCGATCCCTATAGGTAGCGAAGGCCTCATCTAACCGTGCTCGATCTCTCTCGGGAGATAGGTGAGTAAAAAGTTGTGCATTTCAAGAATGGGAATATGTGTGTTTGCGATATGAAGGGATTTGTGCGAGTGACATGCCCCCTGAGTTGCTTATGTTTTGCCAAAATGTCGATTTATTTCCGTTTCAGCGAATTTCGAGCAAACTCGATATGTCCTATTTTTAGGCAAGGTCATGCCAAATTTTTGTATGACTTTGATGCATGCATGCATTTTGTTTATAATCCTTTTGCTTGTTATACCGCGCAGTTGGTCATGAAGGTGAGTGGAAGGAAGGTGGAGCGATACTTGCAATCCGCGGTGATGGACATGTATGCAAATAATCGGACTGGGATTAGATGTCCGTGTACAAGATGCAAAGAAGGAGTCATTTTGGACCCCTTTGATCGTGGCAGTTTGAAGGCGCACCTGCTCATGAATGGTTTCATGGATGGCTATACTCGGTGGATAAGTGAAGATGATGATGAGGACGTCCACATGGCAGGCAATAACGACATGGGGCTAGACGAAGAGATGACCGATCGACCCGAAGACGATGGCGCCGGACATGGCGGCGGGGAAGAGTCCGGACATGGCGGCGGAGAAGATTCCGGACACGGCGAAGAAGAGTCTGGACATGGCGGAGAAGAGGCGGCGGAGACGCCGTAGTCTTTGACGCTACTAAGTTCAGTCGTGCAGGACCCTCATGTTCGAGACCTGCTTCGCAAGAATACGACTAGCGATAAAGCTGCTTCTAGAGAGGAGGCCAAGCTGGCGCAACTGGAAGTAGACTCGAAGACTCCATTGTATGACGGTTGCGATCCCGAGGTGACCCGCTGGAGCTTCACGCTCGAACTTCTAAAGACGAAGGCCAAAAACAAATGGACAGATGCAAGCCTCGATGAGCATTTGAAGCATCTACATAATAAAGTTCTTCCCGTGGGGAACGTGTGTCCTACTAGTGTCGAGGAGGCCAAGAAAATCGTTTGCCCTCTTGATCTGCCGTACATTAGATACCACGCATGCATCAACGATTGCATCATTTATCGGGAGGAGCACGCGGAAAAAACCAGCTGTCCAGTGTGCAATGCTTCTCGATACAAGAAGGCCGGAAAGAAAGCTCCTCAGAAAGTTGTATGGTACTTTCCGATCACTCCCCGTCTACAGCGGTATTTCGTAGATCCTAAGGAAGCAAAGCTCATGCGCTGGCACGTGGAGAGGAAGAAGCCCGACGATGGAGATGATCCGAAGCTGAGACACCTCGCAGATGCTAGCCAGTGGAGAGCATTCAACACCGAATATCGATTTTTCGCAGAAGATGCAAGGAACATCGTGCTTGGCGCGACTACTGATGGCATGAATCCGTTTGGAAACCAGAACACCAACCACAGCACATGGCCCGTCTTTGTATGGATGTACAACCTCCCCCCATGGAAGTGCATGAAGACAAAGTACATACACATGAGCATGCTGATTCAAGGGCCGAAACAACCGGGAAATTATATTAACCTGTATCTGGGGCTACAGAAAGAGGAGCTACACATGTTTTGGAAATCACCGGTCAAGACATGGGACGCCAGCAGAGGAGATTATTTCTATATGAGAGCCGCGCTGATGACGACGGTGCACGACTATCTCGGTTACGGGTATGTCTCAGGCCAGGTGTGCCACGGATACTGCGGATGCATGAGGTGCATGGATGATACAACGTCTCACCAGCTTACGTTAACGAAAGATGGCGAGTCTGGGAAAATCGTGTACATGGGGCATTGTAGATGGCTAGAGAAGGATGACCCATGGAGAAAACATGGAGATCTATTCAATGTTTTGGCTGAGCATCGAGGACCTCCACGTAAGAGGAGCGGCGCCGAAATCAACGAGCTGTTGAAAAACTGGGAACAGTGCCCCGCGCCGGGAAAGATGAAAAAGGCGCTGGAGCCGCTGCTGAATGTATGGAAAACGAGGTCTGTTTTCTGGGACTTGGATTACTGGCCCAATCACGACATGCCTCATTTCCTTGATCAAATGCATATCACGAAGAATGTCCTCGAGAACTTGCTTGGCACACTGATGAACATGTCGGAGAAGACCAAGGATGGGCCGAGGGCAAGGAAAGACTTGGAAGATTTGGAGATCAGGGGAGATCTCCACATGCCACCCCATAAGAAGTCGACGGAGGAGATGGAGACGGAGACGGAGGCGGGGGAAAGGGGCAGAAAAGTCAACAAGAAGGAGGAGAATTATTGCCCCCCTTCTTGCTTCACCTTAAGTGCGAAGGAGATCGATCAATTCATCAAGTGCCTTACGGGAATCAAAGTCAGTTCCGGTTACTGTGGGAAGATAAGCAGATTTCTAGACACCAAGAAGAAAAGGTTCAGCGGGATGAAGTCTCATAACTGTCACGTGATGATGACGCAGATACTCCCGGTTGCCCTTAGAGGGATAATGGACAAGCACGTCCGTGACACGCTTACTGGTCTCTGCAAGTTCTTTGACGTTATCTCTCGAAAGTCCATCAGTGTGAAGCAGCTCCGAAGGCTACAGGAAGAGATCGTTGTCATACTATGTGAGCTTGAGATGTACTTCCCGCCCGCGTTCTTTGACGTCATGGTGCATCTGTGTGTCCACATCGTGGACGACATCATCGACCTCGGGCCGACATTCCTTCACAGCATGATGCCGTTCGAGAGGATGAATGGGGTCATCAAAGGATTCGTTCGTAACATGTCCCGTCCCGATGGGAGCATCGTCCAGGGGTATCTGACCCAAGAGTGCATCTCCTTTTGTGAGAATTATCTAGGCATCGGAGACCCTGTTGTTGGTTTGCCCGTCAAGAAGCACCATGGGAGGCTTGGAGGAGAAGGTCACAACAACGGCCAGAGGGAATTGCACGTGGACTACTCGGGTCGACGGAACGACTTTGACAGGGCTAATTTAGTAGTGCTACAACACCTAGATGTCGTAGAAGATTATGTGACACTGCACAAAGAAACCATCGCAAAGAAGTACCGTGATCAGGGGATGCGCAAGACGGACGCCGAAGTTACTGTAGAGCACAACTCCACTTTCTTGCGTTGGTTCAAAGAGCAAGTTCTTGCTAATCCCCCGGAAGAGGGCAGTGCGGACGGATTGCTCATATACGCCTTAGCACATGGCCCCGCGCCCAACCTCGTGACCTATCAAGCATACGATATCAACAGGTACACATTCTACACGGAGGCCAAAGACATGAACAGTGATTACCAAAACTCAGGGGTGACGATTGAATGCATGACCGACGCCAACGACACAACTGAAAGATTCTACGGAAGGGTCGAAGAGATCTGGGAGCTTGACTACGCTGGACTGCACGATGCGACGATGTTCCGTGTCAGATGGGCTAAGGTCGTCGTAAGAGAAAACAAGTATTTCACTACCATGTCTATACCCGACGCGAAGAGCGCTACCGTGAACGTTAACGTCATCGCCAAAACTGAGCCATGGGTACACGCTAAGCATGTGACACAATGCTTCTTCATAACCGACCCGACCAATCCCAGCCATGTTGTCGTGAGGAGAGGCAAAAGGAGCATCGTCGGAATGGATGGAGTCGCCAACGAGGAAGACTACGACCAATACGGCAACCCGATGAGGGAAGATGACGATGACGATGAAGCATACGTCAAAAGAAGAATCAGGACTACATTACGTAAGAAAGATCGTACTCCATGGTTCCGGAAAAGTCACAACGAGGGGCTCAATTATTCGACAACGAACAAGAAAGGAAAGAAGCTCAATGTGAAACGTCGTCGACGTAGCTGAGAAACCATCATTTATATATATGTATCTATTTTGTGTACGCACTCAAGTAACCGTTATCGGTCAAATGATGTATACATCGTATCCCCTTCAATTACCACCATGGTTCCGGTGATATTCGCGCAGTGTGGGAGGAGACGTTCTCGTCGACTGCGTGCGAGGCCGTCGGGAGAAAAACAAAAACAAAAACAAAAAGGAGAAAGAAAATGAAAAGCAATACAAAAGAAAAAGAAAAGTAAACAGAAAAGGAAAGGAAAATAGTAAAAAGAAAAGAAAACAGGGAAAGAAAATATAAGAGTTAGCAGTAGCACGGGATTCGTACCAGCGCTATAGCTAAGTTAGCTATAGCGCTGGGTCTTAATCCCACGCTACTGCTATGTGTATTTTAGAATTAAAAAAACAAAAAATGGAAGAGTTAGCAGTCTATAGCGCGGGTCTGTACCCAGCGCTACTGCTATTTTGACTTAACCCCCACGCGGGCTCCCAATTTTGTTTCTTCCCCCAAATCCCCATTCCCCCTCTCCCCCCACTCCTCTATCGCCGCCGCCGTCGACCTCGCCGCCGTCGCCCTCTCCCCTGCCCGCCCTCGACCTCGCCGCCGCCGCCCGAGCCTGCCCTCGACCTCACCGCCGCCGCCCCGTAAGCCTCTTCCCTCCCTTCTTCTCCCTCTCCTCTCCCCTGCCCTCCTCTCTCTCTCTCTCTCTCTCTCTCTTCTCTCTGCTCTCTCTCTCTCTAATATGAACCCTAGGAGGCAGTTGGATGTATGAACCCTAGGTGTTCATATGAACCCTAGGTGATGATGTTGCTGCTGTGATTAGGAAATTAGGACAGTAGGGATTTTTTTAGGACAGTAGGAATTTTTTTAGGACAGAAATTTTTTTAGCAATTTTTTTTAGGAAATTAGTTAGGGTTATAAATTAGTATATAAATTAACAGAGAGTTGCTGCTGTGATGATGTTGCTGCTGCTGGGAAATATTTTTAGGAAGTTGTAACATTTTGAGTTAACAGAGAGTAGTTAGTATATAAATTAGCTAGGGAAAATTAGCTATGGCATTTAGCTTTAAACAAAAAACAGTAGCATTTAGCTATAAACAAAAAACAGTAGCTATGGCATTTAGCTATAAACAAAAAACAAAATTGTTTTTCTTTTCAAAAACTTGGTTAAAGTAATTGTTGCTATATAAACAAAAAACAAGATTGATGTTATATGATATATGTCATTGATGTTCATTTGCATATTCCATTATTGTTGATTATATCTTTTATTTACAATTGTTGAATATGATATGATTAATGTTGGTTGAATGGACAATTGTCGAAGAATATCCGAGTGGCCTATGTTTTGCTGGAATGTTGATTCATTTCCGTTCCGGCAAATTTCAGGCGGTCCATATGTCCAGTTTTTAGCAACGGTCATGCCGAAAATTTCCGTGAATTTCGGCATGACTTTTGCTAGAAACTAGGACATATCGAATGCCCGGAATTTGCCGGAAGGGGAATGAATCAACATTCCGGCAAAACATAGGCCCTTTTTGTTTCTTCATTATTCATTTTATTCGGTCTAGAATTAAACTAGCATACTTAATTAATCGTAGGAAACATGTCTAGCCACGAGGAAGCCGGGGGTTCTGGTCACCCCGAACAAGACCCCGTCGAGGCAGCAAATCATTATTTCGAATACCTGGACGAACACCGGTTGCGGGTGTAGGGTGGCACTGGCACCAACCCCGACACCAACACCGGCACCGACACCGGCACCGGCACCGACACCACCCCCGAGACCGGCAACGATGCTGGCGAAGCCGGTAAAGGACCGAAGGCGAAGAGGGCACGAAAACCGAACGAGCTCGGCATCGGAAAAATTGTGGACACGGCGATGCACCCTGGCAAATTAGAGCCAACGGCGCCGGAGGAAGCGCACGTGCTACGGCAATCAACTAGGATGCATCCTCAGGGAAACCGCCAACATCAACGACGAAAAGTTAAGGAAGATACCACATATGGAGCACATGCTCCTAACGAAGTTGCACAATAGGTTCCTATTCCCCGGCCGGGATGAAAGCAAACTTCCGTGGCAGGACGAACCCATGAGAAAGATAAACAACAAGGCAATGGGGATGTTCAGCAACGACTTGGCCGCCTGGAAAGTAAGGGTGAAAAAAGCGATTGCGAAGAATGAACCGTGGTCCAAGATTCATGCTGACAATCCGACACTAAAGGAAGAGGACTTCAAAAAATTTAAGGAGACTTGCGCTAAAGAAGAAGTCAAGGAAAAGTCGGAGAAAATGAAGGCGCTCCAGGCAAGGAACACGCCTCCCCACCGCCTCAGAATCCGTGGTTACGAGGGGAAGAGGCACGTATGGTCCAAGGAGGACACCGAACGTGAAAGTCATGGAATCCCAGACCCCTTGGCAGAGTTCACCGAGCCGCAGGAGCATGACTTCATCAGGGCCCGGTACAAGTGGGACCCCGTCAATAAGATCTTTTACACAGACCCGAACACGAGGGAGTTCATGAGACTACTGGTAATTGTTATATTACCACCTTATATTAGCTTCTAATCAATTCGACTACAAGTTTTGTCACATTTGTAAACCATCCACGTTCCTTTTGTAGAAAGAGCAGCACCTAAAGGCGGCCGAAAGCGACGAGTCATCTCAGTCGTCGGCGAGGCACAAGTGGGACGCCCCTTTCAACCGGGCCCTGAACATACTGAAAAGGGTCTCGGAGGACAAACCGCCGTCGTATGGACGTGTGCACGGCGCCGGAGATGGCGCCTCGTGGAAGACGTACTACCACGAGAAGCCGGCGGAAAAAAGGCAGAGACGGATGCTTACTCAACAGACCATCGACGAGAAGGTCGCGCTTGCGGACGATAAGACCAAAGCTGAGACCAAAGAAGAGTTGGTCAAAGTAGTCGATGCAGCGATCAGTGCAGCGGTAGCTGCCGTCAGGGCTGACGTCGCATCTTCCATTAGCAGCTTGATTCCGGCAGTTATCGATTGGACGAAGAAAAATCCAGATAAAGGGCCAGCGGACTTTCCCCTTCCTAGCTACGTCGGGAGCAATTCGGTGAACATCGCACCACCAGCACCTGCTCACGCAACCGCACATGCTCCCGTACCTGGTCCCGCTCCTGTTCATAGCAGCCCGTCCTCCGTCTCTGGCGTGCTTGGCGGGGCTTCATCTTTGGCTGAGCTCGACGCCCTCACGGTAATTACGCATCACACCCTCTTCACCAGCATATCTATAGTCTTCCGTTTCAGTTGCCTTTCGGATGTCTGACGTCGCAGACATGTCTTCGCAGGCCGACGAAACCCCGTGCACCATACTGTACGACATCAATGGCCAGAAGGTGAACGTGGGAAAGGCAACGATCGTGAAGCCGAAGGACCGCATGTTGCACAACCGACAGATGTCGAATGGCGTCTTCAAGGTTTGCGTGGCCAGTGTCAAAGCGGGCTTCGAGGATTTGCCTCCTCCGGTACCACTCGAGGGAGACGACGAGACCCCTAAATGGATTGTCGCATGCAAGAGTTGGTTCCTGGCTTGGCCGAAGACTCTTCTTCGTGTGGAGGCGCCTGGGAGCACACCAACGACAACGCCTCAACAAGGTATGAACACCACCCCACCTACCCAATTACCTGCACCTATCGTGCCGGGTGATAGCGGACGACGCGAGGGAGAGCCTCCATTAGTGCCTGATGACATCGCCCCCGTCGAAGAAGCAAATGCTGATGATGTCATGGAGGAGGATGATGATGACCCTCTCAAGTACAACCCTCAGGTGATATAATCTTGAGATGTTGCTGTTCAAACTTAATTTTGCATAATATCCTATAGTTATCCTTAGGTAGCGAAGATGGACGGATCTCGGAAGGCTGCGGAACACATCCTCCAAAATATAACTATAAGATGCCTCAGACAAAAGAATAACACGAAGGGCTTTTGCTTCTGCAAACAGATCACCAAAATTCCTTGCAAACCTTCCATGGAATTCTCCAAATAGCATCACAGATTTTAGATTTTCAACCTTCAACTTTGTATGTAATGTACTCAAGTCCCTCTTAAAATCATCAAAGGTCACTCTATCATTGACATCTCTCTCATCCACAATGACAGACAAGTGGCGTACAGATAGGTAAGATTGTACATCTCTCACATTAGAACTAGATATGCTAAGACACTCTGAAGATGAAACTTTAATTGCCAACTCATGCAGTAGGTCATGCACAACATAACAAGTACTGCCATCATCTTTTTCATTCTTCTTGAGAAAACCAAGATTAACCAAGTCATTTAAGTAGCACAGCCCAACATATTCAAGACTTTTCCTTTGATCACATAATTCTAAAATATCAAGCCCTATCCATAAGTGAACCAACTCTTTGCTACCAAACTCATAATCTTCAGGAAACAAACCACAATAGGAAAAACATTGTTGTAGATGAAAAGGGTGATAATCATAGCTTAGCTTCTTAGCTGGCATAATGTCATAGTCGCCGGTTTGTAACTCCCATTCTTTACTTTCCAGAACTCTTGTCCAATGGTACAATGTAAGCTGGTTTCGTAGTAATCTACTTACAGTTTTTGTTGCAAGAGGGAAACCCTTCAATTTGACCACTATTTCTCTTCCAACGTCAAGCAATTCAGGATGATCTTTACATGACCGTTGGTGACCAAATACATATGCTTCAAATATATGCATGCAATCTTTAGTTCCTAAGCGATTCAGGTCTATTGAGAAATCGGTTGTTTTTACCATTGTTGCCGTCTCTAGAATTCGAGTAGTGACAATAACCATATTACCTCTTGTCTCTCCATTTCTGGATCTGAAGGGAGCTAACAGTTTTTTCCAATCATCCTCCTGACATCTCCACACATCATCCAAGACCAGTAAGAACCTCTTATGCTTTAATCTTTGTTCGATAAGCTCTTCTGCACTAGCATTTTCCATTTCACCATTAACCTTAGGGATCTTCTTCACAATCTCATGCAGCAACCTATCGGCATCAAAACTCAGAGACACACAGACCCAAATATAAACATCGTCAAAAGAGCTGTTCACTTCTTGATACACATGTTGTGTCAAAGTCATCTTCCCAATACCCCCCGGGCCAACAATTGGAAGCACGGTGAGTCCATCGACACAATATTTTCCATCAGTAATGACATCTACAATGTTCTTTTTCTCGGCATCCCTCCCAAATAACACTGGCTCTATTATTGATGGGGTGGTTTTGGATCTATTTCCGGCAATGCCTTGGGTAGGTTTGCGGAGCTCTAGATCAAGGAATTCCTTCACCTTAGCACATATGGGACCCAACTCCTTCACAATGTCTGCCATCCGCTTAGACATTTCCACACGATTAAACTTCATTTTTTGTCCATTTTCTAGTGGTGCCTTGGAGGATTCTGACATGCCAGTGTGAGCATCATCTTGGATGGATGGGAACTGTTTAGCAACAGCATGGCTAGCACCACGAGCACTGGAGGTTCCCTTTGGTATTGGTATGCATCCACCGCCAACAACATGCTGCCCGCCACATTTGCGGACAAAAGATAGGCATCCTTGTTTTGCATCAACTTCTTGGTCGTCGAGATCAGTACGACTAGCATCACGGAAGCACGAGGAGAGCTTGAATTTATAGGCAACAACGGCTCTGGCGGTGTGCCGCACATTGAGACCGATGGTTTGGATGCGACCCCCCGGATGGTCATCGGAGGCATCATAGGTGCTGTCAAGCTGGTCCTGGATGCGGAAGTAGTCGAGCTCATCGAGCACGTCGTCCGCCTCATCCGCCTGCTGCCGCAGCATGAGCAGCTTCTTTCGGAGTGCAGGGTTGGTGATGTCCCTGCCCCCATCTTGCGCGGTGTAGAGCATCCCCTGGGCGCGCAGCAGCTCCCTCTTGAGGGCGGTGATGTTGGTTCCAAGACTGTCACTGGCCGCCCATTTCTCCAGCAAGCCATCGGAAATAGGGGCCAGTGCCTTGCCTACCACCCACGCTGCCGCACCAATGGCCACGCTCATCCTTACGTCCCCAGATGATAAATGTCTCTGTTTGAGATAGATGCTGCACGCAGGAATAGGAGTGTGCTTGCAGTTAGTCACTAGCAACTTAGTAAGCAGCAACACTAGTTCTGGAAAGAAAAAAACAGAGCCTAGAGCCAGAGGAAAATTAAATTTCACGTACACGAGGTGTCTAGCTGTGGGTGTTGGAGATCTCCAACACTAGGTGTTGAGACTTGAGATCTTGCACAAGGATGCCAGAGAGGTCAGACGAGTGCATTGACAGAGAGGTCGGCGTTGAGCCCCGGTTTCTAGCTAGGAGCTGCAAAACCCATTGGCATATGCAGGAGGCAGAGCAACCAAGTTCAGTACACTCACATATTTTGATCGACATACTACTAGCCGATCAATACGTACCTGCTGCTCCTACTCAAAGATGATTGGTTCTTGGCCTCGGCGGAGAGATGGCCGAAGAAGAGCAGGATGGCCAAAGGATTCTGGCCAAATGAAAAAGGAATGTGCTTGCAGTTAGTCACTAGCAAGTAGCAATTCAACAACTGGAGCAATTGATGAGAGTACTTGCCATCTCCAAATAGAAAAAGAAAAAGAAAAAACAGATCTCAGAGGAAAAAAAAAGGTTCTTCACTTACAGTTGGTGTTGAGAGTTGAGATCTTGGTGCAGAGAGGTGTTTCTAGCTAGGAGATGCAAAACCCATTGGCATCTGCAGGAGGCAGCAGGGCAACCAAGTTCAGCACATTCACAATTTTTTGATTGAGATACCACTATCAAGGCAGAGTGTACGTACTTGCTGCTCCTATCCGAAGATGACTGGCGCAGATGTGGGGCAGAGGGAGTCACCGGCGGTGGAGAGTAGCGGTAGTGAAGAACGGAATAGGCTGAGCTGAGCAAATTGTCTGAAAAAAACTCTGAAAGGATGGAGTGGGCAATGGGGGTTAGGGAGCAGTACACTCCGTGTGAGATGTTGACACTCACATGTCATGTTGTGTGCACTGCAGGCCACCGAGGACCGCGGCAGTTATTGCGCTGAATGATTGATTCCAACAATTCAGAAGAGGACACCAGCCTCTGTGATATCTCAGCAGCTGCTGTTTTATCCTCAGGGCATAGTAGTATCTCGCAAGAGGTGAATAATTCAGTGATTTTATTCAGATGAGAGAAACCTAAACAGTAGTCCAGAGTGTAAAAAAGAGTGATGACGATCCAATGATTCCAGAAACATATATACTGCATAGTACTATCTCGCAAGAAGAAAGGAGACATATTAGTATATTGACAATTGAACTCTCAACGCAAGAGGCGAATAGATCATCTCAACACTTTACTTATACTTGACTGATTAAAACTTTATGAGGTGTGCAGAATTCGCTTCAAAACTTGCGACCACAGCATTAGTAAGTAGTAAAACACAGGGAGGAAGATCGTGTGGTTGTCATTAGCGCACACACTACCAAACCAAACCCAACCCTTGTCTCGATACGGTTGGGTGTGAATGTTGGAGACCCTTGGAATGAATAATGACACCAGCGGTCAGCACAAGAATACAGCTGAACCAGCTGCACATGTCCATGTGTCTGCAGCTGAACCTGAAGCCTCAAGACAGAGGGAGAAGACAGGTTTCATTCATTCACAGTGACAGGAACCTACCTACCGAGTTGTACAAGTGTACAGAGTGAGTGATGATGATTTAAATGATTAATTCCAGAGAGATAATGTTGGTTAGGTTAGTATCTAACATATTGTACTGTCAACAAAACTCTCAGAAGTAGTAAGCTTGTGGACTTGTGAACTGAAGCGTGCAAGAATCCTTCCTTGAAGCCTGACATAAAAAAAGAAAGCTCACGAGAAGAATACACTCACACTGACAACACATAATGATAATAAGAATCAAATCTAATAAGCTGAGCAGGTTGGCTAATGGGAGAAGCTGGATTGGCTGTGTCTGAAACTGAGTTCTAACAAGTGTATGTATAAAGAGCGATGATTCATTCAAGAGAGACATATTGCACTGCCAACTGAACTCTCACAAGTAAGACACGTAATAGTAAGCTGCAGGTCAAATATCACAAGTAAGTGCTTGTGAACTGAATCTTTAAGCCTGAAGAAAAAGAATTTCTCCCGAGAAGAATAATGGGGAGCACCAGCGGCTGGTAAAAGAAGAGAGCTGCTCATGTCGACGTCTCTGCAGTTGAACCTGAAGCCTCAGGGCAAAGAGGTCAGGTTTTATTCAGTTGTCAGTGTCTATGCAGCTGAACCCCTTAAGATAGAGAGGACAGGTCTCATTCAACCTGCAGCTGAACCTGAAGCCTCAAGACTGAGAGGAAAGTTTCATTCATTCAGAGTGACAGGAGCCTACCTACCGAGTTGCAAAAGTGTAAAGAGTGAGTGATGATGATTTTAAATGATTGGTTAGGTTAGCATCTAACATTATGTACTGTCAACATAACTCTCAGAAGTAAGCTTGTGGACTGAAGCCTGCAAGTGCAAAGCCTTCCTTGAAACAAGCCTGAACCCAAAAAGAAAAGAAATGCTCACAAGAAGAATAATAAACTCACACTGACAACACGTTATAAGAATCTAATCTAATCTAATAAGCCGATCAGGTTGGTCAATGGGAGAAGTTGGCTTGGCTGTGTCTGAAATTCACTCTGAAAGGATGGAGTGGCCGACTCCGACTTGGATCCCGTGACGGATGAGGAGCACGACGACTATGAGGACGACAGCGATGAGTCCGCCGCCACCACCGCCGCCGACGACCAGGCTTAGTTTGAGGGTCCGAGTTGTAGAACCCTGGTTTGGATATATGACATGCATGTTGGGGGCGCTTTTATAGCGAGGATTCGGGTGCGCTGTCGCCGCCCCCCAGCCCACTTTCGACGGCCCCGACACCATAGAGCGCATGGTGGGGCCGGAGGACCCACCGACTCGGAGTTTCGTACTATATATCGTACTATATATCCCGAGTTGGAGGAGAGGACGATCGACATCGACGACGACGATGACGACCTGACTTATTTTGAGGGTCCGGCTTGTGGACCCTAGATACTTTGTGCATGGTTATTGTAGTCCGACTAGCTTGTAGTATGCCATGGTTATTGTTCATATATCGATGCATGCGTGCAGTGGTTTTATGTTCATTTGCGCGTATGACATGGTTATTGTTTATATATATATATCGATGCATGCATGCATGCAGCGTTTTTATGTTATCTGCGCGTGTAGTATGACACATGGTTATCGACGAAAAGCTACGAACAGACGTTCTGGGCTCGTCGACGATGCATGCTTTCTGGCCTCCTTCTCACCTCGTCGACACATAATTACTTACCATTTCTAACGAAAACTAGCTATGAGATAGACATTGTGGAGCCGTACAAGGGGAAATGATGTTTACATTGGATATAACAAACAATTGAATAATTGAATTAAAAGAATAAAAGAAAAATATGACAATAAGATAAGATTTATGTCACAACTTTGCCGAGATGCAAAGTGTGGGATCTCGCCAAAGATCTATGCCGAGAACCACTGTTAGAGATCTCGGTAAATGTCAACAAAAAGTCCACTGTGTGTGTACTTATTCCCGAGTTTAGATCTCGGCAATTTCGGCTTTTACCGAGTTTCACATCTCGGCATAGACAGCAACGTGCCTAGGTCTGCTTCATACTTTGGAACAGCCCTGCAAATAAAATCATATATGCAGCGAGATACATATAGGCTGGGTCATAGCCAGCAAGGACCACATATATATATGACCAAAAGTTAAGAAACATATATATCATATAACCCGAATTACTCAAGTCTTACAAGTCACAACTTTAAGTTCCCCAAGCATCAAAGATACAACCAAAAGTTCATAAACATCCGACAACCGAAGTTCACAGACCATCATACAAGTCATATTAGAAAGTTCAGAAGGAGCACGACACTAGCACGAGTGCAGAAGATGAGCTCCGTTGACACGTCCTCTACTGTTCTGAAGGTGGGGGTGGAGGTGTAGTAAGAGCTGCCACTTGTGCAGTAAGCACCTGCAGTTGTTTCTGTGTATCCTGCAACATCTGCGCATGTTCCTGCTCGCGTGCACTCCGTTCTTTGTCGCGTTGATCCCTTGCGGCTTCAGATTCCTGCCTTAGGCTCCTTTCTTTCTCTAACTGGGCCTGCCATATGTCATCGCAATCTCAAATGAAGTTTGCAATGCAAGAATGTAAATACATGGGAGGATGAATGAAATGTACAAACCTGGAGCTCTGCAAATGCACTTTGCGACGGGTGACTCCGTATGGAAACACTAGAAGCCGTGCTCTGCGCCCATCTCGGAAAGCGTGGGATGAGATGATGTGGAGATTGCACCATTGAAAATGTAGTGGCGGCCACTCCTCTTCCCGGGCCCTGCCTTCATGACCACCACCGGATCAATTGGGCCCAGCAATGGATCGGCCGTGGCCCCGTGGCTCTTCTGGTACAGCTCCTTGTAATTACTCATCTTATCCTTGGAGCTGTCGCTGCACCACTCCTGGCCCGGCTTCTTCCCCCTATGGCCGTATTTCCATGCCTCCGCCACGGTGACAATGCGGCAAGGCTCTCTCCAGGTCTGCAAAAGGAAGCAAGATGATTAGTAAACATAGTTGAACCTAGAGACCAATTTGACGATGGTGCCCTGGACGTAAACATACCATTTTTCGACGGAGACCTTGCATGTTGAGGCTGCCCTGGACGTGTGCCGGGCCCTTCATCATGAATCGCTCACGCCTTTTCTGCACGTGAACCTCCTTGTACTCTGCAGAGGTCCAGTAATTGGCAAACCACTCCCAGCTGTCCTCTGGTATCCAGCTCACCCTCACCTACGCAGGCAAAATACATCATATGACGAAGAAGAGAAACAAGTGTTGGTCATCTACCAAGCAGTGATGGTAGTTACCGTCATGTACTCCTCCTTGGTCAGTTTTGTGTCATTACAAGGCTGAGACCGAAGGTAACGTCTCAGTGAAACCCTAGCATCTCGGAGCCACCGAAACCCATCTCGGTCTGACCGAAGTGGCGTGCCAGGTCTCTGTAGTGTGCTTCGGTGTCACCGAGATTACCAACTCGGTCCATCCGAACTGCTTTCTGTGAAAACCTAGAACTAAAGTTTGAACTCATTTTTATGAAAAACTATCTGCTTTTTGTGATGACTCATCTACTCTACCCGTACCCATCTATTCACAGGGTCAGCTCAGCAAGATGTCTAGTGGCAGTGACAGTCAGAACAGGTCCGAACAGCAGGCAGAGATGAGTGAAGGATCAAGCCACAATGAGAGTTTCTATGAGGGAGAGAGAAGCTCTCCAGATCTTCCTAAAGCTGCAACCAGAACAAGGAAGAAGAAAACCTCAGACAGTGAGGATGAGGATTTCGTTGCAAGTGAAGCTGCACGAAAGAAAAAGAGAGTAGTGCTTGCTAAGGAGTACAACACAAAGCCTACTTCTGCAAAAGAAAGAACTGCTGTGAGGAAAGTTCCAAAGCAGACCATGCAGTTTACACTTGAGGAGCCCAGTGAGAAAGAACCAGCAGCAGGTGCCAAAAAGAAGAGAGTGAGGAAAACCATTGCCCGTGTGATTGGCAGACCCTCCATGATGATTGAAGAGGAGGAAGAGGAGGAGGATGAGCTAGCTGCTGCACCCCCTGCAAAAGCTCAGAAGCTCATGTCTGATGCAATCAAGACTGCTGCACCTCCCAAGTCAAAGCCTAAGGCACCAGCACCCAAGAGATCAACCAGGAACATATCTGCTGCAGAGAAGAACAAGGCCCCAGTGCCTGAATCAACTGTTGATGAAGAGCCTCTAGTGCTCAGAAAGTTGAAGCCAAAGATACCAGACCATGACAATGCACACCCAGTAGCTGAGAACATGATGTTGAGAAAGGACAAAGGACTGCGTCAATGGAGATTGTCGGATCCTTATGCTATCAGAAGAAGGACAGCTTGTGATTATCGTTTTCGCACCCGTGAACAACAGGACTTTTATGAGACAGTATTGCTTGACAAGAAGCCCATAGTCAGTGACATGAAGTGGGTGGATTGGGAATATATTGATGAGTACGAAGATTTTTTTCCCCACGTCCATGAAAGCTTCAGAATTGCAGGAGTTGGCGAGTTTGTCGGAAAGAAATTGACTAAGTGGAATGACGAGATGATCATGCAATTTTAGTCCACTGCACACTTCTATCCAGATGGCCGCATTGTGTGGATGACTGAGGGTATTAGATACCAGTCTATCATCTCTGAGTGGGCAAATCTTCTTGGTGCACCCAAGGAAGAGGAGGATGACATAAACATTTATGCCAAGCTCAAGATGGATCACAACTCCATGGCCAACATGTACACTGCAATTCCTCAGAAGGATATAGAGACTCATAAACTTGGTTCCGTGAAGCATTTGCTACCAGGTCTGGCCACCTCAAACACAATCTTGCGGTACACCTTGTTACCCAAGTCAGGCGATGATGAGATGATTCATGGCCACTCCATCAATTTGCTGCATTTATTTGACACACCTCAGAAGTTCAAGGTGATGAGCCTGATAGTAGAGACTATCAAGAGGACTGCAGCAGATCAGAAGAGATCGTGCGGATATGCTCCGCATATTCAGCTGTTGATCAATTCCAAGGTTGGAACCAGCACGTATCTTCTTGATCGAGAGCATTTGCCACTCCATCTAGAGTTTGAGGACAACGTTATAGTGATGGATCCTTCGCATCCCACTTCTGCACGAGCTCAAGAGGAAATCCGCAAAGCCCAAGAAGCTAAAGCAGCTCAGGATGCAGCAGCTCCCAATGCTCAAATTGCGAATCTCAAGACACCAAAGGATCAAATGCAATATCTGCTTGAAGCCACTCTGAGGATTGAGCGAAGTCTGGCCAACCTCACCCAGACCCAGGCTAGTTTTGAGCGGATCATTGAGACCAAATTTCATGATTTGGATGTCAAGGTGACTGAGCTTCAGACCTCAGTGGAACAGCTGCAAGGAGATGTAGATGCTGTCAAGCAAGCCAGATCAGATGACAGGGAAGATGAGAGACCAACCACCGAGCAGTTTCAGCAAGTGCCTAGGGCTGCCAGGTGAGCTGCGATACCAGTTGTGGATCCACGGACCACAGTATCTGCACCAGCCGCCACAGCCACAGTGCCACAACAGGTCTCCACTCCTCCAGTCCAGCAGTCATCCACAGAAGCATTCGCGGACGCTCTTATCTCAACGCCGTCTACGCACACCGGAGCAGCTAGCAGAAGGTCGCCTTCAGGAGCTTCGGAGGACCGTGCCTAGAGAGCCGACTAGTGCTATACGATTCGAACTTTTTGGTACTTGTTGCCAAAGGGGGAGAATTTGTATAGATCATAGGCTTCGAGAGAGAGTGTTTTGGTTTTTTTCTCTCGAGTTCATTTGCTACTTGTTTGCTTGTTCGTTGATACTTTGTTATGTGTGTGCTTGCTACAGTATTCTGTCATTTATGCTTGTGAGATACTATGTTGTTTGATCATACTATGCCTATTGTGATGATCCATGTTTATCTCTGTCATTATCTGTATGATCATTCATTTATGTATAATTACTCTTGTTGGTGATGCGTGCTTACCTTTCCAATCATATCATTTTGCGCGCTCCACCAAGATGTATGTGACATGAAAGAGTAACCCATGAGCCTAATCGATTGTGCATTTGCATTCAAACGCAAATTTTTAATAATGCACAAATTTAGGGGGAGCTCTTGCTTATCACATACTTCTCAAAGCGACGATGTATTTCATTCACTTAATCATCTGTCGAAGATTTGATCTATATGTTGTCATCAATTACCAAAAAGGGGGAGATTGAAAGCACATTTGCTCCCTTGGTGGTTTTGGTAATTCATAACAACATATATCTCATTGAACTAATGTCCTTTCAAGATTAAGATTTCAGGATGTTCAATGATTGGCATGGCATGGACAAGAGATGTGGATCCCTCAAAATGCTAAGGACAAGGATTGGCAAAGATCAAGACTCTACATTTTTGGTTTAGTGATCCAAGATCACATTGAGTCCATAGGAAAGCCAATACTATTAAAAGGGGATGAGGTGTTGCTTAATGATCTTTTTGCTCAAGTGCTTAGTGACAGTATTCCTAAACCCTCAACCACTCTCTCTACCCAAATATGTCCTAAACCTAAAGTCCAACTCGGCCCCACCGATATTTCCTACCGGCCCCACCGAGTTCATCCAAGACCTAGCCACTGCCAAAACCCTAACAAATCGGATCCACCGAAATGGATCTCGGTCTCACCGAGATGGCCTTGCCAACTCTCTGTAATCGTTTGCATTTACTTCGGTCTCACCGAGTTTGCAAATCGGTCTCACCGAGATGGCTTGCCAAGTCTCTGTTGCCTTATTGCTTCACTTCGGTCCTACCGAGTTGATGCAATCGGTGCCACCGAGATGAGGATTGCCCTAAGCCATTGCACTTCGGTCCATCTGAGTTGTTCATATCGGTCCCACCGAGATTCCTAACGTTCATATCTTTTACACAGTTCGGTGCTACCGAGATGATTGTTTCGGTGCCACCGAGTTGGGTCAAAAGTGTGTAACGGTTGGATTTTGTGTGGAGGCTATATATACCGCTCCACCACATCCTTCTCAGTAAGAAGAGCCATCAGAACGTGCCTACACTTCCACCATACATTTTCTGAGAGAGAACCACCTGCTCATGTGTTGAGATCAAGCCATTCCATTCCTACCATTTGAATCTTGATTTCTAGCCTTTCCCAAGTTGCTTTCCACTCAAATCCCTCTTCCACCATAGCCAAATCTGTGAGGAGTTGTTTGAGTGCTGGGAAGACTATCATTTGAAGCACAAGAGCAAGGAGTTCATCAAGAACACACCGTCCATTACCTTTTGGAGAGTGGTGTCTCCTAGATTGGTTAGGTGTTACTTGGGAGCCTCCAACCAGATGTGGAGTTGAACCAAGAAGTTTGTAAGGGCAAGGAGATCGCCTACTTCGTGAAGATCTACCCCGAGTGAGGCTAGTCCTTCGTGGACATAAGCCATGGTGGAATAGGCAAGGTTGCTTCTTCGTGGACCCTTCGTGGATGGAGCCCTCCGTGGACTCCCGCAGCCGTTACCCTTCGTGGGTTGAAGTCTCCATCAACGTGGACGTACGATAGCACCACCTATCGGAACCACGCCAAAAACCACCGTGTCTTCATTGCGTTTGAAATCTCCAATCCCTCCTTTACATACATATGCAATTGCTTACATTCCGCTGCTATACTCTTAGAATTGCATGTGTAGGGTGATGCTTGACATGTACTATTGCTAAAATCTGCCTACAACTAAAATCTGGGAAAAGGTTAAGTTTTATTTGGTCAAGTAGTCTAATCACCCCCCCTCTAGACATACTTTCGATCCTACACCCGGCAATTCTCTTCATACACATACCCAGCATCAGAAATGTTATGGATATATGTACAGTATGCAGTCCACAGATCGCAGTATGAATCTTCTGGTGCAAGGAGCTCAGCCTTCCTCCACACGGTACCGGAAGAAGCTTATGATGCAAGTCTCCTCAAGTTTCCTCTGTGCAACATATGAACAGTTTCTTGCCCAAGGCACGGAACCCAGTCTTCTCCAGCACGTTACCTCGACTAAAGCTTCTAGTGTAAGGTATCCCGCCTTCTTCAGCAAGCAACCCAGTTTCTTCAGTACAGTAATACACACCGCCATCAGTACCGCTACATGATACGACATTGTGAGTTGGCAGTCTAGGGCAGCTTCAGAAGCTGGATTTCAATAATTTTGCCAGAAGTTAGTCAGGACATATGCCTACTCCGAGAATCCTGCATATAACCACAGACTTTCGTATGCATAAGGAGTCTGCACCCCAGATCATGCAAGTCATTTATTCAAGGATACAATTCTGATCACATAAACAAACCAAACGAAGGCCAAGATGCACCAACTCCATAATTCGGGTTAGAAGAAGCAAAATCAAAGACACCTCACAGGTGAATCAACAAACGGTGAGGCAGACAAGTTTGAAACAACAGTTTTGACAGCAATTTCTAAGGACAGTTTCTCGGCACCGAAAAAGGTGGTATCACGGAATCTTAGCACGGCCCTGTCTGATCAGCTCGAACAACGCACGCTGTACCAACTCTATGGTATGCTTATGAGGACTCGTTTCATGCCCAAAAACAAGGTATGAAAATGGAACATTGCACCAACAACAACTATGGTCACCAAAAAGAACCCAAGACAAGTAGAAGTGGCCCAGCTCTTTTCGCAAGGGATTTCGACAAAGAAAGAACTAGCAATCAAGAAGTAAGTCTAACAGCAACAGCATGATAATTCTTGCCCGACCGACAGGGTCCGGGTATCCACGTCAGATTGAGGCCATAGGAATCAGCATGGGCGTGTACTCAGAAGCCCACCATACTCCACAAGGGCCTCACGTCACGATAACCTGTTCATCCGGTTACACATGGTTAGCAGGTCAGTGCGAAATATCCAAGTCTGTCTCATCAGATGCAAGATTTCCTCAGTCATTCCAGCATGTGACCACAGCGACCAGGATAAAATATCTCACCACTTTGTAACACCGCTAACAATACCGACAGCATGGGTAAGTCAAAACCAAGCACCCTGTTCAGCTCAGATGCTCTCACTGATAGAGCTGAGTACAAGGACAACTAGACACGATAAATATCTTCCCAGCAACGCAACCGTCAGCCCAGACTCAAGATGTTACAATTGCAAGCTCAGATGAAGAAACGAATCCTGATGCCGCAGTATCAGGTAGTCGGATCTCGTTAACAGAACAACTATGATTCTCAGCAATGTGTGCACCCGGAAGACACACCTCTATTTGAACAAACCAATGGAAGAAATACAAAATGTGTCGTGCTCACAGGAGAATTTATTTTCACGATATTACCGGCAGACATGAACCCATCCAAGTCAACATAGAGTTGGACGAATGAGGTAAGGCTCGTCAGAAATTCAAGTAAAGTAAAGCAAATCATCTCAGAGGCAGAATGTCCGATCATAGGAAATTCTAAGGGAACAATGCACAAAGGAAAAGGACGCCCGAGTTGGAAACGGCTTCCTTAAGTCATATTCATACTTGTTCCATGAGTAACCAAATCTCGAGGACAAGATTTTTGTAAGGGGGGTAGGTTTGTAACACCCCGATTTTTGGCCCTTTCTTTTTCTCTTGGTTTTATTTGGTTTTACTCTGGTTTTTCCTTTTTGGAGTAGTTCTATGGACATGAAACCTGGGAGATCATCATTTCTTTCCCTCCCAAGTGGTGTTTCATCCATGTATCTTTCCCAAGATCATGGCCTCTCTATTCTAGCCCATTTCCAAAAAAAATTCTTTCCTTAGGGAATATTCCTTTTCTTATTAAAGGAATACTTCTATTTAACCTAGGTTGTGAAGCAACCTATATTTCTGTCATTCCAAAAATTCCCAAATAATTCTCATAAATTCTTTGGGTCATATATTGCCCAAATATGACCAAACCCATCATTGTCTAGTTCAAAAATAATTCAGCAATATTCATTTTCCATTCTGTCCAGAATGGCACTTTGTGAAGAAAGTGCTATTTATATTTTCTTGATTGCCCTCAAAATTTTTGGGCACTCTTTCCTATCCATATCATTACCACATGACAAAATTCAGCTCCATTTGTCTAGTAAATCTTCCGCAGCAAATTCCCAAAGTTTCTGTCCTGAGAGAAGCTTTGTGAAGGAAGTACTAGCTAGGAGTATCCACATAAGTTAAAATTTTGCCAGGCCCTTCATATGCTCAAATGATTACCCTACACCAAATTTCAGCCCTGTCCAACCATCTATGTGAGCACACCTTCCAATCTTTGGTGCTGGTTAAATTTCCAGTGTATGAAGCAACTACCTTTTATATTACTTCAAAAATTCTGAAATTAATCCAGGGCCTAAAGATACATATATCCTTTGTGCATGCCAAATTTCAAATTAGCTTGCCTAGCCATCTACTCTACAAAATTCTCCCAAGGTTCTGTGCAGAGAGGACCTTTGTGAAGGAAGTACCATCTAGGTATTTCCAAATGCCATGAAATTCTCCAAGTGTCTTCAGGGTCTCAAATCATCATCCTATACCAAAATGCAGCTCAAGACCACACTCCATGTGAGTGCACCTTCCTGATCAAGCTTCTGCGCTGTTTTGGGCAGTTGTACAGCATCTATCTTCAAACCATGACCAATCCATCTCAAAACTCTCAGGAATGTAGTCCTTACTATCCTAAACCCTGGAGACATCCCCTCTGGTCCTATGGTCAAGTAATTTGACCACAACATCTAACCACAGTTGACTGCAGTAACAATTCCTGGATGCATCTCATCTGCCCACAACCCTTTTTATCGATCTATCTTATTAGGGAGACTATAGGATGGGTGGACAACGATGTGGACATGGTTTAGCCAGCCTACGTGCCCTCTCCCTAGTTGTGCATGCGGTGACCGCACTGTGGGCACGTGGTCGCGCGTCCTCTGCGTGCAGCAAGCGCGCTCTGGATGTCGGTTAGCGTCGGGCTTCTTCCTCCCGGCCGCGCCCGCATGTCCCCGGGTGCCGCCAGCCCTTTCCTCCTCCCACTTAGCCGAGGGACCCCTCCCCTCACCTCCAGAAACCTCTCGCCGGCGCCAGCCGTCACGCCCGTGAGTGCACCGAGCGTCGCATGGTCTGCTGCGCCTGTGCTCGTTCCGGCTGCTTCCGCTCGTCGATAGCGCCGCGTGCGCATCATCTCTGCCCTCTCCCGTCGCTTCAAGGGCCGCGCTTGCCCGGCTTCGCCGGGAGAATCTCTCGGACGCCCATGGCGGCACCCGAGCTCGGGCATCCCCTCCCGCCTATATAAGCTCTTCCCGAGCTCGTCTCTCTCCACCACTAGACCTGCCCCTCTCTCAATCGACCCCCTGAGCCACTCCTTGGAGCCGGGGATCTCTCCTCCTCCAACTCCGGCCGGAGCTCCGCCGCTCGGCCCTCTCTTCTCCCAGTCCGCTCCAGGAAACTTCTGCTCCAACCTCCTCCACCAGCGACCTCCTGGAGCTCCCACGATTCTCCCCGGGCTCTCTGATGCCCAAAACCTCGCCGGAATCGATGACTTCGCCGGCACCCGAACCTGGCAGCCGCCTGAGACGAAGACGCCGACGCCGTCCGGCCATCTCACGGGGAGCCACGGGTACGAGTCGCTCCGCCTCGGTCCGCCCGATCCATCTCCGCCGTTATCCAACCTCGCCGTGGCCTCCTCGCCGGCCAGTCGACGCCGGTGAGCCCGCAGCCCCAGCCTCTCCCTCCCTCCTTTTAAAACTGACCGTAGGGCCCCACCAGTCAGTCACTCCGGCGCCCCCGAAGCGTTTTCTAAGTGAAAGCGTAATCCTAAAATACGCCTTCGACGTCACCCCTCCAGAGATTTTCTGGAATTTCTAGAAATTCATATTAAATCCAGATTTGACCAAACATTGACCTTGAATAACTCCTAAACTACAAGTCCAAATGAATTGATTATTTTTGCATTATTTTTATTTTGTTCTCCTCTATTTTCTGGTAGAGTTTGGTATTTTTAGCTTCTGTCTAGAATTTCTGGACAGAAGTATTTGCATTATGGTATATTCTTAAATGCTTGCAAAAATATTTTCAGAGTGCTTGTTGTGTGTTGGTGAAGACCAGGAGCTCTTCCCCTCTCTTTTGGAGCAAGGCAAGCCACACCTTCCATTTGCATGATTGCAATGCAATGCATGGTTTATTTGAATTAAATTATCTTAATATTGCAATATTTAGAAATGATTTATTCATGGCATTATGATTGGATATATGTGAGTTTGTTCCTGCCATAATGATGCTTGGATCTCTAGGACTTATATTTTGTAGGGTGAAGATGATGTGTTACTTCGGGGTTGCTAGTAGCAGTAGTCATGCTTATTTCATATTCGTGCTGAATATTGTGCTGATGATATGGATATATTTTTATGCTTTGGATTTCAGATGGATATTGTTTTGATTTGAATCACAGGTTGATATGTAACATTGGAGTAACAGTTCTATCACATACTTACCTTGGGGATAAATTCCGTCATTCCGTTGGTCAGGTGCCACCGAATCGAGCTCACCAGTGCAGCCACACTTGCCTGGATGGGGAGGCCCTAATTCGGTCTATTGTCATGCCTCTCGCCGGTGCCTCCAACTAGGGAAGGTTATGTGCTCGCGCTGCCCTGGCCTGGTAGGCGGTCATAACCTTGTGTGCCCAAGTTCTGTTGTACCCGGGGGTCCCCGTGTGGGACAAGATTGTTGTGTTGGCCACGACGGTGGCAGCCACAGAAGTGGCGTATGTCACGAGGTGACATCAGGGGCCACCCAGGACATAGCCCAAAGGGGAGTTTGTCGGGAGTGGCCGGGAGAGTGTCATGCAATAGACTGGTTTTGTCGGAATGTCGTTGGTCCACCCGAATGGGAGCATGAGGCCATGAGTTCCGTGGTGTGGGTACAGTGTACTAACCTCTGCAGAGTGTATAAACTATGGATAGCTGCGTCCTCGGTCATGGACACAGTTCATTGTAGGTCACACCGTTCGATCAACACTCACAATGACGGAATGACTTATATCATGATTGTAGGTAGATAAGTAATAGGTTGGCAGGACACCAATGATGAAGTTGGGATGATCTTGACGATGGTCATTCAGGGTGTGATGTGATCACGCGGCGATCACGAGGATGTATTGATCATGAGTTGATCAAGTTGATATGATGCTTGACCAGGTAGCCAAGAGTGAGATGGTTTCTCGTGATTCATTATGATGGTTCATCGGTGATTCTAGCCTTACCGTATTAGTTTGTGTAACTCTTACTTCCACCTCATAGTAGTTGGTAATAAGTTAACTTGTTAATGCTATGTTGTTGTTTTGCCTTGATGCTTTTGGTTGTTGTGAGCTTGCGAGTACATTCAAAGTACTCACCTGGCTTATCATGCCAGTTTGCAGGTGAGGCTGTGATTGATTGTTTGTCGTGGATCCCGTGCGTGCGAGCTAGGCCGTGTCCCAGCCAGAGTCCCTGTGGAGTGAAGTTCACCACTGTCGTCGTCGTTCCGCTTCTACGAGTTGTTCCGCTGCTAGCATAGGACTACCTTAGCAGGCGTGGTGTTGTCGTGCCATTGTAACCGGTGTAATAACAGACCTCTATAACCTTATCATTTGTAATAAAGCTGATTTGTTCTATACCAAGCAGTGCCGTATTCCAGAAGACATTTCTGGGCTGGAATACGGGGCGTTCCGGTCCCTCTGAGCCGGGGTGCCACAACTGTTGGTATCAGAGCAGGTCTGGCTGTAGGACACCCTAGTCAACGCGAGCATTAGAAACCGGTAGTGTAGGATCCTGATTGTTTGTTGCATTTGATTGCTGCACTTGTTTGTTGCATAACATGCATATAGATTCCGTTCTCTTCTGACCATCTGTTCCATGAGTGTAGATGGCCATGATACGTCTCCGTCATATCTATAATTTTTGATTGTTTCATGCCAATATTCTACCACTTTCACATATTTTTGGCAACATCTTATATTATTTTCGGGACTAACATATTGATCCAATGCCCAGTGTCAGTTCCTGTTTTCTGCTTGTTTTTTGTTTCACAGAAAATCCATATCAAACGAAGTCCAAATGCAATAAAATTTTACAGAGAATTATTTTGGAATATATGTGATTTTTGAGAGGTGGAATCAATGCAAGGCGGTGCTCGTGGACCCCACGAGGCACCAGGGCGCGCCGTGGTGCCTCGTGAGTCCCTCGAAGGTCGGTTGGTGCTCTACTTCAGGTGCAAGGAAGCTAATATCCAGAAAAAAATGGTGTTAAAATTTCAGCCCAATCGGAGTTACGGATCTCCGGGAATTTAAGAAACGGTGAAGGGCCAGAAACCAGGAGCGCGAAACAGAAGAGAACCGAGAGAGAGATCCAATCTAGGAGGGGCTCCTGCCCCTCCGCCGCCATGGCGGCCATGGACCAGAGGGGGAACTCTCCTCCCATCTAGGGGGGAGGCCAAGCAAGAAGAAGAAGGAGGGGGGCTCTCTCCCCCTCTCTCCCGGTGGCGCCGGAACGCCGCCGGGGCAATCATCGTGACGACGATCTACACCAACAACTTTGCCGCCGTCACCACCAACTCTCTCCCCCTCTATGCAGCGGTGTAACACCTCTTCTCCCCGCTGTAATCTCTACTTAAACATGGTGCTTAATGCTACATATTATTTCCCAATGATGTATGGCTATCCTATGATGTTTGAGTAGATTCGTTTTGTCCTATGTGTTGATTGATGATCGTGATTGGTTTGAGTTGCATGTTTTATTTTGGTGTTCCCGCTGTAGGGTTTTGCAATACGTTCATGATTCTCTTATAGTGGGTGGCGTTAGTGACTGAAACACATACCCGAGTAAGGGGGTTGTTGCGTATGGGAGTAAAGAGGACTTGATACTTAATGCTATGGTTGGGTTTTACCTTAATGATCTTTGGTAGTTGCGGATGCTTGCTAGAGTTCCAATCATAAGTGCATTTGATCCAAGTAAGGAAAGTATGTTAGCTCATGCCTCTCCCTCATATAAAATTGCAACAATGATTACCGGTCTAGTTATCGATTTCCTAGGGACAAATAACTTTCTTGTGTTACAAAAACTTTCTACTAAACAACTAACTTTTATTATCTTGCAAATTACTCGTAGTTTTATTCTCGCAAAGTACATCTAGTTTTATTCTAGCAAACCTATCCTATCACCTACAAAATAGTTTCATACTTGTTCTAGATAAAGCGAACGTTAAGCGTGCGTAGAGTTGTATCGGTGGTCGATAGAACTTGAAGGGAATATTAATTCTACCTTTAGCTCCTTGTTGGGTTCGACACTCTTATTTATCGAAAAAGCTACAATTGATCCCCTATACTTGTGGGTTATCAAGACCTTTTTTCTGGCGCCGTTGCCGGGGAGCAATAGCGTGGGGTTGATATTCTCGTGTGTGCTTGTTTGCTTTATCACTAAGTAAATTTTATTTTCTGTTCTAAGTTGCTTTATATCTTTAGTTATGGATATGGAACACGAAACACCAAAAAAATTAGTTGTACTTGCTACTCATGGAGATGGGGAACCTCCTAAAACCCTTGATGCTCGTTATGTGGAAAACATTAAATACAACTTTGATAATCCTGATAAAACTCCATTCAACTTGATAATGGGAGTTACTTTGGATCAATGGGAATACTTTAGGGATTATCGCTTGTCTCAAAAAGGGAAACTCTTATGGGATCAAATTCATTATTTGCATTGGTATGCTTGGAATTTATGCTTAAGATATGATTATACTTCCTGCTCTAGGATGAAGGCTCCACACCTTCAATTTTCATGTGAATTTAATGATAATGAAACCTTGGCTTCTTATACTAATGGTATATATGATTACTATGATGTGGAACAAATAGAAGAATTTGTTGCTTTGAAAAGTGCTTATGAAATTGAATCTTTGTTTGAAAAGTATGAAAATTATGATGATGCTGTTTACCGATCTGAAAATTTTGCTATACTTAAATATTACTATGAGAATTATGAATATAATTCCTATATTGATCGATTTATTGAGAAAGTCTCCACTGTCCAAGAAGAGACTAATATTTTGCAGGAATCTATGGAAGAAGAAATTGATGACACTGTGAGCTCATTAGATGAAAAAGATGACGAGGAGAGCGAAGAACAAAGGGAGGAAGAGCGGATTAGCTACCCGTGCCCACCTTCTAATGAGAGTAACTCTTCAACTCATACATTGTTTAATTTCCCTTCGTGCTTACCGAAGGATGAATGCTATGATAATTGCTATGATCCCGTTGATTCATTTGAAATATCCCTTTTTGATGAAATTGATGCTTGCTATGCTTGTGGCCATGATGCCAATTTGAATTATGCTTATGGAGATGAACTTGCTATAGTTCCTTATGTTAAAAAAGAAATTGTTTCTATTGCACCCACACATGATAGTCCTATTATCTTTTTGAATTCTCCAAACTA